>JAEOAD010000019.1:6925000-8385000 GCA_036365145.1 Orientallactaga sibirica | reverse complement strand
AGGAAACAACCTGACGTAATGCTCAAACAAATGCAGTAGTGGTACACAGCCATGGTGGGTAACCAACTGCTCTTGATTTGGCTAATAGATCCACTCAGTGGAATGGAACACATTGCTGGAACTGGGAAATAAGTCAAAACCAGGTACAAAAAATGAGCTCAGTCTCCAAGATCAAGATACCACCAAATGTGGGCTAGAAGAGAGCCAACACATATAAAATTCCCTCCAAAACATCTATGGCCATCCCATCTATCTAGTACTAACTTCTCTCTCCGTTGGAGAATTTGCTTATCTTTTTTCAGATGGACAACGAACCTGAAGGGAGGATCAGCCAATCACACCTCACCAGGGCCCCAGCTGAAACCACAGAGTAATGCAGGGGAAGGGCAAGAATACAGCGTTCATGGTGATCACGACACCAGTAAAAGGCTGAAGGAGATAAACACAGAGAACATCCAACTACAACTAAGCCAGATATCTAGAGACACAGAAGCTCCCAAAACCTCATCACTGAAACAGAACTAAAATTACCCCAATGTGGCTCAGGGAAATTCGCAGAAGAGGGGTCGGAAAGAAAGTTAGAGTCACAAGCTGGGGCATTATGCACAGAGACTTGGGCCTACCCCCCAGGATTCTTGACTACCCCCACAATGCATGACCCACATTCCCCATTGATGAGGGTCCCTTTGGAAGAAGGGGAGGACAGGGAGGAGGATAATGGAGCCAACACTATGAATGTAAAATCAGAATAATATAAATAAAAATAAAATAAAAACATATATCCCACTTCAAATTACATCAGCACCAAGTCAGTTATGTGCCACAAATCTCCACTGATAGTTCCACACTTATTCCAATGAATGAAAGAAAATACATGGCTTTGGCCTCTTGTCGTTGCTCATGTTTGGACTTCCTATTCCTCATGTTCCTGTTTCATACATGACTGATTTTGGTCTGCAGGGGAGTACCAGTATATTGTCTCATGTAGTGCCAGCAAGGTGGGAGTTTATCAAACACTTTAATTTTAGCAAATGAGACTTACAGGACCATCTATGCAGGTATTCACATCTTGTACTTCACTGACCCCAAGTTCAACCTTTACTATAAGGCACGGGTGGACACCCCAGCTGTTCCTCACATTGCACATCACTGTGTGGCAGAGGCGGGTAGGGGTTGATGGGCTGTGTGAGCCCTGGCAGTCTCCTCTTGTTTTAGACACACTCCCTGAAAAAGTATCTGAAGTTGTGCCTGTTTCCTGTGGTTAAATAAACAGCAGAGAGCAAATAAAATTAAGTGGCTGTAGTTTATAATGGAAAATTTTGCTTAATGTGCAAACAAAGTTTCTACATTGAGGTTCCACTGCTGTTTAAAGGAGAAAACCCAAATTCTAGTAACTCTTTTATACAAGTGTTTGGAAATCCTTTCAAATGCCTATCCACGGAGTACTCACTGTCATGTCTGAAGTCACCACTCACCTCTTCCCAACACTCCACCTTTAGGTCTGAGACCTTTGGCACTGCATATTTAAAGTTTTTAAATTTATTTGTATGCAAAGAGAGAGTGTGTGTAAATGGTCTCGAGCTACTACAAAGGAATTCCAGATGCATGTGATACTGTATGTATCTGGCTTTATGTGGGCACTGGGGAACCTACCTCGAGTCATTAAGCCTTGCAGGCAAGTGCCTTAACCACTGAGCAATCTCTCCAGCCCTGCATTCACTTCTTAACCACTTGAAGTGAAGCAGGATGTGAGCCTCTCTTCACTCTGCAGTCAGACCAAAGGCTTTTCTGAGGTTGCCCCTGGATTTCTCAAAGGCCTTTAGAATAAAATCCAAGCTGGATACAAAGCCTTTGAAATCTGGCCCCTACCCAACTCACCCCACACATCTGCCATCCACTGTACTCCTCCTCCAACCCTCTGCTTTGTGAGACACAGGGAATAATGCGCATTAGCTTCATAGACCATGCCCCTGTACATGTCAATGTGCTCGCATTGGCTCAGCCATCTTTATTGTCTGTCTCAGTTCAGATACTACCTCATCCTGGAAGGCTCCTCTCACTTCCCCTTGTGGGGTGAGCTCTCCTGCACCTCAGGTGAAAGTCCACCACAGTCCTTTTGCATTACAGCAATCTTTGTTCCCTTGTTTGCCACATGTAGTATACTTCAGGAGGAAATCTGTTTCTTTATCACTTTCTGCCTTTAACATTTAAACAGTCAATTTGCTGAGTGAAAATCTAAATTAATGTACCAGCAACTCAAACCTCTTGGTACTGGCTTTCTTCAATTTGGAAGCATTTATGTTAATTTAGTTCCTGGAAGGCAGAAGTGTGAGTGGGCGTTTTGAGAGGGAGTCAGTAATGCATTGTTTCTCAACAGGTATGTCCTACAATTTATCTTTGTTTCTGAGTTCCAGTAGCATGTGTGAAGGACTTGCATTCTAACCAAGATGTCTATTGGAAATAGCAGTGGAACAGAAAGGATGGGAAAACAAACAAACACTGAACACTGAAATAAGGGTGAAGGACATTAGAATTTCCATTTAGAAGCAAGGAGAGCAAGCCATGCCTCTCTAGGCTCCTCAAAGACCCTTGAGAATGCTGCTGAAAGAAAAGGCCATCTTAGGGAGAATGACTCGAGTTTTCAAAAGTCGTAACAGGCTCACAAGAGCAAAATTTAAATGCAATAATCTTGAAAAATTCAAGGAGCAAAACTATAAATACAATAAAGCAATTTTCAGTGATGATTTTTTTGAGTTGATTCTCTTGTTCATTGACCAAGGATAACAATCAAGACATAGTTTAAAATGAGTCATTACTGTTCCTCATGACAGGTCAATTGAGGGTTATTTCTTATATATGATTCTAAAATATTTTCAAGGGTAGCATCTAGCAGATAAACTGCCTCACAAACAAACAAACAAACAAACAAAAATACTATCATATAGTGGCATCTCAATATAAGATTCTTTTACTGGGCTGGAGAGATGGCTTAGCGGTTAAGGCGCCTGCCTGCTAAGCCTAAGAACCCGGTTCCAATCTCCAGGTCCCACGTTTAGCCAGATGCAAAGTGACGCAAGGGCGCAATGCCGCACTTGACCACAAGGGGGCACACACACACGTCTGGATTTCGTTCACAGCAGCTGAGAGACTGCTGGCGCACCCATTCTCTATCTGTCTCCCTCTCCCACTCTCTCTGTCTGTCTCTCTCTGTGTCTTTCTCTAAAAAAAAAAAAAAAAAAAAAGATTCTTTTACTGACCACAGATGTTCCCAATGACTACCCCAGTGCACAGGACACAGGGCTCGCTCTCAAAGGCATTCTTTCTCTGCATGTTTAAAACAGATGCATGGAGTACTGGTTCATCTTCATTATATATAGTGTTTGTGTGTACATTGAATAATGTATTTGTATATTAGAGTAAAATTTTACCTGTCATATTCATCTCTGAATCCACAAGTGCCTAAAAGTACCTTCAAAATAATATTGTTTAGTAGATCCTTGATAAAATAATTTCAGAAAGTTACTGTGATTATGCTCTACAATCTTTTAAGGTTATAAACTAACAATTACAGGTTGGACATCTATTACCTAAAATTTTCTAAAATTTGAAATGCTTCAAAATCCAAAATTTATAAGCAAAATTCAGAGTTTGGAATTTTTTTGATTTTGGGTTATTTATTTATTTATTTTTTATTTTTCTTTTTTTTAAATGTATTTATTTATTTGAGAGGGGAGGCATATAAATGGGCACACGAGGGCCTCCAGGGCAAACGAACTCCAGACACAAGCGCCTCCTTGTGCATCTGGCTTACGTGGGTCCTGGGGAATCGAACCTAGGTCCTTTGGCTTTGCTGGCAACCACCTTAACCGCTAAGCCATTTCTCCAGCCCCCTTATTCAGCTTTTCCCCTTCCTCATCTTCCCCTAATTGAAGAAGCCCTAGAAAGCCCACTATCTGCAAACTCAGGTGGGCTGTGCTACTCTCTAGAGTCAGTCCCGGCAGCTCGTGCTTTTCTGGAATAGAAGCTTTCATCCTCGGTGGTCTGAGTGGTCTTGGTCACTCCGGAACCTTACAGTAGACAGGTCAAGTGACATTGCATGGGACTGAACTTGACCAGCCAGAAGGATAAGAGGCGGCTGTGTAGGGAGATAAGAGTGCAGAGCGCCCGGCTAGCAGAGGAGATAAAGGGGTGTGGCCACTCCACCGGGTTGCCAGCCTTTTCCCCCACGTGTTCCTCAAGGCTGGGCAGCACTTGGACTCCGGGCGGTGGCATGATCCCCACCGACCACCACGAGGAAAACCGGCCATACTCGCTGGACCCCCAACGCCCTGGAAGTGACCCGACCTCCCCGCTCCAGTGCACCTCACTGACAAAATCCGGTGTCTGCCTGCACGCTGGACTCCTCGAGGGCTCCAAGGTAAGCAACGTGGGGCCATCAGGCATCCCCAGAACCTCTACCAGCTTCCTCCGCCCTCAGGGCACCCACCTAGCTCGTCCGTGAACGCGGATCTGCTCTCCCCTCTCGCCATCCGTCTCCCGCGCCAGGCTGATTTTGGATTTTTAGATTAGGGATGCTTACCCATGCAAGCACCCAAAATGTAAAAGGAAAAATAATCCTCCAAAATGTGAAACACATCTGGTTCCAAGCATTTCATACACAGGACCCTCAGCCTGTATATCCCTTTTCTTGATTAGGCAACAAATTGGAATCATCTCTGCCAGATACATGTTCAAATTAACCCAACACATGTGATGCTCTTGGAGCTATGACCCAGAT
This sequence comes from Orientallactaga sibirica, assembly GCA_036365145.1. Classification (NCBI taxonomy): domain Eukaryota; kingdom Metazoa; phylum Chordata; class Mammalia; order Rodentia; family Dipodidae; genus Orientallactaga; species Orientallactaga sibirica. The sequence goes on along the minus strand of JAEOAD010000019.1, from coordinate 8,380,223 downwards.
AAAATGAAAAACAAAGGAACAAAACCTGTAACCATTTCTGCTTCATAACCTGTTTGTGGATTCTGATGCCATTACTGCCCTGTTATGAGATGGTGTCCTCCACGTAGATGTCAGAAACACTCACTGTTTGTCATTTACTACTATTCATGATAGGATGCAAACAAAACAGCAGGAATGGAGAATTCTTAAATTCTTGTTGCTATTGTTGGTTCTAGACAGTGTGAGGTCTTTTGCCACACCTTCAAAAAGCCAATTCTAGGTCTCCGTTCAACCAAAGAGGAAAATTCACTACAGAAATAAAAAGGACTGGCTGGACGTGGTGGCGCACGCCTTTAATCCCAGCACTTGGGAGGCAGAGGTGGGAGGATCGCTTAGAGTTCAAGGCCACCCTGAGACTACATAGTTAATTCCAGGTCAGCCTGGACCAGAGTGAGACCCTACTTCGAAAAACCAATAAATAAATAAATTAAATAAATAAATAAATAAATAAATATAAAAAGGACTGACACAAAAGAACTTTAGAAAATGGGGGGGGCACCTGGGATTTCAGTGATTAAACTGAGAAATTCTACATGGTCTTAGTAACTGTGGGCAGGGGAAAGAGCAGGCAACATGCATTCAACTACACCCAGGAACATTCCTCTTATGCAGCAAAGCCAATCACCAGATGTGCTTTGCAACTTTTGGACTGGATTACCCCAGAAGGTTTGTCAAAGGGCTCTTCTGCGGCTGGTGCCTTGGAGCCAAACATGGCAGTTTCAGTGATGGTAATGGCTGGCTGGGGAGGAACATTACCTTGGTAAATTATGATAACTGGGCAATAAGGATTACTAAAGCCAACATAAATTTAAAGGGTTTGTGCATGTGCCAACTCTGAAGTACAGATGTATGCATTTACGAAAGTCTTCTCCATCACCAGAGACAGAATTTTCTCAGGCATGTAGTCCTCGCTGAAATGACATTCATTATCAGAAATGATAACTGCACATACAATCCATCATCTGACAGCTCATCATTTGTTCTCAAGTGACATCAGAGGCCTACTTCTCTTAGCATATCTACCTCTTAGTGTCCAAATTAGCAGGGCACACAGCCTGAAGCTGTGCAGGACTATCTTCTCAGCGACTCAGGCTTACAATGATGAAGCCACAGCTCATGGTATCAGTGTAATGGTTATTTCTTCTTTGAAGTAGCAATTAGTTCATTGGCTCAACTTTCACACAAGATCTCTCTTTAAACATTTGCCTGGCAGCCCAGATCTTCCCTAACAGCTAGTCCAAGGAAGGGAGCTGGGCTAAGTTAATCATGGAAAGGGACTGACAGCACTGCCAACCTTTTACAACTGCATCCTAGTTTTGTAGGGAACAAGTCAGAAGCTATTTGTACCTGTGGCATCAAAACTCACATGGAATATTTGACAGAAAAGCATTGCTTTGGAGGTCTGGACAGCCTGATACTGACAAACATAGCTTGTACTTACTGGGGCTCCTGACATCTCAAAACCCTTGGATCCTTGCTTCCTCTTCAGACATAAATGGAAACAAACTAACCAAAAGGCAGAGTATCCAGTGACTACTTCACGGGAACTGGGATGATAACTGTGCTGATCATAAGGACTTGGGCAATGAAGAAGCTGACTCTGCTAAACAATATAAGCAAAGGCGTATTTTCTGAAAGTCTCAACATAGAGTGACTTTCTTACACCTTGTTTTCAGTCTATGGGATGAAAGTATTTCCTCCAGTGTTATAACAAAGTACTGTTCTGGAAAGTATGCCAACTGCACATTACCAGATGGTAGATAATAATGCTAATTCAGGATGGGCTCAATAGCACCAGTAAAAATGATCCTGATATAGTTATTGTGCTCATACATTTGTGACCAAAGGGGGAAAAAAAGCAGGGTGTGGTGGTGCACTCCTTTAATCTCAGCACTTGGGAGGCAGAAGTAGGATTGCCGTGAGTTCGAGGCCACCCTGAGACTACATATAGTGGCAGGTGTCCAGGTCAGCCTAGGACAGAGTGAGACCCTACCTCAAACAACAACAACAACAAAAAAAAATAGCATTTCCGTACAGGAAAGTTTATGCCCCAAAATTTAGGATGATCACTAAAAAGTTAATGGTGTAAATATCCAAAAGAGCCTTGATCTGTATTTCTATTGTTAGAAAATGCTCTAAAGCAAAAGTTGCTCTGAATCTGTCATAGTCTGAAGGTGAAGTGTCCCTCCACAGGCTCATGTGATTGAAAACCTGATCTTAGCTGGTGGTGCTATTCTGGGAGGCTGTGGAATCTTTGAGGCATGGCGTCTAGCTGGCACATGTAAGTCTTCATGGGCAGCCACGGTTGAGAACCATAGCCCAGCTTTGCTATCTGCCCAACCTCTGTGCTTATTGATCCATGCAGACATAAGCAGTGATAGCATGAGCTCCCAGCACCATGCACTAAACGACTTCAACATGCCTTCCCTACCATGATGGGCTGAAACCATGAATCAAAATGAACCCTTCTTCTCTTAGGCTGGCTGTTGGGTCTTTTCTCATGCCAATAAGAAAAGTGACAAGACATAAGTTTACCCTTTAGGAATGAAAATCTCCAGTATTTCTGTTTTCAGATTTCATAAACAATGTATAAATTATTTATATGTAAAACACAGTATGTCTCCTTTCTTTTTTTCTTTCTTTTTTTTTTTTCTTTCTTTCTTTCTTTCTTTCTTTCTTTCTTTCTTTCTTTGTATCTATGTATCTATGTATATATCTATTTATGTATGTATATATCTATCTAATGTATCTATCCCATTAGATCCATAGTTAATTTTAATAACAGGACACTGCATTGATTGCCTTTGGGGGTTATACAACTAGACTCTTATTTTCATATTTCAATCGACATTGACAAAGACGCATTAAGTTTTGGAGTAACAACATAACTCTTACTCCGTGTCTCACAGTTCAAAATACCAGCCATTACACTACTCCACCCTTGTACCCAATTACTTGATCTTCCAATCTTTACCTCCATTTCTAGAAAAGGGATGCAAGGCTTAGAAAGTTAAGTAAGCCAGGTATGGCAGTGCACACCTTTAATCCCAGCACATGGGAGAGAGAGGTAGGAGGATTGCTGTGAGTTTGAGGCCAGCTTGAGATTAGATAGTGAATTTCAGGTCAGCCTGGCCTAGAGTGAGACCCTCCCTCAAAGAAAAAAAAAAGGTTAATTTGAGTTCATTTGAGCTAGAACTGGAAAGGCGAAGCTAGAAGTTGACTCCTCTCCTCACCACTGCCCATGACTGCTTTTTTGGGATCACCAGGTATCACTAATTAGAGACAACAAGAACTAATGGCTCCTAAATGTACTGTGTAGCTTACATATTCACATTCACTTGTGCCATGAGATTCTTCTAAAACTGAAATGTACAAATGATAATGAATATGAAATGCATAAACTCTTTTATAAAGTACAATAATCTTTGAGACTAAAATTTTCAACCTACGTGGCCCATCAACTTCTCCCAAAAGGTAACCCAAAGCTTGTAACAAGCTTCACAATGACTTCTATAGAAAGGTGCTAATAACTTCATGATCTTGAAAACATTGTTGCTTTTACAACTAGGTATGACTAAAAAAAAGATGATAAATCTCAAATTAAATGAACACTATATATCAAATCCCCTTTGTGGCTAAAGAAATCAAGCACAAGTAGACTGGAGACGAAAAGTATATTTTAAAGCTACCTTCAAAAGGCAAGTAAATATAGATATACTTCATTCTTAAAGAATGATCAGAAATGAATCCTAAAACACAATTTGGCATCACTAAAATTCTACAGCACTATGCCTTCTCACATAATTCATGTTTTTCTAAAGAGAGGCAAAAGACATCACTTTAGCAAGACTTACATTTATGGAAAACACATGGGCTTCAGAGCTAGCCCTTCCTGGATTTGGTTTTTGTTTTGTTTTTCGAGTTAGGGTCTCACTCTCTAGCCCAGGCTGACCTGGAATACATTGTCGTTTCAGGGTGGCCTTGAATTCACAGTGATCCACCTGCCTCTGCCTCCCAAGTGCTGGGATTAAAGGTGTGTGCCATCATGCCAGGCTTCCTTCCTGGATTTGAGGCCCAGCTCTGCTCTTGTCTTGAAATGTGTGATGATGCAACTTACCCAAACTCAGAAAGCCTCTGTTTCTGATTCTGCTAAATTGGATTAACTACCTCCTGGTAGTGCTACTGTGAAGGTAGAGCTATTATGTATAACATGCTTGGCTAATGGTAGGTTTTCAGTGAATTGTAGCTAATAATAAGAACAATGGTATTAATTAAAAAAAAAAACACTGCAATTACTACCACAAACAGGGAGAGTGGACTCCATTGGTTTTTATCCCTGTAGCATTCATGTCATATTTTGCAATGACTGTTCCTATTTGCTCTTTTTTCTCTTATACTGTCTACATGGTTTTTCTTTAGCATCTTCAAGGATTCCTGAGAGTAAGATACTTACTCCTCAGCCACATAATAACTGTATCCATCAGGTATGCTAGGTGGTGAACTGAAAGCTTATGGAGATGTCTGATATCAACTGGTGTCATAAGAACCCAATCTATGTGCACTATTGCTGTTTCTGCTACTTCTGTCATTGTGTGACGCACATTATGGAACCAGGACCAACCCTGCTGGATAAAAACTGCCCAGTTAATAATGCTGGTTAATAAATTGAAAACAGAAGAGTATGAGAACTCAGAATGACAGGACAGTATTTCAGACTAATGGACAGAATTTTAAAAAATGAGACATTATCTCAAGGGCAAAATCAAAATTAGACTGAAGATTACAAGGAGGTATGACCAATTACTGATAATCCTCATAAAGACCCAGAATTCCAAAGGGCTTCACTATAAGAGGAGTGTGTGAATGTCAAGGATTTTCAAACTCAAAGCCAAACTTCTTTTTAAAAACAATGATAAAGAAGAATAAGGAAAGAGGGAATGCATGTGCCTTCCTTTCCCCAAAGCATGTCCTTTCTTCTCTCTCTCCACATCTTGCCATTTTTCTAAGTCCTCTTTCCAAAGGTCAGAAAAGCAGCACTAATCCCTTTGTGAACACTTCTCAATATACTAGTTACAAAATTCATCCACTTAACAAATGTAATAAAGAGGGCCTGCTGTACCCATAAACTGTCCAATAAACAGCTACCCAAACCAAAGCATTCCAATTTATAAAGATAACATAACCCTGCTGTTTTGGGTGTGGCTCAGTGACAGGGATGCAGGGCTATAATTCAAAGTGCTGATTCTGGCATCTCCCATATAAGAATTGCACTTGAATTACAGGATGAAGGACAGGATGCTCTGAAATCCATCTACCCCAAAAGCTCTCGAGCACCCACTTTTTACACAGTGCCAACAGCTCAGCCAAGGTCCTTTGGGCCTTTAGGAAAAGTGGCAGGGGAGAACTAAAGAGAATCATTTCACCATTTCCTGGGAAGAAATGAACAGGAGAGGCTTTTTCAGCAGCCTAGAGTGGCTGCAGTTCACCCACAAGGACAGTAACTTCAGCAACCACTTCATTATATTTCTACTGTAAATGACACAGGACTGTGCCAAGTCAGCACCAAGGCTCCCTTCAGAATTCAGGAGAGGTTAGGTCATCTGCACTCTATTGACAACTGCCGAACTCAAACCCCCTAAAGAGACAGCTCAGCAACAGAACGTGTCCTGCCACTAATGAGGCTCTTTTTCCATGAATAATGAACCAGAACATCATCTCTGTTGCCAGGTATACAACATAAACAAAGCTTAACATAGTGCCTTGATAGGCTGAGTTTGTCCACTTGCAACAAAGGAATTTTTAAAGTGTGAGCCAAGTGTTAGTAGAGGGTGGGACAGGCTGTTGTAACAAATAATGTGAACATATGTTATCAGAATTTAATAAATCAGCTTTTGGTTGTTGTGGAATGGAGGCTGTGCTGCAGGATACATAGAGACAAGGAATAACTCCAAATGAGTTCATTTTTTATTTGGCAATCCATTTTATAACACAAAGTTGATGATTTCTGTAATGAACTGAGATCTTCATGAAAGAAGCCTTATGAGACTTGTGATCCCAAAGGCTGTTTGGTTAAATCCTTACTTCTTAAGCCATGATATATCAGAATGAGTACAGGTCAGCACTGATGAAGCAAACTGAACCTTGCATAGGAAAAAAGTGGACCTGCAGCCACAGGGATGGACCTCCAATGTACGAGCATGCTGCCTACAAGGAAGTCTCATAGCCTAGGTTCCCCAAGCTTCAGCTGCCAAGTGAGGGTCTAGCAAGTATGCAGAGAATGAAAGTGATATGACGTGAAGGCCAAACAGTCTTCCTTCTGTTTACTGTAAAGCAATAAGCTTTTCTCTAAAATATATCTTGTTATACAAGGTATGCATGTCTGCATAGGCAGATGATGACATTACTGACTGAGAGATTTGGGTTTCCAATAATTTGAGCAAGAATTTGAAGAAAACAAAACCAAAGCAAGCTCATAATACCTCAGCTCTTTCAATGGCAGGGGATAGCAATTAAGACCCATTTCAGAGAAGTTTTAAAAAATATATTTCATATATTTATTTATTTATTTGAGAGAGAGAGAGAAAGAGGGAGAGGGGAAGAAAGAGAGAGAATGGGTATGCCAGGGCCTCCAGCTACTGCAAACAAACTCCAGATGCATGCACCCCTTGTGCATCTGGCTTCCATGGGTCCTGGAGAATTGAACTGGGATCCTTTGGCTTTGCAAGCAAATACCTTAACTGCTAAGCCATCTCTCCCACCCCCCATTTCAGAGATTTCTTGAGAATTCTGTATCAAAAAAACCCAAAATCATGTAAATTTCTCTTTATGTTTGATGAATTCCAGGAAATCTGTGCTATAAATAATTCTGTAAATGAACTAATGATGCTTACAAAAAAATAATACTTCAAGGCAAAACATTTTATGTAGGATGTGTAATCACTCTATAAAAATGATTTTATAAGCAAACACACTTATGGAGAAAGTTCCTGACATAAGGTAAATAGTATGGGGTTCTAAAGCGATTCAAGTCATGACAGATAATTATGCAGATGATTTTTTAATGGTTTATCGAACAGTGGTTTTACAGATAATAGTACTGTGAACTGGAAAGTTTTAGGAAGACCTTCACTGTTTGGTGCCACCTCAACTCCACATGTACCTCCTCTTGACCAGCAGGGAAACAAGTAGAGTGTATATAACTGGATGCCAGGGAGAGGACCAGTGGAGTCTGTGCAAAGGAAGCAAAGGAAGCAAAGGAGTGGGGCACGAGCCACAAGATGTTGTTGCCCAGGCCAAGAATCAAATTTGAGACTCTAGAAATATAATCATAACACTGTGGGTGAAAGTTCTTTGAGAGTTATCAAAGTGATATGATCTTTCCAATGTAATAAACTGATTATACCAAGAAGAGTTTAGTTTCCCAAAACATAAAGATACCCAAGGACTTACCATCATACTTTGCTAAGACTGCCTGGACATCAGCATATGCTTGGAGTTCCAGAAGGGCTTCTAGAAGGTTTTCATGGATGTTGAACATGCTCAAGAGGGGGAATTCCTTCATTAACTAGAGAGAAGGAAAAAAATGGAATAATTAATACATTACATCCTCATTATTTACTGTACATACTTAAGATATATAACATGTTTTGATATACATATACAGGGTGGAATCATTTTAAGAAAGATTTCTTATTCTTATAGTATAATTAATACTGAATTATAACAATTCTATAATATAAAATATAATAATTGTTAAAGGGGGATACTGGTTTATATGTTTCACAACAAGTATAATTTTTAAAGCATGAAAATCTTTTTTCTGATATTTTAGAAAAATGGTAATCATGAATTTTTATAAATGTCAAGAAAATCCAAAAGAGAGCAGTTTAAAAAACGGAAGATTCTCAATAATGAAAAATACCATAACAGAGCAAATAGAGTGAAGTCTGAAAGATCTCACTGACATGAACAGTCTGTCACTGGTAGTTTGTCCAGTGTAGTTTGAGTGGAAGCAAGAGAACAGAAGGATAAGCAAGTGGAAACAAGGCTTTCAAGCAGCCTAGTGGAAAAGCTGAGGCAAAGACACAGGAAGCAGATCAAAAGTGACATAGTTGAGGGACAATTTGATGGCAGGGATGGGGTAAATAAATTCACAGGTTTCTGTCTGGTGGCCTCAGTTAAACAGGAGTCAAGGTCATCTTCCAAGACCTAGAGACAAGTGGCAGGAGGAAGTTTACAGATGCAAAGAGGACAGAACAGTGACAGAGGAGACATCTACTTAGGGTAAGGCATTTGGGGCCTAACAAAGTAGAGACCATGAATTTACAGAAGGCACAGCTAGCTGCCATGGATGCCACATTGATGACTCAAGATGCCAAATGGTTAGACTGAACCTGGCAGATGAACTAAGGTTTGTGAAAAGTCAAAGAGCAAGAGAGCAGGCTGTAACAATGAAGGAAGGATTAATTAAAAAGAGATGCCTAGAGCCCTTAGGCTGAAGGCAGAGGAAGAAAGGTTCAAAGATATTAAAAACAATAGTGTTGAACATCGTTGGAAAGCAAGGAAAAAGAAAAAAGTGCCAAGAATTTCAAAATAAATCTTATCTTAGACAAAGATAAAATTGTATCTTTAAAGAAACATAAACAGGTTCTTTATAGATCAAATTAATATTGGTGCTGCTCCATTTAATCCCCTATGTAGACAAGTGCATTCTATTATAACCCTTATAAACAATATCTTTTTTGTCAATGTCTTTGTAACAATTATGCTGAGAGAAGTAATATTGAAAAATAGTGCATATACCACCATGCAAAAACAATGGAAGCATTGAGAATATTTACCATATTGCCTCATATTTTTAAAGCCAAGAATCATTTAGCAGATCTTTAAAAATGCTCTACAAATAAAAAGAACATCAAATTATACAAAAAAAACCCCACCTACACCAATTATTCTGAGCTCAAGAAGACCCACAGCCTAAACTGCCAGAAAAAAGGCCTGCATTATTTTCACTGTTGTTAAATGTAGTGAATAAGACAACACCACACATTGTGGGTGTTCTGTAACCAATAAAGTATTTCTTGTTCTGGTTCATTTTGATTCTGGTTGACATCACCCTTTGATTTTTTACTCTTTCTCATTAAAGCTTGTTGGAATTAAAGTCCTTTGTCATTCAATAGTTGGCAACACAATAAAGACATTCTCTGAACTGTAACATTTAAACATTTATCACTTTTGACCAATTCTTCAGGTAATAATCAAATCTCAAGGACACCAGTCATATTACATAATTTGAAAATGCAATTCCAAATATTAGTTGATGGAGTTTAAATACTGTGGCTTAGTAAAACACGTACAAACACAGAGATCCCAGCTGGTCACAAAGAACTGGAAGATGCTAGAAGCTTGGGCAGCAGGGATCTCACTTGGAAGCCTGGAAAGCATATGCTGTGTTCAAAAACAGAATCACCAGCAAACAAATTTAAACATCAAGAACAGCAAATGCTGGCTTGAAGAGATGACTTATCAGTTAAGGCACTTGACTTGCAAAGCCAAAGGACCCCAGTTTGATTCCCCAGGACCCACATGAGCCAGATGCACAAGGAGGCACATGCATCTGGAGTTTGTTGGCAGTGGCGGGAGGCCCTGGCACACCTATTCTATCTTCCTCTTTCTATCTCCATCTCTCTCTCTCAAATAAATAAAAATGTTTTCTTTTAATAAAGAATAGCAAATGTCAATGAGGTAATCTAAATCACATGATAATATGGAAATATAGATTTCCCTTTTTCACATGAACAAGCAGTAAAAGTGGATCCTCTCCCCATCACCCTCTTCATCCCCTCACAACAATCCACCTACTCTTCAACTCATAGGTACAATCTGGCTCCACTCTCCACAGTCCTTCTGAGTCTACTTGTCCCACAACTAAAGAGGCTTATGTTGCTTCTGTGAATACCCTCCAGCCCTTTCCTGTCTTGACCGCTGCATCGTTTGACAGATTGATGAGTTTTTCTTTGAAACTCTTTTCTTGCCTTCCTTAATACTGTTCTTTTCTAGATTTTTTTTCATGTGGTACTTATCTCAGAGCACCATCTCTAATTTCTCTTTGCTACCTAACTATAAGTCATCTCCCAGGATATGTCGCATGTCTCCTTAATCCAAACACCTGATCTCCAGAATCACTGCTGTGGTTGGGTCTCAGCACCAGCATCGTTATGCACATGGCTCCCACATCTGAAATCCTGTTCCACCCTCTCTCCTAAGAAACTGGATCATTTTAAAACTATACTCCTGACATTTATACCTCTAGTGTTTAAAGGTAATACACACTGCTGAAAGTTCTCCTCTTACAGAACCTTTCAAACTTGTTCTTCCTTCATAAAAGTGTCATTAATTACCAGGTGTCTTCTCCTTACTCAGTAAAGATACTTCAAAACCTTGTGAAGCCATTAAATTACTATGTAAGAAATGTTAACAGCTTTCAAATTCACAGAAAGTTGTTAAGAAAACAAACACCTTAAAATTATTCTTTCCTCTGAACTTGAGGCCTTAGCTTAGTGTATCTCCTCACATTTTACCTAAATTGTTCAAATAGTACTTTAGTTTATACATGTCAGGATCACCTTTCCAATGCATACTATGCAAGGTTGTTGAAAGGCATTTAAATAGACATTGAGTCCTTCAAGCCTCTTCAAGGCTTAGACTATCCCACCAGATCACTGCCATGGTCAGATTATCCCAAAGGAAACTGTCAAATGTGGACAGAGATTTTTTAAAAAGCTGTTTATCACATTATTACAGTTAAAAAAGTAAGTAACTTAAAATATAGCCAATTGCAAGACATTTCAGTCTAAGTAAGACTCTTTTGGATACTAAGTATAGTCATTAGAAGTTAAGTTCTTAAATAATTCCAAATGGCATTGCCCAAGAAATGCTTTTACATACTATTAAATTATAAAAGGATAGGGTCTGGGGAGTTGGTTTAGTGAATAGTGCTTGTAGTGCAAGCATGAGTTACTGGAGTTTAGATCTCTAGAACCCACCTAAAACTGGATGCTGTAGCACAAGTGACTGTTATTCAAATGTGACTAAGGCAAGAGGGGAAGCAGAGACAGGAGAATCACCCAGAAACTTGAACGCCAGCTAATCCAGCAAACACAGCAGTGAATAAATAACAAGACCCTACTTCAAAACGAGGAAGAAGCAAGGACTGAGCCTTGAAGTTGTCCTCTGACTTCAACATGTGCACCATGGCACACATGCACTCATACACACATTCATGCATACATATCATACACACACATGAAGAAGGAAGAAAGAAGGAAAGAAGGAAGGGAAGGGGCAGGATAAAAATATATTTTTCAAAAAGATCATGTTTTTCTGTATCAAAACACAGAAATGTACTAAAATATTTTAACACTGGTTACCTCTTATTGGTTAAAGGTGATTTGCCTCCATATTTTCCATTTGTTCTAACACGTTCAAAAGGAAGAGTGAATTTTAAGAACACTGGCTGCTCATCAAATTCAAGATATAATCCAAACTCCTGTGAAAACCAGCCCCTTATGACCTGTCTCTGTCAACTACTCCAACCTCATTTCTAGTCACTTCACACATGCCATGTTCCAGGCAGAGAGGCTTCCAGTTCATCAGGTAGGTCACCTCTATTCATTTCTCTATCTTCCGTCTCTTTCCTGATGTTCTCTCCTTCAATCTCCCCAGGCAAAAATCAACAACTCCTCAAATTCCAGGACTCCTGACCTCTCAACCTCCAGCTACTAAGTATTCCTCACCTGAACTACCAGAGTTTTTGTCACAATAGTCAGCCCACTGCTCCAGCTTTCCTATGAGCAGGAATGCCACCATCCTATTGCTGTTTTAATCAGTGACTGACCTGCAGTGGATGCACAATGTATAGTTCATGACTGGAAAGCTCTTTAAAGTTCCATTTCTTTGGGGAGGACACATCATGTTTGTGTTGTCCCAGGTCTGCACCAGTCTCTTGGGTTATATATTCCTGAACCCATTCTTCTACCATTTATAACCTTCTGCTGTCTACATACTGAAAAAATATAACTAGACCATGTAGGTTTTAATGTTTTAGCTGAAGCATTTTCTTATACTTAGAGCTGCTTGGATATGGAATAGATGGTCTAGAAAAGACTATCAGGGGAACTGTTCATACAGGGAAAGACCAGTCACAAGACAAGGACATTACCAAGGACCTCTATAACTGTGCAGTTTTTTATGGGTAACTCTTCCTTATTTCATTTCTTTCTTTCACCTTTTATTATTATTATTAACTTATTTTTTATGGATATATCATGTGTTGGTACCCTCTTTTCCCTCATCCCTGCCCCATTCTTCTGGCAGTTTTAAGGAAGGAATTTCCAGCTCCTAAGCATAATTATTATATCATCTTGGCACAGTGTCTGATCCCACTTACTGTCTTCTGCAGGATTAAACTCCAGCCTTGTCAGACAAGGCTAGTACACACCATTCCTAGAATTCCTTCTAGAGTTACTAGCCAAATCATTTTTTACTCAAACCTTTTTCACCACCTGGAATACCATTCCCCACTCATTGAAAAGGCAACCTGTCAAAATCACCCCACACTCCAAAGCCCAGATCAAATGCCACCTCCTAAAGTCACAGAGTCATAGAAAATGAGAACCAGGGGGGCCTAAGGAGATCATCCAAACACACTCCTCACTTACAGACATGATCCCTCCCACCACAACCCCACCAAAACACAATGAAGACTGCAAAATTCAAGTGACTCAGCCAAGGTTACTGCCGGGACAATGACTCAAACCTAGTCATCAGCACTGAGGCCAAACTTCAGCACATCACAACTCTAGTCTCTGGACTGCCATACCCAGGAGAACTGAACCACCTTGTGTATACTTCTGAAACAATACTCAGTTTCAGCCTTGTATTATGTTTACATGGATTTAAGAAAACCACTGCAGAGCTGGAGATATGGCTTAGCTGTTAAGGTGTTTGCCTGCAAAGCCAGAGGATCCCAGTTCGACTCTCCAGGACCCACCTAAGCCAGATGCACATGGTAGCACATGCATCTGGAGTTCATTTGCAGTAGCTGGAGGCCCTGGCCTGCACATTCCCCCTCTCTTTTTCTTTCTCTCCCTCTTTCTGTGTCTAATAAGTAAAATTAAAAAAAAAAAAAAAAAAAAAAATAGCTGCATTGCAAAGGAAAAAGTCCCAAATCGGGAATTACTCTAGCATCAAACTCCAGGCTCTGCCACTTAACACCTATTTCATTTTGTACAGATTATTAGTCTCCCTGAACTTTGGTTTCCCTCCACCCTGGTCTCAGCTTGCAGGGCATTTTGTAGGTACTCTTTATTGCTTCACCTAGTACCATTACCCACATCCCATTTTCTGTTGCTTCTATCACTTTCTAGAGTAATCTTATTTATGTGGTTCAATATTAGATATTTTATAAAGTAAAACAGAAGGGATTATATAGTGATAATGGGTAATACTATTATTATAGGAATTCGCAAACACTTCTGAAAAGGGCCTATTTGAAAAGCTACTATTTGGGACTTTCCAAGCCATGTGGTCTGTGTGGCAACTACTCAACACTGATGTTATGGGTCGAAAACAGCCCAGAGCAAAATGTCAATGAAAAAGAAAGGCTGTGTACCCATAAAACTCTCTTTACAGAAGCAGGCAACTGGCTGGATCTGGACCATAGGTCTTAGATTGCCAACCCTTGGTTAATAAGAATAAAATTTAAACACTCAAAGGTTTTTATAAAAGGCATTTCATGGTGACATCATACTCTAAAGTCCTAGCTTCTCTTGCCCACAGCTGGTTAGGCAGACTATAGTAAAATGAATAAAGGCCTGCCTATAACCTTCCAGCTTCTACTTCCTTTCCAGCTTAGTTCCCTAAAGGCCGTTCGGCATATATCTCAGAGGAGTTACATGCCAAGATGTGCACTACAGAATGAGGAAGCCCTGCCATAAGGAGAGAGCCAAACACATGGGATGGGGTCTACTCACATGAACAAATATTATTCACCAGCAAAAAGGAATGTGCTGGAACCTAACATATTTTAACGTGGACAAAAATCAGACAGTTTTGAGTAAAGAAGTAGACTATAGAGAAATGTGTTTTAAAATAGGATCCTTTGGTGGTTTGATTCAGGTGTCCGTCATGAACTTAGGAGTTCTAAATGCTGGGTTCCCAGCTGATGGAGATTTGGGAATTAACCCCTCTTGGAGGCAGTGTATTGTTGGGGGTGGGCTTATGGGTATTGTAGCCAGTTTCCCCTCTCCCGTTGCTATTGTCCACATTATGCTGGCCAGTGGGTAGTGTCTACCCTCTGCACATGCCATCATTTTCCCTTGACATCATGGAACTTCCCCTTGAGTCTGTAAGCCAAAATAAACCCTTTTTTCCCCCAAAAGTGATTTCTGCCAGCAATGCGAACCTGACTGCAATAGTAAAGTTGGTAATGAGGAGTGGGGTTGCTGCTAGACACCTGTGTGGCTTTGGCCTTTTGGAGCTGATTTTCAAGAGGAATGTGGGAGGATTTGAAACCTTAGCCTAAGAGTTGCCTTGCAGTGCTGTAAGTACAGCTTGATGGACTATTTTGGTCAGAGTTAAAAGACATGAATGTAGTAAGAACTATAGACTGTGAGGTTTGGCTTATGAGGGTGAAAAAGAAAGAGAGAAAGTGAGAGAGAGAATGAGTGTGCCAAGGCCTCCAGTCACTGCAAACAAACAACAGATGCATGTACTACCTGCATATCTGGCTTACATGGGTATTAGGGAATGGAACCTGGGTCCTTAGGCTTTGCAGGCAAGCACCTTAACCACTAATCCATCTCTCCAGCCCTATGGACACTTTTGCATCAAATAAATCTGCATTTGCATTCAGTAATAGTGGGTTTCTGAGTCTTGGGCAAGCTCATATTTCTCATCAGCAAGACAGGAATTACACCTAGTTTGCAGGACATCCATAGCTTCCCCAGACAGAGTTTGGGGCCATCATTCTTACATAATATGGATATGAGTATACTGCATTTTTGATACACTGCTTGTTTTGCTAATATAACTACTTTCCTTTTGGTTTTAAGTTGCACAGTACTCTTAGCAGACTCCTGTTTATTTAAAAGTATAAAAACGGTTTGGTGATATAACTTGTCTTAACAAAAGACTACAATTCACATATCAAGCTTGAATGAAAGCATATGATAAATATAGAGGCCTGTTTTCTATAAGCAAAGTCATTCTAAATAAATCTTTAAATCTACTCACTATCTAGCATAGTTTTGTTTATTTATTGCCCTCTCTCTTCTCCACACTGGTAATTGCTTTTTCCTGGCAGCAAGAAATTTATATGCCCTGTTTGCCCAAACATTACAGTTTACGTAGAATGAAAACACCAACGCTCTTATGATTCCTTTAATACCTATGGGGAAGAACATGGGATGGGCCAAGGATCAAATTTCAGTTTCAATTTTACATCATCTGGCTATTGTCAGTTCAAGTTTATTTCAATGGAAGAATTTGAAGCACTTCTGAGGTTAACATTTATGAGCCCTAATGGGGAAAAGGAGAGTTAATTCACTGGATTTGAAATGCTCTATGCACATAATTTAGAGTTATAGCTATGTATGCTTTTTCTCAGCTAACTTACAGGATGAAAATTACAGTTTAAACCTTTCAAGTTTGATTTGCATATACTTATACATTTTATCAGTTTAGTTATCCATGTATTGTTTTTTGAGTGAGAAAAGCAGCAGGAATAGTCTTACATATTTTAAGACAGAGGTAATTAAAACAGAGCCTTAGCCAGATTCTTACTGAGGTCAATGCAAGCTTAGCCTAATTAAGAATTTGGCCTGTAGTATATTCAAACAGCAGATACTATTTTGTTATAGTTACAAGTTTGACATTATTTAATTAAAGTTTCACATAAAGGCAAAGATGGAAAATAGAAAAGAAACTCCATGTTGCATGGTTTTCATTTTGTCAGCTATTTTTACGGACACTATGGACCATGAATGGGAATAATGAGCTACTTATTAGAATCCTCAGAGGCCCTCAAGAGTTCTATTTACCTAGATCACTATGAAATCCAACTTTAGGGGCTGAAGAGATGGATCAGCAGTTAAGATGCTTGCTTGCAAAGCCTAAAAATATCTGGGCTCAATCCCCTAATACCCACATAAATTCAGATTCAAAGTGGTGCTTGCATCTGGAATTCATCTGCACCAGCCAGAGGCCCTGGCATGCCCATTCTCTCATTCTCTTTCACTCTGCCTGAAAATAAATTAATTTAAAAAATCCAACCTCAGGCTGCAGAGATGGCTTAGCAGTTAAAGTGCTTGCCTGCAAAGCCAAAGGACCCATGTTGGATTCTCCAGGACCCTCGTAAGCCAGATGCACAAGGTGGTGCATGCATCTGGAGTTCATTTGTAGTGGCTGGAGGCATGCCCATTCTCTTTCTCTCTACCTGCCTCTTTGTCTCTCTGTCTCTCTCTCTTTCAAATAAATTTAAAAATTTTTTTAAAATAAATTTTGAAATCCAATCTTAAGAGACTTAAGTATACATTAATAAGAATATGCTGTTTTTAGAATTTATTGAAAGGCAAACATTAAACTGCATCTCTTGAAAAGTAACATGGTTAAACCTGATCTTCAAGGATGTTAGTTCCCATCAGTTCTTTACTGAAGTAACATGCTATGTAAATACAGAAATAGTTACAGGCAGGATGATCTTCCAGTGAGTTTTACTTTTAATACAAGTTGTATGTTCATATATTTCTCACAAAAATGCTATCAGTATAGAACTTCCTTTTGTGTTTTCTGCTCAGTAGTTAAAGGTAAAAACAGCACCGCCTTGGGCAGAACTGAGAAATCTTCATTCTCTTCTATAATACCTGCCCTCCTCAGTGAGAAGTGTTTAGCTTACTGTAAAACATTTACACACTTTCCAAAATCAATGTGTGATAGCACTACTGTTTATATTATGTTATGACAGATAACATTTCCCCACCCTAAATGCTATGGTTAAGTGCAGTTTAAGGACCCCCAAGGATTGATACCCTTCTCTAATTCCTGTGTAACATGGAGTCAAACATGTGAGTTTTATCTTAAACCACTAAGCATCTAGCTGTGCCCTACCCTGAGATCACGGCACTGTTCTCTTGTTCCAAGAGTGGTCTCAACATGCAGCTATACATACTGGCCAATAATTACTGTCAGAAAGCTTTCCAAGCCAAAACCACAATCTCTGTGCTTGCCAGACACCCTTCTATATTCACATGGGTAAAAGTAAATAATGAGAGCCAGGAGATTAGCTTGTTTCATTACCTAGGGCAGAGTGAAGAAATACTCTATTAGCAGGTATCACATAACAAGGTCATGCAGAAAATTAGCTTTAATGGAAGATTCTTTTAGGGAAATGGGCAAAAGATCTTTCTACAACCTGTGACATTTACCTACACCCTGCCCTGCAATAACCTTGCCTTTCAGACCACTCTTTGCTCTTTTCATTTTTTTACTCAACCCTACTGGAACCTGTGTCCATGATTATATATTCCCACATGTGTCCACACACTATTTATAGAATGCTGGCCTAAGTTTACTGCTTCTTTTGCAGCTCATTACTTTCAAGAACTTGTAACTAGTAGGAAGGATGTAAGGTTGGCATTTAGGTCCCACAGTGTATCTAGCAGCAGTTCCTGCTTCTTGGAAGCTCATGATATAATGTCCTAACACCTACTACCTGGCTTTGACAATGTTTTATGCCCTCACACACACTGAACATTTTGGTGCCTGGATCCATATTCTTACTCTTGACCTCAAAACTTAACTTTCAGTGTACATAATTTCTGTCCATGTGAAATGTCCTGTCCAACTATTCAACAGACATGACTGAAACTGTACTGTAATTAAGCAACTGAAGGTCATATTCAAACTTTAGACCTCAACACCATTAAAATTAAAATAGGCACTGTTATGATCAGAGAGCATACTGTGCTCCTGT
This sequence comes from Orientallactaga sibirica, assembly GCA_036365145.1. Classification (NCBI taxonomy): domain Eukaryota; kingdom Metazoa; phylum Chordata; class Mammalia; order Rodentia; family Dipodidae; genus Orientallactaga; species Orientallactaga sibirica. The sequence continues at coordinate 8,362,153 of JAEOAD010000019.1, read as the reverse complement.
TGTAGAATCATTCACATACTAAATTTCCTCTTTAATTTCACCAAGACCACAAATGCCTGGTCCTTTTTTTCTTTTTGTGCTTTCTTTCTCAGACCATTCCCATTTCTCTTAAAGCTCTTTCTTCTCTTAGTTCAGTAAGATAATGCTCTCATGGATTTACTCTTAGCTTTCCAACTGCTCCTGCTCAGAAGCCATGGAGTTCTCCTCTGCCACTCAGCCATGCCTAACAATGCTGAAGACCACTGGGACTAACTTATTCACTTTTTCTTCTCTCTCTAAATACAAGATCCTATTGAATATTATGGCATTGAATAGGGTGTGTGTGTGTGTGTGTGTGTGTGTGTGGTGTGTGTGTGTGTGTGTGTGTGTGTGTAAGGCCACATATATAATGCTGATAATTCCTATTTCACTCTGAAATGGACTTACAGGCTCATGTTTTGAACACTTGCTGCTCAGCTGATGGTGCTGTTGGGGAGGCTGTGAAACCTGTGGGAAGGGAGGCCTAGCTGGCAGAGGTAGGTCACTGTGAGTCAGCCATTCAAGGTTATAGCCTGGCCCTTGGTTCTGGTCCCACTCTGCCTCCTGGTCTGGCAACAAGGGCCTCTAACACATGTTCATGCCATTATGAATATTACCATAAACTCTTCCATGCCTTCCCTGCTATGACAGACTGAAACCCTCTGGAATCATGAGGTCAAATAATATTCCTCCCCCCTTAAGTTGTTTTGTCAAGTATTTTGTTAGAGTGATTCAAAAGTAATAAGTACAATTCCTAAACTTCTCATCCCTTTAGGTATATTTCTCCTTGTCATCCTGAAATCTATATATGGGGATATGTCAAACCTAACATAACCCATGTAGAACTCCTGCTTTACTATTACAACTATTCCTTTCCTAGATATCCACTTGACCATGTTGAGCTATAAAACTCTACACACATCTAGTATTTCCTTGTCTATATTTTTTCTTTCTTCCATGTGCAATGTATTTAGCAATTCACTTCTCAAATACTTGTTGGGCCCTAAGAGGCCCGGGTGTGAGGCCTAGTGGAACTTCCTGAGCCTGACTAGAGTTTGGCGACCTGTCTTTGGCCTACTCCCGCTTAGGAGTGACTCAGCAAAGCCTAAGCCAAAACTGCCTCCACCCAGCTACTGCTGACATGGTGAAATACTATTGGCCCTTACACGTTTTTCCCATCCTGAGACCCACCCTGTTTCTCAAAGCTATATAAACACCTTCCCACTACAATAAAACGAGTTCCTGCTTCGACAAGACTCCCGACCCAGTGTGTTTTTCTCTCCGGTGTCTTAGAGGAGGGGGTGCTGGGTCACCGACATTCACCATCCCGCTCAGCCCCAAGAGGAGCCGGCTGGATCCGCTCTTTCTTCAGCCCTACCTGCCGGGGGGAAACCGACAATGCTCATTGAGCAGTTACTGAGTGCCAAGCACTTTTCTACTAGGACAGAATTAAAATTAAACAAATTAAATTAAACAAATCTTACTAGTCTGAAAGTAAAATTATTTTGAAAGAAAATAATACAAATACAATATATGAACTATCAGATAGTGGTAAATTTTGAGAAGAATAAGTTAGACATGGAAGGGACTAGCAGTGTAGTGCACATAGGTGCAATTATTTATTATTTATTTATTCATTAGAGATAGATAGATAGATAGATAGATAGATAGATAGATAGATAGATAGGATGATAGATAAATGTGCATGTGTGTATGGGCTTGCCAGGGCCTCCTGCCTTTGCAAACAAACTCCAGACATATGTATCACTTTCTGCATCTGGCTTCTAGTGGGTACTAGGGAATGGAACCTGGGCCATCAGGCTTTGAAAGCAAGCCCCTATAACCGCTGGGCCATCTTTCCAGCCTCTAGATACAATTTTTAAATAGGGTAATCTGGGATAGTAGGATTGCCAAGGTGACATTGCAGCAGGAACTGAAGCAGATGAAGCAAAGTATCTCAGTCTAAGTGTCCACTTTGTATAAAGGTCTTGAGCTGGAACTGAGGATGAAACCTCCAATGGATAGCAGAGGCTATGTAGCACCACAAATGCACAGCAGCAGTGGGGCTTGAAAGGCTGTTACTAAAATCCAAGTGAGGGATGATGATGGTTTAGAACAAGGGGAGTACTTGTAGTAAGGACTGATAGGACTCTAAATATATTTTAAAGGTAGAGCCATTAGGAATTCCCAACAGTCAAAATCTTATTGATTCCATGTCCAAATGTATCCGAAACCCATCTGTCTCACTGTTGCCATCCCCAAGCCCTGATTAGATATTGCCTGGACTACCATTATAATGGCTTGCCTGCATTCCTGCTTCCTTCTCAACATCCTTTCTTTATAGTGTATCCAGTAATCTTATCAAACTTGAATGCAATAACTCCCCAGCTGTGTGTACTTAATACCCTTCATTGTACTTTCATTGGAAGTTAACCTCCTCACTATATCCTGCAAAAGCCCTGAACAACATGTCTGCTTTTTTTTTTTTTTTCATTTTTCTAAATTCTTCTGGCCACAGGAAGTCTGCACAAGTCCCTCCTCTGTTAAGACCTTACATGGGAACACCATTCACACATAAGCAGCAATGTGATTCCCAGCCCTGAGAGTCTTTATAGTCACCCTCTATCACAACAGCCTTCTAGCTTGTTCACAGCATATATCATAATCTGTCCATGCCTTCCCTCCCTAGGATATTGTGTATCCTGTTACATAATCAATGCCTAGACACAGTTCTAGAACTAAAGGCATTTGATAGATACTTGTTTTTAGAAAACAAGTGACTTCATCTTCCCTTTCTTTGCTCCCCTTCTGACTTTCTCCACTCTACAGCCCGTGGCTCATCACCTTACCACTTCCTGCTAGTTTCTCGCCTCGTGGTCTTTCTACTTTACTCATGTAGTAACACCAGGATGGCAGATCAACATCTTCAGCCAATTCTGCTTCAACACTCAGGCCAAAAAATGTAACTCTGAGGTTTGGAGAAACAACTGAAATAGATCTCCAACCTCTGGTGGGGCAAAGATTTTCAGTAAGCAGCCACTATTTCTCTGGTGACTTGTTCCCCTTGTTTCACTATTCCTTCTATACTCTTAATTCACCTCCACACAATAAACCCTCAACAGATGGCATTGTCTTCTACGTAATCAAGAAAACAGCCCATTGTGGTAGCACACACCTTTAATCCCAACATTTGGGAGGCTGAGGTAGGAGGAATGCAATGAGTTTGAGGCCAGCCTGTGGCTACAAAATGAATTCCAGGTCAGCCTGGGCTAGAGTGAGACCTTCCCTTAAAAAAAGTTAAACAAAAAAAGAAAGGAAGGAAGGAAGGAAGGGAGAAAAAGAGAGAACTTGAGAGATGTCTCAGAGGTTAAAGGCACTTGTTTACAAAGCCTGATGGGCCTGGGTTCAATTTCCCAGTACCCACATAAAGTCAGATGCACAGTGGTACATGCATCTGTCACCATCATTCATGACTGTAATCACTTCCCATGCTGCTCAGGATCCATATATTCAACTTTCCACCAAGCATCTCCATTGAGATGAGTTATACATACTACAAGAGGAATACATTTAAATGGGAATGACTCCTCCTGCCCACCTGCTCCCAGGATGGTACCACTGTCTCCCTAGTGTCCCAAGGAAGAATTCAGAAGACTTCCATGTTGATGCACCTCTCTCTTTCTCTCTTTCACACACACACACACACACACACACACACAGAGAGAGAGAGAGAGAGAGAGAGAGAATACTTATCACCTTAAAATGAAAGAAAAATATCCAGTAACTTTACAGCTTTTCTCAATTCTACCACCTACATTTTTCAAACTGAATCCATTTGGAGTTGTTATACCCAGACTCATGAAGGTAAACTAAGAGCATCTGAATGTGTTTCCATTACTAAAAAGCAGAGGTTGAACAAGAAAGAAAAGTAAGACAGGAATGATAATTTCTCTTTCTGTGTGTGAAAGGGACATGTGCACTGCTCTGAAGGAACAGCACAAATTGTCCCTGACTCTAGAGAAAGAGGAAAAAAAATATCTGTCCTGAAAGCCACTATGAGAACAGCAGACAGAGTTGTTTAGTGAGGAATAAACTGGAACTGCTTCAATAGCTCCATGCATCTCCCATCACTGCAGTAAAGGGAACTCAGGCAACGGACTTCCAAAGAGATATGGAAGACAGAAAAAGTGCCTAATCCTCTCTCCCAAGAAACCCATGGAAATAACAGCACTGTGCGCAAGAGATAAATCTACACCTGTGGAGAGAACAGCAAGGGGGTGGCAGAAGCAGCTGCCAGTCACCAGATGAGAGATTATAAGTATTTTCTCCAAAGCAAACTGTAAATAGGACTTGATTAGAAGCTGCAGCTGTTCCTGAGAGCAACCCCTGAGAGGCTCCAAATTTGGAGCTGGCAAAAACAGGACAGGGCTGTGGGGCAGCAGCCATGCTAAACAGCTGAGGATGGATCAGACAGGACTGAACAGCCATTCTCATCTGAGTTTAATGGAAATGAAACCACCTTCTTTACAATTAGGGAGGCCTTAGTAACTGAAGGAGGTTTGTTTAAAGTAGAAAACTGGTGTTTGATGAGAACTGTAGTGGAAAATGCTCCCATCTACTCTGCCTCCAGGCAGCCATTCATTCAACAGACATCCAGTACCTTTCAGGAGCTATGGAAGATGGAGTTCTTTCTCTTGTGGAGATCATTTTGCAGTGGAGTTGAACACAGACAATAAACATATGAATAAATAATTTCAAAACTGAAAGGGCAATTAAAGAGAGTGCTTGCTGTACAAGCATGAGGAACTGAGTTGAATCAGCACCCTTGTAAAAGGGCACAGTTGGCCATACACTTCTAAAACACCAGTGCCTGAGGAGGGGTTGAGACAGGAGGATTGCTGGGACTTGTTGGTCAGTCAGTATAACTGAAAAACAAATTCCAGATTCAGGACAAAAAAACAACCAACAACCAAAAAATAAAAACCCTGTTTCAAGAAAATATGGCACAAGAGTAGTAGTGAACACCAGATGTCCTCTGGATTCCACACATGTGCACACAGGGATTGGGAGGAATGTACATTTATACACACATGTGCCTACAATCAGACTATATCACATATGCGCCTGCACACACTCCATATATACTACACACACATACACTAAAACAATGGACAAAAATGTGATTCATAATGACATAGCAGTGTGTGTGCACATGTGGGCACAGTGCTCCTTTGGTTGGACATAATGAAAGAGCCTGCTTAGCTGAGCCTGAGACTGCCAACACTTGGGGCAGGGTATCCTAGAAAAGGGCTCCGAGGAAGGACCAAGCTTGGCACAGAGAAATGCCTAATGTGACTAATGGTCTAATGACTTTGGAAAAATGGGAAAACCATATAAAGAGTATGTATTTTATTCCAAATGCAATGATGTCACTCATTAAAAGCTACTACACAGAAAAGTGACAAGTTGTGGTCAGCAATTTAAAAACCAGCTTGGGTTATATGCATTTATCTATATCATTTAGGGAAAAATATATAGGTATTGGTAAGTTACTAACTGATCAAGAATGAAAATTAGAATTATAATAAGATGGGGCCACAGGAATAATAAAACAAATTTCAAATGCTAAACAAGTACAAGATATTCTTATTGAAAGAGATCAAAGGAAAAGGGAGAGTATGACCAACTTAAAAAAAAAAAAAACAGCAAAACCAACCAGTAACTATCCTTTGCTCTCAACAGAATAATAAAAACAATACATATAAATGGGATCAGAATAGCAAACAAAAGTACAAAACCCTTAAATTTGAGTAAAAATAATATTCAGCACAACGCATGAAGCCCAATGAAGAACCAAAGTTAGAGAAAGTTCAATTATAAAATTATGGAAAAACTACATTAGGCAAACATGAATCCAAATAAGATAAAATAATATTAATACAAGTGGCCAAATAATAACAGAAAAATACAAAGAACAAATGAAGGATATTATACATTCTGAATAATAAGAATATTCATCAGTATGAATGTATGTAGAAGTATAACCTCAAAATTCAACAAAGAACTAAGCATAGAAAGGACTGATTAAAAGACAATTATAAGTTAGTATCATATCATGTCCTTACTAAAAACTGATAAAGAAAATGGACCAAACAAGCTAAGAGGCAAAAAAGTTTAACATCATGGTTAATAAGCTCAAGTTAGTAAATACATGCAGGCCTTTCTATCAGTGAAAACAGATTTCATTTGAATTCAGATATAACATTCAAAAGAACTGGCCATATTACACCTAAGCAAAAGCTCTCTCAAATTCCCTCCTACATTAATATCATATAAATTCTCTAACATAAAGAAAAATCAATGATAAAGGAGTTAAAACATGCTAAAGGAATAAGATGAAATTATCCACAAATGAAAAAAGAAATGCTTGGAACTACTAGAGCTAAGCCTCATGAAATTAGCAGGAGAGCAATAAACACAGAAGAGTGAAGGGAGGATGAGGGGATAAAACAAAATAATACAAATAAAACAATCTACAAAAATGAAGACAACATATCATCACAAATCCTAGTTCTTAGAATAGTAACAAAATAGACAAATGACTGCCAAGATTAAAAGGGAAAATAAAAGTACAAAGAATCAAATAAAAGTTAAAATGAAATAGGAAGAAAACTATAGACAAAACAAAAAACAAAACAAAAACAAAAACAAATCATGAACTATATGTAATACGTTCAAAATATGTAAAGATATGTTTATTAAATATATAGACAAGTACTGAGACACATGGGCATAGTCATGTACTGGTGAGAATTTAGGCAATCACAGGCAGCTGAAACAGTGGGACATACTGAACTTAAGCATAATTACAATATCCAGAAACCCCACACTCTGGGGTATGCCCCATGAAAACTTCTCACACATTCATAAGGGTGTCTACTGTGGTACTGAAGCCACCTACAGGTCCTTCCCTAGAGGAAAGGATAATTTAGGGAAAATATGGAATATGATTTAGCAGTTAGAAGCTTAAAACTACAAGAAGTACCCAGAGAAAAAATGGACAGACCTAAAGAATAGTGTTGAATAAAAAAAGGTAAAGCAGCAGATTATAGGCCTATAACCAATGCCACTACATTATGTATGTTGTAAGATGTTATAACATGGTATGGTGGTTTGAGTATAAATGTCCTGATAGTCTCAGATGTTTATGATTAAGTTTCCTGCTTGGTCTCCAGCTGAAGAATCATTTGAGAGGTGGGGCCCTGCTGTAGGAGGTGTATTGCTGGGGGAGGACCTTGGGGTTAAGGAGTCCAGCTCTATGTACAGTGTGTTCAGAGCCATCTCATACTTGCTGTTCTGTCTGCTATGGCTTATGTGATGAAGTTCCTTTCTGTTCATAAGCTGCTTTTGGATATGTATTTTGTCTCAGCAACAAGAAGGTAACTACAACAATTAGCTTCTCAGATGTCAGTGAAGTTTCTTCTTCCTGGCATTGTAGAGCAAGTGGTACCACAATGGTAATTTCTGACCACCAATCTTTATAAGGGAGTCTACCAAACTGAAATGTCCAATTACTTTCCTTCTATTTGTTTCTTAATTTCAACAAAGTCAAAATTGTTAGTCCACAAAAGCATCAAGAAGTCATGACTTAAGTAAAAATTAACAGCTTTCTCAGCTATAACCTGCTCAAAACTGAATTATGAACTTCCTCTCAAAGCTTTTTCACTGCAGGCTTCCACATCTCAAGCATTATAACTCTTTTCCTTCCAAGACAAAATCCTTATAATCATCTTGACTTCTTCAGTTCTCATACACCTAGTAAGAGTCTCTTGGTCCTTCCTTCAAAATATGTTGACCTATCACAACATAGATTTGAATTGCACACCCTAGTCTGCTCCCATGTCATCCATGTATCTCTGGTCAACACCCACAAGAGCCTTCTGAATGTCCTTCCTCATTTCCCTTGCCACACTGAAACATGTAAAACCAGTGACTTACCAGGTTACTCCTCTGCTCAAACTTTTGCAAGGAACCCCATTTCAACAAGAGTAAAAGCAAAAGTCAATACCATCCACAACCTATATGATTTCTAAGGCCCTCCCTTCTCTCCACTGGTCCTACTCTGCTCTGTCCACCCAGGACTCCTGTGCTATTAAGCATACTCCTCCTACCTCAGAGATTACTGGACTTAACTTTGATTTCCATGAACTTGCTTTTCTCTGCACCTGGCTTTCCTGATTCTTTGTCTGCCTTACTTTTATCTTTTCTTCGTGACACTCAGACTCTAAGGTACTCTAAAACATCATGTCTCTTGGCCTTATCCAGTCCTTATTTCCCTGTTTTGAGAGCATCTTAATCAGATATATGTGACTTGCAGGGTGACAGTGAGACACAGACCTTGGTATGGAAGTTAGTCCTGCCATGTATGTTCAAGGACTCTGAGGTAAGAGAAGTTGTACGCCTCACAGATTGTGAACTGTATTTTGCCATAAGATTTCTGCTCAATATAAAAATGTAAAGATCCCTTTAGAAGAGGTATTATAACTTTGTTATTCTTTGACTTGTTATAATGAGCTTCATTATTTTATAATTTAATAGGATACTCACTATACGCATAAATTAAATGAGATAGTATATATAAACTTCTTAGCAGAATATCTGGCACATAAAAATACTTACTCTGTAAGTTATTGATAACACAAAGTGACAATTCTCAAGTTTTGAGCTGAAAACACTTGAGAAGATTATGACAATATAGGAAGAACATAGGCCACAGGATGAAACAGCTACTGCTTTTTCTGACTACTTTTCATAAAAATCCCAAAGTCAGAATGCAAAAGGATAACTAGCAGTTTTAACTTTTGCAGGCTAGGTTAAGAATGGGTTTAACATGGTCAAAGGCATATGAAATATGGTTTGGGCTGCCGACAGAGTACTGAAGTTTAGTAAGAATGAAAATATATAGAAGATATCTCTATATGATTACTATTGTAGGTTGAATTGTACCCTCAGGATAAATACGTTGGACACCATAACTGTAAGTACAGATCAATATGACCTTATTTGGAAATTGGATTTTGCAGACATAATCAAGTTAGGAAGAAGCCATAAATCCAATATGATGGTGTACATATGAGAAAAGGGAAATTTAGACACAGGTATACAGATAAACAGGGAGAATTTCATGTGACAGAGACAGAGAATAGGTCAAGATAGGCTACCGACCACCACAGCTTAAGTGGAGGCAAGGAAGCATTCTTTTGTAGAACCTTCAGAGAGATAAGGTCCTACTATAACCTTGACTTTGGAGGGTTAGCCTTAATTTACTGAAAGACAACAAATTTTTATCATTTTAGTCACCCAGTTTGAAGTTGATCTAACTGCTCTACAAAACAAATACACCTGGCAATAAATCAGTCATTGGACTGGTTTTAAGTTAAAATTATAAGTGAATAAAGGTTTTCTTTACCACATTCATGTCTGTTTTTACCCCATTTCCTACCATTTTTGTATCTGCTATTTTGCTCTTTTGAAAGGGGTAGGTATGTTACACAAGCATAATATGCTTCTTGTAATAATTAAGCAAGCCCCACTTGTGAACTTTGTGTTAGGGCTGAAGACTTCAGGGGATATTTTATATCTCAACTATAACACTCTGCTATAATTTTACTGTTAATAATTTTCTATTTCCAGATTGTTGTTTTTTACTTATGATTGTAGAAGTGACCTTCATGGTATGATCAGGGGACTGTGTTCATGAGAATTCACAGTATAGCAATCCCATTGGCCACATGTTGAGACCATAGATGAAATTCAGAATCAGATATGAGACTTTGGCTGTCTCCTACTCAACAAGACACCAAAGTATTGCATAAGCATTAAAACAATGTCACTACTTTACTAATTTATGTATTCACTTCCCATAAAATATTTTTGCTAATATGAAATATGTTAAAAATGAATAAATATTCTAAATTTTAATTTTAAAGTGTTAAATATGAATAAATAAACCTATATATGCAAAACATTGTGGTCCCTAAATAATTTTAAAGGGGTTCTGAGATCAGGAAATTTGAGAAGCATTAGTTTATGTTAGCATCTATTTAATTTAAAAAATATATATTTTTATTTGGAAGCAGAGACAGAGAGAGAGAGAAAAGAGAGAGAGAAGGGGTGGGGGAATGGGTATTCCAGAGCCTCTTGCCACTCCAAACAAATTCCAGATGCATGCACCACTTTGTGTATCTGGCTTTACATGGGTACTGAGGAATTGAAAATAGGCCAACAGGCTTTGCAAACAAGTGCCTTTAACTGCTGAGCCATCTATCCATCTCACCATCTTTTTTTTTTTTTTTTTTTTTAGGCAAGAGAGCGAGAGCAAGAGAGAGAAAGAGAGTGAGAGAATTGGCACACCAGGGCCTCCAGCCCCTGCAATTAAACTCCAGACGTGTATACCCCCTTGTGCACATATGTGACATTGTGTGCTTGCATAAATGTACGTCTGGCTTACTTTTGGGGCCTGCAGAGTCGAACATACGTCCTTCGGCTTTGCAGTCAAGCGCCTTTACCACTAAACTATTTCTCCAGCCCTCACTACTTTTAATTGAAAAAAAAACTGAATTGATTATACCTAAAGTTTGCTTTTTTACTTGACAACAGAGCTTTTATCCAATAATGATAAGAATAACAATTTCCCACTAAGGCTTGTACAGAGTGACCTATTAACATCTACTGTGCATATTCCTTGGGCACTTCTGATGTGAAGTGATTTGGGGACCACAATCTTGTGAGTATTTGTTAGCTATGTAATCTTGAAAAAAACACCACTCTAGAACACAGTAAGCACTAAAAGATTGTTGGTCAGATGCTATTTAAAGCTTTAATGGTCATCACCCAAGACTGACCAGTGAAATTTTCAAATTTTGGAAGTCAAGAAGATGTGCATTAAGGAGGCAAAAATCTTCTGATTTAGAGACAAAATATCCCCTGAATGCTCACATACTGAAAGCTTAGATCCCAATGCAATATTCAAAGTAGGGTTCTTGATAAGTAAATGGAGTATCAGGGCACTGATATCACACATCAATGAATCAATTAATAAATGAATGGACTATTGGGAGATGGTAGAAACTATGTAAGAAAGGGGAAGGTCATTAGAGGCATGGGTTCAAAGGGTATCTCTTGTCCCTGGTCTCTACTCATGCATGTCTCTGTTTCTTGGCTCTAAGTAAGGAGCTTTGCTTGGCTATACACTTTACCATGATGTATCTTTTAACCCCAAAACAATGGAATCAGCAGACCATAAACTGAAACTTTGAAACCTTAAGCCAAAATAAATCCTTCCTGTGACAAGTGAATCTATATTGCCAACTTGATTAGATAAGGAATCAAGTAAGAGTCTGTGTAGATATTTCTTAGAAGGATTAACTGAGGGGGAAAATCCTCCCCCAGAGTAGGTGGATGTCACCTTGCAGGTGGCTTCCCAGATAGACAGGCTGGTAAGGGAAGAGCAGTGTTCTGTTTGTCTTTTTGCCTTAAATCCTTGCTGGTGAGTGCATCTATCCTGTTGCTGCCATCGTTCTTTGATGATGTTAGCACCCAGCTTTTCCAGCCTTCCAATGTGGACTGAAGTACTAGGAGCTCTCCAGGAATCCTCCCAGACTTCAGTGCCAGATTGGGGACAGGTGAGGCACCTAGCCTCCTGGAATTTAATAGGTATAGGCTTCTCAGCCTCTCCAGCTTGCTGGCAGCTATCACTGGACTAGTCCATATCATGTAAAGCAATCCAACAAAAAATCCTAATAGACTCCCTTAAGTTATTCCAAGAATTTTGTCATGGTGACTAAAACCTCACATGCATGTGTTCCTAAAATCAAGTATTTGAAGTGTTTCTAAAAGGACATGATTGGGCTGGAGAGATGGCTTAGGGGTTAAGTCACCTGCTTCCTAAGCCTAAGAATGCCTGTTGGATTATCCAGGTCCCACGTTTAGCCAGACGCAAAGTGATGCAAGGGCGCAATGCCGCACTTGACCACAAGGGGGCACACATGCCTGGAGTTTGTTCACAGCAGCTGAGAGGCTACTGGCGCACCCATTCTCTATCTCTCTCTCCCCCGCTCCAACTCTCTCAAAAAAGGGGGAGGCATGATCATCTGTGTCAGTTGAGAAGCTTTAGTAAGGAAAAGGAAGTCATATTGCAGAAAGAGAGAAATAGCAGGTTGGAGAGATAGTTTAATGGTTAAGATGTTTGTCTGCAAAACCAAAGGACCCAGGTTCAATTTCCAAGGACCCATGATGCCCAAGGTGGCACATGCATCTGGAATTCATTTGCAGTAGCTGGAGGCCCTGGCAGGCCCATTCTCTCTTTCTCTCTATCTGCCTCTTTCTCTCACTCTCTCTCAAATAAATAAAAATATTTTTTAAAAAAGAGTGAAATAGCCGGGCATGGTGGCAAACACCATTAATACCAGCACTTGGGAGGCACAGGTGGGAGGATCACCATGAGTTCAAGGCCACCCTGAGACTACATAGTGAGTTCCAGGTCAGCCTGGGCTAGAGTGAGACCCTACCTCAAAAAAACAAAAAAAAAAAAAAGAAAAAAGAAAAGAGTGAAATATCTGAAGCAACTACAAACAGGAGAAATGGGTGATAATGTCAGTCCGTGGCTGACTATCAAAGAAGATGTAGATTTTAGAAAAATAAGGCAACCAAGGATAGGGAAGCAGGTACAAGGACCAAGAGAGACCAGTGCTCTACATCAAGCCCCGCTCTTTCTCAGCTCACCACCACCGCCAGGTCCCCACAAAAATCTCAAGTTCTTTTACTCTTCCATCTCTGGATATCCTACCTCAAGGAACTCTAACTGGGTAGTGGTCCCCCAAGCCAACCTGGACAAGTCTAGGGGTACTCTGGGACCTTGTGCCCAACTAAGGGGAGTTCAAACCACGAACAGAAAGAGTGCAATGTCTACGTGGAAATAGAGCTACTCATCTCAGGATTCCCTAGACTGGTGTTTTTTTCATTTGTTTTGTTTTTGTTTCTGAGGTAGGATCTCACTCTAGCCCAGGTTAACCTGGAACTCACTCTTTAGCCCCAATCAAACTCACAGTGATCCTCTTACCTCTGCCTCCCAAGTGAGACAACTGAGGAGTGATGAGCAGTATCCCACACCCTACAATACACAACAAATGATTATTGGGCCCAGAATATCCTCAGTGCTAACCTTTGGGAAATACTCTATTACATCAAATGATCTAGGCTTCAGGAGATGTTGGGTTCTTTCATAGGGCAGGCTATCCCTGGTTTAATCATACCAGGTCAGACAAATATGGCTAAAGGGCCAGACCACAGTCATCTGTCATATATATTCCATTCCAAATCAGTTCACAGAGGGCCAAGGAAAGACGGGAAAAATCTGAAGCTACCTACATCGTAGAAGTCAAAAAGAAAACAAAACAAAATGAAACTGCCATAAACCAAATTTCAAAGAACAACCACAAAGACTTCTTAAATTTAAGTTTCAATAATAATCACCCCAAACAGCAAAGCTCAAAGGCCAGGATGCTGCTGAGCTTTGCCCACTGCCAAAACATTCCTTTGGCCCGAGGTGTTTCCATATTCTTGATTGAGAGTGAAAGCTTAAAGTTTTGCTTTATTTGTAAACATCCTGGGAATTTCCAATAATTAACGTGTTACGTTAGGAAACAAACATTCTGAATGTCCACTCTAAGCAGACAGTGTGGTTTGGCTTCATCAACATTCTACTGACAATATCTGATCTTATTTGAAACACACTACAGTCATAAGCCATAGGAAATTGAGAAATTATCTACAGCAACCTTCCCAGAATTCCCTTTCATTCTTTCAGGATGTCTCAATTAATAGTGCCCCCTTCCCTAAGGTGGAGAAACTTTTTCAAATGATACTACTTCCCACACAGAAGGCATTCTAACTCTGGCATTGCTGTTTCCACTTTAAAATCTGTTCAAGGAAAGTTTAAGTTCATGTGTGGAAAGAAGATGCTTGTGTCTTAATGAAAACTTAGCTCCTCCTGCCTAAATACTTTATCAGCAGGCTGCCTAGAATCTACCGTGCTATTTTATCAGAGGAAGTTTTATGGCAAGACGGTTTATGTGCATGCTATGAAAAGGAATGAACCCATAAGAAAGTCTGACCCACAACCTGAGTAGAGCCAAATAAGCCTGACCAACAACCCTCTGCTACAAGGTTGGGCCTAGGTGAAGCTTTGACATAGGGAAAGGATGTCAACCTTGGCTTCTCTGGTTGGGGTATAAGGACTGACAGTTTCTGAAGGAAAGAGCACTTTCAATAGTCCTCTATAAAACACATTTCCATTACATCTGATATGGCTCCTCACAGGATTGTCACTACAGTAGGGTCCACATTGATGGGGAGCTCCCCAAACTTAGAGAAAAGACAACATCTATTGATATTTAAAAAAATGATTTTTTTTAAAGAAATACAATATAAGGGTACTGGAGAGATGGCCTTATAGTTAAAGGGGCTTGTTTCCAAAGCCTCCCCAGTACCCACATAAAACCAGATGCATAAAGTAGCACATGCATCTAAACCTCATTTGCAGTGCCAAGAGGCCGACTCTCTCTCTCTTGCAACTAAATAAAAAAAAAAAGAAATGTGATATAAAAGTACATCTATATTCATATAAATATACTTATAGTATGTATGTTTGTATGCATATAGAGGTGAGATGAGAAGGTCTAAAAGAAATTACTTGATTGATTCATTCAATTAACAGATACTGCAAGCTACCACCTTTAACTGCTGTTGAGCCATCTTCCCACCCCCTAAGAAACACTTATTGTTTTGAGGAAAAGAAGATGCCAATGGTCTTACTCTGATCATTACATACTATAGAAATGAACTGTCATGTACAATTATGTGTCAATTAAAAATGAAATATAACAGGCTGGGAAGATTGCTCAGTGGTTAAAGGTGTTTGCTTGTGAAGCCGGCTGGCCCAGGTTCATTTTCCAGTATGCACATAAAAGCCAGATCCACAAAATGTGTCTGGAGTTTGTTTCCCATAGCAAGAGGCCCTAGTACACTCATTCTCTCCTTCCTTCTATCTTTCTCTCAACCAATCAATAAATAAATCCTTAAATAAGAAAATTTTAGCTAAAAATGAAATCAGAATTATCCTAAAATATTCATCAGAACAGTAGGCAGTAATATTATATAACAGAGGGGAAATGGGGAGAAAACTTTAAGAGTACCAATTACATGCCAGGTGTTCTCACACTGTCTCATTCAGTTCTCCCCATCAAGTACCCCTGTAGGTAAGAATAATTATCACCAATTTCTGGAGGACTAAATAAGAAGATACATGAGTAAGGTGAGCTGTTCTGAGTCAAAACCTGCCAAGAGCAGAGCTGAAGTTCCCATGCAGGCTTCTTGACTCCCTGCCCAGGGCTTCTTCCTTTGCAGCCCAGACTTTCCCTCAAAACATTTCTTTGGACTAGGTTAGTAAATGGAATTGTAAATATAATGTTCAACAGAAAAGCAAATCATAGTACACATATGGTAGATAGGTAGACTGGTTTCAGCCATGTGGAATTTTATATATATCTAAACTGAAAATAAGCCAAATGAGACTGTGGGGGAAAAATACAATTACAGTAACTAGAATTTGTTTTTTCTATGGAGTTGCTTAAGCATTAGTAAGATCGCTAAAATCTGCTCCTCTGTGCATACCTATTTGGGGCCAGTTATGTTCAAGAACATGCAGTACATACAAAACACCTGGTTAGAGGTTAATGTGGCTGTACCAAGTTAAGATGGAAATATATCCCATGCTTTGTTAAGTTCTCAGCTCCTCAGAGCCAAAGTGACTGGCAGAGCTGCTTTGCTGTATCCAAGGATGGAATTTCTGAAAACTGAAAGGCTTTGAGAGCAAGTTCGTGTCTCTGCAGAAATCTCCTTTTTTTTAAAGTTAGCTCATGTGATATAACAAATATCTTTCAGATTCTTTCTTCAACCAAAAGTACTTAATTCTGGGTGAGCCATATACCAATCACCTTCATAATCTTCCTCCCTTGTTCTTCTCCTCAGATTTGGGGCTGCCTTGCTGCCCAGCGAACTAGGCAGACCCAAGTATGGATCTCACTGGGGCCTTCAGTCCATGCTACAACTTCAGAAACAGCCAGAGTCGGTTTCAAGTACTTGTTCTCTTCTCCAATGGGTACCTGAAAATTCACATGCCCATCCATAGAGGAGCTGAGAAAAGGCTTACTGAGCTTGCACAGGCCTGAGTCTGAACCCATGAATTCAGAATTGAGTACGATGCCACTTTTATCTTGCTTATAATAAATGGTAGTTTTCTATGTATGTTAACTTAGGCATACAGTGGAAGAAGGGACCTGATTAAGATTTTGAGATTGTTTTAAAATAAAAATGCCTTATATATACAAATCACATTACTGTTAGTGTCTTTATGAATAACATTTCTTACTAACACTAAAATAGAATTAAAAATTTCTTAAACTATTTTCCTTTAAAAACCACTATTTTGTTTTTCTTTAAAATTAGTCCTAATAACTTTCCTAAGTACTCTCAAAAAAATAAATAAATAAACCCTCTTAGCAACTTATTCTTTTATTGAACTTTTAATTTATTGTACTTTTTATAAACACTGGGAATCAAACCCAGGGCCTCATGTACACTGAGCCATACCACCACTCCTTTCCTACTTGATTCTTATGGTAATTAATAAAGTACTTGATTTTTCAAGAATCTAGGGAAATGCTTCAAGTTACAATAGAATTAGCTTATAATGCCACTAAATTTGAGTACAGCAATTTGAACCATAATTTATTGAAATTTTCTAACAACCACTGAAAGGCAGTTATCTAAAATGGCTGATTTCACTATTGGTTTCCTGCTAAACATCCCCAAAGATTTATTAATAATAAGAAATATTGAGTATTTTTAATGTGGCAGTCTATTAAAAACTTTGCAGTATTATCTCATTTAATTCTTACAGCAATCCTAGGATATTATTGTCAAGACCATTATTGTCATCATACAGTTAAGGAACGCAGGGCACAGAAGCTGAATAATTGCCAATATGATTCTCCAAATCAGCAAGGAGCAGGCTTTGGAGCCCTGGGACTACTGTGCTATTGTTTGCTGTCTCTGCCTGCTAGGTCTGCTCTGCAGCCTCCTGCAGCTCAAAGCCAGGCATGTTGCCACCAAACCCAAGCACAAATGCAAACTCACATCTCTCATCATTTTCACTGCTTCCCTGGTCCTCCCAAGTCTTCGGGCACACATTGCTAGCCTTCTTTTGATGTAGACCAAGACATTGGTGTCTCGTCCTGAGGAAGGAGATATAAAACACCCAAATTTAAAAATAATAGCTTTCAGTGGAGCAGGAAGAAAAAACACATTTGCCCATTTGCCTTGTCCTTAAAGAAAGCTCTCAGAGAGAGTAAACTCTTCCTTTGAGTTCTCCTACTAGCAGAAGTACAGACAACCAGCTTTGTTAACAGTAAAATGAATACAGTATATTAAAAGTAATTAAACTGCCAAAGGTCAAATCATGACTGATTACCTAATCTGTGCATTTGAGTTAGGATGTTGAACATTTGAAAATAAATAAAATCTTTTGCCACACAGTACTGGGAAAATGAACATACAGAGTGCAAGCAGTTTAAAAGCAAGAATTCCACATTTTGAAGTGTGCATGCTTTTGGTAAAGATGCAAAGAGGTGAATCTCAGGTTGCATCTTGATGAACTATTTTTTTTTTTCCATTCTTGACATTAAGTCTGGAGAAGCCTCATCTTGAACTTCTGTTTCATATTATTCTTTCTCTAACACTAGTGACATCATAATCATCTCCAGGTCCCCAAAGCAGTCTATTTTAGATGGCAATATAACACATTCCAGATATGACAATAGAGTATGCAGCAAAATGAAAAACTACCCTAGTGTTAGAGAAAGCATTGACAAGCTAAACAGTTATAACAACAGTCACTAAAATAGCCCTTAAAAGTACATTAACAACTTCTTATCTTAATCTTTTATTTAATTATGTCTTTTGGATAAGTTTCCAGACTAGTGAGGACATGCATATGCTTAATCCTCAATAAAATTACCATGTTGAAGAAAAATATGACACACCTGTTATAGATTAAGCATATGTATAATATACAGCTATTAAAAGATGTTAAGACCAATGTCTGAACATTTTAAGTTTTAAACAATGAGAACAAGATGTGTGCTGAAAAACTGCCAAGTACCTACAAATTATTTTAAAGATGTGATTATATTTTTTTGATAGATGTAGGCAACAGGTTGAAAAGATTTAATTTAGAGAAGAAAAGAAAGAAAATGTCTTAAGTTATATTACAGGCTATATAGTTCTATGCATTAATTTCTGTTTAGTTCACAAATAGACATTTACTACATATCTTCAAAAATGTACCATTTTTTTTTAAGAAGATATAGAGAATGACTAGGGACCTTACTGATATATACTCACTGCAGAGTAAGAATAAAAACCTGTTAGCTGATGGCTTGTGCGGACATGCTTCTATCCATGTGTGTTGTGTAATGCAACAATCTTGCTAGCACTTGAGTCACAGAGACTAATGCAGTCAGATCCTACACCAAATCCAAATTTACTATTAACATTTAATTATATAATCTCAAGTATGAAGGAGATGCCTCCTACTTTCCAAACTGAAGTTGGAGGATGAAGTGAAAGAAATTGCACCTTAAGGAAACAACCCAAGTTTTGGTTGGACCACAAGAACACTTTTCTCTAAGGATCACTGAATTTCTGCTTAAATAACCAACCAACATGAGTCAAGGGGCTCAGGGAATTCTAGAAATGATTTTTTCTTAAACTCTTCCTCCAAAATATCACTGGCTTTCAGTTTAGTGAAATAAAGTAAAGGGCCTCTTGGCCTTCAAAGAGCTATCATAAGAGAAAACATTGCTTTTAATGTAAAAACATAGATAATTAGGAACTCATGACCCTTTCTAGAAGCCAATACCAATGTTTTTTAAATAAAGACTAAACAATGATAGAATCACCAATAAGGTTATATTCTAAATTGACCTGCTTTAACCATACTTTTACCCATGCTATAGAAGATTTGTAAGATAAAAACTTTGATAATTCTAACTTAAGTCCTGCTACCAAACTAGGACTTAAAGTTATGAGATGGAGAAGTAACTAAAGAACAGAGGTATATAAGAATTCTGGGGAAAAATAAAGTTGCTGTCAAAAGGCACTGCTCTTTTTAATTTTTGTTTGTGGCAATAAGACTGGACAAAAAAGAGAATGTGAACAGAAATAGTAATGAGGTTACTCTGCACTGTGTTCTTATAGGATGGAAAAATATTAACAACAACAAGAAAAACAAAAAAACAAGAAAAACCAAAGTTAATTATTTGCTCTCATCTGGAATAATCCACTTTTGAGCTGGACTAAACATTTGCTCGGATTGACCACTTTCCAGTTCTGATTCCCCAACGCATCAGTCTGGAGCAAGCCTTACTATGTTGAGCTTCATACTGGGACCCATGGTGTTGCAGCTGCTGAGAACGCCGGTAACAGCCATCGCCAGCCTTCAGGGCCTGCTTAAAGAGTTTTTCTGCTTCAGCAATGGTTGTTGCTTCCTCTTCAGCCAAAAGAATATAAGCAGTTGCACACCTGTCCATTCAGATAATAGCCACCATCAATTACAAATCCAAGGAAATTATGATAGAATGTAAAGTTCATGCAGAGGGCAAGGAGTTATGCCAAAACATGCAGCATGGCCAACTGGTTCATGCACCCATTTGTAGCTGTTGACACAAAGTAATGGTATAAAAGAAACATCTATATTTTAGCTTGAAAGGTAGAATGCGTAGTGTTAGGAGCAGGGTGCTCATATATGGACTCTGCCCCTTATTAGTGTGTCACTTGGGGCAAGTTTTACTCTGCCTCCCTGACGGAGAACATTAATCTATTCATTGTTGTAAAGGTTAAATAAGGTGATGCATGTGAAGCACTTAGTACAGTAGCCAGCATTGTGAACATGCTCAGAAAATGTCAGCTAACAATGGTGATGGCAATAGCTGTTGTTAAGAATGTCCTTCCAACACTAAAAGTTAGAGGTATTATAAAAGTTTATTTTGTTTACTAAACACAGATTCGTTTTAATTTAAGAATTTCTTCGAAATACAAAATGCATTAAATCAAGGTACTGACTTGAAAAAAGACAACAACAGTGTTTCAACATCTCATAACCACACTGGTTTTCTGTTTCAGAAAACCTTGTAAGACCTACAAAAGCAGTATAGTTTCTGAAAGTGCAAAATTTGACCTAGCCATACTAGCTAAGAAGAGTTAAATCTCATGCCTTTGACAACAAGCTATCACTTGTTGCTGAGCATATAGGAAGCACTGTACCAGGCACTTAACATACACCATCTTATACAACCCTTTCAGCAACCCACTGAGGTAGGAAGCCACAGAGGATATGCAGTTAACTAACAAATCCAGGGAACTCTTAGAAATTTAAATCTTCCAAATCATAGAAAGGCCAACCCACTGTCAGAGAAAGGGAATGATGAAGCCAGAACAGACCACACAGGTACTGATCTGTACTCATCCCTTCACTCTCCTTCTCCACTCCTCTTGGTGGCCATTCCCTACTTAGCTCCATCAGACCACAATAGAGGAAGTAAACAGAAATTAAAACTAAATGTTCCTTTTACTGTTTGTAAATTGTAAGGCCAGTTAGGACTATGGAATATGAAGTTAACAGATAATGTGAAGTTTGGGGTAAACAGTTCATCTAAGTCTCAAGGAGGGGTCTTTTGTTTTTTAGCCCATCCCTCTAATTTCATTTAGGAACCAGTGATGAGGTTTTCAACTGAATATGGTGAGGTAGGGAGAAAACACCCAGGAAAATAGCTGGAAATCAATCACTATGAAGGGCAGTATACGTGACTTGCAAAGAACAATAATGATGCTGAAACTGTCTAGTGATTCACTGCAGAAAACGACTGGGGTAGGCATCAGAGAAAATACTTGAAGTTCAGATGCCCACATATAAATATGGGTCAAGGGTAATAAAATGAATATTGAGATTATAATACTAACTGGGAAATACAGTGTCAGAGGAATTATCTATAAGATTTCAGTTGGTGGGCTGGGAACTCAAGAATGTCTGGGGATAGACTGCATGCTTTACTTGTTTGTAATTTCAAATATTATTCTTAGGAGGAGGCAGAGTAGCACTACTGGCTAAGAAACATACATCTATGTGGAAACTTATGAGTTTGGGTAGAAACATGCTAAGAGCTTGTGAGTGAAGGAAAAAGGAGAGAGCAGTAGAAGTGCTAATGGTTGGGGAGTACAGAACAGGCTGCTTGGCTTGATGGAAGATAGAGATGATGCATCCTTGTCACAACACAATACACATACAGAAGCAAGAAGTGTGGTGATGGGGTGTCAACCATCCAGATATCTGCTAGAAGTCTCTTTTGGTTAGAAGTAGGGTGCCCAACAGGTTCTTGACTTACTTTGGTAACAATTTTATCTCCCAGATGGTAGAGGAAGCAATTAGGGGAACTTCAACTCTGGACCTAATTCTGACCAAGAAGAAAAAAATAGTTGGTGAAATGAAAACAGATAGGAACATTCAGCGAGAGTTACTATGTCATTTTGGAGTTCAGGGTAATCAAAGAGGGGTGGTAGACTTGGGAATATTCAAAGTAAAGAGGCATGATTCAATGGCACAAGACATAGCAGGAAAAATGGCTGAAGAGGACTGAATAGCTTCCAAATGACCAATTGCAACTGCAATCACAAATGATCCTCTCAGGAAGGACAAAGGGTGGCAATGAAGTAACCAACGTGGCTTCACAAGGATTTCTCCCAGGTCAGATTCATAAAGGACATGCAAAAAAGAGGCAAAGAGGGCATGTGATGAAGGCTGTCAAAAGTGGAATGAATTAATAAGAATAATGTCAGGGGAGCTAAAACTCTAAAGCTGAGGCTTGGCAAAAATGAACAAATGCACAAAAAACTGGTAAGACAACTATGCTGTTTTAAATTATGTTTAAAGTCCAGCCCCTCCCATTTTCTCCAAAATCACCACAAAAAATAAGCAAAAAAAAAAAAAAAAAAAAAAAAAAAGACAACACAACAATACTAGAACAAAGAAGGGTTCAGGCTTATGGTTAATAGCAGTAGATGATAAAGACAAAGGAAAACTCTCTCACTCCCATCTTGTTTCCTGCTTCTTTATCAAGGAGAATGCTTGTCAGACTAAAAAGGAGAGAAGAAATTAAACTCTAAATTGATGTAAGATAGCAACCCACTGATATATTTTCAATGAACTGCTGTATTGGGATAGGCAAATCCCAGTAAGCCAACAGACCTTGCAGGCAGACCACAGAATCCATTCTCTATGATAGTCGAGGATCACAAAGAATGAAGAGAGACTAGAAGATGAGATGACAAATGTGGCATAAACTTTCAAAATAGGAAAGAAAGCTGACTTCTCAGACTACAGAACAGTGATTTAGAAAGAAATTCCAATGGATTATTAAAGATGGCCCATAAGCATATTAAAAAGAAGGTAGAAAACACCAAGTGCCAACTTAGACTCACTAAGAATCAATAACTAAGTGCTGCTAGCTCCATTTTGTCTAGTAGACTTAATAGGAAGATTCACAGCTGCAGCGGCATGCTTGAGATCAAAATGGAGAAATATGGGCTGAATCACAATGCAGCTGGTGCCTTGGTACTTGGTTGAATAATACCAAAGAATGTTGACTCGTGAAGACATGAACCTATGGCATAGTACCTGTGTGTCATGTTGCAGGGTTCTGTTCCTGGACCTGGTACTTTTCTCAGAAACATGAATGACACAAAAAAGGCAAGCATACCAAGTTTGTAGATGACAAGAAGGTAGAAAAGTTGTTGCATGACAGAATCAGAAACCTTGTAGCTCAATTGTTACAATGACAGGATTTCCAACTCTCCAGGGACTCTCTTTTCTTTTCTTTCTTTCTTTTTTTTCAAGACCTCTGGAGAAGATTCTGTAACCTTCTTCAGAAAATCATAAAATAGTTTAACAATGACCACTTGTCTAAAATATTGTTGAGGTGATTCAAGCACCAGATGGGTGGTTAAGCTAAGTGACCTTTAAGGTCTCTGCCAACCCTAAGTTTTTATGACTGCAATCTTAAGAATCTTTCTCATTTTTCAAATCTCCAAAAGAGATTTCCCAGCCTTCCTTGATAACCCATAGAATGTTTAACAACACTAAGGACAGCATTTCTTCTTATCTTTGTCTTGATGTTAAAATATTTAATTTTTTTTTTTGCCTTATGTCTTATTTTTGTTTGTTTCCCACACTATCAGAAGTTATAGCTAGAAAAAGGTACTGTACAGAGGAGAATTCTACATCTAGAGGAAAAAAAAAATCCCTGTCAAAATGTTTCAGATATGCAAAGAATTATTTTATTGCATACCTTCACAATATCTCAGGGACATCCTTAGAAGGATTTAATCTGGGGTCAGCGCAAAGCCACTAAACTACTGTCAAAGGTATCTAAAACTCCTTCCACATAGCTATCCTTCATTAAAAGAAAGTTTTATAGAGTAACACTCCCTTAAATAACCCTCCAGTTCAAATGCATAATTTAATATAAATGTCCCATCAATGGTAACTGAATATATTCAGCACAGATGAGACTTAATTTTAACAAGACTTTTCCTTACTTACTCATTTATCTCCAAGGCTTCATGAGCTGCAGAAATCCTAGCTTGAGGGTTTCTCTCTCTCCAGGCTTTCTGCATTACTATTCAGAAAAAGAGAAAAGAAGGAAGTCAATCAGTACATGTAATTAGCAAAACAACACCGGACAATAAAATAATAGCTTTCAGCTTGAATTATAAGAGTTTATTTTATTACCAATAGGGTCAGCCAAGTGTTCCAGTCACAAAAATATTCTAATTTTCGATTTCATTGTTCTTTAGTTGTTAACAATTGTTTTGTGTGTGCATATAAAAACATGGGTTTAAGTCTTATAAACAAAAATATCAAGAAAATGAGCTATAATTGTGATTTCATTTATTTTGCACATTAATACCATTTGTTGCTAGAGAATATGTTGTTTTACAGTTTTTTTGAAAATATATTTTATTTCTTTAAGAGAGAGAAAATTGGCACACCAGGGCCTCTAGCCAGTGCAAATGAACTCTAGATGCCTGTACCACCTTGTGCATCTGGCTCACATGGGTACTGGGGAATTGAACCCTGGTCCTTAGACTTCACTGGCAAGCACTTTAACCACTGAGCAACATCTCCAGCCCTATTTTACACATTTTTAAGTGACATTACTATTCTATGGTTGGACCACCCTGAAAAGACCTATTCCTGTCTGAAATGACACTGCCAGTAATTTATTCATTCGATCAAATATAATTTCTACTAGTCATTTTCCCAAGTATTTGTTATATGCGGTAGATATTAGAACATGTTGAAACCATTTGGAGAATTGTGAGTTAAGTTAATACAAGGTACTAGACAGGCTTTTGTTTAATATGTATACTTGCTTCTTAAATTTGCCTGCCATCTAGTTTTTGTGCATCAGAGCAGTTTGAGACTATATTGTGAGGAACTTAATGCTTGAGAATCTTTATCATGCCATGATATTCCATAGTAACACAATACTTTACAAAAAGAAGAATCTCCTTATTTAACTTCTTTGATCAATTTGTATTATATTAGTCAGTTTCTTTTTTAAAAAATATATTTTATTTATTTATTTGAGAGAAAGAGGTAGAGCGAGAATAAGAGAGACAGAGAGAGAGAGAGAGAGAGAATAGAAATGCCAGGGCCTCCAGCCACTGCTAATGAATTCCAGATACATGCGCCTCCTTGTGCATCTGGTTTACATGGGTCCTGGGGAATTGAACTGGTGTCCTTTGGCTTTGTAGGCAAATGCCTTAATTGCTAAGCCATCTTCTCCAGCCCAATACATTAGTTAGTTTCCTAAGAGTATATAGAAATTTGTTTTGAGGAAAGCCCAACAGACTGGCCTTTTTTATGCAAGAGAGGGAGAGAGAATTGGCATGCCAGGGCCTCTAGCCACTTGTGTGTAGGGCTTATGTAGAGAGTGGAAATTGGGTCCTTAAGTTTCACAGGCAAGCACCTTAGTCACTAAGCTATCTCCATCCCTAGAAATTATTTTTTTTAAGTTTTTTCCTATGTCTATTTAACTAAATTTAATGATAGTAGTGGGATTATGTCAAAGGTAAGCAGTGTGAAATGCATGCTAAATAAAGTCTTTTCAAGGACAGAAAACACATACATTACTAGCCAAGGCCATATCCCTCTTCAATGTTAGTATTTAGTGGCTCTCAATTTCTAATTAGAATATGATCAAGGAGATAAGATCTTTCATTCCATCTCAACTGTGAATTCTATTAAGAGTTGTCTTCAAAATATAGAAATCTAACTTCTTTAGTATGTTTTTAGAAATCATGTTCTTGATAGTAATGGACCACATTTCTATACTGATACTTCATAAACTTTCCTAAATACCTTAATCTATTTGTAATTTTATTTCAGGGGGTTTTTGAGGTAGCATCTTACTCTAGCCCCCAGCTGACCTGGAACTCACTGTGTAGCCTAAGAGTGACCTCAAACTCAGCAATCCTCCTACCTTTGCCTCCTAAGTGCTAGGATTAGAGGTGTGTACCACCATGCCTGACTAAATACCTTAATTTAAATTAAAATATCTTAATGTGAGTATTCTTTATTTAAGGGTTCTGGGTTTTACTAGTCAGTTGACAGCTTAATAGTTTTTATTTTATTTTATTTTTAAAATATTTTGTTTATTTATTTGAGAGTGAGTGGAAGAGGTAGATAGCGAGAATGAGTGCACCAGGGCCCACAGCCACTGCAAACAAACTGCAGATGCATGTGCCCCCTTATGCATCTGTCTTACGTGGGTCCTAGGGAATGGAACCAGGGACCTTAGGTTTCCAAGGCAAACACCTTAACCACTAAGCCATTTCCCCAGCCCCCAATAGTTTATATTTTAATTCATTGGGATTTTCAGGGAAATTTGGTTTTGCTGGGGGTTTTGTTTGTTTTTGCTTTTTTTTTTTTTTTTTTTTTTTTTTTTTTTACTGAGACAGGATCTCACTATGCAGCAAAGGTTGGCATGGAAGTCACTCTATACTCCAAGCTGCTCTCAGACTGCAGATCCTCTTCCCTCTCCCTTCCGAGTACAGAGATTCCACATGTGCTACCACAACCAACTTTAGAGCAGACTTGCTAAAAGCAGAACTCTGATATTCTCCCACCCAGAACTAGCTGAAGGATTTCCATACTTGCATCTGCAGGACGAAGATGGTCGGAGTCACAAGTAAAGAATGTCTGGTGATCCTGGGCAGAGAGATTCATGTCATAGTAAGTCAAAGGCTCTCGTCCTGTGACCCAAGTATATCTGTAAAAGAAAATAAAACAGTTTTGAGAAAGTAAAGCAAGACTTACAAGTTTTAGGGCAGTAGATATATAAACTACTAATTGAATACTAAGATAGCTCTGCTAATGAATGTCAAAAATATTTTTTAAAAAGTCATCCTCTTCTTGCTTCCAGAATTATATAGGAATAACATATAAGGAAAGAAACAAACATTTTATCATTTTTGTATTAAAATTTACTAATCCTAAACATTAATAAAATAAAATTTACTAGTCCTAGCTAATGAAATCCTTAATTAGTATTACAAACAGATATTTCCAAAAGCTATGAAAATTCTGATTCTTCTAATTACTTCATTCAATTAAATTTCAATGTAACTTCTCTGGGATACTTATAATCATGTTCCGGGTTAGCTTCAAATTATTTTGGTCATATATACTGAAAAGAATAAGATAATTCTAAAAGGCTACACATTTTTGTACCATATCTCAACTCCATTACTAAAGTGTTTATAAAAGTGAGAAACCAAAACATTTGAGGACAGTATGAAAACATGCAAGCAGATGGGTCTGGTGGCACTGGGAAGGTACAGGCAGGAGAGCTGAGAGTTTAAAGTCATCCTAAACAACACGAGACCCTGTCTCAGAACAGGAAAAAAAAAAGAAAAACACTGTTACCTGACCCCTAAATGAATGAGCAAAAACACTTGCTGCCGTTTTTGATTTCTGAACCAGACCTATTTGTTTCCTAAGCTGTCGCATTGCTTACCGATTATATTCAGCACCTCTAAATAAATTTAGTGGATTTCTCCATACTTTGCATTCTGTAACAAAGAGAAATTTGAAAATGTTACACATTAAGTTCAGTGTTATCATAAGGTAATTAATTCAGCAAAACACCCTTCCTGGCCATTTGATAAGATAATTTTATTCCCTATCCTTTATATAGGAAACAGTGCAGAAAAACTCCTGAGTGGTTAATTAAGCTCTGGGAATTGGAAAGTTTTACCTAATCTCTCTGGGTCCAAGTTTCCTCATTTGTCAAATCAAGGCACATGCCAAAGTCAGCCACTTCATAACTTCTATAGTTATTTTAAAAGGTCTGAACAGATTCTAAGAATTTTCTCCTAAAATTCTAAGTAAAAGGATTAGAAGAAGATTACTTTTCTGTCACTCTAAAATACATCTCTCAGATAACTTCATGACAAACAAGTTCAACAGTAACAAAGCCCTAGACTCATAAGGACTATGCTAATTCTGATTTTATGATCCACTAAATTGGTGCTTCTTTACATAATTAATCCCATCTGAAATATTTATTTTAAAAGGTTTATAGTGACTATTTTGTCTTCCCTGAAAGGAATAGTAATAAAAAATTACCACAATAGAGAAATGCTATGAAAATAAATTGTTCTTGGGCTGTAGAAATGGCTTAGTGGTTAAGGCGCTTGCCTGCAAAGCCAAAGGACCTCAGTTCAATTCCCCAGGACCCATGTAAGCCAGATGCACAATGGGGCGCATGCATCTAGAGTTCATTTGCAGTGGCTGGAAACCCTGGCACACCCATTCTCTCTCTCTCTTTGCCTCTTTCCCTCTCTCACTGTCTCAAATAAATACATAAACAAACTTAAAAAAAAGAAAATAAATTGTTCTAAAATATTTTTGTATCATTTACTTATGCAGACACATGTATAAGCACTAACGGTAGAGCAGTAACATCATAGTGTTAGTTACTATAAGCAAGGGAACAGGAACTTAGAGCCATAGACTTTAACTTAGAAAAGTCAGTCAATAGCTTTGTGTTATACTCAGCATGTGACAAATAAGCTACAATTCTTTTCAAACATCCTATGATTAATACTTTCTACTGATTTATAACACTAGATTTCCTTTGGATAAGTACAATGTTATTAGATAATAAAATTTACCCATAGTCAAAATATCTACATGTGTGGGAGTAATTAAAGAGTAGTCCCAATAATATACTTAAAATCACTACAGAAACCCAAAAATATTTAAGTCCATGTGGTGATTTGTTAGGTGTCAACCCTCAGTCTATACATCTAACATCCATCTTTCTACCCATCCATCCATCTACCAGACATTCCTTTAAATACCCAATTGGAAAACAAGTAAACCATCATTACATGACATTGTGATGCAAAAGAATATAAAGCAATATGGTATTGCTGTGTATGATCTCCATATAAATTTGCTAAGGTAATAAATAGAGGGACTAGAGATAACCAGTATACATGTTTTCATTTTAAAAAGATGAATTTACCTTTGTATTAGGGCAGCAGCCCTCTTTGAATTTACTTAATGTTTATAAATAATGGTTCTAAATATTTTGTCATGCAGCTTAACTGTTCATTTAATGCAGCATCTCTGAATTTTGTTTATGAAAATTGAAAGTTTGAAGAATACCACTTCATAAAACACTAACAAAAAGTTATGATTCATTTAAACAATTTTTTTCTCCAAACACAAAGCCTGTTAGAAGGGTCATCCAGATCACGGCTTGAAGCACATTAGTCAGGCAAGCAACCATGGTTACTATCCATATGGTTGTTATAACTCTTAACACTTTATCGCTGCCACTTCTTCCTCCGATAAACTCAAGATTCAAAATGCTCTGCTTAAAACTTCATAAATACTGCAAGGTTTATAGTTAACATGTAATAAACTTGCACACGATTTATGTACAAGGATGACCATGGTATAAAGTTTACAGTAGTAAAAAATAAAGTTTACAGTAAAATAGGGATATGTGACGAGGTGCTTCTTTCCATAATTAAGTCCATCTGAAATACTTTTTAAAGGATTATGGTGAATATTTTGTCTTCAAGAGCTTTATTATACCACCTGTGAAAATAAGTACTGTTCAAACATCGATTGACAAATTAGAAAAAAGTGCCATCAATTAACTTTTTTGCTGTATTATTACAGTTTAAATTTAAAATATTTTTAGACAAAAATAATTACAAAGAGAAATAGTGTACATATTTTAACTATTCACCAAGCAGTATCTAAGATTTTTTTTTAAAGAAAGTACCATAAGATAGCCACCAGGGGGTGCAGCAAACATTCTGAAATGTTTCTTTCATCACTTCTCTTTTAGCTAAACTTTATATATATATATAGTCCTTGTTAACATTAGTGTCATAAATATGTACTGTATTCCACTTTTGTAACTGTTCCTGAAATTTAGAAATTAAGATCTAAGTAATAAAAATGCAAACTGTTTTCAGTAAGAAAAACAAGCATGATGAAGTATCAAAATCTTTCTTAAATTGTACCTTTGAAACTGAGGGTACAAGGCAAGTTGTTGTTCTTTAAGAAATAAGCAATCTTGCTGGCTGTGGTGGCGCATTTCTTTAATCCCAGTACTTGGGAGGCAGAGGTAGGAGTTCGAGGCCACCCTGAGACTACATAGTTACTTCCAGGTCAGCCTGGGCCAGAGCTATATGAATTACTTCTTTGCTGTTCTGTTTCATAATCTTATCTTTAGGACTCTTTTAGTATGGAAGAATGACTCTAGGGAGCATATTTCAAATATGAAGCTGGTTGATGTGGCTTGGTAATATGGAGGAAGGGTATAAAAGCAAAACATAACACAATGTGAAGATTTAAAAGAAGAAATGAAACTCAGATTTCCAGAGGGTAAGAGTTCTTTTATACATGTCTTTCATGTGCTTTTGAAGAACAAATTCTTTATTTCAAATTAGATTTGAAGTTTTATCTCCAAAAGGAATTTTTCATTCTCCATTATCTTCAACAACTTCATTGCTGTTGGCAAGCTCTAAAAGTTGGCTAAGAATTCATGAAGAACTTGCTAATAGTATTAACTGTCTAGTTATAAATATGTCCCCAATATAACAAGCACACTCTCTTGTAGTTCCATTTGCAGTAGTCCATAGTTTTTATCCACAAGTGCTAAAGGAAATGTTCTGACCTCAGCATGCATGCATGGAAGAATTCAATTCAAGAGAAAAGGAAGCAACTCCATTTTAAAAAGCACTTATTTCCCACAGTCTAGAGAGCATATCAGCACCTCTTTGTCAAAAACGGACATTTGCCAGTTTTAGGATGGGAGAAAAAATATAAAAAACAATGCTTGCTACTGTCAAGCTCTAGTCCTTTTTGCATCCTTCCCTCTTAACTATATCCTACTAAAATCATTCATTACATTCATTTTGTTACTCATGAATTCCCACTCTACCAGCTCATAGGTCTGTGTGATTTAAACACTTGTGAAATGGCTTTTGTGCACAAATCCTTCCCCAACTTGCAAAAGCAAAGCTTATGACTTAGAGGAGAGGAATTTTTAGCCATGACAGACACATGCAAAAGGTACTGAGCAACTACCTGACATGCAGAAGCGCTCCTTCAGAAGGAATGTTCTGAGTGAACCAACTAGCCCTAAGAAGAAGGGGAACTCAATTCTCAAAGAAGCCAATGGACTCTAAAATAACAGAATTTTTAGTCACATGGAAAAACTATTCTGAATCCAACTGGCTGAACTTAGCAACATGTTCTTTCTGAAGTTTAAAAACAAAACAGACAAAGAATCTCCATTCCAGGAAACTTCAAAAGATAAAATTCTTAATTCATAACCTGGAAATATTTCTTAGAGGAAAAAGTAGTAACTTTTCCCTAAAACATTAATCTGATGACAACAGATGTATTTTTGTTTGTTTTGAGGCAGGTTCTCTCTGCAGGCCAGGGTAGCCTGGAACTCACTATGACTGAGCTTGAGGTCTTCCTGCCTCACTCTCTTGACTGTGGAGATTATAGGCATGAACTCCCGTATGGAGCTCTATGATAATTTTATGAACCACAGCAGCAGCAGCAATTTTTGTCAGAGTTATAACCTTGGGTTTCACTAATCCATTCTACATAGACACTTAAAGCTCCAAGTCAACTATTTCCCTCATATATATTTGTGAGAAGCATACATTAGACTCTTTCTAAAGCAGCAAAGATTAAGCATAGAAGAAAAGATAGCTAATTTCTCCAAGATCTATTTAAATGAGATTAGGGCCTCGTATCCAGACTCTTCAACGGTTACCTGCTATATGCAGCATGCTTGCTACACTGCAACATCATGTCTAAACACACTTATTCCATCAAATGAATTTTCACTAGAAAAACAAATTTCAAAAGTCCTCTGTGGAAATGTACACTTTTTAACAATACTTTTTAATGCATTCGTTCTGAAGTAAAAAAATAAAGGAACCTACCAAAAGTTTCATTGGATATATTACAATCAGATTAACCTCAAGCAAATCAATTTTTGGCATGTGATTTTGCCTATATTAGCTTTGATATCCCAGAAATGAATACCCAATCTTCTACATCGTACAACTCAATTTAAGTATCTGTTTTAAAAATAATTAAGCCATAAGTACTTCATAGCTTCTCAAAATAATTATTTAAAAATAAATAAATGATTTGAATGATTTGAAGGACCCAAGGCTCATGCTGCTTAAGCAGCTGGAAAGGCAAGTAAGTCCTGAGCCAGAAAGAGTACACACTAGGCCTCTCAAGACAGGAAGAAATGACATCCACTGGCTTTACAACTTGGGGACTGAACAAGGGAGAGCTGGGGCTGGCTGGCAAGGAGGCCTCTTGTCCAAAGGCCCTGCCGGGCAGATGATCCTCCTGTGATCCTCCACCAAGCAACGTGGGAAGATGCCAGACAGTGCTGGCTGCTCTGCACAACCTCCAGTGCATGCACAAATGCAACCACAGGCCCACAGCAGGCAGAGGCCTACTACATTTGAGGACCACCCAAGTAGGCCTGAGGAAAGTATGAGCTGCCTGTGAGGTCTACCCCTCAGGACAGCTGCCCACTGACACCAGAACAAGGTCGGGCTGGATTGGCAGCCCAGGTTTACAACCTTTGTTTAACTGGAGACTCTCTGCACAGAGACAGTGGGGCAGGCTGCACAGGAGCCATTTCTGCTCCTCCACAGGCCTCAGTGCTTCCTTGAGTGGGTGCAGTGCTCCCTACCTACTGGGAGTCTTCCTTCCATCTGTGGGGTCTCTGATTGTCATGTAGAATTTGCTTTCATTTCAACAACTAGACAATGGTGCACTTTTGTACTTGGAGAGCCCCTAGGAAGTTTGCTTTCATGTGGGGCTTCTTCATGCAGTGCAGAGCTCTGAAAGAAAATCCTCTCTCCACACAGTCCCACTCCTCTGAACAGGTCTGTTACTTAGAGCCTCACATCCAAAGCCTTCAGGATTTTAGGCATTTTTGTCTTCATTGTGGTTTTAGGGTAAGCTACTCATTTAATTAACATCTTTTTTAAAGAAACATTGAGCTTTCAATTCAACAAAATTCATTAATACAGGGACAATGGAGATGGCTCAATGGTTAAGGCATTAGCTTGCAAAGCCTGTCTACCTATGATTGAGTCCCCAGAACCCGAATAAAGCCAAATGCTAAAAGTAGTGCAAGCATCTCGCATTTGTTTGCAAAAGCAGAAGACCCTGTGGCATGTGTGTATGTATGCACACACACACACACACACACACACACACACACACACGTGCGCGCACACACACAATACTTTAAAAACGTTCACTACTTCAGATTCTTCTATGGAATATGGAAAAGTATAAGTAAATTTGAGTTTTAGGCATATTTTTAGTTGATTTATTTTATTTCCAGTAGTACTACTGAGGGAGGACAGAAAAGCAGAGAAAATTATGAAGACATGCGAAGGGAAAGGACACCCTCACCCTGCCATCTGACTTAAGTGTATAGCTGTTCCCTTCCTCTATATTATATGATTAAAGTAGTGATGACCCAGGCTTAAGGCCTCTATGTTTATCACCTTGGGTAGGACCTCATTTCTTTCCCTAGACATTGCCTAAAAATTCAAACAAGACTGTTGACTTCATTTGCAGTAAAGATAATATGCCTTCTTGCATTCTGGCGTCCTTATCAATTTTAATCCTCAGGAGCCAACCTGTGATCTCATTTAGATCATAGTACTATTTGAAGATAGTAACTTCAAATCATATCAAATCCTATGACTACTGTAATAGCATGATTGTTAGAGAAGCCCACATCCATACTTTCAGGTGTGTCTTATTTTCTTCTGAGTGCCACACTTTCTTTCTCTTAACCCCATGCTTAAGCCTAAATTAAAACATTCTTATTAAACTCCAATTCCGCTTCATAAACTGGCGAGTCTTGAAAGTCTTTTCAGCGTTGAAGCAAGCCAAGAATCCCCATTCAGCCTGAGCTGATGTCCCTAAAAGTCTGGGAGAACTCCTCGGGCTGCTGAGAGTGACAGGAGCGATTCCTCTCTTCCCTAAAATGCTGACACTACTTTCTTTCTTTCGTAATTTTTTAAATTTTTTAAATGTTTGAGGTAGGGTCTCACTCTAGCCCAGGCTGACCTGGAATTCACTATGAAGTCTCAGGGTGGCCTCGAACTCACAGCGATCCTCCTACCTCTGCCTCCCGAGTGCTGGGATTAAAGGCGTGCACCACCATGCCCGGTTAAGCAAGCATCTTTTAACCATTGAGCCACCTCCCAAGCTCCATACATGCTACTCTTTTTAAACATACATGAAGATGGCTAACTCTTTTAATTCAGCAGGCATATATTTCTCACTGTTCATTTCTCTCCTAAGTTACCTCCACTAAATAATGTATTGTGAAATAACTTCATTAAATAAATGTTCAGAAACTAAACCTATTTTGGGCTTTTTCACCATCTAACTACAGATATAATCTGCACTAAAACATAAATTTTTAATGGAAAATACTTTTGAAAAGACTAAGATAATCACTTCCAGAATATGCATTAAAGTTTGGCAAGTACAGATCAAGTCTATCCTTACTGAGACTATGAGAGTGAAACCCCTAAGGTCCTTGACACATAACAATATGCTATTTTCTTTTATTATAAAATAAAATTTTTATTCTATTATTCTATTATTTTATTCTATTCTTCTATTTTATTTTATTTGTGATTTTTTGAGGTAGGGTCTCACTCTAGCCTAGGCTGACCTGGAATTCACTATGTGTAGTCTCAGGGTGGCTTTGAACTCATGGTGATCCTCCTACATCTGCTTCCCAAGTGCTGGGATTAAAGGTGTGCACCACCACACCAGTCTAACAATATGCAATTTTGATGAGGGACGTATTTGAAATACAAACCCTGAAAGACTTGGATGTAGTAACTGCACAGTCATATCCCCATGTGGTTGTGGCATTCTTCCAAATTGTATTCATAGAGAAATCACTTTATCTGGGAGATACTTCTGTAAAAATGGATGTCCCCTGACTTGATATTTATGCACGGCCTCATTTAATTTCCAAAATACTTTGAAGTAGATATTACTGTTTTTCTCATGTTTGCAGATTAAGATACTGAGGCTTATTTAGGAAAGTTAAATAGCATGCTCAAGGCCAGTTACTGGAAAATGGACAGAAGCCAAGAACAAGGCCATGTCTGTCTGATCTTACAGCCTGGATTTTCAACCATTGCCACCAGACTGTTTCTAAAGTAATGTCATTTCACAAATAATACCATGGCTTTAATAAAATTATTATCATTTAGGCTTTTTGAGACAGGGTCTTACTATATAGGTTTAAAGTTAGTCCTGAACTTTCAATCCTCCTGGTTCTGTACACCTAATGTTGGTTACAGGGATGAGCCACGAAACCCAGTAATAAAAATTCTTTAACTGCTTGATAATTATATTATTCTTGGCTTTATAGACCTTTTGGGGGTTCTAGAAAGGTCACTTAAATGTTTCACTTAATCATGAAAAACCTGGATTGATGCAGTGGTGGAGTACAACTGTAATGCCAAAGATTCATCTTGAGACCATTGTGAGCTATAGGCAAGAGCCTGTTGAGGACTAGGAGGAAAAGACTGCCTAAGTTTTCAGTCATGTGACTTTGGGCAGATAACTTCTGTTTCCTATACCCTCTACCTTCAAGAAACAGAAACTGGACTAATAGTATCTCCTTAACAGGGTAGTTGTAAGGGCTAAACTGATATCAAGTGCTAAAAGAATTTTAAAAATAGATTATGAGAATTAAATAAGATAAAAATGAGATGATCTGTGATAGGAATGTGGGTGACTGTCAGAGCTTGGTAAAGACAAGTTCTATTCAAGAGTCTTTAAAGGGTCTATTATGATGGAGCAACTTGTGCTTTTCCCCATATCTGGCAGAAGGCAAGTGCTTTAAACCTTTGTTTTATAGCATTTTATTTGAGAATAAGACCAAATTATCAAACAGATGTTTCCATAAACCCAAATTCTAGATATCACTGGGCTGAGAATCCCATCTCTTAAGGAGAAGTTGGCCATATTTTGAGTCCTTATGCATCATCAGCTCATAAACTCTACTGAATTAAGAAATGGCAGCTGGAATCATGGTGATGTGGCAAA
This sequence comes from Orientallactaga sibirica, assembly GCA_036365145.1. NCBI lineage: Eukaryota > Metazoa > Chordata > Mammalia > Rodentia > Dipodidae > Orientallactaga > Orientallactaga sibirica. Next base: position 8,326,224 of record JAEOAD010000019.1, on the reverse strand, counting down.
ATACATCAGTGGAGTTTATCAGAAACTACAAATTTGGAAGAAAATTACAGTTCAGCTTCCAAATAAAACACGAATGTTCATAAATGTTAATTCAGCCAAACAGGATGAAGTTTGGCTAGAGGAAGAAACTATGTGATTGCATTTCTCCACTGATTCACAGATAAAAGTTATGGAAAATTTTGAGCAAGTCTACATTCAGGCCACTTTGCATAGAACCAAGCTTTAAAATGTATTCACAATCCATTTTATAACCAGAAACACTGTATTCATTTCTCACACTTCCACATTCATCCCAAATCATTCTTAGCTAGTTTGGGTGTGATGATTAATCTTTGATTGTAAATTTGATAGGATTTATAATCACCATGAAAACAAATCTCTTGGCTTGTCTGATAGCATTTTTCCCCTAGATTAGATTAATTGAGGTGCAAAGCCCACCCCCCAACTATGCATAGTGCCATTCCTGGACCATGTAAAAAAGAAAGAGAGCTGGATGAGCACCAACATTCATTACTCCCTACATCCTCCCTGCTGGTGTGATGGGATGCTAGCTTCCTTCCCCTGCCTTGTTTTCCCCACCATGATGGACTCCATCCTTTGGAACTCTAAGCTGAAATAAACTCATTCCTTCCCTAAAATGCTTCTGTTCAGGTAGTTTATTTCAGCAATGAAAAGTTGGCACATACATTGGTTTTGCAGTTTACAGTAACAAAAAAATATTCTTTAAAAAATTATTTGAAAGAGAAAGAGGCAAAGAGAAAGAGAGAGAGAAAATGGGTGCACCAGCAAACAAACTTCAGACACATGCACCATTTTGTGCATCTGGCTTATGTGGATCCTGGGGAATCAAATCTGGGTGCTTTGGCTTTGCAGGTAAGCACCTTAACAGCCAAGCCATCTCTTCAGCCTCCAAAAGAATATTCTTTAAGGAAAGTGCTACACTAAGTTTTCATACAGTTTATAAATGATATTTCTAGTTTATCTTTAATATATATTTTTTTAATTTTCTGAGGTAGAGTCTCACTCTAGCTCAGGCTGACCTGGAATTCACTGTGGAGTCTCAGGGTGGCCTTGAACTCAAGGCGATTCTCTTACCTCTGCCTCCCGAGTGCTGGGATTAAAGGCGTGCGCCACCATGCCTGGCTTGACTGGCTTTTTTTTTTTTTTTTTAATGTGAGAAAGTAAGAGTGAGAGCAAGTGAGCAGAGATAGAGACACACACACAGAGAGAGAGAGAGAGAGGGAGAGAGAGACAAAGAATTGGTGCATCAGGGCCTCCAGCCACTGTAATTGAAATCCAGACATGTGTGCCACCTCGTGTATACATGCAACCTTGCACGCTTATATCATGTCGTGCAGCTGGCTTATGTGGGACCTGGAGAGTCGAACATGGGCTCTTAGGCTTCACAGGCAAGCACCTTAACTGCTAAGCCATCTCTCCAGGCCTATCTTTAATATTTTCAATGACTTTTTTCAACTAATGTCATCAGAAGCAGACCTCCTTTACCAACTCAATAAAGTCTGCCTAGGCATTCTAAGAAAAAATCAACATATCCTTCTGTTATAAATTCAATAATCATTTTTATTTGTTTTGTTTTTTGGTTCTTTCAAGGTAGGGTCTCACTCTAGCCCAGGCTGACCTGGAACTCACTCTGTAGTCCCAGGCTGGCCTTGAACTCAAAATGATCCTCCTACCTCTGCCTCCTGAATGCTGGGAGCCACCACACCTGGCTTCAACAGTCATTTGATTACCATGAAGACAAAATGAATTTTATTAACAAATTCACCTTCTTTAACAAAATACAAGAATTAATCTAAACTTTGCACCTTCTTTTTCCTTCATACTTAGCTGATATCAGACTATGAAACAGAAAGTGACTAATAGGAATAATTGTAGATAACATGCTTTTGTAGTATTTTTTTTCTTATTCAGAAACAAATATCAGCCAGGCATTATACAGCATAGGCTATATCATGAGTTCCAGGCCATCCTAGGCTACAGATTATGGCCTCATCTCAAAAAATAATAAGTAATTAAGTATTACCATGACAAAAATGAAAAAAGGCGTTAGTCCCATGTTATCTGTGACTTCCATACCTGCGTACATGTTTGCTGAGCTGAGATAGTCAAACATTGGTAGTTTAAATGTCAGGAGGTAGACAGATTCATTCATAAAATAAAGTAATTTCCATTTGTCTAAAAGTAACTGTTCAAATGTTGTTATAAAATGAAATAATACTTGCTATATCTGTTATACAGGAAATTAATGGAAATATGGGATACAGAGTAGTAAATAAATACTAGTGAAAATGAATAAATATTCAAAATTTCAGTATGAAGTAAAAACTTGATAGATATGAAGCAATTTGGTCAATGAATCGCTTATGTCCATGGAGAGGCTGAGAGGTCAGAGCTTGGGTAGGGGCTCCAGGACCAAAAAGATAAAGGGCTTTGACTTCCAGTCAAGGTGGCATCTGCCTAACCAAGCTTCACCACACAGGGAAGGATCCTAGGAGATACTAGGAGACCTCCATGGGAGGGCGCAGAGGAGCAAGGTAGGGAATCCGCTGATTTCCACGCTCTCAAGTAGCCCACCAGTCCCCCAAACCCCTCAAGCAGCTGTATCAGCCACTTCCCAGCCGCTGTCCCATCTGTAGTCCAAGCTGCCCTCCCTTCCGTAGTCCCATCTGCTCCCTCCTGCACTACAGTGGCTAGAGTTTCCCCTCCATCCCTGGGCTTTCCCACCTTTGGATCACCATCCCAGCTGCAACCACCATGGGCAGACCAGATCCTCCTGCACATCCTGCAGGCAACTCAGACCCAGGCCAGCAGGCTCCTTCCCCCTCGGTTTTCCTCCCCCTTTCCCCCACCTGAACCGCCATCCCCCCATCCACAGCAGTCCCACCTCCCAACCCGGCAGTCCCATCCACCCCCTGCTACATGGTCCAGACCCTGTCCCATCTCCTCACCCCTCAGCATCGCAGAGCCACGCAATTCCATCCTCCCCCCCCAAAATACCAGTCTGCATTGTCCCATTCCCGCTACCTTCTGTCCCCTCAGGTCACCTGACAACCCAGTCCCATACTCCAGTCACCAACCAACAAGCCTGTATGGCACAATGCAGGCCTGGCGTGACGACAGCTACAGTCTCATGTTCATGAGAAACCTGCTATGAGATGATCTATCCAAAGACAGGCTGTCATTGGTCACAAAAAGGGGACGACCCCATACAATGATTGGCCAGCCAAACCCTTTAAAAACCGTTTGCACTTCCTCAATAAACGAGTTTGCAACAGCTCGCTTTCCGCTTTCACCCAACTCCCAGAGTCTGTGTCGTGACTCCGTGCCTCTCACCCCCAACTTGGCAGAGACCCTGCTGTCCCTCCTGGGCTGGCCCTGGGGGGACCCCAACATCTGGTGCCCGAAAGGGACCCTCTGCCCCATCAGCATTGGCAAGACACCCAGTCCTTGATCATCGGCAAGTAGACCCCTTGGCGTTTGGCAAGATGCCCCCTTCTTGATCATCTGGTAAGTAGGCCCCTTGCTGTTCCGTGTGCTGACGGTTGCCCAAGGGTGAGCGGGCAGCTCCCTCTTCCCCCTTTTTCCTTTGTTTGTCCTTTTCCTTGATAGGAAGGCATACATCGCCGCACAGTCCCGAAGCCCGTGTCAGCCCCTCCAATCTCGGTTCATCCTGGCGAAATCACATAAGGGTTTGACCTACCCGATTTCAGAACCAAGGCAAGGCCTTTGGCTGAGCCTGCCTGGAGACACCATGTGGGCATATGGCTGTGGAGTAACGACCCACGGAAGTCTCCCACTAAGCACAAAACATGTGGATCCTAAACATTCTATCCATATGTCTCAGCTGGCCCTGGCATTAGGAGTTGTTGTTTGCATGATCATCCTTTGGGCTATCATTTTGGATCTGGGTTATTATTTTCTCAGTCTCCTTGATTCAAGAGTGTCCCAGCCTAGCCCCCCCCCCCAAACACCACCACGCCATAATGGGCAATCTCCCTCCCCACCAGAGGACACCACAATTGCAGGCTCTTAAGGCCCTCCTCCTGCAACGTGGCTTAAAAGTGAAACAAAAGGACCTCCATGGCTTTTGGGACAAAACTCTTGTTTTAGCCCCATGGATTAGTCCAATCCTCCTTGCCATTGTTGCCAGCCTTAAAGGCTCCTCCGTGGAGGAAGTCATTTCTACCCATAACAAAAGCTGAAAGGAAAAACTGAAACTGGCTCTTAAAGTCTCATCCCTCCCAAGCCTGCTACCCAAACCACCCCTGGCCTGCTGCCTTTTCAGCCTGCAACCGCCGCCTGTGGCAGTCGCGCTCACAACCACCCCTCCCCCTCTTTACCCTTGGAAGGACCTCTGCCCGATCCATCCTGGACACACCCAGGCAGCTGCCAGTTCCCTAACACACACCATTGCCCCACCCTTCACCGCCTTCCTGTTAACGTAGGGCCAGAGGCAACAGCCAGGCCCTGGTACTCCAACCCCCTCTCTGATCTGGCTCTCATCAGCAAGGCAGCCCAGGAATCTGGCGTTGACTCTAACTTTGAACAGGTCCTTTTACATACAATGGGCCATCCACCTTCAGACTTTCTGAGCACATTCACTCACACACTGGTCTGCCTGACTTTACTGTTGATGGGAATTCGCAGGTAGACAAATTTGTTGCTGTCTCCTCCTTGCCAGCCTTAGAACAAGCTAGACGTTTACACCAAAGTTTCCATCTATCCCCCACTAACCTAAGAACCCTATACCCTGAGCTCTTGCTTAGCCAATGCAAATATTTAACCCGTACCTGTAAGGCATGTGCCCCCCTAGCCCCCTTAGGCCCCCTACAGCCTCAAGGAGTCAATCCTAGAAGCATTACCCCAAATTCTATCTGGCAGATGGATGTTACCCATATACCTTCCTTTGGTAACCTCAAATATGTCTATGTCATTGTGGACACTTACTCTAAGCTTACTTTTGCTATTGCTCTCTCAGGGGAAAAGGATTCCCATGTCATTAAGGCAACAAAAACCGCTGTGTTGGTCATGGGCATACCCTGGTCAATTAAAACTGACAATGGCCCTGTATACACATCTGCCCAATTCACATCCTTCATGGAATCTTGGGGAATAAAACACTCCCTTGGGATCCCCTACACCCCACAAGGAGAAGCCATCATGGAGAAAACTAACCGGACCCTAAAGAACTAATTATAAAACAAAAGTTTTAACGCAGGGCCGAGGGTATGCTTGTGTCTTTCCAGAAACATCACAGATCCCTGCCAGAAACATCCAGCCAGCCACTGACTGAAGGATCGACCTTGATGAAGAGGATGATGCCAAACCCCTCAAGTCAGATGTGGGACTTTAAACTTATGCCCCTTTTTTTCCTTTTATCTCCTTTTCTCCTACTGCCACTTCCCAGAAACCATTTTGGATAATTCTTAGGCCATACTTGTTTGGTACGATGGGCCTAGATTCCCACGCTTTTCCTAGGCTTTATTTTAGCCATTCTATTTCACTGTATTCCTCTCCCTTTAAGCATGTACTTCTCCTTAGCCACACCTTTGCCTGTTTTGCTTATTAATGCCTCTTATGGTAATGCTACCCTCCAACCAGCCATAAATTCCTTTGCAACTCCTTTGATTACATTGATCTGCTACCATTAAGGACACTCAATGCTACTAATTATGACTCTAGGGTGAGCTCACGACAGTCACCCAGAAACCTGTCCTACCCCAGTCTTTTTCAGGTTCTATAGTTGATTCTCGCTTGCTGGGAACATTAGCACGCCACAGAGCCACCACCACTTGGCCCTTCCATGCCTCCTAGGTGACAGCCACACCCATCAAGTTTTCTCACCAGATTGGCAGGTTAGTCAATGACAGGTAAGACCCCAGGAGATGGGGTAACCTAAGACAGGCACCGTCACATGTGATGATCCCTTGGGGCCTGGGGTCAACAATGTCTTGGCAAAGAACCATGCCTCCCAGGGTCGCCAATAATAAAAACAAAAAGGAGGATATGTATGGCACAATGCAGGCCTAGTGTGACAACAGCTACAGTCCCATGCTCACGAGAAACCTGCTACAAGATGATCTGTCTGGAAACAGGCTGTCATTGGCCACAAAAAGGGGACCACCCCATACAATGATTGGCCAGCCAAGCCCTTTAAAGCCCTTTGCACTTCCTCAATAAACAAGTTTGTGGCAGCTTGCTTTCCGCTTTCACCCAGCTCCCAGAGTCTGTGTCGTGACTCCGTGCTTCTCACCCCCAACTCGGCAAAGACCCTGCTGTCCCTCCTGGGCTGGCCCTAGGGGGGACCCCAACACAAGCCCTTCATCAGGTCCTCGGGCCCCCACCAGAGCCTCATGGGCTCCTTCCATCTGAGCAGACAGGTCCCATTGCCATCAGAAGCCTAATTGAGGCAAACATAAAAGGCAATAATCACTGAAGACACTTCAAGGGTAAACTAATGCTTCCTCCTAAATTAAATAAGATCACTATACTGTGATGGGAGACCACAGTGCAAAAGGAATAACATGAATGGAAGTAAATCCAACAAGGTTGCCCAGTCCCACAATGGAAGTCTCTAGTCTCCAATCAAAACACAGAAAAGACAACAGGATCAGAACCCAAAATGAAGATACAAGCCATGCAACCCTGGCCAAGCAATTAGCCGAATTTTCAGAAAATCAACAAAGGGCCAATAATTGTATTTATGCTGTCCTCACTAGATTAGACCTCATAGAAAAGAACCAGGAAGGGTTCCAAAGACAGTTAAATGATTAGAGGGAGAGCAGAAAGAAAAAAAAAGAGGACCTCAAAAATCAGCTGGCTAAGCTCAATGAGAACATAAATAAATGCAAGGATGAATTCCAAGAAGAATTAAGAAAATCAGAAAATGACATGAAAAGGGAACTCGACAGAGTGATGGATACTATACATAAAAAGGCAGTTAGAAAATACACACAAAATTGAACAAGATAATGGGCTTTGTTGGTCTAGGCCACCTTCCAGGTTGTGAGCAAGAGGAATCTACAGCCCACCCGTCAGATCTCACCCTGACACCTTCAGCAGTAAGCAAGATAAAACAACTTCTTAAAGATAAGCCTGAATATGTAGATATGAATATAGGTGTATGAACCAGGGATTGTAATGGCCTTTTTTATACTCTGGAATATACAAAGACAAAAGGAGATTCTGATGAAGTTGTTCAAGATGGAGTCAAGAGTGTTCAACCAGAAGAAAGCACAACTTACACTTTTAGGAATGGAAAGGGACTATATTGACAAATTATTTGGTGAGTTTGTAGTCAATAATCCAAACATCAAAGGATTTTGTGGCTATGGAGAAGGCATTATTTAACATGTGAAACCTCGGGATTCCTGGCTCCAGGAGAGCTGAGGGCTTCCCGCAAGGGAGCTGAAGAGATCATGTGACTGTCACTTCCACAAGGCTTATGATGTGTGACTGTCTTATGGGGAAAATAAAATGATGCATTTTGAAAATGAAGCTAGTATATGAGGCTCCAGCAACTATGATCTTTTTATTCCCTATGAGGGACAGATGAGAAGCCATTGCTCTTTTGGATCAATTTTCTGTCCTATACTCTGCTCTGAACTCTCTGTGGCATTCTTTGTATTTGAACGAGCTCATGGTCAGTGCTTTCCTGGGAGGAGGTCAGGGAAGGGTTGATAAGTGAGCTCACATTCTGTGATGGGTAAGGTGCTGTCAACTTGATCTGTTTAGTAATCCACAGACATCCCTTTTGGGTGGGTCTCTGAGGTTGTTTCCAGGAAGGATTAACTAAAGGAGGAGGTTCTTCCCCTGGGTGAACGAACCTTTCCCCCAGAGTGAGCAGCCCATCTCAGAGGGGGACTTTATATAAGGAAGCTCTGGGTGACAAAAGCCCCTTCCTTCCACTTGACTGCTGGAGCTGCTTGCTGCCTTCCAGCGGCTCCTCAGAAAGTCTTCAGGCCTTCAATGCTGGATGGGGACTGCTGAGGCATCTGGCCTCGTGGACTGAGCAGCTACCGGGTTCCTTGATTCTCAGGCTTGCAACTGCTATTGGACTACTGTAAGCTAATCCAACAAATTCCCTTTTTAATATAATTCATTCTAGCAGTTCTATTCCTCTAGAGAACCCTGACTAATACAGATTGGATCCCTAGTGAATAGCTTCAGTGTGCCTCTCCCCATGCATTTTCTTGCCCATTTTGCTGGTTCCAAATTCCATACAGATGAAGTCCTGATTGTGGGTAACATTATGGAAATGCCTTGTTTTTCTACCCAAACGTGCCATGGCTTTTTACATTTTATCAAAAATACCACTGTCAGATGCCTCATTTGGGAACACTTCAACAGCACCAAACAATTATATCCTTGAACTATCATGCACCTGAGTTCTGAGTATCAGGTGAGAGACACCAGGCCCAGTTTAACTCCACCTCCTTTGTCACTCTGTCCACTTCAAGATGGGAGCTCAAGGCCATCCTTAGACCTTTTTTACTTGGATGCTTGAGAGCCATCAAGCTTAGCTCCCTTCATTTTGTACATGACATACACAGCCACAAGGAAGCCAAAGGACTTTGTCTACCTATGTCCCTGTGCAAGCTAGGGGAAAGCTAGGACAAGCCACCTGCCCTCCCTTACAGGGGACGTGGGTGCTCAGTACTGAAGCATACCTGTGAAGATAAATGGAAGGATGGCTTCCTTACATGGTTAACATATTACAGAGTTTCCTTGTAATTTTTTTTTTTTTTTTTTTTGGAGTTTGTATTGGTTCATTTTGAATAGAAAAAAAGTTTTATTTAAAGGCAGGAGAGATGGCCAACAAAACCAAAGGACCCAGGTTCAGTTCCCCAGTACACACAAAAGGTAGATGCACAAGGTGGCACATGCATATGGAGTTCTTTGCAGTGGCTAGAGGTCCTGGCATGCCCATTCTCTATTTGCCTCTTTCTCTCTCTCTCAAATAAATAAAGGTTATTTAAAACCCTTTTATGTCAATTGTCATCTTGTTTCTGGAGAACTTTCAAACAATGGTTTATATTTGCAGGGAAGATCAGCAGCCACAGTTACTCTTGGAGCACAGTAGTATTTGTGGAACAGAGCTTAAAATGCCCAGTATGTATATATTTTCTGGTTCCTAAGTGTATAGTTAAATATTTTAACCTAAAACCCTGATCGCCAGCTTTTCCTGATATATCAATCACAGACTTAAACTTAAGATCCTCCTGCCTCAGCTTCCTGAGTGCTGAGATTGGAGAGAGGCACGTACCACTACACCTGACTCCCGATTTTTATTTTAAAGGGGTCCCCATTTAGTTGATTTATGCTCCTTGGTTTGACATGCTAGGTGATCTGTGATAAGACAGAATACTTTTTCTGAAAGCTGATTCTCATGTAGTAAATTAAATGTTAAAGACTTGTGCTGTTTACTAAAGTACCTACAAAATGCACCAAAACCTCAATGAGCTGTATGCCAGTGTTGAGTTTGTATTGTAAATAGAATTGTTGATATACTGCTAATTGTTGCAATACTGTGTGTAGAGACTGAGTTATCAATTAAATACTATGGCATCTTTGTGATCCTAAACTAAGAAAAAGAAAGAAAGAAATAAAGAAACAACAGAATTCTCATAGTTATAGTTATTATTTTTGAATATATTTTTATCTTTTTGTTCTGTTTTGTTTTGAGGCTGGGTCTCATATTGCCTAGGCTAGTCTTGAACTCATGGGCTCAAGTGATCTTCCTGTCTCAGCCTTCATTTATCTGGGGCTATAGGTATGTGCTCAGCTGAAAAAATATATATGTACATATTGTTTTTTTCCAAGGCAGGGTCTCACTGTAGCCCAGGCTGACCTGGAATTCACTCTGTATTCTCAGGATGGCCTCAAAATCATGGTGATCCTCCTACTTCTGCCTCCTGAATGCTGCGATTAAAGGCATGCACCACCATGCCTGGCTGAATATATATTTTAAAGGTGCTTAGAACAGCATCAAGAGTCATACAATAAGTCAGCCTTCATCCACTAAGAAGGCAAGCAAAGTTATAATATGAAGAATATGGACTTTTCTCATTATATTAAGGATTGTCAAGAGTCTTAAACTGAGTATAGAGGGAAAAGGGATGTCAATGAAAATATAAATGTATTCACTATAAAGAATGCCCTAAAATGAGCACGCCTGCTGTTATTTTGTACAATTTTCTGTTCAAGATAAAGATATAGCAATGTCAGTCATTAAGCACATTTAATATGTGGGGTCTTCACAACAGATACAACATGGTAGTAATTACTTACTGTTCCTTATGTAATAATAACTGAATGATTAAGATTCTTAATTATAGGAATGAGTCACATTTCTTAGAATAGCTGGTTAAAATAATGTTTTACTGTGTTCTCATCTCTTTTTCTTTCACAGAGTAGCTAAGTTGAAAAAGTCCCTCAAAATTTTATTATCTGGATGGTGCCAACCCTCAAGAGTGCACCACTTAGAATGAAATAAGTATATACCTGGAGCTGCCCAATGCCTCTCTTGTCTGGCTGGAAAATAGTATTTGAAAAAGCACAGCTCCTTGATGCTTATAACCTGGCTAGAAAGTTAAAATATGGATTGAGCTGTGAAGAGGAAGAAAAAGATCTGAGCTGCTTAATTTCTTCCTCTCCATCCTTCAATTCTCAGAATACCCCCTCCCATTAAAGAAGTAAACCTCTCCTCGCAGTTTGATTAGGAACCCTCTTTTGTTTTTTGTAGCATTCCATGGTTCCCTCATATAATCAGAAGAGTGATCTTTGGGGTGGTTTTGTGTGTGTGTGTGTGTGTGTGTGTGAGAGAGAGAGAGAGAGAGAGAGAGAGAGAGAGAGAGAGAATTGGCATGCCAGGGTCTCCGGCCACTGCAATCAAACTCCAGATGTGTGTACCACATTGGGCACATGTGCAACCTTGCACATTTGCATCACCTTGTGCATTTGGTTTAGATGGAATCTGGAAGTTGAACATGGGTCTTTAGGCTTTGCAGGTAAGCGTCTTAACTGCTAATCCATCTCTCCAGCCTGGACTTTGACTTTTTATTTAGTTCTAATATTCCTAAGAATACATGTAATGCCAAGTTCAACATACATATTTAAGAAATGTCTACTGAGGTGATCTAGGAAATTATATTCTTTCTGATTGCTTCATAAGCAGATGATAGTACAGGTATTTTATGAACTCATTTGCTCACTGAATGTCCAAGTTATAATAGACATTATGCAATGCTCAATGTTGCAAAAATACCTTAAAAATTACAGTGCAGGCCAGAGCGATAGCTCAGTGGAAAAGTGCTTGCTGCATAACTCAAAGCACCTGAGTTCAGATTCCCAACCTCATGTAAAAGCTGGACGCTGGGGTGCCTTCTGTACTCCCAGTGTACCTATGGCAACAGGGAAGGTGGAAATAGGAGAATTTCCTGAAAGTTCAGAAACTGAGTGGTAAACAAGGAGAGACCCAATCCTGTCAGTGTAGTTTCAGTTCTGTTGTCAACTTCATCAGATCAGGAATCAAGTAAGTGATACATGTCTGTCTCTTGGGCTCTTGGAAGAATCTGTGAGAGTGTTTCCAGGAAAGATTAACTAAGGGAGGAAGTCCTTCCTCCAGCATGGGTAGCTCTTCTGGTGGTGGACTACACATAAAGAATCTTTAAGAGAAACAAGGCTTCTTGCCTGGCTGCCCTTGCTACTAGAGGGTGCATGCATCTCCTGTTGTTGCTATCCTTCATGGACATTGGAACCCAGTGTCATCAGCCTTTCCATGTGGACTAAAGGTCACAGCTCTTCAGAAATCCTCCAGGCCTTCAGGGCCAGATTAGACTGCTGAGGCATCCAGCCTCCTCCACTGAGCAGCCACCAGGGTCTTCAATGCTCTAGCCTGCAGCTATTGTTGGACTACCCAGCCTGTATCCTTTAAGCCAATCTAATAAATCTCCTTTGTAATAAATATTCATTTCATCAATTCTATTCCCATAGAGAAGTCAGGCTAATATACTGCCTCAAACAAGGTAAATGATGGTGAGGACTGTCCTCTGCCCTCAAAATGTATATTGCTGCCCACACATGCAAACACCCACACATATATAGACAGACACACACACACACTAACTAAATAAAAATACGATGCCATGACAAATGTTGCTATTGGTAAAAACATTAAAGATTACCAAAATAGAGACAGTTCATATAACGAATCAGGAAAGGCTTCTTAGGTGGTGACATATGATTTGGGTAGTGACAGATAGACAAGTACAGGAATGAAAGAAACATGGATGGGGCTGTGACAAAAGCTGAGTGTGGTGAGGGAGATGAGAATCATCTGGTACTGTGCTGAGAAGCCTGGAAGGTGGCTTCACTACCAATGGAATGGGAACCAGAGGAGCCTTTTACAAAAACAGGGAGTGAAATCAGACTTAGTTAGACCCAATAATCAGTCATCAGTGTGGAAGAAAATGTTCTCACCACCTCTCTATAAAGGCTAATGTTACTAACACTTGGTACGTTAAAGCTTGTGACCATTAGCTAAATCAAATGAGAGAAAAAGGAAAATTAATAGCATAAGCAATTCCTTTCCCTGGAATGCTTCCACTCTTCTCCAGTATAGGTTTTTCAAGCCCCTTAAAAGTTAATTTCATTTTTATCAGAAACTCAATCATTAAAAAAATGCTGCTGTACATTCATAATAATTTTGTAAGAGACTTTCCATACCTGAGACACTTTGCCTGTTGGAATCTGAGTCCCCATTGCTAGAGTTTGAATTATTGGAAGAATTATTGTCAACCCCTCCCAGAAGAGGGCGCAAGTGGCTTACTGAGACTTGTTCAATGAAGGATGTTCCGTACTTGCGAAAATACCACCATTCGAATATCTAGACAGAAAAAGAAAAAGCATATTTATGATCTCAGTTATCATTCATTATCACACATGTTCAAAATATGTCTACTAATTCTAGCCACCTCCCAATTTGATTCAGTGTAACAGTTAAGGGTTTTAATAAAATTAAACACCAATAATGTTTAGTTCTCAAAGTGATTTTCTCTCTTGAACTTGTTTTCCAAAATCTATAACTAGAGCTACATATAAAAGAACATTGTTAAAATCTGTTCTAAATTATTTTCATCCAAATAAATATAAGATTCAAATAGCAATCCCAGAAATGCATGTAAGACAGTTTTCAAATAATAAATTATGAAATATTTCAATTTTTGACATTTTATATTTTTGTAAAACATACTCAGATAAAATTTTGAAAAAATTCAGTTTTAAAATTTTAAAGCAAGGCCTTTAAAGTGAAATGCTGGTTTTAGCACATAAAAGGAGAGCGGTGAGAGAGGGAGGGAGGGTGTGTGTATGTGTATCAGGCACAGTGGCATGCACCTCTACTCTCAGGTACTCAGAGGCTGATGCAGAATCACAAAAGCTCAGCCTGTTCCTGCCTCAGCAACAAAGTGAGACTTGGTTTCCAAAAAAGAATGAGAGGTCAGTTCATGTATGAATTGTTCCATAGTGTTGAATTTAGTGGCATCCTTACTAAGAAGTGCTATATGGCAAGCATTTGTTGTCTACCGTTGAGATATTAGCTCACAAGCTCACCAACTACTACATACTTTGAATTCAAAAGAAAAGAGAAATAACTTTCCTGAATAAAAGGTAGAACAATGATACTTATGTGACTCATATGACTATACCAATATAGCAAGTGGGTTCCCTGAGCCTTCCCCACCTGTACCTCGGCCCCTACAGTGACTACACTTCCCCAATACTATTCAAAGTTGCTCTACCTCATCCTTTCTGATTTGGTATTTGTTTTTCTTGTCATAAGTCATCCTGAAAAGAAACTGAAAGAGCAACTTCAAGTCAGGCAGGGTGGTACAAGCACTCATGGGAGAGGCTAAAGGCAGGAGGATCATAAGACCAGCCTGGGCTACATAGTAAAATCCTGACTCAAACAAACATGCAACTTCTGGATTCCCAGTTTACCTCTATATTCCCAGCATTTGGGTGGCTGAGACAGGACTGCTAGCCTTTGGCTATAAAGCGAGTTGCAGGCCAGCCTGGTCTATATAGTAAGACTACCTCTAATGAATAACTAAACAAGCAAAAACACAACTACATGCCCAAGTCTCACAGGTTACTTATACTATTTTTATAAAATAGAATGTGCAATCAACACTTTAATATCCTTGCTTATTTCATAAAAATATTTCATTATCTCTCTGGAGTAGACATCAGCTATTATTTAAAAATGGATGCCTTCCCTCTTGTTCTATAAGATTTCATATAAAAAAAAAAAGAGAGAGAGAGAGAAAACATCAGAAAGGACATCAAGGAGTACCATAAGGAGGTATCAAACCAAATGTTCCCAATCCTACAATAGGACACCTTGGTTTAATAACAGGAAGTTACTCTTTCTGGCTATGAATTTTCACATGTTGTTGGAACATTCAAATAATTTTTCTGGGCAAAGTAAGGAGACTATAGTAATGAAAGTTACAAGGCCACAATACTAAGGAAAGGAGTTTGCATTAAGAACGAAGAAAGTTGAAGAATAATAAATATATAGATCGTAGATCCATAAGAGAATCTATAAACTCAAGTGAGTTTTTTGATCTGTTTGAATACTATTACCTTTAATTGTAAATTAAAAATCATATTTATCTTCAGGGACCCTCAGTTTCACACCAGCAGGATATAAGTACCTACTTCACTGCCTGATGCATAGTTGGTTCTCAAAATGTTAGCAAAACAGTTATTTATTATGTAAATGATATGCATGTATTCCAAGAGTGGCACACTTCAGATAATGCTGTAAGGTATCCCTTTTTTAGCTAGTCTATAATCAAGTTAGTACAGCTCTCATCACCAGATTATGACTGGAAAGCACTGTGACAAAAGCACTGCTCACTATGGTCCTGAGGAGCCAATAAAACCCTCAAGAGACTTATTTGGCTTTGCCTCTGTTACAAAAGGAGGAAGACCACAAGCAATTGATAGTGGCTCTCAATCACAAGAAGGAAGAGCCATCTTTGCCCAAATCTCTGCTCAGTTTCCTGTGCTGTACTGTTTGGGTATCTGTAAGGCCTTAGTGTACTCATTCCATCACATAGCACATAAGTATTCCAACCCAGTCTTGAGCAATATCCCAAGTTTACAATAGTGTCCCTACCATTAAAGTCATGTCACAGATTCAAAATGCCTCTCAAAGTTTGCTCCTGGCATGCCTGTACCTACACGCCCCCCCCCACACACACATTCACACACAACCTTGATATTCTGCAGATTCCTAAGTTCTTCTTGCAGAACCATGGAACATGAGCACTAAAATATATAGTTTATTTACAGATGAGGAACATAGGCTATCCACCAGGATGTAGTGACCTGACCAAAGTCGCAGAGTTAACGAAATTGCCACTTAGCCTGAAGCTGAAGGCCTCTACCACCATCTCACCAGACCTCTTTTTACAATGTTCATGTTTCATGTAAACAAGCCCAAACAGAAGTAGCTTTTCATTTCTCTTTAAGGGTCCTCTGACACTATTTCTCTGTTCTTTCTTAGCTATATATAAAAAAAAAAAAAATCCAGAAGAGGTCTATCAATTCATCCTAAATGGCAAATGAGTCAAATTAACTGGACATTTGCATTATAATAGAAGACAGACCTTCCAACCCACATTTTTAGTGTATGAATAACAGACCTCAGTACAGACTGGGTTATTCATACAATTGTTTGTTGGCAGGGAGATGGATCTTCTCAGACTTGTCATAGGATGTTAGGAGTACTTCCCCTGCTGTGGACAGCAATATAAAGACCCTTGTCCTTTCCAGCAAATATGAAAGGCAAGGGGAAAAAGGAAGGACTTGAAACCTTCTAAAACTTCAAACCAAGTCTTCTAATTTGAGATCTTAGTATAACAATCTTCCTTGTATCCCAAAACTCATCAGCCTTTGAGCAAGCACCTCACAGCATATTTGAAGAGTTGCACAGATCATGAGCTAGACAGATGGCTCACCAGGTAAGGCACTTGCCTACAAAGCCTAAACGACCTGGGTTCAATTCCCCATGTGTTGCAATCAGGTTTGCCTTGCTGGCAGAGAACACCTGACCAAGAGCAGGTTGTGGGAAAAAGGTTTATTTTGGCTTACAGACTCAAAGGGAAGCTCCATGATGGCAGGGGAAAATGATGGCATGAGCAGAGGGTAGATATCACCTCCTTGGAAACATAAGGTGGACAACACCAACAGGAGAGTGTGCCAAACACTGGCAAGGGGAAACTGGTTATAATACCCATAAGCCTGACCCCAACAATACACTGCCTCCAGGAGGTGTGAATTGCCAAATCTCCATCAGCTGGGAACCTAGCATTCAGAACAACTAAGTTTATGGGGGACACCTGAATCAAATTACCACATTCTGGCCCTGATAACCATCTGTGGTGTAAAATGCAATGCATTCAGTCCAACTTTAAAAGTCCCTATAGTTTTTAATCAATCTTAATGATATTCAAACATCCCCATAGTCCAAGGTCTTTTAACTGAGCCATAATACCAAAAAAGAAACCAACCGAAAACCCATAATGGCACAGAATAAACATTCACACTGCAAAAGATAGCACTGGGCATAGCAAAGAAATATTCAACCAATACAAGATGTAAAACAGAGCAAACATCAAACTCTGTAGCTCAAAGTCCAACAACTCTAGTCCGTGACAAATCTTCAAGTCTGATAATTCTAACCAATGACAAGTCTCTGGAGTTCCAATTCCACCCCTCCAGCTAGGCTACTCGCAGTGCTGGAAAACCTCATCTGGGCTGGCAGCTCTCTTTAGCAGCCATCTTGTGGTCCTGACATCTCCACTGGGTCTCCATTTCAACCCATGATCCATCCTCACAGCTCCATTGGGTCTCCATGCAGGCAATCCTGCTTCACACTACCCATGGCCATTTACAAACCACAAGACCATGTTGCAAACTCAATGACCCTCTCTTTCCTGAATTTCCTGTACTTCATAATACCAGGTTGGGTGCCAATTTGTTAATGCAGGGGGGAATAAAGCAAACTTTGAAGAACAGAATACTCCTACAGTATTTAGATCCCCGCAAAAGACTCTGCATTCTTTCTGTTGTCCCAATCTCAATGGTTGTAAACTCTCATACAACTGCAGCTGAGCAGGCAGCAGTTTTGGCCCAAAGATTTCATATTTTCTGTGCCATATCCCTCTATTCACACCAGTCCATTGCTATACAATGCAACCCTGCACAAGTTCTCATGACACAGGCAGACAGAATGTAGCAAGCTTCTCACACAGACTACTTCTAGTCTAGTCCAGACAAAGCTCTTTCTTATCCTCACAAGCCAAACCTCACAATCCATAGTTCTTACTGCATTCAGGTCTTTCAACTGACCAGAATAGTCTACCAAGCTGCACTTAGAGCATTGCAAAGCATCTCTTGGACCAAGATTTGAAATCCTTCCACATTCCTCCCTCAAAGCAACTCCAAAAGGCCAAAGCCAGAGAGTCATGTTTCTAGCAGCAACAATCCCACTCCTCTGGTACCAACTTTACTCTTGCACTCAGGTTCACATTGCTGGCAGAAAACAACTGACCAATAGCAGCTTGAAGGAAAAAAGGTTTATTTTGACTTACAGAACCACAAGGAAGCTCCATGATGGCCTAGAAAATGATGGCATGAGCAGAGGGTGGATATCACCTCCTGGGCAACATCAGATGAACAGCAATAGGAGAGTATGCCAAACACTGGCAAGGGGAAACTGGCTATAATACCCATAAGCCCATGCCCAAAAATACATTGCCTCCAAGAGGTGTTAATTCCTAAATCTCCATCACCTGGAAACTTAACATTCAGAACACCTATATTTATGGGGGACACCTGAATCAAACCACCACACCATGTATAGCCAAATGCACAAGGTGGCGCATGAATCTGGAGTTCATTTGCAGTGACTAGAGGCCTTGGCATGCCCATTCCTTATTTCTCTCCCACCAAATAAATAAATACATAAATAAAAGAGTTACATCGATCCAAATGGGCAGGTGGTGTAATTTAATGCATACATATTGGGTGTCACTTTGAATTCATTTCCCTGTTGTATACCTACAATGTAAATAGTAAGGTTTTCATAAACAAATTCAGATTTTAAAAGTGGTTCTTAGACATGCTAGCTTAGCATGCTGCTACAGTGTATTTATGTGGCGGGAGGCGTGGGTGGCTATAAATACCCAAGAGAAATGATGCCAAGATCCCAGATAACCAATCTTGCTCTGAGACAGGATAAAATAGGATGAAATAAAAACATTTCAGTTTGGAAAACAGGAAGTAATCTCACCTTCCTCACAGCTAAGAAGGCAAAAACAAGGACAAAAACTGTATGATCCTCACCTCACGAGAGGTGTAGGCAAGGTTTATCTTCTGGGAATAAGGGAAGGTAGGGAAGGTGGAGATGGAGTGAGAAGTCTGGAACTATACCTTGCAGGGAAGAGTTTGTTATATTCAGGGACCAGATCATATTTAAAAGCCAGTAGGTTTGGACCCAGTCACCAATACCTAGTGACCTCCATTACTACCAGACAGAAACAGAAAGTGTCATCAAAGAGCCTAGTTATAGCCTGGTTTATAGCTAGCCAAAGGCACAAGCATCTTATTTTTACCCACAAGAAGAGAACAAAATATATCAAAGGGTCATAAACAAGGCCTTCCCATCCATCTTGTAGACTACAAGTTGAATCTTTCCTGAAGATCACTAGAACCTCCATACTCAATAAGACAGCATCTTTGGAATTACATGTTCTACAAATAAAGCACTCTTTTTCATAAGTCAGGGACTTCCCTATGTCCTGTATTTTCCCAGAATCTTTCGAGAAGATTCCTACAAAACAGAACCATAGTAATTCCACACCAAGCCCATTAAACCCATGGAAATGATTTCGGCTAAGTGCTTTTAAGAACTGAGTCAGGTGGTGATGTCACAGGAGGACAGGTATGGTGATGGTAGAAACTAAAGTGTAACTGAAGTGGTTGAGCAGGCTACCCCCTAGATGGGAATACTGACAAGCTGACAACTGCTTTGTCTTCGCAGATACCTAATGGCAATGTCTGTATGTATGTATGCTTGCATATATGTATGTATGAATTAGCTAAAGGAAGTCATTAAGCTTAAATTAAGTAAACCAAGGCAATTCTAAAGGACGGTAGTAATATCTGTAATTGTTTTTTATCTGTTTTTAAAATTCTTTTTCTTTCTTTTGCATGTGTGTGGTCTGTGTTCATGTATTCATGTATACCTATTCATATGTGTGTGGGCACACAAGTGTATGTGTGCATGTGGAAGCCAGAGGTTAATAATGATAGGTGTCATCCTCTATTTCTTCTCTACCTTACTTTTTTTGAGACAGGGTTTCTCACTGAACATACAATTCACCGATTTAGCTACTGAAGCTAGTCAGCAAGCCCCAGGGATCTCCTGCTTTGTCTCCCTAGTGCTGGAATTACAGACATGCACTATCACACCTGTATTTTATGTGTATTCTGGTGATCTGACCTCAAGTCCTGTGGTGGTCTGAATGCAAATGTATGTTATTCATAGCCTCCAGAGTTTTTTTTTTTTTTCTCTTTTTTTAGGTAGGATCTCTCTCTAGCCCAAGCTGACCTGGATTTGACTATTTAGTCTAAGGGTGGCCTCTAACTCATGCACCCAAGTACTGGGATTAAAGTATGCACCACCATGCCCAGCTACAAAATGAATGGGTAGGCCAGGGCCTCCAGCTGCTACAAACAAACTTCAGACGCATACACCTCTTTGTGCATCTAGTTTTACATGGGTACTGGGGAATCAAACTCAGGCCGTCAGGTTTTGCAGACATGAACCTTAACCACTGAGCAATCTCTCCAGCCCCTTAGGAATTTATGATTAAGACTGAGCTTGCAACCTGAGTCTCTAGTGGGGAAGAGGTGTGTTACTGTCGGCAGATCTGGTAGTCCAGCCCTAAAGTATAGAAAGAGCAGTTTTGAGCTCTGGCTGTTCATGCTTGCTGGCTGGTGTGGTTTTTCTCTCTACAGTGGATGCTGAAATGAGCCAGTTCTTCCACATGATGGAACTTCCCCAGGATTCTGTAAGCCTAAAATAAACCCTTTCCTCCCATAAGCTGCTTCTGGTTGGGTGTCCAGCAACAAGCAGTTAACTTCAAAGATCCTCTGGCTTGCATGGTAAGCATTCTATCCACTGCACCATCAACCCAACCCTCCTTTTAAATTCTTAAGTGTATCTTTCCTTTATACCCACTGTTCCATTCAAATTCCTTTCTCACCAATTCCTCATGACAGATGAAAGAGGAAAGGAAGGGAGGGAGGGAGGCATGGAGGGAAAGGAAGTAGAGAAAAAGGAAGGAAGGGAGGAAAGAAAGAAGTGAAAGGGGAGATGGAAAGAGGCAGAGAAAAAAGGGAGGGAGTCAGAAAAAGAAATAAAAAGTATTCATTAGTTTGTGTATGCTGTGTCCAAGAATACTGGATAACTGAGTGGGTTTTGGCCTCCTGCTTCCTAAATTCCAGCAAATCTTTCCTTAGATAACACTTCCCTAAACAGTGTGGCAACTATTTGCAGAAGTGGAATTCACACCCTCTCACCCCCATTACTAATCTCCTGATGCAGAAACATTAAGACAAAGGAAGGCAACAAGCCTCTCTTTAAGGTTGAAAATCCACCTCCATATGTGTGCATTCACTGGGTGGATTTCCTACTGCACCATTAATAATTATGGCTTGACAAAGAGGACCATT
Organism: Orientallactaga sibirica; assembly: GCA_036365145.1. Classification (NCBI taxonomy): domain Eukaryota; kingdom Metazoa; phylum Chordata; class Mammalia; order Rodentia; family Dipodidae; genus Orientallactaga; species Orientallactaga sibirica. Next base: position 8,305,392 of record JAEOAD010000019.1, on the reverse strand, counting down.
CTCCTGGGTAAAAGCATGAAGACCACTAAAATAATCTGGCCCATGCCATGTATCTTCAGCCCTGCAGCTCATGGTGTAATGGCAGGTGTTCTCTAAAACCCTCTCAAGACTGATTCAGGTGGTTTTCAGAACCTATTGTTTTAAAGAAGCTCCCCAAATAATCTTGATGCTACTTCATGTGCTCACTGGATCTTCTGTTCAGTCAACAAATATTCCGTAAGCACTTACCCTGGTGAAGCTAGATGCACAAAGTGATGCATGCATCTGAAATTTGTTTGCAGTGGACAGAGGCCTTGGAGCATCAATACACAAACATATACACACTCTCTCAAATAAAATAAACAAATATTTTTGATAACCACAGATACAATCCAGGTATTTATGATGCTCTAGACAGGAAGAAGACAACAAATCAGAAAAATATTATAAATGGTGCTAACGTGTTGGCCGTGTTCTATACTGGCCAATGTAACCTAATCCAGAGCTAACTGGACAAAATAAAATGTCTTGTCCTAAGAACATTCCAGTTTTCCTCTCAACCTTCTTGTTTTCATCTTTTTCTCATATTTTTCTTCTTGTTCCATTGTTCCTATTCATCTGTCACATCAACTCGACTCATGTCTACATGTGTGTGCAAAGGAGACTCATCAACTGCTGCAACCTGATCATAAACACCTTCCCGGGCAGCACTTTCATGACAGGCAGAATGACATGAGAGAGTGGTCAAAAGTAAAATTCTAGTCATCAGCCATCTTAACCCAAGAGAACTTGAACAAGTCATTTCCAGATGCCAGCTCCCTGGGTCTTTACTTTTTAGGTTTAAATTAGATGGCTTCTGGGGGTTCCTGCTCTAGCGCTGAAATTGTATGACTTGCAAGCCTACCAATCTGTGCTTGAATGCAAACTGAAAAAGATAAAGACAGTTTTGTCCCATAATGTACCACTAGTCTAATCACTTTTAAAATATTTTATTTATTATTTATTTACAAGAAGAAAAGAAAGGGGGAAAATTGGCAGACCAGGGCCTCCTGCTACTTCAAATGAACTAAAGATGCATGTGCCATCTTGTGCATCTGGCTTTACGTGGGTATGAAGGAACTGAACCCAGGCTGTCAACCTTTGCAAGTAAGCACCTTTGACCACTGAGCAATCTCTCTAGCCCTGTGATGGTTAAACTGGACTGTCAATTTAGTTGGATATTGAAACAACTAAGGCACATATGTCTGGTGGATCTTGAAGGCATTTCCAGGAAAGATTAACTGAGAGAAGACCTTCCTCCAGAGTGGGTGGCACCCACTGGTAGTGGCCCAGCTCTAAAGAGGTCTAAGGAAAAGTTAGTGCTTGCTTGCTTGCCTTGCTGGTTAAGTGTACCTCTAGCATTGCTGTTGCTGCCGCCGCTGCCACCTCCACCATTCTTTGCTGACATCAGATGCCAGCTTCTTTGGATTCCAACATGAATTGAAGAAGATTATTCTCTAAGAACTTTCCAGGTCTTCAACACCAGACTGGAACTGCTGAGGCATCCAGCTTTGTGAACCAAGCAGGTACCATGTTCTTACCCTCTCCAGCTTACGGATGGCCAGTGTTGTATGACCCAGCCCCTATCCATTCTGATGGATATCCCTAAGCCATTCTAATAAATCCCTCAGTACAATACATACCCATTGCATCAGTTCTGTTTCTCTGGAGAACCCTAACTAATACAGTCTTCTTCACTTGGCCATGTTTAATTGTTAACCCAATTCTTATTCACAGATCCTGATACGCATCTGTCTCTTCTCTTTGCCTGGCAGATAGTCTCCTGCAAATGATTGTCATGGTAAACCCAAGAAGCTCTAATATGGGTAGGCTAAATGGCCTCAGTTTCTTACCAGTGTCTACAGGCTCCCCTAACATCTGGCCACCACAACATCTCTCTCATTCTGTATTCTAGAGCCAAGAGACAGGTTGCTTCAGTATTGGCACAACCTATGTGCTGCTCCCCACCCACTGTGTGCAAAAATCCTTTTATTTTACTCTTACCTCTAGAGTCATCACTTGAATCATCTATATGATTATCAATTCAAATATTACCTGAGGTACAGATCAAGTTCTTTACATGAAGAGGAGACAGAACACTTCTAGTCTCAGTCTGTTACTGTTTTAAACAGAGAGTAAAGAAGGACATGGACAGAGAGACAAAGACTTGAACCTTACTATTTATCTGCTCTATAGCCTTGGCCAAATTACTTAATCTTTGGGTCTGGTTATGACCAGCAGCATAAGCACACAGGTTATACTTACCATGTAGAATTTTGATGAGAATTAAATGAAATAATATACGCAGAGTGCTTACTATAGTGCACGCAGAGGAGGAACTCAAAAAGTGGTCCTTCCCAGTGTCACCCCATCTACCACTTTTCAAAAACATCTTTCACATCTAATCTATGAGCTACTTTAAAATTTTTTACTATTCTATTTTATTTTGTTCCTCCTCCTGTCTTTTAAAAATCATTCCCTAAATGTTTTTTTAAACCTCCCCATTTAACATATATGTGTAAAATGTAGCTACAGGGGCATGCCTTTATGGAAGTTAATAGGGATACAGTAATCTCTGCATAAATTTCAATGCCATACACAGTGATTTCTCTATTCTATCAACATTATGAAAAAAATACATGGATCATTTTCTCTCCATATCTACTTTACTACTTTCAAAGCAAAAATAAAACCCTAATATTTTCTCCCTCTAAATAAACAATGCCTGAAGAGGCTACTAAAACAGATTGACTATGTTCTTCCTAGCAGATGAAGGATGAAATTGGCAGGCTTCAAGTGTGAGAACAAGTACAGTTCCTGTGGCTGGAACTGGCCTAGGATGGGAACACTTGTGCCAAACAGGCAGAAGGGCAGCTTGAAGTTAAGCAAAGGAGAGGTTGCCTGGCTGGATATGGTAACAGGAGCCAAAAGGAAGAGTGAGACAGGTGGCATAGCAAACTCACTGTGGTGTAAGCTTGTGAAAGAAGGCCTCGGTATACCTAGTAAAATACATGTTTTCATTTTTAAACAATTTTAAGTAAAAGGCACCACCTTTGCTGGATGAATTTTATTTCTGTGTATATTCGCTCAGTCCATTGACTTTTTTTTTGGTGGGGGGGGGCAAGCCCAACAGAGTGGCATGATTAGTTGTTGTGTTTATTTATGCAACAGAACAAGAGTGAAACAGAGAACTGGTGAGTCAGGGCCTCCAGCCACTCTAATCAAACTCCAGACACTTGTGCCATCTTGTGTTCTTGTGTGCATATGTGGCCTTGTGCACTTGTGTCATCTTGTGTGCCTGACTTACTTGGGACCTGGAGAGTCAAACATGGGTCCTTGGGCTTCACAGGCAAGTTTCTTAACTGCGAAGCCATCTCTCCAGCCCTCCACTAACTTTTTATTCACAAAGGAAACACTAGGCTTTTGTTTGCTCTTCTCTGTAGATATCAAACAACATGGCAATTTCAGGTTCCAGCATAGAAATTCTGAGGTTTCCAAATAGCCAAACTCCCTAGTGGCAGCCTTGTGCTTTGAGTGTTCATGGCATGCTCTCAGAACTTTGCTCAGGGGAGAGCAGTTAGGTAACTGTCTCCTGGTACCAGGAAACAAACCACTAAGCAGTGCATGCACACTTTGTAAAGCACCTGATCCTCTATCTCCTGAAGTATAGTTGGGAGAAGGGAATAGTGGGGGTGTGACACCAGTATCAACAATCTGAGACAGGAGCCTGAGGCTACCAGGAGCTATTACTGCAACCTACAGTTACTATTCCCAGAGAGCAGGTCAGTATTTTGAATATGACCTTTCAAACTCTTCCTACAGGACAGGCTTCTCTGCTCAAAGTATCCATCAGTCAGGAGTTGCTTTTAGAATATAGCCAAGCAAACAGACAAACAGCCCAGTAATGACTGTTCAGTTTCAGCAGCTGTAATCCAAATCCAAGAGATGTGCTAGGGTGATCATGGCACAGGAAAAGCCCTTTATTATGGAGACTTCATTATCCCTCAGTTTATAAGAGAAATCACCTTTGGCCTAGCTGACCAGCATGAAACAACCTACAGTATAGTACTAATTTATAGCTTGTAAACCCACACCAAGATACAACTAGAATAAAAGATGTAACTGCCATTTGTACAGCAGGCCAGAGAAATGGCAAGAAATGTAACCTGAAAGGAAGTGAGACAAGTGATAAGACTGTATGGGTTCCAGTCCTGCTCTGTCATTTGCTGGCTATGCCACCTAAGGCAGGTTACAGACCTTCCTAATTTGCAAGTCCCACAAGCAGTAATCACCTCATGGTGCTGCTGTTAGTAGCAGCCTGGAAAGGTCTCCAGATCATTGCCTGGCACACAGTAAGCATCACAGAAGCCAGCTGTGTGCCCAAAATAACATCCTGAGGAAGAAAGCAGGAACAAAAAACTGACTTTGGGGCTGGAGAGATGGCTTAGCAGTTATGGTGCCCACCTGCCAAGACTAAGAATGCCAGTTGATCTCCAGGTCCCACATTTAGCCAGATGCAAAAAGTCATGCAAGGGCGCAATGCCTCACTTGCCCACCAGGGGATGCACATGTCTGGAGTTCAGTTACAGCAGCTGAGAGGCCACTAGAGCACCCATTCTCTCTCTCTCTCCCCCTCTCTCCGTCACCCCCTCTCCCCATCTTCCCGTCTCCCCATGTTCCCCTGTCTCTCTCTCAAAAACTGACTTTTCTCCTTTACAGTGAATTCCTGGTTTCAGTATTAAACTGTATCCAAAAAAGTTCACTTTATTCTATTTCTTTGATAGAAAATTTCAAGTTTATTTCAAATAGGGAATGTTAAAATATGATTTAAAGTGTAAAGGATAACTATTTGATGGAGATTTGTAACACCTCCTCTGTTACTTAAAAATATATATATATGCTAACAGATTGTTCTGTCTTCAGAATATATTTATCAAGAATTTATTGAGCAAGCTGAGGCATTTTTTTTTAATGTCTAAAGTTTTCCCTGTTCAGTTAAAAATACTGAGGGAGAAACCTAAAAACGTAGCTACTAGGTCTGGCTTTGATATGAGTTACTCCATGAGCTGAGCCCATGACACTTTTCTTTCAGTTGGAAGTTTCAGATTTCTTTCCCAAAAAATAAAGGGATTGAACCTAATGACCTCAGAGTCCTAAAAAGCCACCACCAGTTGGTTGAAACCCATCTCCCTTCATGTTAACCTTCTCTCTCCACCATCATCTGTGCTTTGTCCTGTCCTGAATATTGAGCAGTTCCAGTACATTTATACAGCTTCTTACCTAACTCTGACTAGCAAGCATACACCTTCCTAATGAAAGAAAACTTTGCAGTGACTTGTTCCCATGCCTTCAATATTTAGCCTAAGATTTTTTCCTGTGGCAATTTCTAGCTCTTTTTCCTAGTAGTTTCCCATAACTTTGTTCCACCAAATCCTCTTTCTGGTCCTTTTCTTCTGCTCCAAGTCCCTTGGATTGAAGAATTTTTTTAAATTATTTTAATAATTAGGAGATTTACTATATGGACAAAATGTATGTTGGTGCCATTTCCCTTGTTTATGGAGAATAAGGCATATAACAGGATAATAGGAGGAATTTATTTTGTAGATTATCCAGAGATTTTTCTCTTCTTCAGTCCTTATTCTAGTCAGATTCAAAGGGTTTTTTGTTGTTGTTGTTTGTGTATTTTTTTTTTCCTTTTCTCTTTCAGGTAATTTATTGTGCTACACCATAGTTCAGTTAAAGTAAGTCCTTGAAGTGGTTGCTCTCTTAAGCCTGTATGTGGTAGTTTGAGTAGATCCCCCCCCCAATATATAATGTTTTATTAGTTTGTTGTTTGCATCTGCAGCCACCTGGCTAGAGGCAATGTCACTGGGCAAGTGTTAAGGTGTGGTGGTGGGTTTGGGATTTCAATATAAAGACATGAAAAGGGTGCCTAGTAGGAGTTCCTGAGGTGTGCTGTGCTGTGAGGCTTTTGTCTCTCTCTCTCTTACCTGGTCCTGTAAAAGCAGGCCAGCTTCTTCTGCCATTATGGAACTTCCCCTGGATCTGTAAGCTTCAATAAATAAATCCCTTCCTCCATAACTTTGCCTAGTCTGGAAGTTCATCTCAACAAACCTGAAGCTGTCTGCTACACTGTAGTTACCAGATTTTCAGATTCACAGTCTAATAAAATCTCATCTTATCAAAGTCGAGGACATGAGGGATTGCTAAAGTTTTGGGTTTTTGTTGTTTTTTTGTTGTTATTGTTGTTTTGCCCAGTATATATAGTAAAGTACTACTATACATTGTTTCTTATAGTTTCAGCAGGGAATTTCACTATTCATAATCATGAGGTGCACAATTTCAGAATAAAATACAATCCCTGAGTAGAATAAACTAATAACCAACCTTGTAGCTTCGTGAACAACTTTCCATACAGCCTTTACTATTCTCAAGTCTCCAGCACAGCCAAGAAACTTCATACATATATGTGTGGGCAAATCAGTACTACCACACCTCTCCTTTCCAGTGGAGTTTTAGCATACTTTCTCTTGCCTACGGTCGGGATTTACACCAGAGTTGTGCTTTGAACTTGGATTTCTATCTTGAGAGTGGCTCCTGCTAATACTCCTCACATTCTGGTTCCCTAGCACCAATATTTCATGCAATCCACATGATACAGCAAAGCAAGATGAAAGTAGACATGCTCTCATCAGTAAAATTTCTCCCCACACCACCACTGTCCATCTTTTGCTTTCAGCCTCTGCTTTGTAAGCTTTTCTCCACTTTTTGACCATGGTTCCCTGTAAGTTCACACTTCTGAAATCTTTCATTGTTTCATGGTCTTTGCTCTACATGTTTGTGCTCATCTCCTCTAAAACTTTAGTTTTTCTACTGAAAATTCATTGTTCTTAAGATCAACTCTATATATTTTACATGTGTCAATTTCTATGATAATTAGTAATCAAAAGATGATAAATATAGAAGAAATCTTTTGAAACTCTTTCTCTTTAAAGCTGATTTAATTATGTGAAAGTAGTCTTAAGTGAGTTTAGATGGTCTTTATTTATATTTACTAAAACGAACTACTTGGGGTTTTATAACTTTGCATATTTACAATTACTACAAAGTACAAGGTAAAGAAGTTATATAGATGATAATACTGTTTTTATACTAGTATTTAAGGGCTGTAGAGATGGCTTAGCAGTTAAGGCGCTTGCCTGCAAGCCAAAGGACTCAGGTTCAATTCCTAGGACCCATGTAAGCCAGACGCACAAGGTGGCACATGCATCTGGAGTTAATTTATAGTGGCTGGGGATCCTGGAACACCCATTCATTCTCTCTCTCTCTTTCAAATAAATAAAAAATAAAATATATTAAAAATAGTATTTGAGATTTTTAAAGGAAATAATAAAGAAATAAATGCAAAGACTGAAAGAAAATGAAATGGAAAGAAACACTTAAAATCACCTCAATTCATCTCAATACATTTAAAAGAACTAAGCTAAATTCCTACTAATATGCATTAAGTCCAATAATCCATTATGACGAAAGAATGAAAAATATTTTAGTTGAATTGAGTTACACTTGTTATGTAGTATCTTTTAGTTGTTTGCTTAATTTTTTCACTTTTATTTTATTTATTTTGTGTATATTATAACAGGTTATATTCATATCCTCTCACCCCTGCTCCTGTTATGCTTGGACCTTCCTCAGTGGGGTTATAGTATTCACTGTGGGCTCAGTCAATCCCTGTGTGGTTGCTTGCTTAATTTTTTAAATATTTTATTTTTATTTATATATTTGAGAGAGAGACAGAGAGAGAGCGAAAAGGCAGATATGTGTATGTGGGAGAGAGAGATGGAGAGAATGGGCATGGCAAGACCTCCAGCCACTGCAAACAAACTACAGATGCATGTGCCACCTTGTGCATCTGGCTTACGTGCGTCCTAAACTTGGGTCTTTGGGCTTTGTAGGCAAGCATCTTAATTACTAAAACATCTCTCCAGCCCATTGCTTGTTTAATTTTTATAGTGTTGGAGATTGAACCCAGTGCTTCATGTAACCTAGGCAAGCACTCTACCACAAAGTAATAAGCTCAAACCCATTTTATAATATCTTAAGATACGTAGTTTGACATAGAATTATCTTCCCTTAATTTTCTTTTTTCTTTTTTTCTTTGAGGTAGGGTCTCACTCTAGCTCAGGCTGACCTGGAATTCACTATGTAGTCTCAGGGTGGCCTTGAACTCATGGCAATGCTCTTGCCTCTGCCTCCCAAGAGCTGGGATTAAAGGCATGCACCACCACACCTGGCTCTTTTTTTGTTGTTGTTTTTATTTCAACAACAGCAATATATTATCTTAGAATTTTCTTTTTCAAATGCCTCAGAAGTATGTATCCAGGGTAGTGAAACTCCTGTATAAGTCCCTGTATTTAGAATGTTTATATGTATAAGACAATCAAAGCTAACTGCCAGTGTATACTCATTTATTTTTTTTTTATTGAACATATGTTGAGATGCAATGCCAATATTTTCTTAAGTTAGAACCACTTACCAAAATAAGCCCTGATATCAGTGAGGATGTGCCTGTCAGAGCCACGTAGAACTTCGGCGTTAGAGTGTTCAGAAACATGCTCACTGGGGAAAAAGGAGAAAGAAAGAAGAACAATAACAGTGGATGTCAGTAAAGCCAGTTATTTTCATGTTTTACTGGTGAAGTCATTTGTAATTATTTATGATGACTAGAATTCCAAGAATCATAGCAAAGTCCCACTAGAGAGTAATCAATATACGAACTCAGAAACCTAGATATCGAGCTATACAACCTGAAAGAAAAAAGCTATGATGAAGAACAAAGAGTAGCTTTTTAATTTCTGTCTCTTAAATATATTATTCTGAATGCTTTTCATGTATTTATAAACCATGGAAAGTATAATCAAAGCCAGCTAGGAAACTGTCAGTTAAAAAGGGAGGTCAGGGGTTGGAGAGATGGCTTAGCAGTTAAGTGTTTGCCTGTGAAGCCTAAGGACTCCAATTCGAGGCTCTATTTCCCAGGACCCACATAAGCCAGATACATAAGGTGGAACATGCATCTGGAGTTCATTTGCAGTGTCTGGAGGCTCTGGTGCACCCTCTCTCTCTCTCTCTCTCTCTCTCTCTCTCTCTCTCTCTCTCTCTCTCTCTCTCTCTCTGTCTCTCTCATAAATAAATAAAAATAAACAAAATTTTAAAAGGGAGGTAGGGCTGGAGATGTGCCCATGTGAAAGATTAGGGAAGATGTCTACTGAGTCCTCAGCTATATGCAGGAATTTCTGCATATACCTAGACAAAAAAGGATAAAGAGTGGGATCAGAAGACAATTTGAACAGAGGAAGGGACCTGCTTTAAGGTGTGAGGAAAGAGCACAGCCTTTCTAAACTGATGCAAATGTGAAAGGAAGCAGCTTGAGTAAAAACCCCTTTACAAAGAACAGGATACAGAAAGAGGCACTGACTCCCTTCACCCTTGCTACCCAGGCATTCTCTCAATAACCCACTCTTCCTTTGTGCCTACTCTTCCATGAATTAGTTTGATTGTGGCCTGTTATTTGTAATCATAGGAGACTAGATTAACACAATGTGCTCAGTCATGGTTTAGGACTTGAACTCAATGGACTCTTCATGGGAGGCAAGGAAAGCATAGAAGTAGTAGTAGGGCTACAAGACAAGAACTGGAAGCATAGCTGAGGAGAGGAGGCTTTGCTAAGACATTTAAAATAAAAAGAAATAAATTATCATTTCCCATGCAACAGACAATTAGTGGAGGAAAGCCAATACTTAAAAAGGAAAGACATCAAACAAACAAAAATATCCCAGAGCACATAACTGCCAGTCCTAATCTCAACCCCCTTTGCACAATATGAATGGCTCAACACTGCCATTTTAAGTCAACTAAACAGACTTTATTATTCTGTAATTATAGACATTCGTATCTGTACTATGTACTTTTCAGCAGGTTTCTGGGAAGCTGAGCACAAAAGTCAATGAAATCAATTTCAAAATGAAAGAAGAAAAGATTTGCCTGAATTAGAAGTGCTTTAGTAGCAATTAAGAGTAGTCCCCATGCAATAAAGACAGAAAGCATTGGAGACAAGAGATTTTCTACTGAAAATCATCAGTCCACTGGAGGCAAAGACTCTCCAAATAATTAATAAGTGAAAAAATAGGGGCTGGATATTTGAAGAGATGAAAATAAAGATTTCACTCATTTTTTATTTAAGATTACACAGCAGTAGTAATTAATAATTAAAATGTATTTCTCCATTATAGCCACTTACAGAAAGCTTGCTGGGACTGAGAGATAATGGTGTGCATTAAAAGAAACTGAGACACAGAAAATGAGGAAAACAGCAACAGAAACACCCAGAGTGGAAGGTACTCATTTAACAACTTAATCTTATAGTGTGATTGACTATTCTGACTAAAATCACTTGGCATCTTTAGCCTCTTCCTCAGAGTAACCCTGTGACAGATAAACCCTAAGGTTACCCCAGTGACCCTCACACTCCTGATACTAATTCATCTTTCCTCTTAAATGTGGGGAAGACTTGCTTCTAACAAATAGCTATGTTGGTGGCAGACACAGAAGAAACTCCCCTGCTGGTTTAATGAAGTGGCTATGTTGAGAAGCCTTTGTGGCAATGGAGTACAGGAAGCCTCCACAACAGCCAGATTATCACTGAAGTCTTCAGCAATGCAGCCTTGGTGAACCTGAAAGCAGCTTCTCCCCTGGGTGAACTTGAAGACTGAAAATACAGCCTGGTCAGTGCCTCAATCATAGTTTTATGAGAGCCATGCCCAGACTCAGAAACTGCAATAATAAGCATGTGTTACAGCCAGGCGTTGTGGCACACGCCTTTAATCCCAGCACTTGGGAGGCAGAGGTAGGAGGATTGCTGTGAGTTCAAGGCCACCCTGAGACTACATAGTGAATTCCAGGTCAGCCTGAGCTACAGCAAGACCGTACCTTGAAAAACCAAATAAATAAATAAATAAGCATGTGTTGCCCCAATTGCTGTATTAATGGTTACTTATTTTACAGCAGTATAGGTCTGTCTGATGCAGTCACCAACATAATAATTTATGAATGTCAAAATCAACATGGACATCTGATAATGCTGGCTAATTGCAGTATGCTCTTTTTGAGCTACTCATGAATAAAATATAACTTCTACCTCTGCTGTCATTCCACATGTGAATATGGACCTCTCCTTGAAATGCTGCTAATACTAAAGTAGAAAGTAAAAGACCTTCTTACAAATTATGGAAAGAGGGCTTGAGGGATGGCTTAACAGTTAAGGCATTTGCCTGCAAAGCCAAATGACCCTGGTTTGATTCCCCAGGACTCACATAAACCAGATGAACAAGGTGGCACATGCGTCTGGAGTTCGTCTGCAGTGGCTGGAGTCCCTGATACACCCATTCTCTGTCTTGTCTCCTCCCTCTCTCTGACTCTCTCAAATAAACAACTTTTAAAAATTATGGAAATAAAATATTTTCTTTAGGCCTTTGGGAATGTGTTTTTTTCTTCTAGGCATATTTTCTTCTAGGCAAGTATACATGGGTGTGAAGGGGTACTTGTATATATGTATACATGTGCATATAGAGGCCAGAGTTTGACATCAGATGTCCCTTTCGGTCACTCTCCACCTTTTTGGAGACTGTCCCTCACTGAACCTGGAACATCATTTCAGCTAGACTAGCTATCCAGTAAGGAATCAACCTGTCTCACCTGCTCAGCACTGGGATTACAGGCATGCTCTACCATACACATCATTTTACGTGAATTCTAGGGGATCCAAATATAGATCCTCATTCTTGCATGGCAAGTTCCTTACCCAATGAGGCATCTTCCCAGCCCCATTTGTACAATTCTAAAAGATTAGTTTTATATTCAGGCAGTTCAATGAAGATTACGGGTACACTATACGCACTGTTCATTTATTGCTTCTACTTCTCCCTGCCCTTCTCCCTGGTATCCTTGGGTTGATTAGGTCTCCAGCTTTTATGCATCACAATTCTCTTGGTAAGTACTATGGCATTTATCTTTTTTAAGAAAAAAGCATGGGAATTTATTTTTAGACCTGTTCCTATGGCAAGGAACCCTCATTAATCATTCTGTCTACTCTTCCTTCTACCCTTGATGTTGCCTTAGCAACTTTACAGGTATACTGTTTCTGCTTTAGTGGGCAACTGGCTCCACCGAGGAATGGAACTGAGCACATTCTTTCTTTTCAGCAGTGATCTAAAAAACCATTATTAGAGCAGACCACAAAGGTTTGAACAATGCAGCATTCATGTCACCTTCTCCCTTGCTAGAGGCAGGCTATCTGTCACCTTTCCCTCTCAACATGAAGAGCCTTAATAACCCTAATGGACAAAGCAAAAACTCAGCTGACAGGTTCCCTTTCACTTAAAAATAGGCTGATAATGAAGAAGTGCATCATGATCAAACAGTGAAGACAGACATTTCTATAGCATATGTTTTCAGCTAGGTAAGATATGATTTAATTTAGGGTTGAAGATAACTTTGTACATTTTTGTTTCTCATAAGCTACTGAACATTACAAATGTCTGTCTTGAAAGAGAGAAGATTTCCAAACAGTTGCACTGCAGAGACAGAGAGGGAAGACCCTTCTCAGAAAATTTGCTCTGGCACTGGCCACTCAGAGCCTACAAATGCTCACATCACATCCCAGTGCTCTGTATTCCAGCATAAAGCTGGACTGGATAGCACTATGTGCCTGATGACTGCATATGAACTAAACTCTAGGAGAGAAAGCTTAGCAATGGTCCCCAATTTTCCAGTAATAAATTTCATCGAAATTAGTCACTTGGTAGTGTTAAAGAGTTAAACATTTTTTTTCAAGCAAGTTTATAAAGGGGTGTGTGTGTAGTGTGTATTTGGCTGGGATATGATATATATGTAGTGTATATACACGTGTGCATGTGCAGCTGTGCATGCTCTGAGTGCACATGTATGGAGGCTGGAGAATATCTGCTAATACATTTTTCTTCTTTTATTTTGAGAGACAGAGAGAGAGAGAGAGAGAGAGAGAGAGAGAGAATGGTCATGCCAGGGCCTTCAGCCACTGAAAATAAACTCCAGACACATGTGCCCCCTTTGTTCAACATTTTAGGCTAGTGTCACTGTGATCTGGCTATGTGGGACCTGGAGATTTGAATATGAGTTCTTAGGCTTCGAAGGCAAGCACCTTAACCGCTAAGTCATCTTTCCAGCCTTACTAATAATTTTTTGTGTGTGTGAGGGGTTCAAGGTAGGGTCTCACTCTAGCCCAGACTGACCTGGAATTCACTCTGTAGTCTCAGGGTGGCTTCAAACTCATGGCAATCCTCCTACCTCTGCCTGCTGAATGCTGGGATTAAAGGCATGCACCACCACACCTGGCTCCTTCTAATAATTTTTTAAATAAGAAAAATCCAGGGCAGGAGAGATGGCTTGGTGGTTAAGGTGATTGTCTACAATGCCTAACAATGGTTTGATTCCTCAGCCACCATGTAAAGCCAGATACACAAAGTGGTGCTCACATCTGGAGTTCATTTGCAGAGGGTAGAAGCCATGGTACACCCATGTTCATTCCTCCATCAAAGACACAGGTTATCAGGATATATCAAAAAACTAGACCCTTCTATCTACTGTCTTTAAGAAACCCACCTCACCACTAAATATAGACACATCCTCAGGGTAAAAGCTTGGAAAATGATATCCCAAGCAAATGGAAATAACAAGAGGGTGTTGCTATATTAATATCTGATAAAATAGACTTCAAACCAAAAATAATCCAAAAGGGCAAAGAAGTTATACTTCTTACTCATCAAGGGAATGATCCAACATGAGCACATCACAATCAAACCTATATGCACCAAACACAGGAACACCACAGTTTATAAAACAAAATCTACTCAACAATAAAAAAGAAGTAAACAGCAACACCATCATAGTCAGAGACTTCAATTCTCCACTATCATCAACAGACAGATCATACAAACAGAAAATCAACAGGGAAATAATAGAGCTCAACAACATCCTAATGGATATCTACAGAACTTTCCAGAATACACATTCTTCTCAGCAGCCCACAGAACCTTCTCCAAAATTGACCATATATTATGCGATATATTAGTGTGCCTTCATAAAGTCAGGAAAATTGAAGTAACTTCCTGCATCATGTTACATCACACTGCTTTAAATCTAGAAATTAACAAGAGACACCTCAAGAACTCCACCTGCTCCTAGAGACTAAACAACACACTTTAAACAATGAATGGGGCATGGAAGAAATCAAAAAAGAAATTATAAAATTCCTAGATTTGAATGATAATGAAAACACAACCTACCAAAACTTATGGAACACAATGAAAGCAGTCCTAAGGGGAAATTTTACATCCCTATCTGTCTTCATTACAAACTCTGAGAAAGCCCAAATCAATCACCTGTTCACCTAAAGGTGCTGGAAAAACAAGAAAAATCCAACTCAGAGAAAGAAATAATCAAGATTAGAGCAGAAATTAATGAATTGGAAACTAAGAAAACAATTAAAAAATAAAACTCAGTAGCAGAAGCCAGTAAGCTAAAAAGGGGATATAAAGGGAATAGAAAGGGAGGGAGGAGGGGATTAAATAGGATGGTATTGTATATATGTAAGTAGAAGAACAGATTAATGGGGGTGAATAGGTCTAAGTGAGGTCAGGGGAAGAGACTGAGTAAAGGAAAGGTGGAGGGAGGGCTAATCAAAATCTAAGAGAATATAAATAAGTCATATGGAAACTTATTTTTCTGGAAAATGGAACACTCAGAAGCCATAGATTGTTAGAAAAATTTCAGTGCCAGGGATGGGATACCTTCCAGTGAGTTGTTGGCCAGGGAGGTCATAGATACCCCCCAAAACATTCTAAGCCACTGCCGAGGCCCTTGGCTTCCCACCAGGAATAGATGGTAAGACCCTATTATTGCTGAAGACTCCACATACTTGGGCAGCAAGCTCACTGAGAAATCTTGCTGGAGCTGAGCTGAAAGCCTCTTCCATGTGGACCAGCTGACAGAAAGCTGGAAAAAGCTACACTGCATGCAATTCAATGGAGAGAGAGAAAACACCAGTGAAGATACTCAACAGTGGACATTGCAAGCTCTAAATTTGGCCAGCCAAGACAAATGAGCCAACGGGTGCAATAGTGGCATGTCTGTCATGGGGGAAACACCATGTTGTGGTTTTCCCAACCACTCTCTAATTGGACTGGAGGCCTGCTCCATGGGAGTGAATACATCCCTGATACTTAAAACCTACAACAGGGGTAGTCATGAGCCCTAGAGGTGTAATGTCTGCTGGAGTCTGGCTAAAGGTATATACTATGCTCACCAAACTGCCCAGTAAGCACTTCTCTTAATGTCTATATCCATATACTATACATATATTAATGCTATTCTCACTTTTGGTTAGAGAAGCTTCTCTTTTCAGATGGTAGTGACCTTGGGATGACTTAGAAGAAGGCACCATGGTGCTGAGAAGAAGTGACAAAGGAATGCGCAACATTGAAACATCTCTAACATACCTTCCAACACTCAGAGTTCATTGCAGAAGAGGTGGCAGAAAGAATGTAAGCGCCAAAGGAAGGATAGGACTCCTTACAATGTGCTCCTCTGGACATAAAATAGCCTGGATAGCTATGACCTCACAGTACCTGACACTACCTACACAAGACTGTCATAAGAGGAAAAGATGATGACATCAAAATTAAAAGAGAGTCTAATAGAGAGGGGGAAGGAATATGATGGAGAGTAAAGTTTCAAAAGGGAAAGTGGGGGGAGAGAGGGAAGTACCATGGGATATTTTCTACAATTAAGGAAGTTGTCAATAAAATAAATAATTTTTTAAATGCAAAAAAAGAATCGATGAAACAAGCTGATTCTTTGAAAAAATAAAGATGGACAAGACACTGGCCAAATTGATCAAGCAAAAAAAAAAAAAAAAATCAACAAAATCACAAGTGAAAAATGAGAGATCATAACCGACATCAATGAAATTGGAAGAATCATTAGAGCACACTTCTAAAATCTCAATTCCATAAAATTAAATAATCTGGAAGAAATGAATGAATTCCTAGACACATACCACCTACCAAAACTAAACTCAGAGCAGATTAATCTCCTAAACAAACCTATCACATTCATGGAGATTGAAAAGTTAATCAAAAACCTCCCCAAAAAGAAAAGTCCAGGACCAGGTGGCTTCTCAGCTGAATTCTATCAAACCTTCATTGAAGAACTGAAACCAATTTTTCTCAAGCTGTTCCATATAATCGGAGACCAGGGAATCCTCCCTGACTCCTTTTATGAAGTGAGCATCAACCTAATACCAAAACTAGACAGAGATGCAACAAGGAAAGAAAGCTATAGGCCTATATCCCTAATGAACTTAGATGCAAAGATCCTGAACAAAATCCTTGCAAACTGAATTTAACACCACATCAAAAGCTTTATCCAACTTCATCAAGTAGGCTTCATCCCAATGATGCAGGGATGTTTTAACATATGGAAATTGGTCAACATAATACACCACATAAATAAACTTAACCATAAGAATCACATTATCATCTCAATTGATGCAGAGAAGGCCTTTGACAAAATACAACACCACTTCATGATCAAAACACTGGAAAGAATAAGTAAGCAGGGTTTATATCTCAACACAATAAAGGCTACCTATAAAGCTCCAAAAGCCCAAATAATACTTAATGGAAAAAAATCAAGGAGTTCCCACTGAGATCAGGAACAAGACGGGGTGCCCATTCTCACCACTGCTCTTCAACATAGTACTAGAAGTACTAGCCCAAGCAACAAGACAGGAGAAAGAAATAAAAGGGAATCAAATTGGAAAGGAAGAAGTCAAGTTAGCACTAGTTGCAGATGACATGATCCTATACATAAGTGTTCTGAAAGTCTCCATCTCAAAACTTCTAAAGGTGATAAATTTCCTTGTTGGCAGGAAACAAAAATCAATGCACAAAAATCAGTAGCTTTTCTATATGCAAAGGCAAAATACACAGAGAAAGAAATCAGTGAGGCTGTCCCATTTTCAATAGCAACAACAACAAAAAATAAATATCTTGGAATAACACTAACCAAGGATGTGAAAGATCTATATAATGAAAACATTAAAAAATTCAAGAAAGAAATTGAGGAGGACTTGAGCAGATGGAAAGACCTACCATGCTCCTGGATAGGTAGAATTAATATTGCGAAAATGGCAATACTCCTAAATCAACCTTGGGCTAGTGTGGGAGACAGAATGTGCATCAAGGAATGTTCCTTTGGAAAAGTTGCTAAGCATCCTCCTAAAAGACGTGCACTGGAATTATGCAAAACACAGGCTGTATTTGGTAGCCAAATTTAAGAAATCATTTAGTAACCCTTTGATGATTTTCTGCATTAATTCTATGCACTGATTTTTTTTTTTCTTACTTAGTGCCTGTAGTCAAAAAATTGAAAGGCTAAATTATTGAATTCTTAAAAGGCAAGGTTTGCTTCAGGGAGCTATAACATCATATTCTCATAGAAAGGTTTTCATGGGTGATGTAAAAGAAGGCTCTTGGAAGGTTTTGTGTTCATGCTGGAGAATTCCACGAGCACTCAAAGAGCTCACTGCATCAACCATGCAAAATGAGCTATGACTTTTGCATTATCTTAAGAGGAATTTGGCTACTTACTTCCTCCCCAATTGAAAGTTACACAGAAAAATAATGCAGAAACTTTAGTTTTAGGACGATAACTCTTATAGTTACCTTCATGATGGTTAGGACAAAGCACCCAACCAAAAGCAGCTAATGGGAGGAAAAGTTTTATTTTGACTTACAGTCTCAAGGGGAAGCTTCATGGTGGCAGGAGAAAGCATGGCATGAGCAGAGGCTGGACATCACCTCTGCCACAGCAAGAAAGTAGCTAGCCTATGGCAAGGGGGAGCTGGCTATAACACTCATTGACTGCACCCAGTAACACAGCTCTTCCAACAAGGCTCCACCTCCTAAATTGCCACCAGCTAGGGACCAACCATTCAAAACACATGAGTTTCTGCAGGTACATCTGACTCAATCCACCATAATAACATTCTGGAACACTGAATGTAACAATTCATTATTTAATGTGCCAAAACAGAGAGAATTGTGCAATGGAAAGATCAAAATAACAGCAGTCAGCTGTTAGGACAAATGACTAAAATCTAAAATGCACAGAAATGACTTAAAAAAAAAAACAAGAAAGGTATTAACAGGGCTAATTGAAGAAACATCTATATTCTAAAACACCTTTCAATATATCTTTTATATTTATTAATAATAGCTAATCTATTTCATTATCTAAATGATGTTTAGTTTACAAAAAGTATATGATATGATAACAAGACTAACCCCTGCCTTTGAGAGGGGAAAACAAGATGCCCACACAAATAACGCAGACAGAATATGAAATATATCAGCAGGAAGGGGAGCACAAATGAAATTTACAGGATGCCGATACAGTTTCTAGCCATGTGGATGGTTAATGAACAGATGTCATTCTTGCAGGTTTTGAAAGAAGATTTGGCTTTGAACACAAGGCTGGAAAGAAGAAACAGAGGGGCAAGGACTCTTGGTAGATAAGGCAGTACATGCAAATGGAATTAGGCTGAAAAAATGGGGCTTATTAAGAGACACTGGGAGAAATAACAGGCCAAATGATCTTTTTGTTTGCAATTCTGAGGGTCAAAGCTAAGGCCACATATGCCATGCAAAGGCTGGATCACTAAGTGACACCCTTATCTTGCAAAGTAGACTTTATGTAGCAACAATAAGAAGATATTTACCACTCAGGAGCAGAACTGTGATGAAGACTGATGTGCATGGTAGTCACAGAGTAGTAGATAAAATGGACAACTTTGGGAATTAGTTCAGGGGCAGCTCAGGTAATACCATGAAGGTAAAGAGGTGGACATATTGTATGATGCAGGAGAAAATTTAAAAGTATGTAGCTCTTAGGAATGAGAAAAAGGGACAGAGTCTGGGAAACACTGGTGAAATGGGTTTGATGGTTAGAGATAGTGAGTAGTGGCTGAATTAAGGAGTAAGGAAGATTTCTATAGACCATCTGGCAGTGAAGAGAAGCAAACTCAACACAATGAATGACCTAAATGAAAAGCCAATATAAGTAAGCATTTAATGAGTTAAGGACAAAATCCAAACTTTCATCCCATTGCAAGCCCTTTTGAGAAATATAATGCTAGTTCATCTTCATACCACACTTTTAAAAAATATTTTATTTATTTATTTGAGAGAGGCAGATAGAGAGACACACACATAGAGAGAGAATGAGTATGCAAGGGTCTCTCCACACTGTAAATAAATTCCAGATGCATACATCACTTTGTGTATCTGGTTTACATGGGTCCTGGGGAATCAAACTTGGGTACTTGGGCTTTGCAGGCAAGCACCTTAACTACTAAGCCATCTCTCCAGCCCCATACCACATTTTTTAAAGCCATATGGTCAATCATTAGAAATATGTCAATATTCTCTGAGAGAGCTCTTTTTATATATGCCTTTAATAAAAATTTAAACATGGGGAAACATTTTAATTGATTGATTTTTAATCTAAAAATTACACATATGTATATTCCTTTTTTTAACAGTGGGGATTACATGACCATACAAATATAACTATTGTCTGTTTGATTCATTGTGTTTGGGAGGCTTTCTATTAATTTACTTGCTCTGTTTTAAAAACCTCTGCTAGGGCTGGAGAGATGGCTTAGGGGTTAAGGCACCTGCCTCCTAAGCCTAAGAACACTGGTTCCAATCTCCAGAGGTTCCAATCTCCAGGTCCCACGTTTAGCCAGATGCAAAGTGAGGCAAGGGCGCAATGCCGCACTTGACCACAAGGGGGCGCACACATCTGGATTTCATTTGCAGCAGCTGAGACACAGCTGGCGCGTCCATCTCTGTCTCTCTCCTCTCTCTCTCTCTCTCTCTCTCTCTCTCTCTCTCTCTGTGTGTGTGTGTGTGTGTCTCCAAAGAAATAATAAAAAATAAATAAATAAAAAATAAATAAATAAAAACCTCTGCTAATTCACATTTGAAGCTTGCCTCAAAGAAAGATAATGACTTGAGCCAAAAAAGCAATCGTAGGCTATCAGGAGTAAAATCCAAGTGTGATTCTAAATTTGCTTTTTCTTTGTTACATTCTCGAAAAGCTTGGTGACTAATTTACTTCTCACACAGAAGGCCTGCTGGCAGCTATGGTACAGCCACGTCCTCTGAATGAGAGAAGAGGTCAAAGGATAAGCCACCAGTGAGTTGTTCCACCTGCCTGGTTGTTCAAATAACCTGTGGCTTCACTTGTCTCAATTCTTATGACTATAGTTAACTTCACATTTGCGCCAAGTGGCAAGTCCCCTTTCCACAGGGCACTGAATATCATCTCCCCAGGTCTAGGACTGGTTGTGAACTGCAAGGGGTAAATCACAAGTGCACCTAGCTTCACAAAATATCTGCAGGTGAGAGGCAATAGAAGTGGACTGATATTTTCAAATGCCAGTAAGCCAGTTTCTTTTTAAAAGAAAAAGTCTATAAAAAGAGATCTAAGTCCCAAATACCCTATGCTGTTTCTAATACAAATGTTCCTAGTCCTTGTGGGTGACAAATTTTATTTTAGCTTCTATTCTTAATATTTAAAGTGCTTTTCAGACATTGCCATCCCCTACTGTAAATGATCTACTCATCTGTGATGCAGAAAACAAGTTGTGTTGTTTAGTTAGTAACTGCCTAATGCCAAGATCTGAAGAACCAGGCAAGTTCCCTCAAAGTGGGTCTGCAGCTGGTTGTATACAAGGTTAATAAAACCACAATCATTTGAGAGGCTGAGACAGGAGGATGGTTGCGAGTTTCAGGCCAGCTTGGGCTACAGAATGAGTTTCAGGTCAGCCTAGCTACAGTGAGATCCTGCCTGAAATAAATTATATATATATAAACGAGCTGGAGAGTGTTTGCCTAGAAAGTCTAACAACCTGGGTTCAATTCCCCAGAACCCATGAAAAGGCAGATGCACAAAGTGGTGCATGTGTCTGGAGTTTGTTTGAACTGCTGGAGGCCCTGGCACACACATTCTGACTCTGCTTGCAAATAAATAAATAAAAATATTTTTTAAAACCCAAATATCGGGCTGGAGAGATGGCTTAGCAGTTAAGGCGCCTGCCTCCTAAGCCTAAGAACACTGGTTCCAATCTCCAGCAGTTCCAATCTCCAGGTCCCACATTTAGCCAGATGCAGTGACGTGAGGGTGCAATGCTGCACTTGACCACAAGGGGGCGCACACATCAGGATTTCATTCACAGTAGCTGGCGCACCCATCTCTGTCTTGTTCTACCTCTCTCTCTATCTCTGTCTCTCTCCAAAAAAAAAAAAAAATATATATATATATATACACACACACACATACATACATATATATCACTAAATATCACTATGCTGAATATGCTGAGTGACCATACATATGTAAATCATAAACATTGTTTAATATCAGAAGAAGGCCTAAGTGAAGAGACAAGTCATTACACGAAATGGTACAACTACTGGTTTAAAGCCTTCTGAAGAATGATGGGCAAACAGCCACAAAACATTCACAGCATTAAAATGAGTTATTTTCTGGCTTCATCCCAGGCAAAACCAGATTTAGAAATGATGGGAATTTAACATGAAAGAGATTGACAGCTGCAGCGAAAACTCAGACAGGAACCTTGCTGTTACAAAGAGATTCACAAAAACCCCCACTTGAAGGATGCTAAAGAAGAGTAGGTTTCAAACCTCAAATCTCCCTCTGAGTATGAAGTAATCATTTTCCTCTGTCACAGAGCACCAGTAACTCTGTGTGATTCTCTTCTTTCATTTTTATTGCCTCCCTCTTCTGCTTTCTTTCTTGCACAGAATTGGTGTGTGCCTGTCTTTTATTTCCTGAGTTTCTCAGGAGCCACTACCATAAATGACACATGTTTCACACAAATGGGCACATCCAAATGACAGATAATCGGAACCTACTGTTCAAAAAACAGGAAATAGGGAAAACATGACCACCTGAAATTTATTTGCTCTGATCACATTTAACAAAGGAAAAAAAAAAAATCTTTATCTTCAACAAATTAGCAAATAAAGCCTGATCTTGTTCCTGAAAATTATAAAACTTTTATAACTGCAATTGCTAACTGGCTAATACTTTTTTTTTTAAAGCTTCACATGCAGTGGAACTTGATTTCTTCCCATAAATAACAATAATGACAGCAAATATTCATGCAACTTCATTAACACCAGTGCGTTATATGTTTTCTATTGGTCATCTTGGTTAATTTTCGTATCAACCATGAAACAATAAATGTCATTACATTCCCTTTTTTTTTTTTTTTTTTAACAGACAAAGTGACCTTTCTTTAACTTGCTATCAATCAAAGGCACATAGCTGGAAAGCAGCAGACCTGAAGTAGAAACTTAGGCAAACTGGCTCTGAAGGCTGAATCCTGACCACTGTTTTAAGAGCTTCTCCCACCAGACGGATCACACAGCAACTCTCAGCCTAGAGACACACACAATGCTGTACACAGACACGTAGAGACATATCTCCAGTGGAATCAATCCTTTCCAACTGCCCTGTTCACAATGCCCAACCTCCTTTCTCTCACCCACATTATCATGTCTCTGTTCTGTCTCCTCGATGCCATTGCTCAGCACTCAGACTACCCTATCTGCTACCCTGCCATCCTAGTCACCTTTCCAAGATAGGGGAACCACTCCATCTCAGACTAAGATCACTACAAGGTGATACGTAAGAAACTAACTCTCAGAGATAGTATCACTCATCGGGCTTTTTTCTAGAACTATAAAAATCTCCTGATTTCTAGTTTGTTCCTGAAATTTATTACATAATATTAAAGCAGAAAGTGTAATTTCTGCTGCTGAATTTAGAATCTCAAACTCAAGTATTTAGATGTTAATTTCCCCCTGCATTGTCTGTTCAGGGCAAGTATTTTGCCACTGAGCTACATCCCTGTCCCAAGCATTTGGATGCTTATGATATTTTATTGCATGTATTCACAAATAATTCTTCAGCCTTATTTTCCCATCAATTTTATTATTATTATTCATGAATAACGAGAATTCAGAGGAGGAAACAAGGCCAGGAAGCTGGTTCTCAGCATCTCACCTTACAATGCTGCTGCCTTTATATGCTCACATGGAGATCTGCTCCTGACTTAGCTTTTAGACTGAGACAAAGAAGATATACACACACAAGTATTTACTGTTTTCTTTCTTTCTTGACAGTTAAAAAAATACATATTTATTTACATATAATAGAGAGGTCAACAGATAATATTTTACAATCATATAATATGTAAAACATTATTTGCTAATAATATGTAATAGTCAACCCTTAAGAAGATTGAGCACATACCTATCATATGCTTGTTTTGATTGCTTCATTGTTCTTACTAAACTACTAAAAAGAGATTATTCAATCTATTTCTGGTTTTTTTTGTTGTTGTTTTTTTTGGTTTTTTGAGGTAGGGTTTTACTCTGGTCCAGGCTGACCTGGAATTAACTATGTAGTATCAGGGTGGCCTCGAACTCACGACAATCCTCCTACCTCTGCCTTCCAAGTGCTGGGATTAAAGGTGTGCGCCACCACACCTGGCTAATTGATCTATTTCTAACTTTATAAATTATGCTGAAATATATCCTGTCCTTAAAATATATTGTACCCAAGCACAAGAACTATTTTATCCTACATGGATCAATAAATAACCTGAAGTCCAAAATCTAGCCCACCACCTCTGTTAGGAAATAAAGTTTCATAAACATGG
This sequence comes from Orientallactaga sibirica, assembly GCA_036365145.1. Taxonomy (NCBI): domain Eukaryota; kingdom Metazoa; phylum Chordata; class Mammalia; order Rodentia; family Dipodidae; genus Orientallactaga; species Orientallactaga sibirica. The sequence continues at coordinate 8,281,463 of JAEOAD010000019.1, read as the reverse complement.
GTATATTGTTCCTGGCTGATTTTGTGCAAAAACAGAGGAGTTGGATAGGAAAGGTCCTCACAAAGGCTCATGTGGTGAAGGTATGAGCCTCAGCTGGTGCACTATTAGCAGGTGATTGAACCATAAAGGAAGAAACTTCATCAATGGGCTATTAGGAGATGAGGCATGATTGCAAGAAATGGGTTCCTGAAGGCATGCTTTAAAGGGCACATTCACACCTTGTCGCCTTTCTGTTTGCCATGAGGTGAGCAATCTTGCCACTCCATACCCTTCTGCCACAATGTTCTGCCTCACAAATTCTAGAAACACTAGAGTCAGCCCCTGTGGACTAGTGCCTCTGAATCCATGAGTGAAAATAAACCATGCATGTTTTAAAATGGTTTTCCTCAGGTATTTTTTCCCCAGAAACAAAAAGACTCACACACTGTGGCAGGAACTGTTTGACCCACAAAGCTAAAAATGTTTACCATCTGGCCCTTGCCAAAAGAATTTGCTGAGGAGTCCTGGTTTACATCAAGTGCTCCTCTAGTGTTTTCTACTAACGCATCTCTAATGGCAAGAGAAAGCAATTATATTACGTTAGGGGAGTTATGAGCTCTGCTTTGAAAGCATAGAGTCAGACAACTATTTGCCCCTTTAAGTCCTGTTAGGAAAGCCTCAGCATTCCAATGATGTTATCTTCCTCTTTTAAAAAAAATTACTGCAGGGGCTAGAGATATTAGCAGTTAAGATGCTTGCCTTCAAAGCCTAAAGACCAAGGTTTGATCCCCCCAAACCCATGTAAGCCAGATGCACATGGTAGCACATGCATGTGGAGTTTGTTTGCAGTGGCTAGAGGCCCTGACATGCCCATTCTCTCCCCCCCCCGCCCTCTCTAGTAAATAAATATAACTAAAAAATATTGTAATTGCAGTCTGATGTACTTTCTTTACAATATTCCCAGTTCTGTTAATTAGTACTTTAAAGGTAGATTTACCATAAAAAATATTTCATATGCCCAAACTAGACTCCAACACTGTCATCAAATTTGGTATTTGGGGGGATTTATTTATGCATAATCTATAATTTTACATTGATGAAATTGATATTTTTATATGGCTTATGAACTGGTCCAGATGCTAAAGTCATTCCAGAAGTCTGTACATGTGAATGAAGCACCTTTTTGTTGTTGTTTAAAATCTACCACATACCCAAGAATTAATCTATAGAAATAACAGTGGACACATACAAGTATTTACCTTCAAGACTATATATATATAAAAATTTGTAAAAACAAAAAAATCAAACTGTCTAAAAAGGAAAATGGTTAAATGTCCCATATCCATGTGATATTAGGGTATGCAGATCACCCCATTTTAATTTAAAATCTAGATTAGGTAACTGTGCCTGATACATTTAATAAAAATGCTTATATCATATATTTGCTTTCTGTATAAGTATATAAACATATATGCAGTTTCTATAACATGTATAGTACAAGAGGAAATGAAGTATATAATCATAGCAAATGGCCCAATAGTGTCTACCTCTGGAAAGTAGAATCATGATAGTCATTTTGTCTATTTCACTATAGACTTTGAATTTTTACTACATATGTTGTGTTTTTTAATTTTTATTTATTTATTAGAGAGAGAATGGGCACACCAGGGCCTCTAGTCACTGTAAACAAACTCTAGATGTATGTGCCACCTTGTGCATCTGGCTTATGTGGGACCTGGAGAATAGCACCTGGGTCCTTAGGCTTCATAGGCAAGTGCCTTAACTGCTAAACCATCTCTCCAGCTCTGTGTTGTGTTTTTTCATTGGATAAGAAAAGGTTTTCAAAGCATGGCATAAAACTAAGAACTAGGGAGCAATTGCATTTGAACACTCACATTTTTACAGTCAAATATTTTATAAATATAATTTTATAAATATTATTTGATACTATGTAAAGGCATATATAGTTCTTAAAACAATCATTACAGGCTGTTTTTTTTTTTTTTTTTTTCAAAGAATAACTCATTTTCTAAAGCAGGGATTTACAGAAAATTTTAAAATAATGAAATTTACTTTCCTTTAATCCAAGATAGTTAAGAATGAATTAGCAGAATAAAAAGAAACATCAGCAATAAATGAAAACCTCCTATATTAAGAAGGTTTTCTAAGACAGAGAAAAATAAGATCAATGCTTTTGTTATCTGAATTTCAGTTTTAGGAAGATGGTATATGAGCACTGAAACATTTTAAATGTCTACAGTCACTACTACACTATTGTAACATTCTTTGTTTCAGTGCATTTAGGACTACATAGAAACAGCACACAGATTTATTCTACAACTTAAATGCTGTTTATAAGCGAGCCACTTAGGAAGTGAGGGACTGACTATACAGACACAACCTTCAGTGTTGTGGCTGGCTGTTGTCATGATGTCACTGCTGAACTACAGCTAATTACATGGCAGATGAAGTCACCCCAGACAATTAACTAATAGAGTGGACAGTGATTGTCTTGGAGTGTTTTGCATATGCTAATTCAAACTCAATCAACCATACAGGCATCCATGCAACGGTGACTCTTGTTCTGTCTTTTTCAAGCTTTATAATAGAAGGAATGACCCCAATGCAGAGCATCTTGCTTGCTATCATGTAGCTGGCAGTCAGCCCTTTCCAGCTGGGCACGAATTTCTATGCCTCACCCTGGGCTTTAACAGGCACTGTTCAAGGAAAATTGCTGTGTGGTGGTAAATTGGTAATAGTATAATAATGCCAACAGAAAGAATGAAAGCAGCATGGCAATTTGAATTCACAATGCTTATACAGTAACCCAATAAGTACACTGAATTTGTGTCACCAGATGGCTAGATTATCACATCAGCCCTACTCTTAAAACTAAAGTGATAAAAACATGATTACAGTTCTTGAAATCCTTTTATTCTATTCTGTTAAACTACTGAAATGCCCAGTTACAACTTCTCTTCTTTTGCACTGTATGGGAAAGTAAACCTAGAGCCTAAACATTGTACTGCTGTGCTATATCACCAGCCTTTTTATTACTCTATAATTTGAAATAGGATCACCCTAAATTACCCAGGCTGGACTTGAATCCACTGCATAGCCCAGGCTAGCCTCGAACTTGCAATCCTCTTTCCTCAACATTCCATGTAGCTGGGATAACAGGCCTAATGCCACCAAGCTCAGGCTCCAGGTGTATTTCTTGAACATTACAGAGCTAAAAACTATGCTTTGGATTCTATGTCAGTGTTGTATAAAACTACAATATGAACATAGCTGCAGCCAAGTTCTTGGTTCTGTCCTTCTCTCCCTGATAGCTACATGGAATGCTATTTCTAGAAAAGATCTAGGGGTCAAACTGACCTTCTCCTACATCAATAACTGAACCTCTGGTCAATTTTGCTCACTATGTTAGGAATTTAGATTAATGACAAATCAACACAGGATTTAAGCTAATAGCCTACAAATGTTTGTAACTTTTATCATAAAATTATAATCCCACTAATAAAGAAAAAGTTCTTAGAAATCAATATATTTCACAACCTACAATGTGATATCCCTTTTCACAAATTTCAAAATCCAAAAGTCTGACAGCATATATTTTTTTTAGGTTCGTACAAAATGAGGTAAACCCATGTGCTACCTATAGTAATTACTATAACTATTTCTACTTCACATTATCCCCCACAAATTGTTAAATGGCATGGAAACCTCATCCAGTGCGACCTCAGATTACACAATACCCCATCAGCACAATGCCTGAGCAGCGTCAAGACAGACTTGCCAGATTCTTGAATGTGATTTCTTCTGTGGTTTCAGACTGTCCTTTAGGCCCTAGAATAAGTTTATATGCCAGCCATACCTAGCCATACATGTTTATTTTATAGCTCTGTGTTTCTATAAAGGCTTTATAGAAAAGAGGCAGTATTATAAATCACTCAGTATTCTTAAAAAGGAGTTTGGAGTGTATGTACATATACACACTGGGTCAGCTAGATTCTAGATAGGCCTCTCAATAAACTAAATCCAAAAAGCATAATCTAATTAGATTCTGAATAGGTATCTTGATTAAATCTTAAACTCAACCTGGAAATGACATGTCTACTTCCAGTTTTGCCACCAATTTATCTAGATATTGTGTGTCTTTGTTTTGCAATCTATATTTAAACATGGTGTTCTGAAATTCTCTCAGCATTTCTAATCAAGACTGGGAGAAAATATTACAGGAATGGAATCCCCTGCAATTTATGCTCTGGAAGGCACTAAGGGCAGGCAAATGAAACAATGAGAGTCCTTTGCCAGCAACTTTTCCATACTGGCTCAGGCCTCACACAGGCTTGCTCCTCAGAGCAGGAAAATGCACAGTAACAAGAATGCAAAAACCACACTTTTCCTTCTCTGTTTCTCCCAGACCTCTAGGGAGTAAGCTGCAAGGAAATAGCTGCCTGCAGTGAAAGGCCAAACTGCTAAGTCTTCCAATTAAGTGTCTAAGTGTTTTAATTTGGGATCAAAGGCACAAGTAACCCCTATAGTACCTAGCTCTCATTTCTATTAGTTCACCCACCTCCAGTCCTTTATTTCTGTATGTTTGACTTCCACCATGAAACAAAGTAAAGATTGGTCACCATGATGAGTTTACTGGACTACAACACATACTCAAAAGTATGAGCAGAAAGTATAAACTTTTAACTCTGGGTGCTTATACTCTTAAATACATGAAGGACACTAGTCATTAATATAATTTTCCATGAGTAGGGCATATTTTAGTAGATTTTTGTTTTCATTATTTTATTTTATTCCTTATAAAAGCTTAGGAAGGGCCAAGAATTATTCAGACGTGATTACTTATCATTGCTTATCACCTTCATCACCAAGGGACAATTCTTAAATGTTTAGTTCCTTGGACTGAAACTAGAAGAGAATTAGCCAACTGCATTGAAAAATAATACATTTACCAATAACTCGGACTGTGATGTCATTGATAGTTCATTCAGCTGCAGGGTTTATTAATTTGCAATCAGCCCAAGCGGATTGCAAATGCAGAGAGAGCAGTGTTCTCCACAGCCCCATTCCTTACCAGCAAACCAGAGCTTCAGCTCACTCCAACCCCATGTTTACTGAGAAGCCAATCAAGTCTAATTTTGCATGGAATTATCTAAATATCGTTGTCTATGTAGTCTAGTTCTGGTTTTCTTAACTTTTCCTGATAGCAATACAACAATTTACAAGGGTTAATCTTACAACATCTTATTGTAACAAATAACTTTTATATACAAATTAGGCCTGGAAATTCATAGATAGGTGTAAATTAGCAAATTATCTTATAAAACCAACTCATAGTGTGTTAAAAAAAGAAAGAAAGAAAGAAAGAAAGAAAGAAAGAAAGAAAGAAAGAAAGAAAGAAACAGATGGGAAGGACGGGAGTTTGAGTATTTTAATTTTCCTGAGATCAAAGCACCATATATGATGAGAGAGAAAAACTAGCCATTTAAGCCAAATTATTTATACTAGAAAATGATGTAACAGTCTCTACAAGTGTATTATGAGAGCACAAATACATAGAGAAGACAATTTCAATAACTAGTGTGAACTTGGCCTTAATTTCTGAAGGATTAAGATGAAATTTTCAATCCACTGATCTGCTGGTAATAATTCTAATTATTTTTCTCCATTAAAAAATGTTTAATGTTGCTGAGCATGGTGGTGCACCCAGAGGTAGAAGTTTTAGGCCACCCTGAGACTACATTGTGAATTCCAGGTGACCCTGGATGTTGCAGTCAGGTTCGCATTGCTGGTAGAAATCACCCAACCAAGAGCAGCCTCTTGAAAATCAACTCCAAAAGGCCAAAACCACACAGTCAGGTGTCTAGCAGCAACATCACTCTCAGCATCAAAATTACTGTTGCAATCAGGTTCGAATTGCTGGTAGAAATCACCCGACCAAGAACAGCTTGTGGGAAAAAGAAAAAATGAGGTGTATTTTGGCTTACAGGCTTGAGGGGGGAGCTCCATGATGGCTGGGAAAACAATGGTATGAGCAGAGAGTGGACATCACCCCCTAGCTAACAGAAGGTGGACAACAGCAACAGGAGAGTGTGCCAAACACTGGCAAGGGGAAAATGTCGATAACACCCATAAGCATGCCCCCAACAATACACCACCTCTAGGAGGTGTTAGTTCCCAAATCTCCATCAGCTGGGGAGACTAGCATTCAGAACACCTAAGTTTATGGGGGACCACCACACTGGGCTACAGCCAGACACTACCTTGAAAAACAAAACAAAACAAAAAGTTTAATGTTCTAAGAGAACAACATCCATGAAACAAAAGTGAGGTTAGTTCGTGATGGATTCTTGGAAGCTATGAAAGTATGTATTTTACTTATTTATTTGCTTAACAAATATGTGCACAGAGCTAATTAGGGCTAAACACCTGTATATATCTTACAAATGTAGGCTTATTTATTCCTTCTAGCTACCTTATGAGATAATTAAAACTACTATTCCCATTTTACAGTTGTGGACACAGGCACAGAAAAGATAGAGGACTTGCCCTGAGTCATACAAATATTCAGGGAAAGAAGTAGGATTGAAGCTGCTTGGATACAGAATTTGTACCCATAACCACTAATGCACTCATGCACTGCCCACCACAGCAAGCACCAGCTACATGTTGTCTATATAGGCAGTTATTACTCAGTAATTGTAGGCCTTCTTGGGAACAGGAATGATGCAAACAGAAGACAAAGTATATGTCCCCACAAAGTATATGTGGGGTTTTTTTTTTATTTGTCTAATAGAGTTGGGCCTGATCATGTCCCAAAGTCCCTTTCTCCAAGATCTTACATTCTTCCCCACCATGAATAATTTTCCACTTCCAGATCTATCTCAACTCATTTGAAATTCTATACATTATTAGACCATGGGAAGGCCTGAAGGTAGAGTTAAATAGCTTATTGATGTCCCCCGGTTCCTTACATTGTTTTTTCTGCTTCTTTTCCCAAGTCTTACACCAATCACTTGTTTTTACCCCACCCTTGTCAGTCTTGTTCTTTAGAAACTAAAGTTCAGCCTCTGAATACTGAAGCCCAACCTCCTTGTCTCCTGCTAGATGCCAGCACAGCAGGCTGGCACTTCTATAACTGCAAGCCTGTGACTGTTAGTTCACATGCTCCCCCTTTCTTTGTCTCAGGCCTTCTGCTGTGGCTTCTGTGTGCTCTTATGGCCCCTCACAACTGTGCATGACAGTGGGCTCTGAGCTTGACCTGACATGCTGGGCTTTGTCCAAACTTGAAGCTAGACTGGCTTAAGTATCTCCTTCCATGTTCTGGCTTCTTCCCACCAACACTGCCCTGCTAGAATGAATTAGTTCTGCCTGGCCAGATCCCAAGAAGTAACAAATCAAATAGGCTCAATAGGTGGTAATTAAACTGCTAGCTCACAAGCCCAGAATAGATTGTCAATGCAATTTCTCAGTGCTCCCTGTTACTGAGTGAGCATGCAGTTTCACACTTAGTTTTAAAACTTGAGTTCTCTCCAATAGGATTCCTAGAGTAAATAAATGCAAAATTAAGAGGTATTCTGTGGAAAAAATGGCAGTAAATACAAAACAATCTGGGAAGGACCTGGTACTTCTAAAATCAAAATATCTATTACAAAGTGGGTTATGACTACTTATCTTGGTTCCTATCTGAGCTGAATAAAATGACTGACAACAGTGGTGTAGGTCATTTTCTTTTCTAAGCCTATTTTTATTGCCAACACATATTAATTGTATAGAACAATGGGCTTCACTATTGCATTTTCATATATCCATATATCATACTTTGAACATACCCACTGTACTATTGCCCTTCCTTACTCTTCCCAACCCCTTTAAGTTGGGTCATTTAAAATCTAATCTATTATCTTGTTTTTTTTCTTTATTTTTTAGTCTAGAAACTCTAAATAAGCATTTCAGAAGATAATTATACAATGACGCCAGCTGAAAGTGAGGGCTAAAGATAGACTTGGAAAGAGGCCTTCAGTGAGAAAAATACATGTAATTTATTGATCTTTAATACATTTTTAAAGACTATATTAGTATGAATATGCTTTTCTTCTCCCATATGACTATACAATTATTTCTCTAGGAAATGTGAATTGAAAAAAAATCCCATCTTGCCATTACATGAGAATTGTTTTGTCAAGACATTAGTAGAGATGCTCTTATTCTAAAAATAGGATACAGTGGACTTATTCACAGCAGTGTATCAATACAGACAAAAAGAGTATTGCCTCCTCTGTAAGCCCTCATTCCTCACTCCCATTCCACTGGGGATTTCTACTTGACTGCTGACCACTAATAATCATACCCACAAAGATGATCAGGAGAGTTTCTGGAATACTTAAAGGAACAATTACCTGTTGCCAAGGAAAAGCAAACTGTTTATAGAGTGTAGTGTGTTCTGTCATTGATGTCTTTCTCGCAGGCCATGCATGCCTGCTAGTGACACCCAAAGAACCAAACATGTCATGCAGTTTCCTTAAGGATTATGTTTCACACATTTGAGTGCCACCTATTTGCAGACAAGGTATACTGATTGGGTGAGCGAGCTCCTAGCACTGAGCCATCCAGGCTTCTTACTGTACCAATATGACCAATTTCAACACACATGCTATGCCATACAAAACGTCCAAGAAGCCCTTAATGAAAACTGTCCATCAGGCTACTTAGGTCTTACTTTGACAGAGCCCCACATAGACTTTGAAGAACATGACTGAACTGGATAACACTTCATATCACCTTTCTATGAGTTGGACTGCTAGGTGGAGTTTTAGTTTAATTGAGGTAGGAACAATTTGAGGAACACTGTGCTAACATTGACATTTTTATAGTGCAGAATGTCTTAGAGTTTCAGATGTGCTAAGTGTACTATAACTCTCGAGAACAAAGATGTAAGACAAAGTGAATGCTTATTTAAAGGTCAAACCTTTAAAACATCTTTGTGGGGGTGGGGAGGCACATGTGTGTAGAGGCCATAAGTCAACCTCAGTGTTGCTGCTCAGAAACACTGCCCAACTTTTTAAAGACAGGTTCTCTTATGGGCCTAGAGATCATCAATTAGGCTAGACTGGCTAGCCAGACAGCCTAAGGGATCCTCCCTCCTGTCACTGTCTTCCCACCTCTGGGATTACAAATCAATGCCACCGTCTCCAGGTTGTTGTTTTTTTTTTAAGATGGCTTCTAAGGATTGAACTTAGGTCTTTATTCTTGCAAGGCAAGCACTTTACCACCTGAGCTATTTCTCCAACCCTAGAATATCTTTTCAATAAATATATATAATATAAAACTTACCATCTTGGTCATTGTTAAGTGTATGGTTTGGTAGTGCTAAATGTTTCTACTGTTGCACAATCTCTAGAACTCTTTATCTTGCAAAACTGAAACTCAGTGACATTAAACCACAGCTTACCATTTTCCCCTCCTCCTAGCTACTGACAATTACTCTTAGAACTTAGAAGCACAAGTAATAATTCACAAAACACACTTCTGAAGAGAGTACTTCATCTGTTATGATTCATTCTCTCATTTTACAAGAGTGAAAATGAGCCTGAAGCAGTGAGCCAGGTCTAGAAGTCAGACTATGAAACTTTCAGACTGGCTTCTTTACATAAAACTAAGAGTAGAAAGTAGAAATCATCTTCTAACTATCCAAATTCTATCATATATTCTGAAATTAGTTGATATCTGTCAATCCCATTTGAAATACTTATCTAAAGAATTCTTTTCAAGCCACACTAAACTCATGATTCCACAAACTGGGGTGCACATCACATCAGAAAGAATCATCTCAACCACAGCAATGATTTTACTTGATAATCAGAAAATGAAATATTTTATATTAAAATAATCACGGATATACTGCAGGCTGGATACATAAATAAATTGAATATTTCAAGAGAATCGTGTTTCTACAGTGAAAGGCTTTGCCCTGTGAAGCACAGAGTTGGTAGGTTGCTTGCAGATTAACCAGCTATAGGACATAACATACAATCCCACATGGGAAGCATGAGAAACACTGAACCACAGCCTGCTGGAATCATAGCTTAGGAGAGGTGCCCTGGAACTCACAAACCTAACAGGGCTGCATATGCAAATAGCCAGCTCACTACAATTGCCAAAGTTCTTAAGAATCTGTCTCTCAATGACCACCCAAAAATTCCACAGAATGAACAAGTAATAATATCCAAAAGGACATATAAGGAGTGCTATCACTAAGCATCATGTTCAGGATGAAACAGTATATATAATTAACAAAAGAGAAGGGCTGAGTCAAGGCCCTGTTTTGAACTTCCATTGTGGGGTGCCAGTTCCAGTTCAGTTGTTACTTCTCTACAAATTTTACATCCCTGAAACTTAAAATAGTTATGTTGCATTTTTTTTAGTTTTCATTTATGAAGTACTGCCAATATTCTAAACTTTGGAAGTGACCAGTAGTTTTCCAACATAAAATATATAATAACCTTCCTTTTATTTTAGTTGTGCTCGAGCAGCTGCCTTGAAGCAGCTAGCACTCAGAGGTAAGTGTGATCGCAGGAAGCTAGGCATGTTCTTGTCCAACATCACACACCATTTTCCTATCCTCCTAGCAATGGGCTTTCCTTCTGCAAGGCATTTCCTTTTTAACATGCCTCAAAAGATGGTTTCTCAGTATATCTGCATCAGTATGTTAATACTGGCACTAAGCTCTGGGTGTTCATTCTTCCCCAGCTGCTGTTTCTCTGTAAAATCATGGTTACCAAAATGAAAGGCAAAATGGTACATTAGTTAAACACACAGAGAATGAGTGCTGTGTACAGTAAGAGGCATGTGCCATGAATATTAATGTAACCCAAGCAATTATAATCATTAGATTTGACTTCCTGTGATAAAAGGAACACACAAGAGGAGCTGGTATATATTAGTTGCTCCCAACATAAAAAGCTGCAGTTGCCCCTGGTGAAAGTTAGGAAGCTTTGCTGTCATCATCTGTCAATCTTCACTTTTCTAATTGAGAAACAACTCTGGATTCCCAACTCATTTTTTCCAGGACCACTGATAAGTGACCAAATTAATTCTGAACTGGCATTAATTGAAGATATATGACACACTGTAGATGAATGGTGGTAAAGTAGAAAATACAGGATGAAATAATTTTAGGAAAAAGTTAAACCTAAGCAGCTGGTTAATTTGTAAGCAACCTTCTCTATATTTCATAAGGGGGATAAATAACAGAGACAGAAACATAGAACTAGACTGAACTATTCTCTACCCTGAAGCATAAGTAGAAAAGGGGGAAGAGAAAAAAAAAAAAAAGGGTAGTCAAAATGAGAAGAGGGAATAAAGAGGAAATAATGATTCACTCAATAAGAACAGGGACCTAAACTAAGAAATCCACAATATCTGATGCTGTCTTTGAGTCTTTATCACATAAATCAGATTACCAAAAGAGGACTAAATGATCAGACTTGTTAAATGCTCCATTTTGCTTTCAAAGCATAAAAATATCAAATAACTTAAGATATAAGCACGAAATAGAAAGGCAGTTTTACTATCCTTAAGAAAATATTTCATCCGCTATATCCCAACTTAACACACATCATGTCAACCAGTATCATTGAACAATGGATGAAATATCACTATGTAGAATCTAAGAGCATTTAAGGGAAGCCTCCTTGTTAGTACATCAGGAAAGGCAACACCTGAATTTTCTGTTCAGAATGCTACAAAAAATTGTCTCCTGGACCAAAAAATCCAAGCTTCTCAATCTTTTCCTAACTCAGCTCCACTTCTAGACCTCCATGTTCCATGTTGCATCCTTCAGTTTTAGAAAATATCCTGTTAAATCAGTTGTCAACTATCTTCCACTGTCCTCTGTACCTGACTAGGTTCCCCATGACCATTCACCTTTCAGGTGAAATCTCATCAACCTGGACAGCCTTTGCCAAGAATCCTGAAGGTCAGTTCATCTACCCTTTAGTAATATGGTCCATTAACTTCATTCCCCCCTCACCTACACACACACACACACACACACACACACACACACACACACGCCCCATACAGTGACTGTAAATTCACACTTTCCCTTACTATATTCAAATTTTAATGTCATTCTTTACTAGAGTCTCTTTCCCCTCTTGGAAGAGTCCTGATTAAAATCTGTTTTTACTGTTCTAAATACCATTCAGCTGTGAGTTTCTTAATCTTTGTGTCACTTGTGACACTCTTAAAAAGCTTGACAGTACTTCAAATCATTAAAAATAAACATGCCATGTGACCCAGCAATTCTACCACTTGGTATAAATCCATGAGATATGAAAACATATGCCCACACACAAATTTGTACAAAACCCATCATACAAGTATTTTCACCAAAGTAAAAAGGTAGAAACAACTTAAATGCCCATCAGTTGACAGTCAAATGCAATATAATATATTCATCTAATGGGATTCATTGATAAAAAGCAATGAGCACCAGTACATGCCAAATGCAGATGGACCCTGAAAACATTATGCTAAATGAAAGCCATTCACAGAAGGCTATGCATCAAATGATCTACTTACATAAAATTTCCAGAAAAAAAAATCCACAGAGACAGAAAGTAGATTAGTGGCTTCCAGGGAATGGTGAGGGAGGGAAGTGGGAAGTGACTGGTAATGGGTATACGGTTTCTTTTGGGGGTGATAAAAAGATTCTAAAATTAGATCGTGGTGATGACTGTACAAGTCTGTGAATATACTTAAAACCACTAAATTGAAGCCAGGCATGGTGGTACATGCCTTTAATCTCAGCACTTGGGAGACAGAGGTAGGAGGATCACTGTGAGTTCGAAGCCAGCCTGAGACTACATAGGGAATTCCATGTCAGCTAGGGCTAGAGTGAGACTCTACCTCAAAAAATAAATAAATAAATAAATAAATAAATAAATAAACAAAAACAAACAAAAACATTGAATTGAACATTTCAAGGGGTATATTTTATTGTATATGAATTACATATCAATAAAGATATTACTGAAATAAATGCAAGTTATTAATATGGGTTCATTTTTCAATACACATTTGTTGAGGGCCTCCTACCTGCTAGGCATTTGACACAATAGTACAGACATGACTTATGTCCTCCCACAATCTACAGTTTTAGGAAGGAAACCTTTAAATGGTTAATCTTTTGAATCACCATGAAAACACACCCCAAGTGAGTCTACAAGAGGACTTTCAGAAAGGTTTAAATGAGGAGGGAAGAGTCATCCAGAATGTGCATGTCACTATTCTATGGGCTGGGGTCCTGGACTGAATAAAAACAAGAGAGTGGGAACTCCAGCATTCATGTCTCTTTCCTGACTGCAGATGCAATGTGACCAGCTGCCTCTCTCTTACCACCTGCTGCCATGCCTTTATCCAGAATAACAGACTGTACCTTCAGACTGTGAGGCAAAATAAACTATTCTTTCCTTAAGTTGCTTTTGTCAGGTCTTGTGTCATACCAACAAGTAACCTAAGGCTAAATCTTGGTTCTATTGCTCCAAAGTAGGAAAGTATTTTACTTCTTCATCTGCAAACAGGGCTGAAGGCAAGTGGCCAGCACACTGGAATGGGAGTTCACTACATATTAGTATTAAATAAACACAAAAACAAATTGTGAATGCCAAGAATGGGAAATGACACATATAAAATAGAAGGCCTTAGAATGGAAAGTAGAAGATAGTTATATTTGGGGTCAGGGCGTTTGTATATATATAGTACCATGTATGTATGTACAGCATATGCGTATGTGTATGCATGCAGAGGCCAGAGGAGAACATCTGGTGTTCTCTTCTATTGCTCTTGCACTTTATTTTCTTGAGAAGGAATATCTCATTGAACCTGGAGCTGCCATTTTGGGGGGTCAGGCTAGCTGATCAGTGAAACTAGTCCCAGTAATGCTTTGGTCTCCACCCCACACAGGACTGGGGTTATAGACATTTGTAACCACACCCAGATTTTTACTCAGGTGTTGGGATCAAACTCAGGTAGTCTCTCAGACCCTGTCAGGCCCTCATACTTGCATGGTAAGCACTCTTATTCCCAGAGCCATTTCTCCCGCCTACAAAGCAGTTCTCAAAGGAAATAACATTTCGAATCTGCAGGATCATCTGGAATAATGAATGAATGGACTTGAAGAAATGCAGAGGAAAGTGCAAGTGCAAAGGTCTTGCTACAAGGAAGAGCTTGAGGCATGCCAGGAACTTTGATCAGATGACAGTGGGCAAGTGAGAGGGAAAGCTAAGCAGGAGTTTCAAAGTGCTGGTCTGGTAGACCAAAGTTTAAGTATTATGTATTTTAGTCTCAGTGTAATGGAAAATCATTGAAGGTTATTAAGCAGAAAGATAACATGATCTGAATTACATTTCAGAAAGATAACTGGCTACTATGAATGGAACAGCATATGGTCCCAAGACTACTGCTATGTTCCAAAAGAAAGATGATGATGGTTTAGACTAGACTGTGGTAAAGATTTCATGACCGTTACATATATAAATAAAACAAAGACTTGAAGAATTATTTCTTATTCTGCTCTACACAGGGAGCTTGCACAAGTTAGAACAGAAAAAGAAGAGTAAAGTGCTATAGAAGGAGCTGTGTGCTATACCAGATTTGAACTAAAAAGTTTTAACTCCTAGTTCTCTTTCCACCCCAGCTATGAGATCTAGGCATTTTGCTAAGTTTTGGTTCCTTATCAATAAATTAAAGTACAAGCACTACCTCACAGAGGTACTCTAAGACTTAAGTGTCTTACTATATGTAGAAGTGACTGCAAGTTTCAGGCAGTTTATTCTGCAAAGGTCAGTAAATTTCAGAGATACACCCCCAAAAACCAAAATTAATTAATTAATAATTATTAATAATTAATTAATAATATTAATTAGGGTTTTTCCCCTTTAAAGTCTAAGTGTGTTTTGTTGTGCATGAATTAAGCTTTTTAACTACCTATGGACTATGGAGAATACAGAAGGGATCCATCTGCTCCTGCCTCCATTGAACTTTCCTGCTGAGAGACAATGTTATTACAGGTGTTAAATACAAATTACAGGAAGCCATTGTTTTGGATGAAGCTCCTGACCAGATCCCCAACAGATCTGACTAAAACTCAAATGATGTCAACCTACAGTTCCGTAACACCAAGATGAAAGAAAGCTATCTGACATTCCAAGGAATCTCATTAGAGAATAACCAAAGTTTCCCAAGTAGGCCAGTTTAAATTACCATGATAATAAGCCCCAGCCCCACCCCTTACAAAGTTAAGTTGAAATAACCTAATGTTAACCAATCAGGTATTTTCCTATTCTTCTGTCTCACACAGAAAGTGACTTTGAAATGACCAATTCATTTTTTTTTCCTTTTTTCTGTTTTCTCTAGCCCTTTTCTGTCTGTAAGTTTCTTCTGCCTATATTCACTGACGTACTTATTTCATTTTATAAAATGAACTTTTGCCCAATTCTAGAACCAAAAAACAAAGCTAATTAACAACATCAAACTAAATTCCTACAATTTTTTCTTCAGCACAGGGAAGATCTTCTCCCTTACACACATATCTGGGGAGAGGAGAAAGCCTTTCCTTAAGAAACCCTAGGTCAGGGAAAGTCAGAGAAAAACAGTAAGTCTTTGCTTTGTTTATGAACATAATTTAAGACTGAGTTCAAGAGATATTTTGGCAAAGCTCATGATAAAATGATATGATTCACATGTTTAAAGGTACAATTAATAAATGATAAAATTACTAAATGATATTAGTTATCATTAATTAATGTTTAAATTAATAATGGTAAGTGAGTTTCACCTGTCAACCATGGCACTTTGGTCTGCACTAGTGAAACTATCACTGACACACGAAAGCCCCCGTCACTACTGAAGCATGTGTGTAATTATGGTACCCCTGAGACTTTTCTCAGGTTAATTAAACAGTGTTAAAGTTCTTCTGAGACTTTTCTGGAAATCTCTGACAGAAGCCTATAGGAATTAATTCTTAACTAAACTTTGATATTTCATTAATATTTTGCTTTTTTATAATAATTATATAACATCTTTTTCTTAAATTTCTTTCTAAGAAGATGAATTAAAGTAAAAACAAAAAGATATGTTTATTTCTTAGCATGTTGAATAGGATAATGAAAGGAAAAAGTCTTTGTCATAATATTTTTTAATGTTTATCTTCAAAGGAAAAGGGTAGTATTTATATTTTGCTGTTAATAATATACAGATAAAAGTCACAAATGGCAAAACAAAAACAAACTTTAAGTAAATACCATATGATTGTCATAACTACACTATGAATAATGAATAAATGAGGAAATCAAAGTATTTTCCTAAATAGGGATTTAATGTTCTTAAGTTGATTATATTTCAAATCTTACACAAGAACATTTAAAGTGACTAATAAAAAGAGCATTTGTTAGGAATTGCTATAAGTGGCACACACTGACATTAAACTACATCTGTTAGAACCAGAATCTCTCCATTTTTGATTGCCATCTTATGTGTATGTTTCCAGTTTTCAGAAATGGCCAGGCTACCTACCTCAACTGCAAGTGAATTATTTCTCTGAAATGGTCCTAATAACCTAATTACCAAATATCTAATTATCAAGTAGCCCAGGCTCTCCTAGACAAGGCAAAATACCCTGCAATGAAAAAATTCAATGACTCCACTGCCCCAGTAAGAACCCCCTAGGCTATAAGGAAAGTGCTCTTGACCTGCCTGGCCAAAGCCCTTCTCAGGCTTTCCCCATATAAAGTCTCTCTCAGCTGTTCCAAGTCATTCCTTTCATTTTCCACTTTTTTGTAACAATATCCCCTAGGTGACGGAGAGACACCAAAGGATAACAGGATCACAGGTAGTCTTCAAGTTAGTGAGTATCTATCTAATATGTGTATACAGAGTATATAAGCAGAAACATTCACCTTTGGGGAGGAGGGTAGTACAAGAGATCAAACCCAGGTAATTACAAGCACTAGACTTTTATCTGTGTACTACTAACAGCAAATCTCTTATCATGGAACTACATCCCTAACCCAACATTCACTTTCTCCTACTAAGAACTCCAGTTTTACTTTACTTACTTAGGATAAACTACTATAAGTGTATCTTCTGAGAATATAAATTTATAGTATCCATAGAAAATATGCTGAATTAAATATATCAGTTTTCCAGAAGAAGAAGAAAAGGCTTAAACTCAAGGACTGCACTGGTACTACTACTTACATTCTAACAGAAGATGAATTCACTGAAGTACATTCATTGATTACTATAAAAGTATGACTAAGTTTCCTGTCACAATAAGCAAATGATTAACAAGTTATCACTTTTAATCAGACAATACTGATTCTGATCTCCCCGCCAGCAAATGAAGTACAACTAGAATGAGCTCTCTGCTTAGGAGTTGGAAATGCATAGAGTCCATATTAGCAAAATTATCTTCTGCTGAGAAGTAAACTGTGTCCCTCTGAAGTTCATACCTTGAAAACCAAACCTTTGATGTGATAATATTTAGAAATAAAGCCTTTGGAAGGTGACTAGAATTAGAGGAGAACATGAAGAGCCCTCATGATGGAATTCATGTCGTTGTAAGAGACACAAGAAGGTGATCTACAAGTCAGCTAGAAGGTCCTTACCAGGAAACTAAATCATCTAGCAACTTGATCTCAGACTTCCAAGTCTCCTTAACTTCTCCACAGTTGTTTCCCCATGTATGTGAGCCACCCAGTCAGTGTAATTTGATTATGGCTGCCCACTTTAGCTAATACAGCCTAAAATCAATGACAAGTAAGTTACCTTTTGACTAAGAACAAACCAGAAATATATGCTGACATGTACTTGGATTCTTAAACTTTGTCCTACATGTAATTTCCTCAGTGAGTATATACCTGTTTCTTTTATTGGCACAGCAGTGTCTGCACATGCTCTTTTAATGCCTCTGTCACCCTCTAGTACTCACTTAGTATGGCTATGATTTAAGCCCTGTATCCTATTACTGATTCAGGATGGATTTTTCTGTGCCCTTGCAGACACAAATACGAGGACTCTGACTAAAACTTTCTGGAAAGTAGAGGACTTACATGTTTTTTTTTCTTTACCATGTATGGATTTAGCAGTTAAACAGTTTGTATCAATTTCGTATTTTTTAAAAAGCATCATGTTATTCCTTCTATTTCACCTCCATCTACCTCATATAAAATTTTCAGAAAACAAGGTTCAAATAAGTTCAGTAAGCAGGCCAGAGGAAAAGCTGGCCGACTGAGGTGAATCTTGTGGTAACTGCCCTCTCTGCTTCCCCCTTTTGAAGTCTTCAGAACAGAGCTAAGTACTGGAACTGTAGGCAAAAAGCCAAATGAGCAATCAGCCTGAATCCCTACATCTCACTTGCCTCAGGGACCTGAAACTTCATGTTCTGTAGTCAACTCCATGATGCCATTAATTGACCTCCCATGGGCATGAATTAGATTTTCTTTCCCATTTATTTGTAGGAAAGACAGCAGTACAATAAAAATTATTTTAATTATTTGAAAATCCTCACCAACAATCAGCTTGATGAAATGACTTCATTCCCCAATAGCTTTTACACAGTTTCTATACTTGAAATAGTCTTATAGGTTATATATTATACACAGTAGATGGTACATTTATTATATATTACATGCAATCTAACATATTGAAGCTGTCACCCTCCCATGATAGGATGATCACTTCATCCTCTACACACATATTTCCTTAGGATAAATTCCTAGGATAGAACTTTTAAGCCAAAGTACTTGGGCATTTTTTAACCTGTACCTAACATTTTATCTCTTCCCTGAATATATCCACCTCCACACCAAAGGACTTTACCAATTTTCTTCACAAGCAAAAAATGATCTTCCCAGTGTCCTTTAAAAAATATGTTTAAGTGGTGAGAGGGTTATTGGGGGCATAGGATCAAAATGCATTGTATACATGTATGAAATTGTCAAAATTAAAAAGTATACAAATTTTATTGCCAATTTGCCAACCTAAGTTTATTCTCTTTTGGTGAAGGGAGAATTAGCTCAGTAAATTATCAAAGGCTATCTACTATTCTATAAATTCAAGCATGATCCTTCATTATGACATAATGAATATTTTTCATGTTTATTTTACTGATTGTGTATTCGCTTGTGTAAATTAAGTCTCAATATTTTAGTGGTAAAATGAACAAATATTGGTTACTCAAAAAATTAAAGACAAGGGCTGGGGATTTAGCTCAGTGGATAAGTTAAGCCCTGGGTTTGGTCCTCAGCACCAAAAAAAAAAAAAAAAAAATTAAAAACAGATTCATCATATAACTCAGCAATTCCACTTCTAGATATACATGCAAAACACTGACAACAGGGTCATGCATATGGTAGCTCATGCCTGCAACCTCAGCATCCAGGATGAGGGTTCAACTTAAGACCCTATCTCAAAAAAAAAAAAAGTCTCACAAAGATATATTAGAAACCTTCATTCATAGCAGCATTATTTATAATATGTAAGATGTGGGGGAAAATTAAGTACTCATTAACAGATAAAGGATTAGCAAAATGTGGTATATACATAAAATGGAATATTATTTACCCATAATAAAAGAAGGAATTTCCAGGGCTGGGTAAATGGTTCTGTGGTTGAAGGCACTTGGCTGCAAAACCTGTCAGCCCAAGATTAATTCCCCAGTACCTATGTAAATCCAGATGCACAAAGTGGCATATGTGTCTGGAATTCATTTGTAGTGGCAAGAGGCCCTGGTATACCCATTCATATTCTCTCTCCCTCCCTCTCTCTCATGTTTGCAAATAAATACATTTTTTCCACAAAAAGAGGAACTCTTGGGGCTAGAGAGATGGCTTAGCAGTTAAGGCGTTTTCCTGCAAAGCCAAAGGATCCAGATTGATTTCCCACATAAGCCAGATGCACAAGGTGGCGCAAGCATCTGGAGTTCATTTACAGTGGCTGAAGGCCCTGGCATGCCCATTCTCTCTTCTCTTCTCTTCTCTTCTCTTCTCTTCTCTTCTCTTCTCTTCTCTTCTCTCTGCCTCTTTCTATCTCTCAAATAAATAAAATAAAATAAAATTTAAATTTAAAAAGAGGAACTCCTGCATATACAACATAACACATAGATGGACCTTGAGGATACTGTACTATATGAAATAAGCCATTCACTAAAAGACAATACTAAATCATTTAGTTGAGAGAGTTAAACAAGTAAAATGATAGAGACAAAAATGTAGAATACTGGTTAACAGGGATTGTAGGGGAGGGAAGAATATGGAGTTATTGTTTAATGGGTACAGAGTTTCCATTTTACTAGAAGACAAATTTTGAAGATGGATGGTCATGCTGTTTGCCAACATTATCGATATATTTAATACCACTGCATTGACTACTTAGAAATCATTATGGTATTTAGTTTTGTTGTCTTTTACCACAGTAAAAATTTTAAATTGGTATGCTGCATAATGAAAAATATTGTTATAATATTTTTTTCACAGTCTAACTATACAGCTTCAGCTGGCCTTGAACTCATAGTAATCTTCTGAGCTCATCCTCTTGAGTGCTGAAATTAGCACACATGAGCTACAAAACCTAGTTTAAAAAAATATATTTTATTTATTTATTAAAGAAAGAGACAGAAAGGCAGAGAGAGAATGAACATTTCAGGGTCTCTAGCCACTGCAAACAAACTCCTGATGCATGCACCACCTTGTGTATCTAGCTTACAGTGGGTACTAGGGAATCAAATCTTGGGCTTTGCAGGCAAGCACCTTTAACCATTCTCCAGCCCAAAACCTACTTTTTGTTTGTTTGTTTGTTTGTTTCTTTGTTTTTTCTTTGTTTTGTCTGTTTTTTCAAGGTAGAGTCTCAATCTAGCTTAGGCTGACTTGGAATTCACTATGTAATCTCAGGGTGGCCTTGAACTCATAGCAATCCTCCCAAGTGCTAGGATTAATGGTGTGTGCCACCACACCCAGCTTCCAACTTTTGATTAACACAAAATGACTAGTGTTCAGCTTCCCAACACTATTATAATCCTTCCTTTAAAAAAAATAAAATACATTTATGGGCTGGAGAGATGGCTCAGCAGTTAATGCACTTGCCTGAAAGGCCTAGTGACCCAGGTTCGATTCCTCAGTACCTACATGGAGCCAGATGCACAGGGTGGCACATGTATCTGGAGTTCATTCACAGTGGCTGAAGGCTCTGGTACTTGCACTCTTGCTCTCTTTTCTTCCCCCCTCCCTCTCTCTCATTATGCTTGAAAACAATAAAAATGAAAAAACTTTAAAAATAAAATACATTTAGAATATTAAAGGCTTTAGTATTATTGAACCTCTTTTTAGACTCAACTATTGCTTCACAGACCTGTGTTTTATACTTTTTCATCACCCATTGCTCCTTTTTAAAAACTTTTTTAGGAATCCCCATGTTTATTCTCCACTAGATCATTCTTCCAATCTTCTCCAAAGAATCCCAGGAAGATTTTGATGAAATATTTATAAAACACTACACAGACTTAGAAAGAATATTTTGGGATTTTGATACAAGTTTTCACTTTCAGAGTGAACAAGCCTCATCCATGCCTATTTCTTAAGACATCTCTATATAACAACCACATATAATTTTACCTTCATTCCCAGTCTTTGCATAGATGAGAGCAAACACACAGTCTAGCTACAAATACGCATGGACAGAGACAAGGATTCCTGCATGCAGCTGGAATCACCAAAGAGACCAAGGAAATTGGTTCCACCTCCACAACTAGAATCCTTTCCTTTAAGAATAGTTTTGCAGGGCCTAGCTACCTGGTAATCCGCTGTCTTCTCTGTATAGCCTGCTCAAACTGATTCTACAACTTTGAGGTCTCATGGCCGTCCTTACCTTTTTACTCTTTCACTAGCCATCCTGGAGAGCCACCCAGTGTTGACTTGGGAAGACTGATCTTCTATTCACCTCATAGCAAAGGCTCCCAGTGTACTAGTGTCAATTGGATACACTGACCAAATGGATATGAACTTTCAAGATAAAAAAGTAATACTTAAACACTAAAGACTTATAGAATCTAAGACCCAATGTCAAATATATATTAAAGCATAATGAAAAATTAGTTGTAATAGGATAATTTTATTCAATACCTTAAGTAAGGTCCACAACATTTCTAACTCTAGATAAATGTGCCTGAAAGGTGACATAATTCTCAACTCTTGGATAAGTCTAGATCTATAAACCTGCAACAGAAGGAATTTTGTATGTATACATACATGTGCCAGAAAGGTGACATATATTACCCATGCATAGAACACATCCATACCTATGCAACTGAATGAATGAAACATGGCCACAATTTGTGTTCATTCTAGCACAAGTCAGACAGGCAGAGAAACATTTATTGACTGGAATACTCTTTTCCTTTTAAATAGTAATCCATTCAAAGGTTTCTGCTATTTCCATCACATGGCATTATTGAATAAATCTGACCAATCTATTGACTTAAAATTCAAGTATAAATCTTATACATTGTAATTTCTCATAACAAAATACATGGGATTAATATAACAACAGGATTTAAATTTTTCTAGCATTTCCCTTTTTGATGTCTTCATTTCCTCCTGAGAATTATATTATAATCTACAAGAAGTATGAATTATACTCAATTTAACACAGTGAACTAAGAAGTTAAGGTAAATTCAGACTTCAAGGATAGAAACACAATGTGCCTTCATGAAAAATAAGGCTCTGTTCACAATTAGAAAGAAAGAGGTAGAACAATTAGTTCTCAACAAAATATAACATGTCTCCCAATACCAACTGCTGCCTTTTAATTTCTGGAGACCTTTAAAACTAAAGCAAACCCATTGTTTATATTTTACTGAGAAATACCAAAAAGTAACAAGTATCATCAAAAGAACATCATGGGAAATAACTGCTCTAGCACAAAAAGAAAATATGCTATTGACTTCCCTGTCCTATTTAGACAGATAGCCTGAATGACTAAAGAATACCCACAAAAGAAAAGGCAGATGTGTTTCTAACCACTCATTCATACTAATCAATATTTCTGATGCTCTTGGCTCCACTTGAAAATACAATAATAAAGTATAAAAGTAAGCCTGGGTGTGATAGCATATCCTTATAATCTCAGCACTTGGAAGGTGGAGGCAGGAGGACCAGGAGTTCAAGACCATCCTCTACTACATAGTGAATTCAAGGCCAGCCTTGAACCACAAGAGTTTCTACCTCAAAACAACAACAAACAACAAGATGTTACAGTGAAAGAAGTTGAAATGTAGTGAGGGAAATTGATTTTTTTAACCCTTAAATTTTATATAACAAAGCTATAGACAATAATTAAAACAGTGCGGCAATAATATAAAGATAAACATATAGACCAGCAAAAGAGAACAGATGTGCAGAAATAAAGTAATTTATTTAGAGCTGGCTGATTTTTCACAAAGACAATAACATTAATTGGAGGATGGAAAGTCTTTTTTAGTAAATGATAATGGGGAACTGGACATTTATAAGAGGAAGAATGAAATTAGAATCCCATCTCTTTCCACATACAAAATATAAAAATCAATTCAAAATAGATAAATACTCACATGTGACACCTGAAACAAACTACAAAGGAAAAAAACCATCAGGGAAACACTTCAGGACACTGGTCTAGGCAGAGATTGCTTTGACTATAAACTCAAGGGTATGGCAACAAAAGCAAACAGCTGATAAAGAGTGATGGTTAATCTTAATTGATTCAAATTTGATTGAATTGAGAGAGACACCTATGAGATTAGTACAGCACACCTCTGCTGTGCCTGTGATTTCACTCCCACAGATGATTAGATGATGAGGCCTTTGGTCTAATGAATGGATTAACCTTTTGATGGACTCAAAATTTGATGACATTATAGAAAGATGGTGAAAGCTAGGTACTAGGTCCGATTGGGAAGAGGTAAGTCACTGCAGACATTCCTTTGAGGACTGTATCTTCCCCTGGCCTCTTCCTACATGTCCTTTTCTCTGCTCTGTGCCTGCCATGAGATGTGCTATTCCACCATGCCCTTGCCACCATGCTGTACTGAATCTGAAGAACTGTGTACCAAAATATAATCCTTTCTTTTTTATGTTTATTTATTTGAGAGAGAGCAAATGGGGGGCAGGAGGGAGAGACTGAGAGAATGGGTGTGCCAACGCCTATAGCCACTGCAAATGGACTCCAAACACATGTGCCACCTTGTGCATCTAGCTCACATGGGTCCCACTAAATTGGATGATATTAAACTAAAAATATTCACAATAAAGGTAACAATAAATATGGTGAAGAGAAAAAGAATGAGAGATGGTATCTGCAAATTATTAAGGGATTAATATTCAGAATCATAAGGAACTCAACAATAATAATAATAGTAATATGATTTTTAAATGGGTAAAAAATTTGAATACATATTTCATAAAAAATATATACAAATGGGGGCATCTGAACTTTATCAAAATATGAATACCAATAATAGCATTTGTCCTGATATTTTATGAGATAAATCAGTAACTGAGCAAATTGAGATTTATAAAGGTTAAGTGCAGCACAGTGGCCTAAGTACAGGCTGTAGTCACCATTACCTGAGTACAAACCCTGACCTAATAAACACAAGCTGTGTGATCTGGGGTTATCTACTCTATTTCTCTGTAGCTCAGATTTTCATACAGAAACTAGGGGACACTAATAGTATCTACATTTCATACAGAATCAAATTTATCTAATTTACTCTTTTGTTCAGTAAATTACTTTTTAGTAACTTAGTGAGTAATGACTAGGTGAGTGTTAATTACTATTATCCATAATTATAATTTTTTCTATTAAAATGTTCAAGTTGGACTGGAGAGATGGCTTAGTGGTTAAGCTGCTTGCCTGCAAAGCCTAAGGACCCATGTTCAACTTTCCCAGTCCCATGTTAGCCAGATGCACAGGTGATGCAAGTGCAAGCTCTGCTTTAGTATTTCACTCTCTCAAACCACAAATAACATGTTTCTACCTTCTTGTACTGCTCCTGCCCACTAAACATAAACTATTACGGTGGCTGCCTACTTCTAGCTGGTGTTGCAAAACGAGGTCAGAGTTGCTACCAAAGAGAGATATACCAAATAATTTCAATGAACCAGGGCAGAGTCCTATGAGCAGATGCTGAGGGGCGTATCAAGGAGAGTCTATGCTTGGTTATGGTACCCCTCAAAGCATAGCAAAGCACGATAGGAACTGATGGCCCCAAAATGGCTTGCAGAGAGGCAAGACTTACTGCTAGTGTCTTCATGAAATCAGCCCCGACTAAAGCTGCCTAGAGCAGTGCTTCTTGTCCTTTTTCTACTCTAGACTCCTTTCTGCCAGGGAATAAAGGTATGTAAAATAATCTGGATTTGGTGGTGCACATCTTTAATCCCAGCACTTAGAAGGCAGAAGTAGGAGGATCACTGAGTTCCAGGCCAGCCTGAGACTAATTCCAGGTCAGCCTGGGTTAGAACGGGACCCTACCTTGAACCCCACCTCGCCCAAAAGGTATATAAAATAGTACTAGGCTGAAGAGATTCCTCAGCAGTTAAGGCACTTGCCTGCAAAGCCTAACAACCAAGGGTTCAATTCTCCAGTACCCATGGAAAGCCAGATGCACAAAGTGGCACATGATCTGGAGTTCATCTGCTAGAGGCCCTGGTGTACACATTCTGTCTCTCTCTCTCTCCTTGAAAATAAATAAGAGTATTATTTATTATAATGATATTTATAATTAATATATATTGTGTATATATTATATATAATATATAATTATAATTATGAATAAGAATATTAAAAAGTCTTGGCAGATCAGACATTTACAGATAATAAATCATAAAAAAATTATTTTGGGGGCTGGGGAAATGGCTTAGTGGTTAATGCGTGTGCCTGTGAAGCCTAAGGACCCTGTTTCAATTCCCCTGGACCCACATAAGTCAGATGCACAAGGGAGCACATGTGTCTGGAGATTGTTTGCAGTGGCTGGAGGCCCTGGAGCACCTGTGCTCTCTTTCTCTCTACCCCTTCTTCTCTCTTTCTCTCAAATAAATAAATAAAATATTTTTAAAAAAAAAAAATTATTTTGTAAAAATTCTTTAGTATCCATATAATTTTACCATTAACAAGGGATGAAAAAACTTGCAGGCTAATAAAATTGATGGGTTTACTTTTTTCATAAATAATTAAATCTTGGGGCTAGAGAAATTGTTTAGCAGTTAAAGCTTTAGCCTGCAAAGCCAAAGGACCTAAGCTCAGTTCCCCATAAGCTAGATGCACAAGGTGGCGCATGCATCTGGAGTTCATATGCAGTGGTTAGAGGCCTGACATGCCCATTCTCTATCTCCCTCTCTCTCTGTCTCTCCTTCTTTCTCTCAAATAAATAAATAAAAATATTTCTTAAAAGAATGAAATCTTGGCTGAATATTTGATATACCGAATGTAGAATGCATTGTCAATGTTTTACGGAATTGACTAATACTGTGATTACATAATCATCAATGTTGAGAAAGTTACTTTGTATAAATATGTAGTATAAAATGGCAAAAGTACATTTAGGATCATTTTAGAAAATTTTGGAAATACTGTCCTAATCCCAAGTCAAAATTCATTTAATGTTTTTTAAAATGTATTTATTTATTTGAAAGCAGAGAGAGACAGAGAGAGAGAGAAATAAAGAGGGAGAATGAGAGAGAAGAGGGAAGGGGCTCACCATTACCTCTTGCCACTGCAAACAAACTCCAGATGCATGCACCACTTTGTGTATCTGGCTTCACATGGGTACTGGGGAATGAAACCCAGGCCATCAGGCTTTGCTAACAAGTGCCTTTAACTGCTGAGCCATAAAGATTTTTTTTTTTAAAAACTCAAGTCAAGAACTCAAACAGCAATTATTTTTATTTTTTAATGTTTGATTTTTATTATTTATTTGAGAGAGAAAGAGGGAGAGAGAGAAATGGGTGAGCCAGAGCCTCCAGCCACTACAAAGAAGCTCCAGATGCATGTGCCACCTTGTGCATCTGGCTTATGTGGGTCCTGGAGAACCTGAGTCCTTTGGCTTTACAAGCAAGTGCCTTAACCTGTAAGCCATCTCTCCAGCTGTCAAACAGTAATTTTTAAAATTAAGCACTCTAATAAAATACAATCCATAGACATACTAATTTGACACATGTTGATGAAGGATAGTAATAAAATATTAAAAGTCTGTTTTCTATAAACCATGAAATTAATATATGAGAAAAAGCTTTCACAGTATGCACAGTAAAAAAAATTGTAGTTCATAACATACAATAGTCTTGAATCTGAGCCAAGATGTTTCAGGCAGTGCTTGTTGGTGATGAATGGTATGATGGCATGCTCAGTGTAAAGAGCTTATGTTATATGCTCAGAATTAAGACTGCAGTGAAGTGTGTGATGCAATGTGAGTGACTGCTGCAAGAAACTCCCTGGATTCATTCCATTGTGGATTTTGAATTCATTTTTAGGTTGTTGTATATTCAGAAATCTTTTGTTGTTGTCATTTCTTTTGAAACAGGGTCTTATGTAGCCCAGGCTGGCCTTGAACTCATTATGTAATCAAGCATGACTTTGAGGCTCCTCCTAATCATGCTGCTTCTATTTTTTTTTTTTTTTTTTTTTTTTTTTGAGGTAGGGTCTCACTCTAGCCCAGGCTGACCTGGAATTCACTCTGTATTCCTGTATTCTCAGGGTGGCCTCAAACTCACAGTAATCCTCCTACCTCTGCCTCCCGAGTGCTGGGATTAAAGGCATGCGCCACCACATCCGGCTTTGCTTCTATCTCTTAATTGCTGGGATTGCAGGCATGGGCCACCATGTCTGGCTTGCTGAGTTTTTTTTTTTTTTCTTTTAAATCAACCTCATATTCAAGTAAAAAATCTCACAGAGTTACAACCCACAGTTTAAGTAGCTGAAGCCCACAGAAGACAGTGGTTTTCACAGATTACCCTGGGTTGTATATATTAGTGTCTTTGGTTAGGACACTGTATTCTCCATTTTTTTTTAAGGTGCTGCTTTTCTTACAAACTTAAAATATCACACAAAGAACAGCAAATTCTACATGCTAAATAATAAGAAAATAGTTAAGTATTGTATTTCATGTAATATTACAAAACCACTTAGAATGTCTTTAGCTGGGTATGGTGGTTTATGCCTATGAGTCTGAATCTAGCCTGAGCTACAGTGTCAGCCCCTGTCTCAATAAATAAATAAATATTGTTTTTGAATATAAGTTAATAAAATATGGAAAGGGGTCACAAAAGAATATAAAGGAAAAGATAGACTTAGAAAATTGCATGTGGAATATGAAGCATCTACTAATAAGATTCAAAAAGACTGGGAAGCTGGGTATGGTGGTGCATGCACTCAGGAGGCAGAGGTAGGAGGATCACTGTCAGTTCGAGGCCACCCTGAGACTACATAGTGAATTCTAGGTCAGCCTGAGCTAGAGTGAGACCCTACCTTGAAAAAAAAAAAAAAAAAAAAAAAAAAAAAAAGGGATGGGGTATATGGCACAATGCAGGCCGGGCCCTAGCCAGGCCACCTGCTAATATGTATGGCACAGTGCAGATCGGGCCCTAGCCAGGCCGACTGGTAGGAGAAACCAGGGAAGTGGTTTCTGTGGACGTGGCATTCTGCACAGGCCTGGCGTGACAATAGCTACAGTCCCATGCTCACAAGCAACCTGCTGCGAGATGATCTGCCCAGAGACAGGCTGTCATTGGTCACAAGAAGGGAACCACTCCATACAACAATTGGCCAGCCAAACCCTTAAAAACCCCTACACTTCCTTGAATAAATGAGTTTGCAGCAGCTCGTGCTCTGCCTGCTTCCACCCAACTCCCGGTGTCTGTGTCATGACTCCGCACCTCTCACCCCCTACCCAGCGGAGACCCTGCATCCCCTCCTGGGCTGCCCCAGGAGGGACCCCAACATCTGATGCCTGAACAGGGACCCTCTGCCCCCTCAGCGTTGGCAAGACACCCCCTCTTTGATCATCAGTGAGTATGCCCCTTTCTGTTCTGTGTGCTGACGGCTGCCAGAGGGTGAGCGGGCAGCCCCCTCCTCCCCATTTTCCTTTTGATCGCCCTTTTCCCCAGCAGGAAGGCATACATCGCCACATGGTCCCGAAGCCCATGCCGGCCCCTATACTCTCAGTTCATCCCGAGAGACACCATGTGGGCATACTGCTGTGCAGTAACGACCCACGGAAGTCCCCCACTAAGCACAAGACACTTGGGTCCTAAACATTCTGTATGTCTCAGCTGTCCCCCAGCAATAGGTGTTGTGGTTTGCATGATTATCCTTTGGGCTATCATTTGATCTGGGTTATCATTTTCTCACTCTCCTTGATTCAGGGATGTCACAGCCTAGCCCCCGCCCAAACACCACCACGCCATAATGGGAAACCTCCCTCCCATTCAGAAGATGCCATAATTGCAGGCTCTTAAGGCCCTCCTCCTGCAACGTGGCTTAAAAGTGAAACAAAAGGACCTCCATGGCTTTGGGGACAAAACTTTTGTTTTACCACCATGGTTTAGTCCCAAGAACACCTGGGACACTTCCATTTGGTCCCAGGTTCTCTTACTCATGTTTCATGATGGACACACACACCCCTGCCCCATTCTTTCCTATTCTCCTTGCCATAATTGCCAGCCTTAAAGGATCCTCCATGGAGGAAGTCATTTCTACCCATAAGGAAAGCTGTAAGGAGGAACCAAAACTGGCTCTTCAAACCTCATCCCTCCCAGCCCCTCTTATGATAACTGGGATGAGGAGGAAGACCAACCCTTCAATGATAAAAGACCACCACCCCAACCACCGCGTGTGGCAGCTGCGCTCACACCTGCCTTCAATTATAAAAAAACCAACCACCCCTCCCCCCTTTACCCTTGGAAGGACCTCCACCCACTCCATCCTGGACACACCCAGGCAGCTGCCAGTTCGCTGACACTCCCCATTGCCCCACCCTTCACCACCTTCCCTGTTAACATAGGGCCGGATGCATCAGCCAGGCCCTGGTACCCCACTCCCCTCTCTGATCTGGCTCTCATCTGCAAGGCAGTCCAGGAATCTGGCATTGACACCTACTTTGAGCAAGTCCTTTTACAAAGGGCCATTCACCTTCAGACTTTTTGAGCACGTTCGCTCACACAATAGTCTGCCTGGCTTTATTGCTGATGGGAATTCGCAGGCAGACAAGTTTATTGCTGTCTCCTCCTTGCCACCTTTAGAACAAGCTAGATGTTTACACCAAAGGTTCCATCTATCCCCCACTAACCTGCGGACCCTATACCCTGAGCTCTTGCTTAGCCAATGCAAACATTTAACCTGTACCTGTAAGGCATGCACCCCCCCCCAGCCTCAAGGAGTCAATCCTAGAGTCCTTACCCCAAATTCTATTTGGCAGATGGATGTTACCCATATACCTTCCTTTGGTAACCTCAAATATGTCCATGTCATTGTGGACACTTACTCTAAGCTTACTTTTGCTATTGCTCTCTCAGGGGGGAAGGCGTTCCACATCATTAAAGCAACAAAAACCACCATGTTGGTCATGGGCATACCCTGGTCAATTAAAACTGAAAATGGCCCTGCATATACATCTGCCCAATTCACATCCTTCATGGAATCTTAGGGAATAAAACACTCCCTTGGGGTCCCCTACAACCCACAAGGACAAGCCATTGTGGAGAGAACTAACCAGACCCTAAAGGAACTAATTATAAAACAAAAGTCCACTATGTCACCCAAGAATCCCCACTTGGCCCTGGTGGAAGCTCTCTTCATCCTCAATTTTCTCACCTTTGATGAGGCAGGACTCGACCCAGCCTATAAACATTGGAGATCCCAACCAACCTCAATGCCCTTACCGTTAGTCCGCTGGAAGGATCCTCTTACTAATATCTGAAAGGGACTCCACCCTCTTTTAACACAGGGCCAAGGGTATGCTTGTGTCTTTCCAGAAACTTCACAGATCCCGATCTGGATCCCTGCCACAAACATCCAGCCAGCCACTGACTCGGGGATCAACCTTGATGAGGAGGATGATGTCAAACCCCTCAGGCCGGATACGGGACTGTAAACTTATTCCCCCTTTTCTCCTTTCATCTCCTTTTCTCCCTATTACCACTTTCCACAAACCATTTTGGACAACTCTTCTTAGGCCATACTTGTTTGGTGTGGTGGGCCTAGATTCCCACACTTTTCCTAGGCTTCATTTTAGCCACTCTATTTTGCTACATTCTCCCCCTTCAAGCATGTACTTCTCCTTAGCCACACCTTTGCCTGTTTTGCTTATTAATGCCTCTTATGGTAATGCTACCCTCCAACCAGCCATAAATTCCTTTGCAACTCCTTTGATTACATTGATCTGCTACCATTAAGGACACTCAATGCTACTATTTATGGTAAATAGTGCTAAGGGTGAGCTCATGACAGTCACTCAACAACCTGTTTATGTTAAACCCCCTATTATTTTGTCTTGGTCCCAACACTCAATGCCTCCACCCCTTTACTCTTTTCCAGTGCCTTTCTCAACTGCTCCCTCCTTAGTTGTAGACTGAGTCCTTGCATGACTATTCATGCTGACCTCCATGTTATCGTTAGACAGGTGCCAATTGGCTTTACAGCTGTTTCTCTTGATGATAACTTTACATTTCTTTCTTCAACCCTTCCTCCCTTCTTATCCTGGTGGGAATCCTAATTATTCTCGCCATCATGCTGATCCTTTTCAGATGTCTCAGTGCTTTTTCCTTGGTGCATCACCGCCATCCAAACAAACCAGGTTCTACTACAGGGAGCCATTTATCAATCGGAAGGGGCAACCCCTCATGAACCATATATCTTGTCCGCCATTTCTCATTTGTAAACCTGTCCTACCCCAGTCTTTCTTAGGTTCTATAGTCGATTCTTGCTGGGACCATTCGCATGCCACAGAGCCACCCCCACATGGCCCTCCATGCCTCCTAGGCGACAGCCACACCCCTCAGGCTTTCTCACCAGGATGGCAGGTAGTCAATGATGGGTAAGACCCCATGAAATGGGGCAAACTAAGACAGGCACCGTTGCATGAGGTGCTCCCTTGGGGCCTGGAGTCAACAATGGCTTGGCAAAGAACCATGCCTCCCAGGGTCACCAGTAATAAAAACAAAAAGGAGGATATGTATGGCACAATTCAGGTTGGCCCCTAGCCAGGCCACCTGTTAATATGTATGGCACAGTGTAGATTGGGCCCTAGCCAGGCCACCTGCTAGTAGGAACCAGGAAGTAGCTTCTGTGGATGTGGCATCCTGCACAGGCTGGGCATGACAACAACTATAGCCCCACGCCCACAAGCAATCTGCCTGGAGACAGGCTGTCATTGGTCACAAGAAGGGAACCACCGCATACAACGATTGGCCAGCCAAACCCTTAAAAACCCCTACACTTCCTTGAATAAATGAGTTTGCAGCTGCTTGCCCTCTGCCTGCTTCCACCCAATTCCCGGTGTCTGTGTCATGACTCCGCACCTCTCACCCCCTACCCTGCGGAGACCCTGCATCCCCTCCTGGGCTGGCCCTAGGAGGGACCTCAACATTGGGAGAATATTATTTTTGGATTGGGGGTTAGAAGTAGTTGTACAACCTTATGAACTTTCCAATTTGTCTACAATAAAGATTTTATTTGTAACAAGAAAATTTATTTATTATTAAAATTATTTATTAAAAGGATAAGATTTAATGAGAACAATTACTTTCCCAAAAAAAGAGTAGTAACTATCAATGTCAAGTCAAAGGTTGTAAAGTCATGCCCTGAAGTCTTTCCTCATTGTGCATATGTTCCTCTGAACAGGTTGAGGTGTTGGTATACCAAGTTCTGGAGGAAAGACATCCTTTCTAGGAAAATTACATGTGTCCACAAAAGAGAGTGATCCTGGATACAACTAATTGTGCACCTTTATGTTGCATCATAGTAACAGATGACAAAGCTTTCTGTTTTCAAATTTTCTCTTTCATATCTGGACTGTGAAGTATTTTGTGAAGCCACATTAGAATCATAGGGCCTTGATCACCAATGGTTTCTTTGAGGATAATGCATACACCATTGACAACACAGAGACATGATAACACTGTGTTCAAAGAGACTAACACAAAGGAAAGGTTTTGATTTTGGTGGAAAGCAAGAAAATGGGAATAAACATGTAGGTGGCTAGACTCTGTTAAGGGCTGCCAACCTTTAAAATTCCTTTGGCCGTGGTTGCATTTCTTTCTGTAACTCCTTCAATTTCCCATATCAGCTGAGATACTCATGGCCATCCACCTAGTTCCTCAAGTTAAGAATTTGGGAGTCACCCTTGAGATCCCTGTTTCCCTCATTCTCCACATTCAATCCAACCATCTCCATCAGCCTACCATCAAAATATATCCTGATCTCATCCTCATCCCTGTCCTCCCAAACACTCTAATCCAAGTCCTGCTCCACCACTGCTTTTCATCTTACCCAAGGGCCTCCAACCAATCTCCATTCCTGCTCCACTCCTTCAGTCCACTTTCCAAAAGATACAAACATAGCTCCACCTAGGTGGCCACAGTGGCTTCCTATACATTCAGAATAAGAGATGGATACCATGCTATGGGGATGAGCCCTGTCTGAGTCAGCCTTGCCTGCCTTTTTTACCTTGCTCACCATCTTAGACATACTGCTCTTTTTACTGGAGGAATCATACACAAACCCTTTCAGAGCCTTGGCACACACTGAGCCCCTGCTCGAAATGAGTATGACTTAATTGGTAAGGCAGAAAGCAAACATTTGCAACACACAGGCTAACAAACAAGGCACAGAGGTAGAAGATAGCTGCTCTGTTACCATTAAGAGGTCAGTGAAAGCCTTTCTGATGACTTGAGAGTTAAGGTCAGGAGTTCAGAAGGACAGAGATAATTCCCATCTTTTTCATTATTGTATCTCTAGCAACTAAACACCTATAAACTATAGTATTTCTGTAAGTATATAACACTGACATCAAAATAGGAAATAATTAGTCTTGTCAAACCATTGCTTATTTCTGTGTGTGTGTGTGTGTGTGTGTGTGTGTGTGTGTGTGTGTGTGTTTTTCCTGGCATGCCTTTTCAGGCCAAGGTCTAGAATAAAAATTTGATGAAGAGACTTATACTCACACACACAAAAAAGTACCAAGTGTCCAACACCAAAATGTTCAGCTGGATAACCTACCCTCAGGAGTCATAGCATCCATGTTATATCTACTTAATCCAAATCTTTTAATTATTACCAGTCCAGAAAGTTTTTGACATCAGAATATAATCTGCCAGGTACTAAATTCATCTAAGACTGTATTACAGCTCCACATGCACATGGAATGGTTCTAAAATTTCCCTCCAAGACTCTCTAGACATGATTCTATCATAGGGACACTGTATCACAGGGCCCACCACACAGATTCTGGGCAAGACTCAGTACTTGCAATCAAACAGATGCACCTACTCCATCCCATAAGTAATGTTATGATTGTCACTGCTCACAATTAAATTTTTCTGGTAAAACACACAAAGCAGAAGACAGGCTTCAGGGTCACCAGTGTGACCACATTTAATAAATCTTCTGCTTTTCACAATCAATTTTATCTTTAATTGATAATGGACAGGCAAGACTAATTTGTTGAGGGTCCCAGAGCCCAGGAGTTTACTTCCCAAATTCCAGCTAAAACTTTGATGAACTGAGCCAAGAAAAAATAGATGCCTTTTTTGGCATCAGTCACACATAACAAGTTAATCTTGGATGGAAAGGAAAGATTGAATGTTCTTGCTCAGGCTCTGGAATCACTTTTATTCCAGGAACTTTAAAGAAATGTGAGGGGAGGGGTGTCTTCCATGTCTTCCACCTTCTTCTGAGACAAGGTCTCTTACTGTTCACCACTGCATGTACGAACTGGTCCACAAGCGTCTGCGAATTCTGCGTCTGCCTCCCATCTCACCATAGGAGCATTAAGAATCTAATCAGTATGGAACATTCTATGTGTAGAAAATACAAAAACATTTAAGCATGTTTAAAACCAGAAAAACCTATTTCAAAATAATTTAACAATTACTTATATTCAAAAAAGTGTTTCAAAATGTAAATTTTTAAAATATATATGTATTCATTTATTCATTCATTTGGTGTGTGTGCATATGTGTGTGTTCATATGTGCAAGTGTGGGTGTGCATGTACCATGGCACATGTATGTAGGACAGAGGACAGTTTTCAGTTTGGTCTTCACCTTCCACCTTATTTGAGGCAGGGTTTCTTACTATTTGGAACTTGGTTCATGGGAGAATCCCCAGAAGCCTGTGGGCTAGGTAACCTGATATATCCAGTGGTGAGCCACTTGAGACCCTGTCTGAAGCCAAGTGGAAAATGAAGATCAACACCTAACGTTGTCCTCTGACCACACATGCTGTGGCAAAAGCCTGCCCCCCACCATACAATATAAAGATAAATAAAGATCATAAAAAGTGAATCATCACTGTAAAACTAGGACCTAATTCTATGTCTAAATCCACAAGGTATTCTTAAGAAATACTGTCCTGCTTTTAGGAGCCTTTGTAGAAAAAGTGGTCCAAGGACAGGATTTTAAGTTGTATTAAAATAACTGTTTTCTGATATTTGCCAGGCTTTTGACTAGTTAGGAAACTGAATCTTAACAAAGTGAAGGCTCATTTAAGTATCTGCTTATAATAAAGTTTTTTAGTGACCAGTTAACTTTTTAAAAATACTTTTTTTATTTATTTAAGAGAGAGAGAGGGAGAGAGAGGACGATAGTGAGAAACAGAATGGGCACACCAGGGCCTCCAGCCACTGCAAATGAACTTCAGATGCATGCAACACTTGGTGCATCTTGGCTTAAATAGGTACTGGGGAGTTGAACTTAGGTCCTTAGGATTTTCAGGCAAGTGCCTTAACTGCTAAGTAAGTTATAATATACTTAATATCCTAGGTATCTATAACTAGAAATTTGAGGGGCTGTGTGTATAAACTTCATGTAAAAAGTTTACAGAGTTAACAACATGCAAGTTTAAAACATGCGAAGTGACCTACAATGGCATTTAACATATAAAATAGCCAATAAAATTTTCTGCTATTTGTAATCAGCATCATCCAGATGACAAATCTGTCACTGGGGCAGTTTCCCCCTTTAAAACCTTGTCTACATCTATTTGCCTTAAGTCAATAAGCATTTTATTGTATATATAAAATATGTATATATAAAATATATTGCCTATATAAAATATGTTTGTCCATCAAAAATGAGTCTATTGGGCTGAAGAGATGGCTTAGCTGTTAAGGCACTTGCCTGTGAAGCCTAAGGACCCATGTTCAATTCTCCAGGTCCCACATAAGCCAGACACACAAGGTGGTACAAGGTCACACATGCACACAAGTTGGCGCACACATCTGGAGTTTGATTACAGTGGCTGGAGACCCTGGCACCCAATTCTTTCTCTCTCTCACCCTTGCATTTAAAAAAAAAAAAAAAAAAAAAAAAAAAAGGCCAGTTTGTTGGGCCCGTCTGTGATCACTAATGCTCTTCCCTAAATTTTTAAAAGGTCTGAAAGTTTTATTTTTATAAGTTCTGTAACCCTACAGATAAGAGTAAGGCAATCTTCTTTTGCAGGCAGTAAGTTAAGAGCCAGGCCCAGAATATAAAACATAGATGCCGCCCTGTCCGGGCCAGACTAGGACTCCAGTCTGATTCAAGATGGCAATAAAGAACAGCCTCCTAATTCTTCATTTTTTGTGGCCTTTTTCCCCATGGGTAGATCATTTCTGAGTCTATGCTCTCCTGCTGGGCTCACCAACCACTCTTGAATACTTTCATGTACATTTGACAAAAGAACTCAAGACTTGACAGCACAATGGCT
The DNA here is from genome assembly GCA_036365145.1 of Orientallactaga sibirica. Lineage (NCBI taxonomy): Eukaryota > Metazoa > Chordata > Mammalia > Rodentia > Dipodidae > Orientallactaga > Orientallactaga sibirica. Next base: position 8,244,470 of record JAEOAD010000019.1, on the reverse strand, counting down.
TGGACAGTTCTAAGCACATCCAGACCCCAGAAAGGGATCATTGGCTCTCAATCCTATAACACTATAATTCTATTGGGCCAGATTCTTTTTGTTGTTGTTGTAGAATCTCACATTAGCCCAGGCTGACTAAATTTTCTGTCTCCTTCTTGTGTACAAGTTTGTCACTGGTTCAGGAAAGCTACAAAGCCTTGGCTACTCGCTAATTCCTTGAATGTCCACACAGAAGAGAGAAACTGAAATGGCACTTGTAAGATACTTTTGCTGAAAAGCATGACTCCTCATTTGGGCCCACCAAGTAACAAAAAGCAGAATGAAGTCTGGCATCTCTGCCTTCATTATATGTCTGTCTCTTATTTTGGGTCACCTGCTTAACACCACAAGTCAGCATGTTAATCACTCAAGAGTCTAACCTATTTCATCCTCCTTGAAGATTGAAGACATGGAGATAAGCCATTTTCTATAGTTAGTCATCATGAATTCCAATAAAAAACAAAATCTAGCAGGACAGTCCACTCCCCACCTCCTGCCAATGGGTGTAAGGGTACCCTCTGGAACAGAAGTGATCCTCCTATAGGAAACAGATTAATCCCCCTCAAGTGAGGTCAGTGATATGGAGTTTTTAGGACCACTTTGTAAACCCTGCACTGAGACAATAACAGGCAGGACAACACCTTGACTAGGACTGCTTAATTCTATGTAACTCTTGTTCCTTACCCAATTATTCCTCTACTTAAAGCTAAAATTCATTTTAACACCCCAGTGATGGTCTTGGATCTTTACCTGTTTTACTACCCAGTGTGGCACATTGAACACATCTTTACGTAACTACTCTATAAAAACACATAAATGAATGAGTACTTTATCCAGAGGATTTCGTGTGTCTTGGTTTCTTTCTCAGTATACTTTTGTTGTTCCCCATTTTCCAGTTCAAAGTCCCTAGGGGTTTCCATTACTCATTATGGATCAAATTTCCACTAAATCACCAGGTAAATAAATGTTTACTTCATATCCAGCATATTACAAGCCCTGTCCTAGACATTATTAAAGCAAAGAAGAATAGAAGAAAACTCCACTCTTGGGGAACTAATGAAAATATAGCACAAAAGATGACAAATAACACTTTGGGAAGAAACGTGCCAGTTATCCACAATTACTTTCCCAAGAAAAGCTAAAAACAAAGGCTTCCCAGCAGTAGCATGTTCACTGGGACTCAAAAGACAAGAATGGATTCCCTTGGCATTTTAGTCAGAGGAAAAACACTTGGCACAAGTGTGAAACTGCAAGCATGTGGCCTTTTGGGTGACAAATGAGACTTTCAGAAGAAGCTGTGGTTGGTGGAGCCCCAGAGGAGAGAGAAATCTAAAGTTCCCAAAACAGAATAAATGCAAACTGGGGTCTGATATGGCAGGGCATAGAAAATTAGGCTTATCTAACAGGTAAGGTGACTGGAGCTGGTCAGAAAGCAGTGCAACAGAGCTCCAGAGAAACACTAACAGATACAAGCTTGGCTGGTATCCCCAATTACAGGAAGGCTGGTTTCAGTAAGGTTCATAATCACCCTGAACCAGTGTCTTCATCTGCAAAACATAGATAACAGTCCTCAGGAGGACTTGTACAGAGTAAGTGAATGCATTCTGTCTGCATGAGGCATCTGGCACAAAGCAACTGTATTACATACTTTACCTCTGGAAGTTGGAACCTTTCTAGAGCTTGAGTTTCTTTTAACTAAACATAGAAATTCTAGAAGCATGGAATAAACCAAAAGTTTGATCATTATGGCTGGCCCTTATATCATTCTCTTAGCACAGAGCTTAATACATGTTTGAATAAATTGATCATGCCATAGATTTCATTGCCAGCAACAATGTGCCAGGTGTTTGCATAACTGCCTAGCTCTTAAGGACTAGATAGGCAGACAAAAGTCTCTGTCTTTTGGAGCTTTCAGCTGGCAGTGGGAGGCTCAAACGTGGGTAAGATAGGCAATACAGATGACTAAATAAATGGTTATCAGTAAAAGAGAGAAATTAAACAGCATAAGAGAGGTGAAGAGTACCAGCCTCACTGGTGGGCCTCACTGAGAAGGCACTGGTGAGGGAGTGAGCATTGCAGATATAGAGAAAGAGGATGCCAGGAAGAGCAACCATGGTATGCAAAGACCCTAAGGGTCAGCGCAAAGCTAGAACAGGCTAGTAAGATAGTCAGTCATGAACGGTGACGTGAGAGGAGTAATGAGGCAGTTTCTTTAGGGTTTTAACTCTGAGGGGGGAGGATAGCTTGTCTGGCTGAAGTTGAACAGCTCTCTTGGGTTGATGAAGACTGTGGGGAGGCAAGGGTAAAGATGGCCTTGGTAGTAGTCCAGGGAGATGATACCTTGGACTAAGATAGCAATGGCAGAGGTAATGATAATACTTTTTAATGGTAAAGCCATCAGAGCATCTAGGCATAGTGTATGTAAAGTCTATGAAATAAAGGGCTCGTGGAAGACTTCAGGTTTTTAGCTCAAGTAACCAAAAGCAAAGAACAATCTTATATAGCGTCAAAATGTATAACTGAGTGAATAGTAGATAGAGAAGGCTTTAGAAATCACTTCAGGGCCATGTTCAACTTGAGGAACTTATGAAACATGTGGGGTGTCATCTAGATCACTACATAAACAGGTCTAGAATTCCAAGGAGAGACCAAGACTAGACCAGAAGTATCTAGAGATACACATTTGGGACATGCCTGCAAATAAAGTATCTAAAGAGGGAATTCTAGATGAAGAAACACAGAGTAGACACAGAGTTCTAGGTGTGACTCAGTGTTCATACACTCATGTGACATTAGGTGCTTCCTTAAAACTTTGCTGACTTTATTTTCTCCTGTGAGGAATGGGATAACAAAACCTACCTTAGGGATTAGGAATACAAAGTATGCCTGGGACAAGTCAAGCTCTCAACTGGTCCTGACTTTTGTCAGGTTTTTAAGTAAATTGGTGACACTAGTAAATCTGATTTTATTAAAAATATAAAATCCTTCTCCCTTCTCTCTTGCACCTTCCTCTCCCTTTCACTAAAATGAAACCTTCTTTGAGGTAAATAAATCCAAAGCACACACATTTTCTTTTTATTATGCAGCCAAGGACAAAGGACACCTGTGAGAGAAGGAAAGGGAAAGGAAGATGTTTCAGTAACCACCCCAGTACTGAGTACTGTGAGGTAACAATTCACGTTGAAAACTAATCGATGAAAAGAGGCGATGGTAGGCCAAGAAGAAGACTACGGCAAAGCATCCTTCCTCAGAGTTGTTGCCACTATTGATAAGAATGTGGTTTTCCCTTATCCTCTCCACACCACTTAAGCCCAAGAAGTGCAAATGTACTTAAGGAAGAGAGCTACATCTTTAAGAAGTACAAAACTGCCATTTTCATCATCAGACAAGGCAAATATTGATGCTCATTCTGTAACTGGGAATAGAAATGATACTTGCTCTTCACAAGGATGGGGTGATGTTATTTTACAAGTTTGGGCTTAAAATGAATGTCACTAACAATGAAATCTGAAGAATTGAAGTAATAATTATGAATATCCTGCGAGACTCAGTGAATAGCAATGGCTAAGCATTGCCATAGAGAAGACAGCTACTTCCTCATCTTGGGAGATGAGGTCAGCTCCATGTAGAACCCACTCAATAAGCCTTAATTAGCTAAAGGAAGCAATGCAGGAAACTCCCTGACCCTCCTCTGAGAAGCCTTGTATACTTGGGAATGTGAGGCTGTCATCAGGGAAGAAACACATATTTAATCAACTAAATGTTTCTTGACCTGATAATTAAATTTTTCTCAAATATATGACCTTTTCAAATAGCAGAATAGAATTTCACAAGGCCACAAAGGAAAACCTGAAAAGGAATGATCACAAATGTCCCAGCAGCACATACCTGTGCTTGCCTCATTAGTCATCATGTTTATCAACCTTAGTTTCAAACAACTCAGGCTACATAATGCATAAATAATTTCTATTTATTCTTCTATTGGAAAATTAAGTCTAAAAAGTTACAACAATATGAAGATGGAATATGTTTTCCTCCAACAAATTACTGTAATTAATCAGGCATGAGAAAGTAGAAAGCTAGAAAATAGCAAGGTGCTCCAAACATTATTAATAGCATGTGTTTGGAAATGACTCAGTGAAAGCTTATTTGTGAATATCTATTTAATCTTTATGAATTACTATATTCATTCTTTTTTTTCTTGGCAGTGCTAAGGATAGAACCAGGTCCTTGAAACTGCTAGCTAAGTGCTCTACCACTGAGTACTATCCAGACCCTACTATATAAATTCTAAAACAAAAGGACGATGTTTTGTGCTGAAATGATTCTGCACAACACTATTTGTCCTCTTTATAAATTGTTGAATTTTTCAAAAGTAAAAAAATTATTATTCAATTATTATCATGATGAAAGAATGTACAGACCCATTATGCTAAAATGTTTTACATTTAACACAAAACCTTACAGATTATGTTAAATCTCTCTTCAAATTACAAGAATTTTTCCTTAAAAAGAAAAAAAAATCTATTACTGGACCAAAATTTAAAAGTAAAAAAAAAAAAAAAAGAAGAAAAGTGTAAAAGTCATAGGAGTAAATATGGAAAATTTTTACAGTTTTGTTTTTACTCTTAAAAAAAAGGAAAGCTTAGCCGGGCATGGTGGCACATGCCTTTAATCCCAGCACTCGGGAGGCAGAGGTAGGAGGATCACTGTGAGTTCAAGGCCACCCTGAGACTACATAGTTAATTCCAGGTCAGCCTGGGCTAGAGTGAGACCCTACCTTGAAAAAACAAACAAACAAAAAAAAAAAGCCTAAGGTAGGCATGGTGGTGTGCACCTTTAATCCCGGCACTTGGGAGGGAGAGACAGGAGGATCACCATGAGTTTGAGGCCACCCTGAGACTACATAGTGAATTCCAGGTTAGCCTGGGCTAGATGGAAACCCTACTTTAAAAAATCAAAAAAAGAAAGAAAGAAAGAAAGAAAGAAAGAAAGAAAGAGAGAGAGAGAGAGAGAGAGAGAGGAGAGGGAGAGGGAGAGGGAGAGGGAGAGGAGAGGAGAGGAAAAGAAAAGAAAAGAAAAGAAAAGAAAAGAAAAGAAAAGAAAAGAAAAGAAAAGAAGGCATGAAAGCCATAAAAATATATAAATTTGACTATAATAGTAGTAAGCATTACTACATGTGATTTAAAATGCCATATAGATAAAAGACACACACACTATATATTTTTTAATTTTTTAAAATTTTATTTCTATTTATTTGAGAGAGAGGGAATGGGCGTCTCAGGACTGTCAGACACTGCAATCAAACTCTAGACGCATGTACCACCTTGTGCATCTGGCTTACATGGAGCCTGGGGAATTGAGCCTGGGTCCTTTAGCTTTGCAGGCAAGCGCCTTAACTACCAAGCCATCTCTGCAGCCCCTTTAAAAAATATTTTTATTTATTTTATATTTTCAAAATACATGACGAGGGTCTCAGAGGACAGCTAAGTGGATAAAGCACTTGCTACATAAAGACAATTACCTGAATTCAGAAGTCACATAGGTCTGCTGAATTATTATGCATGTAATCCCAATGCTCCTATGGCACCATGGCAGGTGGGGACAGAACCCTCCCTCCCCACACCGAATTTTGCAGGCCAGCTAACCTAGTATACATAAGTGGTGAACCAGAGACCATGTCTTGAACAGAGTGGAAGGCAAGGACCTCTGATCTGCATGCATGCACTGAATGCTCATAGTCATACACACATGCACACACATCATATATACACACACACAGAGAGATTTTTTGAAAATATATGGCAAAAAAGGATTAATCTTCTTAGCTTCTTAATATAAAGTAAGCTACTATTTAGTAATAAAACATTTAAACAATTTAAAATTAAACATCAATTTAAAAATCAATTGAAAAGAACAATGTCAAAGGACATTTTAGCTGTTAACCTCATTCCTGGTAAAAGAAACAGCTAAAATAAAACACTATTTTCACCCATCTGCTTAAGGAAGAATATACTAGGAAACTTGTATCATGTATACTGTGTACTTTTATCTTCACTATAGTGTGACAACTACATAATCTTCCCAACATCACACACACAAGCAATTGGAGGGCTTCCATTTTTTTAAAGAATCTGTCAAAACACAGTATTGGTGAAAGTGAGGCATTAACAGCAGGCATGGTCATACATTCTTGCTCATATAGCATTATTGAAGACTCTTGGAGGAACATGTTCTTTACGGAGCTCAAGGAATCCAAAAATGCTACACAATTTTCCTTCTGAGTTTTTTCTATTTGTTGCAAAATCAAGATGTACCAAAGACAGTCTTTTCTTACACATGCTTTAAAAATGAAAACTAGGCTGGAGAGTTGTCTTAGCAGTTAAGGCCCGTGCCCATTCTCTTTCCTTCTCCCTTTATCTACCTCTTTCTCTCTCAAATAAATAAATAAAATACTTAAAAGGAAAACTAACATAAATTAAAAATATGGATTTTAAGTTCTCATTTAGGTAAAATATAGGAGAAAATATATACAAGTGTTTTATATCATAATATTTCTTAAAAGTTATATAAGGTCCCCTATACTTCTTGGTTAATGTTCCCTTTTCCCCTCCATCTTCAGGGGCAGCAAAATCAGGGTGAGTTCTCCTATCATATTACTCTTGACTTTTGTCTGCCTCTTTCACATTTATAAGCCCTTCTGATTTTACTGTATTTTAAAGTCAGTCTATTTGCATGATGATTCCAACTAAGTTAAATTATTAATTTCCTGTACCATTTAATGTAACATATCCAAAGATTCCAGAGATGGACACAAGGAATATTTGGGGGGGTGGGGAGAAGAGGCTACTATGATTTAAATTCAACTCATAGAACATGTGAACAGAACTGAGAGGTAATATATTTAAAAGGTGATTAAGTCTTAGGAGTTCAGCCCTCAGGAATGGATGAATGTTATTATCACTTGGGTTCATTCTATGTGAGCTCCTTTTAAATGCATTAGCTCAACACCCACCCTCTCTCAGCTTCAAACCTTCAACTGCTCTTCTATCTCCTACCTTCTGCCCCAACACGTAGCTTTAATGCCTTCAGAAGATGGCACCCCACAGTCTTGGATTCCCCAGCCTCTAGAACCATGAGCCAAAAAAAAAATGGATTTAATTATATTTCACCCAATCTGTGGTATGCTATCCCCATAGCAGAAAGTGGACCAAAACAGGGGCCATTGTGTCATTTAGAAAGAATGACTAAATTCTTAGTTTTCTTAGAAATAACAATGCTTTATTAAAGTAGTTTATCAGAGAGAAGGTGTAGTTATGTTAAAAAGAAGAGTGATTTGGGGGCTAGGGAGATGACTGAGTTGTTAAGATAAAGTGTTTATCATGCAAGCATAAGGACCTAAGCTCTGTCTCCAGAACATAACATGGACATGGTGGCACATGGCTGTGGTCCCCTCACTGGGGAAGCAAACATAAGAGAATTGCTGGGGTCACATCAGTAAGCTCCAGGTTCAAAAAAATAAGAAGAGTAATTGAGGAAAACACCCAACAATAACCTGTGGCCTCCACATGGACATGCATACATGTGCATTCTTTTCATATATACACCCTACACAAATGAGTTTGTATACATATACTCATGCTCACCAGACACATATATACATGCAAAAAAATGAGAAAAGTGACTTTATATATGGAAAAAGCTACATGTCAAAACTAATAATAAAATAATAATAATAATAATAATAAACATATGAGACAACATATATACATGAAGGGAGCATTTCAATCAATTGCTCCCAGGAACAACCACTCTGCAAATCTTCATCGACTGCTAGTATTACTTCTTTACAGTATCCACCCCACAGTCTTATTGCTGCTTTGCATGTATTTATTCTTTGCTGATATTAATTCTTCTAAAATAGTCATTCCACAGTCTTATAACTCTGGCTAGTTTAGTGACTACAGCATGATTTTTTGACATAAAATATCTCTAGGATTCACTGGAGGGGGAAAACAGAACACTTGAATAATAGAAAAATTTACAATGACTAACCAATCAATCTACTTGCTACTAAAATTCTATTTATACCCAGTGTGAAAGATGAATAGGCAGTGATAACTCAAGCCTGCATTTCAGGATGACTCATTTCTTAGATGAAAATCAGTCAATGCTCTTCTGTACACATCACCCAAGCTTTCCTGATCAAGTTCAGAGCCTCGACATCTACAACCCTTGAGAGATGTTCCCAGAGAAATCTTAGAAAAAGACACTTTTGGGAGTGTTCAAACAGTAACTTGAAATCATCGCAGTGCAAAGGGAATGGAAGCATTAGAGTGAAGGTAGTAGGGAAGAAGACAGGCAGAAAGAAAAGTAGATATTAAGGCTTGATGGTGTGAAGAGAGGTGTGATTCCATGGAATAAATCCTAATGAGAATATTCTTCAAGATTAATTCAAAGTTAACTATAACATTAACTATATAATAAAGTTAACCCTTCTGGCCATGACATTACATAGGCTATCTGAAATGGAGATATGAGAGTCTAAACATATCAACAACCTGTTCTATGAGTGAACTAATATTAACCAACATTCCATTTTGCAAACAAATACACCCATAGTCATTGGTAAAGGAAAACACAGCTGGCAGTGATAACTCACACTTGAAATCACATCACTTGCAAGGCTGAGGCAGGAGAATCACAAGTTCACAATCAGCTTGGACTACATAGTAAGATATTCTCATTCTCTCTCTCTCCCCTCTCTCTCACACACACATACATACATGCGCACACACACACCCTGTAATAGTAGATAAGACCCAATATATAAGATAAAGTTTATCTAGGACATTCCCCACAGAATTATGATGAAATAACCTGCTCAGTGTAAGTGTGCTGTTCAAAGAGGGTCTTTGCATATAAAAGTTAAATATATACTTAATCACTAATTAGCTTTCTGAACTTCTCATGGTAAACTATCTTTTTTATATAAAGCACATTACTAATGGATCTTCTTGTGGTCTTCTAGCTCCCATAACAGATTATTATCTTGGGAACACTGCCCAAAATTTTAAGATGGCTGTCCATGTGAGGAAGTATGGTTTCTAATTACAAAAGAGGTTAAATGAATGGCCTGGACTGAGCCCAGCCAGACTTCCCAGGATCATAGCCTACTCAAAGACTCAAAACATACTCTTTGGACCTATTCAGGTATAGATAGGGTAGGGAGAAGAGATTCCCACTCAGCCACCACACAAATTGTTTTAAAATAAAAATATTTCTCTTTTCTAAATAAAAGAAAGTAAAAGATACTCTTGTGTTCTTCCATGTCTTTACAACTTGTGGACTTGCAAAAGGTATTTAAGATATAACTGCTGGAGCAAGAGCTCAGCATGTGTTTTCTATACAAGCATGAAGGCCTGAGGGGGCCTGAAATTGCCCAAGTTCAAATCTCCACATCCCATGGGAAATAGCTGGATGTGGCCACATGTAGCTATAACCCTAGTCCATCAAGGGAGTAGAGACACAAGAATCTTAGGATCTCTAGAATTAGTGAAAAGGAATCTCCAGTTCATAACAAGACCAAGAAAAAGAGGAATAGGGTAGTTCACCCTAGGTTCTGTTCCAGGCTCCACAACGACCCCCTACACAGGTGAAGCGTATGAGAAACCACAAGAGCACACACATACACCACACACACAAGCAAAAAAGAGCTGTAACTCTGATATGTTAATGAAATAATACATTATTTCAGAGGTTCATGAAAAAGATTTAAATGACTTGTGTTCTGAAGAACAGTACTCAACCACAGCTTTGAGAGATGGTGATTTCATTAGGAGTTAACCAGTAGCCAATAAAAATAATACACAAAAAAACTGGACCCAAATGGAAATGGTACCATAAAATGCTATATCCTGAAAGACATACTAAAAGGTTGAACCTGCATCAGGTGCTTGGAGAGAACACTTGAATCACCGGGGCCTGGAGAAGGTATGATGAAGACTAACTTCAGTCTTCTCCTATTTCTCTCTGCATCACTCCCTCTTCTCTCTCATATTACCTATACTTTTTCTTCCTTCTCTTCCCTTGGCACAGACCTGTTAACTCTCACTACCAGCATGTGGTTAACATCCACAATGAGCTGTTCATCAGTGAGACCTACAAGGTTTCCCAAAAGACGACAGATTTCTGTCAGAGTACTTGATGACCCACCAAAGGTTAATGGTAAGACCCTACTGCTGAAAACACCATATGCTGTTCAGATGGAACATGGAGAGACCTGGCTGGAATCTGGAAGAGAGTCAGTCCCCAGACAGTTACCTTGTCTAGTGTCAGAAGGTGCTAAATAAGTGACTAGGGGAAAATGACCAACATCTGTCTAAGCAACTCGTGGTCTAAGCTACTCAGCAACAAACAACCTGACATGATGCTCACACAAGTACAGTAGTGGCACACAGCCATGGTGGGTTACCAACTGCTCTAGATTTGGCTAAAGGATCCACTCAGTGTAATGGAACCCATACCTGGAAACTAGAAACGGGAAACATGTCAGAACCATATCCAAAAACAAGCCCACTCTCCAATATCAAGCTCCCACCAATAGTGGGATACAAGAGGACCTACACCTATTAAATTATCTCTAAAATAATAAAGGTTATCCATGTATCTTGCACTGACCTCACTCTCCGTTGGAGAATCTGCTTCTCTGTTTCAGATGGGTGCATATCCTGAGGAGATAATCAGCCCATCGCACCTCAACAGGGTACCAGATGAAGCCATTGAGTTATAGGGGAAATGAGCAAGAGTGCTGTTTTATGGGTGAACCTGGTACTAGCACAAGGGGAAAGGAGATAGACACAAAGAACTCTCAACCCCTACCAAATCAGATATCCAGAGACACAGAGACTCACAAAACCTCATCACTGAAATAGACCTAAAATGAACCCAACATGGCTCAGGGAAATTCACAGAAGAGGGGGCAGAAAGATTGTTAGAGCCATGAGTTGGGTCATTATACACAGAGTCATTGCCTCTCCCGCATAACTGATGGCTACCCACATAAGGCAAGACCCATATTACCCATGGGGGGAGGACAGGGAGAAGGCTAACGATGGTACCATCATGGCTGTATATATTCTATATACATAACAAATAAAAATATTTTTAAAAATAATATTTATAAAGAAGACTAAATAAAGCTGGGCTGCATAGGTTAATGAAAGAACAGAGAGTGAACAACCTCTTTCAAAGAAGCTTAAGAATTTGTTAGCAATGAAAAAGACTCCAGGTAAATTACAGAAAATCATTCCCTAAAAAGTTACCACATAATATCTATATTGTTTTGATGTCAAACAGCTATCTATCATTGGGGATTTTTCATTTAAGGTTGTATAACAGAAAGTCTACTTCTTTCCCCCTTGGTGCTCTTTAATTAAAAAAATCTCTTAAACATGTCCAAAAACTAGGCACAATAATCTGAGTCAAATCTTTCACTGATGATTCTTTAACAAAGCTCTTCATTCTATATAGACTAACACTAATATCCTCTGGAACCCTACTGCAATGTATTCCAAATTAACCATTTGCCACTAGGAGACAGTTTAAACGTTGGGAAGAGATGGGCTAAACTGTATCAATCCTATTCAGAAATCACTTCATGATGTTCAAGATAATACTATTTGCCCTATAATTAAGTCTCATTTGAGCCTTCCCTCACAGAAGCATATACTTAACAGTGAAAAGACCTTAGGGATCACAAAAACAATTTAAAAAATACTTAAGGGACTGGGGAGATGGCTCACAAGGTAAAAGCACTTGCTACACAAGCTTTAAGAGCTGAGAGGGCCTGAGATGGTTCAACTCCTCAGCACCCATGTAAACAGCTAAGCAAGGCCAGTCTCGTGGGTGGAGGGAGGAATGGAAACTGGAGAATCAGAAGCACTAGTGCTCACTGACTGAAAACAGCACCTCCAGATTTACTGAGAGACTACTGTCAAAGAAAAAAGCAAATATGCAAAAAGATAAGGATGCCAGATGTTCACCTCTGAGCTCTATAAGCACTCATTGAGCATACTCATCTACATATACAAGTGCATATGTCACGCACACATCACACCACACCATACATACTCCACACACACACACACACACACACACAGAAAAATAAATGACTCTTTTCAATTCAACACAGTGTGGTAAACATTTTAAAGGATAAAATAAAATTATCCCAAAAAGGAGGATTTGGGGAGACAATTACAACACTCAATTACCTTGGTTCTAAAAGAAAATACACACTCCTAACTTAGGTTGCTGGAGGTGATCTATGAAGGCTACAGTCAACCTTTGTTGTACCAGTCCGTTACTACTGACTCATTTGTTGTGTCACAAATTTATTGTATTTGAATGCCTATTCAGTTTTAATGCCTTCTTACATTTTTCCTCTCCAGCTTAAAATGGGCTTTCTTCCAGTAGCTTGAGTTAGAACTGTGCATTACATAAAAGTACATTGGTACATATAATATAAGTACATACAAATATAAATATCATATAACTATAAGGACACAGGACTTTATTCACAAATGCCAAATTCTCCTAACTACCAGCATAAAACACTAATATTTTATGCCTCAGAAAACACAGAATCACTCAGCCTGGCCATGCATCACCTTCCACAGCAGCTAGACCCTTGATTACTTCACCTGAATCACCAGTTTTCCTAGAGCAGGAATGCTGGGCCCAACTAACGGCATTTAAACTGGTTTAGAAGGAGACGTTGCAAAGTGGCATGCTGACTCTGTACGAGTATAAAATGGAAAGGCTGGCAAGCTAAAGTCTGCCTTTTATCACGCCTATTCATACTCTTACTCCTAGGAAAACATCTGAAACTGAGTTTGGGTTGAAAGAGTTAAAAAGCTAGGGCTGTTCCATCAAATGCAAGGCATGTTATTATGCAACTACTATTTAAAAACACGAAACAGGCAGCCAAGCCAAAAGGTGGATGGACACAACTGTCATCTAAATGTTCTTGGCTTTGTTTCCTATGTTCAATAGGGTTCTCTGAGAAAGCAGCCTTAATGATTATGGCTCACTTGTGCAAAACAGTGGCTGGGCAGAAAACAAACAGTACAGAGCCTAGTATAGCTCATACTAGGCCTTGTTCCTATTACCAAAGCCCAAAGCAAACAGAAGTCCATCAGCTAAATGAGTAAAATACCTAGGAATTTCCTGTCCAGAATAACCAACTCCAGAGATTCCTGGTCATGCTGTGTTATACATCTTTCCAGACTTAATGGTTTTTGGGACCTCACACCAAACCAATGATAAAATATCCTATATCATTTGGGTTCCCATCCAGTCATTCGTATCAGTGACTTGACTGCCTTCAGAGCAGCTCAGCTGTTGGGAAGTGATTTAACTGAAGCTTTACTGCTTTGGGAGCAAGGAGTCCTAAAAAAACATTCGGATGTCAAGTCCGGTGGGATGAGTTTCCGTAGCAGTAAGAAATCCAGGGAGATTTTTGTAAGCATCAAGTAATTAGTTTACTGGTTATTCGGGGACCTCCACAAATGTAATCCAGCACAAGATAAGGAAAACAGTATTTCGGATTTACAATGCTAATATCTTAAGAAACTTCAAGAATGGGTTATAAAATAATGTGAAACTGTATTCTTCTTAAGAATACCCAATCAGGGCTGGAGAGATTGCTCAGTGGTTAAGAACACTTTCTGTGCAAGCACGAAGACCTGAGGAATCCTGAGAGACCCTGAGTCTGATCCCGAGGACCCACATAAAAACAACTGAGCAGAGGCGTCTCTAATCCCAGTTCCAAGAGGGTCAGAGATCTGAGAATCACTGGAGCTCTTGGAAAAAAACAACACACATGGGGATCAGTAAGAGACTACAACTCATAAAAGAACTGATGGAAAATCAATGGAGCATGTCAACAGGTGAGCAACTCTGGCCACTACAGGTGAGTTGGTACCTAGCAACAGGCAAGCACATGGGCACCTCATAGGCGCACACACACATGCATACAAAACACACACACACACACCCCAAAGAGTGCCCAATCATCTGATTTTTCATATTATTAGTAAATATTAGTTGATTCACATTAGGCCCTGAACTAATCAGTTCTCTAAGGACAGGTTATTTTAGAAGAAGAAGAAGAAAAGAAGGAGGAGGAGGAGAAAGGAGGAGGAGAAGAAAAGGAAGAAGGAAGAAGAGAAGAAAAGGAAGGAGGAGAAGAAGAAGGAGGATGAAGGAGGAGAAGAAAAGGAGGAAGAAAAGGAAGAAGAGAAGGATGAAGAAGAGGAGGAGGAGATAAACAGAATGAAAACAGTAAAAGAATGAATAAATGCTAACTAAACAAGATTAAAACTAATTTTTTAAAACTATAGCTTAGAGAACATTCAATATCAAAGAAAAGAAATTAACTCCATTGGCCTAGCTCAGTTTTATCTACTTAAAATGTCAGGTAGAGAAAATCTTGAAACTATTCATGAAAAATAAGTCTTCAAACAGATTACAGTGGCTGAGAGACATTTCCCTTACTAAAAATGTAGTCTAAAAACGAGAAAAACTATCAATCAAGTTGCTTTGAAGAGAAACAATCTGAAAACTATGAAATTGTCTCATTTTAAAGTTATCTGTGTTTTATTTTATGCAAATTAGACAGAGCAAAAAAAATTGAATTTGCAGATGAGTTGCTTTTAAGTCTACACCACCCTCCAAAGTACTAAAAATAGAAAGTGCTGTTTCCATTCATTTGAAATTATCTACTGACAAAAGAAATCAATTCACAATATCAGGAAACAAGACATATTCTTCCCCTTTTCCATTTATTTTTCCATTCTGACACTACACAGCTGACATTATGTGGATTTCAACTCCTCCCTCAACAAGAAAGCTGGAAAAGGTCAATGATCGTTAAAAACAAATGAACAACAGTCAGTCAGGTGTGTGGTGGATGATTTCCCAGCACAAGAAGACACAGCTTCTCAGGGCTCTGGTACTTGATGTCTTTTAAAACAAAAGTCTAAATTAATTAATTAATTAATTAATTAATTTAAAAAACAGCCCACCCATGGAATCCAATGTAAACACTGATCTTTACTTTGTGAAAGCTGGAAGGGAAATGGTATGTTACAACAGCGCAGTAAAAGTTTTCATCATGCACAAATACTAGAAAAGGTAGCAATGCTGCTGTGTGTCCCCTTTGTACAGCCAAACAGAGTCATCTCTGATGTATACTACTATAAATCCTTAAAGGAACAAACTAGAAAGTAAACATTAGCATTTAGTCCCTCCTTACATAGTGCTAACTCTGTCCATGCTAATTAAAAATCAAGAAACTTGTCATATTTGTCAGAGGGAAAAGGTACCACTTAATCATCTAAGTTGTGAGGTAACACTGCAAATTTATATCTAGATCAAACTATCATAGTGTTTTAAAAAATAACTGTAAAAATGCATGACTATAAGATTTAACAATCAAAATATAAGCATATAATAGCCAGAGGTTATTTGAATTTAGAAATATGATGCTTAAAGGTAAAGGTTGAGATCATTTTAAATGATGTCATCAAATATATGAATTCTATTCATACTCTCAGACACATTGAAAAACCCTGGAATGAGAGTAACTAAGTACAGTGGTAGGGAGACATAGCATAAAACCTGGAACCACGGAGAGTTGTCTGTAAAATAACTTTCTTATACTCCCCAAACACATCATAGACTTTCATATAGCCAGCTATTAAGTAGACAAGTTACATAGTTTGACAGATACAAAATAAACCCCAGGCCTAGGAACATTCAATGTAATTCAAGGGCTAAGACAATAACATAAATGGATGACATGATAACATAAGAATACGTAACATTCATTGAGTCTTTACTAAATAAATATTTTATGGCATTTACAACTCCAGAACAATGCTGAGACATAATATTACTTGTATCCTTGTTTTATAGAGGAAGAAACTAAGAAGTAAATTAATCTACCTAAGGTTATGTAACAGAATAAGGATTTCAGCACAGAAAGTCTGACTCCAGAGCACATTAAGTAGGATCCATGTCCCCTTCTTATAAAATATAACAGGGTATTGAAAAATGGAAGATTCATTTTTTTTTATAGGAGTAGTGATGCAGTGGGGACAGGGAGATGATGCTGGAAAAGATGAAACTCTTCATTCTGTGTGGAAAAGGGTCATTTATCATGATGGTGATGGGACAAGATTTTAAAAGGGGGTTTTTGAGAATAGCACTAGCAGAACCAGGGAACTTTATAAGTGGCTGGTTCCTGACAGAAACATCACAGTGGTTATAACTTGAATTCCTGGAAATAGAGGACAGTCCAAAGACAAGACCTTGCATGAAAAAAGGTATTGGTGTGGGGGGGGGCGGATATGTTCTGATTGGCAGTAGCAGCATGCATACAAAGGAGTAACTGGGTGCTAAGGCAAAATGGTAAAGTCCACCATATTGTGACTACCAAAATTAAATATTTTAATGTTTTCTTGTATGTTAATTATATCTCAAAAGAAGAAAAGAGGGCTGGAAAGATGACTCAATGATTAATACACTTGCCTGCAAAGCCTAAGGACCGCAGTTTGATTCCCCAGTACTCACATAAAGCCAGATGCACAAAGTGACTCATGAATCAGGAGTTTGCAGTGACTAGAGGCCCTGACACACTCATTCTCTCTCTCACTTGCTCTCACTCTTCCTCTCAAATAAACAAATAAAAAAAGAAAAGAAGGGAAGGAAGTAAACTTCTGACACGTTGTAAAGGTGAAATCTCCTTTTCTGTCTTTTCTTTTTTTTTTTTTTTTTTTTTTTTTGAGGTAAGCCCAACAGACTGGCCTTTTGTTATAATGTGAGAGAATGAGAACAAGACAGAGAGAGAATTGGCATGCCAGGGCCTCCAACCACTATAATTTAATTCCAGACATGTGTGCCACCTTGTGTGCATGTGCACCCTTGCATGTTTGAGTAACCTTGTGTGTCTGGCTTATGTGGGACCTGGAGAGTCAAATATGTGTCCTTAGGTTCCACAGGCAAGTGCCTTATCCACTAAGCCATATCTCCAGCCCAGAAATCTTTTTCAAGTTATGTCAAACCTTTACAAGTGCAAATTAAGTCCTCTAAATTTAAATTAATAAAGTTTTACTATTAGCACTACTTCTTATATTTTACATATATATATATATATATATATATATATATATATATATATATAGTGGGTGATGTAAATTACTTCAATCTATTTATAACAGTGGGATGGCAAGCCTATCTACTCTTAAAAAATGTACAACTGATTTCTCTATTGATGGGCAAAATTAAAGGTCAATTGAAGGGGCCAATATTCCATGTTCATGAACTAGAATACTTTATACTGTTGAAATGTTAACTTTCCCCCAATTTTTCTCTACTTAAAATTCACTCAATCTCAATCCTAGCAGG
This sequence comes from Orientallactaga sibirica, assembly GCA_036365145.1. NCBI lineage: Eukaryota > Metazoa > Chordata > Mammalia > Rodentia > Dipodidae > Orientallactaga > Orientallactaga sibirica. The sequence continues at coordinate 8,226,971 of JAEOAD010000019.1, read as the reverse complement.
CTTTTCTGTGAAAACAAGCAAGCCATTTTAAAATATATAGGATAGGATGGATAATTATGGCCCCAAAAGTCTCTTAAAAGGACAGGTATATAGTACTTACACTACCTGACTTCAAAAATGAGCATAAAGCTATGACATTCACGAATGATGGTTGTCCTAAGCATAAAAACACATATTTCAGAAATAAACAGCTGATTTTTTTAAAATATAAAACTTTCAATTCAATGAGGGAAAAAATTCTTTTAAAAAAAAACGGTGCTGGAATAACTAAAAATTAATTTAATAAAAAATGAGCATACATCATTAATTTAAATTCTATATAAAAGTTTACTCACAATGGATCACTACACACACAGAAGCAAAACATTTGGCAGAAAATAGAAAAGAAAATCTTCACAACCTTAAATAGGCACATTTTCTTTAACCTTGGGGCACTAGAAATTGATACCTGGAGCTTCATCAAAATTTTTAACTTATTTAGAATATAAAACAAAAACTACATAATATGAGAAAATATTGTCAATACATATATCTGGCAAAGAAAAACTGTATGAAAATACATGAGGAACTCTCAGAACTCAATAAAATGAGCTGTTTTTTTTTAAACAGAGAAATCATTTAGGTGTATACTTCATCAAAGGAGATGCATAAATGACCAATGAGGATGTGAAAAGCTGCTCAACATAAGAGAGAAAAATGCAAATTGAAATCACAGTATACCACTAAAGGACATAAATTGAAGACTGACAATAGCAAATATTGGCAAGAATGTGAAAAACTGAACTCCCATGCACTGTTGTAAAAAAATATTATAACCACTTTGGAAAATGGTTTGACAGTTTCTCAAAAACAGTATTTCTAGTTATACAATGGTTAAGAAGAAGTGAAAACATAGTAGGTGGGGATGTATCTCAGTAGTAGAGCAATTGCAGGCATGCATGAGACACTAGTTCAAACCCAGCACCAAAAAGTAATATATATAAAATCATTGCTAAGAAATGAAAATGTATGTCCACACAAAGAATTATGCATGAGTACTTATATGGTAACCTTATTTTTAAGAACCCAGGACAAGACTCAATTCAGCACCGACAGGGAGATGAACCAATTAAAATCATTTCTGTTATCCAATAATAAAAAAGACTTCAATAGCCACAACATAGCTGAAAATGTTTTACTGAACAAATGAAGTATATCTACTATAATTCCATTTATATGAAATTTTAGATGTGGGAATTGCCTAAAAGAGTCAAAAGAGAACTTTATGGAATGTTGGAAACATTTGTCATAACAATGGCTACATGTATATAGATATACATTGCAAATATATGTGTATCAAAATTCATTAAACTTTACATTGAAAGTGAATTGCTAAGTCATATGTAAATGTGTGAATATTTAATAATGTAGTCAATCATTGAAAATATGCTTATTAATATTTACCAATATTTTAAGCTTAATTATTTATAATATGTAAAAAGATGCCTTATCTTTGATTTACTTTTCTAGTTATTAAAAATGAAATCACAGTGCTGGAGAGATGGCTTAGCAGTTAAGGTACATGCCTATAAAGCCTAAGGACTCCAGTTTGATTCTCCAGGTCCCACATTAGCCAGATGCACGTGGTGGCGCAAGCATCTGGAGTTCGTTTGCAGTGGCTAGAGGCTCTGGTGTGCCCATTCTCACTCTTTCTCTCTCCCTCCCTCTCTCTGTCTCTAATAAATAAAAATAAAATCTAAAAAAATGAAATCCATATTAAAAGTAAGAATTGGCAAACTAAGATCAGTGGACTAAAGCCTGCATGTCATGTGGTTTCTCTTAAGCTAATTTTTTTTTACATATTAAATGATTGGGGAAAAGCAAAAGACAACAAACAATATTTTCATATATAAAAATTACATGAAATTCAAATTTCAGTGTTTATCAATAAAGTTTTATTAAAACACAGCCACTCTCATTTGGTTTTGCACTATAATGGCAGGGCTGAAAGTATACTAGTCTAAAACATTCACTTCCTACATTATATAAAACATTATATATATATATGTATATAATGTATATATATATACATTATATAATCCACATTATATAAAATGTTTGCAGATCCCTGATTTAGAGAATCCTAGCAGCACCACTGAATTTAGAAGCTACTATGGCAAACAGAATTTTCCAATCATGACCACTATGATATTTTCCACATTACATGCTTTTCTGTATTGTGATCTTACTACTCCCTCACCACAAAAATGGCTCTGGTCTTCTTTCCTTCCCTTTGAATGTAGCTTATCATAGTGACTTACATGATCAATACAATATAGTGGAAATGTCTTCTGACACTTCAGAGGCCAAATCATAAGAAACCTTGCAGCTTCTACCTAGGCTTCTCTTAGAATGCTTGGTCATGGGCTATTTCCTCCATGAACCTAGCACCATGCTGTAAGAGGCTTCAGCCTCATGAAAAAGTATAGGCAGTTCTGTCTATGGCCCAACAAGACCCAAGAGATAGCCAGCTGAGATGACCCTTTAAGATGGCTGTAGCACCAAAAGAAATCTGACCACAACATAAAGACCTATCATGAGAACCATCAGTGGGGTCCAATCAGCCCAAAGAACAATTAAAGATAATAATGCATACTTGTTTGCATACTGTATTTGGGGATTTTTTTTTAAATAGCAATAGGTTAACAGTCACCACTATACTAAAATAAGCCTAGGAAAGTTCAGATGAGAAATTCTAGACTTGTGAGGCAAGGCCAAGCTTGGACACTCACTTGTTTCCCCAAGTCTCCCTCCATCTCAAGTATTCAAGCAGTCATGAGTGGAAGAAGAAACACAAGTTACTGCAGTGGAATCACTGTGGTTACCTTGGTATGATCTGAAAAGCATGCAAAAGCCCAAATCTTATATTTTTTTAATTTGTGGAATTGCAACAAGAATACAAAAAAATTCTCATTTTCATGCAATAAGTAAATTGATAATTTATATCAGACACAGAAAGTCATGGCAAATTATCAATAAATTACAATTCATCCACTAATAAATTTAAGCTCAGTAATAAAAGTCTATATGCTACCACTGTTTTTGTGTCACTTGGCACTGCTTTGCAAGATGACAAGAATTGTTCACTGACATGTCACTGGCATGTAGCAGTAATATGTGAACAACTCCTTAGCCTAGTTTTTTTTTTTTTAAGTAAATTCAGTATTAATTCTCATATAAGCCCACATATCATATTTTCAATGATACTACCTTAATCATTAGCAGATATAAACTGTCTAGACTATTACAGCTTTCTGCCACATCCTGGGAATACATCTTTGAAACTGGTAGAAATTTCATTCATAAAAGTCCAAGGTGGCTCTAACTCATTAACCTATAGACACTACTAAGAAATACACAGTAGGGCTGGGGAGATGGCTTAGTGGTTAAGGCGCATGCCTGCAAAGCCAAAGGACCTAGGTTTGGATTCCCCAGGACTCACATAAGCCAGATGCACAAGGTGGCACATGCATCTGGAATTCATTTGCAGTAGCTGGAGTCCCTAGAGTGCCCATTCTCTCTCAAACAGACAAACAAACAATGAAATGAATTGCTTATTTCACAACTAAGTGGATCTTTCTGGAACACCAAAGATTCCTACTTTTCCTTAATATAGTACATTTAGTTCATGTGACCATTCATATGACAATTACATTAACATGGAAAACATTTACACTGATCAATATTTTAAGTGGAAAACATTCCAACTTTTTTGTGGTTTATGCCATTTCTGCAAGAGTGCTGTGACCAATTGCTGATCCCTGTCATGGGAGTGAGTGGAAGTAAGAAATACATGAGGATTTTGCCAACACAATCCACTTTATCCACTTCTAGGCAGTCTCTTCCCTTCAGAAGTGTCCATGATAGAACTTGCAGTTTTCTACCCAGCCTTAGAAAATGGTATCTCTCCTTCTCACTGCTTTTCCACTTCTGAATACTCTTGTGCACAGATAATCCCCATCCTGGACTGAAGTCCTGGCCCCCAAAGGTCAATCCTCTTAATGACAAAAGTTTACTCAGTAGGCCACACTTGGAGTTGATAATACATAGCCAAACACTGGTAGTATGTGGTAGACATGACTTGGAATCAGGCACCTGAGAACCAGTTTCTACAGTCAGTCACTCCTGGTAATGCAATTGCTGCTATTTTTACAGCATGCATGAAATTGCACTTTTGTTTTTTAATTCCTAATTATCTAAATTAATACAAATAATGTAGTAATATAATAAATATACATTATATAAATATATATTATAAAATACAATAAAGATGATATAACTAAAGTTTATATTTTTAAAAAACATTAACAAGTATGTTAATGTCATATATTAACTAGGAAAAGTGGAAGCAAATCTATCGTCTTCAGAAAAAGAAACAAACAAACATAACCATACAATCCATAGTCTAATTTCCTATACAGTCAATATTGACAGTTGAGTAATATTTGAAAAAAAAACTTAATGATCAGTGACTATTATTAATATGTAAATTTTTCTCACTCAGAATCCATAGCAGTCCTATTTATATCCTATGTAATTCCATGAGAATTGTATGGGAAAAGTTTCCATATATGGCAATTTTCCCTGATGGACTTCCTACAGTTTATACAGGATATGAATCTGCTCTACTGTGACAATGAAAATAACAGATGAACACTCATGTAATTTTTGCTGAACAAAGTATATGCAAAAAGTTAGGGAGACCAACATTGAAGTGAACATAAGAAGCCACTGGATATTTTTACTTTGTTTTTATACTAGTGGAATAAATACATAAATATCGAGGAGAGAAAATTATTTCTGTCTTGGTTTGAAATATTCTCCTGATTCTAAGAATTACAATCTCAACTATTACTAGATAAACACTCAAAAGGGAATCTCACATCAGACCTTACATTACATTGTCTGAAGGAAAGAAAGACTAGACAAAGTTACTTACATGGGCTTTAACATCCCAAGCTCCTGAGAGATCATATTCCACCTGTAATCTATAATTATTTTTTTCATATTTGACCTATCAGTCTGTGATACTCTACTTATCTAAAGTCATGTAATAATATTTTCCTTTTACTTCCAATGTTCTAAGTAAAGACTTGGGAATTGTGTATAACCCAGTTAAATATTTTTATTTCTACCTTAAGTGAGATAAAAACATCTGAAATGCAATATAGCTAAATACTAGTAGCCAGATTAAAGCTGTAGGAAGGAAAATGGCTGGTGTTCCTAAATTACTTAGTTTCATATGACAAATACTAATAAAAGGGAAAATAAAATACAGTACTACAACTGCCAAACATAAACAGTATGTGATGGTTTATATTAATTGTCAACTGACAAGATCTATAATCACCTGTGAGGGATTATGTAGATTAGGTTATCCTCTGGGCTTGCCTGGGAGGGATTTTCTTGATTAGGTAAAGTGGGAAGACCTACCTTAACTCTAAGCAGTCATGCCATGATGGACTCTAACCTGGAGCAATAAGCTGAAGTAAAACTTCCTCCATTAAACTGATTCCCAGTGATGAGAAGGTAACTAATATATAGCAAAAACAATAATCTCTGACACATTATTTAATAATAATTATATGCTTATCCTGACAAATGGTCCATCTATGCACAACCATTTTTGAATCACTATTAACATTTCAACTGCTTCAGAGATTTACAACAAAACACCAGAACCACGTTCAATCTCGCATGTCACCAGTTATCAAAATACAAATAAAAAAGTATAACTTGGGGCCTGGTATGGTGGTGCACACCTTTAATCCCAGCACTTGGCAGGCAGAGGTAGGATGGTCGCTGTGAGTTTGAGGCCACTCTGGGACTACATATTGAATTCCAGGTCAACCTGGGCTAGAGTGAGACCCTACCTCGAAAAACCAAAAATAAAAAAGTGTAACTCGGGCTGAAGAGATAGCTTAGCAGTTAAGGCACTTGCTTGCACAGCCTAGGACCCAGGTTTGATTCCCCAGTATCCACATAAGCCAGATGCACAAAGTGGTGCATGCATCTGGAGGTCATTTGCAATGGCTAGAGGCTCCAGTGTGCCCTTTCTTTTTCTCCCTCTTTCTCTGCTTCTCCCTCTCTCAAATAAATAAAATACTTTTTTAAAAGTGTAACTCCTTGTTTTGTTCAGAGAGATGCGTATTTAATGATAGTATCTTTGTGACCTAATATTGCCAAAGCATATTTATTCAACTATATCTCACCTAATTTCTCAAGTTTTGGGGGAACTACCTTGCTCTTGATAGCATGATACCATGCTCACTATTAAATCTGAGAAGCTGTCACTTCCAACTTAGTACACTTATCCATAGCAAAAGTCAACAGCTGAACTTTTGGTGCCCATTACATACAAATCATATAGGGCATGTTCCTCCTGTCTTCCCCACCACCCTATCCAAGGTGATGTAAGCACATCATGGCCAGAGATAACTCCTGATTTTCTGACATGTCCATCTGTCATTTCCTGATCTCCACTAAGCTGAGGTGAGTGGGGTTCACACTAGCTACCACTTTGTTGGTACTCTATTGTTTTCTTCCATGCCTCACAGATACTGAGATGTTCTCTTTATTAACACTTTAACAAAATTTTCAGAGGAGAGATTAGATGCTGTTTGCCCCGGGGACACCGTTTTTCAGCAGGTAAGGTCTTGCTCTAATGACACAGGTGCTTTGGAAGTTACATTAATGAATTAGGACACAATTCCCACCACAGCACATCTTAAATGGTCCCTTTCAATGGCACCCTTGAGAAATAGAAAAAGTTAAACATGAGAGAGGAGGACAAAGCAGCACTATGCCTAGTCAATACTAATTGAATAAATGTTCATGGAATGTAAAGTGTTCCTTGGAGAATAACTCTGTGAAGGAAGATATAACCAAATGACAGGAGTGCAAAGCCAGTTTTGCTTACTCAACAAAAAGAAACAATGGGGCTGGGGAGATGGCTCAGCACTTAAAAAGTCACTTGCCTGCAAAGCTTGCTGCCCTGGGTTTGATTCCCTAATACCCATGTAAAACCAAAAGCACAAAGTAGTACATGAGTCTGGAATTGGCTTGCAGTGGCAAAAGGCCCTGGTATGTGTCCCCCGCTTTCACTCTCTCTCTCTCTCTACCTCCCCATTCTCTTTTTGCATATTTAAAATATTGAAACAAGAAACTTTAAAAAAAGAAAAGACACATTTTTTCCTTTACCAGTTTTCTTTATCCCACAAAAGATGAAACTTTGCTTTCCTCTTAAAATACATTTTAAAAGATTTTTTTAAATTTTTCAGAATTTAACTGATTTTTTTAATATATACTGTGACTAAATCAAATTAAGTGCCACAAATATGCATTGGATGATCACCTCCCTCAGTAAAACTTCATTAATAGTATTTTTTCTTACATCTAAATTATTCTGACTCCATAAACTAAAAATCTATTTCTTCAAAGCCAATAAAGAACAAATGCTAAGCTGGAGAGGTGGCTTAGTGTCTGAGGATCCTAAGGACCCAGGTTCAATTCTCCAGGTCCCATGTAAGCCAGATATACATGGTGGTACATACACCTGGAGTTTGTTTGCAGTAGCTAGAGGCCCTGGCACACTCATTCTCATACTCTCTCTCTCTCTCTCTATCTCAAATAAATAAACAAAAATAAATCTTTTGAAAAAAGAACATATGCTCTACTACCGTTTTTAGACATTGGAAATTTCAATAAAGGACAAATTCAGTAAGAAACATATGATGTGGTAACAGAATCATAGAAAATTGACTGTGGCTGATTTATACACCTATGGGAGATTCATATCCACTATCCAGACAGATAAAACTGGGTCTATGGGAGATGGTGACTGCAAGGGTGTTAGTGGGTTGGGGATATAAGAGAAGTTATGCATGGAGCCTTAGGCTCAATCCCAGTGCTACCACAAAAAAAGTAAAAATAAAATACAATGCTGTCAAACATAGAGAATAAGTTATTAATTCTTTTTCCACAGTTGTGTAAGTATGTAAGTTTAATGAAACTGACTCTTCCAGGTAAATTTTTTAAGATATAATTTACTCTTTTTTGGTAGTTGGAGGTAGGTCATATTATGTCAGCAAGATAGAGTATGTTACTATGTAAAGCCCAGGCCATTGTATTCTTGACTGCAAAGGTCTGACACATAAAATCAATTTAATTACCCAATATTTTAAAATGAAGACATGTCTCCTTCTTGTATAGGCAAACGCAAGGAGGCAAGAAAGATAATTTAAGTGTCATTCACAATATGAACCTATGGTGTCACGAGTCAGAATTTTAGTTACAGGATCCCTAATAGTGACTAGGAAAGGCAACAAGACAACTTTCTGGGGAAACAGAAGAAATCTGAAGTTTGATCTCATCAGGGATTCCACAGGTATTCATAGAGCAAACTTGTTCAGAAAGGCATGCTCAGTGTGTATAAATCATACCACAACTTAAAAACTAAAAACACTGCAACCAAATTTAAGGGTAAGAATCAAACACTCTGGAATTAGCTAGAATAATGACTCTTTCTAGGACCTGCTACAGCATGGCACATAGGCTGATCAGCTAAGGATTTCATCAGTTTAGTGAGAACAGCAAAGGTGGCTTGGAAGATTCCTAAAGTAATTCGAATTTCAAATAGGAAGACGTTTCTGCATATTCTAAACAGATCGCTTCCACACCTATAAAATAATATGCCAAAGGTAGATACATGGGCACAAAAACCTATACCTGAAAACAAAGAAAATACACTTGTTTAATCTGGGGACAGACTTACAGGATCTCCTTACCTAAAAGACGGAAGTCCATTTTGAACTTAGTGTCCACTAGAGTATGAATCTACCTATGGGCTTCTAGTGACAAGCAAGAAATAAAACTTAATAGAGCAAAAGTATTCTCAACATTGCTCACTGAGTAAAAGCAAAATATGCTAAAATGCTGCATATAATGTTCTGTCTTCTGAATAGTATGCTGTTCTGTTTAATAATCTAGTAGCTATGGATACCAAAATCAAGCAGCAGTTTTCAAACACATCAATAGCACATGGACAAGACCATCAAATGTCATGGTTTTATGATCAAGAAAGGCTGTGTGACTACTTGATGAAACAGAACACCCTGGAAGAGTCTCTGGTCCACGAAGATGACCCCACAAGCCTCAACTTCCATTTTCAGCTAAACAAAGTAACAGGACTTGTTTTCATTAACACACCATATAAATATTTCTGGCCATTCCTAAGTCCCTACATAAGTAAATTTCCTAAGCTCCTATATAAACAAATATCCATGACTGAAATAAGTAACTGTGAGAAGATCTCTGTCACTTATGATCTATTCTATTTCTTGGGTCACAATAATTCCAAATGCATTACTAAGTGAATTTAAAAATTATTTTTAAATTAGTAGAAATAGTATTGCTATATGTTGAACAGACATTACTTCTCACTATTATTTTGACTTGAACTTGATTAGATAACATGGTAGTATCAAAGAAGGGAAACTTCCACAACAGAATAACAAAAATGGCCCTTTATAAAAGCTAGCGAAGAAACAAAAGAACTGAGGATTATTAGCTGTCTTGAAACACTACTATTCTGCAATCATCATCAGCTATGCAAACATCCCCACTAACAGCTGAGGCCAGAAAGTTAAGGTCAAATTACAAATTCTTAAGAAATAGTTTTTCTAAACTTCCTGCCCTAATCAAATCCCTCTCTCTCTCCTGTACAGATAAGCCAGCAGGTTGAATCCCTAGAAATTCTTAACTGTCACTATAAATGATAAGAAATTCTGCAGAGCCTATACAACTGCATTGGAAAGTTAAGTTATTTTACACCAAACATGAAATAGTTCTCAAATGAAGGTTAGTTATCATTCTTTTAAATTCTTGTATTGTGTGTCTACAAGTGCTGTCCAGCTTAGCCCAGTGTGTAGGGCCTGCTCTGCACCAAATTTCACTGTGTAAGTTTTCAGACACAAAGCTGTTGGCTCTGTGATGCTAACCAACATATCAAAATTGAAGCCATTGTGGAAACAAATGCCATTTTCAAGTATAAAGCTATTTCTTACTCTTATGAAATATACACATAGCATCTACTGTTTTGTAAAATATGGAGTGAGATGATACCTTTCCTCTCCTTGAATGAAAAATGCATGCCTTTATTTCCTTCCTTATAAAGACTATCACCTTAAAGCCTCCTAGCAGCTATTTTCGGTTTAAGCACCATGACGGACCTCCAACAATAGATCAGTGACAGGCCTGATCCCATCAATTAGCAAGGTGGTAGAGGCTGCCTGGACCCTGTCTTCTTACCTCCCCCTTAGAGGCCTGTTTTGACCACACTGACATCCCTGGCCTTAAGAATGAATAATCCAGTTAAGGGACTCCCATTCCTGAGACCAATTTCTCTGTAATTAGAGCCAAATGCAAATATTATTAATAGCCTAAGGCAAAGTGAGATGAACCCAAGCCAATGAAATCATGACAGCAAGCAGATTTCTTCAGAACAGAAAAGTAAGACCTATATACTTACATGAAGATTCAGTACCAAACATGGCTGGCTCCAGAAAGCTGCTTTAAAAAAAAAAATTAGAAGGAAAGAAAAAGAGGAAAAGGAAGGAAGAAAGCCCAAGAAGATGTGCGCGTGAGAGAGGAGATGAGCCAGCTACCCAGCAGGGGTCATGAAGGCAGACAATGAAGTCCAAGCTGTGTCCAGCTGCCAGATTCGCCTCTGAGATTCAGCTTTCTCCCGTAAGTGAAAAGCAAGGTCTCACAGCACTACAACCAAATTGCTGCTTTTCAAAATCCACTGGGCAAAGGCAGGCCGACGTGGCTCTCGTGGGATGCCGTGAGGCAGGACTAGGTAGCGCAGGGGCAGGGCTGGGAACAGCAGCAGCAGCAGCAGCAACAGCAGCAGCGGATACTGCAATCTTCAACCCTGCTGTAGCAGTAAGACAATAGCAGGGCTTATGCATACGGCGGATGACGTCAGGGACACTGCACAGACGGACTGCGCTGCTTGAGCCAGAGGCTCGGGGGCTTCAGGGGAGCACAGCGATTCAAAGGGGAATTCCTTTGTTACAAATGCACAAGACCAAAAACCACTTACAGAGTCCCTTTCCTGAAGCCCTCTTTATCCTGTGATGCCACGCAAAAGCCCTCAAAGAAATTTAAATACTGGCTTTCCACCAACTAACCACAAAGATATGCAGATCAGGGCTACTGGTTCTGTTATAGCAAATAAACTTTTCCGGGAAATTAATAGTATCACAGATTAGAAAAATAATCTTCCTTTAAAATTAATTGCAGAAGAGTTCAAGATTATTTTCTCTAAGCTTATGGTAGACTAGCAGACCAAGAGCCTTACACTTAGTCACAAACAGATGAAAACATACTGCTACACACAGTAGGGACACTGGCATGCACACAAATGTGTTTAGTAATGTAATGTTCAGCACTCTGATTGGCACACAGTGAGCACTAAAATGTTAGAGGTGCTTTATTACTTATGTACAAGTATTCTTCACATGTGAAAGCCATATGAAACTGCCCTGGGTACATAGTTATGCACACATACCTTACTGACTGCTTTTGCCTTTTTAATTTTGTCTGATGAAAAATCTGTCCTTTTCCAGAGTAACTCGGGTATTTTAAGCCTGTGTTCATACCCCTATGTGCACTTGTGGATGAGCGGGCATTTGTGACCACAAATTATTTTTCATCTACTCACACAAAAATAATTGAGAATATTAACAATTTCCTCTTAATTCACTGGTTAAATAAAAGTCTTCCTGCATTATCTTATTCTTAGAAAATGTGGTTTTAAAAACATACTAGGAAAAGTATGTCAACTTTCATTAGAATGCCTCTTCAACACAAGCAAAGAAAGGAGTTTAATGTTTTAAAAATACTGAAATGAGGCCAAGTGTGGTGGTCCACATCTATAATCCCAACACTTGGGAGGTGAAAGCAGAAGAATCAGGAGTTCAAGGCTGACTTTGGCCATAGAGAGTTTAAGGCCAGTCTGGGCTATATGAGACCCTGTCTAAATAAAATACCAAAATAAACAATGAGTTAAAATACTGAAATATACAAAAAGTATGCTGTGTGTATAATCCCCTATCCCCACACTTTAAATCATATACAGTTCAAGAGTTGTAAAATTTGCAATCATTCATCCAATGTACATATCTTTTTCAGTAATTTATTTTGTTAACAAAGACCTGTCTTAACATACAGTTTTTAAGCATTAAATTGTTATATGAATGTAGAACTGAAAATTACCATCTAAAACTTTCATGAGTAGTTTTTCAAGTCATTACAAATACATGTCTCATCGTAATGGCTGCTTAAGAATTAAATGGACCACAATTTATTCATGGTAGCTTCCTCCTTCAGCTTACTGAAAATGCTGGACTATTAAGAAGAAAGTGTGGTGGTGCCACATAGGATGCAGAACAAACCTTGTGCTATAACAAAGAATGACAATAGCTTTTGTTGAAAAACAATAACAATAGCTAATATTTCCTGTTTTCCATGTGATGGGCACTATTCTGTGACTTATATTAAGTCATTTAATGTCCATACTAACTCTATGGGTAAAGAGTACTATTGTTCACATTTGAAAGTTCAGTAAGTTGCCAAGGTCATGTAGGTAGCAAATTATGCTGCAATGCCAACCAAGGCAGTCTGGTTCCAAGGCAAGGGTCTTAACAACTCTACCATATTGCCTCCTGAAAAATAAATGATGGCCAAAATTATACAGTATTTTAAAGATTCAAATGAAATAAAAGAAAAACAAAACAACTGGAAGAGGTAGAGGATCCTTAAAAATGAAAGGTCACCAGAAAAAAACTAAAAATGACAGGAAAAAATAACAGCTAAGGGGGAATATTAATAATAGCATTGAAATACATCTATAATAAGTGGTAGCAGGCAATAAACTTCAAATTAAGTGAACATTAAAGCCAGGGATCTGGATGTGGTGATACATACCTTTAATCCAAGCACTTGGGAGGCAGAGGTAGGAGGACTACCACAACTTCCAGGCCACCCTAATACTACATAGTGAATTCCAGGTCAGCCTTGGCTACAGAAAGACCAGACCCTACCAAGTAAAACAAAACAAAACAAAAAAAAAAAAAGCCAGAAGATTATCTGCATATACTTACTTTCATCCTAGAAAAGATCTACTTTCAATTGTATGTCACATGCTGTGTATAAATATCCATTCAAATGATAGCTGAATTCATGTCCTCATGCTTACACATCAAGCACTTTACTCACTGAGCCATCTCCCCAGCCTCCTCAACACCCCTCGGGCCTCCAGGTTACAGCGGCTTCATAGAAATAAAATGATGTGAATTCAGTGCTGTTTGCTCTTGTTTTTAGCATACTGATGACATTAAGGTTGTCTAAAAAGTAGACTTCTAGGCTGGAAAGATGGCTTAGTGGTTAAGACACTTGCCTGCAAAGCAAAAGGACCCCAGTTTGATTTGTCAGGTCCCACATAAGCCCATGGTGGCGCATGCATCTGGAGTTCATTTGCAGTGGCTAGAGGCCCTAGCGTGTCCATTCTCCCTCTCTCTCTATCTCTAATAAATAAATAAATCTTTAAAAGAATAAAAGTCAATTTCTCTAGGAAAAAAAGTCATATAAATACTTTCTAAAACCTAAGAGATCTTTGAATTCATTCTGTCTGATTATCACTGCCTGTGACCTTGCCCTTCCACTCATAAAGATAGTATTAATTCCAGGATAAAATTAGCAATGAAAGAAAAGATTAGTATTCAATTTAGTGGTAAAAACAATTATCATAAAATTAAAAACTTAGTGATAAAGATAATAGCAAAACTCTTAAAGTGACTTTTAAAGGAAACACCATGCATACATTCACTCAACATGTCCAGGGACCCACTGTTCTACATTCTATAGGCACAGTCAGGAACCATTCTCTCCCTATGGAGCTTACATTCCAGTAGAGAGGACAGACAAACCAACAAATACATAAGGTACAAAATGGTAGGGTATGTTATGAAAAAAGACAAAGAATAATGAAAGGAAATAGGGTAATGGAATGGGACAGTTATTTTAGTAAAATTGCCAGATCCATCCTAAAAAGTTGGCATTTCAACAGAGTCCTGAAAAGAAGGTGGAAACCACATGGATAACACGGAAACTAGGTAAAGAGAAGAGCATAGTAAAAACCAAACAAAGGAGTGTTTAGGAAAACTTAAGAATGTTCTTACAGGGCTGGAGAGATGGCTTAGTGGTTAAGGCGTTTGTCTGTGAAGCCTAAGGACTCAGGTTCGATTCTCCAGGTCCCACGTAAGCCAGATGCACATAGTGGTGCATGCGTCTGGAGTTCGTTTGCAGTGACTAGAGGCCCTGATGTGCCCATTCTCTCTCTAATAAATTTTTAAAAATAAGTAAATAATAAATAAATCAAGAATGTTCTTACAGTAAATTTGTTATCAAATCTTCAATGTCAGTTTTTTATTGTACATTTTTCCTTTTGGTGCTAAATTTTATTTACTTATTTGAGAGAGCAAGAGAGAAAGAGGCAGACAGAGAGAGAGAGAGAGAGAGAGAGAGAGAGAGAGAATGGGTACACTGCAAACAAACTCCAGATGCATGTGCCACCTTGTGCATCTGACTTACGTGGGTCCTGGGAAATCAAACCAAGGTCCTTTAGCTTTGTAGTTAAATGCCTTAACCACTAAGCCATCTCTCCAGCTCCTCCGTTTGGTGTTATAATGATGCCCCTATTACAAGAGGGATCACATTTGAATTATGCTGAGAGCACAATACCTTCTCTTCCAGTCTAAAATTCACTGCCCCATGAACTAAAAACATGATCATTAATTTCAAACAAACTAAATGTACTCATATTTGCAAATGTGTAAATCTCTATAGAATACAATATTCAACATGGTTTCCTGCCATATCAGACAATTATTTAATGAATGCATTTATTAGTGTGGCAAGAACTTAAACTACATATTCTCCCTAAGCATACACAACAAATTCTGAAAGTGTCATGTTAGATTTTCTACCTTTTACTTCCCATGAAAATTTTTATTTCCTTAGTATTCCTCTTGTTAGCTATTTGTTAAAGTTAGAACTTGACATATCAATTATCACTTTAAAACAACAAAGAAGTGTTTTAATAACAATATAAAAGCAACAGAAAAAGAAGACTTAATAGTCCCAGTATTTGGGGGTAAAAATACAAGTTTATTACTAAAAGCACCCTTAAAGAAGGCTCTCTGGTAAAATTTTACAAATTTGACTGCTTCACACCAAGCTATCAAGTATGTTCATTCCTGCTTAACATAATATCATGGAGAGAGTGAAAGTTCTAAGATGCAAGTAAAATTAACTGTTGCAAATAAATTTGTTCTATAAATCTATAAATCTCTAAAGCAAGTATTATTATATCTCTTGGGGGGGGAGTGTATTTTCATTTCCTCATAAGATTAGTATACCAAGACTTGTATTCCAAAGCTCTGAAGAAAAGTTCTTGTACATATGTTTGATTCCCTGTGGGACATAACTGAAATTCAAATGCCTGAACTTTATACCCTCTGGCACCAAGGAAATAAATGTGAATTAATTATGGGTTACAGTTTAAGTCTGCATATGACTCAAACTGAAATAGAAGAGACAACAACAGTATGTCTAAGTGCTTATCCTAAATTAATCACAATTTGTATACAACAAATTCATACACAGTAAGGAATGAGTTGATGCATATTTTTAAAGTAAACACAATCAATATAATTTTAGAAAACAAATTCAGTATTATATCTTAAGTAATTCTATATGGCCAAAAATATTTTAAATTAATTTTACCTGTATATACGATAATGAAACATAAGCAAGAAACTGGGTATTTGCCAAAGCACAATTCTATCAACCAGAGAATGAAACAGCTCCCTGAGTAGACTAACTGCCTTGGGGAAGCCAGACTCATGACATATACATGCCCATTTCTGCTTATCTCAACTCCAGCAGCAACCACTGTTACTCTCCACAACTTAAGGTCATCCTTTAGAAAGGCTCTTTTGTACCCATTTCATTCCTGCATTATTAAGTTAAAACTAGGGGAAATCCTCTAATTTCTCTAAGTGAAAAAAAGACCATAGGCTATTCCTCTTTCACCCTAATTGTCAATGTTATAAAGCAACAAAATCTTAAAAGAGAATGTCCAATTTTTAAAATTATTTTTTATTTATTTGCATGTACGTGTGTGTGTGTGTGTGCATGCATGCACGTGTGAGTGTGTGTCAGGGAGGAGGCACACACGAGGGCCTCTTGACACTGCAAATGAATTCCAGATGCATGCACTACTTCTTACACCTGGATTTATATTGGTACTAGGCCGGCAAGCTTTGTAAGCAAGCACCTTTAACCACTGAGACATATCTCCAGTCCCACTTTGCCCAAATTGTTAGTCAGAATTTTTCCATTATGTTATTTCATAGAATGTATGTTCCACTTGAATAAAAACACCCAAACAGACCTAATAAACCTAATAAAGGTGAGAAAAGTATAATCCTCATACCTAAAACCTAAGTCCTCCAAATCATTTACCCAAGTGCTAAAATAAATGTGAGAACTCAGTATTGAGACAGATTCTGTCGGATGTGATCCTTAGTGTCACATTGTCAAATATCCTAAGCTATCTTTCCTTAATTGCCAAGTATTTTGATCTTAAGTATATCCCAGCTAAAACTTTAAAAGGCTACTCCATCTTGATATCATATTTACTTTGCCAAAAGACAAAACTAAATAAATAAATGTTACATTTTCTTTCAATTTTCCTTTCTTTTTCCAGGCAACTTGAATATTTGGACAATTTCCAACTTAGGGATATTAAATAATCCCCAAATGATATTCTCCTCCATGGCATAGCCTGCCCATGCTCAGGTAAATTCCTATCCATGCTTATGTGAGTAGCCCTAATTAAACTCAGTGAGTCACTAAAAACAAAAGACAAGACATTAAAATAGAAGTTGACATCAAAGTAGAAGGGGGACCAGCTGGGAAGAAGAAAGAGTTCAGTATGAGTGGGTGAAGAACAAGAGAAGGTAATAGGAGATGAATGTGATCAAAATATTATATATATATGCATATATATATATAATTACAAAAATAAATAAATAAAACAAATAATTTTAAAGGGGTCAGGAGAATAGCAGACATGGTGGCTCACACCTATAATTCCCATACTCAGGAGGCTGAAAGTAGGAAGATTGCTGTGAGTCTGCTGTGAGGCTACCCTGGAGCTACAAAGTGAGTTCCAGGTCAGCCTGGACTAGTGTGAGATCCTGCCTTAAAAAATTTTTAAAAGAGGAGGGGATACAGAATCCCCTAAATTGCAGCTACTTTGAAGAAGACATGGTATAGTACAGAAGTCTACAGATTACCACTCAACATTTCATCTAAATAATTTTATAAAATGCATGGGAAATCATCATTCAGTCATCTAGTCATTAACATAAGCAGAGTCCATTACTCTGCTAGCCATCAAAAGCTGTTACATCTCATTGATCTCATCGGTCATGTTGCTGAGGAGACCTATCTCACTTTTTTCTATACCTCTGTCCAGGAAACGGATTGGGAAACTTTCCATGAGCTACACAAAGTTCATATAGTTTCTTCCTGATCATTTAGATGTGCAAAAGGTTAAAACAGTAACATCAGGACTGCTTTTAAAGAGTGGTCTCAAAATACATAGTAATAAGTATCTTAGCTGTCAGAGAGCTCTAAGTGGAAACCTACATTGTGCTTAAAAGATGTATCATAAATGATATTTTAAGTCTTTCACATATTAGTACTGTTGGTGTAGATTTTCAAAGTTCTTATCCAATCAGTTGAGTAGCATTATTTTCTACTGATTTTAGTTTATTCATTTATACCTGATAACTCTTGCTTATGTGACAATTATTTTAAGGAAATTGATTTTGTTAATCTAAATTACAAAAACAGATGGATAGATAGGCAGGCAGATACAAATATTCCACCCTACATCCAGTTAAGTAATTTGCCATCTTTCAGAAATCCAACAGAAAAATTAAGAGCCAGGCTTTCAGTCAAGAGATTCAACTTTAGCTACTGATTAAGTGCAGGTGAAAGAACTCTTAAAAATCTCTCGGCTCAACTTGCTTATAAATTAACAAAAGGGCCAATTCACTTATAAACTTTTAATAATTCATGCTATTGATTTATTTAACCCTTTAGAAAATCCCACAAAATATTATTCCAATTTTATAGATAATAAAATTGAAGCATGGAAGATAAATCATTTAACTTGTGCAAGACCATGCACTGTAATTAGCAAGCTAGACTTCAACTTGAATAACCTAGCTCAAAGCCCTTGGGCTTAACACTCCACAATTCTGCCTCTTTATAGTTGGTGATCAATAAATGGAGGCAGAAGAGAAAAGGGAAAAGAAAAACATATTTCAATAAAACCAGGTTCACTCTTTCTAATGAACTCAACCCTAGTTGGCCAAGTCCTTCACTCAGACTTTACAACAGTTCTATTTTTATATGTATGGGGCATTTTCAACTCTAACATGTAGAAAAGTTAAAGAGGCAGAATGAAAAAAAAAAGTTTTTTTGTTTTATTTTTCAAGATAGGATCTCACTTTCTAGCCTAGGCTGACTTGGAATTTACTATGTAGTCTCAGGGTGGCCTCAAACTCACAGCGATCCACCTACCCCTGCCTCCCAAGTGCTGGGATTAAAGGCATGCACCACCACACCCAGCTAAGAAATAATTTTTAAATAGTTTAAAATGAGAACTGCATTAGCCAGATAAGCAGAAAGAAATACGCAAGTGCAAGAATCTATAAATGTAAAAGGATCTGTAGCACTATCCATTATACACTCAGTGAGCACTAAGTTCCTCTCTACTCCATATAGCGGATAGCACTGGCCTGAACACTAAAAATTGAGCAGGTTCATCTAGGTAGCTACTTCAAAGCTCACTAAAGAGAGCTTTCAACTACACTCCTCTACCCACCTCCCCAAGAATCCTCTATTTCCATGCCAACTTCAGCTCATCAGCCTGGATGCCTCCTCCCAATAATCCCATCAATGTCTTCTCCAAGATACAAACATAACAATTTACCTATGTCAGGTTCTTCTAAGGTCACCTTCTCCAGGCCATGGGTCAGAGTCCACACTCCTAATCACAATTTACTGAGTGCACTCCACCTAAATCATAATATTCATGCTACAATTTGACCCTCCATGATCCAGGTTTGAAGAGGCCCCATTATGGTATCAAGACATCTGAGGTCTAGGCAACATTGCCTCTCATTATTTATCACTCTGATCCAAAATAAGTAATTTGTCTATTCCATCACTGGTAAAATGGGGAGGTACACTGAAGGATCCCTAAAATCCAATCCAACTTGAATGACCTAGGATTCTACTTCAAATCCATTAGAGCTGGATGAGAAAACTCAAATTCTCCCCTGGTAATTGCTCCTGCTCACCTAGCTTGCATCATCCATTCCTATATGCTGCCCGCTTCCTGCTGGGGCTTTGGGAATAGCCCTCCTCAGGGGTTAGAAACTAGGGCATATTGTTCCAGTCCAGGGAATTTATGCTGAATACTGAAGGTTGCCAGGAAACCTCCTGTTCACCTGGACATTGTAACTCAGCCTAGGAGACAGAGGACAAATTCATGCTCTGAAACACACGTTACTATTAGACTGGGCTGACTTCATCTCCATTGGAAAATCTGCTTCTCTTTGTCATATGGGAGCTGGACCTGAAGAGATAAATGGCCCATCGCATTTCACCCCAGCCCCAGCTGAAACCACAGAGGAACTGGGGAAATGAGCAAGAGTGCTGCTTTCTCGGTAAACCTGAGATCAGCACAAGGGTGAAGGAGATAGACACTAAGGACACTCAACACCTACCAAACCAGAGATCCAGAGGCTCCTAAGAGCCCATCATTGAAGTAGACTTAAAATGCACCCAACATGGCTCAGGAAATTCTGCAGAAGAGGGGGTGGAAAAATTGTTAGAACCAGCCGGGCGTGGAATCCCAGCACTTGGGAGGCAGAGGTAGGAGGATCGCCAAGAGTTCGAGGCCACCCTGAGACTACATAGTTAATTCCAGGTCAGCCTGGACCAGAGTGAAACCCTACCTTGCAAAACCAAAAAAAAAAAAAAAAAATTTAGAACCACAAGTTGGGACATTATGCAAAGAGACATTGCCTCTCCCCCATTACTGACTGTTGCCTCCGCAATGCACGGTCCACAATCCCCATGGGGTTGACCTGCATTCCCAATGAGGAAGGCCTCTTTGGAAAAGGGGCAGGGATGAGGGAAAGGATGGTACCAACATGTGTTGTTTATACACTAAGTATGTCCATAACTAATAAAAATAAATTTTAAAAAAAGTAACTGTTAGAGGCCCTGCCTGCTGGACAGTCCATGCCTGGTGGGTCACACAATGCATGCAAGCAAGAATGCTTCCCTCCAGGACTCAAGACAGTTGAATGGGAACTTGCCTCATTTTCCATAGTGGCAGCTCAGGGGTTGAATGTTTGCTTTTCTCTCTTTCCCTTTCATGGCTTTCCTACCTGGAACAGCTATCATGTGAATCCATGGTTCTCTACTCTCACCAGAGGGTAATGAGCAAGGCTTATACTTCTTTTCCCTCTTAAATCCAAAAGCAATAACTTGACCACAATAGCTTACATTTCTAACCCATACAATAATTCACTTTGTAATTAAAGGGTTTAAACCCCAAAATTGGACTATAAATGTTCATTCTCTTTTTCCACATTTTAAAAATGATAATATAGCCAGGCATGATCGCAGCTCACGCCTTTAATCCTAGCCCTCAGGAGGCAGAGGTAGGAGGATCACCATGAGGTCGAGGCCACCCTGAGACTACACAGTGAATTCCAGATCAGCCTGAGCTAGAGTAAAACCCTACCTAAAAAAAAGAAGAAGAAGAAAAGAAGATAATATAGGGTTTCTTCTCCAGTCTCAATTCCCACCCTGCCCACCAATGTTACAGCTAAGCCAAAATACCATAAGAACATGCCTCATCCCAACTAACTCTCATTGCTGCAGCTAGCATAAACTTTACCAAGATATCTCCTCTTGTCATTCTCCCAGGTTTCACACCATCCAATCTAGCCTGAATGAGGCCTTAAGAATTCTTCTTCATGTTTTGTCATTTCTTTACTGGCTTTGCTTACTGAGTTCCAAGGCCACCTCAAAATGTGAGAACACTCCACTGGCTGAAGAACATTCCTACAGAATGAACCCAACTGTTCCCATTAGTGAGCTCCAGATAACAAAACAGCCCAACAAAATGAGGAGCGACCCCAAGTGCTACACGTAATCCCATGGCCCAGACTGGCGCTACATATTCTCCCTGGCACAGAACCAAGACAAAGTGAAGAAACTCAGGGGGCACACAAGCACAATTATGAGCAAAGTTGTGGAAGATCTACCTTACCTAACTCTAAGCCTTGGCATAAGAGTGCTTTCTAGATAAACACCTAAGCTTTCCTACGCTTTAAAAAATGGTGGCCCAAGTCGAGGGTTTCAATGGCTGCCAAATACAGACTTCTTACACAGTAGCAGGACTGCTCCTCTTACATGGGCCTCAAGGGATCTAACACTGAATAACCAATGCATGGAGGAGAGGAAACTGGCTTTATGAGACTTAACATGTAATATTCCATTAATGTTTTTCCTATCAGAGGAATTTTTCAAAAAGAAACACTATTCATTTTACTTTGTTTTTGAAAATTTCATATATATTTTGACCATATTCATCCCCTATTACTTTCTTTTATCCCCCACTACTCTGACTAAATCTCTTCTTCTACCCAACCAGTTCACTTCCTACTTTCATGTGTTTGGGGGATAGGACGTGACCCATGGGGTAAATCAGGACTGCTTGTATGATCATGGTTGGGCAGTTATTACTGGAGCATGGATAATTTACCAGTAGCTACACCACTGAAGAACATGACTCCTACTCCTCGCCCAGCAACCATTAACTTGCCATTAGCTCCTCTGAGAGGAGAGGGGCCTCATGAGCCCTTACCAAATCCATGATGGAATGTTAACTAGCTCAATATTATGCAGGAGGTCACAGCTGCTATGAGTTCATTAATGTAACAGCCATGTTGTGTCCAGAAGACATCTTCCACAGCCCTCTTCCTCATCCTTTGGCTCTTACATTGTTTCTGCTCCTCCTCCTATGATGTTCCTTGAGCTTTGGAACATAAATAAATAGATTATTTTTATTTTTATTTTTCTGTTTGACTTTAGATGAACTATTTAGGAGTGAGCATACAATAGTCATTTATTCTCAGTGCTTTGGCCAGATATACATCTCTGCATTAATCTCTGCCTGCTACTAAAAGGAAGTTTATATGATCAAGGCTGACAGCAGAACCATTCTATGTACAATCTATATAAACAAAGATTTAGAAGGCAAAAAGATATTATTTTTAAGTAAAGTTAACCCAAAAGGATACTCATTTATTAATTTTATTGTAATATTATTAGGAGAAACATGACTATAGGTACTAAAATACTGGTGAACATAGAAAACCATATTTTTTTTCCTTTCTACAAGTAAGAAGCCAATAATGAGTAGGTTTCTTCAGTTTGTACTGAGAGTTAAAACCATGTTAGATACATATGAATCAATGCTGTACTGTGAAGAGCAGAATGAAAATCCAGGTTTCTACAAGCAGGGAGATAGCCATGCCAGATATATCTTTCTGTTGAAAAGCCTCTTCAGGCAACCACAGCCCTTCCTGTGTGGTTTTGGTTTGTTCACCTGGTTGGCAAAAAGAACCACTGGAAAATAAGCACAGGAAGTCAGAAAAACAGTCATGAATGGACTGCTGTACATTTTTCCAGAGTGGGAGGGGCAGAAATTCTTCAAATTCAGCTAGCATTCTAGGTAAGCAAACAAGGCCATGAATTTCCATGGCTCTCCAAAGCACAAATTATTCTTGCTGTTTTATAGCAGAAGTTGGCAAAGTCTTTCTATAAAGGGTCAAAAAGTAAATATTTCAGATTCTGTGATACAATCCAGTCTCTATCACAACTCAACTCTGTGCCATTTTATTTTTATTTTTTAATATTTTATTCATTAATTTGCAAGGTGAGAGAGAGAGAATGAATGAGTGAGAATGGGTGAGCCAAACAAACTCCAGATGCATGCACCACTCTGTGCATCTGGCTTTACATGGTTAATGAGGAATCAATCCTGTACTGTCAGGCTTTAAAGCAAAAACCTTTAATCACTGAACCATCTCCCCAACGCTCTGTGCTATTTTAATACAAAAGTACCCATAAATAATACATAAATAAATGAGTATATTTGTGTTCTAATAAAACTATGTAGACTTTTGAAGTAGAATTTCTGATAGTCTTCACAAATCACAAAATATTATTCTTTTTGTATTTTTAAATCAACCTTAACAAATATTGTTAGTTTGCAAGCCCTACAAAAACAGGTTATAGTATGTCAACCTCTGTTCTATACTCCTTTCCTGTGGTTTGTACTCTCCCTGAAAGAGCTCTGACCATCACTTAGCTCTGCCATTGACAAGACTCAGAAGTTGTGGACTCCATCAACCACCATCTGAAGGATAAGGGCTAGGGGCTCAAAAGAGCTTTTATCCCAGTTCCCTTCATTTCTCATGACATTGTGAGAACACCTTTTCTTGATGGCCCATATGGCCTTGTTCATTCCCTAGAACATTAGAATTGGTGATAAATGCTGAATCATCTTCTGAGAACTACTTTTAAAAGATAAAATCATTTCCAACCCATATACATTGCTAGACCTCAAAAATTCTCTAAGAGTGAAAATCATTTAAGACGCCCAATTCTTTTCAATTACAAGCCAGGAAAGTTTCTACAAACACACTTATAATAGACATGTAATATAGTTAGCTTGGTATAAAACAATCTGACCCTGTTCACAAATACTGCTGAAAGAGTTTTTTAAAAATATTTTATTTTATTTTATTTTATTTTATTTTATTTTATTTATTTATTTATTTATTTATTTAACAGAGAAAGAGGGGGAGAGAGAGAGAGAGAATGAGCATGCCAGGGCCTCCAGCCACTACAAACAAACTGCAGATGCATGTGCGCCCTTGTGCGTCTGGCTAACATGGGTCCTGGGGAATCAAACCTGGGTCCTTTGGCTTTGCAGGTAAATGTCTCAACTGCTAAACCATTCCTCCAGCCCTTTTAATTTAACTTGAGAGAGACAGAGAGAGAGAGAATGAGCACACCAGGGCCTCCCAGTCACTGTGAACAAACTCCAGATGCATGTGCTCCCTTGTGCACATGTATGACATTGCACGCTTGCATCACTTTTACGTCTGGCTAAACGTGGGACCTCAAGATTTGAACAGGCATTCTTAGGCTTCGCAGGCAGGCACCTTAACCGCTAAGCCATCTCTACAGCCCAATGATTTCTTTTTAAAAAATATTTTTATTTTTATTTATTTATTCACTAGAGAGAGAATTCTTTATAAATAAGAAATTTAGATTACAACCGTAATTACACAGTGAACTACTTCAATTAGACATTTCAGAACAGAAGCTCATTTGTGAAACACAGAAGTATGTTACTTCTGAGGTCTTTTCATCCCTAAAATATAATAATTCTATAAGGAGCTACACTGATCACAATTGCTGACCTCACTCATTGAAGGTTTCAGCATTTTTTCCACCTTAGTTCAAGGAGAGGTATTTCCACATTTCCTTATCTTTCTGATAAGAGGTAGATAATGTCTCTGTTCTCTTATCTCTGGTTTTTTGAAAGGCCATGGAAAATGTAGTCCTGATTAGGACAACTACTGTTTTCATAGTAATAGTCCCTTCATGACACAGATCCCAGGAGAAAACAGAGGAAAGCGTGGGAAGTGATTTGTGCCTGCTATCACCACATACTCCAAGATGCCGAGCTTCCCTCTAACAACAGTATAAGTTCACACAGTTTGTTTCCAAAAATTTTTTTCTTTATAACTGTTTCAGGACCCTGCTAGGTTCCCCTGCTGCTGACTTGGGGCTGTCTGGACCCTGCGAGCTTGCTGTGGAAGGAGGCCCCTTGCTGTGCCTTCAGGATTGTGCCACATGAAGTGAGTAGGCCAGAGCTCCTGGTTTGTTCCCCACCTCCCAGTTCCCTGGTTCCGGTACCTCTGCTTCTGCCTTGGGGTGGCCTGTTCCCTGTGTAGGCTGTGGAAGCAGACCTTTTGCTCTGGTTTCCTGACTGACTGGCCCCTGGGTACCCAAATTCCTATTCCCCCAGGGACTCTTGCCCCTGGCTTGCCAGCTGCCTAGCTCCTGGTTCCCCAAATCCTGATCACTGTGTGAAAAGTACATGCAACTGGGGTGAGTTGTCCAGGCCTCCCAGTTCCTCAGGTAAGTCTGATGTACCTACAATCTCCACAGTCTGCACATCTGTAGTTATAACCCCATCATACACCAATCCAGTTCACATTTAAAACAAAATACCCTCTTAATATCCTCCAAGGACAAATACTTGCTTCCCCCACAATAGAATAAAATGTTTCCCAAAGATGGATAGACCACAATACACACAAGAAAAAAAAAAAATCAATGAAAGTCAGAAAACTGAGAGATGGCACCAAGGATGCCTAGTCCTGCAATGGAAGCCTCCAATGAAATCAGAGAAATCAACAGAAATTAAATCCCAAAATGAAAACACAACAACCAGTGTGACCCTGATCAAAAGAATTGCTGAACTGGAAGCAAGCCATGAAAAAACCAACAATTGTATCAATATCATTGAGCAGAATCATCTCTTAGAGCACTTAGCTTCTGACAATAGGCTTAACTTGATTGAAGAAAAAATGAGAAACCTCAGAGGAAATATAGCTGGGTGTGGTGGTGCACACCTTTAATACCAGCACTGGGAGGCAGAGGTAGGAGGATCGCCATGAGTTTGAGGTCACCCTGGGTCTCCATGGTGAATTCCAGGTCAGCCTGGGCTAGAGTGAGACCCTACCTTGAAAAACAAAAAAAAAAAAAAAAGAGAGAGAGAGTGAGGATAAAACTGAAGGTGAGTCAACAAAAACCAATGGATTAAGCTTAATGGAGACTAGACCAAATGCAAGAATGAATTCCAGGAAGCATCAAGAAAATCAGAACTCGGGCTGGAGAGATGGCTTAGCGGTTAAAGCGCCTGCCCGCTAAGCCTAAGAATGCCAATTCCAATCTCCAGGTCCCACGTTTAGCTAGACAAAAAGTGATGCAAGGGCACAATGCTGCAATTGCCCACAAGGGGGCGCACATGTCCAGAGTTCATTCACAGCAGCTGAGAGGCTGCTGGTGCACCCATTCTCTGTCTCTCTCTCCCTCTCTTTTTCTCACTCTGTGTGTCTCTCTCCAAAGAAAAGACAAGAGAAGAGAAAAGAGAAGAGAAAAAAGGAAAGAAGAAAAGAAAAGAAAAAAGAGGAGAGAAAAGAAAAGAGAAGAGAAGAGGAGAGGAGAGGAGAGGAGAGGAGAGGAGAGGAGAGGAGAGGAGAGGAGAGGAGAGGAGAGGAAAGGAAAGGAAAGGAAAGGAAAGGAAAGGAAAGGAAAGGAAAGGAAAGGAAAGGAAAGGAAAGGAAAGGAAAGGAAAGGAAAGGAAAGGAAAGGAAAGGAAAGGAAAGGAAAGGAAAGGAAAGGAAAAGAAAAAAGAAAAGAAAATCAGAACTTGAACTGAAATTGTACCCAAAAAAAGAGGTGGAAGCTGGGCGTGGTGGCACATGCCTTTAATCTCAGCACTCGGGAGGCAGAGGTAGGAGGATCACGGTGAGTTCAAGGCCACCCTGAGACTACATAGTGAATTCCAGGTCAGCCTGGACTAGAGTGAAACCCTACCTCGAAAAACCAGAAAAAAAAAAAACAAAAAAAGAGGTGGACATGATGCAAAATAACACAACAGAAAATCAAAAAGAGCTTATACAAAAATCTCTGGAACCCTTCACTAACAGTTGCTCAGGTGGAAGACAGAAACTCTGAGATGAAGATAAGACAGAAGAAATTGATCAAGAGGCCAAAAACTTTGCTGAATTCAAAAAATCATGTGAACAGAATAAAAGGGAACTGTGGGATACCTTGAAACGACCAAACATCCGATCATGTGTATACCAGAAGGAGAGGAAATCCAGGCCAGAGGCATAAAAAACATATTCCACAAAAGTATTGAAGAAAATTTTCCCAGCCTCTCAAAAGAGAAGCCTATCCAGATACAAGAGGACCAAAGAAGAAACTCTAAGATACATCATAGTTAAAACTCTTAACAAAGAAAACAGAGAGAGTGCTAAAGGCAGCAAGAGAGAAACAACTCACTACGTAACAAAGGCAGTCCCATCACAATTACCTCAGATTTCTCAATGGAAACTGAAAGCCAGAAGGGCCTAGTAGAACACTTCAAAGTCTAAAAAACTATGGCTTCCAACCCAAGCTACTCTACCCAGCAAAAGTATTCCTCATAATAGATAGTGAAAGGAAAATATTCCATGAAAAAAGTCAATTCTATGATTATAAAAATACAAAGCCAAACCTACAGAGAATACTTCACAGAATACTCCACACAGAAGAATCAACCAACCAATCTCAAGAGTCAACAAGAAGATCACAATAACCAAAACTAGACCAGGCTCAAAAAAGTACAAAACACAAGAAAGCACCAAATCCCATAAAGCACCCCATCATGGCAGGGATTAAATTGAACTTCACAGTTATAACCTTAAATATTAATGGTCGTAATTCACCCATCAAAAGACACAAGTTAATACGGCAGATCAAAAAAAATGGACCCTTCTATCTGCTGTCTTCAAGAAACCTACCTCACCACTAAAGACAGACACCTCAGGGTAAAAGGATAGAAAATTATATTCCATAAAAATGAAAATAATAAACAAGCAGATATTTCTATATTAATATCTCATAAAATAGACTTCAAAGCAAAACTAATAAAAAAAACAAAGGCCACTTCTTACTCATCAAGAGAACAATCCAACATGAGAACAACACAATCATAAATCTATATGTGCCAAACACAGGTACACCAGTTTATAAAATAAACCTACTTGACAACAAGACTGAAATAAACACCAACACCATCATAGTCGGAAACTTCAGTACTCCACTATCATCAATAGATCGTCCAAGCAGAAAATCAATAGGGAAATAATAGAGCTCAAGAACACCATAGATCAACTATACCTAATGGACATCTATAGAACTTTGCACCCCAAGTCTACAGAATACATATTCTTCTCAGCAGCTCATGGAACTTTCTGCAAAATAGACCCATTTAATAGGCCATATAGTGTGCCTTCATAAAGTCAGGAAAATTGAAGCAACTTCCTGCATCATATCAGATCACAATGCTTTAAAGCTAGAAATTAACAACAACAGACACATCAGGAACTCCATCAGCTCCTGGGGACTAAACAACACACTTTTAAACAGTGAATGGGTTTAAAAGAAATAAAAAAAAAAATTGTAAAATTCCTAGAATTTAATGATAATGAAAACACAACTTAACAAAACTTATGGGACACAATGAAGCCAGTCCTAAAGGGAAATTCATAGCACTTACTGCCTTCATAACAAAGACAGAGAGAACCCAAATTAATAACCTAACTTTCCACCTAAAGGCATTGGAAAAACAATAATCCAACCCTAAGAGGTCCAGATGGAAAGAAATAATCAAGAACAGCAATTAATGAATTGGAAACTAAGAAAAAAAATTTTTAAATGGATGAAAAAAGAGCTGGTTCTTTGAAAAAATAAAAAAGGTTGATAAACCCCTGACCAACTTGATCAACCAAAAAAAGAGAAATCTCAAATTAACGAAATCAGAAATGAAAAAGAGAGGTCTCAACAGATATCAATGAAATTGGAAGAATTATCAGGGCATACTTCCAAAACCTCTATTCCACAGAATTGGATAATCCGGAAGAAATGGATGAATTCCTAGGCATGTACCACCTACCAAAACTAAACTCAGAGCATATTAATCTCCTAAACAAACCTATCACATTCATGGAGATTACCTTTTCAATCAAAAACCTTCCCCAAAAAGAAAAGTCCAGGACTGGATGGCTTCTCAGTTGAATCCTATCAAAACTTCACTGAAGAATTGAAACCAATTTTTCCCTCAAACTATTTCGCAGAATCGGAGAACAGGGAATCCTTCCCAACTCATTTTATGAAGCTAGCATCTCCCTAATACCAAAACCAGAGAGAGATACAAGAAAAGACAACTATAGGCCTATATCCCTGATGAATTTAGATGCAAAGATCCTGAACAAAATCCTCACAAACTGAATACAATAACACATCAAAAGCATTATCCACCTTGATAAAGTAGGCTTCACACCTAGGGATGGCTCAACATATGGAAATCAGTCAATGTAATACACCACATAAATAAACTTAACCATAAGAACCACATGATCATCTCAACTGATATAGAAAAGGCCTTTGACAAAATACAACATCACTTCATGACCAAAACACTGAAAAGAATATGTATGGAGGGCTTATATCTCAACATCATAAAGGCTATGTATAAAGCACCTAAAGCCCAAATAATACTTAATGAAGAAAGACTCAAGAAGTTCCCATTGAGATTGGGAACAAGACAGGGGTACCCACTCTCACCACCACTCTTCAACATATAACTAGAAGTACTAGCCCAAGCAATAAGACAGGAGAAAGAAATAAAAGATACAAATTGGAAAGGAAGAAGTCAAATAATTAGCGCTGTTTGCAGATGACATGATCCTATAAGTGACCTGAAAGTCTCCATCTGAAAATTTCTAAAGATGATAAATTCCTTCAGTAAAGTGGCAGGATACAAAATCAATGCACAAAAATCAGTAGCCTGTCTATATGCAAAGGACAAATATACAGAGAAATAAATCAGGGAGGCTGTCCCATTTTCAATATCAACAAAAAAATTAAATACCTTGGAATAACACTAACCAAGGATGTGAAAAACCTATATAGTGAAAACATTTTAAAACTCAGTAAAGAAATTGAGGGGGGGCTTGAGCAGATGGAAAGACCTATTATGCTCCTGGATAATGCTCCTGTGAAAATGACAATTCTACCAAAAGCAATATACAGATTTATTGCAATACCAATAAAAATACCAGCATTATTCTTCACAGAGATAGAAAAATGATCTCAAAATTCATATGGAATGGTAGCAGGCCTTGGATATCCAAACATACCTTCAGGGGAAAAAAAAAACATCTGGAGGTATCACCCTACCCAATATAAAGCTATATTACAAAGCCATAGTAACAAAAACAGTCTGGTACTGGCATTAAAAACAAAAACATATACCAATGGAACAGAATTGAAGATCCGGACCTTGGGTCAAGCAACTACATCTACTTGATATTTGACAGTTAACAATAACGTAGACTGTAGAAAAGACAGCATCTTCAACAAATGGTGTTGGACAAATTGGAAAATCATATATAGAAAAGTGAAACTAGCCCCCTCATCTCTCCATACACAAAAATCAAGTCCAAATAGATTAAAGACCTCAATATAAGACCTGAAACTCTTCTCCTAATGGAAGGAAAAATAGGAGGAACTCTCCATGATACAGGAGTGGGGAATGACTTCCTGAACAAAACCTTAGTAGCCCAGGAAATTAAACAATCACTCAACCAATGGGATCTCATGAAGCTAAAGCCTTTGCACAAACATACCATGAGCAGGGCCAACAGATTATCCACTGAATGGAAGAAAACCTTTGCCAGCTATACCACTGACAAAAGCCTAATATCTAGAATACAAAGAACTCAAAAAACAAAAAAAAAAAAAAAAAAAACAACCAACTCCAAAAATGGGGCAGAGAACTCAATAGGGAGTTCTCAGAGGAAGAAATATAAATGGCTAACAAACACTTAAGAAAATGTTCAACTTCCCTAACCATTAGGGAAATTCAAATTAAACAACCAAGAGATTCCACCTTACTCCAGTAAGGAAGGAAATCATTAAAAAATCTAACAACAAATGTTGGCAAGGATGTGGGGAAAGAGGAACCCTCATCCACTCTTGGTGGGAATGTAAATTTATACAACCACTATGGAAATCAATATGGAGATTTCTGAAAACAATTAACATAGAGCTACCACCAGACCCAGTTATTCCCTTATTGGGCATTTATCCTAAATGCTCCATGTATCACTACAGAGATATTTGCTCATCCATGTTTATAGCTGCTCAATTCATTATAGCTAAGAACTAGAATCAACCCAGGTGCCCATCACTAGATGAATGGATAACGAAGTTGTGGTACATTTACATAATGGAATTCTACTCAGCAGTAAGAAATACAATGAAATTTGTAGAAAAATCGACAGACTTGGAACAAATCATACTCAGCAAACTCACACTATCACAGAAAGACAAACACTGCATTATGTCACTTATCTGAGGTTCTTAACCTGGACTTGCTCTCATACCTGATAGGCAACTGAAGGCCCAGACGATAAGGATGGTAGGGTTTAGGCGGAGGAAAGGAAAATCAGAGGGGGGGAAACAAACACAAAATTAAATCCAAAATGATCTGTTACCATAGAAACCTTAATCCTTGACGATAGCCTAAAAGATATAACCCTCAAAAGCAGTAAGGGGGGAGCACCTGAAAACTAGGGCTCAGGTAAGGGTGGGATGATGCCTAAGCTTAAAAGAAAATTCTTTTTTTTTTTTTTTTTTTTTTCCTGTTTCTGACCTGAAACTCTCAGTACCAGAGATTGGTCGCTACCCACATTGAGCTGTTTATCAGAGAGACCTACAAGTTCCCCAAATCAAGACAGCTTTCTGTCAAAGCATCTGATTACCTGCTGAGGCAAAAGCAAAGACTCTATTGCTGAAGACACCATATGCTGCTGACACAGAGCATGGAGAGACCTGGTTGGAATCCAGAAGAAAACCAGTCCCTAGACAGCCTGTCTAGTGCTGGAAAGCACTGCAGGAGCTACTGGAGGAAAGTGGCCAACAACAGTCAGAGCAACCAGAGGTCTAAGCTACCCACAAGCAAACACCCTGACAGGATGTACACACCAGTGCAATAGTGGCACACAGCCTCAGTGTGTACCCAATAGCTTTCTGATTGGCTAAGAGATCAGCTCAGTGTAAAGGAACCCATATATGGAATTGGGAACCAGATCGGAATCCTGTGGAGACAAAGATTATGCTCCCCAGTGTCAAGGTCTCACTAGTCTTTGGCTAAAAGAGGGGTTACATACATCAAATTCTCCCTAAATTAATAATGTTTGTCCCATTTAAACTATGCTGACTTCATTCTCCATTGGAGAATCTGTTCTTCTTTTTCAGAAGGTAGCAAGACCCAAGGAGATAAACTACCCCTCACACTTCAGCAAGCCACAGCTGAAACCACAGAGGAATTGAGGAGACAAGCAAGAGGGCTGCTTCCATGCTAAGCCTGATAATCAGTGCCACAGTATAGGAGACAGACCCTGAGGATACCTAACACCTACCAAAGCAGAGATCCAGAGGCTCCTAAGAGCTCATCACTGAACTAGACTTAAAACTCACCCACCATGGCTCAGGGAATTCTGCAGAAGAGAGGGCAGAAAGATTTTAAGAGTCACAGGTTGAGACATCATGCCCAGAGACATATCCTCCCCCACAAAATAACTGACAGCTGCTTCCACAACACATAAACCACAACCCCATAGGGAATACCTGCAACCCCACTGAGGATTGTTACCAACGGAATGGGGGCAGGGACAAGGGAAAAGAAGGTACCAACACATGATGTATCCATATGAAATATGTTGTTAGTAATAATAAGTTTTCAAGAAAAAACTGTTTCATGGCTGGAGAAATGGCTTAGCAGTTAAGGCACTTGCCTGCAAAGCCTACGGACCCATGTTCGACTCTCCAGATCCCACATAAGTCAGATGCATAAGGGGACACAAGCTCACAAGGTCACATATGCACACTGGATTTCAACTGCAGTGGCTGAAGGCCCTGGTGCACCAATTCTCCCACCCTTCTCTCTCTCTCACACACACACACACTCACTCTCTCTCTCTCATAAAAAAAATTTTAATTTAAAAACTTCCATTTTTCACAAAAATCACACTCTTGACCTATATGAACCATAATGAACACAGAGTAATTCTAGAATCAAGATATCAAGAATTTATTCTCTGCCATTCCTACTTTCAAGTTGAAAGTTACTCTTCTCCAAGCCTCTGTTTCTGCACCTATAGGACAGGGTTGTCAGATCTGTTACAGGCTGAGAACCTCAATTCCAAATGTAGGAAATTTGAAATGCTCAAAAACCTCTCAGTACAAACATGACACTTTGTTTGAATGGGAAACTCCACACCTGACCTCATGTGACCAGCTGTAGTCAAAATGAAGGCACACTTAAAATACCGCATAAAATTGCTTTTAGGCTATATATGTATATATGGTATACATGAAACATAATTGAATTTTGTGTCTAAACATGGATCCTATCTCTAAGATATCTCAGTATACATACAAAATGTTTCAAAATCTGATAAAAAGTCCTATCTGTTTGGCTTTGGCCTTGAGCATTTCAAATAAGAGTCGATCAATCTGTCATAATGGAAAGATATGTACATAATGATGTATAAGCACTGATGTAGAAAGACAGCTATAACACATTATTGCACAGAAAAACAATTCATGAGGCAATAGGAATAATAACGTGTTTTTTAAGCACCATGAAGCAGGAAGATTTTATGTTTTTGTATTTTACCAGCTAACGTTCTTTAACAAAATAAATTTTTAAATAAAAGCAACCAATTAAAAATTTTAAAGCATAAGCTAGGCATGGTGGTGCATGCCTTTAATCCTAGCACTCGGGAGGCAGAGGTAGGAGGATCGCTATCAGTTCGAGGCCACCCTGAGACTACATAGTGAATTCCAGGTCAGCCTAGGCTACAGCAAGACCCTCCCTCAAAAAAAATTAAAGCATATAGCTGTTATCTCTGAAAGAATCACTGATAGCTTTTGCCTTCTACCTTATGTATGTCTTCACTGTTGCACAAGTAGTACAAACTCACCATGAAAACATACTATCTAATTTTAAAGAGGCATTTTAATTTTACATATGAAGTCAACCTAAAAACTGTAAAATCTAGAAGCTAAGGGGCCAATTAGTCTTAAAATACATTGAGATTAAATTTTTAGCCAGGAAAAAAATACACATACATACATACACACACACACACACACACATATGTATATATCCAGAATGGCTAAAAGAATTATAAAAGTTTGTTAAAACTTTTGTATTTCTGTTCTTAAAATTGTTAATAAATATTTGTTTTATTTACTTAATATTTTTATTTATTTATTTGCAAGCCAAGAAAAAGGGGGTGGAGAGAATGCATGTGCCAGGGCCTCTTGCCACTACAAACAAACTTCAGATGCATGCACCACTTTGTGCATCTGGTTTTATGTGTGTTCTGGGGAATCATACCCAGGCTGCTAGGTTTTGCAAGCAAGCATCTTTAAACTGCTGAGCCATCTCTCCAGCCCCAATAAATTTTATTTTAAATAACATTTCTTACAAAGTTTATATAAATGTCAATCCCACATAAAAAGACATTATAAAGTATAAAACATACATACATTTATTTATTTATATTAAATTTATATTTATTTAATCTTCTGTCTAGCAATGCTCATTAATGAGTAAATGGAAAAGCTTAGTAGGATGTAGCTTCTTAAATCTCAGGAAACATGGTATCATCCAGAATGGGTGAGTATATTATAATGTCCCAACATTCTGGATCCTTCTTAGGCAAGTCTGTACCTCAGTCTGCACAAACATGAGCAAATAGAAAGCTGTGAGGTTCCTGGAGACAATGATAAATCCATCCCTGTATATATAAGAAAATGTCTGGAGTTGGTATCATTCACTAATTAATATTATAGAAAGGCTGTTCTTGCTAATTTTCTAAAACCATACATTTCTGTTTAAGATCCATGCAGTTATGCCTAACAAATAAAATACATTTGCCTTTTGCATCATAAAATGTCACTTAAAGATAGAGTATTTCAAGCCAGGCATGGTGGCACACGCCTTTAATCCCAGCACC
Organism: Orientallactaga sibirica; assembly: GCA_036365145.1. Taxonomy (NCBI): domain Eukaryota; kingdom Metazoa; phylum Chordata; class Mammalia; order Rodentia; family Dipodidae; genus Orientallactaga; species Orientallactaga sibirica. Next base: position 8,191,761 of record JAEOAD010000019.1, on the reverse strand, counting down.
CGGGGGCAGAGGTAGGAGGATCAGGATCACTGAGAGTTCGCCGCCACTCTGAGACTACATAGTAAATTCCAGGTCAGCCTGGACTACAGTGAAACCCTAACTTGAAAACCAAACAAAAAAATTAATTAGAATCAGAGTTCAGACCCCCACAGCCATGTAAATACCTGGTGGGTGTGGTGGCCCATGTGTAATTCCCAGTGCTTAGGAGGCAGATACAAGGGATCCCTGGAGCAAGCTGGCTAGCTAGGTGAGTCAAGTGAGCTAGCCCTGCATTCAAGTTTCTGCCTCAGGAAAACAAAGAAAAGAAAGATGAAGGAAGACACTTGAGAGCAAACTCTGTGTCACACATGCATGTGCAACCACACTGGCACATGTACCCATATGAACATGCATACACATATACATAAATACCATGCACACATATATATGCAAAAAAAAAAAGAATATCACCTTCCACTGAGACATTCTGATATGCAATACTTCTCAGTTCAATTTGGATTTTTCCCAGGCCCCTTTTTTCTTATTCTTAGCAGAAACAGAAGCATGTCCTACATACTTTTCATGAGCATGATTTATTTTTAAATTGATGTCTGGGAACTGAGCTGCACACTGAGTCTTGAAGCAGTGCTCCATGTTAGTCATTGTTTCCACAGCCCATAAGTATTTAGGAGGAAGTATGACACGTAGAGAAGGAACTGCATCTCATGAGATCTATCAGTAACGTCCTTTAACATTTCATTAAAAACCTGGCGAATGTTCATGAAAGCTGGACAATATTAATGGTAACCACCAATGTAAAGTCCAGCAGGAAAACAGGTCATCTGAGGCTTACTAAGGTAGGAGATAGCTGCAAAGGAAGTGGCTGAAACCAGGGGGAACAGCTTTTAGAGATTTTTTAACATGAAAGTAATATTCATGTTTATATGCACATAAGAAATGATGCCAAAAGTCTGTTCTAATAATAAATCCTAAGTGACATTAAATAAGATGGAAAATGTTTTAAGTTCTTTTATCACAATTATAATGTCTTAACAAATACGTCCACTTCAGAATAATCACATTCACCAGATCCTGGCTTAGACTCAATAAGGTAAAAGAGGGCTGGAGAGACGGCTTAACAGTTATGGCACTTGCCTGAGAAGCCTAAGGACCCAGGTTTGATTCCCCAGTATCCACGTAAACCAGATATACAGGGTGGAGTATGCTTCTACCTGGCATGCCCATTCTCTCCACCTCTCTATGTACCGTTTTATCTCTCTAAATAAATAAATAAATATAAAAGAAGCTGGATATGGTATTTTATACCTTTAGTCTCAGCACTCGGGAGGCTAAGATAGGAAGATCACTGAGTTCCAAGTCAGCCTGGGCTACAGTAAGACTCTATCTCTAAACCAATACCTTCCCCTCAAAAAAGAAAAGAATTTAAAAGACAGGAATGAGTGTTAAGTTTCTTTTTTAAAAAAAAAAAAGTATACATTGAACATAGATGAGATCATAAAGAACAAACTGCAGAGGCCACTTACCTTCCAGACATTATACAGCAGCAATACAGTTAAATTTAACCATGCTGTAAAAACAGCTGAGGAAAAGAAAACACAAAATATGGCAGTCTCCCACACACTGTTCACCCAAAGTACTCCTCACTACACTTGAATCAAGCCTTTCTTATAGAAACAGATATCATAAATAATCTTTTAATTATTTTTCTAACATACACATTTTAAAGGTCATTAAGTTATTTAGGTCTTTGTGGGGACAGTTCAATGACAGTGTTCACATGTTTTTCCTAGAGTTCATAACAAAAACTTATTTGCACAATCCTCTAGACTAATTCAATGAATTCACATAAAGAGTGTAGGATATATTGGCTGGAGAGATGGCTTAGTGGTTAAACGCTTGCCTATGAAGCCTAAGGACCCTGGTTCGAGGCTCGATTCTCCAGGACCCACGTAAGCCAGATGCACAACGGGGTGCATGCATCTGGAGTTCGTTTGCAGTGGCTGGAGGCCCTGGCGCACCCATTCTCTCTCTCTCTCTCTCTCTCTCTCTCTCTCTATTTCTGTATCTCTCTCTCTCTCTCAAATAAATAAATAAATAATTAAAAAAAAAAAAGAGTGTAGGATATAGAGCTTTTGAAATTAGAGTGAATGCCTGCAGACTAAGGTATTGTTTTAGTAGCTCTCTTCAGTACTATCATGTAACTGCATTTGTATGAATGAAAAATATAGCAAAAGAGATCAATGATTCTAGAAATAACTGCTTTCTGCTATTTTCAATGAAATAAGAGATTTTGAAAGAAAAAGACAAAAATCTAACAGCTATCGGTTGCTTTATTATGATAAACAGTGGCAGAAGCATTTATATGTTGTATTTTCATAATCATTTATCTATCTTTACCATAAATCATGATAGCCTCTTTTAAAGCATAAAAAAAAGTGTCAATCAAAAGCTCTATTTTATTTTTACTTATTTATTTTCTTCTCGACAGAGTGTCACTCCAGCCCAAGCTGACCTGGAACTCACTCTCCAGCCTCAGGCCATCCTTAAACTCACAGCCATCCTCATACTTCAAGTTTTCTGAGTGCTGGGACTATAGGCCTGTGCCACAATGCCCAACTTAAAAGCTCTACTTCTTTTTAATGCCTACCTTACCAGAGGTTTTTAATGTCTGCAAACTATTCTTTTGTTTTCAATACATACAACATACCTCTGGAGTAGCTGGAATGTTTAAAGTACTGAACATTTTACCCTTTCTCTCTAGACTTAATAGGTAAATTATGGGCCAAGTGGACAACATAAAAATGAGGTTAGTACCCTTTGTTTATCTCCGTGACCCCAGTTTTCATTGTTCAAGAAATCATTTTCAGAACATAAGGGGTTTCCTCATAAGTTAACATTTTTTCTATTACATATTCAAAAGACAATTATTTTGCATTTGGACCAAGTTAGTCTGTCAAAAAATATATTATCTATACTAATCAGTAGCTATTTATATGAATATAGAGAAACCTTTAAAACAACAAACCTAAACAGGAATTTAAAGAGGGATACCACAAAGTCAGTATTTTCAATTTAAAAAGTATACAACCAATAATGACAGTACCATTTTAAGAAATATTGCCTTCAGACATGTAGGCACAATAGAAAATGAAAGGGAGGTTGTCCTTGTTAGTATAGTGGTGAGTATCCCTGCCTGTCACGTGGGAGACAGCATTCAATTCCCCAACATTTTAATACTATGATTTCTAAACCTTTTTTTTTTTTTTTTTTTTTTTTTTTTTTTTTTTTTTTTTTGAGACAATGTATCACTCTAGACCAGGCTGGCCTAGAACTCATACTGTAGCCCAAGTTGGCCTCAAATTCTGTGGTGGTTTGACTGAAAAATGTCCCCCATAGCCTCAAGTGCTTGTGATTAGACCTCCTACTTGGTCCCAAGCTGGTAGTTACTGGAGGTGGTGTGTCAATGGGGGTAGGTCTTGAAGTTTTATAGTCCAGCCCTGTGGGTGTTCAGAGCTGGTTTACTCAGACTACTTCCTTCCTGCTACTGAGACAAAATGGGATGCCTTGGCTGTCTGCTCTGTGGATGAAGATTCCTCCCATAAGCTGCATGTGGTAGGGTGTTTTATCCCAGAAAGGAGAAGGTGACTCCAACAAAATCATACTGATCCTCCGACCTCAGCCTCTCAAATGCTCAGAATAAAGGCATGAACCACCACGCTAGGCAAGTGGCCCTAACGTATCCATATGCATATTTATTCTCATATTCTCTCTCTCTCTCTCTCTCTCTCTCTCTCTCTCTCTCTCTATCTCTATCTCCTGTTTACAGATAAGAAATAAATAAAAATAAATGTAGGAACTTTAATACTAGAACAAGTTGTTAATTATCAAGAGTAAATCTGCTCTCTTATAATACCTCCTAAATAAACTGCTCAAAGTAACAATGTTGATCATGAAATAATACTTGTAGTGTGCCTAACCTTTCTGTGGATAGCATTTTGGAGTCAAAAGACTGTGGATACCTATTTTCTCCTCCATATTCAGAAGTATACCATCTTCTCTTTCATCTACCACTAGATACACTTCCTCATGGAGTTGGATTGGAATGCAAAGGGGCCCAGAAAGCTTCACTCCACATATATAAATATTTAGTATATAAATTATTGAAAAAGCATGGGGCAAGGCTTTAAAAGTATCTTTCTTCCTCTGGACTATTTGAAGCTCTAGGCTGAGGGCAATGATTCTATTGTCACTCCTTAAAAACTTGAGCTTTCCATTAAGTACCAACCAGATAAAGCCATGTAAGACTGTGATACCACCTTTATGACTATTCACATCCCCTCACCATAAAGAGTTTGTTCCCCTCATTTGACATTTCACACCAGTGAAGAGTATGATAATCAAGCCTTTCCATTTGTGTTGCTCTGTTTTTCAAAAAAAAATTAGGATAAATATAAACATGAATCTGTAACATCTATGTCCACAAACCTATCTCAATGTGGGGAGACAGTATTACTGCTTCTAACTTGTTTAAGGTAAAAACCCAAAGAGACAAAAGTAAGGGCAGAGCCAAGGTTCCTTCCACTCTTGCAAGTATCTACTTAGTTTTATCATATGTGTTTTTAGGGTCATAGCAGAAAGCAATCCCATATAAATAGTAGAATACTTGGAGGATAATTGAGCAATGGAACTATTTACAAGGAAGTGTAAAGAGCATAAGCTTTGGCAGACAGGCCCAGCCAGATAACTCACTTTCCTGAAAGCCAGGGTCTCCTACCAACTTCTCATTAGCTAAATGCAATGGCAAGGCAGAGGGAGGGCTGCATACTAGAAAAATAAATCATGGTCACTTTTTCCTTTGCAAAATATTATTCTAAAAAAAAAAAAAAAGATGAGAGCTGGAGAGATAGCTTAGTGATTAAAACACTTGTCTGCGAATCTTGAGAACGCTTGTTCAAATTTCCAGGTCCCAGGTATAACCAAATGCAAAAGTGACAAGCACACAAGTGTGCAACGTGGTATGTGGCGAGCACAGGAGGGTAAACGCATCTAGAGTCTGTTTGCAGAGGCTGAAAGGCCCTGGAGTGCCCATTCTCTCCCCTTCTCTGCCTCCTTCTCCCTCTGTCTCTCTCTCAATAAATAAATAAATTACTTAATTAATTAAAATAAAATAAAAAGATAAGGGCAGGAGAGATGGCTCAGCAGTTAAGGTGCTTGCCTAAAACACCTAATAACTTGGGCTGGATTCCCCAGTACCCAAGTAAAGCCAGATGCAAAAAATGGCACAGGCATCTGGAGTTCGTTTGCAGCAACTACAAACCCTGGCATACCCTTTCTCTCTCTTTCTCTTTCTCTCTCTTTCCATGCTTGTAAATAAATAAATAAAAATACTTTCAAATAAAAAAAGATGTAGACAGGTATGAAGGCTCATGCCATTAATCCCAGTACTTGGGAAGCTGATGTAGGAGGATGATTGTGAGTTTGAGGCCCGCCTGAGACTACACAGTGAATTCTAGGTCATTCCAGGCAAAAGCAAGACCCTACTTTGAAAAAATAAGAAAGTATCTGTGTGATACATTAACTTGGAGTCCTTTGGATAAATACCCAGTAGTAAAGTAATATAACCAGTTATGTGGAAGATCTATTTTTTTGTTTTTCAGAAACCTCTACATTAACCTCCATAGTGTCTAGACTAATTTACATTCCCAGTTCCCAATATATAAAGTTCACTTTTGTCCATATCCTCACTTAATGGCTACCACTCTGACTAGGGTAAGAAGGAATCTCAGTGTAGTTTTAATCTGCATTCTCTGATGGCTAGTGAGCTTGAACATTTTTTCATGTGTTCATTGGACATGTGCATTCATCTTTTTAGAAGTATTTGTTCACTTGACTAGCCTACTTATTGATTGGGTTGTATATACATGACATGAAAGTAGAAGTAAAAGTGCCTAGGGGAACAAAAAGGTCTTATGGGTGGAAGGGGGGAGAAAGGAGAGGGAGTGTCAAGGGGAATACATGCAAGATACAATATATGCTTGCATGAAAACATCCTTATGTAATATAGTACTAAGTACAATAAATACATTCAATGAAATGTTTTAAAGAGTGGAAAGTGGATCTGAAAGAGCAAACAGAACATGACCAGTCGAGCATGAAAGTTCCCGTCATATATTTAAATGAAGGGGGGAAAGATATTGTGCTTATTCTCAGTATCAATTTCCCAACAGATAAAATATTGCTGAATTATCAAGTACCAGAACTGCATACTTACTTCTCTTTTCTGTTGTGGTACCAAAAAATACCTCCATGTCAAAATATTCCCTATAGTGCTTTATTTATTACATGTTTAATAGTCAAGAGCATAAAAACATCTCCAAAGGTTTTTTTTTTTTGTATATAAAAGCATTGTGTCTATTGGTTTCTCCTGGTTTGAAAATGCATAGTCTCAGATACATCTACTAGAGTCTAGTATAAACATAAACAAACTTTCCTAAACAGTCACTTTAGTAAATAACTATCATTCTATGCATAAACAGCACTAGAAAATTAGGTATTATATATTCTGGCAACATATCCTTAAGTTTATTTGAAAGTTTAGAAAAATGTCTATCTCTCTCTCTCTACATATATTTTTTCTTTTTTTCATTTTTCAAGGTAGGATCTCACTCTAGCCCAGGCTGACCTAGAATTTGCTATGTAGTCTCAGTGTGGCCTCGAACTCAACTTGCAGCAATCCTTTCCTACCTCTGCCTCCCAAGTGCTACTATTAAACTCAGCTTTTCTATTTTGAGAGTTAGATTTTTAAATTTAGTTTTAACTGACATAAAACACATGTTTTAAATGTTAATTTTGTTGTATTTGCTGTTTGCTGCTAGGGATCAAACACATGGTCTGCCTATGCTTAAACACACACTGCACCAGTATGCTACACTCCCAGCCCTGGAAATATGCTTTAAATTAGGCATGTTTTTAAAATAATTTTAAATCAGAAAGATCAGTAGATTTTATTTATTAATCATCCCAGAATATCTTCCAACCTATTTATTTAGAAGATAAGTTAGAATCTTGAATATACTATGCTAAATGAAGTAAGCCAGTCACAAAGATAAATTTGAGTGTTCTTATACTAGCTTCCTGGAATCGTCCAACTCATAGACACAGAAAGTAGACGGTGGGTGTCAAGGTCTGTGTGACTAAAGACTTTCAGTTGGAAAAGATAAAAACACTTCTGGAGATGGGTGGTGGCTATGGTTACTCAACAGTATGACTTCACTCAATGTCACAGTACTGTACACTGAAGCAGGATTGAAAGAATATATTACAACAATAAAAAGAAAACTTGGAAATTAGGCCTCTAGGGACTGGGGAGATAGCCCAGTTGATAAATTACTTGCCTTGCAAGCATGAGGACATGAATTCAATCCCCAGAACCTACACATGTAAATGTTATAATGAAGCCCCTTGCTTTGAGATAGATAGATATAGATATATATATATATATTTGCCCTTGTTTGGGAAGAAGTGACACAGAAGTAAGCATGAGGTATGTCAGAAGATGATTAACTGTACAAATAAATGCAAGAAAAGAGAATAGAGAGCACCAGGACATAAAGAGGAATAAGAAGGGGGATTTACAATTATAAAGGGCAAAGAAAGATAGGCTGAACTAAGATGGTGACATGTGATAAGAAACCTAAAGGAGGTGTGAGTGCAAGCCTGACAGCCTTCTAGAGGACAGTCATAGAGCAGAATAGATCAAGCTATGTTTACGTCCAGCAATTTATATAACACAGAGAAAACAGCCCACCTATTCTCTTACCTTCCTTTCTGTCTGTAATGGAATTTGAACTAAGTAGATTATGATAATTCCTTTATAAAAGGTGGTATCCCCATGTATACACACTGCAGAACAAGAACAAGATCAGTCCCTTAGAGAAAAAGGATTCTTTGGGACAGACAGAGCTAGCATGATGAACAAAAGCATTAAGGAACAAATTTATCATTCTAGAAAGAAATTAGCCAAGCTGGATAAACTAAAAACTAGTTAAACAGTAACCAACTTCCCCACCCCATCCCTAAAGATAACACACACACACACACACACACACACACACACACACACACACACAGTTTCATCAATTAAGAATAACCAGACATTTGAATTTTTTTTTTCCAACAGAAAAGACAATGGTTTAAAAGAAAAAAAGAAGTGCTTTAAAATGCTTCAAAGGGAAAAGGGAGGGCTGGGGCAATTGCTCAGTCAGGAAACCACTGGCCACACAAGCATGAGGACCTGAGTTCAGATCGCCAGCACCTATATAAATGCCTGGCAGGTGTGGTGGCCTGACTGCAATCCACAGGCCAGGAGGTAGAAACAAGGGCAGCGACAGGGCAAACTAGCTGCTGGACTAATAGAATTGGTGAGCTCTGGTTTCAGTGAGACCTTGGCTCAGTAAGGTGGAGAGCTATTTAAGAAGATGTGCAATGTCAACCTCTGGCCTCCACATGTATGCACCCACCCACACACATGAAAACATGAATATATGCATGCACACATACATATACATATGCAAAGGGGGACAGCTGGGGAGACAGCTCAAGTAAAGTGCTTGCATACTAAGCATAAGGACCTGAGTTCAATCCCCAGAAACAACATATAAATGCCTGGCATAGTGGTACATGCTTGTAATCCTAGCACTAGAAGAGATGGAAATAGGGACATTTCTGGGATCCACTGACTAGCCAGTCTAGCCTAATTGGTAAACTCTAGGCTAATAAGAAACACCTTCCCTCAAAAAAAGGTAGATGGCACCTGAGGAACAACACCTGAGGTTTTCCACTGGCCTATACACACATGCATTCACATGCACGCACACACACGCATTAAATTTTAAAAAGGAATGGCTGGGTGGAGAGATGGCTTAATGACTAAGGCATTTGCCTACAAAGCCAAAGGACCCAGGTTCAATTCCACAGGACCCACATAAGCCAGATGCACAAGGTGATGCATGCATCTGGAGTTCGTCTGCAGGGCTAGAAGCCCTGGCATGCCCATTCTCTCTTTCTATCAGCTTCTTTCTCTCAAATAAATAAATAAAGGATTCTATTAAAGGGACAGAGACAATAAATATAGAAAAGGAAATAAAATTAAAACAAGTTCAGAGGGAAAAAAAGAGAAGATATTTGGACTGAGAATGGTGCTTTAAAAAGAGGAAAAAAAATAAAGACTGGGCATAATGACACACACCTTTAATCCCAGCACTCTGCAGACAGAGGTAGGAGGATTGCTGTAAGTTTGAAGCCACCCTGAGACTACATAGTGAATTCTAGGTCAGCCTGGTCTAGAGTGAGATGCTACTTTGCAAAAAAAAAAAAAAAAAAAAAAAAAAAAAAAAAAACAAAAATGTATACTACAATGGATTCATTCTTGACATACAAATGATGCCTCAATAAAAATGAAAAGGCCACTGGTAATTTCCAAGACACAGCCCATGAGGGTGTTGGGCTCCAGAGCTGTGCTGCCCATAAAGGGTAGCTACAAGATGAATGTGGCTAATGAGCATTTGAAACATATAAGTCCAAGTGAAGAAACACTGTAAGGATAAAGTATTTTCAGCATTTTGAAGTTAGATATAAAGAAATTAAGATATTATAAATAATATATCTCGTTACAGGATGAGTATCTCTGATTCAAAAATCTAAAATCTGGGCTGGAGAGATGGCTTAGCGGTTAAGGCGCCTGCCTGCTAAGCCTAAGAACGCTGGTTCCAATCTCCAGGTCCTACGTTTAGCCAGATGCAAAGTGACGCGAGGGCGCAATGCTGTACTTGACCACAAGGGGGCACACACATCTGGATTTCGTTCACAGCAGCTGAGAGACTGCTGGCACGCCCAGATCTGTCTTCCTCTCACCTCTCTATCTGTTTCTCTCTATGTCTCTCTCCAAAAATAAATAAAATAATTTTTAAAAATTTTTTAAAGAATCTAAAATCCAAAGAACTCAAAATACTGAAGCTTTTTGAGCATGGACATAATGCAACAAGTAGAAAATTCCATATTTGACCTCTCATGACAGATCACAAAGTTCACGTATACTAAAAATATTGTACACAAACTATATTATCAAAATTAATTTCACCTGGGCTGGAGAGATGGATTAGCAGTTAAGGCATTTGCCTGCAAAGCCAAAGAACCCACATAAGCCAGATGCACACAAGGGGGCACATGCATCTGGAGTTGGTTTGCAGTGGCTGGATGCCCTGGTGTGCCCATTCTCTGTCTCTTGGTGTGTGTGTCTCTCTCTCAAATAAATAAATAAAATATATTTTAAAAAATTAATTTCACCTGATTTTGTTTTGTTTCTAGAAAATTTAAAACTGTGTGTGTAGCTTGTATATCACATTTCCATTGGATAATACTATACTATAAATTTGTTGATGATAGGATTATATCAAATTTCTGTGTCCTGAGGGGAAACTACTAAATCAGTGAGTATTCTGTTGACTAAAGTATACAGATGGAGATCCTGATACAATTCAAGAAACACTGCTCCACTCTTGACTTCTGTTGGTTTTTAATGTATTTTGGTACCCATTATAGATCACAACTTATTCCTCCCATATTTTGAGTACAGTAATCATTTTAATTATTAGCCTTAATTCCTTCAATAGCTAAAACCATAGCTTTCAAACATCTATAAAGATGGTCTGGAGAGATGGCTTGGCAGTTAAGACGCTTGCTTGCGAAGCCTAAGGACCCAGGTTCAATTCCCCAGTACCCACATAAGCCAGATGTACAAGGTGGCACATGCATCTGGAATTTGTTTGCAGTGCCTAGAGGCCCTGGCGTGCCCATTCTCTGTCTCTCTTCCTCTCTATCTATCTATCTGCTTCTTCCCCCCTCTCTCCCTCTCTCAAATAAATGAATAAAATATTTGAAACAAGAAAAAATATTGAATCTATAATCTACTGCATTATCTCTTCAAGAGTGCCCTCTAGTGCTCAAAATATTATTAGAACAAATGTACAGAAAAAACTTTACAGTAAAAGTTGAAATAAATTTAATGCCTAAAAATATGTTAAGGGAGCCAGGCGTGGTGGCACACACCTTTAATCCCAGCACTCGGGAGGCAGAGGTAGGAGGATCACTGAGAGTTTGAGGCCACCCTGAGACTACATAGTGAATTCCAGGTCATCAGCCTGAGCCAGAGTGAGACCCTACCTCAAAAAAAACAAAACAAAACAAAACAAAACAAACATATATATATATATGTATGTATGTGTATGTATATATATATATGCACACATATATGTTAAGGGACTCAGAACAAAACTCCCCAGTAAAAGCCAAATCCTGCTGAGCTTGGGAAATAGCTTAGTAGTTAAAAGCGCTTTCTCTGCAAGCCCAATGACAGAATTCAGCTACCAGAACTCATGCACAGCCACACATAAATTATACACATGTCTATAATCCTAATCTGAAGACTGGGGGCCAGCTAGCCTGGCATTCACAGCAGCAAAACAAGAGCAGCCTTGTCTCCAACAAGATGGAAGACCAACACTGACACTCCAAGGCTGTCCTCTGCCCTCCACATGCATGCCATAGACATGCATACCCATAAACAAAAAAACCCTAAATGCTACAAGTAAGTAAAATATTGACCTCATGTGAACATGTTTAGTGGAAAGAAGCTGCAAAATACCTTTTAGGGTCAGATTCTATGATTTATTTTTTATTTTTATTTTATTTTATTTTTTTGGTGCTGAGGACCAAACCCAGGGCCTTGCACTTGCTAGGCAAGGGCTCATCCCCTAAGCTAAATCCCCAACCCTTAGGGCCAGACTTAAAATAACAATAAATATTCCATTTTACAAAAGTGGGTAAATTTGCAAGCTAATTTGCCATCAGTATTATTCCAAAGAGACACAAACACTGATGATCAGATTCATCAAGGCAACTAATGTCACTGAGCTGGGATGTGGACTGAACCTGAACAATCCTTTTGGGCCTTTTATAGAATTGTTAGAATGTTTCAAGTACCTTGGATTTGACATGTCAGTACTCCTAAACTAGCAAATAAGGAAAATTAGTCATAGTGTTAGGAATTGCAAGGGAATTTTTAAATAATAACAAAGTGTGGTTATGGTAGGTGACTCCTGCACCTACCACACAGCAAGATAAATGAAAGAAGACTTGTGACAGGTGTCTAGAGAAACTTAAATTGATAATCTCTCTCTCTTTCTAGACACAGAGAGCAAATTTAGGGCAATCAACATGTTTAAAGTTTAGGGGATGGTACAGAGTGAGGAGCCAAATCAGAAGTCAGTTGTCAGAATATGATACTAAACATAGATACTCAAAGGAGGAGGTGTTTTCTGGCATCAGCCTTAAATAGCTAGGCTAGAGGCTGGCAAGGAGGTCATGTGACAGGAGGCACTCTCCCAGTGAGTCCAATCCTGCCAAAAACCCAGTCCTTGTAGCTCAGCTTCTGGTGAATCTGGCTGGAAAATACCAAACCCATTTAGATAGCTCTATGGAGCACAGTAGCACAGGATCAAAATCCCTGCATATTGGCTAGTGTCCTGTGAAGAAGCAGGGACTAGGAAAGAAATTAGTAATGTGGACAGACTGGGAGAATAAGTTTGGGAGGGCTCACAATGAGAACACATGTGTGGATTCTCACTAAAAGGTCGTATTGCAAAAGTTCTTAATCTTCTACCTCAGTATTTGGTTGTTTTTTCCAAACTCTAGGTTAGAAAGTTCCGGAATGCAATTTAAGGCCTCTTGTGCATACTTACTCCTTCAGTGAGTACACCTACTCCCATGACTTTAAATATACCAACAAACTGATTATGTCCACAATCTACTCTCTATGTCTAGCTCATAGGCCTGGTATCTCAGTTTAAAGGTCAGAGTAACTCCAGCCTAACACATCTGAGGATTTCTTTTTTTTTTTTTTTGGGGGGGGGGTGTAGGTAGAGTCTCACTGGAGCCCAGGCTGAACTGGAATTACTCTCAGTGTGGCTTCAAACTCTCAGCAATCTCCTACCTCTGCCTCCTAAGTGCTGGGAATAACAGCATGTGCCACAACACCCAGCTCTGAACAGTTTTTACCTAAAACCTGCTGTCCCTTCCTTTCCCACTTCCATTCTCCATCTCATCTGATCCAAGCTGGGATTGAGACATGGATGTTCTCCGTCTCCAAAGAATCTGATACTTTATAGTAATTTTTAAAATGATGATGATAGTAATACTCAAAATAGCTAGAATGTATCTAAAACTATTTGATTCTGAGAAAACTCCACTGCTACCAAGGTCTCTTCCCTGGAGACTTTCTACAATAGATTTTGTCCTTTCTAACATAATCTTTCAGATTTTCCTTAGAAAATTTTCACTTTTCTTTAAATTAGCCAAAGCCAGTTTCTGCTGCTTGAAAATAAAATCCTACCTCAGCTCACCATCAGCTCTCACTCAAGGATTCTGCTTTGCTACTCACTAGCAGCTCTGGATTGGCCACAAACTAGTCCCTAGCCTCCTCTCCACTTATGCTAGAAGGAAAAAGCAAAGTCCTCCATGTCCTTCCTCTTTCAACTAGAAGACTTAAATCACATGTGCCCCAGAACTATTCTAAATGTTATTTGGCAAATTCTAAAAATTAAAATTATCTTTCACCAAATTATTTTAGTTCACACACTGGTTATATTACCTCTTCATGAAAACCACAGTAAGGAGGGAATTTCTAATAGGCATCCCATTATAAATCATTTAAAATTGTCCTATACCCAAAACTCTGATAACCCTTTCCTTTCTGATCCTACTATGTACTCTCTCTACCAGAGCAACTAATTTCAAACACAAGTAATTATTCCTAACCTCGTGAAAGGAAGGAAACAATGTTTGCCTATGCATCCACAAGTGAATTAGGTTTGATAACTGTGGAGGGTTATCAGGAAGTAATACAGAAAATGGCTTCTCATTTTTTGAACAGTCACCGTACTTTTAATGTTATGAGCTCTGAGCTGTATACAATGCTAGGAGATAATCATATCCATTACTATGTCTCAGTGAAAACTGTCAGTTATGTTTTTCTGATCTTACTGAAAAATCAACAGAAAATTATATAGGATGCAAGTTTCTATCAGTCTTTGTGCAAGATGCCTTAAATTTTATAATTTATAATTCTATTCAGAAATTAGCTTCAGTTTGATTTGTGCACATATCAAAAATATAACCACTATAATTACATTAATTCCTACTATACCATTGTTTTTATTAATGTCTTTGTGTATGTGTGTAGTGTACATGCATGTTCATATGTATGTGGTCATGTGGGGGAGCAAGTGCATGTATGTACATGTTGAGGCCAGAGGCCAACGTTGGATGTCACTCTCTATAGCTCAATATCTTATCCTGAGACAGAGTCTGTTGGTGTATAAATACCCAGTGAGCTTTAAGGAATCTTCTGTCTGCTTCCCCAGCACTTGGATTACAGGTGCATGATGTAATGCCCAGCATTTTATATGGGTTCCTGGGATCAAACTCATGTCTTCATGTTTGCACAGCAAGCACCTTGCCCACTGAGCCATCTCCTCAAGCCTTGCTTTTGTTTTAAGTAAATATCTTGTGTTTAAACTTAGTGGTTAGGAATTATACAAGGTGATCAAAACAATGATGTCAGGCTGTAGGGATGACTTAGTAGTTAAGGTGCTTGCCTGCAAAAGCCAAAGGACCTTGATTTAATTCCCCAGACCCACATAAGCCAGATGGACAAGGTGTTGCATGCGTCTGGAATTTGTTTGCAGTGGCTGGTGTGCCCATTCTCTCTTAAATAAATAAAAATAAAATATTAAAAACCAATGATCTAACAGAACTTTAAAATTATTATCTAATTTCTGCCTCTACCCTAGAATCTAGTCTTAAAACATCAGCAGGATGAACATGCATATCAATAACACTACCATTCTCAGAGGTCAGAGGTCAAAAAAATGGTTTTTTTTCCCAAATAATACAGCCAATAGGACAGCCTCACATGGACGAGCACCATCTAGTGGCAGAAAGAATTCCTCAGAGAAAATGCAGCCACTGAATGTATACTTACTAGATGTAAACAACACAAACCAAAAACAAACTATATGTAGCTCTTAAAGACCCAATTTTGTAAACAAATTTGATAATCATAGAGCTACGAACCTAGAGTGAGCCTAGGTTTTAGGTAATGATCAAGACTGTACTCAGTAGGATGATTAAGACAGTATGTGTCAGCTATCTTAACATCCTACAGTAACCCTCTTATCGTGGAGAGAATGATGTCTGTACTATTCTGCTACAAGTGGGTGCCCAAATGCATATGCTATAGGTCACTTAATCCTCACAGAAGTCCAGTAAGAAAATTATTAAAATTCTCCACTGTACAAGCAAGGGAAATGAGAGGCAGATACTAAGCAATTTCAATAATGTAGACACTAAGTGGTAAGAGTCATCTCCCCACCTATCTCTCATCTACTGTGTCCTTGGACAAATGGGAAATAAGTAAAGCAACAGAGAAAGTGTCTACACATTCACTGAGTCCTTACATTATGCCATGTATAGCTTCCTTCAACATGGATGGGAGACCTGCTGGTAGGTAAGAGATAGCCTCTCAGACTTTCAAAGAACCACATGCTAGCTAAAATGGGATGGATTCCATCTTAGTCCTAACCCTGGTGAGGTATAGAAAGATCTTGGACTTTGGGATTCGAGCTAAGTACAAATCAGAGATAGCAAGCAACACTAACTGAAGCCAGTGGCTCCTGCAGCCAAACACAGTGCTGTTGTTAGGGACACAAGTGTGCAAAAATGACTTATTCCCCACAGAGCCTCCAAGTCTTGTCCTGGAATAACTTTTGGTGTAGTGGGGAAACTGGCAGACTAGTAGATCTTTCTACCACATGGGAGAAGCTGTTTAATATATAACCTGTTTTAGGCAACAGAGAGAAGTTTCCCAGAATGTAAAAACAAAAGCAAAACAAAACACACACACACACACACATATCCCTAAAACACATCTGTTAGTCCTCTTTACAAGATAAGCTTTTGTAAGTTATTTATTAAAACATTCAAGTTTTTCCCTTCTCTCTTTTCTCTTCCACCTTCCCTCCTTTCCTCCTTCCCTCCCTCCCTAAGATGGACATACAAACTGGAGCTTGCTGTCAGCATGCTATTTCCCAATAGACATAATCTTTGACAATGGTTCAATTTTCCAAGAGCTCAAAGATTCAGAATTAGATCAATTCCATTGTAAGAACTGAAGAATGTAACAGGTGATGGCATAGTTTAATGAAAGAAGTCAAGATGTTTAAAATTCCAGATCTATGGCTAGAGAGATGATAGCTTAGAGATTAAAGAGGCTTGCTTATAAACCTGCTGGTCCAACTTCAACTCCCCAGCACTTACATAAAACCTGATGCAAAATGCTCCATGGATCTGAGATCCTAATGCACCTATGGCAATGGAAGGCAATGCCAGGAAAATCCAGAAGCTCACAAGCCAACTAGATTGATTTTTTTCTACTCTGTTTGATGTACACCAATCAGGTAGAGGGAGAGGAAAAACACCCTGAGGATGTCCACAGGCCTCCACATATACACAGTGACATAAACATGTACACGTACACACACACACACACACACACTTAAAAATGAAGTCCAGATCTAGGGCTGGGAACGTAGTTAAGTGGTAGAGTGCTTGCCTACCTTGCACAAGGCCCTGGATTCAGTTACATGCACCACAAAAATCTTTTTAAATCAACAGTAATTTTAAAAATCTCAGATTGATGGTAACTTAGTAATGGATCCTTCAGACTTTTTTTTTTTTTTTTTTAAGAGAAAGGAAGCTGGTCTTTCTCTTCCCCTTCCTAACTAATTACTTCTTGTACCATTTGACGGGATCAAGTCAGGTGAGCATCTAAGGTGGAGTAGGTACACACTTTGGGGTGGAGGCAGCACCGTGAGTGGGAGCAGGCTGAGGAGAGCTTCTACGCACAGGAGCAGCCCACCTTGGGGTTGGAGCCCAACAGGACAGCAGAGGCAGACCACAGATGGTATCTGCAACCATCCAGGTGCAGAAGGTACCCATGTGCTGAAAAGGAAGAGCACAGAACATTTGGGTCCTAAAGCCTCTGAGCAGGACTGCATGCCAAAGCCTAAGTGAGAGGAGAAGGATGTAACATTGGTTACACACAGGTGGATTAAGCAGGTAAGTAAATATGCTAAGAATAATAGGCCCTAGTTTCCTCACTTATTGAGGAAGGAACAAATATGGAAGGAAGAAAAGTGGAGTGATCCCAGGAGATAAGACTGGACTGTGAGTTACAATGTAAACTCATGAGTTCCAGAGAAACAGATAAGGACTAAATAAACACAAAAGCAATTTGCAGATATAAGAAAGGACTAAGCCAGGCGGGCATGGTGGCGCACACCTTTGATCCCAGCACTCGGGAGGCTGAGGTAAGAGGATTGCTGTGAGTTCAAGGCCACCCTGAGACTACATAGTGAATTCCAAGTCAGCGTGGGCTATAGTGAGACCCTACCTTGAAAAAAACAAAAATAAATAAAGGAGAAGAAAGAAAGAACAAACTGGGTGCAACAACTTCCAAGTGACAATAAGTACTTATTCTCAGATCCAGGTTTCTAGATATTTTCTCCAATAAACATAAAAAGGGAATCTTTGAGAAACTGCTGATTATAAGTCTGGAACAGGGAAATGAGACTGAATATCTCAGAAAGTAATTGAGTACTCAAAACATAATTCACCGGCCTAGCATGGTGGTACAGGTTTATAATTCCAGCACTTAGGAGGTTACTGCAGTCTTGTTCACATTGCTGGCAGAAATCACCCAACCAAGAACAGCTGGTAGAGAGAAAAAAAAAAAAAGGTTATTTTGGCTTACAGACTGGAGGGGAAGCTCCACGATGGCAGGAAAAATGATGACATGAGCAGAGGGTGGACATCACCCCCTTGCCAACATCAGGTGGACAACAGCAATAGGAGAGCGTGCCAAACACTGACAAGGGGACACTGGTTATAATATCCATAAGCTCTCTCCCATAATACATTGCATCCAGGAGGTGTTAATTCCCACATCTCCTTCAGCTGGGAACCTAGCATTCAGAACACCTAAGTTTATGGGGGACACCTGAATCAGACCACTACAGACTTGTTGTGTCCACACTACAGACGTATAGACTGAAGAATCAGGAGTTCAAGGTCATCTTTGGTTATGTAATGAGTTCAAGACTAGCCTGGTGTGGTGGTTTGATTCAGGTGTCCCCCATAAACTTAGGTGGGCTGAATGCTAGGTTCCCAGCTGATAGAGATTTGGGAGTTAACGCCTCCTGGAGGCAGAAGATTGTTGGGGGCGGGCTAATGGTTGTCATAGCCAGCTCCCCCTTGCCAGTGTTTGGTACACTCTCCTGTTGCTATGATCCACCTTATGTTGGCCAGGGGTTGATGTCCAACCTCTACTCATGCCATCGTTTTCCCTGCCATCATGGAGCTTCCCCCTCAAGCCTGTAAGCCAAAATAAACCTCTTTTTTCCCCACAAGATGCTCTTGGTCAGGTGATTTCTACCAGCAACATGAACCTGACTGCAACACCTGGGCTACATAAGACCCTATCTCAAAAAAAAAATAAAATAAAATAAAATAAAAACCCACAAAATAAAAGGAACTAACTGATGTACATATTTTCAGAAATACAGGAATCAGTGGGGGGGGGGGCTCCTATACATAAGTCTGGAACTTTTTAAAAAAGATTTTATTTTTATTTATTTATTAGAGACAGAAAGGGAGAGAGAGACAGAGAGAGTGAGAATGGATGTGTTAGGGCTTCTAGCCACTGCAAACAAACTCCAGACGCACGCACCACCATGTGCATCTGGCTTATGTGGGACCTGGAGAACTGAACCTGAGTCCTTAGGCTTCAGAGGCATGCACCTTAACAGCTAAGCCATCTCTCCAGCCTCCAAGTCTCGAACATTTTAATATCAAAATGATAATAAGAGAATCTGGAAGTTGCAGCACATACTCGTTAACTATAATCTCAGCACTTGGGAGCTGAGGCAGGAAGGTTAGCAAGAGTTCAAGGCCAACCTAGGTTGAATAGTGAGTTCCAGGTCATACTAAGACACACAACCAGACCTTGTCATAAAATATAAACAAATATAAATAAATAATGCCAAATAGTAGAGTTTGGCTTAGACATTTGGCTTATACACAAACATACATGAAAAGGAGAAGACCCAGGGACCCTCTAAGGCTGACAGCTGATAGGGAACAGAGTGCTTTGACACAGAAATAAAACTGGAAGAAAAGGTGGATTCCTCGGAAACTATAGGACACAGGGTGAAAGAGGCAATGGAGTATTCTGGTTATGTGGGGCATTCGGGACTTGGAGTATTTCGAACCATTGGGACTCAGGTAAACTAAAGATACACAAACTGTAGATGACTCTTCTGGCCTCCCTGATATCAAAAGTTAAGAATTTTTAAGATGAGTATGAATATGAACAGGATGAAAATGATGTTACATGTGGTCACGGATACTTTGCATAGAACACAGACTATGAAAGAAAGCAGTACAAGCATCAAGCTCTAAAGGTCCATTGGAACTAAAGACAGCATAAGATACTAGGTTTAGATGTCTGCATTTGGTTTGCTAGGCAACAGAAAGATATTAAAGGATTTGAAAGTAATATCCTGGTTGCAGGAGAGATTAGGAAAGATTAGAGGCAGGAAGATCAACTGGGAGATTAGTGTAATAAGATTATAAGGGTTGAAATAAAGGCAAAAGTAGGAACTAAAAAGAGATTCATGAGGCACAATAAATTTGACAGGATTTCCTAGCTAATGACAGAAGAATAGATAAAGATTATTGTGAGTCTTAAAAGTAAGGGATTCTAAAGAAAAACTGAGCTCTATCAGGAGGAAAAGAAGGTTAAGCTAATCATCTCAATCAACAAATTAATCCTATGTTATAAATATCCTTTCTTATTATCCTTCCTACACCTTTGTAAACAGTCCTCTAATCAAATTCTCCATTACCAAATTTGGTACATGATCACTTTCCTGCTAGGATCCTCATTAGTATATTACTTTATCTTTACTAGCTATACTCATCTTCCATAATACAAAGCTAAACATTTAATTTCTCATTTTATCAGTACATAAAGTTCCAGTTTAAGTGCCTCCTCTGGAATCTAACCCATTCTATATTTGGATTTTTAAAAAAATTGTTTTAAGTGCTGGGGATGGAACTCAGGGCCTTCAGGGCATGCTAGGTAAGTGCTGTACCACTGTATGACATCTCCAGCCTGTTTGGTTTTCTTTGCTGTCTTTCCAGCTATGGAATCTAAACTGTGGGAGATGGAATACATCCTCACCAGCACCTGTGCAAATACACCTAGAAGGAAAAGGAGATCTGAAGATATCAGAAAAGCTTAGAGCTGAGGTTCAGAAAGCAATCTGTAGCCAGTTATGGTGGCACACACCTTTAATCCCAGCACTTGGGAGGCAGATGTAGGAAGGTGGTCAAAAGTTCTAGGCCACCCTGAGACTACTGAGCGAATTATAGGTCAGCTAGAGTGGGACCCTACCTTGTAAAACAAAAATAAATAAACAAACAAAAAAAGAAAGAAAGAAAAGAAAAAGAGAAGAAAGCACCCAATCCAGTACCTGACGAGACATGTGCTGGCCCAGCCTTCCTGACCTCGCTCTCTTTCTTTGAAGATGGCTGCCTAAGGCCTGAAGATCTACCCACCTTATGCTATAAAGCAGCCACAGAATGACTCAGCTAAACTGGGGCTACAGAACTACCTTCCTCTGATGGACTCGGTAAAATACATCAGTCCTGAGGAATGAAGCAAGCTGTCAATGACTATCTTAAAAAAAAAAAAAAAAAACAGGCAGAAATGGCTCCCCACCCACTGAAGTGGGTTTCAAGTCCAACTCCTTATATCCAGAGTTTGAAGCCAAGGAGCCCAAGTTAGCTATGCCTTAGATTAAAATAACTTGTTCAGAACTATAAGCATGTTTGTCCTAACTTAGAGATAATGAGGACAGTGGTACAGAGTTGATTGTGGGAGTGAGAATTCACCAGAACTAAAACCCCATGAGAGTTCTAAGAAACACTCTATACACTCAACGTATCAAAGAGAAAAGGCCCCAAAGCTTAGAGTATTTGGGTCCATTTCTGCTGTCCACATGATATTTGCTCCTGCTTTCTTTTGTTTCTGCCACTTCCCATGAGAAGAGCATGTCTTGGTTAGCTGTTTATCCAAGAAAAATAGATGGAGAAGACTTGAATCAATCCTCAATGAGATATGGAGACAAATCCAAAGCTTGAAGTCTAGAATCTCACCAATTTAACTGAGTTGCAACAATCCACAAATTGACAAGGAAAAATAAATCCTTTTTTCCTCAATCCACTAAGTTTTGAAACACTGTGTTTGTTTTCTTACTTGACTTTATGTAACATTACTGCAAAAGTCATTGCCTGATAACCATTCTGTAAAGCAATCCGGCCATATCCAGCAACAGTTTACAATGCTAAGGTAGCCCAGAAATAGGCATATCTAAGTATATTTCCTAAAGCAGTGTTCTCAAATCAGATCTAACATCACCTCTAAAAACAAATCATTACAAACACCCTCTTTGTATTCTGTAAAAAATCTGCCAGGCGTGGTGGCGCACGCCTTTAATCCCAACACTCAGGAGGCAGAGGTAGGAGGATTACATGAGTTTGAGGCTACCCTGAGACTACACAGTGAATTCCAGGTCAGCCTGAGCTAGAGTGAGACCTTAACTAGAAAAACAAAATCAAAAAAAAAAAAAAAAAAAAAAAAAAAAAAAAAAAAAAAAAGTCTGATAAGCTACTATTAACACACATAAATTTCAAAAAAATAATATCCTGACTGCACTATAAAGAAGAAATAAGCAGAACATAATATGTAATCACGGAAGGACTAAATTGATGCACACAAAGGAGTTAAGGTGTAAAATTTATGGTAGCAAGGTCACCTAAGTGCTGAACTTGCAGGACTCTGAGATTATCTCCAAGTTTCAGCTTAAACTTGGCCCTATTTAAAATAACATTAATTGAGCCAGGTGTAGTGGTACACGCCTTTAATCCCAGCACTCAGGGAGGCAGAGGTAGGAGAATCACCATGAGTTTGAGGCCATCCTGAGAATACAGAGTGAATTCCAGGTCAGCCTAGGGTTCAGGGAGACCATACCTCAAAACACCAAAAAGCACCAAAAAAAAAAAAAAATTTAATTATACTAAAATGCACATGTTTTGTGACTTTGCTACAGAACTTAAAGAAACAGACATTTAAAGCCCTATACAGCAACACCATAACTGCTAACCCTGCAGGCTGAAACAAGTATGTTGTGTTGGTCACTCTAATACTATGAAGGGTATTGCTATTGGAATCACGAGTTTCTCAAATGGTGGACAATTCTTAGTAAAGTTTTGAGCAAAGCAAAAATTTCCCTCAATTTTCAGAGTTATTTTTGATCTTAAAACTAATACATAAACATACATACATACAAACACTACTTATATGTGTGTGTTGTGTAGGCCCCCTACCTTTGATGTGGGTGAATACTGAATGTACAAACAGGCAACGACCAGACCATATAAAAACAGAACTGTGACATACCACCCTGCAATAGCCAGACCACAAGACCAATGTACAATCTATGGACTGAATGTATCTCCCCAAAATTCTAACCCCTAATGTGACAGCATATGGCAGTAAAACTGTGGAGAGAAAATTAGAGGTCATTAGGATAGAGATTTCATGGAGGAGCTTATTGTCCGCATAAGAAGAGACACAAGGAAGCTTGCTTCCTCTTTCTTTGCTCTCCACCATTTGTGGACACAAGAAAGAAGATGATTATCTACAAACCAGGAAGGCAAGCCCTAACCACACACCAGATCTGCCTGCACCTTGTCCCGCCCCCCCCCACCAGACATGTGACTTGCAGCCTGTAGAAATGAGTAATAAATGTTGCTTTAGCCTCCCTGCCTATGGGTATTTGTTGGAGATATGTGAACTCAATAAGCACACAACTTTTGTAACAAATGTCCCAGTGGTCAGGATTTGAGCAATGTCTCATAGGTTCTCTGATTTCTATTCTCAATTGCAACTGACAGCTGGACAGACAGCCAAACATTTACCACTAACCAGTAACTCAAGAACTTCCCGTCTAGGCATAGCTGAAGCTTTCTATGTTTCTCCTACTGTAAATCCTTCTTATTTCCATGCCCGCAGTGGAGTCTCTGATGACTCCTTTGCTACAGAATGCTACAGACAAAAAAAAAATTGTCTTGTCATCATTTGTGTACTCTTCATTTATTTCTAGGAGAAAAAACAGAACTCTTTACTCCTTAAGTGTGAATGTGGGTTCTTTTCAAAGAGAACCGGATGGGAGAGATGAAAAGAGCAACTTTACAATGGAGAAATCTGACAAACACCAGTGGCAAGTCAAGTCTATACTATGATGTGAGGAAAATAACACTTTGCCACTGTGGTCTTCCTCCCAAAACTTCATAATCCCAGAAATATAACAAAAAGAGCAAACAAAATTCAACTAGAGGAGAGACTAAAATTTCTTGAGCAATACTCTCCAAAATTGTCAAGGTATTGAAAAATAAGAAAAGTCTCAGGAGACATGACTATTTTATAAATACAGTAATACAAAATATAAGTATTCTGTAAGGTATTGCCAGCTTACAAACCAGGTTAGAGTTTTCAACAGGGTAAATCAAGTGTGAAATATATAGTAACACTGTATACTACCCTCAAAATTCTTCAGTAAATCTAAAAGTGTTCTAAAATACAGTGTAATCCTAAAAGGAAAAGAAAGGTAATATGAACAATTATAACAAAATGATAATAAACTATAACTATGAATAGTGAGCCATGCCATATTATTAACTTCTTATTATTATATGAATAAAATATGTAGAATTTCAATAACTTTTTATCAGCAAAATGAACACCAATTTGTCCGCACCAGATTGTACCTTCTCTCCCTTATACACTGTCCTGTCAGCCACTAGCAGTTTTCTGAAGGCACCAAGCAGTTTCACATTCCAGCATTCACCAAGCAAACTAGAAATTCCTAGAACCAGGTCCCACTCAATAACTTTCATCACAGAATTAAAGCTTTCTCTTATCTCCTTCTTTAGTATTGGTTAAAAAATATGTTTTATTTATTTGCAAACAGAAGAGAGATAGCGAGAAGAGAGAAAAAGAGAACAGACATGCGAGGGTCTCTAGCTGCTGCAAACGAATTCCAGTTGCATGTGCTCCTTTGTGTATCTAGCTTTATGCTGGGTAGTAGGAAAATGAACCAAGTTAGGCAAGCACCTTAGCTGAACTCTTCTGTGCTGTACTCATTGTATTTTGGGTTAGAATTGGTTGCATGCCTATTTCTCTTTCCTCCTATGATTAATACTTCCAGGTAATGAAGATGGAAACCACATCTTAGTCATTGCATTCTTCCACCTTCACACCAAGCCAGGAATATGACTATTGGGAATATGACTCAGTGAATTTATTAATTGGAAATGAGAAACTAGAGCTGCAACATATCAAAACCTGAAGAATTAATGGAGATCTGAAATTACTTACCTATGAAGTTTAAGGAGTTCCATACATTTTATGAAAGTAGGCAACAGAGCACAAAGAAAGAAGCAGTGAAATGAGGAAACAGATAATTAAAAGCCAACCCATCTTGACCAGGAGTAGAGCTCCTAACATTTATTTACCCTCATAACTGAAGGAAACCAGGACAAAGAGAGACTATGAAAAATGGGAAAAAATGCATTTTGAAAAAACTGTCAGTCCAGAAACTAATTCAAGAGAAAAGGATGAGTCAGATACTGAGAATTATAGAAAAATGCCAAAATCATAGTAGCAGCCTCACCAGCAGGCAGAAACTAAATATCTACAGTGTATGGAGCACTTAGAATGTTTTGGCACTGACTTGGGCTTCCCTCACTTTAATCTTCATCACAATCCTATGAGATGCTTACTACTATTATTATAGTAACCAGTGTTAGGATCACAGAACTATAAACTTCTTGAACTCAGGCTGACTTTCTGCTAATATGTGGAAACTTTACTGCAGGTCAGTAAAATGAGAGTGGAAAGTCTGGATACAATTAGTGGAAAGGCTACTAGCTAGATGGGCACATGTGCCCCTAAGCCACTGACTTGTCCACCAGGCTGCCCGACTAAAACTATTCCTTAATGTCCCCAACAACAGGAACAGTGAGAAGGGAAGATGGGACAGAGGTCCTAAGTACCAAGAGCCAGAAAAACCAACAGATAGCATGCATAAGAGTGAGCATTGAGGGGTTATGACAGAGGATGGGTAAGTACTGCTGAGCCTGACACTCCAGACTAGGCTCAAAACTGTCAGTACCGGGCTGGAGAGATGGCTTAGTGGTTAAGGCGCCTGCCTTCTAAACCTAAGAACGCTGGTTCCAATCTCCAGAAGTTCCAATCTCCAGGTCCCACGTTTAGCCAGATGTAAAGTAACGCAAGGGCACAATGCCGCACTTGACCACAAGGGGGCGTACGCATCTGGATTTCGTTCACAGCAGCTGAGAGGCTGCTGGGGCGCCCATCTCTATCTGTCTTCCTCTCCCTCTCTCTCCAAAAAAAAAAAAAAAACTGTCAGTACTTACTCATACTATCAACTGTAGTCCTACTCAACCAAGCAAATGAAGCCTGAGAAACCCAGGTTTATTTGAGTTACTTTGTAATTAGTGGAAAAATAAAAGGAGAGAGCGGAGAGAGGAAGGATAAAAACTCATAAATACATCATGTGTGGCTTCATTTGCTAACATCTATCATTCCTAAAAGCATCAGAGCAACATATGATACATTAATTTTTTTCCTGTTTTGGAAATGTGCTATATCCTGCCATAAGAAGTCTAGGACAGATTATCACAAGCTCACAGCACTGCTGCAAGACGCAATAGTTTCTTGCTCCAGAACCTCTAAGAAAAGAAGGATAAAAGCAATATGCCAAGACCAGGAGGGAGTAGAGATCATTTAAGTGCAAACTGAAAATAATGTCATTACACCAACAGCTGGACTAGAAAGGTATTTAAACTTTGCCTGAACTACTTAAAATATTCAATAAATATTTATTTGAAACTACTGTCACTGTCTGGTTGCCTATACTTTCTAGTCCTCTGGATGGCTAATCAATGCTAAGAAAGAAATTTCCTTAAAATCAAGTATCAATTATATTCATATATGAATATCATGTTTTAATGAAAGATATTTACGTATTATTTTATTTTGCAAGTATTAAAAACACAAGAAAATATTACCAAATAATTTTTTACTCTTTTTAAAATTATATATGTACATGTATATATTACATGTAATATGTGGTATATATTATATGTATATATGTACAGATACTTATATAAATATATGCATATATCTCTGGAAGGGAGTACTGGGCCTTGAAGCCAGTGCATTATGTACAAATGCTAGGCAAGTGCTTTACCACTGAGCTACACTCCCAATTCTTATATTTTACAGCTAAATCAGTTGATTTCTAGAAAGCAAGTTGGGCATAAAACAGTGGCTGGCCATAATGTTCAAGACAGCAGGGAAATGCCCTTGCCTGTGGCCACTACTAAACAATCCCATTTCCTCTGCTAGACCCAGCCTACTTATACTTATTTACCAATATCATTTGAGTTTTCTCTCAGGACTAAATAATGCCAAGCTTTACTTTCTATTAGCCACTTGCCAGTTTGTATGCAAATACTCAAATAAGATCTTCTCCAGTCCAAACAGCAGCATCTTATTTGTCTTTTTTCCGGTAGGTACCTTATTAATCTTCTCTATTGCAATTAATCTCATGGTAAAACTAAAAATAATATTTTTGAGAATTAGTTTCTTTAACTATCCTTAAAAAGCTCCCAGAAAGCGTTATATTATTTTGTGTAGGAGAGCAATAAAAAATAAATCAGTATGAAACCAACCTTTTATAGGAATAATTCTGGAGTTAAATTAATCACTGATTGCATATCTAGTACCAACTTAATTGATGTTACGTCATCATCAACTGTGTGTTTTTCCTCTGAAACCCAGAATACTGCCAGGTGTAGTGCATACACCTTTAATCTCAGCACTCGGGAGGTAGAGATAGGAGGATTGGCATGAATTCGAGGCCACCATGAGGCTACATAGTGAATTGTGAATTCCAGGTCAGCCTGAGCTAGAGCAAGACCCTACCTCAAAAAGAAAAAAAAAAAAAAACAGAATTCTAACAATGTAAGAGAAAGAAAAGGTTTTGTCTGAGGATTATGGCACTCTACAATAGGATTTGCTGTAAGACTTTTTTAAATTACATCTTTCAGGTTTCTACTGAATGACAATGTATATACAACTTTAAGTTTAGGGAAAACATAATTAAGAGATACAAATTTGTAAAAATTGTACTTCAGCCTTCTATGCTTCATATGTAAGGTTCAATCTTAAAGACATTCCTCTGAAAACCACTATGAAAAGGGCTAGATTATATTTCTGCAACATATGTAAGCTAAGAAAAAAATCTTTCTAAATTATAATGTCAATTATGAGTTTGAACCGAGAAAAACATCATTTCCTTAGTCTTAAATAAAAGATGCTAACAATAGAGGGTAATTCCACAGGGGTACATCCACACAACCCCAGGGGAAAGCTGGTCACAGCAATTCTAAGTGACACTTTACAAATCTAAGCATATGTCCCAGAATTACTTGAGTCAAGTAGGCATAATAAAATACAAAATACTCCAACAACATTATTCTACTAGTTATATTAGAAGCATGCAATCAACAGTAGCTATCAAATAAATAAGAGAGAAATTTGTAAGGGAAGTAATTTGATTCTTTTTTTCCCAATGCAAGATGACTAGAAATTGGGAACCTTAACAGAGGGATGAACTGTAAGCATTGACTAGTGTCTATTGCTAATACAATACCTCAAAGTACTGCAACTCACCTCAAAACAAAACAATGCCCTCCCAAAGGAAGTGTGAATTCTAGAACATTAGACTGCACATTAATCGGGACCTAAACTATCATGTGTAAAAGCTACTTCTTTTACTAAGAAAACTATGCTTCAGGCTTTTTTTTTCCTGTTGGTGCTATTTTATTTCTTTTAATATTTTTATTTATTTACATGTATGTTTATGAATGTTATGTATGCATTTGTGGGTGCTCCAGGACCTCTGTCTGCAGCAAATGCATTCCAGACATATGTACCACACTTGCATCTGCCTTTATGTGGGTACTAGAGAATTGAACCTGGACCAGCAAGTTTTGCAAACAAGCACCTTTAACTGCTGTTAAAGCCCTGTTTGTGCTTTTTAAAATTGTTCATCTTTTTAAAAAATAAATCAGGCTTTGTTCACTCACTGACTTAAAACTAACCCAAGATCTTTTATTAGATTTGGTGGTCCACATAGTAACCAAACAGAGTTCTCCACAAAGTATAACAAGTATACTTTCAGTTTCTTAAGAGTCAGAGAAAAGGCTCTCAGATACATGTTGCCTTATTTTGCTAGGGTATGTAGTAGCTGCCTTAAACAGTGATCCCTCTGGCCACGGCCACAGCTAACAAAACACTGAGCAAGCTGACTGGTTCAGTCAGTTTCTTATTTTAGCCCAGTAGGTAATGCAGGAATGCCTGCTATATTTAAGTGATGGGTAAGAATAACACATGAGCAACTGCCTTGCCCTGCTCCATGGTAACATCTAAAAACTTTTATTATATGTTTTTCTCTCTTCTGAGAAACTCAAAACCCTTTATAGATATCTTCACGATGACAGCTCAATCAGGATGGTAAGAGATATAATCTCATGTATGCAAAGACCAGACACTTAGTAGTGTGATTCTCAACAATCAATAACCCATTATCCTGACTGATTAACTCAATTAGATTAAGAACAATAGTATGAATATTTTAGAAAATATATGGGGGGAGAGATCCTGTTAGAAGAATACAAACTTCTGTGGACACCAGTTACTGTAAATGCCTTCGATTTCAATCATATATTATGATCTAAAAGATACCTTCTCAACCTGAAGCAGCGGTACATGCCTATAATCCCAGCACTCAGGGGGTAAAGACAGGAGGGTCACCAGTTTGAGGTCAGCCTAAGCTACACAGCAAGACCCTGTCCCAAAAACCAAAATAAGGCAACTTTCATTCATTCTTATTTTTTAAATTTTATTTTATTTATTTATTTATTTATTTATTTATTTATTTGAGAGAGAAAGAGGCAGAGAGAGAGAGAATGGGCAAGCCAGGGCCTCCAGCCACTGCAAACAAATTCCAGATGTGTGCGCTCCCTTGTGCATCTGGCTTACGTGGGTTCTAGAGAATCAAACCAGGATCCTTTGGCTTTACAGGCAAATGTCTTAACCACTAAGCCATCTTCTCCAGCTCCAATTTTTCATTCATTCTTGTACATTTTACCATATCATGTGAATCTGTATTCTGGTAAAGGGACTGTTTCCATTGTCATACTGGAAGGCAACTACCTCAATATTTGAGAAATAATATCACAGTGCTGAAAGTGCCTCTCATCTTAAGTACAGAAACCCCCTGCATGAAGAGTTGTGATCTTTGTCCAGATGCATACTGTCAACACCATTCCAAATCCTGATCTAGACAATTACTGAGCAGTTGTAGTCCATCTCCTCATTCATGTTTACATCATGCCATCAAATCTCCCCCTTGGCATTTCCTGGCAATCACATCCTCAAGAACACTTTTTCTTCCCTTGTCTGTGAACCTCTGCCCAGCCACCTCAGGAGAATGCTCTATATGTCAGTTGTGACACAAATGATAAGCCTTGTCTTGAGTGATGAATATTAACAATACCCCCATGAACTAAGGAAAAACTTAGGCGATGAAATGAAATAAGAAAAGAACCATACATAGTAAACTGGGCATGGTGGCTCATGCCTTTAATCCCAACACTTGGGAGGCAGAGGTAGGAGGATCACTGTGAGTTCAAGCCGCTCTGAGACTACATAGTGAATTCCAGGTCAGCCTGAGCTAGAGTGAGACCCTACCTTGAAAAACAAAAACAAACAAACAAAAAAAAAAAAAAAAAACAGGCTGGAGACATGGCTTAGCATTTAAGGTGCCTCCCTGCCAAGCCTAAGTATACCCATTCAATTCTCCAGGTCCCACGTTTAGCCAGATGCAAAAGTGACACAAGTGTGCAATGCTGCTCTTGCACACAAGAGGGCACATGCATCTGGAGTTTGTTCACAGTAGCTAAGAGGCCACTGGCATGCCCATTCTCCCTCTCTGCCTCTCTCTCTCTCTCTCACTGTCTCTCTCAAATTAAAAAAACAAAAACAAAACAAAACAAAACAAAGGACCATAGTGCTGTCAGTCATGGAAAGCACTAGACACCCAGTCTAACTCATCCATCTTTTTATATGTCCTCACTGAGCAATAACCAGATGACAGAAACATCAAGATCAAAAATCACAATCCCAGTTGGGCATGGTGGTGCATGCCTTTAATCCCAGCACTTGGGAGGCAGAGGTAGGATCACCATGAGTTCGAGGCAACCCTAAGAATACATAGTGAATTCCAGGTCAGTCTGTACTAGAGTGAAACCCTACCTCAAAAAATTAAAATAAAATAAAATAAAATCACAGTTCCTGCTCTCAAGCACTTCTGAGTACACCAGAGAAATGGCCTCTTCCAAAAGTCTCCACCAAGTTCCCATACCCATCCATAAATTAAAATGCACTCCCATTAAAACGCACTCTTAAATGT
Organism: Orientallactaga sibirica; assembly: GCA_036365145.1. Classification (NCBI taxonomy): domain Eukaryota; kingdom Metazoa; phylum Chordata; class Mammalia; order Rodentia; family Dipodidae; genus Orientallactaga; species Orientallactaga sibirica. Next base: position 8,160,898 of record JAEOAD010000019.1, on the reverse strand, counting down.
GTTGTTTGTATTGTTAGGACAACTAGGATTATCTCAGTTAGGTTAGCCTCCAGGCATACCTGTGAGTGATTATCTTAATCAGGTTCTATGGTACCCGCACTGAACAGAATAAAAAGAAGAGGGTCTGAGCAACAGCATTCATCACTCTGCTTCCTCACTGTGGAATGAAGTGACCAACTGTCTTAGGCTCCTGTCGCCATGCTCTCCCTACCATGATGGACTATAAGCTGAGCTAAGGCTCTCCTCCCTTAAAATGATTTTTGTCATTGTTGGGATTTTGTCCCAACAAGAAGTTGACTGAGCAAAACCTGGTGGTGCACACCTTTAGTCAGAGGTAGGAGGCTCGCCATGAGTTTGAGGCCACCCTGAGAATACATAGTGAATTCCAGGTCAGCCTGAGCTAGAGTGAGACTCTACCTCAAAAAACCAAAAAACAAAAAAGAAGAGAAGAAGTTGACTAATACGAACAGTACTCATATTGTTTGAGCCGCCTTTATTCTACTTGTATGAAGAGAACACCAGCAATAGGAAGGGATACAAAGGTGCTTCTGTGAATCAATCCAGAAAGCCTAACAATCAACAATAACTCGTGAAGTGCATGATCCATGTAAGAACTCAACAGAGGTTAACTCCTCATCCCTTCCTACTTTCTGTCAGCAGATTTACTCTCAGACTTCTTTTTTTAGATGTGACTTCAATGGAGAGTCCTTGTACATGAGAAGCAGATCACACCTGGAGACATTAGTGAGCAAGGCAGTGTGTTAGACAATGCTAAGTGTTCAACATAGAATACCACAATATATTACACAACTGGAGGAAAATAACAGACATGAAGACTGTGTGTCCAGATAATAACTCTCAGGAATATTACAGCTGCAATTTTACAGACACTTGCATCTCCAAATGACAGATTAAGTTAAGTAACCAATGGGTAGATTAACTATTTATTAAGCGAACATAGGAAGGAGTAAATGAAACAGACTAGTACAACCAGGTCTACAATATATGGTGGCTAATGTGAGGTACTGTGCTCATCTCAGTGTTCTGTGCTAATTATTGTCTTCCTTATTGTCCTCTTGAAAGATTTTAAGAGGCATAAATGGAAAAGCATTCTGGGTAGAGGGAAAAGCCAGAGCAAAAGCCACAAGTTAGGCAGAGTTAAGACTGAAAAAAAGTATGCCAGCTGTGCCCAGGGTAATGGTCTAGAGAAAGAGGTGAAGTTCAACGATTGGGAAAGGGCTAGCTCATCAGATTTTATGTTTTATTTCCAATGTAATAGAAAGCCACTAAAGGAAACCACATAAAATTTGGAGTTGTATTCACTAAGAATTAAGAGTCAAAACTGGAAAAAGCATATATGTTAAGTTCATGTGTAGGCTTGGTGCGACCCTTTGAGCTCAGTGAAATCCATGCTCAGACACTGGCACAGTTCCCCAGCTAGAAGGAACATAATGCTATCATTTTACAAGTACATAAACTGGGGGCCTGAGAAAAGGGCATCATTGAGGTTGCTTCATGAGTGCCTAAGAGAAATATCTTCAAAAGCATGTAAGGGAAACAAAGGTTCTTGGATGCATCCAAAACTCATAGTTGAAATTAATTTTAAATTGTGCTTTTATGGGCTGGAGAGATGGCTTAGCGGTTAAGGTGCTTGTCTGCAAAGCCAAAGGATCCAGGTTTGATTCCCCAGGACCCATGTAAGCCAGATGCACAAGGTGGTGGTGCATGCATCTGGAGTTCATTGGCAGTGGCTGAAGGCCCTGGTGCACCCATTCTCTATCTGCCTCCTTCTCTTTCTTTCTCAAATATATAAATTTTAAAAAATTGTGCTTTTATGCATTCATACACCAGATTGTCATGAATTGGACTTACATGACCCATCATAGAATTTAAGTTTTTTAAAATATTTTATTTATTTAGCCAGGCACAGTGGCTTTAATCCTAGCACTCGGGAGGCAAAGGTAGGAGGATCGCCATGAGTTCAAGGACACCCTGAGACTACATAGTGAATTCCAGGTCAGCCTGAGCTTGCTTGAGAGACCCAACCTCCAAAAACATATATACATTTACATATATATATATAAAGAATAGGCATGCCAGATCCCCTAGCCACTGTAAACAAAACTCCAAACGCATGTGCCCCCTTGTGTATCTGGTTTACATGGGTACTGGGGAACCAAACCTGGGTCCTGAGGCTTCACAGGCAAGTGTCTTAACTGCTACGCCATCTCTCCAGCCTGAATTCAAGTTTTTGTGACATCAATTTAAAGCTGGCAATTTAAGTGGAGCACATACCCAGTAGTTGATCAATTGTAGTTTTCCAATCCCACCTCATTACATGCACATGCTAACTTGAATAATCGGTACCTACTATATTTAAACAATTTTATTGGAAGACAAAGAACTGAAGTCCAGCTGAAATAATACAACATGTATACCAATAGACAGACTTGCACACAAACTCTGAAACATACATTACACTGGTCACAATTCATATAAAGTAAAAATGACAACATGCCTCTCAGATAAAGACGCTGTGAGAGAAAAGGGAGACAAGGGAATGTCCTTCAGTTGAAGGGATGAGAAGGCAGCATGCAAGCTTGTCTTTGAAGGGTGAGTGGGCTTTACAGATAAGGGGAGCATTTTAAACAACAGACACTGCAAAGGCAAAAGACATACATATACCTAACCAGGCCCTCCACAGGGTAGATAAGAAAATGCTAGCAACATCATAATATAAATTATTTTTCATTTTTAGACAAATCTATGGGCTTTCTGAGTAAGATCTGTATGACTGCTCCAATCTGCAATTAATTTTTTGCCTTTCTAGAAAAGCTTTGTTTTATACTATTAATTCACTTGAAAACTACAAAGTAATATTATTTGAGGTACTTTTTAATCTTGTAAAAGTTTATTCTAGGGCGGGAGAGATGGCTTAGTGGTCAAGAAACATGCCTGCAAAGCATAAGGACCCCAGTTCAATTCCCCAGGACCCATGTAAACCAGATGCACAAGGTGGCACATGCGTCTGGAGTTCATTTGAAGGGGATAGAGGGCCTGTGTGTCCATTCTCTCTCTCTCTCTCTCTCTCTGTCTCTGCCTCTTTCTTTCCATTTTTCCCTCAAATAAATAAAAATAAAATATTTTTTTAAGTTTATTCTATTTTCAGTAAATCACAAACTCATTTTAACACCCTCTTCCCCAAGTGCAGGACTGAGTCTCAAAAATGAACCATTGAAGTCAAATACTATGTCATTCCTATGTTTAGTTTATCTTCCATCATTTTAAAAACTCATTTTTCACTGTAAGATTTTGTTGCCTCTGTGATGCTTTCTTTCTTTGTAAGGTCTATATTTCTCATAATGCTTTGGACTGTATCTCTGCCCAAAATGTCACTAGTTTGATGCAAAGACTATCAAGCAAGTGCAGCTGGTGAGAGTAGGGAAGAAACATAATGAAAGTATACATTAAAAAAAAAAAATCTTAGAACTTTTTTAAATGGAAAGACACACATGATATAAGGCATTTGTTAAAACTTATGGCTGCTCATCCAGCTCTCTTTTATTGTTTTAAATTAAATTCCACATGATTCATGGTTCTCCACATTTGGCCTGCACTTCACATCTTTGTGTATTTATTTGGAAGGTCTATTCAGCATACCAAACTTCAGAAGCAGAAACCTCTTCACAAGAAGGCTCAGTTCAGGGAAAATTCCAACTGGTTAGCTCCACTCCACTTTGCATGAATGAGAAGGTGTACTGTAATAGTTTATATTGGTTGCCAACTTGACAGGGCCTAGAATCACCTGTGAGGAATTAACTAGATTACATTAGCCTCAGAGTATGCCTGTAAATGATTGTCATAATTAGGTTAACTGAGGTGAGAAGGAGCCACTATTTTAATTGTGGGTGGCATCATTCCATGGGCCAGGTCCTGGATGTATAAAAGAGAGCTAGCTGAGCATCTGCATTCATCACTCTGCTTCCTCACAGTGAGCTGAATGTGATCAGCTCTGCATCAAGCTCTTGCCACAATGCCTTCCCCACCACAGTGGACCTGTAAACCTGGAACTGTAAGCTGAAATAAACCCTTCCTCCCTTAAACTGATTTCTGTCAGCAATAAAAAGGGTATCTAGCACAGATACTCATATTATAATTGATCCTGACTTTTACACACTTGGACATCTTCCTCATTATAGCATCTACCACAGTTCCCTATGAAAAGAAGGCACTGAAGAAATTAGATAACACACACACACATTAAGGCCATTTAACATGATCAAAGGGGTTAAAATATTAACATTTCCACAGGTAATCAAGATATTGAGGTGAACATGCCAAGCAGATATCTAAGAACAACTCACAAGATAATTATGAGATTCCTTCATAGACAGGTGCAGAGCCAGATCTGAGTCACAAGAACCCTTGCTCCTGGCTGCCTCAAAGCTCGCTCTGCCTACTGCAATGGTGTAGAGCCCTGTGCAACGCACAGCTCTAAAAGCAACTCTAGATTCAACAGCCTCTTTGGGGACACATGAGCTTCATCACACAGTTAAGAACAAAATGAATCCAGTTAGAACTGGTTTAGATCTCCCTACAAAGACCAGTTTCACCACAGGAGGGCAGTTCCTATGTCACCTACAGGCAGCAAGTTCTTTCTGAGCTCTCCCTGTCAGTAAGTTATAGAAACTTGTTTCCAAGGAGAAAAGGAATTGGCAAGGAAAGGATGGAATTAAGCTGACAGGCAATCTTTTGGCAGTCTTCCTACTAGAACTTCTCACATTAACTTAAAAGGGAAGAAAAATGTCTGCCACTGCCTTTGAAAGGCCTAATCTTTGCTGTAGTAGCTTGCTGCTTCAGGTCCTTAAAGCCCATGTTAAAGTCTTCCCACCTCTGCTACAGCCTCATAGAAATAGCAGAGAAGTGAGTGTTCTCTGTGTGCTTCTCCTTTTATCTTCCTTTCTGACTAAAATGTGCAGGAAAAACAAAAGTCTTGTTTTATTGGGAAAAGCGCCTCAGGTTCACCCTATCTTGGGTCTAGGAAGGTACAAGCCCAAGCTAGCCTGCTCATCTTCAAATTTTCTTCATCTCTAAGGCCAATGAGAAATGCCCCTCTACAAACCATGTGTAGGAATGCTGGGTCTAATGCTGCTGGGGAAAGCCTAACAATTTTCTTTCTTAAAAACTGCCACTTTTCTTAGTAGGGATTTTGCTTCCTGCTGGTCCTATATAAAAAGTGTATGAGACACTCTGTGGGTTTATTTAACATGTGCAGATGATTAACCTATTTTAAGCAAATGTGGTATATAGACAGGCGCCCTGAGATAAATATTTTAAATGTGTATTAATAAGAAACTCAGCTGGGCATGGTGGCACATGCCTTTAATTCCAGCCCTCAGGAGAAGAGGTAGGAGGATCGTTGCAAGTTCGAGGTCACCCTGAGATAACATAGTGAATTCCAGGTCAGCCCGGACTAGAAAGAGACCTTACCTTAATCTTTTTTTTTTTTTTTTTTTTTTTTTTTTAGGCTGGAGAGATGGCTTAGCGGTTAAGGCCTTTGCCTGCAAAGCCAAAGGACTTCGGTTCAATTCCCCAGGACCCGCGTAAGCCAGATGCACAAGGTGGTGCATGTGTCTGAAGTTTGTTTGCAATGGCTAGAGGCCTTGGCGTGCCCATTTTCTCTCCCCTCTCTCTCTCAAATAACATATATAATTAAAAAAAAAAAAAAAAAACCTTCCATATTTTTAAAAATCCTACAGTGAATTTTTCTGGGGGAAAAAACCATGAACCTACCAATAAATATATGGTACGCATATTCAATAGTTTCCTTAAAAAGATAAGACTTGGAGACCATAAGGTATTACAAAGATACATGTGCCTAAAGAAAAGAAAAGAATAATGTGAAAAACAGGTACTTTAAAAGGTGAAACACTAGAAGACCAGAGTCGTTGGAATGACCAGACTCAAATAGACTCAAAGGACTGGGCAGCTCCCATTCAAGTGGTGAGATGATTCTAGTGTGCACAATCCTGTCTGCCTCTCAGGACGACTAGCCAAAGGATGCTATGAAACAGATGTACAAGGACTGAGTTCAAGTTAAGCAAGGTGCTATAGTTCACTATCTCAAAAGCCCAATCCCTATTATGGCAAGTGTCTAAATGGGGTTTCCCTGCAATTACTGTGACAGGGAAATGTATTTTCATCCCTGGACTTTCAAGGTATATAAATATGTAAAATATGAATAGATATATGAATTTGTATCATTATACATGTGTGTGTTATATGCATTTATACATATATGTATGTATAAATATATGCATTGATATATATGTGTATGTATATATGTATGTACTTTATGTATATATGAATGTATGTGTGTGTGTGTGTGTGTATATATATATATATACACAAATATAGTATGTGTGTATAATTCAGGAATATAAAAATTCCTAGAGTAGTATGAGAAAAAAGAAAGAAAGGTCTATGTACCCCAATCTTTTGCAGACTTCAGGGGCTTGCACTACCCTCGACCCGTCCCTGCAGTGGGACTGGCGTGCGCAGGCTGCTGCGGGTATCTGAAGCCCCGTGACCATGTGCCCCGAGGGCCGTGGACGCGACGCGGGGCGCAGGGAGTGCAGCCGACGGCGTGGAAAACTTCCCGCGGGGACAATTCCCGATGCCCCGCGACTCCGCGAGTCCCCTCCACATTCCGTTGGGTGACCTGACACGTCACGCACGCTTCCTCGAAGTACCTACCGGGGGCATCCGCCCGCCCGTCTCCATCACCCTTCCCGGGCAGGGCTCCACCGGGGATCCGCGCCAGAGGAGGGGGACTTGGGAGCCCCTCGGGCGTCCCCGGGGTTCCGTGTGTCGGCCGAGCGTTTCAGGGCGCTGGGGGGGGAGGGAGCAGCCGGAGGTCGCAGCTCACCGGCTCGCGACGCGCGCTCGGGCCCGGGGAGAGGCCGCGGGCCGCCGCCGCCGCCGCCACTCACCACCTGAGGCGGCGCGGCGCGTGCGGGCCGCTGGACTGCGGGCGACGGCGCGCGCGCCCGCCCGCCCGCTTGCCTGTCCGCGCGCGCACGCGAGTTGCACTAACTTTCCCCGGCGGGCGGGGGAGGGGCGGGCGCGGGTCGTGTGCGTCGTCCCCCCGCGCCCCCCCTCCAGCCACCCCGCCGCACCCCCGCGCTGGCCCCGGCCGGGCCTTACCTGTGCTCAGATTGTCGTTGATCTTCAAGGGCACCCTCAGGATGTAGACCAGGAAGAGCACGAGGAAGAACCACACGGTCCACAGATAGGTCCAGGACCAAACTATGCAGGACTTGAGCTGCTCCAGAAAGCCCGCGGCCGCTTCAGCCATTTTCCAGCGCCAGCCCCGCCGCCTCCGCCTCCGCGGCGCCCCGCGTGTGCCGGGATGATTCACCGGCCCCAGGCGCCCCCGAGCCCGCCCGCCGCCGCCGCCGCCGCCGCCGCCGCCAGGGGAGGACGCGGGCGCCGCGGGAAAGAAACCTTCCGAGGCCCGCCCAACTCTCCCGAGGTCCCCCCACAAGTGGCTTTCGTGGGGCCGGTCACGTGGCCCCCGCGCGTCCTGCTGCCATTTCTATTTATTATCCTAATATTTAGGAAGACAGGCCGAGCGGGCGCCGAAGGAAACTCCCCACGACGTAACGACCGCACGGCCCGGGAGCGCTCCCCGCTGGCCGGGGCGCGGCGGCACGCTGCGCGGAGGGGGGGCTCGCCTCCGCTACCCCAGGGACAGGCGGGGAAACTGAGGTACCGGGAAGCCCAGATTTCCAGTGCGATCACGGGTCGCAGGGCTTCGGGGTTATGAAACCCTTCCACTCTCATGTATGCGTTCCTCTCGGGATTCTCCCAGAGGGATGAATAAACCCAGAGCAGCCAGGAAGGAGAAGGTAGGAGGTGCTCTGTCACTCAGCTGTAGGCTTGAAGATAAGTCACTTTATTTCTTTGGTTGTAGATGTGATCTTCCTTTCTTCTGTTCTGTTTGGTGGGCTTTTTGTTTTGCTTTTTGTTTTTGTTTTTCTCTATAAGTAACACAAGCAGGGGATTTCTAAAGAAACCTTGACAACATGGTCCTTTGAACTTTCTTGTGATCACAATTCAAAAAAGTCTCACTTGTTTTTAATGTAAACAATTACCTGGGATAATTGTTTGCCTTATTTTGAACCTGCTGATTTAAACAACAACAAAAATAAGTTGTAAATTTTTTTTCCATTTCTGAGTATTGTGTTTGATTTCTAAAATGCTGTATCAAATGACATTTTTAAATCTGTTTTTGCCCATAAATGATTGGATTTCGTATGTATTAGCTATTAATGAGGCCATCACAGGTCTTCCCCTTCTACATACCAATATACAGAGTTCACAGCATTCAGGAGAATATCTTGTTATACATTTTGTTTTGCTTATGTTGGAGCTAAGAACACGATACCCCAAAGTATAATGCTTTTAAAATTGGACTGAATGCATTTTACATAATGGAAGGTCATGAGTTTATGGAGGCCCTGGGGCAGAATATGGTGGTTTGAATCAGACACCACCATAAAAAAACTTATGTGTTTTGAATGTTTGTTCCCTATCTGGTGGCAGTTTGGGAGGTGGAGCCTTGCTGGAGGAGGTATATTGTTGGGGGCAAGCTTAAAAGTGTTACACTCAGGGCTAGAGAGATGGCTTAGGGGTTAAGGCGCCTGCCCCCTAAGCTCAAGAACGCTGGTTCCAATCTCCACCGGTTCCAATCTCCACGTCCCACGCTTAGCCAGATGCAAAGTGAGGCAAGGGCGCAATGCCGCACTTGACCACAAGGGGGCGCACGTATCTGGATTTCCTTCTCAGCAGCTGAGACACTGCTGGCGCCTCTCTCTCTCTCTCTCTGACTCTGTGTCTCTCTCCAAAAAAATAAAAAATATTTTTTAAAAAAGGTGTTACACTCAGCTCCCCCTTGCCAAAGGTCAGCTCACTCTCTTGTTGCTGTTTTCCACCTGCTGTGGCAGAGGTGATGTCCAGCATCTGCTCATGCCGTGCTTTCCTTGTCATCATGAAGCTTCCATTAGAGACGGTAAGCCAAAATAAACCCTTTCCTCCCATCACTTGTTTTGGGTAGAGTGTTATTATGTAGTAACTGCAACAGATGCTTTGACTACATTGGTATGCTGCACTTTGAACCAGGGGGGTTGTACAGGCCCCGGAAGTAAGTTCTTTCTGACCTCCTTCTGCCTGCAGACCCTACATCCTCTAAAGCAAAGCCAGTCACAGAAACCAGAATTCCTCTTCTCAACACTGAGTCACAGAAACTAGCACCCCTCTCATTCAAAGCAAGCCATAAAACCTAGAAAGGTCAATTTCTCCCTTCATCCTCCTCCTTTGAAGCCTCTCCTCTTTGGGGGTGGGGTGAGGGTCCTCAAACTCCCAAAGGAAGGAATGTTACAGAGAGGCCAATAATCTGAACACACAGGTCTTGCTGGGTTCCCCCACAACCTCTTGCCCTTACCTCTTACTCTTTGGTCCTATCACATTTCTGCATGATTGCCTAAAAACAGATAGTCTCCCCTGCTCTGATTCTTTTTTTTGGGGGGGGGGGGGTTGGTGAATCTTCATTTTTAACAGCTTCTCTGTCATTTAAGATTTTGGCTAAATACATTTCCTAGTCTTTCCTCCTGTTTATATCGGAGTGCTGGCATGAATCATGCCTTTCTGCTCCTATACACACTTGGAGTTTCCTCCAAAGTAAAAGAAGGTAATTTAATTTTTACATTCAGGAGCTATTTATGGCATGCATAACAGAACTGTCATATCTTCACGAATTATAGCCTTACGCTCCACTACTGAAGTACAGGCCAAGATAAAAGATATTGGCCCATGCATAATTTCTCATAGTTATTTCTGGCAGCACATTACCAAGTGATGTTTTTATATCTAATAAAGATGCATAGAATCTCCATTAAATAGAGCACGAGCATAGTTTATGTTATGGTTAGGTAATTTGCAGAATCTCTGAAATTCAAAGAACTAGGAATATTGTCTGTTTCACTTAAATGAGTGGGGGAGGGGCTAGATATTGGCTGTCATTGGACCTCAATAAGGGACCTGTCTCCCAGAACAGAGAAGACCTCTTCCCATGGTTTGGGGACTCCAGCTCAACCTTTCTGGTTCCACAAGGCCTTCTGTCTCGAACTACAGCTGCAGAATGGCTTCCCTGAGACCTTTGGAATTAGATCAAAGCATATTGCCAATTTCCCTGTTCTCCAACTTGCTGCCTGTTGTGGGATTTCTGACCCTGCATGAGCCAATTCCGTAATATGCTGGTTGTGGTGCCACATGCCAGTAAAAAAGGGTTTATTTTGGGGCTCAATCCATGATGGCAGGAAAAACGATGGCATGAGCAGAGGGTGGAGGTCAGGGCAGGAAGATTGGGAGGAGGTTGAGGCCTGTCTGGGCAGCATTCAGAACACTTGAGCACCTGAGGCATGGTGGCTTATTCATGCAATTTAAAAGCCTATAATCCCAGTGCCTGGAAATCCAAGGCTGAGGCAAAGGATGGCATGAAAACAAAGGATCACCATGAGTTTGACAAATCTCCAAGCCAGCCTGGGCTACAAGTAGTTCCAATTCCGCCCCTCCAAGTTCCAAATCATGCTGACCCATTGGACCATATCCCTTAGTTATAGCCTCATCGTCACTCATATTGAACAAAGCAGTGGAGAACAAGAAATTCCCTGTCTCCAGTTTCACCACCACATCCCCAGTGCCCACCTCAAGGATGAAATCTAGATGGTACATAGCACCCTCACTTCTGCCCACCTTTCATAACAGTTGCTTTCACAGTGTTGGACCTTATGCTGGTTTGAATTGACAACCCCCTTAAACTCATGTTGAATGCTTGGTTCCCAGCTGATGGCAATTAGGGAGGTGGAGCCTTGCTGAAGGAGGTGTGTTGGGGGCAGGTTTGGGGGTGTATAGCCAGTTCCCCCTTGCCAGGAGTCAGCTCACTGTCCAGCTGTGACAGAGGTGATATCCAGCTTCTGCTTATGCCATCCTTTCCCCTGCCATCATGGAGTGTCCCCTCAAGTCTATAAGACAAATTAAAACCTTTCTTCCTATGAGCTTCTTGTGTTCATTTTTTTGTTTGCAAGTAACAAGAAGGTAATTACAACAGACCTATTCCATTTCACCAGTCACCCTTCCTCTTCCTCCAGGCATCCTCTTCCTCCACAACTGCCTACCAACATTTTTTTAAAGATTTCATTTTCATTTATTTATTTATTAGAGACAGACAGAGAGAAAGGGAGAATGAGAATGGACAGGCCAAGGCCCCTAGCCACTGCAAACGAACTCCAGATGCATGTGCCACCATGTGCATCTGGCTTATGTGAGACCTGGAGAATCAAACCTGGGTCCTTAGGCTTCATAGGCATGCACCTTAACCACTAAGCCATTTCTCCAGCCCACAGATTTTTTTGAAGATGCCCCTGATATAGCATCCCCCTTATGACACCAGCTCCATCAGATGCCTCTACCATATGCATACACCAGCTCTTCCCTAAGAGATGCAGCACAAAGAAGCTTGTGGTGGGTCACTAAAGCATAAGCTTAGAGCCATGCAGTGCTGAGTTCTATTCCTGGTCCTGCCATTCATGAACTGATCCTGGCAACTTCCTGAGTTTCCCTAAGCTAAATATTCCTCATCTAACTAACAGAGGAGTGCTCAGCATTGAAAAATCTCAAACCTAACTTCCAAGGCTCAGGGTCCATTGAGGAAGAGGGGACAGAAAGATTGTAAGAGCCAAAGGAAGAGTAGGACTTCTTACAACATGCTCCTCCAGACACAAAATGGCCTGGATATCTATACAAAAGACCATCATAATAGGAGGAAAAGATCATGACATCAAACTGAAAAGAGAGACTGATTGAGAGGGGGAGGGATATGATAGAGAATGGAATTTCAAAGGGGGAAATGGAATTACCATGGGTTATTGTCTACAATTATGGACGTTGTCAATAAAAATAAATAAATTTGAAAAAAAGACTTCATCTGTACAATGGATTTCCTCGTACCTATTCTGAAAGACCTACGTGAAGATTGAGTGAAATGTATGCCAGAAGTGCTGAGCACATATCTTTCCTCCTGTTAGTAAATTAGGACCTTGAGTAGTAAGTCGATATGTTGTTTATTGCTGGTTTTAGACCTCTTACTTCCTAGTGCATAAAGTTCTGTTTACCATATGGTACATGTTCAATAAATACCATTATATAAATCAATAAAAAATCTGTTATTTCAAGACAAATTCCAAATACTGCATTTTATAAACACAGTGTGTTCCCATTCCTAACAAATTTAAATTGGGTGAAATTTAAGAGTTAGCCTTCCACCATAGACTAAGCATCTTGGAATGTTTGTTTCAGAGGGCATAATTATATTTGAAATAGATAACAGCAGTTAAATATCTGTTAGGTCATGGGAATTATGTAATAAATATGTTTCTAACTTCCTCATAAAGTGATATATAAATGTACACACACAGTCATGCATTGCATAAGGAGGGCAATAACGGACCTCATGAATGACAGTGGTTTCATAGATATCATCTAGGGGTATTGTAGTCACCTCAGTTTGTAAAGTAACACTACGACATTTGCATAATGGCAAATTTTCTAATGATGCATAATTATAGTTGGCTAAAATATTTCCAATTCTGATACAATAAATAGCTGAGCAGAATACAGTAATAATGCTATTAACAAAGAACATCAAAAGTTCTTTAAATAGACTTCTCTTTTGTTCATTGTTTTGTAAGTCCTTAGCATTATATTTTGTTATAAACAATAATATAACATCATAATGTTATTTTTAATGTGCATGTATGTAGTTTGTATGGAGCAAGTACGTGGGTGCACATATTTGTGCAGCTAACCGCACATGCTCTATGCATATGCATACAGGTGTCCTCCTCTATCACAAAGTCTCTCGCTGAACCTGGAGCTCCCTGTCTTTTGGTCACACTGACTAACCATTGAGCCCCAGTGATTGTCCTGCTTCTGCTGAACCCCCTAGCACTGACATTACAGGCATGTGTGCCCTGCTTGCTTTTTACATGAGTGCTAGGATTACACCAATGTCCTCAAGCACTCTTACCCATTGAGCCATCTACCAACCCTTAAATGTTATATTTTTAATGATTTTCCAAATTCATCTGAGAATTAAACATGAGGAATAACTGCTTTGATTTTCTTATGTTTGAAAAATCTTACCCCCGTTAGTAGGTGGGTTTATGAATTAATTGGTCAATATCCTGTTTTCATGAGTAACAACTTGTATAAATGGCTATTGTTAGTGACTTGCTGAGAATTCAACAAGTACAAATCCAAGCTAGTTGAGTCTTGAGAACCAGTAAGAGCAGTAAAACAGGTTTGAAAGGGAACTTTCTAACTTCATCAAGCCAACATGCTTATTCATAGAATATTAAAGAGATGAAATTTCAACTACCCATGCATAGTTGAAAGGATTTCTGATAGCATAAGGCCTGGGGAGAACTTCTCTAGGTTACAATAATGTGTGTATAAAGAAGGATGCAGTTCCATAATGTGCATTCATATTTGTGTGTATGTGGAACCAATGATTCACAATGACTCAGTTTAGACATTGTATGTTACCCTATGATCATGTTTACCTTTTGTTTCCTCTTTCCCTACAAGGATCCTAGATTCTATGCAAAGCCGGTCACCAGCAAGTCAATACTCTGTAAGAAGTCTTATCATTTCTCATTTGTTTACAAATAAGTAGTATTTTTTGAGGCAGTGTTTCATTCTAGCCCAAGCTGACTTGAACCCACTCTGTAGCCTAGGCTAGCCTTGAACTCATAGTGATCCTCTTCCTCAACTTTTCAAATGGCTCTGAATTATTTTAATAAGTTCTATTGATAAACAGAATGATTCTGATAGCAAGAATGCAAAATAGAACACTCAGAGCCGTATGAAGGTATCCTATCTAGCTCTACCCTAGAAACCTACCACTATCAGTGGAGGATGGTTCCATGTTTTCAAAGAAACTCTAAAACATAAAATTCCTTTGAAAAGAAATAGAGAAGCCAGCACAGCATTCTCATACTCCCCATAAATGTAATCAGGAGAGGGGACTAGAGGATGCTAAATGAAATGTAAATAAATAAATAAGTGAAAGGATCAGATGTGTTCAAAGAGACAAAAAATTCTGCCAAGTCTCTTGCATCTGAAGCTAACTATTCAGGGTAGGTAACAATATTATTCACTTTCTTTACTTCTTATTTTTGAAAAAAAATTTTTATTATTTGTAAGGAAGGAGAGAGAGAGAGAGACCAGTGCCTTCTAGCACTGTAAATGAACTCCAGATACATGCACCATTCTGTACATCTAGCTTTACATGAGTACTGGGGACTTGAACCTGGGCCATCAGGCCCTGCAAGCAAGCACTAGTAACTGCTAAGTCATCTCTTCAGCCCTTATTTTATCATTCTTTACTATGGTGCTCAATCTCTTCTCTCCTGGAATGATCATCTTAAATGGATTACTCTTTTCAATATACTTTCTTTCTTTGTTTTTTGAGGTAGAGTCTCACTCTAGCCCAGGCTAACCTGAAATTCACTATGTAGTCTCTGGGTGGCCTTGAACTCATGGTGATCCTCCTACCTCTGCCTCCTAAGTGCTGGAATTAAAGGCATGTGCCACCACGCCTGGCCCATTATACTTTAAATAACATGGAAATGTGATACTGTACTTTAATTCTTGACATTCAAACCCAAGAGTTTTTTTTCTTCTCCTCTTCTTTATTTTCGTCTATAGAACTTCTAATCTACATTTTAAAATCTATTTTTTAAATGTGGACATGTGAAATATGACTAGCTATTATTATTTTATTAGTTTAAAGCTATATATTTTTGGTCCATAAATGGCTTGGATTTTAGGAGCCAGAGTCACATATAGTGATCTCATTACCAAAATCACACGATGTCAAATATACTCAACTAGTGATAGCCATCACATAAAATAACTCTGAGTCAAGTACAAAAATAATATGTTGCATATTCACTTATAGGCATAGACTATTATTTCATGGTTTTGGTTTCAGATTTCAGGTTCATACATATGAACCTGCAAAAGATTTGTATGCAGAATTAAAGTCTTTTTTGTTTTGTTTTGGAGAGAGACACAGAGGGAGAGAGAGAGAGAGAGCTAGAGAATGGGTGCACCAGCAGCCTCTCAGCCACTGTGAATGAATTCCAGATGTGTGCACCCCCTTGTGGGCAAGTGTGGCCTTGCCAGTTTGTGTCACTTTATGTATGGCTAAACGTGGGACCTGGAGAATCGAAAGTGGGTTCTTAAGCTTAGCAGGCAGGCACCTTAACCGCTGAGCCATCTCTCCAACCCCTAAACAGTCTTATACTGAAAAATACCATAAAGCAGGTTAGAATGATGTTAGAATTATTTGTAGAATTAAGAAAACCTAGTAGCTGTGAGGAAAGTATACATGTGTGTTCATTGAGGCAGCATTTATTCTTAAACTTCTGAAAATTGATTCTGCTACTTTAACCAAGGTTTAGTACCTAATACTTTTGGGTTAAATTTAATTTTGTTCTCATTTCTAGCGTGGAAGACTGTATTTAGGCAAGCAAATTAAAGTCAAAATTTCACAATCATTAGAAACCTAATCAAAAGAAAAAGGGAGCTAAAAACTAGATTATTTTTATCTTCAAGTACATTTCAGGGTAATATTAGAGAACATGACTGCCCGCTGGAGCATAAGTGGACTGTATTTCTAGTAGTCACCTTAGCCTCTCTCCTCCACTCTGTATTAGAAAATTTGTTCCAGGCTTTCATTTTATGCTGTATTTCACAACCATTGCACAGATGCTAAATTTAGTACCTTGGGCACATTTAACTATAATGGGTTTCTCTGTCCTTGCTAATACTGACAGTTACTGAATGTGAATTATCACTGAGGCTGTGGCTTCCCTGGAGCTTCTCCTTCCCTCGAAACTATCTTTATAATACTATTTTTATAGTACAGTTTTGACCCTGGGAACATTACGAGTGAAGATGTCCACATACACAGTCAAGCCAGTTTGAATTAACTTTTCAAGTATGAGTAACAGGATATACTATGGCAGATGACTTGCTGTAGCTTACCTCTCATTATCTGTCCTTCTAAACTTCTAATGTGTGTATATATATATATATATAATGTGTGTGTAGTATGTGATGTGTGTTCACATGCATGAGCACATTTGCAGATGCCCACATATATATGTGGAGGCCAGAGGAGGTCACCTGGTGTCCTCCTTGATCTCTTTTCTACCTTATTTCCATGGGACAGAGGCTCTCATTGAATCCAGAGCTCTCTCCTTAATTGGCCAGTCAGTAAGTTCCAGTAGTTTTCCTGCCTTTGCCTCCTTCAGTGCTAGCATTACAGGTATGCACAACCATGCCCAGATTTTTATGTAGTGCTAGAAATCCAACTCAGATCTTCATGCTCGCACAGCAAGAGCTCTTACCCACTGAACCATCTCCCCAGCCCCTGTGCTTCTATTTCTTATATACATTGTGAAATACACTTTTTTTTTTTTTTTTTTTTTTTGAGAGAGACAGAGGGAGACAGATAGAGATGGGCGCGCCAGCAGCTGAGATGTGTGCACCCCCTTGTGGTCAAGTGCGGCATTGCGCCCTTGTGTCACTTTGCATCTGGCTAAACGTGGGACCTGGAGATTGGAACCTGTGTTCTTAGGCTTAGGAGGCAGACACTTTAACCGCTAAGCCATCAGCCCTGTAATACACTTTTGTTCCAGAAAAAAAAAAAAACACATACAACTTGCATTCTTCCCTCAGTCTCTGTGGAGTGCCACCCATCTACCAAGTTAAGGTTCTTCGCTGGCCCATGTTCCTTTGATAGATCCCTTTGTGGAGTTAGCAAAGGGATTGTATGCTAAATTGAACTGAGATGTACATGTTGAGTTGGGAGGCAGGAAGAGATAAGGTTGTTGCTTGAATTCTTGCCCCATATAATTTCATGTAAGAAAGGATCAATGCAGGTACACAACAGAGGAAAATATTTCAGTTTAAGGGAGAAGCATCCAACAGAACCATTAGCTGGTTTCCCACCCCTGAGAGCATTCTATCAGGTGAGATGAACTACCAGTGTCTTCTGTTAAATTAGGATCAAAGGTGGCCAATTTTATCACAGTGGGTTTCATAACCAACTCATCCTGGTTTGCTGGGACTTTCCAAATTGTAAAATTGAAAGTCTCCTATCTGGGATTTCCCCAGTCACACTTGGAATAAATGACTTCTGAATTTCTTTCAAGTCCTAAGACTAAAAATTCAGAGCCAACTCTGTGCCAAACTAGCAAGCATGAGAAATCATATATCCTGAACTTTCTGGTGGGTTTTCTTTCCTCCTTCACTGCCTTGAGATTTTCTTTCCCTGGCCTACACACACACACACACACACACACACACACACACACACACATTTATTTATTTATTTAAAAGAGAGAAAGAGGAGAGAAAGAATGAATGTGCCAGGGCTTCCAGCCACTGCAAACAAACTCCAGATGCATGTGCCACCTTGTGCCTCTGGCTTACTTGGGTCCTGGGGAATCAAACCTGGGTCCTTTGGATTTGCAGGAAAATGCCTTAATCACTAAGGCATTCATTCCTCCAGCCCCCTGGCCTTCATTCAAAATCTGCTCTCTTAGCTATCTATGCATAAATAATTTATGTCAGCTCAAAAGTTATCCATTGAAATGCTATTTGATACCAGATGTCAAAGCCATAAAATAAAATAATGCTTTTGAAATTGTTCCAGGCACCAAATGTATCTTAGGAGTCAGGGAACACATACCAAACTTATCTTCAACTAATCACAAGAGAATGTATCTACAAAAAATAGACAAGCTTGAAAAATCTATACCTTGCTATTTATTTTATTACTAATTTAATACTTATTCATTTTCTTTATAACTTTATTTAAAGACTCTAGAAAGAAAATACACTCAGGTGTAGCTGAGGGGGATACATTCTGAGAAACGTGTGATTAGGCAATTCCATTATTGTGCACACATGGAGCATAATTATACAAACTGAGGTGGCTGTACTGTCACTAAGTGATAGAACCTTCTGGGACCACCATTGGAGATATATTCTGAGGTGGGCTGAACTGTCATCACATGGCACATGAGTGCAATAGCACTAAATAAAGGTTTAATTAAAAGTTTTGGGGGCAGGTGCTGGAGAGATGGTTCATCTGTTAAAGGCATTCATAGGTTCAGTTGGGAGGTAAGAAGGGATAGGGTTGTTGCTTGATTTCTTGCACTGTATAATTTTCATGTAAGATAGGACCAATGCATGTACACAAAGCCTGCTAGCCCATGTTGACCTTCTTACTATCCATGTAACGTCAGATGCACAAAGTGGCACATGCATTGGAGTTCATTTGCAGCAGCAAAAGGCCCTGGTGTGCCCATATTCATTCTCTTATACTCCCTCTCTCTCTTTTTCCTCTCATTTCTTCTCTCCTCCTTGCAAATAAAAAAAAATTAAGTCTTGGAAGCTGGGCATGGTGGCACAGATCTGTAATCCCAGAACTTGGAAGGAGAGGCAGGAGGATTGCAGCAAATTTGGGACCAGTATGGCCTACATAGCAAGTTTTAATCCAGTTACATAGTGAGACCCTGTTTCAAAAAAGTTATGAGAACAAAACTTGAAACTCAATTTTGAGGAAACTATTCTCCTTTAATCCTGTCCCCAATTACTTCAATCCCAAGAAATTATAGAAGGAAAAATGAAAGAAAGTTCAGAATAAACAAAATACACTGGGATTCTAATAATGATATACTACAGTGTTGTGGAATAGCAAGGAAATATGCAGAAAAATAGTCTCCAAACTTTGGCCAC
Organism: Orientallactaga sibirica; assembly: GCA_036365145.1. Taxonomy (NCBI): domain Eukaryota; kingdom Metazoa; phylum Chordata; class Mammalia; order Rodentia; family Dipodidae; genus Orientallactaga; species Orientallactaga sibirica. The sequence continues at coordinate 8,141,962 of JAEOAD010000019.1, read as the reverse complement.
CACTAAAAATGTGGTAAACTCAGCCGGGCGTGGTGGTGCACGCCTTTAATCCCAGCACTCGGGAGGCAGAGGTAGGAGGATCACCATGAGTTCGAGGCCACCCTGAGACTACACAGTTAATTCCAGGTCAGCCTGGACCAGTGTGAAGCCCTACCTCAAAACAAACAAACAAAAAAAAAAGTGATAAACTCATACCTAAAGGATATATGTCAATGCATTTATGTGCTAATATGATCCACAAAGCAATATACTAAGTGCACAAAGAAATAAATACATAGGTGGATTGGGACTTGTAGTGCTTCCAAATTACATCACACTTTAAGGATCATGTATGGAGAACTTATATATTCACTGTATTTCATCATTGCCAAGTGCCCATACCTCACGTAGCGATGCAGCTGCCTATGACAGCCAATCCCAAAATAAAACTGAATAGAGACCAAGCATACATCTCCTAGCAATCTTTTAGGAAAGTTCCAAAGTTTACGTTCTGAAATTATTTCACCCTGCAGGGCAGAATGCATTGTCAACATGACATAGACTTTCCTGTGGAAGTTATAATTTACTTTTAAAGTCAAGGGCATTACCTCTGAGGGACTTCACGACATCAAGCTTTACTGGTTAAACCCACTCTCTCGGTAGTAGCTTTCAAAGATTGCTTAATCAAAATGACCACAACCTCTTTCTTGTGAACTCTGTCTTCATTTCCTTCATCAACTCGGTTTCTTTGATCCCTGCCTCAGTCTCCATTCCACACACTAAAGCCTAGGAGCTTATTGATTTCCCAGTTCATTGAACTTTTAGTTCCTTACATCCAGTATCAACTGTTTTATGCATGTTATTTTTCTAAGGGTGAGGGTAGATGAGACAATAGTCCATTAAAATGTCTTAAAATAGCTATAATAAGATTTATAATTAGACAAGTGTTTGGTGAGAAGTACAAAGTATTATGATATTAAAAAAAAAAAGAGATACACTAATTTTCAGAAGAGTTTTCTTTTAAAGGATAGCCTTTGAGTCTGGTCTTAAGGTCTGGACAGAACTTAGACTTGTAGAAAGGGCACAGAGACAAAGGAAAGAGATGAATAAAGTAAGGCAAAATCAGCAGAGGAGTAAGTATGCATGAAAGTGAGCCTTACAGTCTGGACAGTTTTTTAAATAAGCATAAAAATTTATTTTCAATATAGAAGCAATAATCAGTTATACAGCATAATAAAAAACTCATATTAACATCAAAATAAATTGCAGAATGTCTATGGTAATAAAGCCCCTATAAAGAAAACTATAGGAAGCTGGAGAGATGGCTTAGCAGTTAAGGTTCTTGCCTGCAAAACCAAAGAACCCAGGCTCTATTTCCCAGTACCCATAAGCCAGATGCTTAAGGTGGTGCATGCATCTGGAGTTTGTTTACAGTGGCTAAAGGCTGTGGCATGCCCATTCTCTCCCTCTACCGCTCTCTCTTTCTCTCAGATTGTAAATAATTTTTTAAAAATGTATTAGATATGGACATATTTAGTATGTAAACAACACATGTTGGGACCATCCTTTCCCTCCTCCCTGCCCCTTTTCTGAAGAGCCTTCCTCGTTGGGGATGCAGGTCAACCCCATGGGGATGGTGGGTTATGAATTATGGGGACAGCAGTCAATTATGGGGAAGAGGCAATGTCTCTGTGCAAAATGTCCCATCTTATGGCTCCAACAATCTTTCTGTGCCCTCTTGTGCAAAATTCCCTGAGCCATGCTGGGAGCATTTTAAGTCTACTTCAGTGATGGGCACTTAGGAGCCTCTGCATCTCTGGTTTGGTAGGTGTTGAGTGTCCTCAGTGTCTGTCTCCTTCACCCTTGTGCTGATATCACATTCACTAAGAAAGCAGCATTCTTGCTCCTTTTCTCAGTTCCTCTGTGGTTTCAGCTGGGGCCAGGGTGGGGTGCACTAAGTGGTTTATCTCATCAATTCCAGCTCCCATCTGAAAGAGAAAAGCAGATTCTCCAATGCAGAGTGAAGTCAGCCCAGGTTAAATGGGATAACCATTATTAATTTAGAGAGAATTTAAAGGGTGTAGACCCTCTTATACCCCAAGATTGATCATGGAAAGCAGAATCATTATCTGGATATGATTCTGACTTGTTTCCAGTTACACATATGGTTTCCTTTCCACTGAGCAGATCTATTAGCCAATCCAAGAGCAGTTGGTTACCCACCATGGCTGTGTGCCACTACTGCACTTGTTTGAGCATCATGTCAGGTTGTTTGTTTCTGAGTCACTTAGACTTTGAGTTGCTTGGATAGATGTTGTCTGCTTTCCCTGGTAGCTCATGTAGTGCTTTCCAGCACTAGATGAGCTAATTTTCTGGGAACTGGAAGTCTTCTGGATTCCAACCAGGTCTCTCCATGGTCCATGCCGACAGCATATGGTGTCTTCAGCAGTAGGGTCTTACCATTAACCTTTGGTGGGTAATCAAGTGCTCTGACAGTATTCTGTCTTGTTTGTTTTGGGAGATCTAGTAGGTCTCTCTGATCAACAGCTCATTGTGAATGTAGACCACATCCTGGTACAGGGAATTACAGGCCAGTGCCAAGGGAAAAGAAAAAAGAAAAGGTCAGAGAAGAAAGAGAAACAGGAGAAATCTGAGGTTAGGTTTCGTCTCACCCTCTCCAGGGCCCTTCAATTCAGGTCCTCTTGAGGGTTCCACCTTTGAGTTTGACTTCCAGGATATAGGATTCTATGGTACCATTTCAATTTGGGTTCAGTTTTGTGCCTCCCCACACTGTTCCCCTTCCCCCAAGCCCTATCCTCCCTATTGTCCAAGCCTCAAAATGCTAGTCAGGTATGTCAGCAATGGGCTGATCCAGGTTAGGAACTGCAGATGAGTGAGGCCATGTGACGGTTGTCTTTCTGTGATTGTGTGAGTTTACTTAGAATGATCTGTTCCAAGTTTGACCATTTTTCTACAAATTTCATTGTGTCATTTTTTCTTAGTGCTGAGTAGAATTCCAGTGTGTATATATACCACATCTTGGTTATCCATTCATCCAATGATGGGCACCTGGGTTGATTTCAGTTTTTAGATATTATGAATTGAGCAGGTATAAACATGGTTGAGCAAATATCTCTGAACTGAGGCATGGAGCTTTTAGGGTAAATGCCCAGTAAGGGAATAACAGGGTCTGTTGGTAACTCTATAGTCATCCTTTTCAGGAGTCTTCATATTGATTTCCATAGTGGTTGTACCAGCTTACATTCCCACCAACAGTGAATGAGTGTTCCTATTTCTCCACATCCTTGACAACATTTATAATAATTTGTTTTTTTAATATTTTCTTTATTTATTTGAGGGGGGAGAGAGAGAGAGGGCATGCCAATGAACTCCAGAAACATGTGCCCTCTTGTGCATCTGGCTTACATGGGTCCTGGGGAGTCAAATCTAGGTCCTTTGGCTTTGCAGGCAAGCACCTTTAACCACTAAGCCATCTCTCCAGCCCAATAATTTGTTTTGTAAATGCTGCTAGCTGTGGTGGCACAAGCCTTAAGAAAATATATAAACTACCTAAGTCATGAGCCCTAAGGGTATAATGTCTGCTGGTGTCTCCTAAATGTTTATACTATGCTCACCAAACTGCCCAGTAAGCACTTCTCTTAATGTCCACACACATATTAATGCTACTCTCACTTTTGTTTACAGAAGCTTCTCTTTTCAGATGGTGGCAACCTTGGGATGACTCAGAAGGCACCATGGTGCTGAGGAGAAGGGACAGAGGAGTGCCCAGCACAGAAACATCTCAAACCCACCTTCCAAGGCTCAGGGTCTGTATTAGTCAGGGTTCTCTAGAGGAACAGAATGGACAGAATGAATTGTATTAAAGGGGGATTTATTGGATTAGCTTACACAGTCCAGCAATAGCAGGTTGCAGGTCCGAGAGTGAAGAAACCCGGTAGCTGCTCAGTGCACGAGGCTGGAGGCCTCAGCAGTCCCAATCAGGCACTGAAGGCCTGGAGGCTTCCTGGAGAGACGCTGCTCTTCAGTCCACCCTGGTCTTCAGTCCACACTGGAGAGCAGCAACACCAAGCAGCAGATACCAAGCAGAAAACACCAAGCAGCTAGTAGCACCGGCAGCCAGGTGGGAGAGAGAGAGCCTTTCTTCCCAGAGCTCCTTTTTATCAACCAGCCCCCTCCTCCAAGAGGGGCCGCCCACTCTGGGCCGCCCACTCTGGGGGAAGGCTTACCCCTGGGGGCAGGATTCTTCCTTTAGTTAATCCTTCCTAGAGGCAGCCTCAGAAACACACTTATGAGGAATGTCTGTGGATTCCTAAACAAATCAAGTTGACACAAACTTAACCATCACAGGGTCCATTGCGGAAGAGGGGGTGGAAAGAATGTAAGAGCCAAAGGAAGAGTAGGACTCCTTACAACATGCTCCTCCAAACACAAAATGGCCTGGATATCCATGACCTCACAGTGCCTGACACTACCTACATAAGACCATCATAATAGGAGGAAAAGATGATGACATCAAACTGAAAAGAGAGACTGATTGAGAGGGGGAGGGGATATGATGGAGAGTGAAGTTTCAAAGTTTCAAAGGGGAAAGTGCGGGGAGGAAGGGAAGTACCATGGGATATTGTCTAAAATTAAAGAAGTTGTCAATAAAAAATAAATAAAATTTTAAAAAAAAAAAAATATAAACTACCTAGAGACATGGCACATCTTTAAAAAATTGATATTTACTTTGTTCTGGATGGAAAGAAATAATGTTATAAAAGTTTTACTTGTTTTCAATTTATGATATATTGTACTAGCCGGCATTCTTTTAATGGCAAGAGAAAGTCAGGGGAATCCTGAGCAGAAATTAAATCACTAAAGTGCACACTAGCAATATCAGAATTTATGACCTCTAGCTGGGTGTGTTAGTGCATGCCTTTAATCCCAGCACTTGGGAGGCAGAGGTAGGAGGATTGCCATGAGTTCAAGGTCACCCTGAGACTACATAGTTAATTCCAGGTCAGCCTGGGCCATAGTGAGACCCTACCTCAAAAAAAAATTATGACCTCTGTGTGGAAGTTGGCTGAAAAGTCAATGCTATTAAATAACTGTTATTGAAATGTCTAATATGTGGTAGTGATATTACTTATTTTTAAGAGATGGTTTTCACCACTGATGTTTTAGGTCAGATATTTTTATATCAATGACTCTATTCTTGCATATCTAGGACATATTCTAAGGCAATTAAAAATGTGAACAGAGGGCTGGAGAGATGGCTTAGTGGTTAAGGCGCCTGCCTGCTAAGCCTAAGAACCCGGTTCCAATCTCCAGGTCCACATTTAGCCAGATGCAAAGTGATGCAAGGGCGCAATGCTGCACTTTCCCACAAGGGGGCGCACACATCTGGGTTTTGTTCACAGCAGCTGAGAGACTGCTGGTGCGCTCATTTCTGTCTCCCTCTCCCTCTCTGTCTCTCTCTCTGTGTCTCTCGCCAAAAATAAATAAAATATTTTTTTAAATGTGAACAGATATGTACACAGAATGTTGAGTAGGACCATTTATACTAGGAAAACAAGCATATGCATTTGGGGGATGTTGCAGTCAGGTTCACATTGCTGGAGAAAACACCTGACCAAGAGCAGCTTGTGTGAAAACAAGGTTTATTTTGGCTTACAGACTCAAGGGGAAGCTCCACGATGGCAGAGGGAAATGATGGCATGAGTGAAAGGTGGACATCACCTCCTGGCCAACATCAGATAGACAACAGCAACAGGAGAGTGTGCCAAACATTGGCAAGGGGAAGCTGGCTATAACACCTCTAACCCTGACCCCAACAATATGTCCCCTCTAGGAGGATCCAATTCCCAAATTGTCACCAGCTGAGGACCTGGCATTCAGAACATGTAAGTTTATGGAGGAAACCTGAATCAAACAACTACAGAGGAGTTCTATGCCTTTCAAAGGGAACAATAGAATATATTTTGTTCTGTTCATATAACAGACTATTTTTCACCTATTTTAAATTACACTTATAGGGAATTTTTATATGCATGGAAATTCTTGTGACTCCATATGGAATAAAAGCAGTGCCATTCTGTCTAGATAGATATATATAGAGAGAGATAGATAGATAAACTATATATGAATCAATAGTATGATATCAACTCTTTCATATATATATATAGTTTTATGAGAAAGCATCCAGGAATTATTCTGGATATATCATAACATATTAAGCAGTGGTATTTGTTACTTTTCTCATTGTGACCAAGTACCTGATAAGATAACTCAAGGGAGGAGAGACTCGTGGTTGGAAGGTATACTCCATCATGGTGGGGAAGGGATAGCAGAAGAGACTCTTAGCTGTGGTGTCAGGAGCATGAGTTTGCCTGCTAACATCTGGAGAATCAGGAAGCAGAAAGATCAGGAAACTGGGTCAGACTCTAAACATCAAGACCCACCCTTGCCACCCCCCCCCCACCCCATGCCTGCCCAGTGATCCCCTTCTTCCAATTAGGTCACACTTCCTCAAGGTTCCACAACCACCACCAGTGGGCAGAAAGAATTGCTTTTAAAGAGCACCTAATAAAAATAAACTGTACACTCTTAGGTCTATGTTTAAGATGCAAAAATATCCAGGCATGGTGGCACATGCCTTTAATCCCAGCACTGAGGTGAGGTAGGAGGATCACTTGAGTTCAAGACCAACCTGAGACTAGATAGTGAATTCCAGGTCAGCCTGGGCTAGAGCAAGACCCTACTTTAAAAAAATGCACAAATAGCTTAATGTTACATTGTAGACAAATGAGATGTATAAGAAAATAGCATGGGATAATTGGTAGGTATCATGGCTGAAAAAGATAGCTGTTTCACTTCATTAATTACACTGGCTTGTAGTTTTAAAGTTATCAAATAAAATAAAATAAAATATTAAAAAGTTATCAAACTTTAAAAAGAAACATGTAGGGAGCTGGGCGTGGTGGCACACACACACCTTTAATCCCAGCACTGGGAAGGCAGGATCACTGAGAATAGGAGGATCACTGGCCAGAATGAGACCCTAACTCGGAAAAAAAAAAAAAAAAAAACAACCAACAACAACAAAAAACATGAGACTTTTCAAGAATTTATGAATTTATAGGTCAAACAATGCCTAAGCCAGAATGAGACCCTACCTCATGGCATAGGTCACTCCTTTGAGACAGCATCAACACGGTGTTGCCGCACATTATGTTCAAGTGGTATATTCTTGTTTGAGTGGTCTTTGGTGTTTTAGAGCACAAAAACTTCAGGTTCACTGGACAAAGGCTGGAGAGATGGCTTGGTGGTTAAGCCCCATATTGCATGTCTCACAAAGCCATCAACACGGTGACCCCAGTTCAATTTTCCAGGCTCAGGGTGGGGCTGGAGAGATGGCTTAGTGGTTAAGGCGCATGTCTCCAAAGCCAGATGCACATGGTGGCCAGATGCACATGGTGGCACATGCGTCTGGAGTTTGTTTGCAGTGGCTAGAAGCCCTGGCTCGCCCATTCTCCCTTTCTCTCTCCCTCTCTCTGTCTCTAATAAATAAATAAAAATAAAATCTTGGCTAGGTGTGGTGGCTCACGCCTTTAATCCCAGCACTTGGGAGGCAGAGGTAGGAGGATCGCCGTGAGTTTGAGGCCACTCTGAGACTACATAGTTAATTCCAGGTTAGCCTGTACTAGAGTGAGACCCTACCTCAAAAAAACCAAAAAATAATAAAATAAAATAAAATAAAATAAAATAAAATAAAATAAAATAAAATAAAATAAAATCTTAAAAAAAAAAAAAAAAAAAAAAAAAACGACTTCAGGGTGAAGGGCCCTCTGGGGCCCTGCAATCCTGTGTTCCTACAGCTTGTTCCAGTCAACTGTCTCTTGTCCCATAGTTCAAAACTGCATTTACATGTTATTCATTCTACAATGAAGTACGGAGGACCTTCTAAGGCAACACCCTCTTAGGATCCGGGTATTTGGGTTCACATTCCTTTGATTATTTTCATCTGGTTATTTAGAAAAGTTAAATAGTAGTTTAATCAAACCAGGTTTCCTTCTATTTTCTCACACCACAAGATGTTTAGAATTTAGGGATGCCATCAAGGCCAGGCACTTCTACTATACACATGATGCTTTGAAATATGGACATGTTGTGGAGTGTATACTTCTTAAATGAGCAATAAAAATATTCCTAGTTTGAACCACATTTCTGCAAACATTTTCTGTAAAGGGTCACATAGTATTTTAGACTTTGCAGGTCAAGAAACAAAATAGAATATATTAACATGTGAAGCATCAAAACAGGGCTAAGATTGTAGCTCAGTTTATAGAGTACTTGCTTAGCACACAGGGAGCCCTGGGTTCAATTCTCAGCACTGTATAAACCAGGAGAGCAACCTCAGCACTAGTGAGGTAAAGGCAGGAGGATCAGAAGTTCAAGGTCATCCTCAACTACATAGGGAGTTTGAGGCTAGCCTGAGCTACATAGCACCCTGTTTCAAAACAAATAGGAGGGGGAGGAGGAAACTTAATTACTACAAATACTTTTTACTGAAAAAGTTAAAAAATAATTGAAGTGAGCCGGGTGTGTTGGTACACGCCTTTAATCCCAACACTCAGGCGACAGAGTAGGAGAATTGCCATGAGTTTGAGGCCACCCTGAGGCTTCATAGTGAACTCCAGGTCAACCTGAGCTAGAGTGAAACCCTACCTCGAAAAACCAAAATAATTATAATAATAATAATTGAATATACTAAAGGACCACCAATGAGGTAAATGGAGACATTTTTGAGGGAAGGTGAATGTCATTCCCTTGTTTGGGGTTAGTTAGTCTCTCTCTTTAATCATCATGTCAGAGAAATACAGCCATGTTTGCTCACACAGCTTTTCTGAGGGTCTCTGAGACAGTGGTCTTCACTCCTGAGAACTCACCAGAGTGGATGGACCACATCTCTCTTTTTGCCATTGATTTTCTTTTCTTCATAATGTTGGGAACACTGATGGTGAAGCAGGTTAGGCACGTGGGCTTGTAGTTAGGATTCCTTGAGTGCTGGAAATATCGCTCAGTGGGTAGAGGAGCTGCCTAGCATACTTGAGCCCCGAGGTCAACTGTGCATAAATCAGGGATGGGGACACACTCCTGTCATCCCAGCTTTGAGGAGGTGCAGGGAGAAAGATCAGTTCAGTTCCATTCTCTATGCCTAAACACTAAGAGACTGTTAGCAAGAGATGTTTATAACTTGTAAATAGAGGATAAAGATGATAACATTTCCTCTGTGGCCAGATAGAACATGGATTGGAGGGAATTAAGAGTTGATGGTACATTCCATTAGATTATTCCCATCTAGGATGATGGCCTAAGAACTGAGAGAAGTGGACTTATTTAAGATGGATTTGAGAAGTAACATGACAGAACTTATTGCCAATTGGATATGGATATGGTTAATGAGAGACAGGGAGGGAATGAGGAAAACAAACACCAATGGCTCTGGCCAGTTCTGCCAGCTTACTCAGTTCCCAGTGTGCACCTTGGGGCCTCTGTGAAACTGGCCATTTAGGAATGCCGCACTGCATTTTGACTCCTTGCTTTTTAGCTTAAGTGCAATCCCTTTACTGAGGTTTTCTCCTACTGTGTTTTCTTATACCCTTATCACTACATGTCTTTTTCTTTTTCTTGTTTAGTGACTCTCTCTCATCTAGTGAATATATACTTTCACTGTATAAGTCACTGCTGCCTTCCCAAGTGTTTGGAGCCAGGAAGAATTTAAAATTTGTTAAGTACATGAATTATGGTGAAAATTTAACAGTGGAGGTCTGTGAATTTTTCCCCCATAAAATATCTGAAAGTCAGGCTGGAGAGATGGGTAAGCAGTTAAGGAGTTTGCTTGCAGAGCCTAATGACCTGGGGTTTGATTCTCCAGTAGCCATGTAAAGCTAGATGCACAAGGGGTTGCAAGCATCTGAGTTCATTTGCAGCAGCTGGAGGCACTGGCATGCCCATTCTCTCCCCAGCCTCTGCTTGCAAATAATAAAAAAATTAAAAACAAAAATTTTTTAAAATCTGACAGATATTCAAGTCATGAACAGTGAATATGAGACCCATGAACCCCCTAACATTTTAAATGAAGATTAGGGGTGGATGTTGTGAGAAAAAGAGATTGAGGAAGACAGTGCAGATGATGTGCAGACATTCATGCATTTTTCTCTTCTTTTGAGGTAGGGTCTCACTCTAGCCTAGGCTTATCTGGAAGTCACTCTTGTCCCAAGCTGGCCTCAAACTCACAGTGACCCTCCTACCTGAGGTCTCCCAAATGCTAAGATTAAAGGTGTGTCCCACCATGCCCAGCTCATTAATACATTTTCCTAATAAGACGGTTCATTTAGTTTCTTTGGAGTCTATTTGTTTTTAGTTGGCATACAAAGATTTAGGTATTATCCACTCTGGCATTTTCAAAAACGGTTTGTTTTAGTTGATTCTTAGCCCCCCTCCCCACAGTCCCTCCTCCACTCCCCCTCCCCAGCCCCTTTCCCCTCTGTTTACATGTCACTTGTGTCCTTTCACCCTTCCTTCATCCGCTTCTCAAATGAGATCCTGATTTCAGAAATCGTTAAGAATTCTTGGCTTGAATTCTTTTGAACTTTCTATAAATGTTTGCAAACTTATTGTTAAATACTTCCAAATACTAAGGACTTTCTTCAGGTGCTAGCCATGAAACATTGCTTTCCCAACATCCTTCTACTAAGTAACAGCCAAGTCATCATATGCTCAGGTACTCTGGAGGCGGGAGACACAATAATGGGTATGTATGATCATCTTCCAGGCAATTCACTGACCTAATTAGCCAGAAATGAGGGCAGTGACATCTGCTGGCAGCTGTTGGGAACTGCAGCCATATTTATTATATGGTGAAAAATTCACAATCTCCTCACTCCACTCCGACATGCTCAGAAACACAAACCACTTCTCTTTCAAGCAGAATTTTAAGATAGTTAGTGAAGCTTACAGTGAAAACATCTCTGAAACAAAATTAGTAGAAAAAAAGATGGAAGAGAAATTTTTTACAAATACTAACAAGTTCTGCAAATATTCTAATGTATTTAACAAATTCTGTGGTCAGAAATGAAGGGTTTTGGGAGAATAGACAGATTAATCTTTTTCCTTTATGGTTCTGTTTAGTTTTTTCCCTCTTTTGGAAGGTTGTTCTCAAAAGAAAGACGATCATTTCCAAAAAGTCCAACCTTTGGTCTAGCTAGATCTTAGAGGCCCACAGACTAGACAGGGTGGGAGGAGGGAATGAGGCGCTTATCTTTTTGTTGTTGTTTGTTTTTTTTGTTTTTACATCACACCTGTACTTTATTTTATTTTAGGTTTTTCCAGTACGGTCTTGCTCTAGCCCAGATTGACCTGGAATTCACTATGTAGCCTCAGGCTGGCCTCACTCAAACTCACAGCAATCCTTCTACCTTGGCCTCCCAAGTGCTGGGATTAAAGGCATATGCCGCCACGTCTGGCCAGACATGCATTTGAAACTATGGAAAGGATGTGAAAGCAGAGTGTTGGCCTATTGTGTCAGTGTACTAATTCCTGCTCCAGATTGTGTGTCCTTAGGCAAGTCTCACAATAGTTCCAGCAATTTCTAGGTGCCCTCATTGGGTTTTGCGTAAAGTGGAGGTAGTACCTATGATCCTCTCCAGGGGTTTATGACTTTCTGTACTCAGTGTGTAAACAGCCCAGGTTGGTACCATCCTTACCCTCACCTGTGACCCCCTCCGAAGGGATCCTCCTCGTTGGGGATGCCTGTTATCCCCATGGGGATTGTGGGTCGTGCATTGTGGAGGTAGCCATCAGTCATGGGGAAAAGACAATGTCTCTGTGCATAATGTCCCAACCTGTGCCTTTAACAGTCTTTGCGCCCCTCTTCCATGATTTTCCCTGAGCCATGTTGGGTTTGTTTTAGGTTGACCTCAGTGATGAGCTCTTGGGAGTCTCTGGATCCCTGATTTGGAAGGAGTTGAGTGTTCTCTGTGTCTATCTCCTTCCCCTTTGTGCTGGTATCAGGTTCACCAAGAAAGCAGCACTCTTGCTCATTTCCTCAGTTACTCTTTGGTTTCAGCTGGGGCCCTGGTGAAGTGCAATGGTCTGATTCTCTCCTCAAGTTCTGCATCCATCTGAAAAAGAGGAGCAGATTCTCCACCGGAGACTGAATTCAGCACAGGTTAAATGGGATAACCATTGTTAGTTTAGAAAGAGAGAGTTGATTTAATAGGTGTAGGCCCTCTTGCAGCCCAAGATTGCTTGGAGCCTGATATTGGAGAGCAAAGTCATTATTTGGATAGGCTTCTGACTTGTTTCCCAGTTCCAGTTATGGGTTTCTTTCCACTGAGTGGATCTGTTAGCCAATCCAAGAGCAGTTGGTTACCCACCATGGTTGTGTGCCACTATTGCACTTGGGTGGATGCTCTTATCTTTTAAGATTAGTTTAAGATGCACAAGATACAAAACAATGATTTAAACAAAAAGGGGGAATTAAATCCGCTCACTGTAAAAACTAAAGTTGATGGTTCCAGTTGGCGGGGAGTTACAAAGAGCAAAGGATGGGGTTCAAACACTCTTTGTGCCTGTATCTTATGAAGAGGGTGGCATCAAAGTGTCAGTCAGCATGTTGGAGAGAGGAAAATGAGAAGGGAGTGAATGCACAGGCTGGACCCACAGGGGAAGACCCCAAAGCTGCCCTACAGTACTCTCATGCTTTGCCTTAGCCAGAACTGTAATACCGCCACCTCAAGCTCTAAAGCAGGAAGGGAAATATCTCTATTCTACACAGGCAGGTATTTTGGGAGGGCAGTTACCAATCTCTGCCAGAGTACCTGCTTGAACTCTGTAATGCACCTTACTCCCACACATTGTGTATTTGCCCCTCCCCAAGGAATACACACCAAGACCCATTCTCCCCCTGCACTCCGTTCAAATCCCAGGTATCTCTTCTCCAGAGACAAAAATTATCACTTGCCAAGAAGAAGTGGATGGAAGCTATGTGCCCCAATACAATGCAGAGCCAAGGTGCAGGGACTGATTACAGTTCATGATGGAAAATGGAAGTGGCATTGTTAAATCTACTCTGCTTGGGTATGTTGGATAAAAGTAACTTCCTGATGTGCTAGAGCACAGTAGGATAACTATGGTTGATAATTTGCTATTTCAAAACAGATGGTAGAGTGGATTTTGAATGTCCCCGCACAAAGAAATATTTAAATGAGACATGTCTGTTTCCCTTATTGGATCGCATACACTAGCTAAAATTCAACTGTGAAATAGCTGTCTGCAGGAATTCCAATCTCTGTGATTGGCAGTGAAGTTCTTTAGTTAGCCCCATAGACAGCCCTTGCTCTGGAGAACTTGTTCTCATAGGTGGTTTTTCATTGGCCATTCTATTTCCTGACTCTATCTGCTGCTCAGCTCTCAAAGCTTACTATAGTTAATCTGGGTGACCCCATATGGATTGCCTCAACAGTTCACTTACATGTTACTTCAGTGCAATTTTTAAAACCTCTTTCCTCTCAGACATATTGTGTTATTGGGTAATGAGAATCAACACCATTCCTGAATTTAATTTCCAAGGGACTTGAATTTTGCCAAGAACCACATGCCCTTGGAAGAATTCATATCTCAGATGAAATTGCATCCCAGACATCCTCTTGAATTCAGCCTGGTAAGACCTTGGAGAGGAGCCTGCAAACACATGCTTGGACCCATGGAAACAGATAAACTTAGGTCAAGACACTAACTTTGTGACCATTTGTTGCACAGCAATAGAAAACTAGGACACTGGGCTTGGGTATGGAGCCAATGCTTCTGCAGTTCACTGAGCACTATGTTTTGATGATGTCACACTGCATGAATTACAAGTGAAGCAACAAAGAATCCTAAAGGTTCAATGAACTTCTGAAGATTTTTGGATAGTAGCTAGTACATGGCAACCCTGGAAAAATTTGGTCTTACCAAAATAAACTGAGCTCAGATGGTGTTCCGAACATTCTAGACCAAAGATTTTTCGTGGCATTCCTCCAATGAGACAATGTGTTAGAAATCTATTTGGTTTAAGATCAGGTATTTTACAAATCTTCCCAAGAACGCACTGTTCTAAGGTACACATTTGGTTTCCTTCTAAGTCTTCTATTAGCTGGAGCATTTTAATTCCAGGTAGTCCCCATAAGCTAGTGAGTGGTGGATTTGGTCTCTGTAATGTGTGCTTTCAAGTTTGTGTGGAAAAAAAAAATAGTTTTCTGATGCAGTCATACATCAAAAACATGAAAGTTGACATCAAATCAACTAGCTCATTTTGTTAGGTTATACCAAAACCAAGGATAAAGGTGGTTTTGTGCGTTATAAGCTACACCTTAGTTTATAATGACACATTTTAAGTTGTTAGGACTTCATTTTATATCTGCTGCTTGAAAAACTCAAGATTGAATGGTTTTGACTCATGACATTTCTGCATTAGAAGCCCATTTTCTGTACTTTGATGTTTCATTGAGATACAAGAGGATTCCTATCTCCCAGATACATGTACACTCAAAAACTCTCAGAGGGAACAAGTGGTTTAAAACTCATCCTTTTTAGAAATTTCCTTGGCTTGACATCCTTTAGAAGCTACAAGGGTAAAAGGTTTTTTTTTTTTTTTTTTTTTTTTTTTTTGGGGGACCGAAAGCTTTAAGACATTGGGGGGAAATAAAACTAGGGCTGGCGATGGCTTAGCAGTTAAGAGACTTGACTGCGAAGCTTAAGAACCCAGGTTCGATTCCCCAGTACCCACAAAGCCAGACACACATGGTGGCACATGCATCTGGAGTTTGTTTGCAGAGGCTAGAAGCCCTGGTGCATCCAATTACTCTCTCCCTCTCTCTGTAATAAAAAAACAAAAACCAAAACAAAACAAAAATTAAAAAAAAAAACTAAAGGTCAGGTGTGATGGTACATGACTTAAATCCCAGCACTTGGGAGGCAGAGGTAGGAGGGTTGCCCTGAGTTTGAGGCCACCATGACACTACATAGTGAATTCCAGGTTAGCCTGGGCTAGAGTGAGACCCTACCTAGAAAAACTAAAAATAAATCTTAATCATAAGTACGTATTTTCATGATATCTGTGGCACATCTTCCTAGGTGGGTAAAATATGCCATGATAAACATCCCCTCAATTGGCCACTGGCAAATAGACCTACCACTTCCTGCAGTGGGCTTTACAAATGTCAGCATTTTCTAATATGCTATATGAAAAAGGCTCAACAACACCGTCCCAACTTTAAAAATGTTTCATATTGACCTAACTCCAAAATGCTAAATCCCTCTATGCAGTTTAATTTGAATGATCTGATATTTTTTCTGTCCATTTTCTTTCTTTTTTTGAGGTAGGGGACACCAGATGTTTGCCTCTGGCTGCTGCAGAGTTTATGTGGGTGCCATACCAGCACACATGTGCATATACTACATACACACAAAGACACTATCCATAATGCTAAGATGGTCAGACTCTGAGATGCCTAAACAAAGAGTACACCTTTAAAAAGTGGTGTTTCAAGCCCCTAAGGCCATGTACTCCATGACTGGAAAATACGCTGTGATTCTTCTACCTTTAAGTAATTCACCTTAGAGAAATGACACTGTTACACAATACACATCCTTTCTGAGATGCTTCATAATATGCAAGCATTACCAGTTAATCCAATTCTTGGCAAACCAAATCACACCCAATCACTGGCAATGGTACAAGAACTGATCATCAGTATGGAAGATCTTCTGAAAGCACTGCTCATTGTTTTTCAGGTTCTGTGAGGTTCACTAAAAATCAGTGATTTTAAACACAGAAAATGGCTGCTCAAATGTTACACAACTATCTATAGATGCCCTTAATTAACTTTACCAAAAACGTCACTTCTAAACACACATTATGAAACCAGAACTTCCGGGATGCTTTACTTTTAAAACTCATTCTCATGTTAGTGACCAAAATCTAAAATGAGGAAAGCCTCAAGAATATTTATAATACATACTTATCTAGCTTGTTCAGGGATCCCCAACTTTTTCACTTCACAGTGGTGCAAAAGCATATTCATTTTCACTTTCAATATTCATTGAGTTGTGATATTCAGTATTTAAATTTTTTTTTATTTTTACTAATTCATTGAGAGAGTTGGGGGGAGGGAGAGAATGGGCACACTGGGGCTTTCAGCAACCACAGATGAACTCCAGAGAAATGCACCACCATGTGCATCTGGCTTCTGTGGGTTCTGGGGAATCAAACCTGGATCCTTAGGCTTTACAGTCAAGTACCTTAACTACTAAGCCATCTCTCCAGCCCATTATTCAGTATCTTTTTATAGCATAGCTTGTGTTAGCTTTGTCCAACTGTAGGCTGATATGTGTTCCAAGAATGTGTAAGGTGGGCTATGTTAAGCTATGATATTTAGGTTAAATGTGATAAATTCATTTGACCTGCAGTATTTTCAACTTAAAATGGGTTTACTGAGGCATAGCACTATTTTATGTCAGAGCATCTGTATGAAAATAACACTCATGTCAGAAGACCTACTTCTGACAGGACTCATGATTTCAATACCTAGAGCTCTCTCTCCAACTCCAGGTTCACAGTAGTTTACATTCCTCTACTATCCTCCCTCTGCCAGTCACCTCCTTAGCTATACTTGTTAGTAGTCATTGTAACTCCTCTGAACCTCAATTTTAAGCAAACCACACCATCTAGTCCTGCATTCTAAACATAACCATAGTCCATTGATTGTGCCTCATTTTCATTATTCTTCCCCTCCTTAGGTCATTTCCTCACTTCCCTTAACTTCTAGAACCCTGCTCCTCTTCAGGTGCTTAGTCATGCACTTAAAAAATTTTTTTAATTTATTTTTATTTATTTGATAGAGAGATACAGAAATAGGCAAGTAGAAAGAGAGAGAATGGGCGTGCCAGGGCCTCCAGCCAATGAAACAAACTCCAGATGCATGTACCCCCTTGTGATGTGGCTTACGTGGGTCCTAGGGAGTTGAACCTGGGTCCTTTGGCTTTGCAGGCAAGCACCTTAACTGCTAAGCCATCTCTCCAGCCCAGTCATGCACTCTTAATAAAGCAACAACCCATGGCGAAATTCAAACCATGTAATGCAGGCTATGCCTGCGCATCAACTGCTGCTTCACCCCAGTCACTGCCCTGAGGAGTCTTTCATCTCCCCTTGCTATCTAAACTGCTTTCCAGGTTCAGTCATTCTCCCATTCTTCTAAGACACAGACAGCATTTCTCTATCTCATGGTCTCTTATACCTAACTGCTGCATATTTCCTTATGAAATCTAAAACTGAGCTCCTGGCAAGACTTCCCTGCCCCCAACCATCTACCTGCACTTTTCAAAACACTCCCAGTTTCTCAAACCCAAAACATCCCCAACAGTTCTCTACCTTAGGTTCCATAGCCACCCTCTCAGCAAATCTTGCTGACTTGCCCTGGACTACCACAGCAGCCTCTAATTAATATCCAAGATAGACAAAGAACTCAAAAAACTAATAAGAAATCAAGAAACTCAATTTAAAAAATGGGCAATGAAACTAAATAGAGTTCACAAAATAAATACAGATGGCATATAAACATCTAAAAATGCTTTACATCCTTGGCCATCAGGAAAATGCAAATTAAGACTATTTTAACATTTCAACTCACTCTCGTCAGAACAGCTATCATCAAGAAAACAAATGAAAAGAAATACTAGTAAGGATGTAGAAAAAGAACCCTTCTACACAGTTGGTGGGGATGTAATCTGGTACAGCCATTGTGGAAATCAGTGTGGAGGTTCCTGAGACAGTTAAAAACAGATTTACCATATGACCCAGCTATAGCACTCCTATGAATATATCCCAAGGACTCTTCTCACTACCTTAGAGATACTTGCTCATCCATGCTTGCTGCAGCTCTATTCACAATAGCTAGGAAATGGAACCAGCCTAGATGTCCCTCAGTAGATGGATAATGAAGATGTGGTACATTTATACAATGGAGTTCTATTCAGCAGTCAAGAAAAACGAAATTATGAAATTTGCAGGGAAATGGATAGATCTGGAAAGGATCACTAAGTGAGGCAACCCAGGCCCAGAAAGCCAAATGCCACATGCTCTCTCTCATATGTGGATCCTAGCTACAAATGTTTACAGTTATATGTGAGTTGGAGTAAAAATCAGTAGCCGAAGCCAATAAGCCAGAAAGGGGCTGTAAGGGAGGGAGAGGGGAGAACTCAAGGGGATGGTATTGTGTATATGTAAGTAGAACAGATTACTGGAGGTAGAATAGCCTAAGTAGAGTGAGACAAAGAGATTGAGTAAAGGAAGTGGGGGAGGGTTAATCAAAATTTAAGATGCTATGAATAAGTCATACAGAAACTTACTTTTTAGATAATGGCACACCGAGAAGCCATGGATTACTACTAGAAAATTTTCAGGGCCAGGGATGGGATACTTTCAATTGAATTGTTGGCCAAGGAGGTTCCTGATGCTTCCAAAACTAACAGGCCATTGCCATGGCTCTTAGTTTCCCACTAGGAATAAATGGTAAGACCCTATTGCTGAAGACTCCACATGCTTGGGCTGCACAGTCAGAGAAATCAAGCTGAGGTTCAGCTGAAAACCTCCTCCCTGTAGACCAGCTGATAGAAAACTGGAAAAAGCTACACTGCATATAGCTCTATGGGGAGAGAAGTCATCAGTGGTGATAAACAACAGGTGAGCACTGCAAGCCTTAAATTTGGCCAGCCATGCCAAATGACCCAATGGATGCAACAGTGGCATGTCTGTTATGGGGGAAACAAACTGCTCTCTAATTGTACTGGAGGTCCACTCCACAAGGAGGGAATACATAGTTGGTAATGAAAACCTAGTCAAAAGCCTATGGGGGAGGGGTGGGGAGGTCATGAGCCCTAGGGGGTGCAACACATGCTGCTGTCTGGCTAAATGCATACATTATGCTCACCAAACTCACCTTTAAACACTCTTCTTAACGTTCATAGGCCCATGTATTAGTGCTACTCTCACTTTTGGTTAAAGAAACTTCTCTTTTCAGATGTCAGTGACCATGGGATGACCCAAAAGGCAACATAGTGCTGAGAAGTGATAGAGGAGTGTTCAGCACTGAAACATCTCTATCACACCTTCCAAGGCTCAGGGTCATTGCAGAAGAGGTGGTGGAAGGAATGAATGTAAGAGCCAAATGAAGGGTAGGACTCCTTACAATGCAATCTTCCAGACACATATTGGCCTCGATATGCATGACCTTGCAGTGCTTGGCACAATCTATACAACACCCTCATAATAAGAGGAAAAGATGATGACATCAAAATAAAAGAGAGATTGATTGACAGGGGAAGGAGATATAATGCAGTGGATTTGTGAAGGGGAAGTGGGGGAAGGGAGGGAATTGTCATGGTTTATTGTCTATAATTATGGAAATTGTCAATAAAAAATGTTAAAGAGGGCTGGAGAGATGGCTTAGCAGTTAAAGCATTCACCTGCAAAGCCAAAGGATCCTGGTTAGGCTCTCTGGGACCCACATAAGCCAGATGCACAAGGGGGTCCATGCATCTGGAGTTCATTTGCAGTGGCTGGAGGCCCTGGCATGCCCATTCTCTCTCTGCCTCTCTCTCTCTCAAATAAAAAATAAAATATTTTTTAAAAATGCTAAAGAAAAAAAAATAGCGCATGTAACTTTTTAAATGCAGTCCATATTATAGGTCAGAGCCAAAATAATTGACCATCACAGAATATATACCCATAACAGCCCAACTCATACAACTAAGCAAATTAATTACACATTTACTTATATTTAGTTCAGAATCAAACTTTTGAATACGTCTTTTAAAATATGGAAAAGATGTTACCAGCTCATTTTTCTTAGGAACTCTAATATGTCAAAATTTATAAAGTAAAGAGAAAGTAATTTAGCCAAATTGTCATATATTCACAATGCTTTCAAAGCCCAAGAGTGATTTTATAAAAAAATTAAACTGCATACTTTCATTGAGTTTTAAAAAATCTATACAATTCAAGCTAATGAAATAGTTTATTATACATAATAAAAGTGTTTTTTTTTCTTAAAAAAAAAAAAAAAAAAAAAACATTTCCAGGCCCAGATGTCTGCAGGAGAACATGAGGAATGGATTTCACTCGAGTATAAGAAGCAAAACTACTCAATGAAATCATAAACCCAACTCCTTATAGTAAATACCAATATTCACCACAGGCTTGAAATTGCTGTAGTACTAGTATATCTATTTTTAAAATATTACAAACATGCTTGTGATGCATAGGAAGATGGAAAACTTAAGACTGTAATTGCATACCATATATACCTCCCAATTTTTGTAATTTACAACCTTTTAAGAATTACAATATCCAAAGAAAGTATCTTAAAATAGAAATATGACTAACTGGTAATTTTTGACTCAAATAAATAGGAAAATTTGTATTTTAATGTCACATTGAAATTCAGTACTTTTCAATCCAAGGAAAAAACAAACTGAGACATGGTCATGAGTTCAGGATTATATATATTACAATTTGCCTTATTATAATACATTTGTGGCTTTGTGATAAAAATAACTCAGGGACATATGGAATTCAAGCTAATTTGCATAACTGTCACAGAAAAAAAGCATTAAATGCATTTCTGAAATAAGTATTCTCATTTAATTTCAGAATCTCAAAACAGCAATAGACCTTGGCGTTGTTTTAAAAAAAAGTTTAGTTAAACACTAAGCTAGCTAAATAACCTTATAGAAAGGTCACAACATAATTGATATAGAAAAATGCTTTCCCTTGAATCTCAGTCTTACTAGTGGAAGAGGTGAGGGGAGGGGAAAGGTAGACAATTTCTTTAGCAGCATATATGGCTAAGTCCATCAACCACCTTCAGCTAATGTCCATTATTGACTCCACTAAAAAGAATTGGGCTAATATCAAAAGTTACCCATTTCATAAGTCAAAAAAACAATTTTAGGGTTATAGTAAGTAAAATATTTTTGAAATACTTCAAAAACTTTTAAGCATAACCTAGAGGAATCACCTCTTCATTGTAAGAAAGGAGCAACAGAAAGTAAAAGACATTTAAACAAAATTCATTTTCAATTCTTTTGGACAAAAGAAATGAAAAATAATGGTTGATTAGCTAAGCTCTGTGCTCTAACCAAACTAATTACAGTGATTTTAAATGGCAACAGCCCATCTGACTGGGCAGCTTGACAGTTCAGAATACTTTTGCAATATATTTTTTTTAAAACGCAAAGACACTAAAACGATCCGGTCATGCAATGTTCATCTTATGCATTCTGCATTTCTTTGCCAATCTTGTAGCTAAGTATCTTGTTCCAGTCAATCTTGGTGCGTGTCACTGGCAACTGTCGGCGTAAGGCTTTGAAAGTAGTGTCCGACATTGTCTGGTAATTCTCACTGATGGCAGTCTACAAAAAACAGTAGTTGGAAGTTTAAAGCAAATGAAAGAAACAAAATAGTTTGTAACATACATGTTTTTAGAACAATCTTTAAGCCTGTTTCACTTCATTTAAAATAAAATAAAATTCTTAACATTAACTTAAAAGCTGCTTAAAAGCAGCTCCAAGAAAAAACTCATGATTTGGAAAAATCTAAATTTAATAAAATGTAATTAGATTTAGTATTTTTGTCCTCATTTGAATCTATTATAAAATTTGGGTCAGAAAAACTTAGAAATTATGATTACCAAGGAGTGAAAACTTCTCTAATGCACAAAGCAAATATTTAAATTTAATAATACAGTTTATAAAACAAAAAATAATAAAAAAAAGTAAAGCACAAAATAAACAGATTATAAATATTCAAATATTACAATACAGTAAGACCAAGTTTTGGTATATTTAAAATACAAAATCTTAATCTAATTCAATGTAGTTGTCATGTGCATCTTTGTACTAAAAAGCAAGCTAAAATAAAAAGAATGTATCATATATCATAAAACAAAGAACACCCTCAGCATTATAGCCAAAATTAAAATTCTAGTGCACCTCATGTGATTATGCTCAATATTTTCAAAAATCATACCTGATACTCATTTTCTGCAGCTTCTACAATCTTTATGAATTCTCTTGCTGTCTGCACCTCATTCTGGATGAGCAACAAAAGTGGAAGCAAATAAAGACAGTAATTTAAAACTAAACCACTATTACTTTAGTATGTATATATCGTTAATGAAATGTTCTAATAAAAACACAGATAAGAATTATAATAAGGGGAAAATTGTGAGACTGATTATTCTATGCACAAGGGGAGAACCAGGCAAAAATATTTCCAAAGGGCAAATCTAGTATCAGTATTACATCTGTAAAGATAAGCTAAATTTTAATAATACACATGAATGAAAAGTTCACTTACATCACAATATACATCCTACCATTAGAAGAAGAGGTTAGGTACAGATTTTTGGTTAATCAGTTTACTTCAATACTGTTTAATAGTGACTGAGGAATATTTACCATCATAATGATGCTAAATAACTAATACGATGAAGACACCTTAAATTTTAAGGTATGTTTACCTTATTTAAAGATTTCCTAAAAGAAACTTAACATGGATTAGCGTGCATTTTTCCTAATAGTCATACTAGGTAGGTATTCAGGTATTAGCAGGCTTGAAATTCACTGAGGATGGACCTCTCCTTCATAATCAGCAGCTTGTAAAAACAGGTACTGAAGCTTCAGGATTCTGTTTATTGGTCAAGACAACTGGCTCTGGGTGGGGACATTCTAAGGCCTGGAGGTCATTAATAGGTAACTATGGAATCCTGCTAAGTTACCTAGAGGCTCTCTGATAAGAAACAAGAACACACTATTGTCCTGGTCCACAAAAATAAATAAAAGAAGGCCTGTAAATCATCTGAATAGGAAGATGGCCCTCAAAAAAGCTGTCCATTTTAGAGATTTTTAGAAATATAATGAAGCCTACAAAATGTACTTTGGCACAAAGCTCTCCTTGGCCATTGTCCAACCTTACTCTTTGAGAGTGCTCCATTTTATTCTACAATAGACTAACTTAAATACAAAATTTTACTCTTCAGGAATCATGAATTGAACACTATGTTAATTATATCTCAACAAAGCCAAAATGCTAAGATCACAATTGCTTATCGGGTCTTATCTATGTAAAAACACCAATTTGAAGTAAAATACCATTTTAAATATTAACTCTTAAAAGGTTTTGGTTTTACAGAAATACAGATTATTTTAATTTTATTATGGAATTAATTACTCACAGACACTGTGAGGGAATCTTGTATATCTTTATGACTCACTAGCTGAACGTTACCATCTTCATAATAATGAACCTATTAGGAAACAAAATAAAGCACATTACAGGATAATATTTCCATGGCATAAGCAATAACATCAAGGAATATGACTAACAATCTCAGCTCTATTCCAGACATTTCTGATGAGCTCCAGACCTTCTGGATTTTTCCTGTCTTCAGTCTAGTAAGGAGAGACTAGATGTTCCTCCAGTTATCAATGCAGTGAGTCATTTCCACTGACTGGACTGCTAGATATTTTACTTCACAGTTACTGAAATGGAACCAAAACCTGAGATGTCTGAAACTGACCTAGGAATATTATCTTCCAAACTGTATAGTTCTACCAACCATTTATTTCCCCAAATTCAGGCATGAATTTACTCAACAAACATTGATTATTATAACTATTAGAAATACAATAACATAATGCAGATATATGGCTTTTATAAAGACAGTCTCTCATCTCATGTTTCAATACAAGGGCTATACAAAATACATTAGCAATAATTTAACAAAATAAAATAACTTTACATACTAGGTACTATGTTAAGTGTTGAAAACAAAACAAACAATCCCTATAGTCAATAAACTGGTCAGATCAGGGGTATCATTTTACAAATTGGTATCATTACCCAGGAAAGAGCTACTGATGTCCAGCTGCAGGGAATAATGTTAACAATAACAGCCCTATCCATCAATAAGCCTCAATCCTAAGATCTTGTATGACAAATGCAAAAATAAGGAGGAGGAGCCTAACCCACTTTATGTCACACACAGTAACTGGCTAGGCCTTAAACTCAAGATGTATGATTTCAAACTTCATGCTCCCAATTTCTATTCTCTGATGCCTAAAGGAACAGACACTAAGACATAGAAGAGCAAAAGAATGAAAGACTAAAGATGTATACTAAAGCTCATGACAGAGCTGCAGCATCCAATTAGTTTTTATTCTTTTATAGCTCTTAGCACTATAATATTCCATTATTTTGATCAAACAAATGAACCAAAATAAAGATTAGCCAGTACTTCTCTTAGTTTATGTAGTAATATTTGTATTATATAAAATAAACAGTTATCAGCCGGGCGTGGTGGTGCACGCTTTTAATCCCAGCACTTGGGAGGCAGAGGTAGGAGGATCGCCGTGAGTTCAAGGCCACCCTGAGACTAGAGTGAATTCCAGGTCAGCCTGGACCAGAGTGAGACCCTACCTCAAAAAAAAAAAAAAAAAAAGCAGTTATCAAATGTTCTATACAAACATCAGTTTACATTAAGAGTCAAAGAATTCAATCCTAGCAGGCATCATGTAAGAAGCCAAACATGATTTATTTGGAAGGTAGGTTTTAAAGCCAGGCATGGTGGCACACATATTACTTTGCCAAACTCCATTCAATTTGTGTGGTAGTTTGAATATATGTCCCCCAATATATTCAGTGTTTTACTAGTTATAGTTTGCATCTGCAATCACCTTGCTAGAGGCAATGTCACCGGGGCGATCTTAAGGTGTTAATGGTGTAGGTTTGAGATTCCATTGTAAAGATATGCAAATATGCTTAGCAGAAGTTCCTGAAGTGTGCTGTGTGACCTTTTGGCTATAGTTTTGCTCTGTGTGCTGTGGTGGCTGGTTGGTTTCTCTCTCTCTCTGCTTGGCCCTGTGGAGAGCAGGCCACTTCTCTTGCCATTATGGAACTTCCCCTGGATCTGTAAGCTTCAATAAATAATATCCCTTCCTCCATAACTGTGCCTGGTCTGGAAGTTCATCTCAGCAAACCTGAAGCTGTCTGCTACAATTTGGATCACAGAAAAACACAACTCAAACTCAAATGTGCACATGAACAAATTGTATGAAGAGGATGCCAAATGGATGCATCTAATTTTAGCAATGTTTTAAAAAACTGTCAGCTACCCTTGTGGATTTTTGATGGCCTGTGAATGAAATATAAGAATATTTAAGACTTGAAAAAGAGCATTTCTTGTTTTTCCCATTACCTAAAACAAGGTTTAGAACAGAAAGGTTATGTTATACTATGAAAACATAAACTTACTATCTCTTTGTTTAGATCAGTAAATTACTGTTTATATTTTTCATACCTGAATTTTCAAGATGCCAACCACTTGGGTGGTTGAAGGAGTGACTGTAAACTTCCACTCTGACCTCCAACGACCATTCCTTAAAAATAAAAACAGCAGCTGTAAATAAGGGAAATAAGGGTAGGGAAAATAATTTGAATCAATATTAAACTTCAGATTTAAATTTAAAGCTATAGTGTGAAAGAACATGGGGGAAAATGTTGGACATATATTTATAATGAGGCATATTTAATATTCACCTAAGCAAAGACCTATTTGATGAATATAGTTAAGAATTCTAAAGCTAAGGTTAAAATATAATTCAGTTAATATAAAACAATTAAAAAAAGTCTGAAGCTGCTTCTTTAAGAAAAAACTCAGCAATGTTTGTAGCATGACGGCTTTCATAAATATCAGTGGAACAGTATCTACCAAATAATGCAAAGCCCTAGTTAGAAAACATTAACAATATTCCAAGAGATTTGATATCTGGAAAGGAAGAGCTACAGTTATGATAATCGCTTTTCCAATGTTGGGTTTAAATTTCCATATACAAAGCACTTGTTCTCAAAAGGGATTGGTTACAAATTAACATACTCATAGTGGAAAATAAGAAATGCTAAACAATTGGTATATTAATTTTTGTCTTCCTGGGAATTTTATCTTGTTTTTCTGACAGCCTTTTCATTGCAATCCTTTATTTTTGCCTATATGCTCTTCGAATATAAATACCTGTTACCTTTTTTTTTTTTTTTTTTTTTTGTTTGTTTGTTTCAAGTTAGGGTCATACTCTAGCTCAGGCTGATCTGGAATTCACTATGTAATCTCAGGGTGGCCTCAAACTCTTGGTGATCCTCCTACCTCTGCCTCCCAAGTGCGCCATCACGCCTGACCTGTTACCTTTTCTGAATCAGGAGTTGCAGAATTAAGAACCATTATCTGGCTTTTACTATAAAATTACTCCTAGGTTTCTTACAATATTTTTAACACCTAAAGAATGTAGAATGACAGTACTCACATACCTTTAGTAAACACACAGAATTGAAAACTATTAGAACAATGTATGTGTTTTATACAATTAAAGAGAACTGAATAACACATTTTTTTTTGAGTGAGGCAGCAAAGAATATTCAAAGAAGCTTGGCTAGAAAAAAACCAAGGTCTATTCACTTTTGTTTTATGATTACAAAGTAAGTTATTCCATTTACTTAGGCATAATGCCAAAAAAGTATTAGGGTCTAAACATATGTTACTAATTACTGTGACAATACACAAATATTGCCACTGATTGGGGAAAAATTTCAATTCATATGATGGCATTAATTTAGGAATAATTTCAACTAGTACCCCTTCCTTAATGTCATGGTCACCAGGCCCTAGGTGTGGTGGTTTGAATGAAATGTCCCTCATGGCCTCATATATTTTGAATACTAGGTCCCCAGTTGGTAGCAACTTGGGAAGTTTGTAGAGCCTTGCTGGAGGAGGTGTGTTATCTTGGACAGGTCTTGAGGTTTATAAGTCCAGCCCTACTGGGTATTGATAGCCAGATCATTCAGACTACTTCCTTCCCATTGATAAAGAGATGTAACTCAGGCTTCCTGCTCAGGTCTGTCATGGTTTCTCTAACATGTTGAACTATCTCCTAGAAATAAAAATTTTCCTACGCTACTATTGGTCAGGTGTTTTGACCCAGTAGAAGGTTAAGATTTTTTGCCCCCTCTTGAAAACCCTGTAATTGTAAATAGGCATTCCTTCAACCTACATTAACCTCTTAATATTGCTAGACACAAGGAAACAGCAGAGACTAAGAACAGAAAGTTCTAACTAAAACCTAAGATAAGACATAGAGTCTCATTAGGCAACCTAGGCAAGCCTGGATTTTGCTATGTAACACAGGCAGGTCTTGAACTTGCGATCTTCCTGTCAAGACTTCCTACATGCTGTGATTACAGGTGTGCATCACCATGCCTGGCCTAATATTTTTCTGTTCCAAAAAGTCGAAATCATTTTTAACTTACAACATTCATAGTGTTTAAAACTCAATCAATATGTAAAGTGAAAATAGAATAGAAAACTCAAGAGATTTTACTCACTTAATAGATGCTTAAGCTCAAAGGAGGGTTTTGAAAACAAATTACTAAGTTCCCCAAAAGATTTTAGGGCTAGAGAAATGGCTTAGCAGATGAGGCACTAAGTTCTCCAAAAGATTTTAAAACAAAGTTTACCAATTCCATCTTTAATAGTAGTTCAAATTCAATTAAGGCTGATTTTATAATTATTTATTGGCACAGAAACATAAATCAATTATTTTGCAAAGATTTACTGCCTTATAAGTTTGGTAGGTCAGTGTTATACATTTTTAGGTAAATAAGAAATTATATTTATACCTAGTCTATAAAATACCTTTATATGCCAGAATCTTGAAAAAGCCTGTTACTTATACATAGGTCTACATACAGAAATGATTTCCTTTCAGTGACTCTGGAACTATATTCCTCCAACTAACCTTGATTAATCTTGGGATCCTAAATTTATTTCTGATATGAGCCCATGGTCCAAAAAGGCTTACTGGGGTTACCGACAGCTTTAACTTTTATCCTCAACGGAAGTACCACTAAGTGAAATAAAACCATACACTTGAAAGATAAATATTATCACTACATTTCCTTACCTGTTCTCAGCATATATTAACAAAAAGGGAGACAAAGGTTACATTTCATTAAATTCTGAACTTGTAAAGTCTTAGTGAACCTGAGAATCGTTTAACAGGCAATACCTCAGAAATAATATCCCCTAAGAATAAAAAAGACTTAACAATTTGTCAGTATTTGGGGGATGTAAAGGGTGCCAGACTTTTGTAGGAATAACTGATTTTTATGTAAAGTGGTATCACTTTCTCACACTGGTCAACCAAACACAACCTGCCTCCCCTAATGCAACTAACTAAAAGTCCCCAAACCACAGAAGAACTACTGTTCTTGCATTAGAATTGCCTCTGACCTCCTCCTCTATTGGAACACCCCCTTCTCAGAAGGAGCAGATGGATCTGCCACCTGGTCTGCTTGCATGCACATGCTCCCTTAGGGTCCTGCCTCCTACATTCTTTTCACTAAATGCCACCAGTATTACTTCTTCCTTTAATGTTTAGGTTCATTATGGAACCAATCTCTCTTGTATTATCTAAAGGCTAAAAGTTTATATCATGTTTGCATTGGTTTTAGTAAATTACACACAAATCAAAAAGAATATAAACAATGCCAATATTCCTTAATACAAGACACTTTAACTTACCAAAAGTTTTTTGCTTGAAACTGATGGCTTTCTATGCATGCAATAATGGTTTGTTGTCCATCTATTTTTTTGCCATACACCTTGTTGGCAAAGAAAACAAAAATGAAGATGAATTTGGAACCACAGAGCTCAACTTTAAACATCTACAAAATGCTAAAACTTGCACAACATTGGTAGAAATACATAAAAGGATACAAAGCAAGTCCTCATTCTTTTTTAATATTTTATTTATTTTATTTGACAGAGAAAGAGGGAGAGACACAGAGAGAGAAATGGGCACGCCAGGGCCTCTAGGCACTGCAAACAAACTCCAGATACATGCACCCCCTTGTGCATCTGGCTAACATGGGACCTGGGGAATCAAACCTGGGTCCTTTGGCTTTGCAGGCAAACGCCTTAACCGCAAAGCCATTCCTCCAGCCCCCTTATTCTTAATATAATACCTAGAAAAACAAATTCTCTAACATGCACACCCAAATTATTAACAGTTCATGAAAGAGTTCACAACATAGTAAAATGTATTGAGCAAAAAAACCAAACTAATTATAAGAATTCTAGCTAGCTATATCATTGCTTTCATCCAAACGTATATGTAAACAGGTAACTCATTTTCAGCACATATATAAATCTATTTCCCATGTCCAGTAAAAGCAGGATTTAGTTGGTGATTATTATTTTTGTTCACTTTACAACCACAGGGACTGTCATTTCTGAAGTTATTTTAAGAAGTGCTGGGATAGAAAACAATAACTTATTACTAAGAAAGAACATTAAAAGAATACCTGTGTTATATGATGATGACATGATATTTACCTGCCTTTTAATAAATAATTTTTATCTTTTAGCCTCCCAAGAATGACAGCTCTCTAACTCAGCCACTCTTACTGAGATATTCTGAAACAATCCTAATAAACAAGTTGCAATTCAAATCACTTGTAAGGATTTTAGCTTATACTGCCATGTTTCTCAAACAATTATTGAGGGCTAGATGCTTAGCAGACCACATGAATTTCTGCACTAGCTAGAAAATTTCTGGGAAAAACATGAGATGTTGTTAGGGACAATAATCACTGTGGGAAAGCAAGCATAAACTATGACGGAGGGCTAGGTTGAAGAAGTAAGCAGAGGCCAGACCTCTAGCCTTCATAAGCCTGATTCAGGATGCCTGGCTTCCTGAATCTACCCTAATTAAGTCCTTGAAGGATTTCAAGCAGAAGATTTTCAGAATCTGACTGGCATTTCAGAAGATCACTATGGCTACAGAGTACAGAGAAGACCATAACTGAAGCACAAATTTAGGTGCTACAGAGCACAGCTGGTTTGCACACAGGCTTATAAACGTTCAAAAATAAAAAGTACTCTGATTTTCTATAACAGTTCATTCTGAAGAAATAAAAATAGGTTAAAATCAATGAAAGAATGACATAAAAACCAAAAGAAGGTCAACTATACTTAAGGATATGATTACATTTCCAAATTATTTTATGTTCTAAGATTCCTGAAACTAAATAAAAAATTTGATTTAAATTTAACTGAAACGAGACAAAAACAACAGACTAATAAATCTCAACACATCTTCTAATCCAATCTATTAAACTCGTACCTGAATTTAAGGTACAAATAGTTTCCCATTTTGGGCTGTAATAATATATTAGTTTTCTGAAAAAAAAATTAAACATTCTTATGAATATTTACTTCAAAGAAAAAATGTTAAGTTGTAAAATGTTCTGTACATTATTCTAAACTTCAAGAAATTATAAAAACTGTCAGGTAACAAAATGAAAAAACTGCCCACTGACTTACAGTGCAGACTCCGTTCGGATAATGTTCTTTTACATAGGCTCGCAGAGCAGTATCTACTGAATTTCTCCATGATTCAATTGCATTTTCTGCTTCAAAGGGTCTTGGATCAGTTGCTTCCTTTCTTAAGTGATCAAATTTGAAACACATTCTGTTTTTTGGATCCAAGAACTTTCCATTTCCCAAGTCACCATGTTCTGTTATCAACACCTTCAATTAATGAATTTGGAGAAAAAAAAATTAAGAATAGATACATAATAAGAATGCTAAACTGTGGACTTAAAAGTAGGAATGTAAATATTTTTAATCAGAATTACTTGGAAAATAAAATATGATCACATAAAAAAGAACAGATTTCTTAAAACTATAATTATTTTACTCTAAGCAACAGCTTTAGTTATATGGTACAATCCTATTTCATAAGAGTGTATCACAAATACTACAAGGCTATTCTCAGCACAGATCAGATTTTCTCCCAATATAACTTCTGGCTACTCACTGAAAGAAAAAGAATTGGGAATCCCCAATCACAATCAGCACCCGGCCTCCCTCCTGCCTTAACCCCCCACCCCCTTTATTTTGGGACTTACAAACACTTTACTATTTCTTATACCAGGCTTCAATTCCTCAAAACCAAGGACTGTCACTCTGGGTGGTTTAATCCAGGGAGGAAACTCTTCAGCTCAACTTTGCTCTGGGACCACAATCTTACCTGCTCTAAGGTATCTGCTTTTGTTTCCCTGACTGGTATTAACTTCCAATTTTTAAAAATTTATGTATTTATTTATTTGCAAGCAGAGAGAAACAGAATGGGCATGCCAGGGCCTCCAGACATTGCAAACGGACTCCAGTGACACTTTGTGCATCTGGCTATAGGTTACTGGGGAACCGAATTCGGGTCATTAGGCTTTGTAGGCAAATGCCTTAACTGCTAAGGCATCTTTCCAGCCCAACTTCCAAATGAAATACACACACACACACACACACACACACACATATTTATTTGAGAGGGGGGTGCAGATAGAGTGACAGGGCATACTTGGACCTCTAGCCATCACAAATGAACTCCTGCTGCATGTACCACCTTATGCATCTGGCTCATATGGGTACTGGGGAATTGAACCTAGGTCCTTACGCTTTGCGGGCAAGTATGTTAACTGCTAAGCCATCTCTCTAGCCCACCAACTTCCAAATTTTTAAAACACAGTTGATTCATTCATGTACATATAAATAACACATGCATAAATGATATTTTAAGCTTTGAAAACTTTCCCCTATTGCTTTCCCTTGCACCTCTTCTAATCATTGAATCTTGACCCACACTGGGACTCTCCTATTCCTCAGATGTATATCATGCTTAACAAAAAGAATGCAGTTTTCTATAATGTTATGTTTATATGCACATAAATGTCTATATCTGTACAGTTTTAAAGTCATTATTTTAGAAGAATTATAAAAATGCACAATACACATTTTTATTCACCTTTTTTCAGTGTAACCATCTATAAAATCCCCCACTGTCTGCTGAACAAGCTCTCGCTATACTTCTAATGATTGCACAATATCCCAATGTGTGCATATAATATAATCTGCCAATCTACTACTAAGATGTCATCCAGTATAAATTGGTGTAAACCTCTTTATTTATAAGTTGACTTCTTTTCTAGAGTAAGAAAAGGCACCACTGAAAATAGCAAACTGGGCTGGAGGGATGGCTTAGCGGTTAAGGCATTCACCTGTGAAGCCTAAGGACCCTGGTTTGATTCCCAGGATCCACATTAGCCAGATGCACAAGGGCGCATGTGTCTGGAGTTCGTTTGCAGTGGCTAGAGGCCCTGGTGTGCCCATTCGCTCTCTCTCTGCCTCTTTCTCTGTTAAATAAATAAATAAATAAATAAATAAATAAATAAATAAAAATGTATTAAAAAGAAAAGAAAAGAAAATAGTAAACTAAGGGGCTGGAGAGATAGCTTAGTGGTTAAGGTACTTGCCTGCAAAGCCTAAGAACTCATGTTCAAATCTTCAGGTCCCATGTAAGCCAGACACACAGTACATACATGCATAATGTCGCATGTGTGCACAAGGGGGTGCACTCGCCTGGAGTCTGTTTGTAGTGGCTAAAGGCCCTGGTGTGTCCATTCTCTCTCTCTCAAATTACAAAAAAAAAGCAAACTAAAGCTGGAGTGATAGCTTAGTTAAGGCACTTGGTTGCAAAACCTAAGCACCCAGGTAAAATTCCCCAGTACCTATGTAAAGGCAGACACACAAGGTGATGCATGCATCTGGAGTTCATTTGCAGTGGCTAGAGGCTCTGGGACACCTATTCTTTCTTTTTTTTTCTCTTTCTCAAATAAAAAAATAGCAAACTAAATATTTTTGTATATACTTTGATATACTATTCTCATTTCCAATGGACACTTTTTACTGTCACTGTGACACAGAGCAATTATACACATTTATGGGATACCAAATGACATTTCAGTACATGTATAGTCCAATGTGTACAGACCACATTAGAGCAAGTGGCATCACCATCACACCTCACCTCAGGAGTTTTTGTGTGTGTTTGCTTTTTTTATTCTCAGTGTTAGAGTGCTTGCCTAGCATGTATGAGGCCCTAGTTCAGCTCCCAGCATGATCAAAAAATAAAATAAAAATCATAAAAAAGAAAATAATTTTATTAATTAGAGGTATCTGTTTATTCAGTGTAGTATTGTTAAGAAAAACCAGGGCTGGAAGATTTTTAAACGCTGCCTGATTAGGACCCCGTTCAGAAATATATTCTGGAGTGTGGCTGGAGTCCTGGCGCACCCATTCTCCCTCTTTCTCTCTTTCTCTCTACCTGGCTATTTCTGTATCAGTAACCAAAAATAAAAAAAAAAAAAAAAAAAAAGAACAGTAACCAAAGGGAAGAAAAAAAGAAGAAAAAGAAGGAGGGAACGATGAAGTGAGGGAGTAGCAGCAGCAGCAAAAAACAAAAATCTCTAGAGAAATAATATAAATCAGAGTAGTACAATGCAACAGTATGTGGTTTTATATGTGTGTGTGTATATACACATACATGTCTACATATAGATTTAAATTCAGTTACAAGTCATCATCCATCTAATTGGATTTATTCCTCCTTTTAACTACAAAAAATACATTTTATGTAATGAATAATGCCAACAAGCAACTAAGGACTTTCTTATTGTTCTTTGAAAATCATTATTCTCTTACATTCTACTACTTTAAGTACTTCACATAAGCATGCATTGAAATAAAATATAATGGCTAATCAATTATTAGGAACTCTAAATTATCTAAACCACACCAAATTATTTCTAATATGAATTTCTGCTTATATAAGTTTCAACAAAACATTTTCAATTACTTTGACAATAAAAATTTGTGATTAAAATGAGTAATTTTTAAATCTTTAGGCACACCACCTTATAGCTCTTCCTGAATAAATAAAACATTATAAATGAAACGAAAAGGAGATTCTGTACTTATCTGGAACATACCTGATCTTCATAACCTTCAATTTTTACTGGAGTAAACTGATCCAAGTTATACTGTGCAAATGCACTAAAAAAGAAAAAAGCCAATTTAATCCTTTTAAACAATGACTATTACCTGTTAATAAGTGTCTGCCTGCATTGTACATGTCAAAGATAAGAAAACTGTAATCTTCAGGTCTGGGGCGATGGCTCAGCTGTGCAAGCATGAGAGGAGAATACATACAAAAAGCTGGAAATGGATAACTCCACTGCTGAGATGGGGACAAAGATAAAAGGGCTGCTCCAGCTCACTAGTTAGGAACTATAAATGAAAAAACAGGGAGCTCCAGATTCAGTGAGACTCTGTCTCAGAGAAATAAGAGAGAGGGAGGATATTGACATGTTCCTTTGACTTCTGTGCATCGGACATGCACATCTACACAGGTGCATATACCACACATGTGCTAACATACACACAACACATACTACCCACACCAAAAGGATTATAATTCTCTTACTGATCTCATATTAACTATAGTGAAAATATAAATATGGTTACTTAAAAAGCTGTAGCTTTCACTATTTAGCAAAATAACTCAGTAAACTGGCCTTCTAATTTAAACCCGAAGGTAAAAATTAGCTAGATGTAAGAAACATGATACATATCCAATTATTTCAGTGGCATATATATTTAATAAGTGAGG
This sequence comes from Orientallactaga sibirica, assembly GCA_036365145.1. NCBI lineage: Eukaryota > Metazoa > Chordata > Mammalia > Rodentia > Dipodidae > Orientallactaga > Orientallactaga sibirica. Next base: position 8,107,264 of record JAEOAD010000019.1, on the reverse strand, counting down.
AAAAAACTAGGTTGCTGTGATAATCAAACAGAACTTATGATCAAAGGACTTACAGTTGAATAGAAGGGATAATGCATAAATATAACCATAAAACAGAAAGAACCATTAGGAGAATTAAAAAACAATACAACAAGGCTGGAGAGATGGCTTAGCGGTTAAGGCGCCTGCCTGCAAAGCTTAAGAACGCCCATTTGATTCTCCAGGTCCCACGTTTAGCTAGACGTAAAAAGTGACGCAATTGCATAATGTCACACATGCCCACAAGGAGGGCACATATCTGGAGTTTGTTCACAGTGGCTGAGAGGCCGCTGGTGCACCCATTCTCTCTGTCTTTCTCTGTCTGTCTCTCTCTGAAATTAAAAAAATATATATAGAGAGAATAATTATACATTTATATGTATATAATTCTATTATACATGTAACAGCTTAAGAAAAAGTACAAAAAGAGGAGACCTAGGGCAATTTCATGTCAATATATAAAACTTTAAAGAAGTTACTAGGGCCAATCATATAATAAAAAGGAAAATATACATAAAATGAAAGTAACCATTATTTCAAAAATAAATTTATCCAGTTTTTCAGATATCAAAACACAGCCTTTGATAGGTGTTCAAGACACTGGTAAACATCAGAACAACAGATAAAGAATTTGTTATACTTGTGCTTCTCCTCTAATCCCTTGGATTTCTCTGAATCTATGTATACTGGTATGCATACATATTAAATAACTGCATGTATTCGAACTTGAGGTCATGGGTTAGTGCTTTACTATCATCCCCTCCAAGTCATTTTAGTTATGGTAACAGGTATGGAATACTCACTGGGCTGCTCCTTCCCTGAGGAGATTATCATTATTAAGCAGTAACCGAACATCTGCAAAACAAATATATTGTTTTCTGTATTACTATTTTTCTGTTTAAAGAATCCAAGGGATGCAGCTTGTTTTAGTTAAGTATTAACATTCTCCCAATCTCCAAATATAAGATCAAAATAATACTCTCATGACCAAACTATAAACAAATATACAACATAGTTTTTTTTTTAAAAAAAGAAGACTGGTTAGGTAACAGAAGAAGGAATTAAATAGAACACTATTTGTTGATGCTGATGGAGCAGTTATACCATATCGCCAAAAAACTAAAGTGGAGATAATCTACATCAGAAAGATAATGTGGTAAGATCTGCAGAAAAGAACTAAGACTGCTTTTCTTTTCAAATTTTTATTTATTTCTTAGCAAAGAACAAAAGGGGGAAGAGAGAGAGAATGAGTGCATCAGGGCCTCTAGCCACTACAAGTGAACTCCAGATGCATGCACCACTTTTTGCATGTGGCTTTACTGGGGTACTGGGAAATTGAACCTGGGTCATGAGGCTTTGCTTGCAAGTACCTTAACTACTGAGCCATCTCTCCAGACAAGACTATTTTTTTTAGTTTGACAACACATGCATCAGTGTCAAATGAGTTTGCTCTACAGAAAATTGAAGTACTACTTTGTGACCACAGTTCTAGGGATTAAGTTTTCTGTCTTTCCACGCTCATGTTCAAGAAACAGATAAATCTATGTTAGTGACTTCTTTTCCTACTTTGGCTGATTTATAACTCTTTTTTATTTATTTTTTATGTTTTTATTATTTTTAAAAATTTATTTATTTATTTGCAAGCCAAAAAAGGGAGATAGAGATAGAGATAAAGAGAGGCAGACAGAGAATGGGCATGCCAGGGCCTCTAGCCACTGCAAATGAACTCCAGATGCATGTGCCCCTTGTGCATCTGGCTTACGTGGGTCCTGGAGAGTTGAACTGGGATCCCTTTGGCTTCGCAGGCCAATGCCTTAAACACTAAGCCATTTCTCCAGCCCTAGAACTCTTTTTTTTTTTTTTATTTTTATTTTTATTTAGTTATTATTTGAGAGGGAAAGAGGCAGAGAGAAAAAGAAAGAGTGAGCACACCAGGACATCCAGCCACTGCAAACAAACTCCAGATGCATGTACCATCTGTGCATCTGGCTTATGTGGGTCCTGGGGAATAGACCCTGGGTCCTTTGGCTTTGCAGGCAAGCACCTTAACCACTAAGCCATCTCTCCAGTCCAGCTGATTCATAATTCTGTCTGAATTTGACTCAATTGTTTTTTAACTTTTAATTGGTAAAAACATGAACTCCAAAAAAAAAAAATCGCATTTTTATTAGAAAATACACTTTGTAAAACAGAAGAAACCACACATTTTCACTAATTAACAATAAAGCACTATTCTATTCTTTGTGTATTTTCTTTCATTATTTTTCCTTGGAAGTTCACTATTCTACATTTACTATTATAAAATATGTATCTTAATTTTCTCATTAGATAAAAGCACAACCAGGGCTGGAGATATGGCTTAGTGGTTAAGGCATTTGTCTGTGAAGCCTAAGGACCCCAGTTTGATTCTCCAGGTCCCACGTAAACCAGATGCACAGGGGGGCACACGCGTCTGGAGTTCGTTTGCAATGGCTAGAGGCCTTGGCGTGCCCATTCTCACTCACTCACTCTCTTTCTCTTTCCCTTTCTCTGTCATAAATAAATAAATAAATAAATAAATAAATAAATAAATAAATAAATAAGTAAAATCTAAAAAAAAAGACATTTCTTTAAAAAAAAAAAAGCACAACCAAAATTTCCTACTAAAAAGTGAAAATATAAACATACTACGGTTCTTCTATTCAGTATAAATTTGGTCGGCCATAAAAATGTGTATCTATGTATGTATTTATTAACGTGAAAATATATAAAAGGGAAAATTAAAAAAATGCATACTATTAGTACATGTATTGTTATGTGTATGTTAAATGTGATATTGAAAGTAGTTAATTTAAACAGTAAGGGACTAAAAGGAAGAGTTTGGTTGTTGATTTTTCTTTTAAGTGCTTTAGAAATTTTAAATAGGGGCTGGAGAGATGGCTTAGCGGTTAAGGAGCTTGCCTGCAAAGTCTAAGGACCCAGGTTTGAGTGCCCAGGACCCATGTAAGCCAAATGTAGACGGTGGTACATGTGTCTGGAGTCCATTTGCAGTGGCTGGAGGCCCTGGAGTGCCCCATTCTTTCTCTCTTTCTCTCCGTTCTTCTCTATCATGAAAGGGAGGGAGGAAAGAAAGAAAGGAGGGAAGGAAGGAAGAAAGAAATTTTAGATGGATTCAGTTTTACAAAAACAGCCATTTCAAAAGGAAAAAAAGTTGCCTACTCATGTATCTTTCTTCTACTACATGCCTTACTTAACTCAGGACCTCATGATTGATGGCAAGCACTTTAACAATGGAGCTGTCACCCTATTTTTATTTTTTAAGAGCCTTTTGGTTGATAATTCTAAAATGTTTGTCACTCTTAGAACCATTCTGAAGCAAAGCTTTTTTAACAAAAATAGTCATGAAAGTATGAAAGAGATTATCCCTTCATAGATTTAATTCCTTTTTAGCTCTAACGTACTCTATTAACATTTATTAAATTCTATATCCCACTTCTATTGCAGAGAACACTCTTCATTTCTGTCCTACTCAGCTTAGGTGCCCAAATTTAGTCTAACTCAATAGAAAATATTAATTTGGTGTTAATTTCAAATGAAACTTACAAAAGCAATTTTCAGGACTCATATTCTTCTAGTATCTTCTTCATTAAAAAAGTACAGTAAAAAATACAGTACATGTAATTCAGGGTTAACAACAAAAGCAATAAACTCTTCTTTTTGTTTTGTTTTGTTTTTCGAGGTAGGGTTTCACTCTATCTCAGGCTGACCTGGAATTCACTAGGTATTCTCAGGGTGGCCTTGAACTCATGGTAATCCTCCTACCTCTGCCTCCCAAGTGCTGGGATTAAAGGCATGCACCACCAAGCCTGGCTGCAATAAACTATTCTTAGCATTTATTTATTAAGCCAGGTATAATAGTGCATGCCTGTACTACCTGTACACAGGAAGTAGAGACAAAAGGATTAAGAGTTTAAGGTCAACCTGAGCTACATGAAACCCTGTCTGAAAAACAATACTGACTGTGTCAGTTTCACTGCTATCAATTTAACTTACATGACAATTCTGAGTTTAAGTCTGTCTTTTAAAAAAATTTATTTATGTATTTGACATAGAGAAGGGGGAGGGGGAGAGAAAGAGAGAGAGAATAGGCGTGCCAGGGCCTCTAGCCACTATAAAAGAACTCCAGATGCGTGTGCCCCTTGTGCATCTGGCTAATGTGGGTCCTGGGGAATCAAACCTGGGTCCTTTGGCTTTGCAGGCAAACACCTTAACTGCTAAGCCATCCCTTCAGCCTGAAGTCTGTCTTTTTTAACATCATCAAACACATTAATGCACGTGTACATTATAAGGTTAAATATCAAAGTAAGAGTGAGCAGTATAGTCTTTTCATATGTACTTTAAATTCTCTTCACCTCTCCAATTGACTACTTGAGATTTTAATTATCTTAAATAACAGAATTACTTTAATTTCCAGATTTTTTTACATTACTGATTTTCTATTTTCTTACATTTAATAAGTACTGCTCTAAGTTACTGTATCCAATATAATCATGCACTATATGATTACAAGGATATTTCAAGAGTAACTTTAACTTTGTACCATTTTTGCCTTATTTTTACTTTTAAGCTAAATCTTTTCTGTGATGAGATTCCATCGTATCTTATAGTACATGAATAAAAATGAGTGATCAAACATCTTAAAAATATATTTGGTATATTCTGGAGCAGAATTTAAAAAAAAAAAACCTAAAAAAGAACCAACCTAGGATGCTCTATATTAATTCACCTTTCACTTAAGACACAATGATGGTCAAACATACAACAAAAATAGCAACATTTACAATGCTAGCAGAAACTTACTAAGAAATGTCTTGGGAAGACATCAATGCAAGCCATTTCAGGGCACTTTTAATCCTTTCGTCCTTACTGTGCAAGAGCAGCTTTATAGCAACAGGAGGCATATATATGTATATTTCGACTTCTGAGCCACGGATAAAAAACTGAAAATGTTTGCCAATAAGGTCTAAAGAAAGGTACTATGTGAAATGATATACAAGATGAAATATAAATAACAATGGCTTCACATGTGCTGTTCCTACATGCTGAAAACGCTCTCCTTCCATTTTACTAATTTGCTCATATTAATCTATTAGCATTGTCTTTGAAGAAATTTAACTACTACATGTTTATATTACTTAAAGCAACTTTCAAGAAGCTACATTTCGCCAGTCATGGTTTTAAATGCTTGTTATCCCAGCTCTTGGGAGGCAAGTAAGAGGAGCGCCGTGAGTTCAAGGCCACCCTGAGAATACATAGTGAATTCCAGGTCAGCCTGAGCTAGAAAACCAAAAAAAAAAAAAAAAAAAAAAATTTTTAAAAAGAAGCTACATTCCCACGGGGACGACACAAAAGGCAACATAGTGCTGAGAAGAAGGGATGGAGGAGTGCCTAGCACTGAAACACCTCTGTCACATCCTCCAGTGGCTCAGGGACCATTGCTAGAATGGAAGAGCCAAAGGAAGGATATGACCTCTTACTATGCAGCTGCCCAGACAGAAATTGGCCTCGATATCCATGATCTTGCAGTGCCTAGCAATACCTTTGCAAGACCCTCAAAATAGAAGAGAAAGATGATGTCATCAAATTAGAAGAGACTAATGGAGAAAGGGAGGGGATATGATGGAGACTGGAGTTCTAAAAAAGGAGGAAATATCAGGTGGGGTTTTTTGGTATTAAAATTTTAAAAAAATTAAAAAAATTAAAAAAAAAGAAGCTACATTCCCAGCATAATAAGATTATACTTATTATATATTATATATTAAGTACCTAGAATAAACCCATTTTATTCCTTTAAATGGATTATCAGTTTATTAAAACTAAATTATCACATATAACATAAATATATTTAGCTATCACAACTCTAAATTGACAAAAATTTTCACTGTAATTCAGAAAACACTTATTTTTACACATATTCTCCTTAGCTTATTTTGGTGGTTTTGATTTCTTAAAAATAAATGAAACAGGGCTGGAGAGATGGCTTAGCAGTTAAGGCAAATGCCTTAGGCTAAGCCTAAGAACACCCGTTCAATTCTCCAGGTCCCACGTTTAGCAAAGACACAGTGATGCAAGGGCGCAATGCTGCACTTGCCCACAAGGGGGCACATGCGTCTGGAGTTCATTCACAGCAGCTGAGGGGCTTTGGCACGCCCATTCTCTATCTGACTCTTTCTCTCTTTGACTCTCTCCAAATAAACAAACAAACAAACAAACAAACAAGTTATTTAAAAAAGTGTTCAATATATCAAGCCTTAGTATTATAAACACTCACCATTAAATACCTCATTAAATTCTCCAGGAGGGGCATGGATGATGAATTTTGCTGCTATACGTACCTAAAACAGAAATGAAGACATAAATATCATTTATCTTTGCTAAAATAAGAAAAAAATTAGTATCACGCAATTTCAAAGTTCTACTGAAAATGACTCAAAAATATTTTAAAGACAGTAATAGATCTTTGCTAAAATAACAAGAAAAAAAAATCAGTATCATTCAAGATAGTGTGAATAAGACTTATGTAAACCTACTTTTTTGAATAATGGCACATCCAGAAGCTGTAGACTGTTACTAGAAAATTTTCAGTGCCTGGCATGGGATACCTTCCAGTGAGTTGTTGACCAAGGAGGTCCCGGTAGCCTCCAAAACATTAAAGGCTATTGCCAAAGCCCTTGGTTGCCCTTGAGAAACAGATGATAAGACCCTATTGCTGAAGACATCTCTTGCCAGAGAGGCAAGGTCACTGAGAAAGCAAGCTGGTGCTGAACAGAAAACCTTCTCCCTGTAGACCAGCCAAATGAAAGCTGGACAAAAGCTGCAGTGCATGCAGCCGTATGGGAGACAGAAGTCATCAGCAGTGAAAACAGTGGACACTGAAAATTCAAGTTTGGCCATACAGGCCCAATGACTGAATGGGTGCAATAGTGGCATGTCTGCTCATGGGGTAACCAACTGCTCCATAATTGGACTGAAGGCCCTCTCTATGGGAGGGAATGCATACCTGGTACTGAAAAACCTAAACAAAAGTCTATGGCAGGGGAGGTCATGAGCCTTAGGGGTATAAAGCCTGTGCTTGTCTGGCTAAATGTATATATTATTCCCACCAACCTACCCTGAAAGCACTACGCCTAATGTTCATATTCATATATTAACACTACTCTCACTTCTGGTTAGAGAAGCTTCTCTTTTCAGATGGCGATGACCACTGGGATGACCCAAAAGGCAACATAGTGCTGAGAAGAAGGGATGGAGGAGGGCAGCTCTGAAACACCTGTCACACCCTCCAAAGCTCAGGGACCATTGTGGAATAGGGGGCAGATAGAATGGAAGAGCCAAAGGAAGGGTATGACTTCTTATAATGCAACTGCCCAGACAGAAATTGGCCTCGATATCCATGACCTTGCAGTGCCTAGCAATATCTTTGCAAGACCCTCAAAATAGAAGAAAAAGATGATGACATCAAATTAAAAGAGAGATTAATGGAGAGAGGGAGGTGATATGATGGAGACTGGAGTTCTAAAGTGGAATGGGGAGGGAAATATCATGTGTTTTTTTGTATGCAAGTATAGAAGTTGTCAATAAAAAATAATAATTAAAATTTTAAAAATCACTATCACACAAATCAAAGTTATACTGAAAATAACTCAGAAAGATTTTAAAGATACTTAACATTTCTGCACTCAAACACCTTAAGTTTCAAATCTATTACTGCTTATCATTTAATATAATCATAATTTACAGAACAAAGGTGGATAAAATTATTATTTAATACTGTTAAAGATTTAAAACTGTGTACAGATAAACATTTTCTTACAGCTTTCCTTCTTTTAAACTGAAGTGCAAAAAATCATCAAAATGCTGTGTGTGAAGAAAGATGCAATTGGCACATTGATGACAAATGATTTACTCAAAACTGCATGTTAACTTGTGAAGTATACACAGACATTCCAAAAGCTAGGATACTCTGAACTCTGAAACACTTCTGGTCCAAACCATATTAGATAAAGGACTGATAACATCAAATACTGATGAGGATGCAAAAACAAGAAAAAAAAATAGTAATAATAAAACCTGGAACTCTAATACATTTCTGTGTACAAACAGTATAGAAAGCATCTTGGTACTTCTTATCAAATCTGAAGTTTTTATTGCGTATGTATTGGTTTTGTACTTCTGAAAGTTCCTACAAGGGAAAACACATCTATGGTTGGCAGGAGCTTACGAATAGGTGGAGAAAGGTATAACTACAAAGAGAAAAATGATGGAAAGGATGAAAATGAGGGCATTTGGGGAGTGACAGAGTTATCCAGATTTTGATAGTGGTTTATTTATGCTTGTGCTAAAAGCTTCTACTGTATGCCACCATATAAAACCTTTCTTCTAACACGTGTATGAGTATTAAAACTGGTAATAAGTAGTATACAGATACAGTGGTACAATTAACTAGTGACTGATGTTTTTGTTCCCCCAAAAGGAATATACCACTTATGATTTGCTGGTTCTACTTTTAGTTTCTACTGCGAAAGAAAAAATGATCTACATTTCTATCCTATGGCTTAAAGATGGTTAAGAGCTTCCTACAACATCCAAACAGAATGGTGAATCAAAAGCAATACCACTGAGGCCTCAGAGGTCAAGGGTGCAGACTGGCTGGGAACCTAAAACAGTATTTTAATCTGGTTTGCCTGAACTATTTTAATGTGGTCTTTGTAGATTACATAAGATAAAAGGAAGGTGACCTTTGGATTTCTCAGATGCTAAAGAAAGCATGTATGTCATAATACAAACTATTAAAACTAAGACCATGATCAATCATGTATTTTCTGTAGATTACTGCAGTCTCCAGATGACTTTAATTTTTAAAATTATTCACTTTAGCCTCCTTTTAAATTCAAGAAAGATGGTCATACTAGTTAGCAGGAAAACATCCAAAAGGTAGAAAGAATCTCTAAAAATTAAAAACATATTTTCTCCACCACTAACTCCATTCTATTTACCCTTGGGAATCACAATCCTTTTGAAGAGAAGTATGATTAGGTACATTCCGCTAAATCTTCTTTTTCATCCATCACCACCTTCCTCACATACTTTTCAAAGTTAGTTCCTATCAAACTAGAGTAAAACTTGGGAAACATTACTTCTACAGCATTTCTAGACAGCATACCTTACAACAATCACATTAGGAAGTATAGAGTAGTTTGAAAGAAAGCTATTCTATTAGAGCTTCAAGTATTAAACTGAGCTAAAAGATGGAATACCTATATTTTTTCTTTCTATTGGTTCCACACACTTTTGTGTAAAATATATACAGATGTAATATTAAAATTCTTCCAGTTTTTTATATTTCTTATAGGAGAGCACAGCAAGTTAAAGTCAGTTATTCAAGCACATAAAAGTGACACGAAGTAATATCTAAAATATGAACCCTGGGGAAAAATAATTCCTGTCCATCAACTGTCAGAGAACACAAAAGTACTATTCAAAACAAATTAATCAAATTCTACTTTCTTGTACTCTGTACTTATTACAACTTTAAATAAAAAACAAACAAGAAAACTATACTCTATAATTCAAGCAACAAACTTAATAATGATAGTAAAGATGGGAACCCATAGAAAAAAATGAGTCTACAAGTCCAAACTGACAAAGAATGAACTTGTGTGGAATTGTTTCTTTGGTCGGTCATCTGTACCCTATCTGGGGTGAATACAAGTTTGTTCAGGTCTCCATGCATTAGTATCAGAATTCTTTCTTTTCTTTTTTTTCCGAGGTAGGTTCTCATTCTAGCCCAGGCTGACTTGGAACTCACTATGTATTCTCAGGGTGGCCTCAAACTCACAATGATCCTCCTACCTCTTGCTCCTGATTGTTGGTATTAAAGGCATGCACCACCATGCCCAGATAGTATCAGAATTCTTAAAAACAACTTTACAAAACACATTTATACACTGCATGTTAGTTTCTTTGTGACCTTCAGTGTTATATAAGGATGGTTTATGCCTGTGCATTTCTATGATCATTGCAGTGCATCCAGAAGCCAGCATTCTTTCCCCTCCATCAGATCCTGCTCAAATGCCCCATAGAGTGACACAGGACAAAAAAATTAGAATACTAATCACATTAACCATCTTTTATAAACAGTGGTAAGGTTGTACACAGCAACATATTAGATTTTACAAGTCAAAAGACATGCTCATATAAAAAAGTAAAATGCTCAAATTATGCTTTTAAAAACAGCTTGATATATTGTTTATAAATCATTAGCACTATTTTCAATAAATTACTGAGATCTGTAGTAAAAGTAAAAAAAGATGAAGTCCTGTACTATTTGCATTATGAATGTACTAACCACAGCTCTTCTTTATGCTCTGCTCCCGCAGAAGTCCTGAAGCCAAGCAACTGTCCTTATCACAGGGAATGGGTAGAGCTCTTGTCTATCACTAAGTAACAGTCTTCTGTTACCTGCCTGTCCATGAAATTATTCAAACAATACAATCACATCCTCCCTCTGGAATCAAAGATCACCCCATTCTCTTACTACTATAAAGCTTGCCTCCCACAGACACTTCTTGCAACCCTTGTGTGGCTCTGCATGGTATATTGTTTGCCCCTACAGAGCTGTTGTAAATGTGAACAGTAGAAGGAAATTTGAGTCCTCATCAAAATGGCTAGTAATACAGTAAGCTGATAATTTTTTTTTAATTTTGAGCAAGTGAAATCTGAGATAAAAGTATAAAAAGAAGGTACATGCATACAGGAGCACGTACACATGTACCACAAAAATAGTCATCTGAAGCCATTAGATTTAGAGGCAAAACACCTTTACACTCTCTAGGAGCTATAAGGTACGCTACATGGAAAACACCTATATGAAAAATGATTCACTGTTTATCTTTACTTCAAATTTAGCAAGGCAGCTGCATTTTATCTGAGACCATCACCTATAACCCATATAATTTCCACATGCTGGACACTGTGACACAGACATACTTATCTCCTCTGTGATCAAGGAAGGAGACAAGTAGAAATCTACCAAATATAGATATCACTAGTCACCTGGAAAGCCAAGACAAGCCAGATTCACAAGTTCCATTCCAACCTTCTACACCAATCTCCAGAGAACAGGGACCTAAAGATTTATAGTTTAGAAAGAAGTTTGCCGAATGAGTTTCACTAAAAAAAGAAAAAACCAGATGATGAATTCATAACCCAAAGGGGTGATTATAAAAAAATTAGGTATTCAGTTTTATATATAAAGAGAGAGGTGATAGGTTATATACTTGATTCTTAAGGAAATGTGACATCAAAGAACTTAGGGACTAGTAGAAAAGTTAAAGGAGCTATTATGCAGTTTTCCATTTCAACTATGTGAACTGTTTGAAGTTGTTTCCACAACTCTAAAAATAGTGTGCCTTTCTGAGAATAAAATAAAATAAAAACCTCACTGAATTTCATGCTAAATAGTTTATGACCAAATGATAATTACATTGTTGTGGGATAATTTATTTTAATATGAGTATACTAAGGGTGGCAGTAAGTTTAAGTTTTAGTAAGTTTTCCTTAACAAATGAGACCATACATGGTAAACTGTCTGCCATGAAGTAGATAAAATTTCTTTCATGCCCTTTCTCTCAAATTTAAAGGCTTTTTTGCAGTTTCCCAGTCCTTTAGTCTCTGCAGCACTGGTACTTCTTAAAAGTCTCTTCTGACATGAGCACCTACTCTGTGCTGGCTACAGAACACTTCCATCTCAAGGATTTCTCCTTACCTTTTCTGTTTCTTACCTCCTCTCAGACTCAAATCAAAGTATATTTCCTAACCCAAAAGTCCAAAATTGAAATGTTCTAAAATACAAAGCCTTTTAAGTACTGGCACAACACCCATAGCATAAAATTTTGATTCATGCACACAAATATTTTAAATATTGCATAGAATTACCTTCACATTATATGTACAAGATGTATAAGCAGCAAATGAATTTCATATTTGGCCTTGGGTCCCTACCCAAAGGTATCTTATGTCTACACAAATACTCTAAAATCCAAGAAACTGAAATCTAAGCCAGCTCTGGTCCTAAGTATTTTGGATAAGAGATACTCAACCTGAATTTGGTGAGTTAATTAATGTAGAGTTTGTTTTCAAAAGGCTGTGTTTTCCCCATGAATTTCCAACCAAAATATTGTGAACTAAAATATTCAATTAAAATTCTCAACTATGATTAAACAAAAATAGATGGTATATCTAAACCTTCAAAATAAAATGTGTGAAATATTTTTTTCGACTTCTAAGAGTATTTTATAGAATCTCTTGTGAATGGTACTGAGAAACCAAAGCCCCGGTCTGCTTTCTCTACATGCATTAAGCTCTTGTAATATAAGAACTGCAGGCAGATGATTAAGCTTCCAGAGCAAAGTATGAAATCAGGTCAAGTTCTACCAGCACAATTTTCAATCTTATACAATATTTTTCATTATATTTTATGTAATATTACACTGAAACATTTTATTGAACTACCTTTATTTTATGAAAAATGACTTCCTAATGTACTGAAATATATTATAACTTTGTCTTAGCCTGAACAATTCCATTAATATTACAGCTGATGTCAAGTTCTTGCTTATAGTAGGCATTAGTTCAATTCACCGACAGAATGACATTAGAAATCAGTATTTTCCAAATTAATTGCTTACTGGTCAAGTCCACTATTGGTTAGTAAGACACAAGTAATTTTACATTAATGATGAAATACTATAGCAGCTTGCAATGTACAAACACACAAGACTTCTGAAGCCAGTTACACATGTATAGTGAGGGTAAAGTATAATCATTGCTTATGAACAGTATTTAGCATATTGACCTAGTTAGTATTACCAGAACCTCAAAGAACACCAGGAACTTCATTTGACTATCATCTTTAAGATCTATTATAATGTAAGAATGAAAATTTTAGGTAAGCAAGGTTTCCTTTCAAAACCTTGTTATTTGGGCTGGAGAGATGGCTCAACAGTTAAGGTGCTTGCCTGTGAAGCCTAAGGACCCAGATTTGATTCCCCAGTACCACATAAGCCAGATGCACAGGGTGGCGCAGGCATCTGGAGTTTGTTTGCAGTGGCTAGAGGCCTTGGTGCTCCCATACGCATTCATTCATTCTCTCTCTGTCCCTCTCTCAAATAAATAAATAAATAAATAAATATATTTTTAAAAACTTGCTATTCATTATATACCATTTTTACTTTTCATCTGTGAATTCATGGCTTCTTCATTCACTCATTCATTCATTCATTCATTCACTGAATCACCCTAAGTGCATGCACAGTAATGGCACATGCTAAAGATGGCATTGTTTCTGTATTTAGGAATTCCAACTGAAAAGGAAACAAAGGTAAGGAAAAAAGTATTCAGCAAACCTGTATTTAATACTAATGATGTGTTTGTTATAAAGATCAGTAGAAATTAAATGAGCCTTATGATCTGAACTAAACCTTGAGCAAACAGTAGTAAACTTTTCATCTTTTAGAGAGCAGTTCTACTACTCAAAAGTAACAAAAAGTCTTAAGCAGAGAAATATACCATTAATCATGTTATATTACATCCCAGTCACCATTTATATTTATAGTTGAATGGAGAAAGATTTACCATTTTCTCCTCAAAGTTCAGGGGAAAGTTATGGATAGTAGGCAGGTCTCTAAATTCACATGATTAGATAACACTATGTACTGGAAATGTCAGAACTATTTAGGTCTCTCTAAGTAGCCCAGGATGGCTCTAACTCTATTTCTTGCTTATCTCCTGTATGTCAAGATTACAATATGCATCACCATACTTACTTACCTGTCATTAACCACTGAAAGTTTTAGAGAATATATGCAAGCATAGCTTAGAGGTAACTGGAGAGAGTTCTCTAGAAACTATAATAAACTAGACCAGCAGCAAATATAACAGAAAGGAAAGAACACTTAGGACAAATTTTCAAAACTTCACTATTTATTTATTTATTTATTTATTTAAAGACAGACCAAGAATGAGTATGGGAGTGCCATGCCCTCTTGCCACTGCAAACGAACTCCAGATGTATGAACCACGTTGTGCATCTGGCTTTACATGGGTACTGGGGAACTAAACCCAGGCCCTTTAGGCTTCAAAAGCAAATACCTTTAACTTCTGAGCCATCTCTCTAGCCAAGCTCCACTTTTTCTTTGTTTATTTCTTCCTGAAGTGCTGCCACACAGAGCAGGTACAAATTGTATTCAGTTTATATAGTAAAATTTTGTTACCAAACAAGTTAATAACCTTGAAAACTGAGAGATTTAAATCCAAACACTAATACAAATTAACTTTTCAAACATGAACTAATTTACTTTATATATATATATATGGTAAGATATAGTGTTTAAGATATATATTTGTATAAGACATATTTTTAGTGTTCAAATAATAAAATTTAGATTGTAAGGTTAAGAGTAAACACAAGAAAAGTTTTCACGAGCTAAGGAGACAGATCAATTGGGAATATCCTTGTAATACAAGCACATTGAATCCCCAGCACCCATATAAAAGGCGGGCATCACAGCACATGCCAGTAATTCCAGTGCTGTGGGCAGAGACAGGATCCTAGAAGTTTGCTAGCTAGGTATTCTAGTTAAATTAGTAAGCACCAGTGAGAGATGCTGCCTAAAAATATATATGGTAGAGAGTAATAAAGAAAGATACCCAGTGTCAACCTCTGGCCTCCACATACACACATGAGCACCCCTCCACAAACACACATACGCACACGCAGGTCACAGAAACAAAAGCACAACAGGAGTAAAGAAAAGAATGGCTGGAGGTGTGGCTCAGGAGTGTTTGCCCAGCACATAGGAGGCCTTGGTTTGATCCCTCACACCATGACACACACCTATAATCCCAAGCACTAGGGAGGTAGATGCACAAAATAAAAATAAAATAAAATAAGAAATCAGGTCTGGACTAGACTGAGACTGTACCTTGGAACACAACAAACAAAAATCAAAAGTTCTAGACCATCCTCAACTATATAAGGAGTTCAAGGGCAGCCTAGGCTGAAGACCTGGTTTAAAAAACTGTTTAAACAGATGATAAGACCCTATTGCTGAAGACATCTCTTGCCTGAGAGGCAGGGTCACTGAGAAAGCAAGCTGGTGCTGAGCAGAAAACCTTCTCCCTGTAGACCAGCCAACTGAAAGCTGGAAAAAGCTGCACTGCACGCAGCATATGGGAGACAGAAGCCATCAACAGTGAAAACAGTGGATGCTGAATATTCAAGCTTGGCCAGACAGGCCCAATGACTGAACGGGTGCAATAGTGGCGTGTCTACTCTTGGGGTAACCAACCGCTCCATAATTGGACTGAAGGCCCTCTCTACGGGAGGGAATACATACCCGGTACTGAAAAACCTAAGTAAAAGTCTATGGTAGGTGAGGTCATGAGCCTTGGGGGTATAAGCCTGCTCATGTCTGACTAAATGTATATATTATTCCCACCAAGCTGCCCTGGGGACACTACACTAAATGTTCATATTCACATATTAACGCTACTCTCACTTCTGGCTAGAGAAACTTCTCTTTTCAGATGGTGATGACCACTGGGATGAGTCAAAAGGCAACACAGTGCTGAGAAGAAGTGATGGAGGAGTGCCTAGCACTCTGTCACACCCTCCAATGGCTCAGGGACCATTGCAGAAGAGGGAGTGGATAGAATGGAAGAGCCAAAGGAAGGATATGACCTCTTACAATGCAACTGCCCAGACAGAAATTGGCCTCGATATCCATGATCTTGTAGTGCCTAGCAATACCTTTGCAAGACCCTCATAATAGGAGAAAAAGATGATGTCATCAAATTAGGAAAGAGACTAATGGAGAGAAAGAGGGGATATAATGGAGACTGGAGTTCTAAAGTGGAATGGGGGAGGGGAGGGAAATATCAGGGGGTTTTTTTGGTATGTAAGATTAAAAGTCAATAAAAAATAATAATAAAAAAAAAAGAAAGAAAGAAGATCTCTCTAAGGAGCTGGGGAGATGACTCAGTGGGTAAAAAGCACTTGGTGCACAAGCATAAACACCAGAGGTTGATGTCCAGTACCCACATTAAAAAGCCACACATGGGCTGGAGAGATGGCTCAACTAATAAGGCACTTGCTACAAAGCCTAAGGACCTGGCTGCTACTCCCCAGTACCCACATAAAGCCAGATGCACGAGGTGGCACATATGTCTGGAGTTCATTTACAGTGATTAGAGGCCACAATGCACCCATTCTCTCTCTTTAAATTATTATATTTACTATATTTATTGAGGGAAGTACAGAGCCAAGGAAAAGCACCCACGTGGGTAAAGATCCGACATGGAGGGCCTAGAAAAACCATGGAAAGAAAAGAGAGAAAAAAAAGTTCAAGGAGCTCCTGCCATGTGGGGAACTGGAGGGGATAAAGAACACATATAGAAGCTGGGCGTGGTCGTGCATGCCTTTAATCCCAGCACTTGGGAGGCAGAGGTAGGAGGATCACCATGAGTTCAAGGCCACCCTGAGACTAGATAGTGAATTCCAGGTCAGCCTGAGCTAGAATGAAACCCTATCTTAAAAAACAAAAACAAAAACCCATGTGGAGAGTAAGGACTGGAAGGGGGGGTCCTCCCCTCAGCTCAGCCTGGCTGGGCCTGGGTCAAGCCAGCCCCAGGCCCAGCAGAGGGAAAACTCACCCATAGCTAGAAGTTTCCAAGTGGTCAAAGACAAAAATAAATAATTTTGAGAGAGAAAGAGAGTAAGAGAGTGAGTTTCCCTATTTTGCCCAAGCTAACTTGAAACTTCTGGACTCAAATGATGCTCCTGCCTTGACCTTCCAAAGATCTGGGATAATAGGTATAGCTATGCCTGGCTATTTCCTGTCATCTTTTATGCCATGATTTAGATCTTCAAATGCTCTGGATGTCTTGAGAATAAATCCCTGTAACAGAGATTGGTTTGACAGCATCTTCAAATGCTCAAGAAATAGTATTATACATTGAGTTCCTCGATTGATTTGGCAGAAACTTTCACATTATTAATCTATAATTACTTTATACTGTAGGCACAGTATAAATTCCAGCATCCCAGAGTTCCTAAAACACCATGTCCAACCCCAGAAGCCTAAGGGAAGGAGATCTAGGTGTTAAACATGGGACCAAAGCCAGAAAATGGTAACTTGTGAAATAAGCTCAGGTGTATAAAACTATCAAAAAGTGCAGGCACGATAATCACTAGGCAAAAGACCTGAATAAAATGTCTAAGTCAAGCCCAAAGAGAGAAACTACTACTGATATCTGGCTAAATTGATATATGATGCCCAACAAACTGCCCTCTAAATGCTTACATTTATGCCATATATTAATGCTACTCTCACTTTTGGTTAGAGAAGCTTCTCTCTTCACATGGTGGTGACCACTGGGGAGACTCAAAACTCACCAAATTGCTCAGAAGCAGGGACAGTGGAGTGTTCAGCATATCTCTATCATACCCTCCAAGGCTCAAGGACCATGGAGGAAGAGGTGGCAGAAAGAATGTAAGGGCCAAAGAAACAGGAGGAATCTTCCAGACACAAAGTTACTGTGGCATTCATGATCTCACAGTGGCTGAAGCAAGATCTTCATGACAGGAGGGAAAAATGATGACGTCAAACTAGACCAGGGACTACTTGGAAAGAAGAAGGGATTCCGTGGAGGGGTGGTAGAGGAGGAGGGATGAAGGAGGGTAGTGGGAGAAGATTATGTACTTTGTATATGTATGAAAGTTGTCAATAAAAATTTTTTTAAATAGGGAAAAAAAACTGTTTAAAGCAGGGGGCTACTTAGGAATGGCCCCCTTTAAAATATTTTATTGATGACCTCCATACACATACACAATATACACTGATCATAATCTCTACCACCCTCCTTTGTCTCCCATTCCCTATTACCATCCACTGAACCTCTACTTCTCCAACTGAATGGTCCTTTTCTTTTTTGAGCTCTACACCACAATTTCATATAATTTCCAACTCACAAAAATGCTTTGCCATACAATCCCAATGACCCAGGAATAAACAACATTTTACCGGTTTTACAACTATGTAAATAAGATTGCTGGGGGCTAGAGAGATGGCTTAGCAGTTAAGGCGTTTGCCTGCAAAGCCTAAGGACCCCAGTGTGATTCTCCAGGACCCATGTAAACCAGATGCACAAGGGGGCGGGCACGTGTGTCTGGAGTTCCTTTGCAGTTTCTAGAGGTCCTAGCAGGCCCATTCTCTATCAACTTCTTTTTTTTCTCTCTCTCAAATAAATAAATAAATAAATAAAATATTAAGCCGAGTGTGGTGGCACACACCTTTAATCCCAGCATTCAGGAGACAGAGGCAGGAGGATTTGCCATGAGTTTAAGGACACATTGAGACTTGAATTCCAGGTCAGCCTGGGCTACAGTGAGACCCTACCTTGAAAAACAAAAACAAAAAAAACTGTTGAGCACACTGCAGCAAATTAGTGGCTTTCAAGAATGTCACTGTGTTTCCTCAATTAAATATATATCCTATTAACTCAGTGGCCAATGAAGATAAAGTGATTAAAATTTAAAATATATTCAAAAAAGTAACTGTAAATGATTTTTTTGACTTTTTTTTCCCTAAGAAATCTAATTCTTGTCCTTCAGTATGGCAGGCAAATGCTATACCACCAATCCCCACCCTTTAGTCCTGGTTTTCTTTTCTTTTTTTTTTTTTTTATTTATTTATTTATTTAAGAGCAACAGACAAAGAGATGAAGAGGCAGATAGAGAGAGGGCATATCAGGGCCTCCAGCCACTGCAAATTCCAGACGCATGCACCACCTTGTGCATCTGGCTTACGTGGGTCCTGGGGAATCGAACCTCAAACTTAGGCTTCACAGGCAAGCACTTAACTGCTTAGCCATCTCTCCAGCCCCTTCTTATTTTTTTTTTTAATTGAGAACTTTAATATATAAACATACTGTAATTTGACTGTATTTCCATTGGTTACCCACTAGAACTAGATATCAAGAAGACCCTATTGCTGAAGAGACCACATGCTACAGTTGCAGGACATTGAGAAATCAAGCTGGAATTGAGAAAGAAGCCATCTTTCTGCAGGTTAGCTGCCATAGTGTTACAAAGTGCTATTCTGGCTGATGAGGAGAAAAGTCATTCAGTCTTAAGCAGCAATCCTAAAAGCTATACAGTCAACAAACCAGACACAATCTGCACAAGTGCAATAGTGGCACACAAGTTTTAGGGGTAATCAACTGCTCTCTGATTGGATATGAGGCTCGCTCAGTAGAATTTCATACCAGGTAGTCAGAACCAAGTCAAAAGCCTATGGCTCAGAAGGTAATACACCCCAGAAAGAAGAAGCTACCACTGTTCTCTGGCTAAACGGAAACACTATACTCCTACTTCTTATACTTCTGGGGCTGGAAAGGCAGCTTAGCAGTTAAAAGCACTTGCCTAAAAGCCTAAGGATTGGGGTTCAATTCCCCAGTACCCACTTAAAGCCAGATACACAAGACGGTTGCATACATCTGGAGTTCGTTTGCAGTGGCTAGAGGCCTTGGTGTGCCATTTTTATCTGCCACTCTCTTTCTCAAATAAAATATTTTTAAAAGTATTCTACTCCACATGCATGGGCTATAAGGCCACTGAGAAATCAAGCTGGCGATGATCTGAAAATCTCCTCCCTGTAGACCAGCTGACAGCTGGAAAAAGATACACTATGTGCAGCCATATGAGCCAGTGGGTACAATAGTGGCATGTCTGTTATGGGGGAAACCAGCCACTCTCTAATTGGATTGGAGGCCTATTCCATGGAAGGGAATACATCCCTGAAAACCTATGATGGGGGAGGTCATGAGCCCTAGGGGAGTTAACACCTGCTGCCAAGTGGCTAAATGCATATATTATGCTCACCAAACTTCCTGGTAAGCATTTCTCTGAATGTTCATACCCATATATTAATGTTACTCTCACTTTCGTTAGAGAAGCTTCTCTTTTCAGATGGCAGTGACTCTGGGATGACTCAAAAGGCACCGTAGTGCTGAGAAGTGACAGAAGACTGTTCAGCACTAAAACATCCCTATCACACCTTCCAAGACTCAGGCTCCAATGTGGACAAGCTGGGAGAAAGAATGTAGGAGTCAAAGGAAGGGTAGGACTGCTTACAATGCAATCTTTCAGACACAAAATTTCCTGGATATCCATGACCTTGCAATGCTGGGTACTACCTGCAAAGGACCCTCATAATAGGAGGAAAAGATGACGACATCAAAATAAAGGAGACTGAGAAGGGGAGGGAATGATGAAGAGTGGTTTGTGAAGGTGAAAGTGGAGGGAATTATCAGTTTGTCTATAATGACAGAAGTTGTCAATAATTTTTTTTTTTTTAAAGTCTAAATGTGAATGATTTTTTTTTGTTGTTGTTGTTTTTGTTTTGTGAGGTAGGGTCTCACTCTGGTCCAGGCTGGCCTGGAATTAACTATGTAGTCTCAGGGTGGCCTCGAACTCTTGGCGGCGATCCTCCTACCTCTGCCTCCCGGGTGCTGGGATTAAAGGCGTGCACCACCACGCCCGGCTTAAATGTGAATGATTTTTTAAAAGCAAAATTTAACCTAGATTAAAACAAAAATTTTTCTGAGACTATGGCATCATGCTGTCCTGACTGGCCTCTAACCTGAATTTGTGGTACTCTTCCTGCCTCTGCCTCTGGATTCTAATATCAAAGGTATACACCATCACACCCAGTTATTTTCCTTTTTTGTGGTCATTGCCTTTTGTTTTATGAGATAGCCCATGCTGACTTTGAACTGACTTCTATAGCCCTGGTTGACCTCAGAACTAGAAAGCCTCCTATCTTAGCCTCCTAAATGCTTATACTACCATACCTGGCTTCGATTAATTTCTGAAATGCTTAACATAAGCCCAACATGAAGCTAAAGAAGTAGCAAAGAATGTTTAAATGTGTCAAATAATAATAAATCTCAATCAAAATGATGAAAATAGGGAGTATGTGGAAGAGGGGAAAGAAAAAAAAATGTAACAGCCACAGGATTGGGAGGAATGCTTCGGAACACTGTCTTCAGGACAAGAAGTGGCTGTGATAAAAAAAAAAATGTCCCACAACATTTCATCATGGATGATTGGGGGAGGGGGGACCCAAGACATTAAAACAGAAGAGGGGGTAGTTTAAAAGGCAGAATTCAGTGGAAGGGGGACAAGGTAAAGGACAAGAAAAGGTAACAGGAGTGGATTATAATTAAAATACATTGTATGTATATGAAAATTGTCAACAAAAAGTTAAAAATGGGGCTGGAGAGATGGCTTAGAGGTTAAGGTACTTGCCTGCAAAGCCAAAGGACCCAGGATCAATTCCCCATGATCTACATAAAGCCAGATGCACACGGTAGCACATGCATCTGGAGTTTGTTTGCAGTAGCTGGATGCCCTGGCGTGCCCATTCTCACTCTCTATTTGCCCCCCCATGGATAAATAAAATAAAAACAATTAAAAAGTTAAAAATGGCTGGTGTTGTGGCACACACTTTTAATCCTGGCATGCAGGAGGCAGAGATAGGAGGATCACTGTGTGTTCCAAACTACCCTGAGACTACACAATGAATTCCAAGTCAGCCTGGGATAGAAAGAGACCCTACCTCAAGAAATAAAACAGAAGAAAAAAAAATGATGAAAGCACATACTTATCACTTCTCAGCATTTCAGCTATGATCAAAAGTAAACACAAGCTGCATGTGGTGGCGCATACCTTTAATCCAAGCACTGAGGAGGCAGTGGTAGGAGGATCACCAAGAGTTCCAGGCCAGTCTGGAACTACAGAGTGTGTCCCAGGTCAGTCTGGGCTACATTGAAACCCTATAGAGAAAGAGAAAGAGAAAAAGAAAAAGAAAAAGAAAGAGAGAGAGAGAGAGGGAGGGGAGGAAGGGAGAGAAGAATGAGTAAACAAGAGGGCTGGAAAGACGGCTCAGCAGTTAAGGTGCTTGCCTGCAAAGCCTAACGACCTGGGTTCAATTCCCAACTACCCAAGTAAAGCCAGATGCACAAAGTGGTTGCATGCACCTGGAGTTCGTTTGCAGTGGCTGGAGGCCCTGACATGTCCATTCTCTTTGTCTGTATCTCCTCTATTTTCTGTTTTAATTTTTTATAGTTTTATTTATTTACTAGATATAGAGGGACAGAGGGAGAAAGAGAGAGAAAGAGAGAATGGGTACACCAGGGCCTCTAGCAAACGAACTACAGATGCATGTGCTATGATGAGCATCTGGTTAACGCGGGACCTGGAGAATTGAACCTGGGTCCTTAGGCTTTGCAGGCAAGAGCCTTAACTGCTAAGCCATCTCCAGCCCTGTATCTCTTCTTTTTATCTCTCTCTGCTTGCAAATAAATAAAAACATTAAAAATTTTTTTTTAGAAAAAGAGTAAACACAAATTTAGAACCTGACATATGCTATTATCATTCCTTTTAAAATAAGCTGTCAACAAATTAAAGCCCAAGAGACAAGCCTAAAAAAGCCCTACAATCAATTTTAAGGGAGCACACCACCATAAAAACACCAGCCACAGATTCTGACAAACAGGTTTAAATTCTACTCTGCTACTCCCTCCCTAGATAAGCTAGGTAAGGCTTTGGAAACCTTATTTTACTAACAGATGAAATGGTAACGATCGAACTACCTACCTCAAACTTAAGAAAAGTAATGAATGTATTTGAGTATACTCAAAGTACAGTATTACAGACATCTTAAGGTATGTGATACTGTACTTTGCAATCTATAATGGAAATTCCAAAAGATTAAGAGTATTAAAATTTTTTCTTTAAAATTATAAGGTGACAGGAAAGAGGATTTAAGTATTAGCTTTAAAGTATCATGTCTAAATCCTCTCCATCTCAGATTCTGCATGAACTACCTTCCCAACAGTAAAAAACTACTGGCTAACTCAAGTGACAAGAAATGTGAAAATTTCACTTAACTGCTTGCTAAAATTTAACCTGAAAATATGACTGATAATTTTCTTTAAATTAGAAAATAGTCAGAATTTATCCAGGGTATTTTAAAATATTTAAAACAAAAAATACAAAATTTAAAATTCTCATCTGTTTACACAACAGTAGGCCAGTAGGCAACCCCTCCCCCTACTGAGTGCCCTGAAGGTGTCAGATGATAAGATATCTTGTCATTTCATTTGGGGTGGGGGGTGGGGGCTTCACTATTTTAGGCCTTTGCAAGACATGGCAGATCTACATTAACTGCCATGCTGAACACTTTCTCCTTAGTTCTTTCTAGCCACTTGAGCTACTTCTCATCACTTACGCCAAAGGCGGGGGGGAGGGGGGGGGGCAACCTTTGAAAAACTTGCTAGCGCCACTTAATTTTTAAAGTGTACAGGTGTGCCTGCATTCATGGACATTTTCAATTACCAACTTCCTAGGTAAAAATACTGCCCACTTAGTTTTGTAGACTGGAGGAATCTGCCTCCTGGCTTTGTGGATTATAGAAAATGCCACTTCCTCATTTTTGTTAATTTATGAACATTTTCATCAAAGAGCACAGAAGAAAATAAAGACTTCCAAAAACGAAGATGAAATTGACTTCTGCATAATCACATTGGTTAAGGAGATAGAAGTCTACATTTTGGTGTAAGACAATGTAAAAGCACCTGCAGGTTTCAAATGAAAACATGCTTTGGCTTACATTAGCTTTCTTTAACAACATAATGTAACTGTGTTTCCTATATGGCCGTCCTGTTCTGGAACTTAAAAATGAAGCAATATTATGGAACAGACATTTCCCAAACCGTACCATATTCATATGTTAGTAAATTCTGACTGAAGAAAACGTCATAGTCGTCTCTGGAAATCCTCAAAAATCAGTAGGATTCCCTTCACCTCACTGGTGTTGGGACTTCACAGTAGCCAAAGACATTGGGCAAATTAGAAGTAGTTGAATGATCAGATTTCTTATTACAAATGTCACAGTCAAAGGAGTCGCACCATCTCCTCCCTTCGGAGTTAAGTCCTAACAGGAAGATGGGGTGCCAGCAAATCAGGCCCGGGGGGGGGGGGCGGCAGCTGGCAACTTGAGTAGAAAACTGTGTTGGGGGGGTGGGTTGGTGAGCAACAACAATACTGCCTTCCAGGAGACATGCGAATAGCGAAGCTTACAGTTAAAGCCAGAAAGAAAGAAAGAAAGAAAAGGGGGAGGGAAGAAAATCAGAAAAAAGAAAGGGGGAGGGGGGCTCAGACGTGGGGGCGGGCTGTGGGACCGCAACCTCGGGGCGGGGGGAGAGGAAACACCCAAGAGAATCAGGAAAGGATTACTCGCTGGGAGGGGAGCCAGGCGTGCCCGGCGGCCTCACCCCGCGACCCTGGGGGCCAGGCGCCGGCGGGCCGGGGGGGGGGTGATCTGCAGAGCCCGGGGTCACCCCGCGCAGGCCCCGGCGCCCCGGGTCCAGGGCGCCCGCCCCGCCCCGCCCCGGCGCAGGCCCGCAGCCGCCGGGCCCCGCTTCCTATTTTCGGAGCTCACACCCTTACATGGTGCGGAGCGAGCAGGCCCGGCGGCGCCGGCCTCGGGCGCTGGAAGGGGCAGGGAGCGCGGCCCGGCGCGCGGGCCCCCGCCGAGGCCCTTCCCGGGCGTCCCCCCTGCCCGGGCCCACGCGTCCAGGTCGCCCACCCCCCACCCACCGCCACGGCTCCACCCGGCCCCCGCCGCGCTCACCTTCTCCTCGTCAGACAACTGCTCGTCGAGATCCGCCATCTTCCTTCTGGAGACAAACCGTGGCGGTGGCGGCAGCGGCCACCTGACTTCACCCCCCCACTAGCCGTGCGGTCCTCCGCGCCGCGCGCCCCCGCCAAGGGAGGGGCCCGCCGCCCAGGCCGCCGCGCACGCGCACGCTCACGCGCCGCGGAGCCCCGCCCCCTCCTCACTCCTCTCCCGCCCCGCGCGGTCTCCGGGACCGAGCGGCTCTGCGCGTGCGCACAGCGGCGGCGCCTCCGTCCTCCTTCCTGCTCGCCTACGTCGTAGCTCGTCGTTAGTTAGGGTAGCGATCGCGTCCCCACCCATGACCATCTGGGCCCAGTCTGCGGCTAGTACATTCTGAGCCCTGGACTGTGTTCCCATCGAGTCCTGAACGCTGCCAGCTGAAATGGGAAAAGCTGTATCAATTTAAAACATTTTCAAATACTAGGAACAATATTCAGCCTTAATTAAAATAGGAGCACACGACCCAGTCCATAATTGGAACGTTGCTCTTGTTGTATTCATTTTTCTCATCTAACACATATTTATTGTTGTTTTATGATAAGCAGAACAGCGTGGAGGAAAATCAAAGAAACATGAAAAATCAGAAAAACTGTTCTAAAGCGCCCCTTCTCTGTTAAACATATATTTAACAGTATTGGGGAAGACATTGATTGGAGTCCTGCAGGGAAAATGTTAGGTTAGACATGGATTCTACCCTCATAAATTAGCTTGCCAGTATACATTCAGGTCACCCAGTGAAAATTCAATAATACATAACTGATCAAAGATTTAAGATGTACTGTATTTTTTAAGAATATATATATATATATATTTAAGAGACATACAGACAAAAAGAGGAAGACAGAGCTGCAGAGGGGGCTCAGTAGTTAAGGGTTTTGCCTGCAGTCTAATGACCCAAATTTGATTCACCAGTACCCACCTAAAGCCAGATGCACAAAATGTTACATGCATCTGGAAGTTTCTTTGCAGTAGTGCCCCTTCTCTCTGTCTCTGCTTGTAAATAAAATAATGCAGACAGAGTGAGTACAGGCACACCAGGGCCTACTACTACCACAAATGAATTCCAGATGCATGTTCCACTTTGTGCATCAGGCTTGATGTGGGTGCTGGAGAATCAAACCTGAACAGTTAGGATTATACAAGCAAGTACCTTTAACCTCTGAGAAGTCTCCCCAGCCCCCTAAAACATTATTCTTAGGAGGCTGGACATAGCTCAGTTAGTAGAGTGCTTGTCTGGAGTTCAACCCCCAGTGCCACACATAAAAAGAATGTGTAAAACATAATTCATTGTTTTCAGATTTTACTGTATGTTTATTATATGTTAAATCTGTCAAATCTCCATGGAAGCTTTGAGTTAACAACAGAGTAAAGATGTACACAAAGCTGTGCGCACAAAACGACTGGAACTCTTGTTCATAGGCCAGTAATGAAGCTAGAGCCTCTGCATTTCTTACAAGAATCCAGGTGAGGGGAAGGCTACTGGACTGAGACCACACTTTGATTAGCAAGACAACAGAGTTTAGAAGGCAGTTAAGGCTTGATTTATTAGAAAATGAAAAGCTGTTTGAACAGTGACATGACATGATCAGAAATGTGTCTGGCAAGGTGAATCTGACAGCTGCCTGTAAGTGACAGATGTGAGTACCTTAAAGAGTTCTTCAAATAACCATTCAGATGCAAGAACACTATTATTAAGTGATTTACTGGGTGTTCATTTGGAGAGAAGACAGGAAAAGGAAACATGCTGACACATGCAGGAAAAAGCAGGTATCCTGTTGAAGATAAACCTTGTGGAGGACACATGAAAGAGAATAAACCACACTGTCTGGCCAAGGACATCACTGGCTGTAAATCAGTTACCATATTTACTCCGTGATAGTTTGTAACTCATTGCTTCTTTGATATCTCCCTGAAACTGCATACACTTACCCATATTACTATACCCATTATACAAAAGAAAAACCAAAGCGAAATAATGTATCCAATGTTGCAAGGTCTTAAATGACTGAAATCAAGGCATCTTATTCATATCCCAGATTCTTTCTACTCCAAGATCTATCTTTCTTTCTAAAGTCTAGACATTCTCCACCAAAGAAAACTGAGTGGAGTTGATTTCTCCATTCAGTTCACAACTCTTGCTGCATCAACATTTCTGGGTTTCAGTTTCCCTCCAGTATTTTTCTTGCTTACTCAGCAGCGCATTAGCCTCACTGTGCAATATATAAACGAAGGAGATTCAGTGAATGTTGTTGCTTGACTAACTGGCAACTCTCTTCCTTTAGAAACCTCACCCAAATCTGGTGATGTTTTGCAATAATTTGAGTCAGTGTGTTTATAGTTGTAACTCTGGTGATATTTTACATACTGTTCTCATAGTAACTCAATGAACAATTACATATAATCCTGATAATCCCTTTAGTCACTTCCCAACACTACCCTCTTGATACAATTAAAAGGCATTATAGAATTCAAGGAAGATATTTCAGTGGATGTAAATATGAAGTGATCATTATATGACTGGAAGGAGAAAGGTACCAGTATCCTTGATTTAGTTATTTTATAATGAAGAAATAAAATATTCCTTCCACACACACAATTCTACCTAATAAGTGAGAATTTCTGCCATTGTCTTACTTAATCTCCAAACTCAATTCTCTTCTTGGCTTTTCAAGTTAACTATGTCAGACCTGATTTTTTTTTTTAGATTGCTTTTTTACTTTGTAATGTTTCTTTAGAAGTTAGTTATATGCTTCTTTATTTTCCTGTAGATATGCTGAAAGCTCTCAGCTATATTTTGAGCTCATTATGAACAGAGGTTACTCAGTTTCATACAATCATAATCCTAGAGTCCAAGCCTTTCATTTTGCATTCTTTCTACCACCTCTTCTGCAATGGTCCCTCAGCCTTGGAGGGTATGATAGAAATGTCTCATTTAGTGCTGAACACTCAACTGTCACTTCTCAGCACTTTGAGAAGTTTTGAGTCTCCCCATTAGTTATTGCCATCTGAAAAGAGAAACTTTTCTAAGCAAAAGTGAGTAGGGACTGGCGAGATGGCTTAGCAATTAAGGCTCTTGCCCATAAAGCCTAATGACCTGAGTTTGATTTCCCCAGTACCCACATAAAGCTAGATGCACAAAGTGGTGCATGCATCTGGAGTTTGTTTGCAACAGCCTCCCAAATGCTGAGATTAAAGCATGAGCTATCACACCCTGCTTGCTTTTTTTAAATTAAGTAGAAATTTTGCATGGACACATTGTATGTTGGTACATCATTTCCCTCCTCCTTGCCCCCACTCCACTGAGGGCCCTCCTTAGTGGGACTGCTGGTATTCACCATGGAGGAGTAGTAGGTTATGAGTTGTCATTTTGGGATGGGCTATGTCTCTGGGTATTCATTCCCATCCTGTGGCTCTTATATTCTTTCCATCCCCTCTTCTTCAAACTTCCCTGAGGCATGGTGGGTGTGTTTTAACTGCACTTCAGCATCTACCCTGCCTGACTTTATAATTATGAAGTTGTAGGTTCTGATCTTTGTTCAGCTCCACTTAACCTTTAGGGAACTTGCTCTGGAAGCTTCCATGTCTTTATTTGTAATGAGAGGTAATAATGCTACCTTCCTCACACAGCTATTATAAGGATTTAATGAGATCACTAGGCAATATGCTTAATGAACAACCCAGGTATTAATAAACGTCTCAATCATGTTAATTTTATCATCTGTTGGGGCAGAGTCCCAAAGGGAGAAATAGGAGATACCACCTTGCCTGCCCTGCCAAAACTAGAACTTGCATCTGATCCCATCACCCAAGATAGCTAGAAGCATTTCCCCAGAAACAGTGCCCTTACTAATGCAATCTAGAATACCCAGGTGGGCTGGCCCCTACTGAGCCAGCCCATTGAGCCCATGAACCAATCAGGTTTCTCTCTTATTCAACTGATGATGAACTGTAAAAGGGCTTGTCACGTGTATACTCCATGACTTTTCTTCACATTCCCCTGACATCTAAATCGCCTGGTCCCCCTTTGATAAGCTCTTCTCCTTTCCCCAGCTGGGAGAGGGGAGAGCGCTAGTTCTTTGTCTGGGGATTCTCCTACTTGCTTCTCATATGTATTTTGTTTTCAGATGCTTTCTGGCTTTGCTACATGTATGATTGTTTTCTACTCTCTGGGCTCTTTACCATCTGATCTCTTAGTTCTTACTTTTGTGAAGGTGGACACCTTGCACTCTCATGCTCTGTTTCCCATACGTGTGTGCATGTGCTTTTTTGAAATCTTTCAGACTGAACTCACATGTGTGCCCTTTCCATGGAGATTCTTATCTCTTTCCAGTCTGGCAAGGAGCAAAATTCCCTTCTGGCCTGAGTCTTTCTAGCCTTCCCTTGGATACTAGTTCTCCCTGAAATAAACTTAATTCAAAATTTACCCTTGTCAGAATCTGCTTTCTCAATTAGTTGTTAAGATGGGGGACCTCCTTGAACCCCAAAATCCTGCATCAATATTATAGTAACAATCTGCTCTTTGAGGACAGGGCCTGTGTCTTAATTAACTTCTAGCACAACCAATGTCTGGCAAATAATGCTTGAAAAAAGCTTTATCAGAAACCGAGCATGGTGGCGCATGCCTTTAATCCCAGCATTTGGGAGGCAGAGGTAGGAGGATTGCCTTGAGTTCAAGGCCACCCTGAGACTACAGAGTGAATTCCAAGTCAACCTGAGCTACAGTGAGACCCTACCTCGAAAAACAAAAACAAAAACAAACAAACAAACAAACAAACAAAAAGGCTTTTTTGGAATGCATTTTGATTGACTCTTTCATTTCAGATTTATAATTGAAAACTAAACAATTAGGCTAATAATTATATGAGGGTTCAGGTTCAGGGATTGTTCTAAAATGTACTGTAGGGCCTTCAGAATAGGAGAGCATGCAATTTCCCCAGATACTCACCACCATATTCTGACACCTCTTAAATAACTTCTCAACAGTTTACTATTTAAGCTTCTGTGACTAAATTCAAGCCTTCAGCATCTTCTCACGCTGTTCCAAATGAAGCATAGAGGACAGAGAATGCCCAGTGTGATTTTTTAGGGTGAAGCAAGGAAATGCTAAAATATATTTATTACCACTTACTATTTCTGACATTATCAATATGTCAAATATACAAAAAAAAAAAAAAAAAAGCCTAGTGTGATGGCACATGCCTTTTAATCCCAGCACTCAGCTGAAGTAGGAGGGTTGCTGTGAGACCCTACTTCAAAAAACCCCGGATTAAAGGCATATACCACCACACCCAGCAATCATTATGATTTTTGACTTAATTTTGCAAAAAACGTGGACAGAGAACATTAGAACAAATAGTGGCCAAAAAAACTCAATCCTCCCTCTACAGTCATGTAAATTGTGAGACATAAATGAAAATGAAATCTCATACTCTTGACTTGGGAGGGTAAAGCAACAAGGCACATAGATTTGTTAGAATGAAGTGGAAAGACAAATCAGGTATCTTGTGTGTGTGTCCTTATTTTACTTCATCATCATTATTATTATTATTATTATTATTATTGGTTTTTTGAGGTAGGGTCTCACTCTAGCTCAGGCTGACCTGGAATTCACTATATAGTCTCAGGGTGGCATTGAACTCTCTGCAATCCTCCCTGCCTCCTGAGTGCTAGGATTAAAGGGGTGTGTCACCACACTCAGCTGTGTGTCCTTATTCTTTACAAAAAATTATTGCCAAAATCCTTGATTAATGGAATTAATTATTCAATTATCAATTAATTAATGGAATTAATTAATAATTCCATGCCCCATAACTTTTCCCTTCACATCTCCACATATATATTACCATCCCTTAAGTCCTCTCCTCTCCTTTTTACCTTCTAGCCCCTTTGTAGCTTACTAGCCTCTGCTACTAAATTTTATTCCAACTCACATACAAGTTCAAGCCTTTGTAGCTAAGATCCACATATGAGAGAGACCATGTAGTGCTTGACATTCTGGGCCTGGGTTACCTCACTAAGTCTAATCCTTTCCAGATCCATTAATTTCCCAGGAAATTTTATAATTTCTTTTTCTTTATCCCTGAATAGAACTCCATAAATGTAATACATCTTTATTATCAATTCATCAGTTGAGGAACATCTAGTCATTCCATTTCCTAGCTACTGTGAATAGAGCAGCAATAAACATGGTTGAGCAAGTATATCTAAGGTAGTGAGAAGAGTCCTTAGGATATATGCCTAGGAATGGTATAGCTGGGTCATATGGTGAATCTATTTTTAGCTGTCTTAGGAACATCCACACTGATTTTCACAATGGATGTACTGGATTACATTCCCACCAACTGTGTAGAAGGGTTCCTCTTTTTTCTGCATCCTCACCAGCATTTATTGTTGTGTGTGTGTGTGTGTGTGTGTGTGTGTGTGTGTGTGTGTGTGTGTGTATGTGTGTGTCTGTGTGTTTGTGTGTTTGAGTAGGGTCTCACTCTATCCCAGGCTAAACCGGAATTCACTGTGTACTCTCAGGGTGGCCTAGAACTCAGAGCAATCCTACTACCTCTGTCTCCCAAGTGTTGGGATTAAAAGTGTGCACCACCATGCCTGTCTTCACCAGCATTTATTGCCATTTGTTCTCTTGATGATAGCTATTTTGACAGGAGTGAGAGGCAATCTTAAAGTAGTTTTAATTTGCATTTCACTGGTAGCTAAGGACATAGAATTTTTGGGCGGGGGTGTTTATATGTGTTACAGTCAGGTTCACATTGCTGGCAGAAATCACCCTACCAAGAGCAGCTTGTGGGGAAAAAAAAGGGGTTATTTTGGCTTACAGACTCAAGGGGAAGCTCCATGATGGCAGGGGAAAAATATGGCATGAACAGAGGGTGGACATCACCCCTTGGCTAACATAAGGTGGAAAACAGGAGAGTATACTAAACACTGGCAAGGGGACACTGGCTACAATGCTCATAAGCCCGCACCCAACAATACACTGCCTCCAGGAGGCGTTAATTCCCAAATCTCCATCAGCTGGGAACCTAGCATTCAGAACACCTAAATTTATAGGGGACACCTAAATCAAACTACTACAGTCTGCCCCATCCTCCACAAACAGATAATCATCCATGATGTAAAATGCAGTGCATTCAGTATGACTTTAAGAGTCTCCATAGATGCCTTCCAGTGAGTTGTTGGCCGGGGAGGTCACAGATACCCCCAAAACATTATAGGTCATTGCCGAGGCCCTTAGTTTCCCACCAGGAATAGATGGTAAGACCCTATTGCTGAAGACTCCACATACTTGGGCAGCAAGGTCACTAAGAAATCCTGTTGCAGCTGAACTGAAAGCCTCCTCCATGTGGACCAGCTGACAGAAAGTTGGAAAAGGCTACGCTGCATGCAGTTCAATGGGAGAGAGAAAACAGCAGTGAAGGTACTCAACAGTGAACACTGCAAGCTTTAAATTTGGCCAGCCAGGCCAAATGAGCCAACGGGTGCAATAATGACATGTCTGTTATGGGGGAAACCAACTGCTCTCTAATTGGACTGGAGGCCCACTCCATGGGAAGGAATACATCCCTGATACTGAAAACCTATGACAGGGGTAGTCATGAGCCCTAGGGGTGTAACATCTGCTGGTGTCATACTAAATGTATATATTATGCTCACCAAACTGCCCAATAAGCACTTCTCTTAATGTCCACATCCATATATTAATGCCACTCTCACTTTTGGTTAGAGAACCTTCTCTTTTCAGATGGTGGCGACCCTGGGATGACTCAGAAGGCACCATGGTGCTGAAAGGAAGGGACAGAGGAGTGCTCAGCACTGAAACATTTCAAATCCACCTTCCAAGGCTCATGGTCCATTGCAGAAGAGCGGGCAGAAAGAATATAAGAGCCAAAGGAAGAGTAGGACTCCTTATAACGTGCTCCTCCAGACACAAAATGGCCTGGATATCCATAACCTCACACTGCCTGACACTATCTACACAAGACCATCATAATAGGAGGAAAAGATCATGACATCAAACTGAAAAGAGAGACTGATTGAGAGGAAGAGGGGATATGATGGAGAGTGAAGTTTCAAATGGGAAAGTGAGGGGGGGGAAGTACCATGGGATATTGTCTACAATTAAGGAAGTTGTCAATAAAAAAATTAAAAAATAGTCCCCATAGTTTTTATCAATCCTATGATGTTCAACCATCCTCATAATCCAAACTCTTTTAACTGAGCCATAGTACAAAAAAAAAAAATCCCCCAAAACCCATAATGGCACAGAATATATATTCACACTGTAAAAGATGGCATTGGGTATAGCAAAGAAATATTCAACCAACATAAGATTTAAACAGGGTGCACATCAAACTCTGTAGCTCCAAGTCCAACAACTCTAGTAAATGACAAATCTCCAAGTACGATAATTCTAACCAGCAACAAGGCTCTAGAGTTCCAATTATGCCCCTCCAGCTAGGGTATTCACAGTCCTGGAGAACTTCATCCAGGGCTGGCAGCTTTCCTTAGCTGCTATGTCATGATCCACTGCAACCCACGGTTCATCCTCACAGCTCCATGTGGTCTCCATGCAGGCATCCAGCAAACCTGCTTCACAATGCCCATACCCATTTCCAAAACACAAGATCTTGTTGCAAATTCAATGACCCTCTCTTTCCTGAATTTCTTATACTGCATAATACCAGGTAGGGTGCCAATTTGTTAATCTTGGAGGGAATAAAGCAGACTTTAAGAAAAGGACACTCCTTGAGCATTCAGGTCCCTTCAAAACATCTACATTCTTTCTTTATCTCAATGTAAATCAGCTGGCCCAATCTCAATGGTTATAATCTCTCATACAATGGCAGCTGAACAGACAGCAGTTTCGGCCCAAAGATTTCTTTCTGTGCCATGTCCCACTACTCATACCAGTCCATTTCTATGCAAAGCAACCCTGCACAAGTTCTCAGGACATCAGCATAACAGCAAGCCTCTCACACTAACTGCTTCTAGCCTAGTCCAGGCAGAGCTCTTTCTCACCCTCACAAGCCAAACCTTACATTTCATAGTTCTTACTTCATTCAGGTCTTTCAACTCTGACCAGAATAGTCCATCAAGCTGTACTTACAGCACTGCAAGGTGTCTTGTAGGCCAAGGTTTCAAATCCTTCCACATTCCTCTTGAAAATCAGCTCCAAAGCCATACAGTCAGGCATCTAGCAGCAATCCCACTCCTCTGTACCAATATTACTTTGCAGTCAAGTTCACATTCCTGGCAGAAATCACCCAACCAAGAGCAACTTGTGGGGAAAAAGCATTTATTTTGGCTTACAGACACGAGGGGAAGCTCCATCATGGCAGAGGAAAATGATGGCATGAGCAAAGGGTGGACATCACCCCCCTGGCCAACATAAGATGGACAACAGGAAAAGGAGTGTGCCAACACTGGCAAGGGGACACTGGCTCTAATACCCATAAACCCACCCCAATGTACACTGCCTCCAGGAGGCATTAATTCCCAAATGTCCATCAGCTGGGAACCTAGCATTAAGACCACCTAAATTTATGGGGAACACTTAAATCAAACCACCACAATATGCCATCTGTAGTTCTTCTTTTGGGAACTCTCTATTTAGTTCCATAGCCCATTTTTAACTGGGTGGATTGATTTCTTATTTAGTTTTCTGAGTTCTTTGTGTATCCCAGATGTTAATACTCTATTAGATGTATAGCTGGCAAATATTTTCCCCATTCTGTAGGTTGCCTCTTTGCTCTATTCATAGTGTCCTTTGTTGTACAAAAACTTTGTAATTTCATGAAGCCCCAGTGGTTGATTAATGGTTTTATTCCCTGAGCAACTGGGGTTATATTCAGAAAGTCATTGCATATGCCAATATGATGAAGGGTTTCCTCTACTTACCTAGCAATTTCAGAGTGTCAGATCTGATATTAAAATCTTTGATCCATTTGTACTTAATTTTTGTTCCATTTGGACTCAACTCTTGTGCATGGAGAGAGATAAGGATGTATTTTCATTCTTCTGCATATAGATACCCAGTTTTCCCAGCACCATTTGTTGATGCCGGGACCATGATATAGCTGCTGTCTTTCCTCCAATGAGTATTTTTGGCATTTTTGTCGAATATCATATGGCTGTAGCTCCCCAGACTTATATCTGGGTCCTCTATTCTGTTCCATTGATCTATGTGTCTGTTTTTGTGCCAGTTCCATGCTGTTTTTGTTACTATGACTCTGTAATATATGTTAAAATCAGGTATGGTGATACCACCAGCCTTATTTTTGCTGCTTAAAGTTGTTTTGACTATTTGAGGTTTTTTTGGTGCTTGCAAATGAATGTTAGGATTGTTTTTTATATTTCTGCAAAGAATACCATTGGAATTTTGATGGGGATTACATTAAGTGTGTAGATTGCTTTTGGTAACATTGACATTTTCATAATATTGATTCTTCCAATCCAAGAACATGAGCTGTCTTTCCATTTCCTAATGTCTTCTACAATTTCTGTCTTGAATGTTTTAAAGTTTTCATTGTAGTGATCCTTCACTTCCTTGGTTAGGTTTATTCTAGGGTACTTTATTATATTTTTTGAGGCAATTGTGAATGGGGGTGATTCCCTAATTTCATACTCAACATGTTTGTTTTTAGTATATAGGAAGTCTACTGATTTATTTTGTATCCTGCTATGTTGCTAAAAGTGTTTATCAGCTCTAACAGTTTGCTGATATAATCTTTAGGGCTCTTTATGTATAGAAACATATCATGATAATTTGATCTCTTTCTTTCCATTTTTTTATCCCTTTTATGGGTGTGTCTTGCCTTATTGCTATAGATAAGACTTCCAGTACTATATTAAATAAAAGTGGGTAGAGGGGAATCATTGTCTTGTTCCTGACGTTAGTGGAAAAACTTCAAGTTTTTCCCCATTTAGTATTATGTTGGCTGTAGCTTTGTCATAAATAGCCTTAATTATTTTGAGATATGTTCCTTTTATTCCAAATTTCTGTAGGACTTTTACCATGAAGGGATGTTGGATTTTGTCAAATGCCTTTTCTGCATCTATTGAGATATCATGTGATTTTTGTCCTTCAGTCCATTTATATAGTGTATTACATTTATTAATTTGCATATGTTGATCCTTCCCTGAATCTCTGGGATAGAGCCTACTTGGTTAGGATGAATGATTTTCTTGATATATTCTTATATTCTGTGTTTCAATATTTTGTTGAGAATTTTGCATCTATGTTCATCATGGAGAATGGTCTGTAATTTTCTTCTTTTGTTTTGTCTTTTTATGGTTTTGGTATCAGGGTGATGCTGGCTTCATAGAAGGAGTTTGATAGTATTCCTTCTTTTCTATTTTATGGAAAAGTTTGAGAATCATTGGTGTTTTGTTCTTCCATGAAGGTCTGGTAAAATTCACCAGTGAATCCATCTGGGCCTGGACTTTTTCTACTTGGGAGGTTTTTTTTTTTTTATATATATATAGTTAACTTCTTGAATCTCTGTACTTGTTATACATCTATTTATGTGGTAAATTTCATCTTGATTTAATTTTTGTAGGTCATATAAATCTAGGACATCACCCATTTCTTTCAGATTTTCAAACTTAGTGGAGTATATGTTCTTAAAGTATGTCCTTATAATTCTCTGAATTTCTTTGGTATCTGTTGTAATGGCACCTTTTTCATCTCTAATTTTATTGATTTGTTTCTCTTCTCTCTTTCTTTTGGTCAGATTTGCTAAGGGTTTGTCAATCTTGCTTATCCTTTCAAAGAACCAACTTTTTGTTTCATTGGTTCTTTTTAAAAAAATTAGTATTTTGATGGGTATTTTTTCATTATTTCAGTTTCCTTACTCATGTCTTATATTGCCCTCATTATTTCATTAAGTTGGTTTCCTGTGTTTTCTTGGGATTCCTTCAGGACTTTGTTTTTTATTTTGATATCTTTGATTTCTTTAAGCATAGATATAATCTTTTTTTTTAAAAATCTTTGTCAGGCATTTCATCTAAAACACTTTCACTGGAGGTCATTTCTGATGTGTTTATAATTTTTGGTGTTCTGATCAGCTGTGCTGTATGCTGAGTGGCCAAGGGTGGATACGTTCTCTGGTGGTTCATGGCACTGGCAGTTGGGGAATGGAAAGCTGTGCAGTATGCCTGGAGTTGTAGCAGAGCTGCTCAGCTGGTCCCTGCTTTCTTCTCCTTCAGGTTTCTTGATTTGGCAAGGAGGCTGGTGTGAGTGGAAAATCCCTTCATGTGGTTTCTGCTCCTGTAGCTCTGCACTGGCTGGATGGGTACACAGATTGGGGCCACTAGCACCTGTGTGAGCTTCTGGCTGGTTTTCTGCTTGCTAGAAGATCTGAGTCTCTCTTGCTTCTCTGCTGTGGTTGATAATTCCTTATACACTTTCACTTTTCAGTAGAAGAGTGTATTTTGCTGTTGTCTGCTTATTTCCCTTCCTAGACTGCTTTGGCATGGCTATAGTGCCACTATCTTACCCAGAAGTCCTGTCCTTATTCTTCATGTAAATGTGTGTAATGCTTCTTCATTGATTTTTTCTGCTAGACTCCATGGTGCAAATCCATGTTCCAACTTGAATATCAAATCTGATTTGGTCCTGCAGTTCCCATTTACTGCTTCCTGAAGCATGGTAGCATAGGCAAGAATCTAGGACCCGAAGTACAGATGCACAAGGCAGTTCATGTGTCTGGAGTTCATTTGAAGTGGCTGGAGTGCCCATTGGAGTGCCCATTCTCTCTGTCTCTCTTCTCTCTCTCTCTCTCTCTGCTTGCAAATAAATAAATAAATAAATATGAATATTATTTTTCTTTATTTGTGAGACAATCAGAGGTAGAGCAAGAGAGAGTGAGTAGGGGTGTACTAGGGCCTCTTGCCACTGTAAATAAATTCTAGATGAATGCACCACTTTGTGCATGTGGATACTGAGGAATCAGATCCTTAGCTGGCAGGCTTTGCAATCAAGCACCTTTGGAGGCATCTCCCTAGCCCAAATCTGGCATTTTGAAATTTTATAGAGAATGTCTGATGACTTTTAAACACTTACTTGAACTCAATTATAGCAGTGCAGCAGACAAACAAGATTGTAATTTGTCTTTCCATAACACTGGCCTCCAAGAAGACTAAGGCAAGGAAGTGCAATACCACCTGCCCATCTTCCTTTGTCATGGTTCTTTGAGAGTGCCACAGCTACTCGTGTTCACTTGGAAATGTTCATACTGAAGGACAATAGGAGAAAGTGAGCTTCTTTTAGGCTGTTCAGAAATTGAGGCCCAGAGAGAACCAAGAGATGCCACCCTCACCTTGGTACAAGAATGGAATTCTTGGCAGGAATGGAACTTCTGTCTGATACAGATGGATCTACAGTGTCCCCAGCTGCCCACTGTCTAGCATACTGCATATGTAGGCTGGCTGTGGGGGTCTGCATTCCTTTATAGCTCAACTATAAAAACTATTCCAGAGCCTGTTTTACTCTCTCTGGATTCTCTCTCTGCCTGCCTCTCCTCACTCTGCCCATAGGGATACATGTGAATCTGGCCTCTCCCCCAACATGGCTGGGTAGAGGGAAGAGCATAATACTGTTTCTTGGTCTGGGGGCACTTTTCTACTTACCTCTGCTTTATACTTTGGGTTAACTTCTCACTTTAATTACATGTATGATTTTCCTCTGGTTTCTGAACCTACCAATTGTGTATTTCCCTTACACTTCAGAAGTACCACATGGGTGCTTTCTCTAACTCTAGGCCTGTTACCTGTGTTATTTCCCTAAACACAGGGAAGCTATCATGTAGTGGTTTGATTCGGATGTCCCCCATAAACTTATGCATTCTGAATGGATTCTAGGTCCCTAGCTGGTGGCAATTTGGGAATTGGAGCCTCCTAGAGGCAGTGTATTATTGGGGGTGAGCTTATGGGTTTTATAGCCAGCTTCCCCTTGCCAGTTTTGGTATTCTGTCCACCTGATGCTGGACAGGAGATGATGCCCACTCTGCTCATGCCATCAGTTTTCCCCTGCCATCATGGAGCTTCCCCTTGAGTCTGTAAGCCAAAAGAAACCCTTTCTTCCCACAAACTGCTCTTGGTTGGATTCTTTCTGGCAGCAACGTGAAACTGACTGCAACAATGAAATTGGCACAGTGAAGTGGAGTCACTGTTGTTAGAATCCTTACTATAGCTTTTGGCCTTTTGGGATAGATTTGAGGGAGGGATGTGGAAGGATTTGAAAGCTTGGCCTATGAGATGCCTTGCAGTGCTGTTAAGTACAGCTTGACGGACTATTCTTGTCAAAGTTGAAAGACCTGAATGCAGTAAGAACTAAGGACTGTGATATTTGATTTATGAGAGAAAGAGAGAGATTTGCCTAGACTAGGCTAGAAGCAGATGGTGTGAGAGGCTTGCTGTTTATGCCTGTGTCCTGAGATGTTAAGCAGGTTTGCATTGTATAAACATGGACTGGTGTCAGCAGATGGATATGGAACAGAAAGAAATGAAATCTTTGGGTTGAAACTGCTGCCCATTCAGCTGCAATTGTTTGAGAGATTACAACCACTGAGATTGGGCCAGGTGATCTGCACTGGAACAGCAGGAAGAATGGAGATTCTTTTGAAGTAAGGGGTCTGAATTCTGAAGGAATGTCCTGCTCTTCAAAGTTAGATTTGTTTCTTCAATTCTCCATTTGTTATTTTTTATTTGTTATTTTATTTGTTATTCAATTCTCCACGTCCCACATAAGCCAGATCCACAAGGTGGCACATGTGTCTGGAGTTTGCTTTGCAGTGGCTAGAGGCCAAGGTGTGCCCATTCTCTCTCTCCACCCATTCTCTCTCTTTCCCTTTCTCTGTCTCAAATAAAAATGAATGATTTTTTTAATTAAAAATTTGAGCAAGATGTGGTGGTGCATGCCTTTAATCCCAGCACTCGGGAGGCAGAGGTAGGAGGATCGCCAAGAGTTCAAGGCCACCCTGAGACTGCATAGTGAATTCCAGGTCAGCCTGAGGCAGAGTATGACCCTACCTTGAAAAAAAAAATTTGGTAGCCCACCTGGTACTATGGAGAAAAGAGAGGGTCATTGAATTTGCAACATGGTTTGGATCTTTTTTTTTTTTTGAGGTAGGGTCTCACTCTAGTTCAGGCTGACCTGGAATTCACTATGTAGTCTCAGGGTGGGCTTGAACTCATGGTGATCCTCCTACCTCTGCCTCCTGAGTGCTGGGATTAAAGGTATGCACCACATGCCCAGCCTCGGATTGGATTTTTTGAAATGGCCATGGGAACTGTAAAGCAGACTTGTTGTATTACCTGAGTGGATGCCTGATGGAGCTATGTGGATGAACCTTGGGTTGCATTGGAGACCCATTGGAGATGCCAGGACTACAGGATGGCTGCCAAGGAGAGCTGCCAGCATCAGATGAAGTTTACTGGGTGTTGCAGTCAGGTTCACATTGCTGGCAGAAGTCACCTGACCAAGAGCAGCTTTGCGGGGAAAAAGGGTTTATTTTGGCTTACAGACTCACAGGGAAGCTCCATGATGGAACAGGACAGTGTGCCAAACACTGGCAAAGGGAAACTGACTATAATACCCATAAGCCTGTCCCCAACAATACACTACCTCCAAGAGGCATTAATTCTTGAATCTCCATCAGCTGGGAACCTAGCATTCAGAACACCTAAGTTTATGGGGGACACCTGAATCAAACCACCACACTGGGGCTGTGAGTAGGTTAGCTGGAGGGAAAAAATTGGACCTCCAAAGACTGGTTAGATAAAAATTGAAATTGATAAAGAAAATAAGGACTTTTAAAGTTGGACTGAATGCATTGCATTTTACAGTATGTATGGTTATAAGTTTATGTGGGTCAGGGGTGCAATGTGGTGGTTTGATTCAGGTGTCCTCCATAAACTTATGTATTCTGAATGCTAGGTCCCCAGGTGGTAGCAATTTGGGAATTGGAGCCTCCTGGAGCCAGTGTATTGTTGGGGGCAGGCTTATGGGTGTTATCACCAGCTTCCCCTTGCCAATGTTTGGCACACTCTCCTGCTGCTATCGTTCACCTCATGTTGACTAGGAGGTTTATATTCACCTTCTGCTCATGCCATCGTTTGCCCCTTCATCATAGAGCTTCCCCTCCAGCCTATAAGCCAAAATAAGAACAAATAATGAGTGAAAGTAAGAAACTTAAACTCTGAAATTCAGCTTGTCTAATGTTTTTCTTAATTTGCAATGTTGCATATTTCATGATTAAAGTATGAATTTAGGACATATTATAATGATAATATTAATTGATTTTATTTAAATCCATTTCTAATGATGTTAATATTTATTAATTTTTGAATTTAATTCCTAATATATCCAAAGAAAATATAAATTCTAAAGATCAGTGTATATGTAATGA
Organism: Orientallactaga sibirica; assembly: GCA_036365145.1. Taxonomy (NCBI): domain Eukaryota; kingdom Metazoa; phylum Chordata; class Mammalia; order Rodentia; family Dipodidae; genus Orientallactaga; species Orientallactaga sibirica. Next base: position 8,065,986 of record JAEOAD010000019.1, on the reverse strand, counting down.
GTTCCATGAGTTTATGTTTCAATCAATTTTAAGTAAGCTGACTTATCTTAGAAAACATTTATTAATTTATTTGTTCATTCTTAAAGTCAGTATACAAAATAATGGATTTCATTATGATATTTTCATATATATTCTTATTAAATATACCTATTTTTCACTACTGTCCCCCATCTGGCCATCCCCATCTTGTTGGTCCCTTCTTCACTCTAATTACTTTTCTTCTTTCATGTTACATATATGCCATTGCCTTCTCTCTCTTTTTCTTTTTTTGTTTTGTTTTGTTTTTTGAGGTAGGGTCTCACTCTAGCCCAGGCTGACCTGGAATTCAGTCTGTAGTCTCAGGGTGGCCTTGAACTCATGGCAATCCTCCTACCTCTGCCTCTTGAGAGCTAGGATTAAAGGCATGAGCCACCATGCATGACTACCATCTCTCTCTTTTTAATTTGAGAGAGACACAGAGAGGGAGAGTGACAGAGAGAGAGAAAGACAGGTAGAGAATGGCTGTGCCAGGCCCTTTCAGCTATTTGTTTATTTATTTGCAAGCACAGAGATACAGAGAAAGAGAAGGAGAGACACATACACACACAGAGTATGGGCACATGAGGACTTCTAGCCACTGCCAACAAACTCCAGATTCATGCACGACTCTGTGCATCTGGCTTTACCTGAGTACTGGGGAATTGAACCTGGGTCGTTAGGCTTTGCAGGCAAGTGCCTTAACTGCTGAGCATTTCTCCAGCCCCATTACCCTCTCTTGACCCCACGTAGTCTCCCTTTAGACATCCTCCTCTCATCTTATGGTCTCCTTTCTACTTTCATGCCATATGTATATATGTATACATGAATTTAAATATAGACTTGCATATGAGATAAAACAAAATATCTTCCTGAGTCTGACTTACTTCAATTTACACAATGATCTCAAGTTCCATCTATTTTCCGGTAAATGTCATAATGTTTTATTTACAACTGAATAAAATTCCATTGTGTAAATGTATATGTATCACATTTTCTTTATTCATTTATATGTTGGTGGATGGCTAGGCTGGTTTCAGTTCTTGGCTATTGTGAATAGTGCAGTAATAAACATAGGTGTACAGGTGTCTCTATGATATGCTGATCTAGAGTCCTTTGTGTATATACCCTGGAGTGGTATAACTGGGTCATATGGTAATCCTATTTTTAGGTTCTTGAAGAACTTGTATACTAACTTCAATAGTGGCTCCATCAATTTACATTTCCACCAGAAATGAATAAGGGTTCTTCTTTCCCTCACATTCACACAACCATTTCTTGTCATTTGTTTACCTGATGATACTATTCTGACTAAGGTGCAATGGAATCTCAATGTCGTGTTAATTTGTATTTCCCTGGTGGCTAAGGATGTTGAACACTTTTTCAAATATTTATTGGCCATTTGTATTTCATCCTTGAGAACTGTCTATTCCATTCATTTGTCTGTTTATTGATTGGATGACCTTTTGGTATTTGCTTTTTGGAGTTCCTTATAGATTCTAGGTATTAATTCCCAGTCAGATGCATACTTGGCAAAACTTTTTCTCTCATTCTGTATACTGTCTCTTCACTCTGCTGACAGTTTCTCTTGCCATGTAGAAGCTTTGCAATTTCCTGTAACCCCAGTTGTCAATTCCCAGGATTATTTCCTGTGCTATTGGAGACCTTTTTCAGAAAGTCTTTTCCTATGCCTATGTCTTGAACTCTTTTCCTCTAGCAGTTTCAGAGTTTCAAATACTACATTAAGGTCTTTGACTCATTTTGATTTGATTGTTTTTGTGCAGGGTGAGAGATATGGATCTAGTTTCCATTCTTTAGTGTATGGATAGCCAGTTTTCCCAGCACCATTTGCTGATATAAAACCTTTTTTTTTTTTGCAATGCATGCTTCTGCCACCTTTGACAAAAATTAGGTGACTGCCACTATATGAGCTTATTTATTGGTTTTTTATTCTATTCCCTTGATCAATGAGTCTATTTTTTTTGTGTGTCAGGGTGGCCTCGAGCTCATGGCAATCCTCCTACCTCTGCCTCCCAAGTGCTGGGATTAAAGGCATGCGCCACCACGCCTAGCTTTATGAGTCTGTTTTTATGTCACTTCTATGCTAATTTTGTTACTATTGTACTGTGATATAGTTTCAGATAAGGAGCTGTAATGCCTCCATCATTGCTGTTGCTGTTCAATGCTGCTTTGTCTATTCAGGGTTCTTTGTGCTTCCACATGAATTTTAGGATTTTTTTCTAGTTATGTGAAAAATGTTATTGGAATTTTGATGGGGATTGTGTTGAATTTGTAGGTAGCTATTGGTAATATAGCCATTTTCATAGTATATATTTTGCTAATCAATGAACATGAAAAATTTTCCATTTTATACTGCCCTCTCATTTCTTTCTTCAATGCTTCTAAGTTTTCATTGCAGAGGTTTTTCACCTTGGTGAGGTTTATTAGTAGGCATTTAACTTTTTTTTGTTTTGTTTTTTGAGGTAAAGTCTCACTCTAGCCTTGGCTGACATGGAATTCACTATGTAGTACCAGGCTGGCCACAAACTCACAGCTATCCTCCTACCTCTGTCTCTGGAGTGCTAGGATTAAAGGTGTGTTCTACCATGCCCAGCTATTTAATTTTTTTAAGCAATTGAGAATGCAATTTTTCTTGATTTATTTCCCAGCAATTTCATTGTTGATATATATTTAACATATGCAACATATATTGCATTTTTATTAAATCTAAGAGTTTTCTAGTGGAGCTATTGGAGTCTTAAATATAGGGTCATCCATTTGTAAATAGGGATAATCTGCCTTTGTATTCACTATCCTTCTGCCTCAGCCCCCTAAGTACTAGAATGTGAGGCATTTTTCAAAAACTTTTTTTTTTTTTTTTGCTGAAAGTATGTCCTTATACTTGAAAAGGTTGGAAACTACCATGATGTATCATATTGTTTTATTGTTGGTAATCTTTAAGTATCTAAGTGGCTGCATAATGTTGACATGTCACGGATGTTGGAAGAGAGCAAAAAAAGAAGACATCAAAATAGAAGAGGGATTAGTTGGAAAGAAGAAGAGGTTCAATAGGAAGGTAATGGTAGAGGAAGGACAAAAATAGGAATGGAGCCAGGCGTGGTGGCTCACGCCTTTAATCCCAGCACTCAGGAGGCAGAGGTAGGAGGATTGTTGTGAGTTCAAGGCCACCCTGAGACTACATAGTTAATTCCAGGTCAGCCTGGGCCAGAGTGAGACCCTACTGCAAAAAACCAAAAATAAATAAATAAATAAATAAAAAAGGAATGGGAGGAGATTATGATCAAAGTAATTCACCTATGATGGTGAATATATTCTGTGCTGCTTAAAATGACTTTCTGCCTGCTTGCTAGAATCTAATTGATGACACATAAAAATTGTTGTTCCTTAACAACTGATAGTAATTTTCAAGTTGGGCAATAAATATCTTTTTAAAACATGGAAGCATAATTTTAAAAATAAGTTTCAGATTTTAGACCATTTATAGATCAACAAGAAAATCAAAATATAGGCATTTCCTTTACCATCTTTGTCCCCACTCATAAATTGCCTCTCTCTTATGAGCATTTCTGCCAGAGTGGTACATTTGTTACAGTGCTGATAAGCCAGTATCATCCAGAGTCCACAGCTTACATTAGGGTTCACTTTTGCTATTATATCATCTATGAGTTCTCTTAAATGTATAATGATGTGTATTAGCCTTTATAGTAAAACATAGAGTGAATTTACTGTCCTAAAACAGCTGTACATACATGTCCTTATGTTCTTCCAATCCCTGGATGCAGAGTTTTTTAAAAATCATTTTCAGATGGTTTCTTTTTAAAATATATTTTATTTATTTATTTGAGAGAAAGAAAGAGAGATAGAGAGAGATAGAGAGAGATAGAGAGAGAGGGAGAGAGAATGAGTGGGCCAGGGCTTCCAGCCAGTACAAATGAACTCCAGATGCATGCGCCCCCTTGTGCATCTGTCTTATGTGGGTCATGGAGAGTTGCACCAGAATCCTTCGGCTTTGTAGGCAAATGCCTTAACTGCTAAGCCATCTCTCCAGCCCCAGATGTTTTTATATTCCTACACATTTGCATTTTAAGAAATGACATACAGTCAAAACTGTATGGCATACAATCTTCTCAGATTGGTTTTTTTCATTAATAATATGCATTTATATTTACTCTATGTGTGGCCCAATACAGTTCTTCATCCAGTGTGGCCCAGGGAAAACAGAAGATTGGACACCCTTGCTCTATGTCTTTTCATGCTTGCTAGTTGATTCCTTTTTAGCACCAAATAGCATTCCACCATCTATATGTACAAGAATTTATCCATTCACTTTCTGAAGAACATTATGATTTCTTCTATAATTTGGCTATTATAATTAAAATTACTGTAACCATGAATGTATAAGGCTTTATGTGGACATAAGTTTTCAAATATTTTGAATAAATACCAAGGAATGTAACTGCTAGATCATATAGTAAGAATATATTTAGTTATATAAGAAACTGGCCAGGCGTGGTGGCGCATGCCTTTAATCCCAGCATTCGGGAGGCAAAGGTAGGAGGATCGCCATGAGTTCGAGGCCACCCTGAGATTACATAGTGAATTCCAGGTCAGCCTGGGCTAGAGTAAGACCATACCTTGAAAAACTGAAAAACTGAAAAATGAAAAAAAAAAAAAAAAAAACTGGCAAAACATCTTCCAAAGTGGATATACCATTTTGCATTCTTATGAGCCATTCCTATTGCTCTACATTCTTACCAGCATTCAGCGTTTTCAGTTCTGGATTTTGATCATTCTAATAACCATACAACAGAGTCTCACTGTTGCTTTGATTTACATTTCCCTGATGACATAGGATGTGGAACTGCCCTAAAATCTAGCTCTTGACTCCCCTCAGCAACTTGGTCCTTGTGACCTGCATGGAAAGAATTCAAAGAAGACAATGTAGCATAGAAGACAGGTAGAGTTTATTACAGTCAAGTGGAACACTGTCAAGAGGTGAGCGTGGGCAATGGCCAAAGGGACCATTGTGTCAACCTACATTTAGGTGAGCTTCATAATACTTCTAAAGTTTCTAGAATAGACACCTTTTCCTGACAGGTATTTTCTTGTCCAGGTGATTGACATCTCATGTAGATTAACTCTTAAGGGAGGAGACAATCTTATATCTTTGTTCTTTATCAAAAACCCTCTGGCTAGATAGTACTCTTATTGATATGGATTAAGAAACATGGATGCCTCCCTGCTCTGGCAAGACTATAACTTCATCCTGACCCATGATGATGATAAAGAGTAGCTTGCTGATGTGTCTTGAACTTTCCCAGGCTAACACCCATAGGCTGGTCCTTCCTGACTCAGCATTCCTCCTGGGCCCAACAACCAATCAAGATCCTTCATATACATTTTGGACTTGGCAATGAGGCTCGTTCTATATGGATACCTAATTTATATAAATAGATCTTGAGCCAACCCTCCACATAAGATTTTCCTGATCTCAGCTTGGGAGTTTTTTTTTTTTGCCTTTTCTCCTTTTATCTCAGCATGCCCTTAATAAATTCTTCATAGCTTACTCTTACCAATGTCCACGTTTTTCAATTCTTTGCTAAGTGTGGACAAGAACTCAAGGCCTGAGGGTCACAGGCCTGATGAGCCCAGAGCCTAACCTGTTAACCACATTATTATAAAAATCTAGTCACATATCATTTTGCCCTTAAAAATTTTTTTTTAAACAAGAGTTTAGATGTTTTATTTTTTAAAATTATTTATTTATTTGAGAGAGGGGGTGAGAGAGAGAGGGCACACCAGGGTCTTCAGTCACTGCAAGTGAACTCCAGACGCATGTGCCCTCTTGTGCATCTGGTTTACGTGGGTCCTGGGGAGTCGAACCTAGGTCCTTTGGCTTTGCAGGCAAGCACCTTTAACCACTAAGCCATCTCTCCAGCCTTCATTTTGCCTTTTTTTTTTTTTTTTTTTTTTTTTTTTCTCGAGAGGTAGGGTCTCACTCTGGCCCAGGCTGACCTGGAATTAACTATGTAGTCTCAGGGTGGCCTTGAACAGCAATCCTCCTATCTCTGCCTCCCAAGTGCTGGGATTAAAGGCGTGCGCCACCATGCCTGGCTCCATTTTGCCCTTTTTAAGCAGTTCAGAACCTCATGTTTCCACCCAAGGAAAGAGATTAGACTAGGATCCCATTTTTTGACCTGTATCAGAGTCTCAGTTCCTAATTTTACAAGCTACTGGTTATCCTGTGGTGATAAGGTAAGGGAGGAGTCTAACCCCAGTTGACACTGAAGCTTGATGATCCCTAAATAGCCACCTAACAGAACATCCTTTCATAGGCTTATCACCTGTGCCTCGTCTTCAGTAGTGTTTTTTTAAATGTCTTTGGTTCATTTTTTCAAGTGCTTAGTTTAGACCTAATTTTCAAAGTGTAATTCTAGAAATTCTTTTGTTTCCTGGAACAATTCCATTAAATCAATGATGATCCTCATCATTAAACCAGTGCTCAGAGAAATGTAAGAAATTTCAAGGCATGTTTTAGTCAAAATTTCTTGCCCATGGCCATTCCCTAAGGTGTTAGAGGGAATTCTTGGGTTTCACTTTCACTTCTCTTGTAGAGGTGACAATGAGGGTGAAAGAGAGGAGAAAAAGGCACTTGCATGCTTTTATTATTTAAGATGTGTGCCCCCTGAGATATTCCAACCTTCTACTTAGGCAAAATGCTAAATTTATTGGTGTTAATTTTAGTGATAAATCAGAAATAAAATATAGGAAAAGTGATGAAACCTATACTGATGCCATACCAAATACTAAATCAAAGCACCAGCTCCACTGAGTTGAAGTATCTTGCAGTTACCAATGTAACGTGGGCTGTTTGGGGAACCAAAGGGGTGGTTAACCTCGAATAGCTCAGGAGAATTCATTGTAACTCAAATTTGTATGCGAACCAAGCAGGCAGCTCCAGCAGATCTGAGAAAGGAACAAAAGACTGTGATGTACAAGTCACAAAGGAGGTTACATTTCATAAAAATTATCCTGCATTTTGCTGTTCTGATTTTCACTTGTAGACTCCTACTGGGAGCTAAACAGGGAGGTTTAAGGAAACTGGGATCCTGAAAACCAGGACTTACATACATATTTTTTATGGTAAATTCAGAATTGTTTTCAGTAGTGACTAGAGCTCACTGAGAGATTTAAATGCTTTCTGAGGCTTTATTTGGTTGGATTAGAGAGGGCTGGGAGCCCACAGTGGGGCTCTGGGGAAGTAGAAGAAGAAAAAAATGTGAGCAGAAAGAGGAAAAGGCAGTGTTGTTCCCTCTCTGGGGCTCACTGAAAAAGGAAACTGGGTGTCTTGGACTGAGCAAATGAAACTGCAGAGGCACCTGAGACTTGGGGTGAGGGCAAGTGCAGCCAGAATTACCAACATCTGGACAGACATCTTTAACTCTAGTTCAGATAAATCCTAGGCACATAAAGATCCATGTTCAAATAGGGACAGGGGTGTCTGGACCTAAAACTAAGTTGAAGAGTGAAAGAGTAGAAGTTTGGAAGCAAGATGTTGACTAAAATGAATTGTGTTCAAGCATCTGAAAGAGAAGTGCTCAGCTATGTTGTAGTGTTTGTTTATTTGTAGAAGGGCTTGCTTTGGGGTGGAGGATGTAGCTCAGCTATGGAGAACATGCTTCCTTTTACAAAATGGGTTCAATTTCCACTTTTACAAATATGACAGAAGAAATAAAGAGGGGAGTGAAATGGTAGCTATGAGAAAAACGTTGGCTGTTCAGGGAAGGCTTTTGTGGTGCTTTGAATGTGAAATCATGTGTTTATGATTAAGCAACATCCTTAGTCCTGAGCTGGTGGAACCTTTGGCAGGTGGAACCTTTCTGGCTCTGTCATTGAGGGCAGACCTTGAGCCATACTGGTTGCTTACTCGCCAGCTCACTCTTGCTGTCCTGCTCTGCTGCTGACGTGTGCAGATGTGAGCTGGTCCCCTGCTGTGTTGTGTTTTCCCCACCATGATGACACTTCCCCTCTAAACTGAAATAAATTGTAAACTGAAAGAAACCCTTTATTTCCATATAATGCATTTGGTAAGTTATCTGTTATGGTTTGAATATAAAATGTCCTCTGTAGGTTCAGATGTTTGACCACTTGGTCTCCAGTTGGTAGTATTCTTTGGGTAGTTTGAGGAGCGTTTAGGAGGTGAGTCTTGCTAGAGGAGGCCAGTTAGGGCCACAGGGTGATAGACTCTGTCTCAAAACAACAATAAAAACACAAACATACACACATGTGGTACATGTAAAGAAAATGGGTAGAATTTAGCTTACACGAACCAAGCATACAATGACCTGGTCTTCACCAACATTCAGTGATATTTTTATGTGCCTTCTTTTGCTTGACTTCTAACAAGCATTTTGTTTTTTCAAGGTAGGGTCTCACTCTAGCTCAGGCTGACCTGGAATTCACTCTGTGGTCTCAGGTTGGCCTCAAACTCATGGCGATCCTCCTACCTCTGCCTCCCTAGTGCTGGGATTAAAGGTGTGTGCCACCACGCCCAGCTCTAACAAGCATGTTTTTGAGAACTTTCCTTCTTCCAAATACTCTTTTCCCATTTTGCTTTCTCATATAAGAAACATAAAAATATGATAGAGATGGAGATTTCCAAACCGGAGTGTATTTCAGAACTACTTGTGTGGGTGAGGTCTTGTGAACAGAAGAATCTTTAGGTACTGGGTGGGGTTCAGGCATCTGCAGTTTGAAGTACCCCCTGTGATTCCAGTGCAACAGGTTTAGCACCCTAATCTTGATCAGTGATTCTCAAATTATTCATTAAGACATTAGTTCCAGGAGATAGTATCAATGCTTCAAGAGTGAAGGATTTTATGATCAAATAAGACAGGTACTAACCCACGGTCTCCTCTTGACATTTCAGAAAGCATTCTGGAAGTTTACAAAGCCTGCTCGCCCATGTTAAATTCCTCAGCACCCATGTAAAGTCAGATGCAAAATGTGGCACATGCATCTGATGTTCATTAGTAGCGGCATGATACCTTGGCAAACTCATGCACACAGATGCAAGGGTACACACACACGTGCACGCGCAAACGCACACACACAAGCACACACACACACACAAATAATAAATGAAACAAAAACAACTCTGGGATATTAAAGATTCTGAGATGTACTAAAGTGAAAAACACTATGTTTGCCCTAACTGCAAAACTATTTCTTTATTAACTATTTATTTTATAGAATTATTTGTAAACAGAAACTATTTTTTCTTACTTTTGCCAAGGATAGGTTTCCCAAAATAATTGTATGGGAAACATTGATGTAGAATAACTATCTATACATATAAATATATATTGACATATATTATTTCTATACATATTAATATATGTTTATGTAAATTCTATTAACTGTAATACTGGGAAATATGTGCCTTCATCTACAAAGCCCTAGAGAAGGCACCTAGGCCAACCTGAGGTAAAGCTAGGCCAACCCCATATCTGGTCCTGAATGTCTTTCCCACACTCACTGTTCACCTGTGAGTGTATCTTTCTTCAAGGCTCTATCTGAATCCTCTGTGGTAGCTCACATTCGCATCTCTAGAATGAGCCTTCCTCACATGTCTTGCTGTTTCCAACCATCATGACTTAGATGTCCTAGACTTTCTTTTTGTTGTTTCCTCACTGGAGATTCAAAGTCTATTACCAAAGCTTGTGTCCTTCAGAGACAGTTTTTGCTTTCCATGCTTAGTGTGTGTGTGTGTGTGTGTGTGTGCATGTGCGTGTGTGCTTTGTGATAGGATCTTACTCTCTATTCCAAACTGTCCTGTAACTCACTCTGTAGCCCAAGCTGTCTCAAACTACGTATGAAAATCCTCCTGCCTCTGCCTTTCAAGTGCTGGGATTACAGGCCTGTGCCACTATGTCCCTAGCACCATGATAATTGTTCACAACCACATTTTAAAAAATTATTATTTATTCATGTATTTGCAAGGAGACAGAGATGGAAAAAAGAGAGATAGACACCAAGAGAATAGGCATGCCAGAGCCTCCAGCAACTGCAAACGAACCCCAGATGCATGCATCACTTTTTGCATCTGGCTTTATGTGAGTACTGGGGAATTGAACCCTGTGAGGTTTTGCAGGCAAGTGCCTTAACCACTGAGCAATCTCTCCAGCCCAACAACTATATTTTTGTCCACCTTACCTTATGTAAAGATGATCTCAATTATCTCTTAGTAGAATTTTCTGTTCACAGCCTCTCTTTCCTGCCTTCTTTTACCTTGCTGTTCTGCTGAGTTAAGAATCTATAGTTTTCAGGGCTGGAGAGATGGTTTAGTGGTTAAAGTGATTGCCAGCAAAGTCGAAGAATGCATCTTTTAAATTCCAGGTCCCACATAGCTGGACGCACAGACACAAGCATGAAATATTGCACATGTTCACAAGGGGGCACATGTATCTGGAGTTCATTCACAGCTGCTAAAGGCCCTGGCATGCCCATTCTCTCTTTCTCTTTTTTCTCTCTATCTCTCTTTCAAAAAAACAATAATAACAAAAGAATCTGCTGGGTGAGGTGGTGCACTCAGGAGGCAGAGGTAGGAGGATCACTGTGAGTTTGAGGTCACTCTGAGAGTAATACATAATGAATTCCAGGTCTACCTGGCCTACTGTGAAACCCTACCTTGAAAACCGCACCCCCCCCAAAAGAGGAATCTATAGTTTTCATCTCCCTCATGGGCTCCCTATGGGAGCCACTGGAGGACAGAGGACATATATATATAGGACTGGAAGTCAGACTGGAAGTCAGACTGGAACAGTCAGACTCCCAGGGTCAGGAAACACAGAGTTCAGAAAGAAGCCCCTACTACTTTCTGGAGAAGAAGAGTGGGCTTGCACACCAATGCCCCCAACAAAACAAAACAAAACAAAACAAAACAAAACAAAACAAAACAAAACAAAACAAAAGTCTCAACTAACTTTGCATACCTCCTTTATTCCAAGCTGCTCTCACTGTTTGCTGGAGAATCTGCTTTATTTTATAGATGGCAGAGAAAAACAGGGGAGAATGAAGATCTATTAATAAGACAAGAAGATAGTCAACTACCCACCTCTACCACACCTGCCTGGGCTCAGGAGAGATCACAGAGGAAGTGGTGACATGAATACTTCTCTTACTGCTGGTCTGACAACCAATTCCAGGGCAATGGTGACAGACAAAGTGATCAATCAAAAGCTATCAAAGCAGAAATCCAGAGGCTACAAAAGAACTCAACACTAAATTAGACTGCCAACAGGGCTGCCATGGCTCAGGGACACATGGCAGACGAGGGGGTGGAAAGATTGTAAGACCACAGAGCAGGTAGGAATATGCTGAAATGTACCCCCTTCCCTACCACACAGGGACTGACTGAGGCCTCCATGATCTCATGGTGAATACCACAACCCCACTGAGGAGGGACCCTAGGTTAATGGAAGCAGAGGGGGGAGGGATAAAAGAACGTAACCAGTTATAATATATATATAAAATAAAAGAAAGTGAAAAAAATAATCTATAGTTTTCAGGGCTGGAGAGATAGCTCACTTAGTAAAGTGCTTGCCCAGCAAGCATGAGGATCTGAGTGTAATCCCCAGATTCCACATAAAAATGCCAGGCAGACACTTGTACTTCCAGCACTGAGAAGGCAGAGACAGGAAGATCCCACCTGTCAATCTAGTCTAATTGGTGAGCTCTCATCCAATGAGAGACACTGTTTTATAAAAGGTGGACAGCATTCCTGAGGAAAGACATGTGTGGAGGTTGTCCTCTCTCCTCCACATTAATGCACACACATGTGTATATACACCCCTCACATGCACCTGCCTGCATGAACACACACTCAAATATGCACACAAACATATGCATTGAATAAAAAAGAAGAATTGACAGGCTCAGGGATTGAGGGCTGGGAAGGTTGATCTGTTGTTAAAGGTACTTTCTTGCAAAGTCTGATGGCTCAGGTTCAATTCCCAAGCCACCCACATAAATCAGATGACCAGATACAAAAAGTAGCACAAGCATCTGGTGCTTTTTTTGCAGTGGCAAGAGACCCTGGTGTGCACTCATGTATGTGTGCACGCATGCGTGAATGTGTGCATGTGCACACCCACAGGCACACACATGAATAAATAAATATATAAATACTTGGGAGGTAAGGGCAGGAGGATAAAAAGTTCAAGATCAAGATGAAGAAAGACAAAGCATCTCTGGTTATCCAAAAGTTGTTTTTTTAATTTTTATTTCTTTTTTTATTTGAAAGGAAAAGAGGGAGAGGGAGACAAATGGAGAGGGAGACGGAGAGGGAGAGAGAGAGAGAGAGAGAGAGCACTCCAGGGCATCCAGCCACTGCAAATGAACTCCAGATGCATGTGCCAACTTGTGCATCCAGTTTACATGGGTCCTGGAGAATTGAACCTGGGTCCTTTGGCTTTGCAGGTAAGTGACTTAACAGCTAATCCATACCTCCAGCCCCCCAAAATATTTTGTTGTAACTCTTTCCCATAAACCACTAAAAGGGGTTATCTATAAAGGAATAGAAAGGGATGGAGAGGGACTTAATAGGATGGTATAGTATATATGTAAGTAGAAGAACAGATTAATGGGGGTGAAAAGGCCTAAGTGAGGTCAGGGGAAGAGATTGAGTAAAGGAAAAGTAGAGGGAGGGCTAATCAAAATCTAAGAGGATATAAATAAGTTTTATGGAAACCTACTTTTCTGGACAATGGAACACTCAGGGCTGGGATACCTTCTAGTGAGGTGTTGGCTGGGGAGGTCACAGATACTCCCAGAACCTTATAGGTTATTGCTGAGGCCCTTGGTGTCCCACAAGGAATAGATGGTAAGAACCTATTGCTGAAGACTCCACATACTTGGGTGGCAAGGTCACTGTGGAATCCTGCTGGAGCTGAGCTGAAAGCCTCCTCCATGTGGACCAGCTGACAGAAAGTTGGAAAAAGCTACACTGCATGCAGTTCAATGGGAGAGAGAAAACACCAGTGAAGGTACTCAATAGTGAACACTACAAGCTTTAAATTTGGTCAACCAATCCAAATGAGCCAACTGGTCAATAGTGACATGTCTGTTATGGGGGAAACCAACTGCTCTCTAATTGGACTGGAGGCCTGCTCCATGGGAGGGAATGCATCCCTGATAGCGAAAACCTATGACAGGGGTAGTCATGAGCCCTAGGGGTGTAACGTCTGCTTGTGTCATGCTAAATGTATATATTATACTCACCAAACTGCCCAGTAAACACTTCTCTTAATGTCCACACCCATATATTAATGCTACTCTCACTTTTGGTAAGAGAACCTTCTCTTTTCAGATGGTGGCGACCATGGGATGATTCAGAAGGCATGGTGCTGAGAAGGGACAGAGGAGTGCTCAGCACTGAAACATCTTAAACCCACCTTCTAAGGCTCAGGGTCCATTGCGGAAGAGGGGGCAGAAAGAATGTAAGAGCCAAAGGAAGAGTAGACCTACTTACAATGTGCTCCTCCAGATACAAAATGCCTTGGAGATCCATAACCTCACAGTGCCTGACACTACCTACACAAGACCATCATAATAGGAGGAAAAGATCATGACATCAAACTGAAAAGAGAGACTGATTGAGAGGGGGAGGGGATATGATGGAGAGTGAAGTTTTAAAGGGGAAAGTGTGTGGGGGGGAAGTACCATGGGATATTGTCTACAATTAACAAAGTCGTCAATAAAAATTTTTAAAAAGGTGTTATTTATTAACATAAATAAATTTTGCTTATTCTTGAATCTTTAGCAATCAGATTTTTCACTACATGTTCTTTTCTATTTTTTAAAAAATATTTTACTTGGAGAGATGATAGGTAGGTAGGTAGGTAGGTAGATAGATAGATAGATAGATAGATAGATAGATAGATAGATGGATTGGCAGATAATGGGCAAGGGCATGCTAGTGCTTCTAGCTACTACAAGTGAACTCCAGATGCATGCACCACTTTGTGCAGCTGGTTTTATGTGGGTACTGGGGAATTGAACCTGAGTCATTAGGCTTTGCAGGTAAGCACCTTAACCACTAAGCCACCTCTCTAGCTCACTATGTATTCTTTTAAAAACATTTTATTTTATTTATTTGAGAAGATTGGGAAAGAGAAGAGAGAGAAAGAGAGAGAGAGAGAGAGAGAGTATGGGTGTGCCAGAACCTCTTGTCTCTGCAAACAAACTCCAGACACATGCAGTACTTTGTGTATCTGGCTTTACATGGGTACTAGGGAATCAAACCCGGGTCTGTAGGCTTCTCAAGCAAGTGTCTTTAACTGCTGAGCAATTTCCCTGCCCAGTATGTACTCTTTGATTCTGCCTTCTCTTACTCAGTAAAATATGAGATTTGCCCATCTTGTTCCATATTTAAATAGTACCTGTGTGCGTGTGTGTGTGCGCGCGCGCGTGTGTGTGTGTACATGCCTGTATAGAGACCAGAAGACAACCTTAGGTCTCATTTCTCTTAGGCACCACCAGCCTTTTGTTTAGACAGGGTCTCTCATTTTCCTAGAGCTCACCTAGATCTAGCTCAGATAGGCTAGACTGGTTAACCAGTGAACTCTAGGAATCCATCTGTCTTTGCCTCCTTAGTGCTAATCCTGGATTTTATTGTTTTATGGGTTCTGGGGATCAAACTCAGGTCTGAATACTTACAAGGCAAATACTTTATTGGCTTGGCCTTCTTCCTAGTCCTAAATAGCTCACTCCCCTCCCCCCGTATAGTAGTAATTCATTATAATGCATGTATCATTCTCCTATTGAGAAATGTATATGTTATTTCTAGCTGTTGTATCTATACATTGCTAAAATCTTCAATCAGTCTGTAGCTGGTCTTTTTATTTTCCAGGTCGTGTTTTTAATGATCAGAAGATCTTAATTTTAACAAAGACCATTATATCTTGCTCTATGATCCCCTCTTGTCTTTCTTCAAAAGCTCTTTACTGATTCCTGAGGTTCTTTAAATTTTTTTTTATTATTTCATTTGTTTTTAGAGAGAAAGAGAGAGAGAGAGAAAAAGAGAAAGAGAGAGAATTGCCAGCCCAGGGTCTCAGCCACTACAGTAGACTCCAGGTGCTTGTGCTACCTAGTGGGCTTGTGTGACCTTGCACTTGCCTCACCTTTGTGTATCTGGCTAAGTGTGATCTAGAGAGTCGAACATGGGTCCTTAGGCTTTGCAGGCAAGCGCCTTAAGCCATCTCTCCAGCCCCTGATTCCTGAGATTCTAAGAGATATTGATGCTCAGGTCTCAGCTCAGACCAGTTAAGGCAGTATTACTATATGTCTCAAAGCTGCTCAGGTGAGTCTAATGTGCAGCTACGTGAGAACCAGATGACACAGCCTTGAAGCTTCTTGAAGATGGAGATGGGGAGTTATTTACCTTCATTGACACAGCTCAGGTCCTGCTTTTTGACACAGAGGTGCCTGACAAATACTGGAAGAGATTTCATGATCTCTCTCTCTCTCTCTCTCTCTCTCTCTCTGTGGTGTTTATGTGTGTTTGTATATGTGCAGAACTGCTTGTATGTGTGTGTGCTGATGCATGTGAGGCCAAGAGGCCTTGATTTCTTCCTCAGGAACACCTTCTACCTTCCTTGAGACAGGATCTCTCATTGAGCTAGAGCTGGCCAAATAGGCGAGACTATCTGGCCAGTGAGCCCCAAGGTTCTGTCTGTCTTTAGCTCCTCAATGCTGGGATTATAGGCATGTGACACTTGAATAGGTACTTGGGATCAAATTCAGGTTGCCATGCTTGTGAGGTAAGCACTTTACTGACTGACCTTTCTTTCCACCTCTGTATTTCATGACTTTGTTTCATCTCAAATTCTATTTTTTTTGTAAAAATCTTTCCACACCACTTTATTCCCAATGACATTCTCTTTCTCAGACTATTTTGCCCTTAAGTGTTTTTCAGTTATCCTAGTATTTATATCTTCTCTTTCCAACTAGCATGTAAAGCCTACAGGTAAAGAATATTTCTGACAGATTAAAAAAATCTTTTTATTGACAACATTCATACATATAAACAAATACCCTGATTAGAATCTCTTCCTAACACCCTCTTTTGTCCTCCCTTTCCTGCCCCTCCACCACTGAACCCCTTTCTTATTCCATTGAAGGTATTTAACTCCTCCTCCTCCTCCTCCTCTTCTTTTTTTGTTTTTTTGAGGTAGGGTCTCACTCTAGCCCAAGCTGACCTGGAATTCACTATGTAGTCTCAGGGTGGCCTCAAAGTCATAGTGATCCTCCTACCTCTGCCTCCCGAGTATTGGGATTAAAGGTATGTGCCACCATGCTCAGTGCTTCTTTTTATGCGAGATTCAGTTCCAGTCTCTGGAATGAACAGTGTCTTAATTTGTTTTGGCTGTGAGCATATAGATGAGGTTGCTTACAAGTTTATTCCTCATAGTTCCAGATGCTGAGAAGTTCACAATCAAGGTTCTGACAGGGGATATGAGGGCAATCTGACTGCAACATCTGTCACTCCATTTACTCTTATGGCATGTGGATACTTTGTCTTGTACTAGAGGTGTGAGAATTTGTTTGGTTTTCTTATTCAGGGTCATAAGTAACAAGACTGGCACTATTATTTTGCCAACTCAGGTTTCCTTGTGCTCATTTCCTCTCTCTGGAAAGGAAAGAGAGAGAGAGATGGAGAGAGAGAATGGACATGTCAGAGCCTCTAGCCACTGCAAATGAACTTCAAATGCATCTGCCACCATGTGCAGCTGGCTTATGTGGGACCTGGAGAATTGAGGCTAGATTCTTAGGCTTCGCAGGCAAGTGCCTTAACCGCTAAGCCATCTCTCCAGCCTCACTCATTTCTTTTTATCTTCTTTTTTGTGACCCACTGGTTTTGACTTGGTTGGGAAGTACATGACTATGGGTGGAGGGTTATTTACTAGAATATAAGGCACTTACCAATGGCTATACCACTAAAGAAAACATCTCCCCCTCCTCTAGAAACCATTAACTTCCAATAACTCCTCAGGGAGGATGGAGCCTCACAGTCTCTTCCATTGTCTATGATGCAAAATACTGATGGGCTCAATGTTGTGCAGGAAATGACAGCTACTGTGAGCTCATGAATGCAATAGCTATGCTGTGCCTGGAAGACAGCATTCCTTTCCAACCTTTGGCTTCTATAGTCTTTCTACCCTGTCTTCCGCAATGCTCCCTAAACCTTGGAGGAGGTGATATACATGCCCCATTTAGTGCTTAATACTGAAATGTCACTTATTCTCAGCACTTTACACTTTGAGTCTCCCGCAGCTGTTGTTGCCCACAGTAAAAAGAAGGTTCTGTGATCCAAGCTCAGAATAGTACTAATCTTTGGGCAAAACATAAATATAAATACTGTGAGGGCAATTTGATGGGTACAACATTTATCCAAATAACCATAGTAGCTCTCCTTCTAATTCCTCTAGACTACACAACTATAGGTTTTGACTAGGTTTTCAGTACCAACCATGAATTCCTTCCTATGGAATGGGCCTCAAACCCAATCAGAAAGCAGTTGGTTATCCCTGTAGCAGTCATACCACTATGGTCCTAGTGGGCACATCTTGCCTGTTGTATAGTACACAGGGTCCACTGTTGGGTAAGACTGTTGATGATTTTTCTCCCCCAATAGCCTGCATAGCCCCTCCTAGTACTATAGTACTGGTTAGTAGCTATAGAGAAAGTGGCTCTGATAGGCACCCACCGAATCTCCCAAGGCAAGGGAGGATTAGGGTAGAAATTGGCAGTACTACAGTAGGAGGGAATTTAGGAATACATTTATTTTAAAGGATTGTCCGACATTTAGGAATAATGCAGGTATAACTTGAAGTCGAAAATCTAATGTAACCTAAGAGTAAGGGTAGCCTCCCTTTCATCAAGGATGGAGAAAGCAAATGCTTGTGTTTTAGAGCATAATGATGATGTTTTCTTAGAAGCTGCTTTTCAGTGTCCCCCAGTCTGTACTGATTCTGACTCCATAGCACACCTGGGCTTACTTTATGACTAGTTGCCTACTTGAAAGTCTATGCAGATGTCTCCGAATGATGCCATCTCCTCTCCCTGGAGTATGGGGGAGGAGGCTATAGCACTCGTAACTGTTGATTCCACTACACTGACCTTTCAGCTTCTGTAGTGTATTATACCAGAAGGCCAGACACTCAAACTTAGAACACAGGCAGAGCGATGCAAAGAGCCTTTCCAACGTCCAGTGGAAAGAGCACTATGGCAGGTAAAACCTACTGGAAGTCTTCCCTGGTGTTCTGGGATGGTTAATCTGTGGTTGTCAATTTGATAGGGTTTAGAATTGCCCTGGAAATAAATCTCTCTGAGGAATTTTCTAGATAAGATTGAGGTGGAAAGACCTACCCTATCTCTTGGTGATGCTATTGCATGGGCTGGGGTCTTGGATTGTGTAAAACATAGAAAGTTAGCTAAGCACTAGCATTCACCCACATCTGCTCTTCTTCTTCACTGTGCTGGATGTAATCAGCGTCCTCAAGCTCCTGATGTGCCTTCCTGCCACAATAGACTGTAACCTGGAACGGTAAGCTAAAATAAACCCTTCCACTGACAAATGGATTCTTTCTTTCTTTTTTAAAAAAGATTTTAATTAATTAATTAATTAATTTGAGACAGAGAGAGGGAGAGGGAGAGAGAGAGAAAGAGTGAGAAAGGGCACGCCAGGGCCTCTAGCTGCTGTAAACGACCTCCAGATGCATGCATCACCATGTGCATCTGGCTTACGTGGGACCTGGAGAATTGAACGGGGGTCCTTAGGCTTCTCAGGCATGTGCCTGAACCACTAAGCCATCTCTCCAGCCCAACAAATGGATTCTTGTCAGGTATTTTGTCCCAGTAATGGGAAGTTGACAGGGAATGTTCCATCCCTGATCCTTTCCTGGCTCTGTGGCCCTCACCATTACCTCTGTCTCTGTCTTATAAGGAAATGCCAGTTACCCACAGGCATTGATCTTGCTCCAAGGTCTTTCTTCTTTCATCTGAAACTCTCAGTTCTTGGCATTTGAATAGCTTGGCTCAGTTCTAAGCTTCCCCCATTTTAACAAACAAATAAATGAGTTGAGATTGTATAAAAATGCAGGTTCTGATTCAGTCAGTATGATATGAGGCTTCAGATTGTATATTTATTTATTGGTTTTTCAAGGTAGGGTCTCCCTGTAGGTCAGGTTGACCTGGAATTCACTATGTAGTCTCAGGGTGGCCTCATACTCATAGCAATCCTTCTATCTCTGCCTCCCAAGGGCTGAGGTTAAAGGCATGTGCCACCATGCCCCACTCAAGATTGTACCTTTCCACCAAGTTTGCAGATAAGGCCTGAATAGGGGATCTGTAAAGGATTCTCTTTTTTATTTTAAATTTATTATTTATTGACAACTTCCATAATTATAGACAATAACCCATGGTAATTCTCTCCTCCCCCTACTTTCACCTTTGTAATTCCACCCCTTTGCCCTCTCAATCAGTCTCTCTTTTATTTTGATGTCATCATCTTTTTCTCCTGTTATGAAGATCTTGCATAGGTAGTGTCAGGCACTGTGAGATCATGGATATCCAGGCCATTTTGTGTCTGGAGGAGCACGTTGTAAGTAGTCCTAACCTTCCTTTGGCTCTTACATTCTTTCTGCCTCCTCTTCCTCAATGGACTCTGAGCCTTGCAAGCTGTGATAGAGATGTTTCAGTACTGAGTACTCCTCTGTCACTTCTCAGCACCATGGTGCCTTCTGAGTCATCCCAAGGTCACCACCATCTGAAAAGAGAAGCTTCTCTAACCAAAAGTGAGAGTAGCATTAAAATATGGGTATGGACATTAACTGAAGTACTTACCAGACAGTTTGGTGAGCATAGTATATACATTTAGCCAGACACCAGCAGATGTTATACCCCTAGGGCTCATGACTACCCCTGTTGTAGGTTTTCAGTATCAGTCATGTATTACCTCCCATGGAGCCGGCCTCCATTCCAATTAGAAAGCAGATGGTTTCCCCCATAATAGATATGTCACTATTATACCCATTGGCTCATTTGGCCTGGCTGGCCAAATTTAAGGCTTGCAGTGTCCACTGCTGAGTATCTCCACTGGTGATTTCTGTCTCTCCCATTGAACTGCATGCAGTGTAGCTTTTTCCAGTTTTCTGTCAGCTCATCTACACAGAGGTTTTCAGCTCAGCTCCAGCAGCATTTATCAGTGACCTTGCAGCCAAAGTATGTGGAGTCTTCAGCAATAGGGTCTTACCATCTATTCCTGGTGGGAAACCAAGAGCCTTGGCAAGCCTGTAATGTTTTGGGGGCATCTGGGTCCTCTCTGGCCAACAACTCATTTGAAGGTGTCCCATCCCTGGGGCTGAAAATTTTCTAGTTACAATCTATAGCTTCTGGGTGTTCCCTTGTTCAAAAAAATAGGTTTTCATATGGCTTATTCATACCCTCTTAGATTTTGATTAGCCCTGTCCTTACCTTTCTTTTACTCAATCTCTTCCCCTGACCTCACTTAGGCCTTTCCAATCCCATTAATTTGTTCTTCTGCCTACGTATATACAATACCATCCTATTAAGTACCCCCTACCTCCCCTTATAAAAGATTCTTTAACATCACTAAGTAAAGGAATTAATCAGGAAAACCAAGGAAGGCTGAAAACATGTTTAAGTTGATGGTATAGTACAGGAATTCGGCACCAAAGTCAGTCAGTCTAGGTTGGGCTGGGAGTATGCACACAGGTCTCTTTTGTGACCATTCACTGCTGTGAGTTGCAGGCATTAGGACTGCTTTATGATATTAAGGGGTTTTTTGGTCCATTGCCTTGTGAATGCCATTGTTCTTGTTGTAGTCAGGTTCTCATTGCTGGCAGAAATCACCTGACCAAGAGCAGCTTGTGGGGACAAAAAGAGTTTATTTGGGCTTATAGACTTGAGGGGAAGCTCCATGATGGCAGGGGAAAATAATGGCATGAACAGAGGGTAGACATCACCTCCTGGTCAACATCAGGTGGACAACAGAAACAGGACAGTGTGCAAAAACTGGCAAGGGGAAACTGGCTATAAATCCCACAGGCCCACCCCCAACAATACACTGCCTCCTGAAGGTGTTAATTCCCAAATCTCCATCAGCTGGGAACCTAGCATTCAGAACACCTAAACTTGTGGGGGATACCTGAATCAAACTATTGCATTTCACCCCTGGCCCCCATAAACTGATAACTATCCATGATGTAAAATGCAATGCACTAAGTCCAACTTTAAAAGTCCCCATAGTTTTTATCAATCCTAATGGTGTTCAAACATTCCCATAGTCTGAGATCTTTTAACTGAGCCATAATACCACAAAAAGAACCTCAAAAACAAAAACCAAAACAAAAACCAAAAAACAAAAAACATAATGGCACAGAATAAACATTTACATTGTAAAACATGGCATTTGGCATAGCAAATAAATATTCAACCAATACAAGATTCAAACAAGACAAACATCAAACTCTCTAGCTCCAAGTCCAACAACTTTAGCCAGTGACAAATCTCCAAGTCTGATAATTCTAACCAGCAACAAGTCTCTGGAGTTCCAATTCTGCCCCTCCAGCTAGGCTACTTACAGTCCTGGAAAACTTCATCTGGGGCTGGCATCTCTCTTAGCAGACATCCTGTGGTCCCAGTATCTCCACTGTGTCTCTTCTGCAATCACAGTCCATCCTCAGTGCTCCATAGGGTCTCCATGCAGGCATCTAGCAAACCTGATTCACACTGCCCATGGCCATATCCAAAACACAAGACCATGTTGTAAGTTCAATGACCCTCTATTTTCTGCATTTTTTATACCTCATAGTACCAGGTGGGGTGCCAATTTGTTAACCCAGCAGGGAATAAAGCAGACTTTGAAGAAAAGGACACTCCTTCAGAATTCAGGCCCCTTCAAAAAACTGCATTCTTTCTGTTGTCCCAATGCAGGTGAGCTGGCCCAATCTCAATCTCAATCTCAATTGTCATACAATTCCAGCTGAACTGGCAGCAGTTTTGGACCAAAGATTTCTTTCTGTGCCATAACCCTCTGCATTGCAACTATGCTTAAGTTCTCAGCACATGGGCATAACAGCAAGCCTCTCACACAAACAGCTTCTAGCCCAGTCCAAGCAAAGCTCTTTCTCACCCTCACAAGCCAAACCTCACAGTCCATAGTTCTTACTGCATTCAGGTCCTTCAACTCTGACCAGAATAGTCCATCAAGCTGTACTTACAGCACTGCAAAGTGTCTCTTAGGCCAAGTTTTCAAATCCTTCCACATTCCTCTTGAAAATCAGCTCCAAATGGTCAAAACCGCACAGTCAGGTGTCTAGCTGCAATGACACCACTCTTGGTACCAATTTTACTGTTGTAGTCAGGTTCACATTGCTGGCAGAAATCACCTGACCAGGAGCAGCTTGTGGGAAAAAAGGTTTATTTTGGCTTACAGACTCGAGGGGAAGGTCCCTGGTGGCAGGGAAAATGATGGCATGAGCAGAGGGTGGACATCATCTCCTGGCCAACATCAGGTGGACAACAGGAACAGGAAAGTGTGCCAAAAAGTGGCAAAGGGAAACTGGCTATAATACCCATAAGCCTGCCCCAACAATACACTGCCTCCAGGAGGGGTTAGTTCCCAAATCTCCATCAGCTGGGAATCCAGTATTTAGAACACCCAAGTTTATGCGGGACACCTGAAGCAAACCACCATACTCCTTAAGCAAGTATTCACAAATATATTTCATGACTGCAAATCTAATCCAGGCTGAATTCACTATTATGTGTGAATGCATATTATAATAACATATTATGTCTATTCTTCTGACTTTTACAGGCATGAGTTAAAAGAGTTTTGTGGGACCCTGAATATAACATGAGTTCTAGGCACCTCACCACATGCAGAAATCAACCATGGTCAACTGTGGTAAGCCTGGCTGTTGGACTCAATACACACATCTATTGTTAGAAAAGCACTTCTCTGAGACGGTGCCATTTAAATTCCTAATAAGGATACAATATTTTCTTAACTGCTTTGAATTTGCAAAGTATCTCCCTGTCTGTGGCACGACATTAATATTCAGCACAAGAATTAATTCAATTTGTTCATTTCCCTCCCTGCTGCTTCCCAGATTGTCTCACTTGAATTTGTTATGAATAAAAGAAAAAGTATAATATTTAAAAGGCTGTGCTCTTAATTACAAAAAAGAGGAGCTTTGAGACTCTTCTCATGGAAGAACTTGATTGCATTTTGAGTCAAGGGTGTGTGGTTGTGCTTCCTTTCCATGTACAGGTCTGCTATTCTGTAACAGTGGCCACCATACATAAATCACATGCCAGTGGAATTGCTCTTGGTAAACTGGAGGCAGCACTTCCCTTTTATGCCTCATAGGAGGTCTAGGATACCTCTGAGGAATGCTGGGATGCTATAAAACTTAACAGATTAAGAATCAGAGGGCTAGAGAATGTGATCCTATCTCCTCTCTCTCTCTCTCTGTATGTGCCTGTGTTTGAAATAGGGTCTCATGTAGCCCACCCAGGCTGGACTGGAATTTGTTATGTAGCTTAAGATGGCCTTCAACTCTTTATCCTCCTGCTTCCACCTCCCAGTGCTGGAATTATAAGCATGCAACACAACACCAGGCTTTGTGTGTTCTGTTTTTTAAATCATAAAGTTTGATGTGCTTCCAGGCACACCTGACTATTAATTTAGAAACTTGCCTGCCTTCCAGACAAAATGGTGACTCACTTTGTCACTCTCAATGACTTTTGATCCCAGAACCACACCTTGATTTCCTGGAGATTAAAAAAAAAAAAAAAAAAAGACCGGAATGGAATTAAACAATGCTGTGCTCCCTAGGAAGAAATAACAATAGTGCATGTGTCCTTAAGACAGCTGGGGTCAGGTCCAGTACTAAACACACTCACACCCTGTTTGGTCTCATTAAAAAAAAAATTAGAGACAGGGTGTCATGCAGCCCAGACTATCTCAACGGTGTCTAGCTGAGGCTGGATTGAACTTCTGATCCTCCTGCCTCCACTTCCCAAAGTTCACCCCAACTCCACGTCATCTCTATGTTTTAGTCAATACCAAAGCAGCCTCAGTCCTTTCTGGCCTCAGGTACAGCGTTTCAGCAGCTTGCCCAGGGTCATTTAGCACTCATCATGGGGTTAGGCTTTTGACCTACTCAGTCTGCTCTGTGGCCTGGCACAGAATCACTCTTCCATTGGGATAGTTTTAAAAGTTCTTATCCCAGTATTGACACCTTGAACTTTGCAGAGGAGATAAACTCTTTCCTTTCCTTATCACTTAGTTCTTCTCCACACATCTGAAAAATTGCCAACTTCCTTCCTTGTCTAGGGACATGCTCACCTCTTTGTCAGAATCTATCTGCAGACAGGACTTCAGGTCAGGATCCCATTTTCCGTGCTTCTAAAGCAGAACTGGAATCATCTTTGAGGGTTCAGAGCAGAGCCACTAAGGACTACTGTGAGGTCAGAGCCAGAGTCAAGGTTGTCTTTCATCTTCAGGGCCCTTGGTACCTGTCACCCAGACGCCTTCTCCTAGCCTGGACACAGTGTACATCTCAGCATGGTGACCTCACAACATGACCAGTAAGCGATTGGTTCGCATCCTGGCACAGAGTGCTGAACGCTATAGTGGCTGCCACTGTTGGACTTGATGCTGTCTCTGGGAGGAATTCCAGTGCTCAAACGGAAGATGGTCTCTCGTAGATTCAATGCTGGTCTGCCTCAGACAAGTTGAGTAAGGAATTTAATTCCTTCATATCTCCTTTTGATCAGTAGTAAAACAGAAAAATGATTATGGTCCCCTTGTCCCTTAGGCCTTATAAAGAATGGGATACTACATGAAAAGAACTTTGAATAGTACTTGGTTCCAGGTAAAGAATTAATAAACAGTAGCTTTTATTTTTATTATTATTATTATTATTGTTGTTGTTATTATTATTATTTTGTTTTTTGAGGTAGGCTCTTGCTCTAGCCCAGACCTGGAATTCACTCTGTATTCTCAGGGTGGCCTTGAACTCATGTTGATCCTCCTACCTCTGCCTCCCAAACTCTGGGATTAAAGGCATGTGCCACCACGCCTGGCTTAGCTTTTATTATTTGTAGGATGGTTGGCAGTAGGCATGAAGACAAAATGACCCCTATTGTAATTTGAATATATTGCAAGATTAGAATTCCTCAGATATCTTTCAGCACCCTCACAGGTCCCCTAACATTGTATAATTAAACAGATCTTCCAGGCTGAGGGGATTTAAAAAAAAAAAGAAACAAATATGAATATAACATCTACTGTTGGGTGGGGACAAAACTCTAGCCCAGTTAGTAACATTCATTTCCTGGGAGTTGCCAAAACAACTCACCCTATGAAGCTGACTCCACTGCATCTGATACTCCCAGTCTGTTAATCAGGTGTGATTCACTGGTTTCACCACCACCAGCAGATCACCCTGTGTCACTCTATGGACAGACAGGCCCAACACTGGGCTCAATTTTCTTCCTCATCCAGTGGTCTTCCAGGAATATTCCTGACTTTGCCCTGTTTTGTCTGACATTCTATACTGCTCCTAAATGCTAGGGCTTTCTGCCTTCCACATGTTCTGAGATTTTTAGGCAATCTTTGTTGTGGAAGACATTACGTATAAGCTGATGTTGCAGTGGACACTGCATTTAGGAATGAAGGACTTTGTCTTATAATTCAGCAAAAGCTCTCAATGGCCAGGCGTGGTGGCACACGCCTTTAATCCCAGCACTCAGGAGGCAGAGTTAGGAGGATCGCTGTGAGTTCAAGGCCAGACTGAGACTACATAGTGAATTTCAGGTCAGCCTGAACTAGGTGAGACCCTGCCTCAAAAATAATAAAAATAAAAATAATAATAATAAAAACGCTCTCAAGGGTCAGCCCCCTGTGTGCCTGTGTGGATGGCTGCAGCAGACTTCTGCCTTCTCCCAGGTGCCCCTCCTCCCATCTGATAACTGAGGAACATAGGTGTAAATGGACTCATCCCCATTACCAAACCCAGGCAATGTTTCAAAGGACCACCCAGCTTCAATGCTCGTACTGCTTGCTGAGATCTCCACTGAAATGACCACACAGCAACTTTATCCTCTACCCAGTACTGCCTCTTCCAGTCCCCTTCATAGCATCGATGGTAAGCACTTGCAGCAAACCTCTTGCATAGTAATCTTCATCGGAGAATCCCCCTTTCAGGATCTCAACTTGTGACCTGTGTAAAGGAATTTATGTTTTTTAAAACAATAATAAATGTGTCTTTTCCATCTGGCTAAATACATAGAATGTTTTTCCATATAGTGTTTTAAAAAATATTTTATTTATTTGAGAGACAGCGAAAGAGAAGAAAGAGGCAGATACAAAGAAAGTGAGAATGCCAGGGCCTCTAGCCACTGCAAATGCATGCTCCACCTTGTGCATTTGTCTAATGTGGGTACTGAGGAATAGACCTGGGTCCTTAGGCTTTGCAGGCAAGTGCCTTAAACACTAAGCCATCTCTTTAGCCCATTGTCATATACTTTGTGAACTGTGGTGCTTTCATATATATATGTCACTTTGCACTTATTCACTTCACTACTGCTTTTCCATCTCCCCTCTCCTTCTTATTGGTCCCTATTCTTCCCCCACCCCCTGCACCAAATAATCCCTCCTACTTTCATATTACATGCGTTCCATTACATTCTCTTGCTCCCTCCTCTCCCTCCCTTTAGACCTCTTTACTTTTTGTCCTACACACATGCACACATACAAATTTAAATCTAGATTCCATATATGAAAGAAAACATGTGATGCTTGCCTTTCTGAGTCTAGATTTGTTTGCTTACTATAATAATCTTAAGTTTCATCCATATTCTTGTAAATGTCATTTCATTTTTCTCTCTTTACAATTAAATGAAACTCCATTGTCTGTATGTTGCACATTTGCTTTATCCATCCATCTGTTGGTAGATCTCCAGGCTTGACTATCGTGAATCATTCAGCAATAAACATGGATGTACAAGTGCCTCTGTGACAAGCTGACTTAGAATCACTCCTTTGTGAATATACCTAAGAATGGTGCAACTGGATCATATTGTGGTTCTTTGCCTTCCTTCTTTCCTCCGTCCCTCCCTCCGTCCCTCCCTCCCTTCTCTCTTTCACACTCTTTCTTTCTTTTTTTCTTTCTTTCTTTCTTTTTTTCTTTCTTTCTTTCTTCTTTCTTTTTTCCTTTCTGTTTTGGATCCTCCATACTGACTTCCATAGTGGCTACGAGTCTAGAATCCCACCAGCATTGAATCCAAGTTCTCCTTTCATTACATTTTTAATAGCATCTGTTATCTAGTGTTTTCTTGATGATAGCCATTCTAACTATGGTGAGAGGGAATGTTAAAGTAGTTTCAAGTTGTCCATGATGGCTAAGGATATTAAAAATGTTTTCAGATATTTATTGGCCATTTGTATTTTTTCTTTTGAGAACTGTCTAATTAATTCATTAATCCATTGATAAACTGGATGATTTTTTGATATTTTACTTTTGAGTTCTTTATAGACTCTAGATGTTAATCCCCTGTCAGATGCATAGTTAGCCAAGATTTTATCCCATTTTTTTCACATTTTAACATATATATATATATGTATATATATATATATATGTATGAATTTTTTTTCCACCTGGGTTATACCTTTAGCCCCTATCTCCTCTAGTTTTGTAGGCTGGCTTTTCACTCTGTTGATAGTTTTCTTTGCTGTGGGAAAGTTTATTAACTTCATATAACTCCATTTGTGGTTCTTGGGGTTCTATCCTGTGCTATTTGGAGTCCTATTGTGCAAGTCATTGCCTATGCCTTCATGTTGAAGTGTTTTTCCTGTTTTCTTCTTGAAGTTTCAATTTCAGTATTACATTAAGGTTTATGACCATTTTGAGTTGAATTTTGTACAGAGTGAGAAATATGGATCTAGTCTTACTCCTTTGTTTGTGAGTATCCAGTTTTCCTAGAACTGCTTGTTGAATAGAGTATCTTTTCTTCAATGTGTGCTTTTGGTACCTTTGCCAAGAATTGAGTGGCTATAGGTGTGTAGTGAGTCCTCTATTCTACTCCATCAGTCTATGTATTTGTTTTTGTGTTAGTATCATGCTGTTTTTGTCACTATAGCTCTGTAATATAGTTTGAGATTAGGTATTGTGACACCTTGATGAACTTAGCAATTTTGCTTGGCAGTTATTTACTTTCAGAACGTGGTCTGTGTTGTTCCATGCTTTCCTGGCTTTTATGGCTGCTGAGGAGAGCTCTGATGCAATTCTGATGTTTGCCTCTGTAGTGTAGGAATTTTCCTTTATGGTTTTTAACTCTTTGCTTTATATTTTTGACATCTTGACTACAATATGTCATGGATAAGTTAATTTCTGGTCATGTTTATTTGGTATTCTCAGTGCCTCTTATGTTTAATGCTTATTTCTTTCTTTAGATTTTTTTTTTGCTATAATTTCATTGAATGTATTGTAGTTTTTTCATTTTCTTCTTACTATGGATATTTTTTTCTTTTTTGGTTTTTTGAGGTAGGGTCTCACTCTGGCCCAGGCTGTCCTGGGTGGCCTCTAACTCACAGCAATCCTCCTACCTCTCCCTACTGAGTGCTGAGATTAAAGGCACGCACCACCATGCCTGGCTCTTACTATGGATTTTTAATTTTTAATTTTAGAGAGAGAGAAAGAAAGAGAGAGAGAGAGAGAGAGAGAGAATTGGCCCAGGGCCTCAGCCACTGCAATCAAACTCCAGATGCTTCTGCCACCTAGTGGGCATGTGCAATCTTGTGCTTTCCTCACCTTTGTACTTCTGGCTAATGTGGGATCTGGAGAGTAGAACATGGGTCCTTAGGATTCACAGGCAAGGACCTTAGCCACTAAGCTATCTCTTCAGTAATTTTCCATGGATTTTAAAGTTTAGTCTCTTGATCACATCTCAGGATTCTCGGGCATTGTAGTTATATTCATTTTTCTCCCAAGTGATGTTCGAATGTTGTATTTCCTTGACCTTGTCCTCCATCCCTGATATTCATACTTCTGCCTCATTGATAGGCTCTGAAGGAGAAATAGGAAAAATCTGGGTTCTTTTAGACAGTTTTCAGTAAGAAACAGAAGCCTAAGAGATAGAACCAGGAGATGCTATCCCACATGCCAACCTGCCTTGGCACAAATGAAACTCAGGACTGGAACTCATGCATGTCTACAACAGTTGTAGTGCCCCCTGCTGCCCATAGTCTCGCATCGCATCACTACCTAGATGGGCAGCCATCACTACCCAGTGGACTGGACCTGGAGCCTGCTCTTCAAATCTATAAACCAATTGGGTCTTCCCCTTTGCATACCTGAATCTGATGAAAGAATTCATTTTCAATTCACTATAAATGCTTTTCCCAGCTCTCCTTCTCTCTCTGCCTCCTCTCACTCTAGTCACAGGGATATACATGAATCTGGCTCCCCTGCCTCCGCCCCCATCTGGGTTGGGGGAGAGCATTGTTTCTTGGCCTGTATAGTTTTCTGCTTTCCTCTGCTTTATACTTTGGGGTAAATTATCACTTTACTTACATGTATGACTCTCCTCTAGTCTCTGAATCTACCACATGCAAATTTCCCTTACACTCCAGATTTACCACATGGGTGCTTTCTCTAAACTCTGGGCTGTTACCCGTGTAATTTCTCTAAACTCCAGGTAACCATGGGTACAACTTTCCTTACTACTTATTCCTCATCTGAATTTCTTGTTCTCTGCTTTCATGTCCTCCCCGCCCCCTTCCCACTATTCTTCTTTAAACCACCACCATTTGCCCTCTTAACTTCCTTCCATGGGGAAGCTCAGGGCAGATGCTATGCATGTCTCTTCTAAATCTTCCTTCATAAGCACCTAGGTTATATCTTCCATGTGTTTATGATTCTGCTCCAGCCATTTCTCTTAAATGAATCTCATGGACTGTGCTGTGTTTTCCCCATGGACACGTGTTTCCTACTTTCCACATGCTTGTGATATGACTCTGCTCTAGCCTTCTTCCTAGATCCAAGTTTTCCTTAAATAAACCCCACAATTTGTGATTTATTCTTAAATAAATTTAATAATTCATAATTTATTCTTCTTGAATCCATTTTTATCAATTCTTTGTTAAAAATAGGATAAGGGTGCTGGAGAGATGGCTCATCAGTTAAGGTGCTTGCCTGTGAAGCCTAAGGACTAGGTTCCATTCCCCAGTACCTACATAAGCCAGATGCACAAGGTGGCACATGTGTCTGGAGTTCATTTGCAGCATTTAGAGGTCCTGGTGCACCCATTATCTGTCTCTCAAATAAATAAAATAAAAACAAAATATTAAAAAAAATAAATAAAAATAGGACAGGACCCAAAATTGGGGTCAATAAACTTAGGGGATCCCTCCTGAACCCCAAAATCCAGCAGTAGTTCTGTTGTGTGTTTTCTTTGATTCATAGATTAAAAAAATATATTTCATTTATTTATTTGAGAGAGAGAAGAGGGAGAGAGAGAGAGAGAGAGAGAGAGAGAGAGAGAATGGGCATGCCAGGGCTTCCAGCCACTGCAAAAGAATTCCAGACACATATGTCCCCTTGTGCATCTGGCTTACTTGGATCCTTTGGCTTTGCAGACAAGCGCCTTAGTGCTAAGCCATCTCTTCAGCCCCATAGATTTTCTTTTCTTTTCTTTTCTTTTCTTTTCTTTTCTTTTCTTTTCTTTTCTTTTCTTTTCTTTTCTTTTCTTTTCTCTTCTCTTCTCTTCTCTTCTCTTCTTTTCTTTTCTTTCCTTTCCTTTTCCTTTCCTTTCTCTTTATTTCTTCTTTCTTTCTTTCTTTCTTTCTTTCTTTCTTTCTTTCTTTCTTTCTTTTTGTTTTGTTTTTAGATTTTGAGGTGGGGTGTCACTCTAGCCCAAACTGACTTGGAATTCACTATGTAGTGATCCTCCTACCTCTGTCTCCCAAGTGCTGGGATTAAAGGCATCCAGACCATGCGTGGCTCATTTCTATTTTTTAAATTTCATTTTCCTTGCAAAATTGTTCTTACATGTTGCTGACTGTTTCATCCATGCTATTGATTGTCTCATCAATTTTTCTGACTTTTCCTTCATGTTGCTGGCCATTTTCTTTACCTCTGGATTGAAATCACCTGCTTATTCTCCTTAAGGTCAGTGACCACTTTTTTTTTTTTTTTTTTTCAAGGCAGGGTCTCACTCTAGCTCAGGCTGACCTGGAATTCACTTTGTTCTCAAGGTAGCCTCAAACTCATGGTGATCCTCCTACCTCTGCCTCCCAAGTGCTAGGATTAAAGGCATGCACCCCCACACCCAGCTCACTTTTACTGGCCATTTTTGAAATCGTCATCAGCATTTTACCTATTTCAGTATCTTTGAATTCATTCGTTGAGGAATGATAGTCTTTTAGGAGTCATTGCCTTACCTTTCAAGTTTTTTGTGTGGTTGTGTTGTGATTTGTGCATCTGTTGGTTTGTATATCTCATCTAGTATTTGCAGATATTTTTATTGAACAACCTTTATAGATATATATGTACAATTACATAATTTTTGGTGTACGTACATGTGTGCAGATATGTGTGTCCCATGTTCGTTGTGTCCAGAGGCTGGAGGAGAACGTTGGATGTTATAGTCAGCTTCATGATGCTGGGACGAACATCCAACTAAACACAGTATATGGGAGGAATGGGTTTATTTCAGGCTTACAAATCCAGGGGAAGCTTCATCAATGGCCGAAGAAGCTGCCTGCTTCCACAGAGCCAAGCCAACAACTCCAGCAAACAAACAATAACAAGCAGTAAAGAGGAACCACCAAAACTCAAATTGCTCTCTCCACACTTTTGGACTGGAATCAGATCTGTTCCCAGTGACACAACTCCCGATAGCAGGAGTCTGCCTGCTAGGGGCTGAAGCTGCAAACTCAATTTTAATAAAACACCTGAGTGTAAGGGGCCATCCATTTACACTATCACATTCAAACTACCACAGGTGTCCTCCTAGATTGCTTTTCTGCCTTGTTTCCGAGACAGACTCACTGAACCTAAACACAAAAACCTAGCCATTTTTAAATTAGATTGGTTGACCAAGGAGCCCCCCAAATCCTCTTATTGCTCTTTCTCTTAATAATCCTCTTTCTGCTCACCTTCGTACTAACATTGTAGGTTTGGTGGCCATAGCCAGTTTTTGTTTTGTTTAGTTTTGTTTTGTTTCAAATGGCTGCTTGGGATTAAGCTCAAATTCTCATACTAGCACAGCAACCATGCTTATCCCATTGAGCCATCTTCCTGGCTCCATAAAACATGACTTAAAATATAAGTTCCACATTTGAGAGAAAACATACAATATTTGTTGTTCTGAACCTGGCTTATTTCACTTGACATATTGATTCTCAGTTGCATACATTTTCCTATGTACATCATTATATTGTTTTTCTTTGTGGCCGCATAAAATTCCACTGTGTTTATGGACCACATTTTCTTTATCCAGTCATGTCACTGGACAGCTAGGTTAGTTTCATTTCTGGCCACTGTGCATAGTACAGCAAGAAATATGGATGGGAAAGAATCTCCATGATATGTTGACTGAGAGTCCTCGAGACATATCCAAAGTAGTATGGCTCAGTCACATAGTGGTTTTATTGTCAGTTGTTTGAGGTCCCTTCATACTGATTTCCACAGTAGCTTTGAGCAGCCTACTCTTGAGAGCTCAATTCCCTGACTACTCAGGGAGGAGAAGAGAAATTCCTGTAACAACAACAGCATCAAATCATACAAGATACAGAAATACACTATACATCACTAATGATCATAAAACAGAAAATGGCATAACTTCTATAAAGTGTTCTATGTATGAAGTTAAAAATTGTGGAGAGATCAGGGACTGATAGGCCTCATGACCCTTCAGTGAATATCACAACCCCACTGAGGACCGTCTCCAGGGTAACGGGAGCTGGGGTAAGGGGATAAAAGAGAATCACTTGTTGTAATTAATAGAAAATAAAAAATTAATATAAAAATTGTGGGGAGATGGCTCAGTGGGTTTGGATCCCTGGCATCCATGTTAATGCTGGGTAGATAAGCTCTCTGCCTGTATCCCAGTGCACAGGAAATGGAGAAAGGGAATCCCCAGGGCAATCTGGATAGCAGATTAGTGTATTTTGGGAGCTCTGGGTTCAAGTTAAAGACCTTTTGTCAGTAAAATCAAGAAGAGAATAATCAAAGAAGACTCCAGCATCACCTTCTGGCCTCCACATCATGCGCACACATGTGCATGCACACCCACATGCAAAAATGATTTGAATAAATATGTAAATATTAAACAAATGAGTTAAAGGAAGGAGGTAGAGAAAGAGGAAGAATAGGGGAGAAGCAAGGTTAGATAAGTGAAAAGAAATATAAGAGGCAGAGTGGAGAAGAATGGGAGGAGAAAAGAGCAAGGGATTTATAAAAGAAAGAAAGAAAAATGAAGAAGAAAAATGTGGAAAAGTTTCTCAGTAGGGCTGGAGAGATGGCTTAGCAGTTAAGGCACATGCTTGCAAAGCTTAAGGACCCAGGTTCAACTTCTCCAGGTCCCATGTAAGCCAGATGTACATGGTGGCGCATGCGTCTGGAGTTCATTTGCAGTGGCTAGAGGCCCTGGAGCCCCCATTCTCACTCTCCCTCTGTCTCTTTCACTCTCTCTGTCTCTAATAAATAAATAAAAATAAAATCTTTAAAAAAAGATTTTTCAATAAAAAAAATCAAAACCAAAATTAGTTAAATGTAAGAAAGGAAATTAAAAAAGCTTTAAAAGTCTAAGAAAATAAATCAAAATTCTACTTGAAGAATGCTAGAAAGAAAAAAAAGCAAACCAAGGAGGAACCAAAACAATAAAAAGAAAGACGAAAGAAAAAGAAAAGAAAAGAAGTAAAAGGAAGGAAAAGGAAAAAGGATAAACAAAATTAAGTGAATGTATGAAGGGAAAAAAGACAAAAACACAATAGATGTGTATTTTTTACTTATTTTTATTTTTCATAATGGGTTTTTTATATAGCAAAGTAAAAATACTAATAGAAGTGTAGTACAAAGAAAAGAAGGGGAGTCTCAAATGGGGGAGGTGAGATAAAGCATTGAATAGCTTTAGGGGGTGGGTGAGTCATTTGAACTTGTGGATTCTTCCCTTTTCTGTGATGTACATTGTTGCTGAACCTGTATCAGGCAAGTATCTGATGTCCAATGTCCACAGCATCTTCACTAGGGCAGTTTCCCTTCTGTGCATTTTAACGGCCTCTGCTAGCCACACCTAGCTTTGCAACCTGTTTTCTGGGGTTCTCTCACCCTCCAGAGACTCTCCAGATCATATTCACTGGGATGGCCCATGTTCTAGCTGGAAGTTGTTTCCCCAATGTGCTGGGGGTGTGGGGAGCAACCCCCAGTATTCCTATTTGCAAGATCTCCTGAGCATTAATCACCCCCATGAAATGATGGCTCTTCAGAGTTCTGGGGCTCTAAATAGTGGAAGGTGGATAGGTGATTCCAGAGGTTAATCCAACCACTGGCCTCAGGCTCAAGGCTGTCAAACTCCAGGGTTCTTCTCAGTTGATGAGGTGTCCTCCCATGCCCTGGGGACAGGGCTACTTTCCTGTGCATTTCTCTGACAAAGCCCAGCCTCCTGCTTCTGGCTGGTCAGTGCCCAGCCTTCCCACCCTCCGCACCTACCTCCTAGGGCTGTCTTTCGCTCTGGGGCAATTGCAAGTTGAATTCAGGCTTCCTGGCCTGTGAGTGTTCCCAGAGTAGTTCAGTTTTAAGCAATGGGTTCCCTCTCAAGATAGCTCCCAGCTACATCTCGCCAGGTGAGGCAGCTCCTCTTCACTACTGACTCATTCCACCAGAGAAGTCGCTTTCACCCCACTCCGCATCTGGATCTGAAACGTGTGAGGGGCCTGGTCGTGTCCTAAGGGTGGTACTCCCAGTCCGTTTGCCCTTTGGGCCACCTGGCTTTTTTTTTGGATGAAGCTTTGGCTTCCTTCCCAAGGTAGAATATTTTACTAGTACTCCGAAGCCCACCGTGTGTCCCCTTCCCTCCACTGCATTCCGGTCCCTGCCCGTACTCTTACCCCAGGGAACTATTATCTAGAGCTGGAAGGCAATGTTGTCTCAGCCACAGACAGGGTTTAGGATGCTTTGTTACAGCAGTCCCAGAAAACTACTCCCATCTCCCAGCTCCTCTTTATTCCTCTGTCTGTGTGTTCCACCGGCCCAGAAAAGCATAACAGAGTTTGTATGCTCAGAGATTTCTGACTTTGTGTTTTAAGGGCCAGTTTAATAATTTTGGACCATATTCAAAATAAATCTACATTGAGGCTGGAAAAATGAAGTACCCATTCAGTTTCCATTTTTGTAGACACAACACTGAAACACAAGTTTTTTTTTTTTTTTTTTTTTCCAGAGGTAGGATGTCGCTGTAGCCCAGGCTGACCTAGAGTTCACTATGTAATCTCAGGGTGACCTTGAACTCATGGTGTTCGGCCTACCTCTGCCTCCCAAGGGCAGGGATTAAAGGCATGTACCAGCATGCCGGGTGAAACACAGGAAAGTTCCAATAGCAGAATTAGACTGGGCTGTTTGTCAATGGACAGGTGCCACAGAAATAGTTGGTTTCATGAATGAGATTGCTGGAAGCTTAGCTGTTAGAAGATTCTGGAAAGCACAAATTGATGGCTGAAGAAAACAAACTTGTACTTGGACAGATAGGAGCTCAGTCAGCAGAGAAGCTGGAGGTCAGAGTCAGAAGACCCAAGGGAAAACACAGAGGTACAGTAAGAGGGTAATGAAGCAAGGACTGTGAACTAAGGAAGTAGAATGGATTTGTTCTCCACTATCTTCCAACCCGTGTGAGTTTTATGAATCACAGCAGCAGCTACATAGCTTTCACAACCAGTAATATGTGTACATATGTGTGCGTGTGTTATGTTTCATGTTTCAATCTATATACATTACTTGGGTAGTGTTGCTATATTTGTGCTGAAGTATTATGAATGCCAAAGAAATGTAAATGGGAGTCTGCCAATATGTTATTTTAAAATGTATATTCCATGATATGTTTTTGAACCTTAAAACTGGCACCCAATCCTTCTACCACAACCAGTCAGCCAGTAGTAGAATTGCTATATGATGGTGTATTGCTACTGACCTAAGGGCTGTACTAATAGCAGAACAGATTCCCAAACTCAACTGATTCTAGAAAGACCAGCATGAAATCAATGGGGAGTACCACATGTTCAAATAGTAGCTCTATCAGAGCTGGTCACTGATGGCCAATCCCCCAGAAGTAGAAGCGAGAGGCAATGTTAAAACCAGGAAATGGAGAAATTAAAGGCTGACTAGCAAAAATTGCTATATTAAATAAAGGTTTCTTTGTCAGATTTGGACTAGATTCTAATACTGTTATCAAGTCTGATCAGTTTCTGAAAGTCTATTGTGAACGGAGCATTAGGGATTTCCCCCTTAGTTCCTCTATTTCTGGAGGAGTTCTTGTTTGGTTGTTTGCTTTTTCACACTTTCATTAAAAATGCAAAAGTAGGCTTGTCTCAGTTGGGTTTCTGTAAGGTAAATGAAGATCAATCCAAGCTGCGAACTCTATTTCTCTCTTTCATACCTCACTGGTCATTAGCTCAGGTCCTCATTTTGTCATTGTAAGGCCAGCAAAGACTACTTTGGGGAAAGAACATGCGTGTCTTGAATGCCAGAAACTCTTGATGATAGATCCAAACTCGAATCTAGATGTCCAGGTCATTATGTAAAACACAAGGCCTGTTTTAGGCAAAAGTGGACTGACGTTTTCTCCCATTTCCATCCTTCCCTTTTTAGACTTCCTTTTGGTAGCCCCAACTTCCTGTTTCTTATTTCTCTAACTTCTTCAGTGCTGGTCTTGCTTTGAAAATCTGACAAGTTAATGCAGTCAACAGAGTATTGAGAACTTTTTTTTCTTTTTTGGCATGGGAGAAATTTTCCTTTAACAAGGATTGTGTAAAGGTAAGATGACTTTAATAGTAAAAACGATAAGGCTGAAGATGTTAAAACAGATGCAGCCACTTTAAGAATCCCCCTGCTGGGGCCTGGAGAGATGGCTCAGTGGTTAAGGGAACTTGTTTGCAAAGCCTGATAGCCCCAGTTTGATTCTCCAGTACCTATGGAGAGCCAAAAAGTGGCACATGCATCTGGAGTTCGTTTGCAGTAGCAGGAGGCCCTGGCGTACTCATGCTCTCTCTCTGTGTCTGCCTTTTTCTCTCTTTCTCTCTGTCTCAAGTAAATTAGAGAGAGAGAGAGGGAGAGAGAGAGAGAAAAGAGAGAGTCCCCTTGCTGTCTGGCCAGGGCAAGCCCAGCCCCCTACTGCCCCAGCTGAGGCAACTTTGAATTACAAAGTTTAATCTCTTATCTATTTGCCTTCCTGCCTCACCTGATGCCCTGATCCTGCTGTGAGCAAGGTAAGGCTTCTTGGGTTATGGCCTTGGGTGCTATCTAATGCCTCCATACTTCCTAGTTGAATCTAGGATGACTCATGTAGTGTAGAACTTGGCCCCTTCCTCTGAAAACTTATAAAAAGGGGCCACCCTGCTTTAGTTTTTAGATTTGTGGAATCTCTCCCTCTCTCTGCCTTGGAAGCACCTTGGCGTAGTGCTTCCAATGCTCCTAATAAAGCTTTAATTTTATTTAAAATACTTTTATTTATTTGAGAGCGAGAGAGACAGACAGAGAGAAAGAGTGAGTTTGGGCACACTAGGGCCTCCTTTCACTGCAAACTCCAGATACATGCCCTGCTTTGTCTATCTGGCTTTATGTGGATACTGGGAATTGAACCCTGGGCCATCAG
This sequence comes from Orientallactaga sibirica, assembly GCA_036365145.1. Lineage (NCBI taxonomy): Eukaryota > Metazoa > Chordata > Mammalia > Rodentia > Dipodidae > Orientallactaga > Orientallactaga sibirica. The sequence goes on along the minus strand of JAEOAD010000019.1, from coordinate 8,027,988 downwards.
GCTTTCAGGTTTTGCAAGCAAGTGACTTTAACTGCTGAACTATCTCTCAAGCCCCAATAAAGCTTTAATTTTAAAAGGATATTTTATCTCAGCCCCTCTCTCTTGGACCAAGCTGCTCTTCTTTTCAACATTACCAGAGGAAAGACCATCTTATTTATTTTTGGACAGAAGAAGGCTACAGTTGAGATGTATAACCTGTTCAAGTTATACAAAAATGATTTCAGATGATTTTAGGGAATACAATCTCCTTCCCTCAAAAACATGTGTGTTGGGGGTGAGGAGAGAGGGCTGTATTTATAGTGCATTTCTACTAGTAACACTGCCTCTGCTACAACAGTTCTAGTGTCCTTTAGTGCTCATGGTTTTTGTTAAGAATTTAAAAAAATATTCCATTTATTTATTTGAGAGAGAGGCAGATAGAAAGCGAGAGCATAGGCACAACAGGCCTCTAGCCACTGCAAACAAATTCCAGATGCATGCACCACCTTGTGCGGCTGGCTTTATGTGGGCACTGGGGAATTGAACCTGGCTCCTTAGGCTTCACAGCAAATGCCATAGCTGCTAAGCCATCTCTCCAGCCTGAGGTCATGGTTCTGTAAAGCCACAAGGGAAGAAAAGTAAGTATTTCTCTTCATGTTTGGAACCTGCTTAACTTTCCTACATTTCTAAGGACCATTAAAAGAACTGACTTGTAAATTTGGCTCAAGAACTCTACAGGAACCTGGAGCTATTATTATTAATAGATTTTTGGCTTTAAAAATGCCTATTTATTTATTCTCTCTCTCTCTGTCTTTGTCTTTCTGGCTTTACATGGATGGCTGGGGAATGGAACCTGGGCTGGCCGCCTTGCAAGCATGTGCCTTTTACCACTGAGCCATCTTCTTAGTTTCATGGCTTAAAAAAAATAAAAACAACTATAAAATACATAGAAGGAACTTTGTGAACTGGCCATTTTTCAAAGTGGCAAGTGGAAGAATGGGGCAAGTAGTTATAATTGATGATGATTCTTAAAACTATTGAATCTCAGGGTTTCCAGGAAGATTCAACTTTTACTCTTCCTTATTCTTCATGGTAATTTCTGAAGACTACTAGTATATGCCTTATATTTCATTGATACTTTTAAAATGATGGTTTGGAAATAGGGCTTACTTTTTTATTTGCTTTCTTTGAGACAGAGTCTCACACTGTAGTGCAGGCTGGCTTTGAACTCACTATGCAGCCCTGTGTCTGGCCTTGAACTTGAGGCCATCCTCCTGTGTCAGCTTATGGAGTGCTGGGATTAATAGGCTTGCACCACCACACCCACTCAACTTACTCTTTATGGTGTACATTTGTTGAGTGGATAAATGTGTTTACTATTGAAGTCTATTCCTTTCCATTGGTAAATATTAGTAACATTGTGTCCAGGCAGAGTGCTAGAGATGGGAGAAAAAAACATAGTTCTTGCCAGGAAGTAGTCATAGCTTAAGAAGTGAAATCACAAACACATGTTTGTGGTAGTACAGAGAAAAGGCCTAATGTGGAATTGTCATAAGCTGGAAGAGTTTTCAGAAAAGACCTTTGAACTGGGTAAAGGAGGATTATGGTTTTAATTTATGCTTGGGAAGGGTAAGGACCAATGAAAAGACCTTTCCAGCCATCTATGTCATAGCCAAAAGATAAAAACAGTAGGACATTTGAAAGTCATTTGGGGATGGAAGAACATAGAAGAATAGGAGAGCTGTGAGCTGTGAATTTCACAGAGGCAGCAGCCTAACTACAGACAACTTTTTCCCATTGACTTATACCTGTGTAGAATGGAAACTCCGGAGGCTGTTAACTGGAAATGTATACATATAGAAAAGTTGGACATTACATTAGGACTGTGAAAACTGGAAGGAGGGAAGAAAGGAGGTGCAGAAGTTTGGAGACTAGTCAGGAAACTATGAAGATGATGGAGTAAAAAATATGAGGGTCTGAGGTGAGAGAGTAGACATAGACATGAAAGGATGAGAAAGAAAAAGATGTTGAGGAGGAGAGAATTTATTTTATTTATTTGTGAGAGAAAGACACATACACACAAACACACACACACACACACACACACACACACACACACACACAGAGAGAGAGAGAGAGAGAGAGAGAGAGAGAGAGAGAGAGAGATTGAGAGAGAGCAAGTGAGAATGGGCACACTAGGGCCTCTGACCACTGCAAATGAACACCACTTTTTGCAACTGGCTTTAAGTGGGTTATGGCAAATTGATCCTGGGTCCTTTGGCACCTTAACTGCTAAGCCATCTCTCCAGGACAGGAGAGAAATTTTTAATAACTAATTATAGCTGGAAAACTTAAATTTAAAGGCTTGGTGGAAGCTACTGAAAACAAGAAAAGACATTTGAGTAAATAAAAAAGAGCTGACTAAGTAGCAAAATTCAAACCAAATAGAGGGTGGTATTCCATAGCCTATGTGTCCAGCTGTGTATAGGCAGAGAAACAGTGCCTGCTACTCATTCTTTCAGTGATTCATTCATTCTCTCATTTGTCGATATTTTTGTGTGTCTGTAGGGTGCCAGGCTCTGTCTAGATGCTAACAACAAAGAGCTCGAAAATAAAATCAGTCCCTGTTCTCTCAGAGTATATCTCCTACTAGAGGGAAGGCATCTTACAAAAGCAAACACATGGAATAATTTCAAATAATTACAAGTAACAAATAGAAATTAAAGCAAGATCCCATGTCAGAGCATGCTTTAGGCTGGTATGTCAGGGAAGACCCCTCCAAGAATGATGAGAAGGGGCCAGCCTGTGTTCCATATGGAAAGAAACTAAACAAGAACAAGATCCTTAGAGAAAAAACTAGACTGGTGAGGTGGAAAGGGCAGTGTGCTATCTTAGAGAGGGTGACTGGAATGAGACCATTGGGAAGGAAGCCAAGGACCAATCATGTAAGCTTCAATTAACCAGCAAACAACATGGATTTCATTCTAAGTCCAACGGGAAGCCAGCACAAGATGTAAGATATCTCAGTGATATGACCGAGTTTATGTTTGCAAGTGTTCACTGTTGTGGGCAGCGGAAACTAGATTAAAAACCAGATGAGCAGTGGTCCAGATGAGAAACAGTAGTGGCTGGGACGTGGTGGCAGAGCTCAGGCAGATTGTGGATATATTTTAGAAACGGAGTTACTAGTGTGTGCTGATGGGGAGGACATTGGCAGAGAGCTGCTGGTTGCCTGAGGATTCTAATTTTGAAGGTTGCTGGACCTAAGGAGTGGGAGAATCAAGAGTTTAATTTTTTTTTTTTTTTTTTTTTTTTTTTCGAGGTAGGGTCTTGCTCTAGTTCAGGCTGAGTTCAAGGCCACCCTGAGACTACATAGTGAATTCCAGGTCAGCCTGGACTATAGTGAAACCCTACCTCTTAACACCAAAAAACCAAAAACCAAAACAAACAAACAAACAAACAAACAAAAAAGACATCTCTATCATACCCTCAAAGGTGCTCAGGGACTATTGCTGAAGAGATGACAGAAAGAATGTAAGAGCCAAAGGAAGGGGAGGACTGCTTACAATACTGTCTTCCAGACACAAAGGGGCCTCATAGTGGCTGACACTACCTACTCAAGACCTGCATAACAGGAGGAAAAAATGATGACATCAAAATAGAAGAGAGGCTAGTTGAAAAGAGGAAGAGAGTCAATGCAAGTGGGATTTGGAAATTAGAAAACAGAGAGTGATGAGAGTGCATTATGATCCTGGTATATTGTCTATATGTATGGAAGTTGTCAATAATACGTTCAAAAGAATTTGATACATTCATCATCACTGATGACTTCAACAAGAACAGACTGAGTAGAATGGAGGGATGGTGTAGCCGTTACCTTCTCCCTGCTGGGAAGGAAGAAGACCCAACCACAAGCAGCACATGGGAGGCGCAAGGGTTTATTTAGCCTTCAGTCTCAAAGGGAAGCTTTATCATGGTGAGGAAGGCACAGCAGCCAGGGTCCCATCTCCACATCAGTGACAAGGAAATGGTCTGAGTGAGCTACTTCTGAACACCCAGTGAGCTAGACCCATAAACCTCAAGGTCGGCCCCCAGGAACCCACCATCTCAGCCGGGCTACACCTTCCAAAAGCTTTATAACTTTCCCAAAGTTGACAATAGTTGGGGAACAAGTATTCAAAACTCAGGAGTTTATAGGGGACATTTTCTTTAAACCATCACAGATGGAAAACTTGATAAGAGTGAATTGAGGAGAGGATGAGGTATGGAAGTAGATTTTATTTTATTATTTATTTATTTATTTACTTGAGAGAGGGAAGAAGGCAGAATGAGAGAGAGAGAGAGAGAGAATGGGCATGCCAGGGCTTCCAGCCACTGCAAATGAACTCCAGATGCATGCGCCACCTTATGCATCTGGCTTATGTGGATACTGGGGAATCGAGCCTTGAACCGGGGTCCTTAGGCTTCACAGGCAAGTGCTTAACCACTAAGCCATCTCTCCAGCCCTGGAAGTAGATTTTTTTTTTTTAATTTATTTATGAGAGAGAAAGAGAGAGAGAGAGGGTGCAAGGGCCTCTAGCCATTGCAAACGAACTCCAGATGCATGCACGTGCCTCTGGCTTACGTGGATTCTAGGGAGTTGAATCTGGGTCCTTAGGCTTTGAAGGCAAGTGCCTTAAGTGCTAAGCCATCTCTCTAGTCCCTGGAAGTAGATGTTTTGTCTTTCAAGACATTCTCCTGTGTAAAGAAGGAGGAAAATTTAAGGTTGTTGTTATTTATAAATAATAAATTATATTAAAATTATATTAAGCATTTTATCAACAACCTTTGTACATATAGACAATACCATGGTCATAATCCCCTCTCATCACCCTCCCTTTTCTCTCATCTCAGCCACCCCTCCACTGAATCCTTTCTTCTTTCCAACTAGTCTCTCTTCTATTATGATTCCATCATTTTTCCTTCCTATTATGCAGGTGTGCTACACATTTTTAAAGACATTGTTTACAATGCTCTCAACAACTGTCAGGGTAGATATTTTATTCCCACATATAAATAGTTAAATAGAAGAGCGTAAAGATAAGCAAACATTTGAAGGTCACATAGTGAGCAAAGGCAGAGACAGAATTCAAGCCCAGCTTTGTTTTGGTTGAAGCTGTATCTTCTTCCATTATACCATATTCCCACCATAGATGCCAATTGCACCACTGTCATTGTTTTCAGGGACTTGAGACTTTCTTCTCAGTTTCTGAATTTTGCCTGTAATGCTCCTAAGATTTCACTAATGAAATTAAAAAAATCTATTATATGGAGTTTTTCAGACTTGAGTTATTAGTTAAAATGCCAATAACCAAGTCCCTTAAAGGAAACCCTAAACTTTACCTTTATTTGTCTTAAGCATTCCTACTCTTATGACTGCTCCACCCCAAACAGGTCTCTCCCCCCCTCAACATCTCTCCTGTCACAGGTAAGTTTTTTGGGGAACTTATCTCATGCAGCTCTCATGTGGTCTCTCTGGTATGTGGATCCTCATGCAGAATGCAAATTCTACCTGGGCACGGACTCTCCTTTGTTTACTGTTATATCTCAAAGTTAATGTGTTTGACACAGTGCAAGGCACACAGTAGATGATTGCTCAATGACATTTTGACAACTGAAGAAATGATTAATGAATAGTTACCATATGGGGGCTGGAGAGATGGCCTGGCAGTTAAGGCACTTGCCTGTGAAGCATAAAGGACACAGGTTCGATTCTCTAGTTCCCTTGTAAGCCATATGCACAAGGTGGCACATATGTCTGGAGTTCATTTGCAGTTGCTAGAGGCCTTGGATTGCCTATTCTCTCTCTCTCTCTCATCTGCATCTCTCACTCTCAAATAAAAAAAATACATAAATAAATACATATAAATATATTTGTATAAATAAATAAATACAATATAAAAAATGGTTACCATATGGGAAGTAGTGACTGAACTCAAATGAACAACTTCAGTCCGTGCTGACTGGGGTGTGGGGGAGACAACAAAACAAAAGCGCCTTACTTAAAGTAATAAAGCCCGTGATCAACAGGATCACCCTCCAGCACTCCATGGAGCTGGCTCCCTGCCAGGAGTGTCCTCTCCTCTCCCTCACCTGCTTAGGTTGCCCATGAGACTTCTATCCTGCCGCAGTAACATACAGCTCATGTTGGTAGTTTACAAAGCATGTACAGGTATGCTACTTTAATAACCTGAGGGAGGGATTCAAGTCCTGCAGATGGGAGTTTGAAGAATGAGAAAATGTCAGTGAGTAGGTAAGGACTGAAACAGTGTGCTAGATGCTCATCTCTGGCTCTAAGATGTGCACGCTTCCTGTGTGGTCCCCTTAGACTTTCTACCAAAGACTATCGTAATCACTTTCACAGTCTATCCATGCAAGGTCAATGCCAGGTGACTTTTGCCTATGAATAAACCTTTCTGTTGACAGAGACATCTATTCATAACTTTAACCTTGAGTTCATCTTGCCCATTTCTGAAAAGCAGGAAGAACAAAAAAAAAAAGCTAAATACTAATGGTGGTTTGTAACTTGCTGAGACATTCACATACAATGGTCCAGGGAAATAGGTGAAATAAATTTTATTGTCCTCATGTTTGAGATAAATTATCTCAATCTGAGGAAGGAAAAGGTTCAAGGTTACCCACTGAAAGCAGATTGATTAAAATCCTGGGTTCTTGGAGGAACACTACTTGAGTTTAATTCCAGGTCCAACTATTTACAAGTTACATGATCTTGGGGGAGAGATCCGTAACTCTCTGCTCATCATTTTCTTATCTGCAAAACAGAAATAATATCAAGTAGTCTATACTCCAGATTACCATAGGATTCAATCTGTTTCTTTGTGTAAGGCATTTTGTATATTTTGGCATACAATAAGCTCTCACTTAAGGCTGGCTAACAGGTGACAGAGCCAGGCTATGGGCTTAGTTGTTGGATTCAAGTTTGGTATCTACTTAGCAAAGCAATTAGAAATAAATTTCTTTTAAAATGCTCTTTTCAGGGGCCTTTGAGGCTCAGGATTTTTACTTAACTCCTAACTGAATTGCGTAGTGAAGACGAGCATTTGATGTTGCTACATCTAAAATTGTGGAATGTAATTTTGGCAGAGTGTGATGAGCCTAGTATCACCATGAAGAGGTTTCTTTTCATAATTTTAGACCTTGAGCAAGTGTAACATGTCTTTTGTTATGACAGGGGCTCAGATTTATTGTGTGTCAAAGAAGCTTTTCCTTCAACTTGAGGGATTTAACATGGCAGCGGACACTGCGTCAATTATTTAATATTACTTTTTCTATCTCTTTCAATTTCTTCTTTCTTAAAAAATATTTTATTTATTTATCATAAGGGTAGGGATGTAGAGAGAGAGAGGGAGAGGGAGGGAGGGACAGAGACAGAGGGAGAATGAGAAACGGGCTTAGGTCTACTTCAGAGATGAGGTCTTGGGAGCCTCTGTGTCTCTGGATCTCTGGTTTGGTAGGGGTTGAGTGTTCTCTGTGTCTACCTCCTTCTCCCTTGTGCTGGTACCAGGTTCACCAAGAAAACAGCACTCTTGCTCATTTCCCCAATTACTCTATGGTTTCAGCTGGGGCCCTAATAAGGTGCAATGGGCTGATTCTTTTCTCAGGTTCTGTGCCCATCTGAAAAGAGAAGCAAATTCTCCAATGAAGATTGAAGTCAGCACCAGGTAAATGGGATAGCTATTACTATTAGAGAGAATTTAATAGGTGTAGGCCCTCTTGGATGAGCCCATTTTTGCTTAAATACTTTAAAATAATCATACATTACATTTCCCCATGTGAGGCATGTAAACATGGAAGGGAAAGAATGCTTTGGAACAGAAGCAGTACTAAAGGGTACTTATGAATTTGGGAGAATGCTAGCTTTCAAAAAAAATTATATCTTGACACTATTTTATGTATAGAAAGCATATATTAGTTATGTAATAAAAACTCAGGGTGAACTGGGCATAAGAGTACATGCCTTTAATCTCAGCACTTGAGAGGCAGAGGTAGGAGGATCACTGTGAGTTTGAGGTCAGCCTGGGACTACAGAGTGAGTTCCAGGTCAGCCTGGAATAAAGGAAGATTCCCACCTCGAAAAGACGCCCCCCCAACAAAAATCAGGGCTGGGAAGATAGCTCCGTGGTTAACGATGCCTACTTGCAGAGTCTGCTGGCCTAGGGTTTGATTCCACAGTAACCATGGGTGCATGAATGAGCACATGTCTGAAGTTTGTAAGGCCTGTGCACATGCTCTCTCTCTCTCAAATAAATAAAATAACCAGAAAATTTTAAATCAAGTAAGAAAATATTCTGAAGATATTTTTTCTTTTATAGTTGCCGATTCACATGTTTACTTTTGAAGCTCCTTGACCCCAGGAAACATTCTGATCAGATACTTCTGAGGCGCCCAACAGTGAGGCTTTTTATCCTTGCCAGCAGTCAAACCTTTGACCTTGATCTCAACAGCACAAAGTTCCAATGGAACAAATATTCCCTGCTTACAAATTATCCTAGCAAACTCAGAGACTGCCTGCAAATTGTATAAATATGCACTGGGTCATGCACCTCTTTAATTAACAAAGATTTAATATTTTAATTAATAAAAATTATGATACTTGAACTTCACTAGAGTGTGAAATGAAAACTATAAATTCTGAGCTTTGGATAATATAGTATGTGTCAATAGCCCTTCTCTTGCCCATTACTCAGGTTTTCAGAAAAATAATGTGTTTGGTGTCATTTAAACTGTGTCTGCTGTTGTCACTGCCATCTATAGGTTTTGGCTAAGTAAAGTCTTTGAAACATGACTCTCCTCAGCAGAAAGGAATCTGCATCTCTTGGCATAACGATGACAATCTTTGGTCTTCCTGTGCAAGATTTACAACTGTGACCTTTAGCTCCATTTCTCCTGGAGTGGAGTCCCTTTAAGTTACCAGTGATGAGTGCCTGGAGTTACCAGGTCACCGTGAATTGCCTAATACAATGTTAGATTCGTGCTTCGCAAGGGCTGGCCAGTATTATGGACATGAAACAAAGTGAATTTTAATGTCTGTGGAAGGCACAGCTCTGATATATGAGCCACTCCAGTAATGATGAATTTCTATGACAGGAGATTTCACCATCAGTACCCAGCCTCGTCCATCCTGGCCACCCTTTACTTCATAGAATGTTACAGACTCACTTTTAATAGATGAAATAATCAGAGCCTACATTTAAAAGAGATGGAAAAAGTTACAAGGTAGCCCTATCCTTGGGTCAGCTTTTTGCTAGCCGGATGAAGAGACTGTAAATGGGAGATGAGGCACAGCTGCAAATAATATCCTCCCATTCTCTTCATTCTCCACCACTGACACAGTGAATGGAAGCCTTCTTACTACAGTTTCAAAATGAGTTTTTTTTTTTGTCGGGCGTGGTGGTGAGCGTCTTTAGTCCCAGCACTTGGGAGGCAGAGGTAGGAGGGTCATCATGAGTTCAAGGCCATCCTAGAGCTACAGAGTGAGACACTGCCTCAAAAAACAAGCAAAAGGGGCTGGAGAGATGGCTTAGCAGTTAAAGCATTTGCCTGCAAAGCCAAAGGATTCCGGTTCGATTCTCCAGGACCCACGTAAGCCAGATGCACATGGGGGCACATGCATCTGGAATTCGTTTGCAGTGGCTAGAAGCCCTGGCGTGCCCATTCTCTCCCTCTCTCTCTCTCTCTCTCTGCCTCTTTCTCTCTCTCAAATAAATAAATAAATAAATAAATAAATAAATAAATAAAACATTTAAAAAAATAAACAAAATCCCCACAAAACTAGTATTTTGTTTGATTAAATTATGTACTTGTATGTGAGTGTCAAGAAATAATAGCATAAGAGTCTGATTTTTACTATTTAGTATTGCCTAGTTTTAACAGGAGCCTGTATAAAACTAGACTGCATCTACCTATGTCAGCAACACTAGGTGGCGCTCGAGGGTTGCTTTTCCAGTGTGGTCCCACAGTTCCAAGTTGCTTCTACATTAATTACCTCCTTTAAAAAGAGCAAACATGCTATTTAAACAAAGGACCCTGTAGTTGCTGTTTCTGTATTTATAGTCATGTAATCGATATGTTGGAAGAGTAATTAATTTTTAAGCTCAATCCCTGGGGAGATCAAATGTTAGTGGAGTTAATGGATGGAACAGGCTTCATTGTTCTAAAGCAACACTAATGATAAGGCGGGGAAGAAAGTCAAGGGTTGTAAACAGTTGTGCCATCAAACACAGTCGTAAAGCAGCAGTGCAACGTGATCATGGGGCGCTGACCTCTGGTCTCCTTCCGTACAGCTGTGGTTGCTGCTGTAGGCAACTGAATGATTGAAAGGGTCCCCTAACTCACCTTTCAGGACATTTCCTCTGCAATCAATGTCGATGGAGTTATTATTCCAAATAAATAGTTTTGGTTTCATGGCCTCTCTGTTAGAAAACCTTTCATTATTGCCAGTTTCCTACCATCGTAGGTGATATCAAAGCGCTCTATGATTTGGGCTCTGTCCACACTTCCTGGAATCCTAGTTCCAAGAGCACTATGTGACTCTTTATCTAAAACATTTTCATGGTGTTCCTGCAGGCTAGATCATGTGCTGTCTTCCTTCAAGGGAGTGTACAACCTGGAGCATCATACTCATTAACACGGATGGTTGCAGGTGGGCTGGTATCATTGGAGCTGGGGAGATGGAAGCCACAAAGAGTACAGTCCTCATTTGCTTTTATCTCCTCCTGGCACTCAAGCCCGTCTTTGAATTTTAAACCCACTATTTCCATACCACACGAAAATAAGAAAGGTGATTTTGTTACAGGCAGAAACTTAGGGGTGATTGAACACTGACCTCACTAATAATGGGCACATTTTCATATCTTTCCCAAGTATTATCATATTCAAATAATGTGAAAATTTGTCAATCTTTGTATTCCCTACATGGTCTAAGCCTTAGACCACATGCAACACAAGTGACTCCATAAATGTTGAATTTACTGGAATTTCAGTTATAAAACTTGATCAAAGGAGCAAGGGGGATGATTGTGTCAGGGATAGTTCATTGTTTTTCTTTTGGACCAATTATCAAATGAGGAAATTAAAAAAAATATTTATGTATTTATTTATTTATGAGAGAGAAAGAGAGAAAATGTGTGTGCCAGGACCTCTAGCTACTGCAAATGAACTCCAGACACATGTGCCACCATGTGCACCTGGCTTATGTGGGTGCTGGGGAATTGAACATGGGTCCTTAGGATTTGCAGGCAAGTACCTTAAATGCTCTATCCAGCTTGAGGAAAAATTTAAATGGCATATTTCACAGAGATCATTGTTGATCTTAATTTGGCATACACACTGTTAAAGACTGTCAGTTGTCTCTCAATATTCACTCCATTTAACAGAACCCTGTTATTTGGCTGGGCAAATTGGGGCCAAGAATAAAGGACAGCATTTCCCAGTCACCTCCTAGCATCCATACATAGTTCTTCATTTAAAATTAATATATCTTACTTATTTATTTGTACATGGGGGGCATGTGCTCCAGGGTCTCTTGCCACTGCATACAAGTTCCAGACACATGTGCCATTTTTTATATGGGTACTGGGGAACAAAACCTGATCCTTCAGGCCTTGCAAGCAAGCACCTTTAACTGCTGAGCCATCTCTCCAGACCTAGATGTAGTTCTGTACATTCTGGTCAAATATGTTAGTTGAAACATTTTGGGAATTTTTTTGAAAACTTTTTTATTGACAATTTTTATACTTTTATATAATGTATTTCGATTATAACCCCCTCCCATTACCTTCTCTTAATAGTTGTGAGGGTTTTCAGGAAGGTTCTTAGAGTATGCTGACTCAATCTTTTTTCTTTCTTCCTCAGGAAACCATCTGGACTATATGATGAGCATGAGAATAGAAGCCATGTGCCCGCTGGTCTGAATGTATTTTTCACAAAGCATGTGTTGGAGAATACGCAACCCCCTCCCCCGCAATGTAACGGGGTTGAAGGGGTGGAGCCTAATGAAAGAACAGGCAAGAAGGGCTGTGTCATCATGAATGGATAACGCCATTGTGGAGGGGGTAGGTTCATTCTAAAAGAGCAAATTGGGCCTTTTGTTTTCCTTTTTGCCTTCCCTTTGCCTTTCACCAAGGGAGGGTCACAGCAAGAAGACCCTTGCCAGATGCAGGTCCCTATATCTCAGATCTTTCCAGAGCTGGTACCCCTTTGTTAATTATAAATTACCCACTATCTGCTATTCAGTTACAGCAGCACAAAATGGACTGAGACACATCCTTTGGATGGTGAGGCAGAAAGATGGGAGCCTGGGTCCCTGATAACACACTATCGTTCCAGACCAGCCCCCAACTGCCCATCCCTTAACCTGTTTTGGCAAGAAAAATCATCTCATCTTGTGCAATGCACAATTGTTTGGGATTTTTCTGAACATAATCCTAACATGCTCAAGATTAATGTTGGATTGTACCTTTTTATTATTTTTAGAGACTTTATCGATTTAGGATTACATAAACTTATTGTCTGAATGTAGGCAGGAACGAAGGTATTTAAAGGGAACAGCTAAAGGCAGGATACATAATTTTCTACTTTAAAATAGAAGACAATCTGAGACATATTTTGTGTCAGTTCAGTAGTACAAATGTTAGAATAACTTGAATGAAAATGCTTCAGAGGAACAGAAGAGACCTGTCACTTTGGATTCCTGCTGAGACGCATAAAAGTTTCCTAGTGTATGGTCTTGGCTCACCCTTAGATAAACTGAGCTGAAGGAAGTGTGATTTTGTTTTTAACTATTCCTTAGGGCAAGTAGTGACTCGATTCGGCTTCTAGAACCAGAGATTAATTCTATTTGCACAGCAGGAGTGGGTACAGAGGAAGAGGTATAAAGGAGGAGGAAATTCACTCAAACATGCATAAGTTTATTTAAGCTTTCTAGATAGAAACATTACATTTTATGTTGAGATAAGTAACTCTTTCTCAATTTCACCTCTGTGACCTTTAAATAGGCCCGGAGGTTGTGTCCTTGACTCCTCAGAGCTTCTGTCACTAAGTGATCTCAGTCTGGCTCCATGACTTTATGTCACCAAATGCTGATGTCTGTCTGTCTATCGTCAATGGACAGATTGGAATATATGCCTCCTGGGGACAATAGACTAGCATATTTCCTGCTGCCTTTTCCTTTCTTAGAATACAGCCTGTTATGTAGAATACGCTGAAGAATATTTTTATTCGTTTTGCTTATGTATGTGTGCATGGGATGTTTACAATTATGCATGTCTATATGTGTGTGGGAACATGCGTGTGTGGGAATATATGGAGGCCAGAGGGTGAAGTAAGCATCTTCTTTAATTTCTCCCACCTTTTTTTTTTTTTCTTTTTCATGGTAGGGTCTCACTCTAGCCCAAGCTGACCTGAAATTCACTTCGTAGTCTCAGGGTGGCCTCGAACTCATGACAACCCTCCTCCCTCTGCCTCCCGAGTGCTAGGATTAAAGGCGTGCACCACCACGCCCAGCCCTCCACCTTCTTTTTTGAGACAAGGGCTCTTGCTGAACCTTGAGCTTACCAGTTCAGCTAGCCAGCAAGCTTCAGGGATCTTCTTGTCTCTACCTCCCCAGAGCTGGTATTATGTGCCACCATGCCCAGCATTTATTGGGTGCAGTAATCCAAATTCATGTCCTCTTTATTGTATAGCAGACATTTTATTAATTGAGTCATTTTCCTAGTCCCCTCAATACTAATTTTGAATTAAATAAATGAAAAACAAAAATTTCACCATAGGCTAGTGGTGAGTTAATAGAAGAACTGGGTTGGGGACCTGGGCCTACCTTGCTTCACACCCTTGTACTTTTCATGTCCTACTGAGGAATCAATCAGGACTGAGTTCTCCACTGATATTAAGTCAAGAGCAACTTTAGGTAAATGAAGTCAACATTTTCAGAAAAGATAAAACTCGTATTCCCTGTAAGCAATTTTACCAGAACTCCACATTTTAAAAAATTATTTAGATAATTATTTCAATTCTCCCTTTTCTTTGCTATCATTTTAGTATTCTTTTGATGTATGCAGAACTATTTCCTTTTAAAAATAATGCTGTCCCTATCGTTAGGAACTAGCTCATTTTCTTTCCAAATTTTCTTTTGGGTCATGTAGATATGACCCAATGGTCACTGTAATAATGCTGTTCTTTCAAAGCATAAAGATCTTATTTTCTTATGAGAACTTGAATGTGAAGAAAAAAAAAGCCACCTCATATAGTGTGAAAATGCTTGTTTTTCTTGGTGATATTTCATTTCCTTAGCCAGAATATTTTCTTCTGTTTTCCATTGTCAGCAGACAAAAAAGATACAATTAAATCAAGGAAACCTGGCAGGGTTGATTTTGGAAAATCAAATGAATTCAGTTTCTGATTTGAACAAAGAGCAATTTGTCATGTTGGAAAAACACTGCTCTGAGGAGCTTCCAGTGTGGCATGCCTGCCTTCCCATGAGCCAGGACACAGCATCAGACCTGAGTGTGTGTTTACCTTCTAGAAGGGGCAATGACCTCACCTCAAACTTTGAACTCCACAGAGGACGCTGAGCAGTTGAAGGGCCAGCTCACATCCCAGGCCAGGACTCACCTCTACAATTCCGCACCATCCCCAACGTGAGGGCCCCTCATGTTGAATCCCTGGTGATCCCAGCAGATTATAAATTACAAATAGAAAAAGTAAAACTTAAAGTCTTCAGAAATGACCACTGCCACTTCTTGACAGCTTCCCCTGCATTGTGTTTTTCAGTCTTTGCACAATCTTGTGAGGAAGTCCCTGTTAGCACTTCCTATTTTACAGAATTTGGAAACTGAGGTGAGGAGGATTGAACAAAGTGGTCCAAACATCGCAGTACTGTTAACTGGTGAATGGATTCAGACCTAGCATGTGCGATTCCAGAATATGTCCACCTGACCTCTGGGTTCCTCTAGTGCAGTGACAGCCAGAGTAGGCCTGCCAGGCAGGCTGTGGGCTGTGATTTAGGACAGGATTAAGACAGTCATCTGAGGGCAGGCGATTCAGGTTTCCACACGTGGCCCTTATGTAACGGACAAAATTAGGTTAGGTGTGCTTGTGCCAGAAGGACAGTTGGAGTGAAGCAAAGTGACTTGCTACATTGAATCACCCATTTTCTGTGGCGTCTGCTTGCCACACGCTAAGTAGCATAGTGCAAGTGAGCGAGAAGCCGCCCATCAGCTGAAGTTCTGAAATAATCCTGTGCGGAATGCTGTTTACAAGGAACCAGTGATTTATATGAATTATCTCAGTTGAAAATCCTTTATAAACTCTGAGTGGTTCTGGAAACTTCCATTTGCAAAAGAGAACAAGAACTTGAGAAAAGTGTAATATTTGGCTAGTTTTTAAATTGGGTTTTGGCAAATGGAAATAAATCTCTTTCTTTAATTTCTTTTGATGAAGAGAAACTAACTCCAATCTCTTCTAGTGACCGGAATACTGTCACTAGAGCACTAAATGATAAACCTCTGAGAGGAAGGATGGTCAAATACTTTGATCTAGCCTTGAGTATATAGCCCAAATCTGAGGGGAGTATTTTTGGTGAGAGGTCAAAGTCACAGAGGTTTAGAGGCAAGCCCCACTATGGAAGCAGAGTCACAAATACTATAGTCAATAAGCCAGACACCAATGGAGGTTCAACCAATGTGTCTGGTTTTGTTTGGACCCTTTTGCAGGGTAGAATATTTCTGTAACATACAGGAGCTTTAAAACGGTGGTTAGTCTGGAGAACAAGGCTGGAAAGATGGGGACAGTGGTCAGAGGGTATTTCTTGTTCACTTGATAGAATTTGGCCCAGTTAATTAAATTTTTTTTTTCATGAGGATATATTTGATAATAAACCAGTGAGTGAGAAAGAAAAATCTAAGAATGGGCCTAGGTTTGTAAGCAGGTAAATGCTGCAGAGATGTCATTTTGGCAGCTGTTTTTAGGTTATTAGGAGGCAGTGACACAAAGAGGACAGAATCTGAAGGCCGATGGTCAGAATGATCTTGGAATGATGGTTTCTAAAGTAGTGTAATGTGGAGACATTGTTCTCAAGCTCCTATGGAGGAAAGACTGTGGGGTGTCTTCAGGTCAGAGTACTACTTGCACTAGAGGGAGTTCTATTGTTTATTAACAGTTCAATGCTCTCAAAGTTAAACAAGCCACAGCATACCTTCAAAGCAAAATTCTGGGACAGATACATGAAAGATAAAAAGCTATAAAGAATATGTTTCTAATATGAAGCACAAATGAATAGGAACCAAGAACACTACGTAACATGTTTTTTTTTTTTCATTCTCTCCCTACCCACCATGAATCAATCAGCCCTACATTTTTTTTTTTACTGTCATTTTAAGCATTCATTTACTAAACTAACAGCATTTCATTAAGCAAGACTAATCCCTCAGAGTGTTACCTTCACCCATTAGCTTTCAGACAGTCATTAATTCCTGTGACATGTCCTGGGATGAGATCATCATTATTATTATTGTCAAAGAAGTTCTTTTTTGTAAAAAAAAAAAAAACAAAACAAACAAAAAAACAAACAAACACAATCTTTGCAGTTTTAACCCCAGGTATTTTCTTTCTGTGATGCTTTCTCGTTCTGGATGGCACCTTGCTGTTTCTTAGGTGTTTCCAGAGACCCTGTCTCTTCCACTGACACTGTTTAATCCTGCTTGACTAACCGCACGTTAGAAGCAGCTTTGCAGCAGGATGGCAGAAGGATATTTGAGTGGGTTTTCTTTCTTGGGACTTCTGAAGTCACTGCGAGGACCATGTGACTGAAGTGTGATCTCTCAGAGCAGGATTTCACAAAGGCTCTGTGCTTGTTTATAAGAATTGCTGCCACTGATGAATATGGTGGTTGTTTAGACACAGTCTGCAGAAGGAAAACCCCTGCTCCACTCTGATGGAAAGAGCAGATGTCACAGGAACAAAGTGGCAAACGTCAAAGTAAGGGCTGGCAGAGTTCATTACCCCTTCCCAGCACTCTCAGTACCAGAGGCAGAGAGCTGCGGTGGAGCACAATGGTAGGGCTCTTGTCTAATATGAGCCAAGCTTTGGTTTTGATCTTGACCATTGCAAAATAAAATAAAATAATAAAATATACAACCAAATAAGAGATGGAAGGACAACATAAAACCAGGGAGAATTAAAAACAACCACAAAAGGTAGATGGAATATGATACTTACAAATTCCAGGCTGTCCAATAAAAATAACTGATATAGCAGATCCCAGGGACTGAAAACGAGGAACACAAATGGTTTGGGGAGAAGTCAGTTCTGACATGTTTGGATGCCAAAGATTTTTAAAGTTGATCTCTTTTGGCCTGGTAAGATTTTATGCATTTTTGTCGTTCCAGCTGAGAGGTCTAAGGATTATTGGATGTATCTGCCAGCCTGGAGTTCATGTGGTAAAAAGATGCATTCATGTGACAATGAAAAGTGAATGCATAAAGACAAACAGCTTCTTTTCACAAAAGGGATGAAAAGTAATTATTACAATCTGGGGCCAGTATTCCAAAAATTATGCGAAATTAGTAATTTATTTAAATTAGAAACTTGTTTATGCATCTGCAAAATGATCCTTTTCATCTCAGAACTGCTTTTCCAAAGCTACCTGGTTTTCAGAAGGTTTAGCAAGAGGGTTTAAGTGCCCAAGAGAACAGTCTTTGAAAGCTATTCTAAATTTGCCCATATAGGGAACTATAGTTCTCTCTCTCTCTTTTTACAATAGCAACAATAATAAACGGCTAGGAGTTATTTTGGATATTAACTATATGGAATGATAACAAATTAATATGAGCTTTTTAATGGTAAAAAAGAAAACACATTCATCAGAGAAATATCTAATGGAGAAAAGGGAGAAGACAAAAATTCCTTCTGTCTGAATATTTGCCTTGAAGCCAACACTGTGCCAGGTGGATGGCAGAACAGTAAGTCCTGTCAGTGATGGACTTTTCATTTTCACAGATGTACTTTTTCCATTTTCCTAGATTTCTGCTCCAGGGTCACATGGTAAGTCAATAGTGCTTATAAACCTCTCAGTATTGAGATCAATACCTTTGGCTGACGTAATGTAGACCTTTGGTGTGATTTACAACAAAGGACAGCTTGGACAAGCCTCTGTTTTATTACCTTCAATTCACCAACTGAAATATTTCATTGGGTTATGACTGAAGTTCTTTCCAGTTTTTTGATAGATAGGGAATTGAGATAGTCCTGAAGAAAAAAGGTCAAGTTTGAAAAGAAAAATAAAGCAAGGAGTAAGTATTACTTCCTTTAGGACATAATGTCTGCATACCTTTCTATGTCATAAAATTGTCTAAAGTGCCGAGATGAGTCATGACTGTGTAGTTACTTGTGTGTATCTACATATATGAATGGACAAGAATACTCATGCTGTGTTCCTTATCTTCTAAACACATGACATACAGTACAGGATTTTGTCTACTTCTGCCTGAACTTGAACCCAAATGGTCATTAACAACCCATTTGAACAAAATGAGGAATGATAATCTGTAGACACCAGGGCTGAGCACAGCGACTCTATCGTTATGCCTTCATTTTATTTATTTAATTATTTATATATTTATTTATTTGAAGGAGAGAGAGAACAAGAGAGAGAGAGAGAGAGAGAGAGCGATAAAGAGAATGGGCATGCCAGGGCCTCTAGCCACTGCAAGTAAACTCCAGATGCATATGCCACCTTGTGCATATGGCTTACGTGGTTACTGGGGTATTGAACCTGGGTTCTTAGGCTTCGCAGGCTAGTGCTTTAACCACTAAGCCATCTCTCCAGTCCATCACTATGCCTTCATGCAACAACATTTTAGATAGATTGTGCTCCCCGTCTACTGTGTATGCTGTACCTCATGCACTATACAGTTTGAGGAGTAATCAAGAAAAAAACAACAGGAAAGCAGTCACTGGCAAAGTAGTTAAAGGAACAGCAGGAAGTATACAGAGATGAGGCAGAGCATCCTTTGTATCTTGCATTGAGGCGAAAGGTGCCACTGTTGTGCCAGCATATTGTCATTCTTCCTTTAGCCACCTTCACCTTCTCACTCATTAATGCTCAAGGATGAGCTAGAATCCCAGTTGTGAGGTGAATATGTGCATTTTAAAACCTGGGAGGTCTTTTCAGGGCAACCACAGGTAACCCTCACATGGGCTTTTACTGTGCAAAACTAAGGATCATAAGAATACTGCAGTTATTGAGCAACAACAGTGTGCCAGGTGTTTTCTGCACTCACTGAGTCCTGCAATAACTTTGTGAGTTAAGCATGATTCACCTATTTGACAGATGAGGAAGTAGGTCTAGCGATGTTCAATGTGTGGTCCAAGCTGACTCAAGGCTTAGTCCTGCGTCTAAGGCTTTGCCCAAGAGCCCAGATTTTTTTTTTCTGTTTAAATTATGCTTTTTCAAGGCATTTATAGATCTAAGGCATGCAAAGGTTTTAAAAAATTTTTTCTTTTTAAGGTAGGGTTTCACTCTAGCTCAGGCTGACCTGGAATTCACTGTGTAGTCTCAGGGTGGCCGCGAACTTACGGCAATCCTTCTACCTCTGCCTCCTAAGTGCTGAGATTAAAGGTGTGCGCCACCATACTTTTTTGGTTTTTCGAGGTAGGGTCTCACTCTTGCCCAGGCTGACCTGGAATTCATTATGTAGTCTCAGGGTGGCCTTGAACTCACGGCGATCCTCCTACCTCTGCCTCCCAAGTGCTGGGATTAAAAGCGTGTGCTACCACGCCCAGCTTGAATGGAAAGTTTTAGTATTTACTGATTGTGTAATTTTGCCTGTCTTTGCAATTAAATTCTTTGGAGTGCAAAGGATAGCTTTTTATCCATCTATCCAAATAATAAGCACACATTGCTGCTTATTATTTATTGATTTATATAAAATGCCAATCAACTTTATTGATACAATACTACAATTTCTTGAAATAAATTAGATTAACACTATGAGATACTACTATTCAAATATTTGCTTTCTTTACAATTTAGTTAAAATTTTTATATCTTTCCCTTTATTTAAGGATGTCATATATGTCAGAGAGTAAATAATTGTTTTCTACATCATAAATTAAAAAACCACAATTGAACACTCAGAACATCAAGCTAAGTTATGCAAAGGGTTATCTTTTTATCTCTTTTCCCAGAAGATTCCCACCCCTTGCTTTGTGTCACAGAAGCTATGTGGGCCAGAACTTTGTTTAGGTGGTTTAGACTGGTTGACTGAATATAAAACTGCTGTTTCAGCTCAGAGATTGCTTGAGAAATTTACCATGTGTCAGATACTGGGGATATAAAGGTGACAAGGTCTTATCTCCATAGGACATAGAGGGGTGACAGAACTTTCTATGGAAATGGATCTCTTGGTTGGAAGGCAGTTTGGCTACACACAGGAATTGGATTCTCTTCCAAAAGCTCCCACTGTATTTTGTTTACATCGGTATAAACTTGGATCTTTTAAAAATCATATTTTCCCAAATTGCTACAGAATTCTTAGATTACCATAACATAACGTTTGAGTTATTTTTTAAGAATGTCTACCGACATCACTTGTATGCAGTTTATGTGGTAACTGAAGGTTCAGAAGGATAGACGTGTGTATAGAGCAAAGGGTGATTCTGGATGGGCAAGAAGGCATCTTTCCAATCCCAACTGGGTATCTATTTCTATGCCAACCATGGGTTGTCCTTTGTCATGCCTTTGGTACAAGCATACATCTTACTGGAGAGGAGCACCAAGCTAAAACACCACATAATCTATCAGGTGACAGACAGGTTGCCAAAAAGATGCAGGTAATTAACAAAAATTCAGGACAAAGTACCCCTAGGAAGACAGAGACTTTCAGAGATTCAGGAATGTTAATTCAGTTAGGTATTGCCCATGTGTCAATGACGAAGCCTCTGGACTATGTAGGAGCTCCATGGAGGTAGGTGAAATCAATCTTGGGCTTCCCCAATCTTTATGTAAATGAAGTATATAGTCAAGCATGACGACTTTTAACCACTTTTCAGAACACAAGATGTTACATCATTTTATTTTAACGTTATGGTTTATCAGAACAACTATTAACATATGTAGTACCATTCAGCTCAATTGCAGGTATAGGCAGTGACAAGTTTCTAATGCCTAGAAGAATTACTCCCACAATCTGTCCAGACACATTAACCTACAAAAGTTCATAAATAGAAAACAAGATTTTCACATTGTAGCTTTCTCAAGGATATATACAGGTATGCAGCCCTGCTGATGGGCTGTTTCTACAAGCTCTTTCTGCTCTTAATGCATTTATTTTCCTGACCTCATAGAGACAGTGTTTAATTTTGCAGAGCAGATTTTTTTTTGTCATCCACCATTCAAAATACTCCGTGAATTAGTACTGTTATTCACAATTATGACACAGTAACATTTGACTTGAAATACCACTGCAGTACAATTCTCATGTATTCTGGCAAGTTCCATCATAGTCAAAGAGCTTTTGGTTGCAATCATTTTCCTGCAACAATAGCCAAACTTGATGATTGGGTTTCAGCATAACACATGCTTGTCATAGCTTGCTCTATTAACCCCTGGCTTCAAATCCTGGTGATGTAATGAGGGTGGGGTGTACTGGCAATCAGTACATTTCCTTATCACTATTTACAGTCATTAAAATCGTGCTGCTATTAATCCGAGTTTGACATACCTTTTCTGAAATGTTCACAGTGCAGTATTTTCAGGCCTAACAAAAATTTTCTTGTATCATTAAAAATAAACATTTCTATAAAAATATAATCTCAGTGTGTACATTGGCAAACTGTTAGAGCAACCCACGCCACATGCACTATACAGTAGTAGGCACAAGATTTCCACAGAATGAAACATCTCAAAAGTCCTGCCTGGAATAACTGTTCATCCAGATGGAAGTTTTGATTGGCTTTTTGTTTGACTGTTTTTAAAATATGCTTTTATTTAACACAAAATATGCAGTAATGTAAAACAGGACTTCCCAAGCTTTGTCTCCAGTTGTTTGCGCAGTGGGAGGCCTCTACCTGAGAGTTAATATTTCCAGTCCACTGACCTTTTCTTTGTTCTACATACAAGCTGTCCCTGGAACCAGTTATTCTGTCACTTTTCCTCTTATTTAAAAACATACTGATTACCTTTAAAAATATTTATCATCACAAATTACTTATTTTCCAAGTTGCTGTTAAAAAACAGATAACATGTATTAATATTCATATTCCCTACATCAGAACAGTATCATTTTCAAACAGCTGAATGTTTTGTCTTGTTTTGTTTGAGACAGGGTCTCATACTGTTGCCCAGGCTTGCCTGGAAAAATCATTATCTAGCCCAGGATGGCCTTGACATTGTGGTAATTTTCCTGAGGTCATAGGACTGAGCTACCACTCCCAGATAAACAGGTGATTTGTAATTGACAACTAAGAAATTCATAGTAACTGAGCTATTTTTGAAAACCTTAATGTTTATGTACAATACATAAAATCCCTGATGACTTATAAACACATCTCATGTCATGCTATTTTGAAACTTTAAGTGCATTATGTATGGATAGTCATTCAACCAAAGGAATGTGTATACATAAAGTTGGAAGGGAATGTTTACCTGATGGTGAATGAAAACGTCAGTAATGGGAAATGTTCATGACCACACAACACACGAAAGTTCTCTGAAGCAATGGTGTTCAAATGAGTGGCCTGGCCCTGGGCTGCTGTATCTATTTTGCCTAAGGCCACGTCTTCTGAGTTGTCTGTGAAAATTCTTCAAAGCTCAGTTTATGAGTTCCTCACCTAAAATCAAGTGAGACTCTGACTTTTAAAAATTTCAACCCAGAATTACGGTTTTGGACTCCACTGAGACAGGAGTGTTGTCACAGCTGCATGTTGCCATTGGTTACCAGACTATGGGACCAAGCTTCTGTTCTTCATGCTTTGTCAGATGAAAAGTTCCTTAGGAACCCACCCAGCAATTTAAAAGCCATTCAAAGTCGCGCAGTGGCACCATTTTGGCAAAAATAAAAAATACCGGATGACCTTTCAAAGGTCAGGCAGTGCAAACCGTTGGAAAAAGTGTAGACCGTTGTGTGGGCTGTTCTATGATGCTCCTTGGAAGGGAGCTGGTGAGCCTCCCATGCATCATGTGTTCACCTCGCCATCAACGTTATCTTGCGATGATAACAGAGAAGGATACGGAGCCACGCATTTTACATTCACATAAGTAGCGTTCACATGGACGTAGTGTTCCCCGATGAAAGTGGAGAAGATTGCTGAGATCCTGGAGACCAGCTCAGAAAAAGATGGGCGCATTTCCGCTTTGGGGTGCCAGCATTTTAGCATCACTTCATACCTGTTTTAGAAAGAGATGCTGTGAGGCCAGAAGGCAAGTGCTTCTGTAAAGGGAGCAAATGTAAGAGACACACAAGGTCCTGTTGTGATTCCTACTTACAAGGGGTCTGGGCAGTACTCGGGTTGTAAGAGCCTTCTGCCTTGCAACAAGTAAATGGTGATATCAAACGTGTTGACATCAGGGTAAGGAGGGGCTCCTCTTGTCATCAGCTCCCAAAGGAGCACGCCAAAGGACCACTAAATGAAAACGAGAGTGGAGAAAGAAGATAAGTATGACCACACACATTTGAATGGAAGTCAGGAGGTCTTTGTAACTAAACCTAGCCTAACTTATTCAAGATTATCGCTAAAATTTTTCTTTAAAAACAAGTAGGAAGGGGCTGGAGAGATGGCTTAGCGGTTAAGGCATTTGCCTGCAAAGCCAAAGGATCCCGGTTCAATTCTCCAGGACCCACGTAAGCGAGATGCATGAGGGGCACATGCATCTGGAGTTCGTTTGCAGTGGCTAGAGGCCCTGCCACATCCATTCTCTCTCTCTGTCTGCCTCTCTTCTATTTCTCTATCTCTCTGCTTGCAAATAAATAAATAAAAAAAAATTAAAAAAAAAAAAAAAAAAAAAAACAAGTAGGAAGGTATGCATTTCCCAGCCCTTTTAAGCCAGAATCAGATGAGGTGTGGATCACAAGTAATTGCAGTTTGCCAAAGCAATATGTGATGTCTACGTGATGATTAAGATTTCATCTGTGGTTGTCAGAATACATTTTTCAAGTTCTCTCTCGTAGTGTCAAAGCACCAACGTGTTTCTATCCTCTCTTTCAATAGCTTCACTAACCCTTTAGATTATTAGTATAAGAGGAAGATCAAGGAAGCCTTCCGGAATTTAAATTCATGGGATTTCAACATGAATGTAAAATGCCTTGTAAGAAATAAAGCCATATATAAATATTAACATTAGAATAAAGCTCTAAATCAGCAGAAGTAAAAATCCATGCTAAAATAAAAAAAATAATTAAAATACTAGGCAACACAGTTCTCTTTTTGAATACTCATTTCAATAGAGTTGAAGTTAGAAAATATAAAGTACTAGATTATATATGAAACAGCTGTATGGGTACTTTACAGGGAGATCAGAGGACAGAGAGGTTAAATGACTTGCTAAAATTCCCCAATATATCTGAATTCACACTGACATAAACATTTAAGAGTTCTTGACCCTAGGGTCCTGCTGAGTGTACTGAACTTCACTAAGTATGCATTTTCTTGATTTAAAGCCCCCTACTCAGAACAGAGCAGGCCATACATATTATCTCCCCCTGGGCATGTGCCAAGGATGACAAAAGAACAAGTCAGCATGTGCAGGGCATTCTGTGCAGAGAACCCAGAGTCAGTTCTTGCTATGCAACACTTCAGGACATTCCACTCTTAGACTAAAGAGCATATGGGAAGGACATGAAGTCCTTGGGGAAGAAAAAGACAAAGTGTGGAAAAGGAAAAGAACCCAGACTAGACAGATGGAGAGGAGCAAGGACAATGTAGGTCTTTGAATGCTGACACTGAAAGAAACTAGGTAGATGCCGAAGGGGCTCATACAATCACTCCCTGTGCCCAAGTGCCAAAACCCTCCTTTTTAGGGGTAGGAGTGAGAGGGTGAAATAGAGTCTCACACTGTAGCCGCAGCTGGCTTTGAGCTCACTGCAATCCCACCTCTACCTCCTTCATGCTGGAATTACAAGTATGAGCCATGCATTTGGCTCAAGAGCCCTTTAAGACCAGCGAGTGGGAGGCAGATAATTTTTCTGTCAACTTAGCCTTTCAAAGTTAGTTTTCAAAACTTGAAAATCTTACATTCTTACAATTAATTATTCTTTCAAGGTCCAGAATTAAAACATTTAAACTTTTAATGTTTAATTAAAATTTAAATTATCTTGATGAAATTATCTATCTATTGCTACTACTGGCCTTTGGTTCTGTTCAGGTAGGTTGTTGTCCAAATTACTAGATAGGCCCCAGGGGCAATTAAATAGCACTGAGTGGTACATAAGAATATAAAGATTGCAACACACAGCAATACCATAAAAGAGATAGAAATGTGTAACAAGCCGGGTGTGGTGGCACACACGTTTAATCCCAGCACTTGGGAGGCAGAGATAGGAGGATCATCATGAGTTCGAGGCCACCCTGAGACTACATAGTGAATTCCAGGTCAGCTGGACTAAAGTGAAACCCTACCTAAAATTTAAAAAAAAAAAAAATGCTGTAACAAGTCAAAGCAATAATAGTAGGGCACTGAGAAAGGTTATGGGAGGAGTAATGAGAAAATATATCCCAAGGAACAGGCAGAATTTGCTTTACAGGAACATGTAATGTGAGGGCACAAAGGGAATGCTGGATGGAGTTGTCTTCCCAGCAAGAGTACACATGTGGGGGCTGGAGAATTGGCTTAATGGTTAAGGCGCTTGCCTGCAAAGCCACAGGACCCAGGTTTGACTCCCCAGGACCCACTAAGCCAGATGCACAAGGGGGCGTGCATCTGGAGTTCATTTACAGTGGCTGGAAACCCTGGCACACCCATTCTCTCTCTCTTTCTCTCTCTACCTGCTTATTTCTGTATCTCTCTCTCAAATAAATAAATAAAAATAAAATATTAAAAAAAAGTACACATGTGAAGCTGGTTGTAGTGTCACATGAGGTAGGAGAATCAAGAGTTTGCAGCCAGTCTGGGCTATGGTGAGACTGTTTCAGGCACTACTGTTTCAGAAAAAGACGGGTATATGTATGGTAATTGAATCACTTTGGGCTATAGTGAGACTGTTTCAGGCACTACTGTTTCAGAAAAAGACGGGTATATGTATGGTAATTGAATCACTCTGACTGGAAGGCACACTCCTGGATCTGCAGTGTAGGTGAGAGGAAGGGGGAGATAAAGTTGAAAGAGGATATCTACAGTAGTTGAATCCTTAAAGACAAAAAATAGAAAGGTTCCTTCTGAGTGCTACAGGAAGGGGAAAGGAAGAGTTCTTGTTCAGGGGTATTTCAGTTTTGCTAGAAGGAAGGTTTTAGGATCTGTTGTAGTACAAGGTACATGTAGTTAACTCTGCTGTGTTGTATGGATAAAATGACATATTTTATGTGCTTTTAACCCAACAAAAAGATTGACTGATACATTGAAACTATTGATAAAACAAGATGGATAGTCTAAAATGCATTTTTTTTTCCAGTGAAAGGACCGGCTCAGAAGGCTGCTGACAAAGATTCCATTTATATAACATTCTCTTAATTAAAAAGACGTCATAGTGATCTGTAAAGGATTATACTAAGTAAGGTAACCCAGGCTCAGAAATCCATATGTCACATGTTCTCTCTTATATGTGGATCCTAGTTACAAATGTATAGACTTGTGTGTGAGCTGGAACCAAAAATTGGTAGCAGAGACCAGTAACCTAGAAAAAGGTTATAAGGGAGGGAGGTGAGGGAAGGACTTAAGGGGATGGTATCGTACATATGAAAGTAGAAGAGCAGATTACAGGCAGGGGAAAGGCCTAAGCCAGGCCAGGGGAAGAGAATGTGTAAAAGAAGGGCGGGAGGGGGGAGTCAATCAAAATTCAAGATATTCTGAATAAGATGTACTTTTTTAAATCCATGACCTCGCAGTGCCTAGCAATACCTTCACAAGACCCTCATAATAGGAGAGAAAGATGATGACATCAAATTAAAAGAGAGACTAATGGAGAGAGGGAGGGGATATGATGGAGAGTGGAGTTCAAAGGGGAATGAGGGAAGGGGAGGGACATATCATGGTTTATTGTCTGTAAGTATAGAAGTTGTCAATTAAATAAAAAGAGTAAACTTAAAACATAACCAATAGAGCCAATAAAATCAGTGATTTCCAGGTTTGAGGTTTGGGTAGAGGTTGACTATAAAAGGACACCAGCAGGCTGGAGGGATGGCTTAGCAGTTAAGGCATTTGCCTGCAAAGCCAAAGGACCCCGGTTCAATTCCCCAGGACCCATGTTAGGCAGATGCACAAGGGGGCGCATGTGTCTGCAGTTTGTTTGCAGTGGCTGGAGGCCCTGGTGCACCCATTCTCATTCTCTCCTTCTTTCTCTGTTAGTAGTATTCTGTATGGTAGAACTGTCTTCTATCCTGACTGTGGTGGCTGTGGTGTGACAGGTGTGTCTGTCATGAACTTGACAAAATGGAAAGGGCACTAGAGAGAATGAGCAGCAGGTAAGTTGTAAAATGATGACGATGATGCCGCTAGTAGACATCAAGATGTGAGCAACTGTCAGATGCGGGGTGGGGTGAGGGTTGGTTTTGATCACGGCAAACTTGTGAGGCTGATGCTGGCCTCCAGACAAAGGGTCAAAGATGATTGTTGATGGTAATGGTCACAGTTGTTGAAGGAGCTTGTTCCTTGAAGAGAAAAATCCCCAGGGAAATCTACTCGTAAGAAGTGAGAGAAGGAAGGCAAGCAGTGGAGGAGAAGAAAAGACAACTGTGAGGCAGGAGGAAAACCAGATGGGGCCGTGCCCAGAGACCAAAAGAAGAGGATATTTCAAGAAGGAAGGGCTGATGGACAATGATAAATGCTTCTGAGAGATGAGACAGTATAAGGGTTGAGAAAAGCCAGTGAATTCAATGAGTAAGAATGAACCTAAGACTGCAGTGACGAACTTGTGTTAAGTGTGAGGCACTGCACGGCGCTGGGTGAGTCAATTCAGGAGTGACTCCAGTCTTGTTTGAATGGACTTAGCGTATGAGGTGGAGCCGAACTCCACCCAGGCACTGGCGGAGAAGAGTTTCTATACATAAGCAGGCACGCTCTTGCTTGCAGAACTCCGTATAAACACGGCCTATTTACATGCTTTTGGAAATGCTCCAAGTCAACATTCACAAGATTGTCTTTGAAGTGAAACTGCACAAAACTTTCCATGCAATCAGGAACCATCTGCTAAAGCCACATTGGGTACGGTTACTCGGGTCAGCCTTTCTGTGTACACTGCGGCGTCTTTCAGTGAGGGAGGGGAGAAATAGCACTGGCATTTCTACAGAAGAGAAACTTCCAGTCAAGCATCCCAGTGATAGTGAAGGAGAAGAGGAGAAAGCTAGCATTGTTAGGCAGTTTCAGTTAGGGGTTGAGGCTCAAAGAGAACCATGAGATGCTACCACAAAAATGGAATTTGTCTGATCGAGACCTATCTACAGGGTCCCCTGCTGCTCACAGTCTACAACGCTCCCCATGTGGGCTGACCCAAATGGGTTACCCTTAAGGTTCAGCCTCAAATTTACTAGCCAATCAGGTCTTCCCCTTACATACCTAAATCTGATGCTATAAAGGCTGTGGCCTTCCAGCCCCTCCCTCTCTTCTCTGCTCCACCCTCATTGTGTGCATGTGCGTGTGTGTGTGTGTGTGGGGTGTCTCTCCATCTCTTACCCTGTGCTGCCCAAACACAGGTGAGTCTGGCCTCTACCCCCCACCAGCCAGGCTGGGTGGGGGTGGCAGAGCATTGCATTGTTTCTTGATTGAAACTTTTCCTCTTGTCTCTGCTTTCTAGTTTGGGGAACTTCTCACTTTAATTACATGTATGATTTTTCTCTCATCTCTGAATCTACCATGGGGTGCTCTCACCAACTCAACACTTGCTACCCGTGTAGTTCCTCTAAACTCGGGGTAGTAATGAGTATAACCTCTTCATCGTTCATTTTTCCTCTGACTCTCTTGGTTTTTTCTTTAATATCTGCTCTCACAGTTTTGTTCCTTGAGCCTCACCAGTTGTCCTCTTCAGTTTCTCTCAAATTCACGTTCTTGCAACTTTACCCTAATTTCTCCTTAAACCTTAGTTTAATTCCCCTCCACCTGCTTGCAGCTCTGTTCCAGTTTTCCCCCAAAGATCCTCAATTTCTCTACTGCTTTGATACTTTCCCCCCTCAGGAGAGCACATGGCGGGTGCCGTATGTGTTTTCTGAGCCTCTCTACATATATATCTAAGTTCTACTTTCCACGTGCTTACAACTCTGTTCCAGTCCTTTTCTAAAGTCTTCAATTTCTCTTAACTGAACCTTATAAACTACAATGGCTCCACACGAGAGCTGTTTCCTACTTTCCACGTGTTTAGCCTCCCTTCCTAAATCCTAATCTCCCTTAAATAAACCCCACAATTTGTGATTTCCCCCTAAATAAACTTAATAATTCATAATTTATCCTTCTTGAGTCCATCTCTATTAATTCTTTATTAAAGGTAGGACAGAACCCAAAACTTGGGGTACATAAATTCTGGGGGACACCCCTCTTGAACCCTAAAATCCTGCATCAATACTATGAGAAAAGTGACTGTCTCTATGGTGCCTATGTTTGTGGAGGATGGTGTTCGTTGTCAAAAAAGGTCAGAATCATAATTCCTGCCTTGAACACCCCAAAATTCATTCATTTCTTTTTACGTTTTATTCAGTTTTTTTTGGTAGTACTGGATATTAGATTCTTATTTGCTGATGTATATTTTATAGATCATAAAATTTACCCATTTTAAGTATACAGTTGATGATGCTTAACAAATTAATATCTATCATTGCAATACAGTTTTAGACCACTTTCAACACTCTAGAAAATCTTCTGATGCCCATTTGCAATCAATACTCATTCTCATTTGTGGATATGAAGCTAAAAGTTTTTGTACAGGCTAAGCTCCAGGGTGGAGCTCCTAGACTAGGAACTCACAGACTCTCCAAAGATTTCCTGATAAACATAAACGAACAACTCATGGTCTGATCCGGTACAAGCTTGTGATCTGTCTTATGCTCAGACTCCCAATTGCTTTGACTGCCTGAAACTGAAACTGAAAAAAAGCTGAGTATAGTCAGTTTGGAGAATACTCTAGTCCATCCTCCTTTAAATCTTATTTTGTGTGTTGTATGTTTATTTCGTGTCCTCCCAGGTATGGGTGGTGAAAAATGGCACCCAAACATCTTTCTCTATAATTATAATCTGTATCATCTACATGTGCTTATATAATATCAATTTGACTTACTGGTAAAGTCATATAGATAAAAGCTTTAATTTAGTTTAATTTAGTCCAGATTCCTTTTAAAACATAGTATAATTAAAATTTTAAACAAAAAGGATAATTAATCTTAATCAAGATTTTATTCAGTAAGTTACTGTCTCATTTTTAATCCCTTAGACTGGCCTGCTTAGACTGGCCCTCAGAACATGATAGTTCCTGATTCAAGATTTTATTCTTGCCCTCAAAAACAATTGCCCTCACCTGGGTGGGGGGGTGTTGTATGAATTTTTTTTCCCTTTGGGCATAACATAATGCCATCCTGAAGTAAAAAAAAAAATATTTTGGCCAGGTAACTACTAAAATTTTATACCAAAACAATGCAATGATGCAAGTTCTATAGCAATGGTAACAGAGCTATTGACAACTCCCTAGTGGATAAAGAAAGGAGGCCCTCACCGGAAGTTGGTAAGGACAACTCTCTAATGGACAGAGAAAGTGAGGATCACAAGACCCTCACCTAAAGTTAAAATCGTTCCCACTATCCATCTTCCCCCTCTCCTCAGTGGTAAAGTCTTCCCAGAGACAAACAAAATATGTTACTCTTAACTTCCTGTAACTGCTGCCCGGTCTTTAAGATTACTCAGTGCTTTAAAAATAATGAACGAGATAATTATTTGATTTTGAAATTGACAAATGACAAATTTAAAAGCTACAGACCTGATTTGGAGAGATGGTTTAGTGGTTAAGACACTTGCCTATGAAACCTAAGGATCCCTGATTGATTCTCCAGGTCCCACATAAGCCAGGTGCACAAGGTGACACAAACACGCAAGTTTGCACATGTGCACATGGTGGTGCAGGTGTCTGCTGTTTGATTATAGTGGCTGGAGGCCCTGGAGTGCCAATTCTCTCTCTCCCATAAAAAAATCAAATCAGTTGGGCATGCCTCAAAAAAAAAAAAAAAAAGCTGCAGACTTTATTTGGCCTTTTACAGTGGTCTTTGTGGATAAGGGTGTATGTGTGTATTGTCTATACTACTGAGTAACATTGACACATAAGTGCATACTCATATAAATTAAATATCACTTACGTTCTTTATCACTGGCCACTTGTTATGCTGTTTGTGTTTATGTTTCATGTAGCTATCTTCATGTGTAAACTAAACTTATGTCTATTAAGTGTTTAAAAGTACATGGATAAACTTTAAAATACTAAATTACTAAAGCCAGGCTTACAATATATTTGAGATAATTCATTCTAAGAGAGATTGAGAGTGAGAGCAAGAGAGAGAATTGGCATGCCAGGGCCTTCAGCCACTGTAATCCAACTCCAGACTTTGCGACCTTGTGTGTCTGGCTTACATGGGATCTAAAGAGTTGAACATGGGTCCTTAGGCTTTGCAGGCAAGTGCCTTAACTGCTAAGCCATCTTTCCAGTCACCCCCTTCCCCCGATTTTCAATAAAGTCACTTTTTGGCTAGGAGGCATATAGCCTCCTAAAATTAGCAGCCAGCTTAATCTAACCCCTATTTCACCCTCAAAAATTAATTATTGGTCTACTCATTTGCCTATGTACATGAGTTCTAGTTTATGCCTTACCCCCAAGCTACAGGCCTGGCTCCATTTACAAACCAGCCAAGCTGAATTTTTGGTATTGGGTAGTTATACACATGGCAAAGAGGTCATTTGTTTCAGCCTCCCATACCCTGCTGTTCTGCTCATACAGCCCCTCATCCTGAGTATCAAGAAATCCCATGGGAAATGTACCAGGGCCCTATAGGACACGTTACCAGACTGGAAAATTATTCTATTATTGATTGGGGCCTAAAGGTTAGACTCATGATAAACATAACTGTCCTTTGTCTGTCCATACTTCTGTTAAAGGCATCCTCCCAGGCAAGGCTGGACAGTGGCGACACCCTTTCTCAGCCACAGGCGACCACTGATCTGTTCTCTTTCTCTAGTTTCCCCTCTTTCTAGAAGTAGTATCATTAATTGTCAATACAAACAGAATCACTGAATATTTGATCCCTTCACTCTGCCTTCTTTCACTTAACATGTTTGTGAGGTTTATCTGTACTATAACATATGTCAATAGTTCCTTTCCCTGCAGAATGGCATAATTCCAGTCTACAGACATACCACATATTGTTTATCCATTCACCAGTGGATAGACATTAGGATTACTCCTGGCTTGCATACTACTGCAATCGTTCATATATAAATCTGTGTGTGGGCATGTTTTCATGTGTGTATTAACTAGTGATTCATACATCTACTTGGTGAAATGCCCATTCAGGTCCTGTGCCTATTTTTAAAAAATATATTTTATTTATTTATTTGCAAGCAGAGAGAGAGAGAGAGAGAGAGAGAGAGAGAGAGAGAGAGAGAGAGAGAGAGAGAGAAGAGAGGCTGACACAGAGAGAATGGTCACACCAGGGCCTCTAGCCACTGCAAACGAACTCCAGATGCATGTGCCCCTTGTGCATCTGGCTTATGTGGGTCCTGGATAATTGAACCGGGATCCTATGGCTTGGCAGGCAAATGCCTTAACCACTAAGCCATTTCTCCAGCCCCTGTGCCTATTTTTTTAAAAATAGGTTATTTTGTCTTCTTGATACTGGGTTGTTAAGAGTTGGCTCCCAGTTGGAGACAAGCCTGGATGCACAACATGCTCTCTAGGGACAGATAATTCTCCTCACTTTATGCATTCACCTACCCCCTTTGTTCATTTGTCCCCACCTCCCTCTCTAACATGCACTTCTTTCACCTCATTTACAATCTTTCAGAATCAGAATCCCAGACTTCAAGCTCTATCATGTGCTACCACATTCTCTTCTTTCTCTTATGACTCACAAGCACCTGTCCCTCTGCTGTGACCTGAGACACATTTACTGAAAACAACCAGTCACCTGTCTTACTTCCCAGGATTTCCTCCACTTCTTCACAGGAACAGAAACTAGATGACAATTTCTTTAACTGACCACCAGAGTCCAAACCTGGTCTTCTTGTGAGAGGACTTCTCACTCTCTCACATTTTCCTGTCCCCTGTCATCTCCCAATAGCTGTCATCTTTCACATTCATACTTTCCATGAACATTATTTTCTCCCTACTTTGTGTGTTGATACTGCACATTTGTACTTTTTCCTTTTAGTTATTATCCTTAAGGAAGGAAAAATGAATTGTTTTTCAATCCAGACATTGCAATTTCTTTTAAAAATATTTGCTTAAGAAGAGGAGAGAGAGAGAGAGAGGGGAGAGAGAGAGGGAGAAAGGGAGGGAGGGAGGGAGGGAGAGAGAGAGAGAGAGAGAGAGAGAGAGAGAGAGAGAGAGAGAGAGAATGGACTTGCCAGGATCTTTAGCCATTGCAAACGAACTCCAGATGCATGTACCCCCTTGTGTATCTGGCTTACATGGGTCCTGGGGAATCAAACCCGAATCCTTTGGCTTTGCAGGCAGGTGCCTTAACTGCTAAGCCATCTCTCCAGCCATTTTTATTTAAAAATTTTAAAATTTATTTTAAGAGAGAGAGAGAGAGAGAAAAGAGACAGACAGACAGACAGATAGATAGATAGAGAGAGAGGACATTGCAATTTCTTGATTATTACATGTGAGTAGAATAAGTATTTTCTCTATTTCTGTCAGTACCCAGACCCTGGAGTATAGTTTATACCTTTCAATCATTCAAGTCCCGAGTCCAACCCCCTCACCATCCAATGATAAACAGTGGACCTGCTGACTATCCTATATTTTGGAATGTTTTATTTCTCTTCTTGTTAGAATCACAGAGCTCTCTACCCACTCCCTCCTCTCTCCACTATCACCTGGTCATGTTAACTCTGGACTATTGGGCTGCTTTAGGACATCATAATTGAGTGTATCTCTGGGCCAAGAGGAGGAAGGCCACCTCCCCCACCCCTCTGCACACCACCCAAGGCTTCGTCCTTGCTGAGCAGCCTCTTCCCCCTGTAATACCCACTCCCTGCTCCCCTTCCTCTCTTTCTGGTTCTACTGTTACAGATGCGTGCATCCCCCTCTTTCTCTTCCCTCTGTTCACCTCCTTCTCTCTCTCTGTCAGTTACAATGAAGTCTTAGATCCAAGAAGCTGACTGTCTTGGACCTCCATTACAAACCCCGGGATTGAAAGCTTCCTATGATTCCCAAAGCAGTCTCTCCTCTGGTCTCTGGCCTCTCTGTTCTTCTCCCTCACTGAATGTGTGCAGGTTCTTGTTAGTAATTCCATATGAACTCTCATGAGCATACTCCCAGCCTTGGCCTCTGCTGTGTGATGGTGTTTGGACATGGGGCCTCTACGAGGTAATTCGGGGGTGGAGATATAGCCTAGCACAGTGCTTTGGACCACAAATGCTTTTGAACAAACAAGGTATGAACATAAACTATGGGTACTATTAGACAATCAACTCTAGCTCTCATGTTAGTACTGATATTTTAAAAAATAGGTTGCCGGGCTGGAGAGATGGCTTAGGGGTTAAGGCGCCTGCCTCCTAAGCCTAAGAACACTGGTTCCAATCTCCAGCGGTTCCAATCTCCAGGTCCCACGTTTAGCCAGATGCAAAGTGACGCAAGGGCTCAATGCCGCACTTGACCACAAGGGGGCGCACACATCTGGATTTCGTTAGCAGCAGCTGACACACTGCTGGCGCGCCCATCTCTGTCTTCCTCTCCCTCTCTCTGTCTCTCTCCAAAAAAATAATTAAAAAAATTATAAAAAAAAGTTTAAAAAATAGGTTGCCATAAAACTATGGGTCTGAAGGCAAAAGAGCAGAAATTCAGGAATTAGAAGCATATTACCACATCTGACTTGGTGGTAAACTTCTGAGTTTGCAGACTTTCCAGAGCCATCCACTTCACAGGCAGCTTTGCGCCCGTCTTGTTGTGTACACTATAGTATTCTTTGTCATACATATCTCTAGCGAGACCAAAATCAGCAACCTTGACGGTGAACTTTTCATCCAACCTACAGAGAGGAGAAAAATTATTACTGACAGAAGTAGAATAATTTATGAGAATGAAGAATATCTGTGGATTTTTTTTTAAAAAGTGACTTTAATACTAGAAAGCCATAATTTCCTCTGGCCTATTGACTACTACTCAATAACAGTGGGGCTCTTGATTAAGATGTGTGACACGTACATTACAAATTCAACAGGGTGAGGAGAGAGGAGAAACATGAATGACACAGCACACGAAAACCCTTTTTGCTTTAATGTAGGTCTGGAGAACTAAGCTGGCTCCCTTCCCACTTTCCTTAGTTGCAACACAGGGCATTAGGACTACCTAATGCAGTCACCAATCTTTACTGTTATCTTATTAACAATACTCCATTCTGTGGGAGAGGCATTATTTTACTTTTTTTCATGTCAAATAGGCTAGTCATTACATGAAACTCATATGTCCCACCACTGAGGTAATGGGACACACAGTAAAATGGCTAAAAAGAAATACCATTTCTGTTAACCAAGGATATATAGCTTTTGTTTAAGTTCTTCTTGTTTAATGGTGCTATGCTGGTTAAAACTTAGGAAGAAAACTAATAGCAGGCCTCTTTCATTCGCACATACTAGGAGCCATGGATCAGCGTCATGCAAGGGAAATCACCGAATCAATTATAAACTGTTGACCATTGTTGTTATACAGTCAGGCAGCCAGACGCAAATAAAAGTTCTTGTATATTCATTCCCAAATACCATTCCTGGTAGAGCTTCTGCAGCCTGACTTTAAATCTACTCCTGGGAAGTTACTCTATATTGGTATTTCTGTTACCAGCCTTCTTTTTTTTACTGTAAAATGCTGAAGATCAAATTCTCCCTCTCAATCACTAATGCAGTGTGAAACCACAACACTGGGGGCTGCTGGTGGGAAGGACCAAGAAAAGTACACAACAGCTGTTTAAGACCCCCTATGGGGCAAACTTTTAAATGCTTAGTTTGATTAAACCTGAACACCCCACCCACATCCCAGGGGCTTACACATCAATTTATAGCATCAAGAAAATAAAGGATTTTTGCATTAGAAGAGAAACCATCCTAACTAGTATTGAATAGTGGGAAACAAAACTCTCACTTAATTTGGATTGTTGGCACAAAGATTCTCTTGGTTACATAGAGATTCTCATACTTACATACAGTTCCTTGCAGCTAAGTCTCTGTGGACAAACTTTTTGC
The DNA here is from genome assembly GCA_036365145.1 of Orientallactaga sibirica. NCBI lineage: Eukaryota > Metazoa > Chordata > Mammalia > Rodentia > Dipodidae > Orientallactaga > Orientallactaga sibirica. The sequence goes on along the minus strand of JAEOAD010000019.1, from coordinate 7,991,381 downwards.
TTGCAAGATATTTCATGCCTTTGGCTACTTGAAGACCAAATCCTATGAGATCTTTTACAGTTGGGTTCTGAAATCAAAGAGAGTTGGAAAGCATAAACTAAGCACCCAGTGTTCTAGCTCTGATCTCAGAATCTTGAAATGTTTATATGCATTATCTTGTCAAATAATAACTCATGCTGTGTGGACAGCCACAACTATTTGTTATGTATTATTGCATACAAAGCACCAGACTGGATTTTCTTTTCTTTTTTTTTTTTCTCTTGTCTCTTCTTTTTTTCTTTTCTTTTCTCTTTTCTTTTCTTTTCTTTTCTTAAAGGTGTTTATTTCTTAGAGACAGAGAAAGGGAGAGAGAGAGAATGGGCATGCCAGGGCCTCTAGCCACTGTTGATGAACTCCAGACACATGTGCCACCATGTGCCTCTAGCTTACATGGGACCTGGAAAATTGAACGGGGGTCTTTAGGCTTTGCAGGCATGTGCCTTAACTGCTAAGCCATCTCTCCAGCCCAGGATTTTCTTAAAAAATAAATTTTAGGGGCTGGAGAGATGGCTTAGCAGTTAAGGCGCCTGCCTTCTAAGCCTAAGAACGCTGGTTCCAATCTCCAGGTCCCATGTTTAGCCAGATGCAAAGTGACACAAGGGCACACTTGACCACAAGGGGGCGCATGCACCTGGATTTCGTTCGCAGCAGCTGAGACGCTGCTGGCGTGCCCATCTCTATCTGTCTTCCTCTCCCTCTCTCCAAAAAAAAAAAAAAAACCAACCAAAAAACAAAAATAAATAAATAAATACATTTTAGGGCTGGACAGAGGGCTTAGTGGTTAAGGCACCTGCCTCCTAAGCCTAAGAACTCTGGTTCCAAACTCCAGTGGTTCCAATCTCCAGGTCCCACATTTAGCCAGATGCAAAGGGTGCAATGCCACACTTGACAACAAGGGGGTGATCGCATTTGGATTTCAGCAGCTGAGAGACTGCTGGCGCACCCATCTCTATCTGTCCTCCTCTTCCCCTCTCTCTCTGTCTCTCTCTCTCCAAAATCAATCAATCAATAAATAAATTTTAGCTAATTCATACACATTATGTAAGGGAGTGTTATAGGCTCTGTTTTTCAGTTGGGGAAATGGAAGTGTTACTAAAATGTAGGTCTTACTCTTTGGTACTTTGAGATGGACTCATCAGAAGACAATTGTCATTGGAAAGATAGTTTGTTTCTCTCAGTTTACACGAGGAGGCAGCACACCATGCATGTCGGTCCATATGTGTGGGCAAACACAGGATAGTAAGGATGCAGCGAGGGGAAAACATTATGGGCAAGAACCTTTTCGCAGTTTCCCCAAGAAGGAACAATGGAGCAAGGTAAGCAGGCTTGGGCTTGGCTACCTTGAATAATTTCAGCACGTCTTGGGGCACAAGGTTGTTCTGTGCCTGGCCCCGGGGGATTGGAGTGGGTGGGTAGCGACTCAGAATATGAAAGCTGGGATATGGACTCTAGACTGGTTGTTTTATATGAAAGGTGCATTTTGCAGGTTGTGAGTTAACCCTAAGAATGATAGAGTTTAGGAGTGAGGTAGCTTCCATTTGCAAGTAGTCAGCTAGGGACACCAGCCCAAAAGCTCTGCCCTGGTGAGACTAGGATGCTGATCTTGTTCAAGACTGCCATCAAAGACAGCTTTCTTATCCTTGTTAATGTTTTTGTGGGCTTGCACCACGCCCCTCCACACACACACACACACACACACACACACACACACACACACACACACACATTGGTATGCCCTTTCTGAGTCTGAGTTTTCCTCCTGGGCCCATCAACCAACCAAAGTCCTCCATGTACAACTGAACTTGGCAATGAGGCACTTCTCAGGTGGATGCCTGATCAATAACAAGCCCTGATCCAAGTTGCCATGTGAATTTCCCATTTTTTTCCTTCTTGAGATCCCTCCCAGCCAGGGAGAAATACCTCTTATGTTGGGGAATTATTTGCTTTTATTCTCTCATCTAAAAAAAGCATTTTATTTTTATTCATTTATTTATTGAGAGTGAGGGAAAGAGAAAGAGGGAGGCAGGGAGGAAGAGAGAGAGAGAGAGAGAGAGAGAGAGAGAGTGAGAGAGTATGAGTGCATCAGAGCTTTTAGCCACTGCAAACGAACTCCAGATGCATGCATCACCATGTGCATCTGGCTTGTATGGGTACTGGGGACTCAAAGCTGGGTTCTTGGGCTTCACAGGCAAGCGCCTTAATCGCTAAGCCATCTCTTCAGCCCTTCTCTCTTAGTTTGACTCTCAAAATAAATCTTTCATAATTTAGCATTCGTTGTGTCTATCTTTTTAAATTCTTTGCTAATAATATACAAGACCCTGAGAGTTGAGAGTTCTAAGCTCATCCAGGGCCCAGGTCTGCTCTCAACTCCACAACAAGAAGAGATGTCAGATGTCAAAACATCACCTACACAGTAAGTACAAGAGGTTCAGAGAGAAATCAGTCACCCCAAACCACTCAGAGGCTAAATAGAGAGTTAGAATTTTAATGTAAGTCTGCTCCCCCCAAGGCTACATTGTGGCAAAGTCAGTCCCATTGGAAGCTCTGCTACTGGGACTGACAGACAGCTCAACCAACACTCCCCGCAGTCTTGGAGCAACAAACAGAAGATACCTATCCTGTTCGCTGTGAACTCCATCTACATAATGCCACAGGCGGGAAAAAGACTTCAGTAGCCGTAAGACTCAGATCTGAGTTTACAGTTGTCACTGTGACAGCCCTGGCAACGGTCAGGAAGAGAACAGTTCTTCTTCAGTGGCCACTGTGGGCACTGGGGAGTCAGCCAGAAGAGCTGTAGTCCCAGGCTCTGTGCTTGAGGCTCCTCCTTAAGACCCCTGCGTTAGGCATCCGTATTGACTCTTTGGCTTGTAAAAGTCCGGGTTTGCATGGACAACAGGACATGTCTTCCATGCTTTACGGGAGAGAAGGCAGCATAGCCAAGCTTATTAGCTCATCAGATAAATGACAAGAATTAAAATGGCATCTGTCAGGACAACTCTGTCTTTGTTATATAAATTTACCTTATCTGCAAAAGTTCACTTTCAGATCAACAAAATGTTTCTTTACTGTCCTAGACCCTATTTTCCTTGAGAACTTGACTTCATTTTTATACGGTTGTTTCTGATCGAGAGCAAAGCCACTTTGTTGACTCCCACAGGCCCTGGGCAGCACTAGTCAAGAAGAAACCTGAGGTCATAGGTGAATTTAGTTGTAGGGGTTCCTCATTCCTTACCCTTCCCTGGCCTGGTCAAAGCTTACTCAACCATGATGTCCTGCTATAAATGTCATAAAGAAAGCTCCCACTCATCTGTCATCCTGTTTTGTAACCCTAAACTCATTTATTTGATGACTATTTACCAAAAGCCTATGTGCTGAACACTTGAGTGTTGGAGCCATAGGCAAAATAAAGCACACTAAATCTCAACTCTCATGATCACACACTCTAATTACATGTATGTGCATATATATATACATATATAGATTTTGTATGTATATATACATATAGCTATTATTTATTCATATATTGTCTAGTACAATACCATTTAGTAGACATGTAAAATAAGCCACATGTAGATTTAAAAATTTCTCATTGGCCTTTAAAAAAAGTAAAAGGAAATAGGTGAAAATAATTTTCATAATATATGTTCAACTTAGCCTATCTGAAATATTGTTTCAACATGTAATCAGTATAAGCAATTATTGAGTTATTCCCTCTCCTCCTCTGCTTCTTCCTTTTTTTTTATTTTATCTTATTTTTTTGGAGAGAGACACAGAGAGACAGAGAGAGAGAGAGAGAGAGAGAGAGAGACAGAGAGAGAGAGGGAGGGAGGGAGGAAGACAGAGATGGGAGCGCGAGCAGTGTCTCAGCTGCTGAGAAGGAAATCCAGATGAGCGCGCCCCCTTTTGGCCAAGTGCAGCATTGTGCCCTTGCGTCACTTTGCATCTGGCTAAACGTGGGACCTGGAGATTAGAACAGCTGGAGATTGGAACCAGTGTTCTGAGGGTTAGGAGGCAGGCACCTTAACCCCTAAGCCATCTCTCCAGCCCTGCTTCTTCCTTTTAAGACAGAATATTGTTATAGTCTATAAGCTAGGGCTGGGCTTATAATAGCTTCCTATAAGACATAAAGGCACATGTTTAAGGGATGGCTGGCTTACAGCTAGTTTCAGAAATTAGTAAGCTTAGTAAAATACTTACATGAGTTTCATTGCGAATAAAATTTCGAAGATCTCCATGCTTCATGTATGGCAGAACCACCAGTGGAGATCCTTCACTGCGAAGGCAGATTCCCAAGAGGGAAAGAACATTGGGATGACTAAAATCTTTCATGATGATTCCTTCGGTTAGAAACTGGGAAACTTCCTCTATGTCAGTGATTCCTGAGAAATTCAGGGGTGATACATTAACTATTGGGGACAACAAATACTTTCGTCACATTTAGATAGGCACAGCAAAAAGAAACATTAAAATCCAAAGAGTCCGTGGTACTTTGAATGCAAAATGTCCTGCAGACTTGTGTTTGAATACTGAACCCTCAGTTGGTAGCACTGTTTGGGAAGGTGGTAGAATTTTTAACAGGTGGGGCCTTGGTGGAGGAACTGGGTGAATAGGGGGTGCGCTTTAAGGTTTTATAACCTGGCCCTACTTCCTGTTATCTCTCTCCACTTCCTCTCTGCTTAGTGTGACATTGTTATGCTGGCGTGTTCCTGAGTGTAAGAGCAGGATCCCTTCTGGAATGAGGGTCATATGGAGTGGCTACAGACAAGGCAGGCCAGAAAATTTCTTTGTGACCAGTCAGCTCCAAATTACAAAGGGGAGGATTAGAATAATATTTCATGGTGTGTTGGTTGGCTTTCAGGGAGAGGGGTTTTAGTTGCTTTGTGACCTGCCCTGCTGAAGAGAAATTCTAGTGTAGATAGCCTAACTTGAGGGAGAAAGGAGAACAGGGATTAGAGAAGCAGAAGGCCAGAGAGAGACTTTGTTTCAGAGGCTCCTTGATTGCCTTTTAGTTTAAAGAGGTAGCATACCAATGCCCCAGACTTTGAACCCCAACAAAGTCACACTGCACTCAAGTCACCACCAATAACCTCTTCTGTCAAACAGAGTCCAGCAAATGGCTGATCTCCTGTAGAACCATGGGCTGTCCTACCGAGAAAAAAAACAGAGAAGCCGACACTCCATTTTTATACTGAGTGTCCAGGGAACAATCTGAAATAGGTCAGAGAGTAAATAGGTTTGGCTTAATGGGCCGTGTGGTATCCGTTGCAAATATTTTTACCACTGAAGCCTGAAAGTAGCTGCAGACAGTAAGTGGTTGTGTCGCAAAAACTTTACTTATGAAAACAGCTGGTAGGCCATAGTTTACTGGTTGCTGGGCTGTGAGTATTTGAGGGCCAAACAGCATATACTATATAAGTAGATTTTTAGTATTCCCCTCGGTACCGGTTATTGAACCCAGGACCTTGTATATGCTAGGCAAGTGCTCTGCTGCTGGGCTACATTCCCAACTGAGCAGGTCTGTTTTAGTTTGGTAGTTTCTCATCATGTCCAGAGACACATACTGAGGGTGTGATGCTAGCTAGCACTGATGAAGCGTTAACAGCACTAATTGATGAATTTGGCCATTATCTTTTTGGTGTTCGTGGCAATGTTGGCAGTCTTTTACAAATACAGTTCTTTCTGAGACCTGGAGAAGATAATGGAAGTCTAAGTGGATTGAAGAGCAATGAACACATATCAAGGACAGAAAGATTTCCTGGTGTTAGGATTGTTCTGACTATAAATGGTGGTGGTGCTCTCCTGTGAGGCAAACTTATTGACCACCATACTTAATTCCCCTGTAGTTAGATTTCATGTGGACTGTCTCTGTTTGTGGTGAGAGTCCTGACAAAATTAACCCACACAGAATGGTGCTCAGCATAGAGATTAGATTTATATTTTAAAAGGCTAGAGCAGTTCTGGCAATGGAGTACCTTGCAGAGAAACTTCCCATTTGTGCAGTCAAAGCTTATTAATTCCAATATAAATCTGTTACATAGTTGGCTAACGTTTTTCAAGCTGCAGCAAATTATAAGTAGAAAATTCAAAATAGGAGTAGGAAAAGCAAGCATGTGAGATATGTCAACAAGGGTGGAGCCAAGAACACTCTAGTATGTGGAGAATACTGGCTTGTACAATACAGTAATTTATTACCATAATTATGGCTCTGGGTCATCAATAAAGACCAAGTTTATATTTGGAAGCATTCCTTGGTTCTTAAACAGAGTGTGCACTTCATCTTAAAAAGATTTTTCTCAGTAACAGCTAAAATCTTAAGAAATGTTCCAGCATTAAAAAGGGGGCAAGTTTCATTTTTTTTTTTAAAGGAAATTCATTTATGTGGGACACCTCATTCCCTAAACATGCAGATAAATGAGGTACTACCATACTTATGAATTTTCAATTTTCTGCCAGCATATTCCTCTCCTATTTGTATTATTTCATTTCTATCTCTTTCATGGAAGTTGTGGTTAAAAAATAATTACTGTGATTCCTCTGGGTAAAAGGAGTCATTACTATGGTATGTGGCAACATGCTTCTAATAGTTCCCATAAATAACACTTGTAAAACAAATATTATAAGTTCAACATAGTTAAATGAGAGTACATCCAAGAACTTCATTTCTCCTACACTCTTATGAGGTCTCTACGGGCTAATTTCAGAGGGAATAGTCCAAATAAATTTTCAAGATTAGATCCATAATTTCAGCAGTAGATGTTTTTTTTTCCTCACAAGGGAAAATGTAGATCAGCATTTTATTATAGGTTATTGATTAATTTGCAGACCACAAGTGTCCTTCACTGTTAAGTGAAGTGTAACTTACTATTCAAGGATTTCACAGCGCAGTGAATTTTCTTGCCATCATTGTCCAACAGAGTCCCATGATAGACACAGCCAAAATGCCCTATGTGAAAGAAAATTTGATCAGAACTATATGATGTTTAATTATGCAAAAGTTGTTTATTAAGCCTTTCAATGACCTTCATCTCCTTTTTTCTATATGGCAAAAAGGTGCATTGTTTCTGACACTTTGATTAACAATCCCACTATGTTTATTACATGTGTTTGTGTACACTTACAGATGGAATGCATTCCTCTCCAGGGTGTTAGCAAAATGATTATTTAACACATGGTAAAAAACTATAGTAATATGACTGTTCTTACCAGCTAGCTAATATAATAGAATACTGAATCATTTACAGAGCCACTGAAAATGAGAATAGCTTTTCCATAAGGGAAATTATCTTAAGGTTCAAGCAATATTTTAGAAATATGGAAATAACATTTTAACCCCCATGAATAAAGTAACAAAATAAGCCCCCTATATTCCAGTAAACCATTATAAATAAGATTAGTATTATAAAATGCGGATTTCCCCCATTAGTCACTGGTTAATATGTAAGCCAGGTTGGCAGAAATTGAAAGACAGTTGTCTAAATGAAGCATATTCACTCTGACTCATTTCATGCATTTCCCTCTGGTTTTACCCACATCATTTCCCCAATGGAAGCCTTTCATCCAGTGGCAGTAATTTTTCCCAGAGGTGCCAAATGTCTGATAGCTGTGTAAGTCATTTAGTTAATTTACCCAGCCGCTAAGATATCCTGGGTGCTTAGTATATGAGTGTCAGGCCTGAAGCTACCCTCTGGTAACACAAACATGAATGAAATAAATCCCAGGTTCATGACAACTCACACTTTTGTTAGAAGAAACATAAATAAGCAATGATTAATATTGATAGCTCACCAATGACTATCACTTCAGAGAAATAATCACCATTTTAGCACCTTTTTCATGATAAAAAAAACTGTTCTATAGCTGGGTGTGGTGGCATACGCCTTTAATCCCAGAACTCAGGAGGCAAAGGTAGGAGGATCAGCATGAGTTCAAGGCCAACCTGGGACTACATAGTGAGAGTTCCAGGTCAGCCTGGGCTAGAGTGAGACCTTACCTTGAGACCCCTCCCCCCAAAAACTCTTCTAATTTTACAATGGGTAGAATTAGAACACAATTAGTGAGGCTATCCACTCTAATTCTGGAACAATTATTAGAATTTATAAAACAATAATATAACAGAAACATGGCTGTTTCTGTTATAGGGAAGTCACTATTCAGGAAAGAGTAATGCACACACTTAAGACTTCTACTCTTGAGTGTGACAAAGGAATGTACAGATGCCAAGAAAGCCTCGTTTGTGGAAGGCCAATAATTCCATCAGTTTCTCCTGCATCATGCAGGCAGATGCCTGCATCACCTCTTGTAGCATATACAGAATAAAAGAAATCAGAGGCCACTCAGTTTTAAAGGGAAGGGAAGAGTGGAATTCATTTCCTGGCTTCTGGTTGGTTTCTTTTCCTGCTACATATTTCCTCCAACACTGTTTGTACTGGCTGTTATTGTTGCTCTGGGTAGCTTATTACAAATATTCATTCCTCTTTGAAGAAAGAAATTGGAGTGCACTGTTGAAATGATATATGTTGCTTCCAACCAGAGAATGCTATAAATCCCTTGTCTTCTGACACTATCCAGCAGTGCACAAGCCTTGCTAGAAACCAGGACTTTGTGGGGCTCATCACTGTTCTTGGGATAAAGAAAAATTGAAGGGAGTTACGAGTGAAAGTATTGAAACTTAAAATAACGTGCCCCCTCCCTCCAGAGGAAGTAAATGACACTGTCCAAGAAACATTGGATATAAGGAAGATAAAGGAATGTGATTTGGTTTTGATATATTCCTGTAGATATGATTTGCAAGTCTGTATTTCTGCAGAACACTATCAAGCACATTCGTGACCAGTGTTCTATCAATGGTCCTCCCCATTGTGTAAGCCTCTTATCTGCAAAGGCAGAAGATAAAATGCTTAGTGGAAAATGGTATTTAACAGAAAGCCCAAGTGGAAACACTTACCTCTTCCTATGACTTCATTGAAATGCACAATCAGGCTGCTGGGCCCGATCACTACATGCTGCACTGCTTGGACCAGCTCTGGATTTAGAGCGCTGAGGTCAATGTGGACGGTATTTTGCAGTAATGGGCTGGATATATCAGAATCCCCACTAGTTAGGATCGGGGACAGGTCTGTGTGAGAATACTGAACTTGTCTACATGATCCGTTCTGAGAGGAGTTAGGAAACTGGTCTGCAAGGTAAAGCAAACAGATACAACACTGAAACAGGGGTCAGCACCAGAGGCAGCCGAAGGAATTAATAGGGAGGCCTAGATTTTTAAAATTAAAGAGATGGTAGTTTTATCATTGAGTGAGGGCTTTGCTAAAGAAAAAGGTTTGGGACAAATGGTAATGAACGGGGAAAAGATATTGGCATACAAATATTTTCCAAAATGTTTAAAAATTTTCGCTTTAAAAGTATTTGCTTATCCTGTTCATTTCCTTAGACATTTTTACATTAATGACAAAAAACTAAGCTTGAATTTTATTTTATTAAAATTATTTATTTGAGAGATGAGAGAGAAGAGAGAGAGAAGAAAGAGAAAGAATGGGCACATCAAAGTCTCCTGCCACTGCAAACAAACTTTAGACACATGCACCACTTTGGGCATCTGCTTTACATGGGTACACTGGGAAACTGAACTCAGGCCATCAGGCTTTATTTATATTTATTTATGAGAGACAGAGAAAGGGAGAGAGAGAGAGAGAGAGAGAGAATGAGAATAGGCACGCCAGGGCCTCTAGGCACTGCAAACAAACTCCAGATGCATGTGCCATCATGTGCATCTGGCTTACGTGGGACATGGAGAACCAAACCAGGGTCCTTATGCTTCGCTGGTATGTGCCTTAATGGCTAAGCCACCTTTCCAGCCCCCATCAGGGTTTATGAACAAGTGCCTTTACCCACTAAGCAATCTCTCCAGCCCAAATTTTATTTTCTTTCATTTTATGTTTTGATTTTTTGAGATAGGATCTCGCTGTAGCCCAGGGTGACCTAGAATTCACTATGTAGTCTCAGGCTGGCCTTGAACTCACAGTGATCCCCCTACCTCAGTCTCCTGAGTGCTGGGATTAAAGGTGTGAGCCACTATACCAGGCCTCCAAATTTTATTTTTAAATATATTTTATCTTTAAGTATTAGAAGTAGCAAAGGTAGTGAAGCCTAATCCTAAAAAAATCATGTTCAAATGTAAGAAAATGAAAAAGATGACTTTTGAGATGAAACACTAATGTCTATTATTGGAACTAATTACTATTATGCAAAACCTATATGGATTCCTGGACAAAGAAAATATGTGAGTAGTTAAATAATAAAAAATTTTAAAAAATGGTTGTCATAGAAATGTTTTAGATTTTAAAATTTCTCAGATTTTGGAATCCTGGCGTGGACTTCACTGGTTGAGCATCTATGATGTGACCATTTGAAATCTGAAATGCTTGAAAATACTGAATATTTAAAGCCCCGACCTGATGCTTGACATGGATTTTTTATTATTCATTTATTTGAGAGAGAAAGAGGCAGGTAGAGAGAGAATGGATGAGCTAGGGCCTCTAGCCACTGCAAATGAACTTCATGCATGAACCACAATTGAACCTGGGTCCTTAGGCTTTGCACACAAGTGCCTTAAAACCACTAAGACATCTCTCCAGCTCTTAGTATGGATTTTTATAGTCATTATGGATTTCAGGATTTTGGGGTCAGTAAAGCTCAACCTGTACATAAAATTGTATATCATTAGAAATAGATCATGGCTACATTTTCAGAACTGCAAGTTTTGTACATTGGTGGTAAGCTCACTGTATGGTAATGTCCATAGACTGTTGGTGCTGCCTAGAGCAGGGAGCCTGGGCCTGGGTCAATGTGAACCCATTTTCTTAGTTGAGGGCATTTGAATAGTTTTCCTTGTATGCTCATCTTTCCAACCCAAGAGCTTCAGGCAAGGAAGGTTCCCTTTGCAAAGAGAAAGCCTTTTTGTTTCAAGGTTAATGGGTTGCTGTGCTAAGAATATATATATATATTTTTGGAGAGAGACAGAGAGAGACAGAGAGAGAGGGAGAGGAAGACAGACAGAGATGGGCACGCCAGCAGCCTCTCAGCTGCTGTGAACGAAATCCAGATGCGTGAGCCCCCTTGTGGTCAAGTGGGGCCTTGTGCCCTGCGTCACTTTGCATCTGGCTAAACGTGGGACCTGGAGATTGGAACCACTGGAGTTTGGAACCAGCGTTCTTAGGCTTAGGAGGCAGGCGCCTTAACCACTAAGCCATCTCTCCAGCCCAAAATATTTCTTAATTCCAACTGAGGCAGGAGAAGCCACCCACTGCTTTTGAATTCCCACAAGAGCCCACACACATAAAAGATGCCATCATCCCAGCAGCTCATAGGTAGTCACCCCAGAAAGTTACTGAAGCATAATATGTAATGCAAGGAGGGGTTCTGTGAGGGCTACCGACAGATGATATTGTTTGTTTGTATGTAGATACGAGAATCAACATAAGACAAGAAACTGATGATGGCTATTTCTAATATCACTTAAACATTTTTAGTGTTTTTCCACCATCTATAATTTAGTTAACAATACATATATGGCAAGAGCAGTAAATCTCAAAAATATACTTAGGAAAGTTTTTTTTTTTTTTTGGGAGTGTGTATCTAGTCATAATAACCAGTAGCTATAAATACATCAGGTGCACCTTAAAGGAAGGATCAGGAACATCCAAGAGGCACAAGAAATGTGGGTGAGGAAAGAGAAAGACTGGTTCATGGCTGCTCCTTTATTGCAAGGAGTCAGGTTCTCCACACTTGGCCCAGGGGATTATGAATGTGAATGAGGCTCTCTAAACCCAGCTTCTTCATTCTCACTTCCCAATCTTTACATCTGGAGAGCAGAACTCTAAGTTCTCAGGGATGTAGGGCTTTGTAAGAAACAACTCAAAGGTCCTTTGGAAGGAAAGCTCTACCGAGCCTTTAGTCAAGTTCAGATATGCACAGAAGGCAATTTAGAACATCTTTGTAGGACCCTGGCTGGACCACCCCAGAGGACTCTTGAGTCTCTATGGAAAAAGCTGTTAGACTGTCCCCACAAGCTACACAGATAGCTATGTTCTAGCTGTGTATTCCCATGTTCCTTCCTCTGGACAGCCCTCTTTTCATTTCATTTTTTCAAGTCTCCAAGTTTTAAAGCAGGCAGGAAAAAGAAGCTTATGTTTTCTTTGCCTGCATGATGGAGGTTCGGTGAATATGGGATGTGAAAGATTAGGAAAGCATTTTTAAAAGAGATTATTTGTGAATCCAAATAATCTCAGGTTAAAGTTAACAAATATGAAGTGCTAACTAGAACTGAATCGTTAAAGTATAAACTAGGTTTGATTTGTCCATATTGTTAAAGGAGTGGATTTGTACAGGAGGACAGAATCATGTAGGCAAAGGCAGTAATCTCTATAGATCTAACATAAACCTCAGAAAATGAGGCAGCAAGAGGTGGGAAATTTAAAATGTTAGGTATCCCCTTGTGTCTTCAGGATCTATAACTGTCTGTGACTCACTTTACTTGTCCAGTGGTAAATATTCAACCAGGGAAATGCCTGGACTTGACTCATGTCCTGTAACTTCTAAAGATAAAGGACCTGATACAATGCAAACATTTTGCTTTGTTCAGGAGATTTCTAAATAAAATAGTGTGAAATGCTCTGGAGAGCTTGACCATTATTAAGCCCAGTATTTTGCAAAGCAGATGATATTGTTCCTCCTTGTTTGGCTGCATAATTGACAATTTCTTGAATAAGTCTCAAAATATATTCAAGTTGTGGAGTGTTGTAACCAAAAGGCTAAGTTCCTTGAGATTATTTTGAAAGATCACCAATGCTATAATTCAGATGTTTGAGGTTCAACTGGCTAAAATTTACCATTTTCAATTTATATTTAAATGAAAATGAATTGTAACCTAACTTCTTGAGTTGTTAAAGAGAGTTTCACAGTTTCTTATCATTGCTCTTAAATGGGAAAAAAAAGTTGCTTTGCTTAGATGATTTTAAAATTAACTTTTTTGGGGTGTGTGAGAAGAGAGCTTATAGATGGCTCAAATTACAATATGTTATCTACATGAGTTCATTGTAATTCTAAATCAAGTTAAATACTCCTCTGGTAGAGCTCAATGCTTCTTTTCTGTTTGTATAACAATAGAAAGAGCAAAGAGAAACAATGCACAACCCACAGAGGCATATGTATAGGTATTTCTAAGAACAATAAACTGAAATATACCTTCTGGAAAAGTAGCTCGGTAGTCTACAGATTCATTTGAAACCATCTCTGTAGTTGGACTTACACTTCGGGCACTTACAAGCCTATCCAAATGAGGAGTATGTACTCTTGCATCATAGCGAACTAATTCACTGCCCAGATCTTAAAACAGAGAGAGAAAAAGAAAGAGTTTGTTAAAGACTTGGCTAGTGCAGGTCCTTGGAGACTTTGATCCAGTATTCAGAAAGCAAGAGTTTTATGAGTACATGTTAGACAATAACACACGGCTCACTGTATTTTTAAGGTAGTGTCTTAAAACAATAATAAAAAAAAATGCACCTTTAATTTGCTTTCTCTTTTTCAGCCACAGGAAAAGCCCAAGTACTAACAAAAGTATTGTTGATATTGCGACAACACCAACGATCAATCCTGTGAAATTCTGATCTGGTTGAACTATGACTTTTCCAAGGACAGTTGAGGAGACTGCTTGCTTCCACTAGAAACGACCGAGAAGAAAAAGTCAAAATTTGACCATGGCACATATAAAGTTTACTATCCATTTGTAATCTCAGTTTTTCTGGTCCCCAAATGGCATCTGGTGGTCACCATTCTAGAAGTGGCATTATTGCCTTCAGAGCAGTAAGAAATATCTCAAGTTATGCTTTGTGCGCAAATAACTGGGGACTATTAATCCTTACGGTACTTCTGTGGTACTTAGGTAAATAAAATGTAGTCTATGACCTTTTTTTGTGTGTTTATGTTTAGAGGTAGGGTCTCAGTATAGCCCAGGCTGACCTGGAATTCACTCTGTAGTCTCAGGGTGCCCTTGAACCCACAATGATCCTCCTACCTCTGCCTCCCAAGTGCTGGGATTAAAGGTGTGTGCTAACATGCCTGGCCTGTAGTCTATGATCCTGAGGAACTGAGGTCTATTAAAGATGATAGACAAGCCGGGCATGGTAGCACACACCTTCAATCCCAGCACTTGGGAGGCAGAGGTAGGAGGATCGCCGAGAGTTTGAGGCCACCCTGAGACTACATAGTGAATTCTAGGTCAGCCTGGACCAGAGTGAAACCCTATCTCGAAAAACAAAACAAAACAAAACAAAAAAGATGATAGACACATAAAGTATTATGATATGACTGAATTATCAATAAATAGTATGAAATTGATTCCATCCAATTAGGGAGGGTTAATGTGGATAGCAGATTTCCCATAAGAGGCAAATAATCCTATTATTATTATTATTGGATAATAAAGTTTCAGAATATCTTTATTTCAGTTTTAATACATAGAAATAGATGAGGTCCATTCTAGTTTTAATGTTTTTTGACTTTTAAGATTAATGCATATGAAATTCCAACTTGGAACTTAAGATTCAGTTTTAGATTTTGTAATTCCAATTTCCTATCTTTTTAAAAATCTCAGGAACCTTCTTCAAACCACTCACTCTCATTCTTGGGTGAGCAAAATATACAATACACACCATGAAGTATTATTCAGGCCTAACAAGGAATGAATTTCAAAAATATTTGCTAACTAAAATAAGCCAGATGCAAGAGGATAGCTATTATGTGATTCCACGTACATGAAACAGCTAGAAAAGCAAAATGATGGAGAAAGAAAGGAGCTCAGAGGTTGAGGGGGCTGGGGAGGGAGGGCATAGCTTTACTGCTCAGTGACTGCAGAGCTCTGTTTGCGGTGATGAGAAGCTTTTGGATGGTTACCACACATCACGAATCTAACTCACACCACTGAATTATACATTTAAAATGGTCAAGAAGGCAAATTTTATGTTATATGTATGTTTTACCACAATTCAAAGGAATTAATGATGCAACACACCAAACCCCATTGAACTGTACTCTTTAAATGGGTGAATTGTAGGCCATGCGAGCTATTGCATGATAGACTGTTAAAAATGATGGAAGAAAATGACTTTCTGTCTACATGAAAGAAAGGACTATAAGACAATTGAATCCTCACTTTACTCTGCCCAGTGGGTACGTCACTTTTTATTTATGGGGTTCCATGCATTAGTGATCACTGACGTGGGCAGTGGGACACTGGCTCTGGCCTCCTGGCCTGGTGAAAAGTAGAGGAAGGGACATTCTTACATGTGTCCTTACTCCGTTTGACAATTACTATAAATTTTACCTTATCCCTAGAGAAGGAAATAGTGTGATTTTTTTTTTTTTTTAAAAAAAGCTCACCACAGCCGGGCGTGGTGGCGCACGCCTTTAATCCCAGCACTAGGGAGGCGGAGGATCGCGGAGAGTTCAAGGCCACCCTGAGACTACATAGTTAATTCCAGGTCAGCCTGGACCAGAGTGAGACCCTACCTTGAAAAAAAAAAAAAAAAAAAAAAAAAAAAAAAAAACACCACTTCTCAAATCATAAATAGGAGCTAAGGCTGAGCTGATGAGCCATATAGTCAGTGCTCAAATGAGCTTTAATGATTTATTTTAAGCCTACGAATGACATGATTACACCAGCACCTTTATTTACATCATGAAAGGCTTACAGGAACCCCACCTCTATATTTAGCTCGCTGTTCAATTTCAGCAGGTCATTGGGGACTGTGCATAAAACAGCTTCTGGATATGAATGTATATTCTCACAGCTCTTATTCCCAACTTTTAAAACTTCTCCTTTAACTGCTTCAGGGTCAATATCATTTCCCTGGAAGAAAAACAAAATGAAACAAGTGACAACAATAGAAAGCTGGTTAATACTTCACAATTTTGAAGGAATATAAATATACTAAGCCATGTGATTTTACGATGCTCATTTTTATGGCTGGTTTTCAGGCACCAGCTAGGCAGGAATGGTAAGCTTTTATTTAGATTGAATCAGCTCGCTGTTCAAAATTGCTTCTGGAAATGTATATTCTCACAGCTCTTATTCCCAACTTTTAAAACTTCTCCTTTAACTGCTTCAGGGTCAATATCATTTCCCTGGAAGAAAAACAAAATGAAACAAGTGACAACAATAGAAAGCTGGTTAATACTTCACAATTTTGAAGGAATATAAATATACTAAGCCATGTGATTTTATAATGCTCATTTTTATGGCTGGTTGAAAGGGAATATGACCATTTCAGGGCACCAGCTAGGCAGGAATGGTAGGATAGAGCTTTTATATTAGATTGAATCTTAGAGAAATTGAAAGAGCCAGGCATAGCAGTGCACACCTTTAATCCCAGCACTAGGGAGGCAGAGGAAGGAGGATTGCTGTGAGTTCGAGGCCAGCCTGAGATGACACAGTGAATTTCAGGTCAGCCTGGGATAGAGTGAGACTCTATCTCAAAAAAAAAAAAAATGATAGAGACTCTTGTTTGTATCCTTATATTGCATGATGTCTTGTCCAAAATCATTTTATTACTGTCTTCAGGAATATGGACATTTGGTAAAAAGGAAAGCAGTTTAGAGTTTAGTAGCCTAGTGGTGGTTGCATTGTTTAACAATGCAAGGTGATTCTCAACCTTGGCTTCACTTTAAAAAAGACACCAAAAGCTTTAAAATACCAATGCCTGGGCCTCATCTCTAAAGATCTGCTGTAATAGCTTCGAATCAGTATATTCCTTTTTCTGTTTGAATTGAGCACTTTCATTCTTCTTGCACACTTGAATCCTGCACATAAGTAAATTCATTTTCAAAGAAATTCCCTAAGATGCTGCATGACCTTCATTCACTTGAGAACACAATTACATTGTTTTGAACATTTATATAGTTATATGAGACTTTTAAAAACTATTCAATTTGACATAGCAAATTGAAGTTACCATCAGGAATGTTTCAAACATCAAGGATTTGTTGAGGAAACCAATCACTAGCCTTGGGCAAGAAGTGCAAGCACGCATAGAGTTTCTTTTATCAGGTCTTAATGAGAACATCTATTTATTAAACAAGTCTTTACTTGCAGGAGAGAACTATCAAAACCTATTACTATTTTTCTTATAGACAAAGAACAGCTAGCAATAACAACAGCTGTGCTACTTTTTAGAAAAACAGTCTTGAACATTTTGCAAACTGCTTTCCCTTACATTAAATTCTCATAGATTTCAACAAATGGGTAGGTCAGGTATTATTCTAGGAAAAGGAGCCAGAAGAAGAGACTTCTTTGTAGTGTGAAGTTGGAATCTAAGAAAAAAAAGAACATGGACGAACCCTATCCTTGTAATATTTCTAGAGGCAGTATGAGCAATCCATCGATCCAGGTCAGCCACACAGGGTAATTGAGCATAGAGGCACATAAATCTCATAGGTCATTTTGGGGCCTGAAATGACAACTTGTTGGTTAGGTCTAGGGAGGGCAAGGGCCCTTATTCATATATTGGAGGGAATTCAGAGAATGACGGAGAAAAGAGATTAAAGAGCTGGAGGACTTGATTTATGAGAGGAGGACTGAAATGTGTCTCCCCTGCTTACAGAATAGCTAAGGTTGGGGGAAGGGATGACCACACCACATTGCCATTTCTAAGACTTCTTTGAGGGCTTAGGATCTCCTTGGATCCTAAAACAAAAGATTACAGAACTGGAGGACTGAATCCCTTTTTATTCAATACCCACCCAGAAGCACATGAGGCGCAATGACTTACAGAATGCATTATTATCAGCTGTACTTGTGCAATTGTTTTAAAAGCCAACAAACACAGACAGAAAAGCATAGATATCACAAGGTGGACACTTGCAGGCGGTGACTATAGATGAGGTGCTGATTTCAAACCAGGAGGAATAAAAATAGATATAAGCTACTTTATATAAGATATAATCATGTACAAAAAAATCAGACAATAGGATAATTAGGGGAAATACATGATTTCTTCAAATAATTATTTTCAGATGCTTATAAAAGGTTAAAAGAACTGCTAGATATCTATCTGTATGCCACATGATAGAAACATTCTCTATCATGACAAGTATCATTAAATAAAGGTTAGTGTGAGAAAAAATATGGTAATTCCGTGGAATTCATGGGAATTGTTTGCTCCTTGGGTGACCCCCCAAGACAAGTTAATATGTCTAAAATTGTTTGCTTATTCAAGTGGGAATGGTCATTACTACCATCCAACCTCATAGGTCTATATAAGACTTAGATGAAATCACGGACAACAGGATCTTGTGTTACGGTAAAAATGAATCTGAACTGCTATTGATAGGAGCACTGTGCCTTACTGGACACTCCCACATGTGCACTTTTGCTGACTACTGTCCACACGAGGTCTGAGTTGACTTGAAATCTTGACTATGAACAACCTCCTGTATTCATGGGGTTGTCTGATTCATTTGGAGGCGTGACTGATCTTTGACTCCTGTTGTATTCTTTTGCCCTGAAATTGGCTTGACCTTTTAGCCCAGGATGTAGTCACTGGGCAGTTGGTCACTGAGGCAGCTCCCACACTGGAGCTGGAAACTGTCATGGTAATCCTTTCTCTTTTTGGCGATGTGTGTTATGTACGTGTGTGCGGCGTTACATGCATGTTTGTGTGTGGGCACAGGTATGTGTGGAGCGTGTGTGCACATGCACGTGGAAGTTAGAGATTGATGTTGATTGTCTTCATCATTTGCATTCCACCTTTGTTATTATTAATTTCGAGACAGGGTATCTCGCTGAACCTGGAGCTCATGGATTTTGCTAGATGATCTAGTGAGTAAAGCCCTGAAGACAGGCCTGTCTCCGCCTCCCCAGCACTGGGATTACAGGCCTTAAAACCTCTTATCCCCCCATCTCAACCATCCAAAATGTTGGAACTGCTTTGTGCCTAACTTCAGAGATTCTTAGTCCGTGGTGGAAATACCACTCATCGGCTGAGGATGATATCAAATTATGTTTTCCTTGGTCCAACAATTTTGTAGGATGTTGAGTAATCAGTACTTAATTTACAGAGGAAGGAGTTTTCTCTTTCATCCAACACTGTGTTTGGAAGGGTCGATAAAGAACCACTTATCTCTAATCTGTCCATTATGGACATGGGAACAGAAAAACAGTTTCTCTGGGTGTAAAACTATTTGCACACAAACCTTTGTTTTCATCAAGAAAATAAAAAGAAAACAAATGGAATCTCTCCAACAGCAAAGATAGTAATTGTTCAAAGCAAAAGGTCACACTAGATTAGTTTCATTGAGAAGAAAACCCAGAAGTGATAAAAGCTCTTTCTCCACTTCGAAAACTAATCCAAGAAGCAGACAAAAGAACTTTGGTGTGGTAAACACGCTGCTCATTGAAGCAGGCTTCCATTTAATTTCATGCTGGGCTTGCTTAATTATTGTCCAAAATGCAATCATGAGGTGAGTAAACTTGTATGCATGTGAACGTATGCATAGGTTGGTTCCGAGATAAAATATCATTGAAACAGCAGAAACATTTCAGTGGGAACTCGGCTTGGATGGAGATGACCTATGGCAGCCCCATCTGAATAAGGGCTTTGGGTCTGTGCATAGGTAGGGCCATGTGATCTTTCAAGAGACATTCTCACAATGAAGAACAGCAGGTTGAAATAACTATTCTGTTGACTTTCTATTGACTGGGCTATGGATGGTTAAAGCCTTGATCAATTTGCTTGTTTTATTATTATTTGAAGTAAAATGACCAAAATCCATCAGAGAGCAGCAGTCTAGTCTGCCACTCTTGTGGGCTTCTACTCTGTCATTTCTCAAGCTTCAGCCTCTCTGGGATTTTGTGCTCTTTGTTTCCGATAGGCTGACTTAGAAAAGTTGATCTTGATCTGAGCCAGGTGGGCATGATGGCACACACCTTGAATCCCAGTACTTGGGAGGCAGAGGGAGGAGAATTGCCAGAGGTCACCCTGAGTCTCCATAGTGAAATCTAGGTCAGCAAGGACTAGAGCGAGACCCTCCCTGGAGAAGCAAAAAAAAAAAAAAAAAAAAAAAAAAATCCGTGATTTTGCTACCGATCCATTTATAAATTAGCTTGGTAGATAACCACACCCAGATATAAAACTCCACATATTACACGGAAATACAGTAACTACAATAGATGCATTTATAGTCACGGCTGTTACTGTTTATCTTATAATGAGCACTTTTAGTTGAAGCATATGTAGGAATGTATAACATCATCAGGGTAAAGCATCCAAGGAGGCCTGTTTAACAGATTTATGCCCAGCATTTGCTACCTTTTAATATATACAAGACAGGGGGTTTAAATTGCCTCATTAAAAAGCAATGCACAATTATCTTTTAGTCTTATGCCAAAAGGACTTGTTTTTCAAGCTTTGATATTTGCTGATGTAGCATAAGACAGTAACGACCAAGTACAATAATTCTATTCACATAAGCTAGGATGTCAATGAAGTTCAAGTTCATTATTGAGAGTGTTTAAGCAGTTCTTACCTTGATTTCTAGTACATTTTCATTGCCTATTGAGATCACCACTGGCTTTTCAAAAGGCTTAAACACAGGATTATGTACATAAGTGAGATCAAAGTGTTTGGAAAGGATCCCATCTAACATGAAAAAGGCTTTAGTCTTCAGGGGGAGTTGCAAATTCAGCTGTTGCAGTGAAGGCGTGGTGCAGCAGATGATTTCTGAATTAGAGCGATGCTGACATGCCTATAGGGAGACACGGTTATCCATCGTCAACAAGGCCTACAGATAACATGTACAGCAAGTCTGGCATTTCACATCTGAATCAACTGAAAATGTAGAATTGTCAGATAAAATCTGCATTTAATTAAAAATATTTGTGTGTGTGTTTGTGTGTGTATGTGTGTGTGTGTGTGTGTGTGTGCGAGAGAGAGAGAGAGAGAGAGAGAAAGAAAGAGAGCTAGGAAGAGAGGGAGAAACATCGGAGCATCACAGCCCCTTGCCACTGCCAATTAACTCCCAATGCATGTGCCTACCACTTTGTACATCTGGCTTTATATGGTTACTGGGAAATCAAACCTGGGCTGGTAGACTTTACCACAAGCACCTTTTAATTGTGGAGTCATCTCCTCACCTTCTGCACTTAACTTTTTAATGCTGAAGAATATATTTCTATAAATAGAATTGATGCAAAAATTTCCAAATAAGCCAGTTTTGATAGGAACAGAGTTTCACTTGCCATGGAATACACTATGGTGAGCTATCAACAGCTGGTCTTTGCTCTGTTATTTAATTTTTCTTAGGAACATAGGACAGTCTGCTGGAGGAACTGCTTTCTGGTTTTGTGAAACAGCTGTGGGCCAGTGGGAGCTGAAGTTAGAAGTTCTCGGTTGAGATTCCACATTTCAATGCTCTTAGGCAGAACTCAGTTTCCTCACTTAGGAATTAAAGTGTTCCACACAACCTAGGATGCTTCATGGTAATATGCCACGTGAATTGCCAACTACTACATGGTTAGCATTACAGCTAATTATGTTGATGGTATCTTGGTAGTGTGTTTAAAGCTGTTAACTGCTAAGTACTAAAATCATTTCCAAGGTCAGTTTCATTAAATGCCCCTGATAGTCCTACAGGTAGGTGCCATGAGTATCTAGTTTATAGATGAAGACACTGAGTCTTGTAAGCATACTTCATCCAACCTGGTCACACATGAGACAGGCAGAGTAGGGTACTTATATCCGAGGTCATCGATATCAATATTCACTATCTTAATTCCTGGGCTATATTACTTCTGGTTCAATCTCCTCTGTCTATAATGTTGTCTACTTTACAAAGGCTCTGCTATTATTATTTCATGGTCTTTCATCTTTCACTTCAAGTCTTCCTCTTTGAAATTCTGATTTATGGAATTTTGGAAATTGCAGTTTCCTCTTGATTGTACTGAGACTAAAACCAGCAACAAAAAGTGGTACATTTAAGGTTAAACATTTGCGTTTCTCCCCCAAGGAAAAGACAAACAAGCAACAACATCCCTTAGATTTCCTTTTCTTTGACAAGTATAGTTGGAGATAAAACAATTACTTATGCCCACAATAGCAAAGGCCTCAGGATATACATAAAAAGCACAAACAGAATTTGGCATTTGATATTTTCTTATCATAATGAAAAAAGGTATTCTATATTTATAAATGTATGTTGGAAGTAGATATGTCTAAGATATAATATGAATAAAATATTATGTTATTTAGTTTTACATCAAATTTATTTTATAATGCTCAAAGCTATTTATTCCTGTCATCTTGAAAAACAGAATCCAAAGATTTTACTGTTACTATAATTCTCTCTGAAAACAGGAACCTTAAAACTACAAAATAAATAGCCAACTTCTGAGACCCAATGTGAGAATTAATAAACAAATTATTATACACTTTGTTAAGAAGGTTGTTACTTCTATTTTAAAATGCATTGATCTTACTGGATTCAAAGTTAGTGTGGATGAATCTATCTCTAAATCAGGCCTAACCACAGATTTTTATTTGTTAAATAATAGATGGGTTCAATTCATCATGGTCAACTTCAAATTCTGTAACAGGGAACACAGAAGGAGCACACGTCTCTTTGAAAGGCAATACTCACAAATGAGTAGGGTGGTACATAGTGAAATGATGATTAGTAAATAAGTCCTCTGAATGCCTCACCCCTGCCCAGTTCTGTCTGTACAGTACTACTGTAAGCTGTGTTTGTAGCCAAGGCAATAGAAGTTTGATCTCCAGATATGTAAACAGATAAGCCTTTTGTGTCACTGTTTGGTTTGACTCTGGTGTTGGATATGCATCCTTATAAATGACACCTGGAAGGTTTCCAATGAATCTTTGGTCATAAACAAATGATAGAAGCCAAGAGTTGTTCCATGTGTCATCTTCTGGTGAGGGAGATGAAAGCATGTGTAGCTGTTATCTTAGTAATGGCAACTTGATCCTAATTAATGAGTCACTTCTCAGATTTCTACTGTAAAAAAAAAATCACATGCCAACAACAAAGAGGGTTAGTGCTATTTTTATTTGGTGAAAGAAAAATTGTATCCTGGTTGTGGAGAACTAATGTCCCTTAAATTAATAGCAGTGGCATTCTAACTTTGTTTGTGGCCATGTATAGGGGTTGGCTTCAAGCCCTTTACTCTAGGCAGTGGCTCCCTGGAGTGCCATCTCTCAGGAATATGATAAAAATCTAATAATACTCGTTAGAGGTGATGCAATGTGGATGATTGAGAAGGTCAAGAAAAATCTCATTTGAGATGACCTTATTGTTTAGTGATTTAGCTTGACATTTTTAGCCCCAAATTGGTTTTTGTAATTAAAAGAATACAGTGGCTCTAGTCTTTAAGAAATATTAGATGAGGAATCTCAAAGAAAGTGCTGTAATTCAATCAATCCCCTGCCTACTCCAGACCCTGTGTGAAGAAGAGCACTTAGGATCTTCTTTGTGAGTAGACTGTGGCATTTTGCAGAAGGGGAAAACAAAGTCAACAAAAGTATGGCATCTTTAGAAACAACACCAATGTTCCTGAGGTCTGGGTTTTAAGTTACTATTTTTTTTTGGGAAGGAGGGGGTTGCTTTTTGAGACAGGGTCTCATGTAGTTTAGGCTGGCCTCAAACTTGCTCTTGAGCTGAGGATGACTCTGAACTTCGCATCGTCTTGCCTCCATTTTCCAAATGCTGCTGTTACAGGCATGGGTCAGCTTAAAGTTACCATTTTAATGTGACTACTGAAACAGAGCACAAAATGGGTTGATCACTTTTAAGGAAATAATCAGCTAAATAATGGCTGACCTTGCAAATAAAGCAAGGAAAGGTAGAAAAATGACAAGCACCACCCACGTCCAGTACACAACATTCCTCTAATGCTCTCTCTTGTTACTTACTTGGTCAGGTGCTCTCAAAGGAACAAGAAAAGTTGCGAGAAGAACAGAGGTTATGGGGAAACCTATGTGTGTGCTACTTTAGAAAGAGAAGGATGGTGCTATAACATCACAAGGTGAAGTGTATTATTAGAAGTATGGTTCATAGTCTATAATGCATCACACAGGGATACAGGGGAGTGCCATGAGTTGTACTGTCTTGTCTTAAGGTGATGGTCTTCATTTGTGTCTAAACTTGTGTATTTATAATGTCAGCTTAAGAGGCTACAGAATTTTAGCTATGGACCTATTTGACCAGTGCTTACCAAGAAGAAAACTAGTGCATATTAAAGAGAAAACTAAAATGTCCAGTGTACCCTGAAAGCCAGGGGGCAGAAGCAGAGGTGCTGAGCCCTGCACAGACATGTTACCCCAAAGACTTACCACTGTATAGTTCCTTCCTGCTTCATGCACATTTATTACCAGCTTTGAGATACTGACTGAATTCAGGTTTTTTCCAATACCCGTGATTGTGCTCCCACCACTGGCAAAATAAAATAGAAAAATGGCAACACTGAGAGGTTATCCCTTCCAAGGATTTAGAGGTCAGTTTTATCATTGCAGTGATTACAAAGTAGAGGATCAGCCAAGGTCAGGTGGAAATTCAGGGGAACTCTTCTCTGGAATCTTGAAAATAGTTTTTTAAAAAAATTAGTATTTCATAAGCTGAAGAAACACCTTTGTATTTTTATTCACCAAATATATAAAAGAAATATTTTTCTCTCTAAAAAACTCGACAGAAAAATGTACATTAACGATTTTTGCTAGACTGATAGAACTAACGGAAACAGGACATGTTGAACTGGGTCCAGCAAAGTACTGACTCAAGCTGGTCTGGTTTAGGGAAAAGCTGTGCGAAAAGCAGCCTGGACAAAAATTATGCCTTAATTTTACAGACTCTTAATTCATAATAAGGAGTTTTGGAGAACAAAGGAAATTTCTAGAATGAAATGGTTTTGTCTTTAAGCTAGCAAGTATTGATGTTTTGGTCTCAGAAAAATGAATATATTGAGATCTTTGATAACCCTGAAATAAGTTCTATTAGATATAAAGTAATCATTTGGTAGAATGGGTTCAGCTATAAAGATTCAACCACTGATGAATAAAAGAGAAAAGGTGATTCCAAGTCATATACATATACATGTCATATACATCTGACATATACATAGTATTAATGCATAGATGCTATGGTACCACATTGAGTGTTTATCTGCTTAAAGTATAATAAAAGAGGCTGAAATGCTTCTTGGCATAAAGTAATATGGATAAAGTCAAACTGTACCCAGAACCTAAATGTAGTTTCCTCTACTGACTTGGAAAGGTGCCTTCAAATGAAGTGCAAAAGCATCAAAGCCAGGGATAAAAATGCAATTCTTTTTCGTTATTCTACTGCCAAATCATCCGTATGTTCATTCTTTTCTTATACCTATGAGGAACTTTTACTTACCTAATAAAAGATTTAGTTGGGTGGATTTCATGGACAAAGGGGTCTTCCCGGTAACTGAAGCTGCTTGTCTCTCGATTAGCTAAGTCAATTTTCAATTTAATAGGAAACTCAGCTGAGATAGTTTGGGATGGGGTGTAACACTCAAGAATACTATTTGACACACTGGAGGGGGTTAAAAAAAAGAAAAGAAAAAAGTAGACCTTAACTACTAGAGATACACAAAATTTAGAACTACATCCATAAATCCAAGAATATGTCAATGGCTTCTTACATGGGAATTTCCTGAGGTGTTCTAGAAAAATCCAGCCTTTTCTAGTGTAGGCTGTTTACATTTGACTGGATACCAAGCTTATACTTGTTGAAAGACCATCCTTGACCTCAAAACATTTGGTGTTTCAAGTAACCTTCAAGGTACTTCTGGTACTTGAGTATGCTGAGCTCTTTCAGCTCTAAAAAGTAAAAAATAACCTCCTTCCAAACCCAATTTCTTCCCAAGTGACATTTTTTTAAAAAATATTTTTATTTATTTATTTGAGAGAGAGAGAGAGAAATACAGAAATAGACAGGTATATATATATAGAGAGAGAATAGGTGCGCCAGGGCCTCCAGCCACTGCAAACAAACTCCAGATGCGTGCGCCCCCTTGTCCATCTGGCTTATGTGGGTCCTGGAGAATCGAGCCTTGAACTGGGGTCCTTAGGCTTCACAGGCAAGCGCTTAACCGCTAAGCCATCTCTCCAGCCCCCAAGTGACATTTTAATTTTGAATTTTAATGTAAATGCCACTGACCCACGCCCCACCCCCCCACCCCAGGAGAGCTGGGATGATATGTCATAATAGAGAGGAAAACAGAGATACAAAATTGAAAAGGGAGGATTAACAAATATTAAGGGGATGGTAGAAAAATCAGCAAAAAGAAGCAGACAGATAGATGTGGGACAGGGAGGATATTGTCAGCAGGAGAATAAATAAACATCTTGACTCCCCCCTGCCAAGAACAAAATTCAGCTTGGTGGATGCAACAACAAAAGAAAATGTACAGCACCTTTTCAAAGTACATGTTTTCCCACCAATGGAAATGTGTCTAGAATTGCCACTGTCGAGGTACTTTCCAGTTACAGTAAGCAAAGTGCCACCAGCTTTGGGACCATAATTTGGAGAAACACTTGTTATGATGGGATCCTGAATGGGGGTAAAAAAAAATCCAACAAAATAAAGTGACTTATTAATTTAATCACTCTAAGCAGACTGAATAAAAACTGTTACATCCCAGTTCATGAGAAAAGTCATATTTAAACTTACCACATAGGAAAATGCACTATATTGTGCTTTCCCTCGACTGTTCGAAATAATCACAGACATATTGAAATGCTCATTCATTGCAGGACCAACTGTGCATTTCAACCTGAAAAAAAAGCAGAGTTGAGTGTTCTGGATTAGCTGTATTTCTGAGATGGGACATTAACTCCAAATTGTGAGCTGATGAGGCTGAGCACTAAGCAGAGTTTCAGGGGAAGCATTAAGGCTGGAAATCATATAATTCTATTTTTTTATAGTATTATACCAAACTTTATATTGTCTATAGTAGAAAACTTTAGATCTCATCCATGCAGATTTCACCAAATTAAAAAGTACACAAATACAGGATGTGGTTAACACCCACAATAAGCTGTTGATCAGAGAGACCTACAAGGTTTCCCAAAACAAGACAAGACTTCTGTTAGAGCACTTGATTACCCACCAGAGGTTAATGGTAAGACCCTACTGCTGAAGACACTAAATGATGTCAGTGTGGAACTGGAGAGACCTGACTGGAATCTGGAAGAGAGCCATTCCCCAGACAGTTAGCCTGTCTAGTGCTAGAAGGTGCTACATGAGCTGTTGGGGGAAAGTGGCCAACAACTCTCTGAGCAACTCCAGGTCTAAGTTACTCAGAAGCAAATAACCTGATGTGATGCTCACACAAGTGCAATAGTGGCACACAGCCATGGTGGGTAACCAACTGCACTCAGATTGGTTAACAGATCCACTTAGTGGAAATAAACCCATATCTGGAACTGGGAAACAAGTCAGGATCACATCCAGATAATGTGTTTGCTTTCCAGTATCAAGCTCCCACAAATCTTGGGCTACAAGAGGGTCAACACCCATTAAATTCTCTCTAAACTAACAATGTTATCCCATTTAACTTCAGACAGAAGTGGGACCTGAGGAGAGAAAGTACCCATCACATTTCACCAGGGCCCCAGCCAAAACCATAAAGGAATTGGGGAAATGAGCAGGAGTGCTGCTTTCTCAGTGAGCCTGATATCAGCACAAAGGTGAAGGAGATAGACTCTGAGGACATTCAACACTACTAAACCAAATGGGCTCTAAGAGCCCATCACTGAAGTAGACTTTAAACAAATCCAACATGGCTCAAGGAATTTTGTGGAAGAGGGAGCAAAAGATTGTTAGAACCATAAGTTGGGACGTTACACACAGAGACATTGCCTCTTCCCATAACTGACGGCTACGCCACAATGCATGACCCACAATCCTCATGGGGATGACTGGCATCCTTAATGAGGAGGGTCCCTTTGGAGGGGGGCAGGGATGAGGGAAAGGATGGTACCAGCATGTGCTATTTATATACTGAGTATGTCCAAAACTAATAAAAAAAAGTTGCAACCACAGATTAAAAAAAAGTACACAGTTTGATTCCCCAGTACCCATGTAAGCCAGATGCATAAGGTAGCGCATGTGTTTGGAGTTTATATTGGTTGGAGATCCTGGCATGCCCATTCTTCCTTTCTATCTGCCTCTTCTTCTTCTCTCTCTTTCAAATAAATAAAATGTATTTAAAAAAAATATAAAATGACCTATAAAATTATGGGACTACTAATGTTTGACACACTTAAGATAAAGTAGTCGTACCTCAGTAGCTTATGAAGTGATAAGTAAGCCAAGTCTCTTCATCAAAGCCTTCAAAAAGTATATTTCTGTGGTTGTCATGTGTTTATTTAAATTAAAGGAAAATGAAAGGGGATTTCCATAGAATTATTTTTGAGTCAATAATTTTATAGTACTAAAAAGTTTAAATACAAATTTTTACTAAGTAACATTTTTTTTTAAATTTGAAAGAGAGAGAGAGAGAGAGAGAGAGAGAGAGAGAGAGAATGGCACACCAGGGCCTCTCAGCCACTGTGAATGAACTCCAAATGTGTGTGCTCCCTTGTGTGCATGTGTGACATTGCATGCTTGTGTCATTTTTGCGTCTGACTAAACATGGGACCTGGAGATTCAAACAGGTGTTCTTAGGCTTCTCAGGCAGGCTCCTTAACTGGTAAGCCATCTCTCCAGCCCCTAAGTAACTTCTTAAGAATTATTTTTTAATTTTACAGACTATAGTTCATAAGGAGTTTTGGAGAACACAGGATAAAATGGTTTTGTCTTTAAGCTAGCAAGTATTGATATTTCAGTCTCAGAAAAGTGAATATATTGAAATCTTTAATAATCCTGAAACAAGTTCTATTAGATATAAAATAATCAATTGGTAGAGTGGGTTCAGCTATAAAGATCCAACCAACAAAACTTCAGTTATTATTACTATATGATAACTAATGATTTCTGGATTACATGTTTGCTATAGAACTCAGGGCTTTGAGAAGACATATTTAGAGTATAATAGCACAGGTGTTAGCTCAGAAGAGAGAACCTGTCAGCTCTTATTTCTACTTTAAGCCACACTCTTGCTCTTTGGACTTCAGATACTTCTTGTAAGATGGGCAAGTTTCTGCTACCTCTCAGGATTATGGAGGATGTTCCACTGAGATAAAACCTGAAAATAAGTTTAAGTTCAACCTCAAAAAATCCAATAAAGAGTCTCACAATGTGAATGGCAGGGTCTGGTGTGATGGCTCACTCAGTGAAGTGCTCACTGGGCGAGCATGAGGACCCGAGTTTGGTTCCCCAGTATCTGTGTAAAATCTGAGCATGACAACACGTGCCTGTAACCCCAACACTGGGAAGTCAGAGAAAGAAGGATCACTGGGGTTTGCTGGCCAGCTAGTCTAGCTGAATTAGAGAGCTCCAGGTTCAGTGAGAAATCCTGTTTCAAAAAATAAGGTGGAGGGCTGAAGAGATGGTTTAGCAGTTAAGGCACTTGCCTGCAAAGCCTAAGGACCCAGGCTCAATTCCCCAGAGCCCACGTAACCCAGATGCGTAAGGTGGCACATGTATCTGGAGTTCATTTGTAGTGCCTAGAAGCCCTGGTGTGCCCATTTCTCTTTCTCTCTCTAATAAATAAAAATAGAATATTTAAAATAAATGAATAAAAAAATAAGGTGGAGAGTGATTTAGGAGACATTGAGTCTCAACCTCTGGCCTCCACATGCACATGCACACACACACACACACACACACACACACACACACACACACACACAATGTGACTGAGAGGCTTCACTACGCTTTCAAAATTTAGCAGGTGAATTTAGAACACAGGATTTGTATTGAGCCATTTACTGGGTTTCATAGGAGAAGCCTTGGGAGATGGTATTTGAAGACTCTGAAGATGGAGTGCCCCTCTCAAATTACCGAGACAATTTTTGAAAAGTCATTATCTTAATAGTTGCAAAACTCCCTGACGTTAGATTCCTCTTTCCTTCATCTGGGCTATGCTGACTGCCTTTCTCTTTCCCAAATCTCCCTAAGAACAAAACAAAACACTTCCACACACCCTATGACAGGCCAAGACCTGTATTAATTCAACAGTGAGCATTTTGAGTAACTCTTTTTACATCTTCCTTCACCCCTCCCACGTTCCCTCCCACCTTCCCTTCCCCCAAACCAACATGCATCTTCCAAACCCAATCCAGCAGAGCACATTAAGTTCCTTACCTATTTGTTGTGCTTTCACTTAAGGTCAAGGTGCAGCTGTCATTGCCAAGGAGAACTTTGGTTTTCCTTAAATCAAATTTATTATTCTTCTTAAATCCAAAGTCCCAGCCACAGATAGTCAGCATTGTCCCTCCTTCAAGGGGTGCACTAGTGGGAAAGACCTACAAGGGCAATATAGAACTTTAAAAAAAATCCAGTATATTATTACTTTTCATATTATGGAAAACAAGCAAAACCAAAAGAGCTGTGTATCCTTAAGTAGTCCAAAATTCTTCCGTTCTCCAATCTGGTAAATTGAATTTTCAATAAAATGAAAGAGATAAAATCCCAGAGCATCTTGAACAAACAATGAAACAACCTGACATGCTGATAAGACAGCTGATTCTAGGTGATCTAGAAATGGGGCCAAGAATAGGGAGCCTGGGAGAGACAAGGGACCTTTGGGCCACTCTGAAATTCACTCATTTCCAGAGATCTGTGGGAGCAAGGGGAGACACACTTTGGGCCTAGATTCTTACTGGCTTGTAACTTTGGTTTTAACTCCTTCATGTGTGGGCCTTAGGATTCAACTCTGATCTAAATGCCATGGGCCCTGTATGCCAAGGTCCAGTGTGTACCTTGTCTGTGCCCAGCCTGGCCTGTGCCACATGCTTGCTATGGCATTTCTTACCCCAAGAAAACAAAATAATCCATAATAAGAATATTTCTTTCATGTTTTGTGTTTGCTCAGTTGTATTCAGCAGCTATCAGACACCAAGCACACAGGTGGTACTCGATGCATGGAATGCTCATTCATTCCCTACATAGACATTTTATAAAGGGCCATGTGCCAGGCCCTGACAGACACACCTGTGACTCTACTTCTTTATGTCTACTCATTTATATTTCTTTAAAAAATTTTAATAATAATTTATTTTTTGTTTATATTATTCTAATTTTAGATTCATAATGGTGACTCCATTATCCTCCTCCCTGTCCTCCCTCTTCCAAAGGGACCCTCATCAATGGGGAATGTGGGTCATGCATTGTGGGGGTAGTCAAGAGTTATGGGGGATAGGCCAAGTCTCTGTGCATAATGCCCCAACTTGTGGCTCTAACACTCTTTCCGCTCCCTCTCCCGCAAATTTCTGGCTCCAAGCCTCAGATCAGAGACATTTGCTCAACCATGTTTATAGTGGCTCAATTCATAATAGCAAAGAGCTAGAATCAACCCAGATGTCCATCATTAGATGAATGGATAACAAAGATGTGGTATATTTACACTATGGTACTCATTTATATTTCTGACTTAGGGTCTTCCATTGTTCTTATATGCTTGTATGTGGTGACTATTCTATGTTTAGCCTGTTCATGGAAGGTAATTAAATTATATAATATTATTTCACATGTACAAGGATGCTATGTGAATCAGAGATTTAAAAATCCAAACTGAAAAAAAAATCCAAAGTGGAAACAGTCCCAAATTAATAGTGATTTTTCTCATCATCTCCATTGACAATATTTTGTATATCATTTTAAACATTTTTTTGAACCATGTTCAGTGTTCAGTAAATAATAAGTTTACTGTATTATATTGCAAGTTCATTTTTGATGTGTCAACAGTGAAGTCTGGGGTTATTAATAAAACATTGGCAATTATGATGTAAGATAACATTAGGTATTTACCAGGTATGTAAGACAACTGTGCTTAGGCCACAACTATTTAAGCAAAACACATTTCCAAGTTAAAAATAAGCTTCTCCTGGGGAGCTTGTGTGACAATTGAGAGAGGAAATGCTGTTTTGGGGGGACATATTGTAAATTGTGCTCTAAAGTACAATGGTGGGAAAGTGAAGCCTGAAGATTGAGGCTACTCAGAAGCCAGCAACAGTGTTTGCTAAAGCCCAGCCCATGTAAGTCTTCCAGTTTAGAAGGGCTTTTAGCAAAATTCAAGTTTGCAAACATTCCCATCCTTCAGGAGTAAGTATTCACCAAGGCTTAACCTGCCCTTTTCACCAAACTCCTCTAAAGACTTTGCTTAATGCATCTAGGACAGCCATTTTACCCATAAAAATCCATGACACAGTTGTGCCTTTCACGAAAAATGTACCTTGTCTATGTCTAGCCAAATGAGAACTGTTAGGGAAAAAAAAAACAAAAACAAAACTTGTTTATTATGATGTTAGAAATCCAGTAGGAGAGCACAAGTCATCCAACTCTCCCAGGCCTCTCTTCAGCCTGAGGTCAACACACTGCTGCTGTTCCCTCTTCTTATGAGGAGGTTTCCCCATCCAATACAGCTGCCCACGCTGATGAGGACCTGAGCCCTGTACCTCCTGCCAGCCCCTCATGCCCAACACCAGACACAGGTCTCTTTCCATGGAGGCAAAGGGATGGGGAACTGACTTGCTCAGTTGACTCACTGGCAGTAGAAATAGAGATTGCAAAACCTCCACGTGACCCTCAGGATTCTGAAGGCCATCTTTAGTATTCTCTCTGACTGAACATTTTCTCAGTAGCTTATGGAGGAACCTATTCTCTTCCAGGGGAAAAGGAAGGAAGCAGTTGCAGGTCACACACCATTGGATAGCCCCAGCAATGAGCTGGCAAACGCTGAGTGATGCTGAAATGCAGAGAAACCCTAGCTATAGAGGCTGGGTCTCCCACCTGACTGGACAGGGAGATACTGCCACAAAGTAAGTCTCATCTCATCTTGCACAGGTGAAAGATCATGTCTCTGTTGGGCCCGTGCCTACAGTATTTTAAGATCATGTTCTTTAACTCCACTATCATAAAATATGACAAAAATCCAAAAAAAACTTGAAAATTAAAATTTAGTACAGAAACCTCCTTTCTGCTTTTGTAGGAAAAATGAAGTTACAAAGTTCCTGGTGGCATGATCTTTAAGCTCCCACAAGATACTGCTGTTTCGTCATAAATTAACAAATAGTTGTATTGTCTCTCTGGGATTGTCTTCAATTCTATAACAGATGACATTTTTTTTTCTGCTAATTTCAGAATACATTTGGGAGGAAAATGCTCTTCCTTTTCTGAAGCATCTCTCACTGCTTTTTAACTATAAGATCAGATGACACATTTCAAACAACATATTAGGCCCACAAGCTCGGAATCTCTTGTTTTTGAAACTGCAAAGTATTTCAGCCACTTGAACATCATGTACCTTGAAAAGCAGGTTAATGTGCCTGTATTGGAAAGTGAAATTCTATACATCAGCTGGATTTTGAACGTGTAGAGTTTAAGAAAGATAAGAAAAATGACTAATCTGTCTTAGTTTTTTTGCAATAAGAATGCTAAATGTCACGGTCTAGGGCGGCATGAAATCTTCCTAACAGCTATGAATCGAGAGGATTTATGGACTCAGCTGCACTACTTTCCTTCTGTATACAGCCCATGCCTGATCAGCTTGTGCATGATACCATGCAATTTTTAAAATTCACCAACTGCAGAGTGCTGGACTTAAGAAAGGTGGAAGAGGAAGGGGGCTCAAATACATGAGAGATTCTTTGATAACAGAAAATTCTAAAATATTTACTCCAATTTCAACAATTTTAATAAGGCTTTCTTGATGAGTAAAATGAAGCACAGAGTGGTCAAACCTACATGTTCCATTTGCACTAGTTATTAACGTTCTGTCTTTACTTAAAATACCAACTTGGATACTTCTGAAATAGAACTGTTGTGATTTGTGTGTGCCTGTGCGTGTGCCCCACCTCCACCCCCCCACACATTTGCTCTATATCTTTTCAATGGAATATGAAGAGTTCAAATGTCTAGCATCTCAAATTTCCCAGGCTGTGTTTATAAAAGTATAAAATTGCAGATGGATCTTAAAAGAATATTAAGCAACAAAAATGTGCATAAATACTACAGTACAGATTTACATTTGTTTTTTACTCTTTCAGTTCATTCACTGGCTGATCAAGCTCAGACTTGATAATTGTGACACACCTCACTGAAAATGGTTTGATTTAAAACCTAGTCACCCACTGAAAATCTTACCCCAAACCGTAACTAAATGAAAACAGCCATGCTCTTTGGGGCGGCTCTCTCTCTCCCTGTCTCTCTCTCTCTCTCGACACTTTGTTTACTTGAGAATGAACCAGGTAACTGAGCCCTTTAACTTGAATCTTTCACAAGAACTGTTTCCAAAGTCCAAGTGTTGTACAGACAGACAGAGAAAATACAGACTGGGGTCTCACTTGAGTAGCAGTGCTTTTAAGCAAAATGCATTTAGACTAAGAATTAAAATGCAGTAGAGGTTTTTGTAGTGCCTAGTCTATACTTAGAGAAAGAAACAGAGAGTGTGGCCGCAATGTCAAGGATGAAGTACACATGCAGAAATGAGGCTCTCTCTCTCTTACAGCAGGACACATTTCTGTCTCTCTCCAGACAGTATGTCCCGGTGTAAGTCCCTGGCATTCATTCAGTAAATACTTTTGGAGTAAATTAAAAAAGAAAACAAAACGCTTTCAGAAGGGTAGGTGTTTGTGTAGCTAGCTGCTGAGCTATTATTTCTTATTCAGGTACATTGAGAGAAGATTCATAGCTACCCATAACTGCTGACCCTCTGCTTACCTCCCTCTCACATGGTTCTGGGAAACATTCTCTGGTCTTGGATATAAGGATACAAGACCCCCTCCCCCCATGCTACAGAAGGAAGAAACCTGTCCTTTTTGGTTCAGGATGGCTGACATTGCTAGGTTGCACAACCCAGCATAGGCATTGTGGGTATGCCATGAGCATGAGGCCTGCCTCTGTGTTGGTAGAGGCTCCTTTTAAAGCCCCTGGCCTAGAGGAGATGATGAGCAACCAGAGAGGGAGTGGATCAGGAGACAGGAGGCAGTGTTATTATCCACCATGATGTAATGCACACAGACTTACCTAAGAGAGACCAGTCGGCCTCAGAGGACCTAGTGAAACAAGCACTTTAAGCACAGGCTGAGGGGTGTGCCCATAACACCTTGAGGACAAATCCAAGAAGGAGAAGGTGTTTTGATTGGTGTCTCACAACTAAATGCATTAACTGAGTTTTGTAGTGAATTTTCATCACTGGGATTTGTGCCCACCCAGAAATATGCATGATGGCTGACAGATTCCTACCTTATAGATTGTAGGTAGACAGATCTCTTGAGTCCATGTCCCATTGGAACATTCGTCTGATCGCACACATTTATTGTGGCACCAGCCACACTGCACAAAGGAAGGGGCCGAGAGACACTGACTACAGGACTGGAAATGTCCACAGCCCAAGCCGTTCAATGGGATCTTGGTGATCTGCAAAGAAGAGACACAGAATGAGCTTCCTGAGAGGGTCTGGGTTTGTTTGTTTAAGTAAAAACAGAATACATAACAGCTACATATGAATATCATTTCATGGGTCTACTTAAGATAGCCCCTAGGTGACAAATCAAATGATAATGGTTAAGTGATTTAAAAAAATCAGATTTCTTCCTTTCCTCTATTGTTGGCTGGTATGTGATAACAGCTAACATTGTTTGCTGTGTGCAGTGGTGTTCAACTGTAATGCCAGCTTCTCAGGAGATTAAGGGAAGAGGATCCTGCGAGTTCCAGCTAGGCTAACCCAGAAAAAATAGTGAGTTCTTAATGATTTTTATTTTATTTTACTTTTACTTATTTATTTGAAAGAGATAGTGAAAGAGAGAGAGAGAGAGAGAGAGAGAGAGAGAGAGAGAGAGAAAATGGGTGTGCCAGGGCCTCTAACCATTGCAAATGAACTCCAGTGCATGCACCACCTTGTGCATCTGGCTTACGTTGGTCCTGGGGAATTGAACCAAGGTCCTTAAGATTCACAGGCAAGCACCTTAACCACTAAGCCATCTCTCCAGCCCATAGAGTGAGTTCCTGCTCTCAAAAAATAAGTTAGCATTACTGTACAGGTTGCTAATCATTTTCATGCTCTGTTAGAGGTTTAGGAATATTTGGCCACATCTGAGATGATTTTGAAATAATGAGAGTATAATTAAAGCTGTGGAGTAAACCTCTGGAAATTGTAAGGTCATGTGTCATTCTGGTATCAAGATGTACATCTTTCTGTCAGAGCAAAGAGATTACCGGCTGGAGTCATTTCCAGGGTGTGTCTGCCTGTACGACAGCTCTGCCTTAGTGCTATAATTCTCATTCTGCGTGTTTGTTCTCATTGAGAAACAGGACTCAGGAAGAAGTGCATCCTTGCATGCTTGAAGAAGACCTCCCTGAAGCCTACTTTCCCTTGATTAAGAGAATAACGCTCTCAGAAGATCTCTGCAATACTCAAGAAGTTAATGGAAGAACTATGAATCTCAGATGGACAGAGAAGCTATAAAAACAAAACACACAATACCCATTCCAGAAGAGTGTATCGATGGAACTTCGTGTGGAAACAGGGCTTACCTTTTCCCCTGTGACAACTAGAGTGTAGCCATTTTGGTTTAAGGGGTGCTCCACAATCACTTCTGGAGAAACAGGGTGGGAATCCAGGCGAAAATTCACATGAGGAGTGAATGATACTGTTCGAGACATCACAACCTGAGAAACAAAAAGGAAGTATTGTGACTCCAAAACTTCGTTTAAATGCAAATGTGGATGATAATGATAATAACAGAATAGGCAAGCTCCCAGGTGTTTGAACTAGAGACCCAACAGTTCATCTTGCTGTAAATCAAATACGAGATCTTTTAATCTCGTGCCTTGAAGCCAACTTGAATCCCCAAGAAAAACTTTTGTCTATGATCTTTTAATGGTTTCTAGGGAAGGAGCACTTCCAATCAATGAGTCAGTACATTTAGGAAAATCCTCACAAATGTACGGGGACTCAGAGGATCCAAATTTCTTCCCAGAAGGAAGATACCACATAGGCCATGAGTGTCCTGGATTATTCTTGAATCTGTTCTCTTTATCCTCCCTCCTCATAGGGTAGTTTGCCTGAGGTAAAGGTAAGAGTGGTATATGGGGAGTCTGGGAACCTGGTTCCAGTTTTGCTAGGCTTAAGCCATATTTATAGCTCTTCCGAGGTCAAAACAGGCCTCCTGCTACTTTGAAATGAAATTTTTTATATAACAATGTCCCATATGTTATTACTTCTATTATAAATAAAGATGTGCTTGTCTCAGTTTTAAAAATAAGGTCTGCTAGTTTTAACAATGTCTAGAAGATGTGGTTTGAGAAATGATATCATTCTTGTCTTCAGATATTACCTATGTGTTGTATTTCCCAATAGTATAATTTCTCTCTACCCTGTCCCTTCCAGTGCCAGCATGAAGTTTAGAGACTGTGATCAACAGCAACTGAGATAATATCAGGATGATAGTCTTAGCTGAACACAGTCTGTAGGGGATTTAGGAGTAATCAGAGAGACTGTAGATCTTAAGTAGGCCATCAGTTTGCATATACAAGGTAGGGCATAGGACTTTGAGATTAAAATCTGCCCTGGGAAATTGCAATGACATCTTTAATGATCTTTTACATTGTATTGGAGGTACATTTGCTTGTCATAGGCAGAAAACCATGGGACAAACATCATCACCCGAATTATTAGGATAAAATGACCACTCCTGCCGTAGCTTTCTCATTCATAAATGGGAATGCAGATAATAATTGAAAAGCAATTATGAATGTGTAGTTAAATGTATACAAAATAGAAATGTTTTGGGGCACCATCGTAATTGTTTTCTTCAGTATAAAGAAAGGGCCAAGTAGCGTGAAACAATTGAGGAAGATTTCTAAAGTGTTTAAGTTGTTTGCACAGGGTAAACTGTTCAAAGAGAGAAACTTACCAAATTCACATTGAGTCATAATGATTTGAATTATGACATCTTTGCTCCCAGTTTGTTCTGGCCACTAAATACCCAACACTTCCAATCATCTCTATTAAGCAGAGTGGCTATATTTACAAAGAAGTTATATGATGGTTCAAAGGTTGTCTGGTCAGGATGGAAATTACTGTGTCTCCCAAATTAGGGCTCAGTAGATATTTGTGCATTTTGTAAACAGTGTAAAATAGTTCAATTACCAACCCCACCTCCGTCTGGGTGCTGCTTACATATCAGTTCCCAAGACACTATATGAATCTGGATTTCAGCTTTCCAATTCTGCAATCTGAACTCCCTTGTGGTGCTGACTACCTTTTATTTTCTATTACTCCCACCCCTGTATTTTCCTGTTTGTTGCCAATCACTTCAAGCTGTAAAGAGTGAAAACACAGACAACCATTCCGCCAACACTAAACAAACAAAACAATCTACTATACTTATGCACAAGTGAAAGCCAACACAGATATCACCATGTCTTAATTCTCTACCTCCATCTTGTTCTGCAATTTTCACTTCATTGGAGATTATAGGCCATATTATGGGCATTCGCATTTTGTGTCTGCCTCCCTGTTTTCTTCCATGCTTCTCACACCTGCTACATGACAATGACCTTGCAGAGTCCTTTTAAGTGATGTGCTATTGCTGTATTTTGTTATATACTACTATCACGTTATTGCAGTCAGGTTTGCATTGCTGCCAGAAAATATCTGACCAAGAGCAGCTTTGGGGAAGAAAGGGTTTATTTTGGTTTATAGACTCAAGGGGAAGTTCCATGATGGCAGGGGACAATGAAGGCATGAGCAGAGGGAGGACATCACCCCCTGGGCAACATCAGGTAGACAACAGCAACAGGAGAGTGTGCCAAACACTGGCATGTGTAAACTGGCTACAATACCCATAAGCCCATCCCCAACAATACACTGCTTCCAGGAGGCATTAATTTCCAAATTGCCATCAACTGGGGACCTAGCATTCGGAACACCCGAGTTTATGGGGGGCACCTGAATCAAACCACCCCACATGTGATATGTTAGGACTGGAATTACGGAGCCTTATGGTAACTCAATGCTTAGTTTTCTTCTCTGATAAAGTCATTTTTTTGTATCTATAACAAGCAATTTCTTCTTAATCACTAGGTCATTATTTCTGACTTTATCAGATATCAAGTATTCATTTCCCAGAAAGGAGGAACCTTTCTCTTTCTTTTCATAAAGAAGCTCATTTTACCCCTGGACTCTGATTGATTGATTTGTTTTTGCTGTCAAGATTTTTTTCATTTGGAGACATCATATATATGACACTCTCATCGCAGGTAATTGATTCAGGCACACTGTTAAGTGCTTCCAAGAAGATCTCATTGACTCCTCACAAATATTCTGTAAAATAGGTATTTTGCCTTAAAGAGAACATAAAAAAAAAACATTTTTTTTTTTTTTTGGTGCCAGAAAGTGCATGAGTCAGGTTTCTAAGCACTTGTCCGTGTGCTTGATCTCTTCTTAAACAGCCACTAGACTCTTGGAGCTCCAGAGTAAATACTAGTATGAAGCATCATTCCTGCGTTCCCAAGAGCCCTGGTGAGTTGAAGCACTTTAACAGCTTTCACAATATATTTGCCTTGCCAGTTACTCCCTGCTTCAGTCATCTTGGCTGCACGAGCTAAGTGTGTCTAAGGAAACAGCCTCTGTATCCAAATGGCTTTTGATGGCAACGAGGACTCAGAGCAAAGCTCAACTTTTGATCATGAGTGTTGCTTGATATGGAAAGAGGGCAGCATGGCGGGAGGGCCATGAGGAAAGGGGGATGAACCTTTGGACTGCTGAGCAGAGATGTAGATACCTTTTTAGTTGATCATTAGCCTTTCTCTGCAGGGACATCCACTGCAAGAAAATGCCAAAAAATGCTTTTTCTGTCATTAATCCCTCCTTTTTTCTCTTATTGCCAGAATCCTAAATAATTGAGTAACCACTTCATCCCTCAAAATACCCCTGAAGCAATGCTTGCAAGAATTAGGAGTGGCTTTTTGTTGTCATGGAGATATTTCTAGGGATAGAACAGAATTTGGCATGTAAATTTAATTCTCGTGATAAATCACTTGGCAATCTGAGAACAATTACTAGGAAATCGAAGACTGGCAATTATCTTTTGAGTTTCTACTGTGTCCATGACTAATCTTTAGTATTTTGACCACAAAATCTTTGTCATGAATGCTTCTGAAAGCACAGGACTAATGCATTATTTGAGTTGGGGGAGAAGGGGAGAGGGAGGACTCTGAATTTACTTTATCATTATGGTTATGCTATCATATAACCTCTCCCAATAACTCATGTGGGAGAGGACATGGCAATGAAATACATGTATAGTTATATTAAAAAGTTGTGGCTTCACTCAAAATTTTGTAAATCTGAACAAAATAATTTTGTGTGAGATTCTACAATTCATAAAAGCCAGATTTCCTTATCATAAGCATAGTATATTCAGTAGAACTGTTTGACGATTTAATTTTTTAAAAGTGTTGTACAAGTTAATATAAGAGGGTTCCGTGTAGCTGCATACTCTCTCAAATGCTTCTTTAAAAAAAAAAAAAAAAAAGGTCTAGGCAATTCTATGGATTTAAGGGGGCTGGAGTGATTGTTCAGTGGTTAAAGGCACGTGCTTGCAAAGCCCTCTGACCCGGGTTTGATTTCTCAGTACTCACATAAAAACCGATGCACAATGGCACATATATCTGGAGTTCTTGGCACTGGCAATATTTGAGCAATCATTACTACAACCAACTTTGGAACACATGCTCACAAAGAACCCCCACATCCCTTCACCATCATTCCCCAACCTTCCCAGCCCATGGAAACCACTAACTTTCTATGTATATTTTTTCTTTCTGGATATTTCATACAAATGAATCCTACAGTATCTAGTCTTTTGTATTTAGGTCTATCTGTTTCTTCTTTGTTGCTAAGACAAAATATCTGACCAGAAACAACAGAGGGAAGGAGGGTTTATTTTGGCTTACAGTTGCAGAGAGTAGACTTCATCATGAAGGTGAAAGCAAAGCAGGAAGTTAGAGTCATGTTGACAAGGAGGAAGTAAAGGAACAGCAGGTGTGGCTAGATCATAAAACCTCAAGGCCCACCCTCAGTGAAACACTTCCTCCAGCAAGGCTCCACCTCCTAAAAGTTTATGACCTTCCCACACAGCTGGGAATCAAGTGTTCAAACATATTAGCCTGTGGAAGACATTTACATTCAAGCCATCATCTTGCCATTTTCTACATAGCATAATGATTTTAAGATAACATCACGGCCAATTCATCTATTGCCAAATAATATTCTATGTTCAGAACATTTAAAAAATACATTTCATTTTTATTTATTTGAAAGAGAGAAAGAGAGAGAGAGAGAGAGACAGAGAGAGTGAGAGAATAGAGAAAAAGCAATAATGGATACATCATGGCCTCTAGCCACTGCAAATGAATTCCAGATGCATGCATGCACCACCTTGTGCATCTGGCTTTATGTGGGTCCTGGGGAATCAAACCTGGGTCCTTTGGCTTTGCAGGCAAGTGCCTTAACTGCTAAGCCATTCGTCCAGCTCCAGAACATTTTATCTACTATCACTTGATAGTCATTTGAGCTGTTTCCACTTTTTGGCCTCTGTAAATAATTTGGCTACGAATAGTCATGTGTAACTTTTTGTGTGACTCTGTATTTTCATTTCTTTTGAGCATATACATTTAGGAGTAGAACTGTTGAGGTTTGGGGCTCAGTAGATAAAGAACTTACTGTGCAAGCATGAGTATCTGATTTCAGATTCCTGGGATCCACATAATTCTAGCATGCAATATACATATGTATATAATCTATCTTGAGATGAGAGGCAAAACCAGGAGGATTTCTCAGAAGTTCACAGGCCAGCCAACCTGGCAAGCTCAGCAGTGAGCAACCAGAGATCCTACTTCAAACAAGGAGTAAGGTGGAGACTGACACCTGAAGTAATCCTCTCACCTCCACATACATGCCATGGCATACACCCACCTACACACACATGTGCACACGCATGTGCGCACACATACACACACACACACACACACACACACTAACTAAATAAAAAGTGTTGTTGAACCTAACCCTGTGTTTGATTTTTTAAGGCACTGGCAAACTATTTCCCATCGTATCTTTACATTCTGCATTCCCACAAGCAGTGTTTGAGGGTTTCAGTTTCTGCACATCCTCACCAGCACTTGTTATTTTCCATTTTCTGAATTATAGCCATTCTAGGTGGTGTGAAGTGGTACTTCACTGTGGTTTGAGTTTGTGTTCCTCTGTCGAGTGTTTCCTTTAAGTAAGTAAAGGGGGGGGGGCTTCACTGCTTGCACATGCCTTCCTTAGCATCACATTCAAGGCTTCGAAGACCCTTTCCTTCTAGAACAGTCACAGTGGGTCTCTGTAACAGAGGGTCCTAGAAGGGCTGAGGGTTGAGAGGGTGAAAGAAGCAAAAGTGGATTCTCACTAGGAGCATCCATCAGAGTGGGCGATGAAGCCCACTCCTCAGACATCTGTGCTTGGCAGATCACATGGGAGGAGGGCACGGAGGGGAGGAGGTGGCGGTGTGGGTGGGATGAAGAACATGGAGGAGAGTGGAATTTCTGAAGGGCATGGGGGGACCATGGAACTTATTAGAAGACAACCAAAAGGTTTAATCAAAGTTGCTGTGAACAAGAATACTTATATTCTTTCATATTCTTGCAGAGACCTGAGATCACTTAAATTCTTATTCTGCCCCTCTCCCCCGACTCCATTCTTCAGATAGGATCTCACTGTATGTACCGGCCAGTCTCAAAGTCGAGGTCCACCTGAGTGCTGGGATCACAGGCATGCCTCAACTGGATGAGATCCTGCTGTAGGATGCAAATTGCACGTGTGATGCTCTTAGTGGCCCTCTGTGTAGCTGCCCTGGATGACAGACTGTTAGAAAACAAGGCAACACAGTCCTTTTTCACATGGCTGCCCAGGTTCAAGGAACATGGCACACCTTGTGAGAAATGGCTCTGCCTGATAGAAATGTAGAGTAAACTGCAACCAAGAGGCCCACATGAAATCTTGGGAAGATCAAAGTTAACTGAAAACATATAGTTCTGTTTGAAAGCAAATAAAACTGAACAGGGGCTTTTACACTAGCTACACTGATTTCTAGTTTGCAATTTAAGAAACGGAAGGAGTTCCATTAAGGAATAAGGAAAATAATCCTTTTATACATTATGTGTGTGCATTCTCGTGTGTGTGTGTGTGTGTGTGTGTGTGTGTGTGTGTGTGTGTATGCATGTAGACCAGAGATTAAGACTAGCTGTCGTCCTTGATTGCTGTCTACCATATTTTATTGAGTTGGGATTTTTCACTTGAACCCAGAGCTCATCTATTTGGCAAGTCTCGCTGAGCAGCTCGATCCAGGGAATCTTTGTCTCTGTCTCCTGAGCCCTGGGGTTACAGGCAGCTCTCCATGGCCACCTGGCATTTACATGGGTGCTGGAGATCTGGACTTAGGTCCCTTATGTAGCAAGCATTTTACCAACTGAGCCATCTCCCCAGCTCCAGAAACAACTAATTCTTCATGAAAGATGATGCAAATGATTGGGATTTGAGACTCAAAGAAAACAATGTGAGCGAAGTCATTACTGATAATCAGATTGGATCATATCTGGGTCTGGCCTTATAGATTGCAGTTTATTTGCTTCCCTGTAGTTCCCAGCATAGATCAGATTCTGGCCTGGAGTATGTGCTTGAGACATACAGGGCCTTCTGCTTTCATATATGAGCAGAATGAAAGGCACAGCCCAT
This sequence comes from Orientallactaga sibirica, assembly GCA_036365145.1. Taxonomy (NCBI): domain Eukaryota; kingdom Metazoa; phylum Chordata; class Mammalia; order Rodentia; family Dipodidae; genus Orientallactaga; species Orientallactaga sibirica. The sequence continues at coordinate 7,947,367 of JAEOAD010000019.1, read as the reverse complement.
GTACACTTTGATAAAGGAAGGGGTGTTTTAAATCATAGTGCAAAGAACCTTCAAGTTTAATCTGTATTTTCAAGGTGTAGCTTTGGAAGCCTCATCCTTCTGGCATGCGTCAGGTTTATTATCTTGTATAGCCTGTGACAGAAATTCATGTTTGTTTTGAAAGAAAGCAGAATGTGAAGTGTTGTTTGTTTTAATCAAGGTAAACATGTAGTTTTATCAAATAGAATAAGAAGGAAAATAACCTGGTATTGGCTGCTCAGAATCAGAAGTGTAAGACTCAGTACCTGCTGGCAAAGGGTGAAGTCAGTGAAGCTTCTAGGAGTAGGAGGCAAAGGTGTGGCCCTTCACATTGCAGAATAAAGCCCTGAAGTTCATTGACAAAAAAACAAAAGAAGCCTGACTCTGAACTTTCCTTGGCTCCTCTTCCTAAATGGCCCAGTGCTTCTATACCAGCTGGACACGATGAAGGCCAGGCATATCCAAAAGACAAATGCTCATGTGTCTGTATTTCAATTTTTTGAAATGAGTAAAAAGTTACTCAAAAATTCAAATATCTAAAGCCCAACAAGTGAGTACATTTGTAAAAATAATTTAAAAGAGCCATTTTGTTTTGGTAGGGTTTGGATATAAGAATGCCACCTATAGGTGACAAGTGTTTGAACTCAACTGGTGGTGCTATCTGTGAGAGGTTGTAGAACTTTTGGGAAGTGAGGCCGCTAGAGAGTGCTCGCTGAGGTTTTTAATCCAGCCCCTGCTTCCTGCCGCATCTCTGCTTCCTGATCCACACAGATGTACACAAGCCACTTTTGCTACAGCTGTGAGCCACACTTTGTAGCTGTGCCTTCCCCACTGTGAGGGATTGGACTCTCAGTCCAGGAGTTCAAATATGACCTTTTCACTTAAGTTGCTTCTATCAGGTATTTTGCCACAGAGATAAAAAGGTAACTGATACAAACTTTTACATTAGTATTCTAAGTACTTGAGTAGAGGACAGTTAACCTGTATATAGAATTTATCTGTTACTAAAATTGAAAAGTGATAAAAGTTCAAAGGTACTGAGATATATATATATATCCGTATTTTACATGTCTGTTTTATCCAAGAAGCACCCAAAAAAGGTATTTCACCTGTCCCCAAACCTCTAAACCAAAACAAACAAAAATCTTCATGTTTTCCCATGGTTTCAAACATTTATGATGTTTTAAATTTAAATTTCTATGCATATGATACTGTAATATATATATATATTCTTTAGGAGCATGCATAAATTCATTTTTGAAGACTATACATGAACAGAGCTTAAATTTTGGTTACGGCCATCACTCTGAAATTATTATTGACAATATGCTCTTTTTTACACAAAGGAAACTTTAGAATTCACTGAATATATTTTCATCTAAAGAAACAGACCAACAGTGATTTTTTAGGGATATAACTAGGTCAGTGATGTACACTTTTTTTTTTAAACAAGGCAGGTGATATTTTTATCTGAACATTTTATAAAAGACAGATAGATTCTCAATCCCTAAAGAGAAATAGTGTTGGGGTTTAAGCTTTATTCCGCTGTGTGTCTGTCTGATGGCCTCAGTGCTGCTGCACCAGTGATCTTTGTCTATGTACTATAAAATAGTGGTAATGCCAAGTGTGATGGATATCACGGGGTCTCAGTGAAAAGTGTGCCATGCATGATGGTGGCACAGAAGCCCAAGGACTTAGAAGACAGGATGTCAACGTCAATAAATGAATTGATCCTTTTTACCAGAAGGGAGTACTTATACTGAAGTTCAATGATTTCTAGCATAATCCTTTAAACAGGGATCATAAGTAACTATTATGAAGGAAGGACATCTTTATAGGTGAGACTTACCACTTTAAGGTTTGTGCTGGGCACAGCTAATCCAGTTAAGAGCAAAAGAGGAAGAACGTTATGACAATGGAGGTAACTGAATTGGGTAGAGTGGGGGGAAAGGAGATAAAAGAAGGACCAGGATGGTATGAAGGGCCTAATGGCAGATATGACCATGCATAAGTAGTAGACACTGTTAACAGGTACAATATGGCTGCCCACTGAATGTTTGCAGGCTGAGATTGAAATGATTTTGGAAGGGCCTTTCAGCCCACACTCTCCCCTGATCCACTCATTCTCCTCGGCCTGACAGTCACGCACAAATATTTTAATAGCTATCCTCTGCATTTAGAGATTAAAGGTCTTATACAAGTGCTGTTGAAAAAACATCAAGCAAGCATTGTTTAGATGTAGATTAGTCGAGGAGCTAAGAAGGGGAGACGTGGGCAATCCCTGTGATTAGTCCTGTGATCTTCATGAGAATCCTTCCCTCTCCCTCATAGCCCTGCCCACTGTGCTGTTTCCTGAGTTGTGCTTCGCCACACTCACATCCCAGTTTGTAAGCAGGCACATTCTCCATGTTTACTTACACTCTTTCAAACATCGTTTGTCATCCTATTTAACTTCCAAATGTCCCAAGAGGATAATCATACAAATCAAAATGTTTTGAAATCTGTATCAATACCACCCTCCCAATGTGGACTCAGACATGTGCACACCTCAGTGTACTTAGACATAGCTGCACCTGCATGAGATAAGTTACACTTGTTTCAATGTTGGTGACATGTCAAAAACATCTTCCCTGGCATATACATGCTATTGTTAGCTAAACAATATAATTCTTTCTAATCAAATAACCACTGTGAAATACCTGATTCACTTTGCACCGAACAGCTGGGGCTGTAGCTTGTGTTCCCAGCCCGAGCAGAACACAGCACAATAGGAAAGGCAGAAACAGCTGCAAACTCTTGGGAGAAAAAAAAAAAAAATTGTAAAGTAACTTTGCCATTAGGCTTCAGGGTAGGAAGGAAGTAAAATCATTTTTCTGTTCCTTCTCATGTGTAGCAGCTGTTTTTGGAGGGAAAAATATGTCTATTCTATTTTATAATAGAAAAGCTATAGTAGTTATTAAAATATGAGTTGTTGAAACTCAGCAGCCACAGATTTAGCATTTTAGTCCAGCCAAAACATTGCTGGAATCTGGTAGGAAGTCACTACTGCAGCAGGGCTGGCTGCAAGCTCTCCTATCTTTCCCTACTCCTCCCTCCCCCACCACCACTGTTTGCTGGATTTCAGTGATGTTGGCTGCCTGTTCTGTTGACTGCCAAGTGCTTTAGGTTTATTTGTATATAATTTAGTGGAAGGTAATTCTCTTATGCAAGTGTCATGGAAATAAATCCACTGTGGGTTCCTGTTTTTCCTTTTCATATTATTTTTGCCAAGTAAATGTTTCCATCCTATCAAAATTTTATTTCCTCAAAGGCAGGTAATGTGTTTTCTTTGCTTCACTCATTTGCTCAGTAAAGCAAACTTAGTACTTTCTCAATATACATTTGATACCTTGAAAGTCACTTTTTTTAAACATATAAAACAGACTGGGGAGGTAACTCAGCAAGTAAAGTGCTTGCCTTGCAAGCATGAAGATCTGTGTTTGATCCTCTGAGTCCATGTAAAGATGGCAGCCTGTGATGGGGAGGTAGAAATAGGAGCTTCCCTGGGGTTTGATGGCCAGATAATATAAGCCGCATTTGGTGAGTTTCAGGCCAGTGAGAGATCTGTCTCAAAAGAAAAAGGTAGGTTTTCTTGAGGCTAATACTCAAGGAGGTTGCCCTCTATAGCCACATGCACATACATACATGTGCATGTGTGTACACACTTGTACTTGCACACATAGGAACACATATGTGCACACACACATGTGAATACACACACACACACAAATAGCAACACCAGTATTTTATCAGGAAATAAGATACTTAAAAAATTTTATTTATTCTTATGTATATTATTCTAGTTTTACATTCATAGTGGTGACTCCATTATCCTCCTCCCTGTCCTCCCTCTTCCATAGGGACCCTCATCAATGGGGAGGGTTCACGCATTGTGGGGGTAGTCAAGAGCTATGGGGGATAGGCCAAGTCTCTGTGCATAATGCCCCAACTTGTGGCTCTAACATTCTAGGAAATAAGATAGTTTTTGTTGTAAGTGTGCAGTTAGTGGCTAAGATCACTTTTTAAATAAATATACTAGAAAAAAGAACAAGACATTTGACAGGACATTTCTGCTCTAATGAGACCGATACATGACATGTCTCCTGGATGGTGTAGACTTTGTTGCTTAAAAGAAGGGGGTGTTATTAGGACTTAAGCATCTGGAAATAAAATATGAACCTTTTGATATTAGAAAAAAAACCTGTCAGATATAAAGTGACTACATAAAGTATATCAATGTAGATCTGGATTGGTGAGGCAATGGACAAATTAGGAAAAAAAGGGAAAGTAGAAATAAAGATAAGGGAAAAAGGAAGCAATTCACTGCTACATTAAGAATTCACTAGATGCCTCCTTCTCTCCTGTTCCTTCCTTCAAGTTCTTTGGACTTTCATAGCATACCGTCAGTGTAAATCAGGAGTGCATATAAACACATATGATGCTGCACACTGAACAAGGATCACAGATAACAGTCATGTCAACACACACCCGAGTGCACGTCTGTGGGAGTCGACTTCCCACCTTCACTGTGTGAGAAATTAAGGGTAGAATTAAATGTCCAAGACTGGTAAAACTGTACATAATACACTGAGCTGGGAGGGGAAACTATGTGGAAGCATGTAGGTCATGGGCTCTGTATCATCGGTTTTGAGCCAGGCAGGTTTTACATGCCTTATGACTGAAAAGAGTCCCACAATGCCCGTGAGTATAAGTGAATCATGATTTGCGGTTCTTAAAATATGGCAATGGCTGCTGTCCAGACTACTATAAAGACAATGAATGGTAATTAAAACATGTTTTGTAAAGAATCCAGATACGGGTACATCAGCATAGGAAAATCTCATCACCCTGAATTGGTTCACTAGAAGTCACTGTCCAATCAGAACATTCACACTCCCAGGCAATTAGGAAATAAACAGTCCCTTCACAAGAAATTTCCAATTTTCACAGCAGTTAGATGTCACTGTCTTTGTGCATTAGTCAAGAATCTACTAATGAACTCATGTTGAAAGCACCAAGTACTATTAGTATAATGAAATACATCCTACACTAGAGTTTTTTAATTTCTGCCAAGTGCTATCTGTGATTCTTATAACTGGGAAACATGGTGAGTTCCATCAAGCTAGAATTTTTATTGCATGGAAATAATGGTCCTATCCATTAGGAGAATTTCTTAATAAAACCTGCTTTAAAAAAAACAACAACAACCAGTATTTGAACTTCTTTGTGTCTGACACAAGCATTTTGCAGAATCAGGAGAGCTTGTGTTGCAAGGGGATTTTGATGATAACAGCCCTTCCTAGCTCCTGCCAGTATCTCTCAATGATGTGAATGTTTCTTCTCATGGAGACACAGGGCTCACACAATAGCTCTCCTTTGATCCACAGCTTCCCTTGGAATAGGAAAACATTGCCTGGAAGTGCTATAATTGTTTCATTTTTACTTTCCAATCATGTGATAGAAGTTATGAATGGAACAAAAAAAAAAACATTCCAGACATGAAAATTAAAACAACCACGTTCAAACAGAAAGCTTCAAAAACTTCATAAAATAGGTCACACACTTCATAGAAAGTAGGCCATGGTCCACTGTCGGCCTTTTAGGCTGTCTCTAGCTTCTACTGTGATGTATACTATATGCTATTATTTGTGAATACCTTACCTCAAAAGGGAAAACAAATGAATAGAATTATGCCGGGTACAGCAGAGACAATCTCAGAAAGCACTTACCTGCATGAAGCGGCCCTCGGATGTCCCCAGATTAGCAATGGTGAGGTCGCCTTTAATGAAGGTGGATATAGATGTTAAGAGCACTTGGTTGAACTGGCCAGTGAACAAGTCGACACGCTGTAAAGCAGTGGTAAACTCCGTTCGATACTCATCATTTCGTGCTTCACAGCCTGACGAATTCCTCAGCAGGGTCTGGGAGAAAATACGGCCATAGAGTTAATGCGAGTCCAGATGCAAACAAGCTGGCAAACTTCGCAATGTGTCTTCTTAGAACACAGAAGGAACAGGGAGGATAAATGTACAAACACACAAATAAATTGTTAGGCATAAATAATTGTAGCGACAGAAATGATCTCTTTCTCTCTCTCTTTTTGTATTTATTTCGATGTAGGGTTTCACTCCAGCCCAGACTGACCTGGAGCTCATTCTTTAGTCCCATGCTGGTCTCATACTCACAGTGATCCTCCTGCCTCTGCCTCCAGAATGCTGGGACTAAAAGCCTCAGTTTGATTAGGCGCCATTGTTTGCACACATGCTTGAAAATGGGAGGCAAAAAATTACTATCTAACTTTTGCACCGTGGTTCACTGTGTGCATAAAGATGGACCTTAGCAGGTGTTTTCAAAAGAAAAACAAAACTGAATTTTCTCATTCCTTGATGTAAATATAATGCTTCTTACAGGCAAGTCCTAGGAGAGGAATCTCAGCTGGAATAATAAATTCTAGAGTCCTACTATGACATATTTAAAATGCATGTCTGTGCATTTTCATTTTATAGAGGCAGAAGGGAACAAGAGTTAGTAGATGATTCATGGGAGACAGCTAAGCACATGCCCAGTCCTGGTCTGGAATGCAATGTACTTCATGTAATTCCTCCAGTCTTTCTGTGTTCTAAAAGTCATGTGATCTGTTTCATTCCCTCCATCTGTAACATAGAGACTGCTACCAGTTTTATACAATTCCCTTACAACAGAACCAGCATGTAGAGATTGACAATTCAGTCTCTGTCATCACTGGGTGAAAGGTCAAGCAACAAAAGTGGTGTCCACCAACTATGTAAGTCCCCAGTTTACTGAGATACAATTATAAATCTGGTAAACATCCTTTAGGTTCATTCTCAAATTGGAGGTTTTTTTTTTTTTTTTTGTTGTTGTTGTTGTTGTTGAGGTAGGGTCTAGTATCTAGCCCAGGCTGACTGACCTGGAATTCACTATGTACTTTCAGGCTGGCCTTGGACTCACAGTGATCCTCCTACCTCTGCCTCCCAAGTGCTGAGACTAAAGGCATGTGCCACACCTGGTAGAGAAAGAGAGAATGGGCATGCCAGAGCCTCTAGCATTAACTCCGAATGCATGCACCACTTTGTGCATCTGGCTTTCTGTGGGTACTGGGGAATTGACCCTGGGTCATTAGGCTTTTTTTGATAAGCACTTTGACCACTGACCCATCTCTCCAGCCAGTTGGAAGAATTTTTAAACAATAATATTGTTCAGTAATACATGATAATATGATAGTTAAGCCCCGAGGAGCTCTCTCTACTTACACGTTCAGCTCTGCTCTCCTGTTCTCCTCCTACCTCTCGCACCTCCAACATTTATGTCTTCTTTGCAGAACCAACCATGCCTGGCTCTCAATGTTGGGATTCTCAAAGTGGCACTCCTTGGCCACACACCTGTCTTATCTTTTTTTCTGGTAATCTGTTTATCCTTTGACTATTAACATACACGTGTATATCTCCACTCATGGCTCAGAGAGCTTACATTTCCAATCTTCTTCTTGCCCGATTTATGACATTACACATTCCTGACCCTACCATGCCTCCAGACTCATGCTGGAGATCTAAATGTCATCACAGTGACTTTTTCTCTCAGCTCCCATGTGCAGTCCCACTCTGAATCCCATCAATTTCTCTGTCTGTTAATTGGACCTATCCCTGCCTTTTCTGTCTCTGCCAACACATGCCACCTCTTTGTTGTTAGATTACAACAATGGCTTCCTAACTAGAGCCACCATACCTACCTTTACCCTTGTCACATTATCAACTCTCCACAGTGCAGAAGGACTTTATTTTTAAAGGCAACTCTATCATGTCCCTCTCTTTTAAAAACATTTAGTGTTTCCCTATTGCTTTTAGGATGAAGGAAAACATTTTTAACATGGCCTGCCAGATTTCACATCACCTGGCTGCTTCCCAACATGGGCAGGTCCGTCCTGTCTGTGTGCCAGTGAGCGGGCCTGCTTTCGGGCGTCACCCTATTAAAGACCTTGGCATATGCTGTTCCCTCCGCCTGGAATGCAACTCCCCCTACACTTAGCTAGTTAACTCTTAACTGTCCCCTAGGCCTATGCCTACTACCAGTCCCTCAGGAGGTCTTCCCTGCTGCAATATCCAAGTCAAGAGCTCCTGCTATAGATTCTCATGATGCCTCTTACCCATGCCTCACAAATAGCACAGCAACTTAGCATTTGTTTATGCAGTTAAGAGGTAATGTGGGCCTTCGGGCATTGCTCTCTGCAGTGGGCCATCCTGCTCTTTCAAGAAGCAGACTCAACATCACACAAAGTAGATAGTTAATGAATATTAATTGAACAACTGAACACATCGATGAGTCAAATGCAGATGGCCTTGAACTCATGGGTTCTCCTAGCCTCCCTAGTGCTGGGAGATGTGACCATGCCAAGTTAATGAATATTAATTGAACAACTAAACTTTGGTCAGACAGAGATGTGAGCCAATAATATTTCAGCTCTTTGGTCAGACAGAGGTACTTAAGAGTTAATGAAGGAAAAATAAGTCCTGACTGCTCTGATAGGAAGAGGTCAGTCTGGGGCAGATGATGGGAAGGTGGAAAATGCTATCTACCTTTGATGAAAAAGAAAAAGTTTATTATTATACATAATTGTATAAAAATACCAGTCCAGAAAAATAAGTCAAAAGAAATCTTTTATTATCCTGTTGAGTTATAAGCATTAGTAATTTTTTTTCTGGTGCTGGGAATTGAACCCAGAGCCTTGTGAACCCGAGGCATACCCTCTGCTACTGAGCTATACCTCCACTGTTTCAACAAATAAAAACATTCAGTTATCCTTCTGCATAATGACTTTATTCCTTAAGGCCACCCATTCATCACAGGGACTTGCAAAGTTCTTTTATTATTTATTTATTTATTTATTTATTTATTTATTTATTTATTTTTGCAAAGTTCTTATAGTTACTGGCTTTTATGGTAAAAGGTCATCTAAAAAGCTACAATGTATCAGCAATTTCCTCATTTTAAATGGAAATAAATTAGCAGAGTTTCAGAGATGCTAAACCTACTGTCTCTTGTAATTAAGAAGGTGTTTTAGTTCTAGATATTCATTTTGATGTATTATTGAAGCTTTTCTTCACTAAAGTACTATAGACTACCCAGGGACAGATAACTGGAAGGTACCAGAAACTCAATAGCAATTGATCAATTGATAATTAAGTTTCTACTGGTGAACAATGATGTATTTTGTAGAGATAGCCAGAACCAAGGGAAGCTGATTAAAGGATAAAAGAACAATTTTAAATCTAAGGCCACCTGATGTGCTCCACTGAGGGAGGGGATTGTGCCTCAGCACCAGGCTTCTGTGACTGCTTTGTCTCATCTCTTGCTTGTCTCTACTATTTTTCCTTTGCATCTAGGTGTCATACTGAAACTTTATTATTTATTTATTTTTTGGTTTTTCAAGGTAAGGTTTCATACTAGTTCAGGCTGACCTAGAATTCACTCTGTAGTCTCAGGGTGGCCTCGAACTCACAGTGATCCTCCTACCTCTGCCTCCCAAGTGCTGGCATTAAAGGTGTGTGCCACCACGCCAGGATATTTATTTATTTTTAATATCCTTATTTATTTCCAAGGAAAAAGAGAGAAAATGAGAATGGGCACACCAGGGCCTCTAGCCTCTGCAAATGAGCTCCAGTTGCATTCTCTACTTTGTGCATCTGGCTTTATATGAGTACTGGGGAAATGAACCTGGGTTGTTAGCTTTGCAGGCAAGTGCCTTAACTGCTGAACCATCTCTCCAGCCCACATACTGAAACTTTAAAGCCTCAAACTTGAACTGGGATATGGTGCTACTTGATAGATTCACTGGTATTTACAGAAGCAATCTGTGGTGTATGGGGTCATCCTGGATCATGAACTATTGGCAGCCTTCTAGCACTAAAAGGTAGGAATTGTCCCATCATCTTTGATCTCCTGAAAAGAGCTTAGGACATAGCATGTTTTAACACTTGCTTGAGAGTTAGGGCATCTGTGAGGCCTCCAAAGGGAAAGCCCTTTTCTATTCAAGTTTCTATGGGGTCTGCCTTGTGGAATGGAGGGAGCAGGGGAATGGAGGTGAGGTGATCTCTAAATGTTACTTAGAATGCCTACAAACCTCTATGAACTTGACACCTTTCCTTCAGTGGGGAGAGAGTGCTACCACCAGGACTTTATCCCTGATGCACCTGTGTAAGGCTTAAACATAACTCTGTATCAGAGTTAATGTAGTTTTCATATTGTGAACTTCACAGCACTTCCTTCTGGATGGCGTAGTCCCTAAACAGTAATTTTTCAAAGACTAGTAGCCTTAAGTTAATGTCTGTATTTCTCACCAATAAAACTCCCATGTGGAAACATTGCACAATGTTAGAGTAGGGTCTACAGAACTCCATGATCTTAAAAATTGTGCAACATGGAACTATAAAACAAACATTATGATAGGTTCAAGTGGCATTCAAATTTCATAATCTAGGAGATCCAGATCTGTTTCTTTTTCATTTTTTTCTATAGAATAGACCCACAGGGGAAAAATGGGAACACTGGCTTCCATGAAGAATTAATCTTTGCATTTGCTGTTGGAGAGGATATTGTCCTTATGTCTTCCTGTTGAGAATCCTGGTTAACTCTGTGAGTGGGGCCAGGGTGACAGGAGCCAGCCTACAGAGCTGCATGCTATCTCAGAGGCAGCAGTAGGACTTCAATAGAGAGCAGTGATTTAAGCTCTCGGAATCGCAAAAGTAAAGCAGTGTGAAAATGCAGCTAGCACTCGGTCTGATTTACCATGTCCCTAAAGATACTAAGTGAATAGTTTACTGCCCATTGGTACAAGGAAGAGGGCCAGCTGGATGAAGAGCCACTCACTGGCTGTCAGGGTCTCTCTTGCTATTTGTGATTCCTTCAAAGCTAGGTCTTACATTGTGGGGTACAGAAAGCTGTTCTCTGCATAGTAGCTACTTTGGGAAATTGAAGTCTACAAAGTTTTTGCACTAGCAGCAGGAGAAGCCAGAATGACTTTCATCTTGTAGTAACAAGGAAGGATGAAAGAAGAAAGGAAGGAGAGAAAGGAGGGAGAAAATCAGTCCTTACCCTGCACCCACATGTGCCAGGCACAGACTTGGGCATTTTCACACACAAGACAAGGCAGCCAAGTGCTTTCACAACACAGGCCCAGAATGCAATTATCTCTGATTTTCAAGATTATGAGCATCTATGCTAATTCTGGGCCATGTTCTGATATTATGCAACTATAAAAATGGAAGAAGCCTTCAAGATCGTCTCATCCAGGTGATGGGTTCGGTGGAAGAGTACTTGTGCAAGGCTTGTGTTAGATCAACACAGTGATCATTTCATTCAAGTATCTCAATCAGTCATTTTATTCTGGATAATAGCAGAGAGATAATCAACAGCATGTGATACTGATCAGCGTGGCTCTCAAATCGAGCCTTTCTTATTCTCTGTTTTGGTTAATGAACATGACTGTACCTGCATTCAGACTTGGACATTCCCTTCATTACCATCTCCTCTTTTTCTAGGACTTCCCATGCCAACCACTTGCAAAGTCCTGCTGAACTCTGTCCTGTGCTGCCCCTTGCAGCCCCAGCCCTTGCGGCTACACTGCTACCCTGCCTGGCCTAGGTTCCTCATGGACCGTCTTTCTCCTATCTCTTCTGTCTTGATGCCCATCATGAGCTGCCGTTCCATTTTATAAGTTTTTATTATTTATTTATTTATTTGATAGACAAAGAGAGAGAGAGAGAGAGAGAGAGAGAGAGAGAGAGAGCATGCCAGGGCCTCTAGTCACTGCAAACGAACACCAGATGCATGTGCCCCTTTGGGCATCTGGCTAACGTGGATCCTGGGGAATCGAACCTGGGTCCTTTGGCTTTGCAGGCAAATGCCTTAACTGCCAAGCCATCCCTCCAGCCCTGCCATTCCATTTTTAAAGCCTTAACTGCTTCCCAAAGTCCTACAGAAAAAAAATGTATGTATGTATGTATTTCTCTATGTAGCCCAGGCTTGTCTTGAACTCACAAATCCTCTTGCTTCCATTCCCAAGTACTGGGATCATAAGCATACACACAATATCAAGCCTAGTGCTAACTTCTTACATAGCATTCAACTCTGCTTCCATTTACCTTTTTTCCCATTAAGTGTAAGGTGAAGGTGGCCACATAGGACCCACATGAGTCTCAGAGCGATTATACTGAGACCTGTCCACTCTCAGCTAATGCCCTAATTTCCACTTGTATTTGCTGTCCACTCTGTGCTGCTATAAGCCTGAGGCCTTCACTCTTCTCAAATCTCTAAACAGTCTTCTTGAGTGACGGAAGCATGTGGTTTATCATGTGGGAAGCAGGGATAGGGACAAAGAAAGAGATGGATAATATAAAGTTACAGAAAGATAACCTGTAGCTTGAGATAAGTAAATCAAGGGGGTGTGGAAATAAGTAATGGGAAAATCACATTTACCAATGCAGTATATTGTTTAAACACACACGTGTGTGTAATAACAGGCCAAGGGAAGAGTGACGCACATATTTACACATTTTTCTGGGATTTCTGGGAGGGAGAAGGATATTACTTGGGCGGGACACAGGAGGGTTTCTAAAACATTAGTGATCTTCTCTTTTAAGCCTGGTGGTAAATGCCAGAGTATTGGTTTTGCTTTATACATATATAGGAAAATATACACATATACCTAGAGGATACACAAACATACACATGTGTACATAGTCCATAATTATGCTGTTTTTATGACAATATCATAATACAATAAATTTTTAAAGAAAATGAGTAAGTGGAAAATAAGAAAAGAGCGAGAGTACATATCAAGATTTTTCTCCCCATCTTTAAAAAATATTTGTTTTAATTAATTAATTTATGAGAGAGAGAGAGAGAGAATGGGCACTCCAGGGCCTCCAGCCACTGTAAATGAACTACAGATGCATGTGCTACCATGTGCATCTGGTTTATGTGGATTCTGGGGAATTGAACCTGGGTCCTTTGGCTTTACAGGCAAGTGCCTTAACCACTAAGCAATCTTTCCAGCCCTTCCCCAACTTTTTAATGTTCTAAGTAGATTGAAAGTCTCAGCCATTCTTAGCTCTCAATGCACATTGGACCATGGTTTTCATTGAGTGTGAGTTTGTGTGTGTGTGTGTGTGTGTGTGTGTGTGTGTGTGTACCTGCATTTTGGGACAAAGTCACTAAGTATATTCCTGATTGCCCTGGAACTCACTTTATAGACAAGACTGGCTTCAAACTTGCAATAATTCTCCTGCTTCTGTCTCCCAAGTGCTGGGATTAATCACGCCTGGCAGAATTTTGGTTTTCAAAGCATACCATCTCTTTTGATACTTTGAATAAGTTGTGGCCTGGGCTTATTAGGATCAGCATAATTCTACAGAGGAAGAAACCAAAGTTCAGACTGCTAGTGAATGTTACAGCTTGAATCCTGGTTGTGGATTTCAAGTCCTCTATTCCTTACACCACATCAGACTTATCCTGAGGCTTCCACTGTTTCTCTTGGGGCAAAGCTCCATGCTAGGGAAGGCTGACCAGACAGGAGGGAGCATGTCTACGGGAGAGCACTGGCTCTACCACAGCAAGGCTTTGATGAGTTGCAAGACCTTAGGCAAGTCGCTTCATTTCTGAATATCAGTTCTACATCACAACACTTTTCCTCTTACTGTTTACAGTGTATCAGGCACTGGTCAGCACTTCATAGACATTAATTCATTTAACTTCATAAGACACATGGTCTGGACACAGGGTCAACATTAGGGCTGGGCCATTAGGTCTCAGGGTCTTCCACCAACCTATACTGGAAGTCCCTTGTCTATGAAGGGAAAGGCTAAGCTAACTGATTTTGAGGTGCTTCATAAAGCTTATCCTTTGGGGGTCACCAAGCTGCCATCAGCTCAGTGTCAGACTAAATTATTGCTGGGATGTTCATGTTACTAAATGAGTCAACAATCATTGTCCTCCAACCACCATAGTCTAGCCCAAGGACAAGCAGCCTCTGGATTCTGTAAGTCTTTACAACACACTGAGCTTTTCAAGGTCTAGCCTCTTCCAACTTGGAACTGATGGAAAAAATGACACCTGTTTTAAATGAAACAAAACACAACAAAGCTTGTCACAATTTTACTTCTTTAATCTGAAGTCTTTCATAATGTCACGGAGCTAATAAGAATTACTGTGTAACTGTAGAAAGCTCTGATGCAATATCTTAATTAGTTCAATCTCTCTTTGCCTTTTCCCCAGTACTTGACACACACACACACAACCTGACTCAAACACACAGCCTTTTAAAATATATAACAAGAATATTGAAGTGCTACATATCTCAATACATTAGACTCGGAGTGTTTTCCCTAATTAACACTATGAAGTATGCAGAGGGTATGCAATTGCACTTAATTTAGTGTAATTAAGGGGGTGATAAATTTAAAATAGTGATTTTTTTAGTTGATCTGCAAGGACGGATTTAACTCATCTATAGATCATTTAAATCAGTCTTGCAGATACTTATTATTTTTAAAAATGTACTATCTGGTAAAATCATCACCAGTTCACTCATAACCACTTCTCTTCCCTTCTTGACCATGACAAATTAATGGAAGCAATTTAATACAAACATTATCCATGATCATATTTTTTCATCATCATATTTTACATAAGTATTAGTGATGCAAAATGGAAAGTGCCCTTTTGCTTACAGCTTTTCATCCAGTTGGCCAAAAAAAAAAAAAAAAAAAAAAAAAAAAAAACCCAACTGTGTTAGTGTCAGGAATTCCACTTAAGTTTTGCTCTCTGCTCTTTATCCGGTGGGACTGGAAGGGTGTGATGTGGACCCGAGTACAGCAGGCAGAGGTGCAGTGCTCTGGACTTCAGACAAATTTTAACCCCTCTGTCACTTGAGCATCTCAGCTATGGACACTGAAGCCTGAATTATCTGGACTATAAGAAGTCGGCCCTTGGCAGAGCAGGCCCTTCTCCTTAGGAACTTTAATGCTAGGCCAGCTTGTCAAAGTGTAGAAGCCCGTCCTTCTGTCCTTCTGTGCTATGCAGAGAATTCAGTCTATGTGCTCAGTGCACACTTTAAAAGGAAGACACTTCCTCAACTTTCAGCTCCCACTCAGTTCCGTTGGTGAAGGAATCTGGCTTTTAAGGCTTCAACGGTCCTGACCACCCAAGGACTCAACTGGAAGCCCAGCAGGAGAGCAGAGCTTAGCAGGGGAGCAGAGTTCAAGGCAGGCTGGTTGGTCTCCAGACAGGAAGAAAGGGGAGCCTGTCTGGCAGTGGGCACAGCCTGGGCAGCCATGAATGCAGCACATACAGACCTCTGGAAGGTTGCTGGCTCAGCGCTGGTGATTCACCAGGTGACGATGCTGTAGCCACTTGTGCTCACTGCCTTGAGGGATGACAGAACTTTTCATAATGATGCTGGCTCTCCTCAGGACCAGCCTAAACTGGCATCCTACCTCCATGTGGCATTCCCTGTCATCTTGTAAGTCTGAGGTTAACCTTTAGTCCTCTTTTCCCTTTATTAGTCCTAGTCACTCATTCTGTTTTTCAATGTGCACATGTGTAAGTGGTGTGCATGCACACACCTGCATGTGTGTGTGGAGGCCAGAGGTTCATCCTCAGGAACTCTGTCCACCTCTTTTTTGAGACAGGGTCTCTCAATGGGCAAGAGCTCATTAATTAGACTAAAAATCTGGCTATCCAGTTAGCTCCAGAGACCTGCCATCTCTTCCTCCCCAGTATTAGGGTTATAAATATGCACCACCACCACATCAGGCTTTGGACATGGGTCCTACGTGTTGGACTTGAGTTCTCATGCTTGCCAGACACACACTTTACTGACTGAACTATCTTCCCAGCTTAACACCCATTGATTCTTAGACATTTTTCTACTGAGTCAAAAGGAAACTTAGCTAGGTGTGGTGGCACATGATGCCTTTAATCCCAGCACTTAGAAGGCAGAGGTAACAGGATCCCCCTGAATTCAAGGCCACCCTGAGACTACATAGTGAATTCCAGGTCAGCCTGAGCTAGGGTAAGACCCTACCTTGAAAACAATAACAATAACAACAACAACAAAAACAGCAACAACAACAAAAAGGAAACCTCATCTTTGGTCCCCTGGAATATGATTTCTTTCTTCCTAGGATCTTCAAGTCCCCCTTTGTACCTCTTCAGTGTCCTGTCTCTCCTGTCTCTCCTGCCTGGGAATCACACTTGTCTAGAGGAGAGCAGAGGACTCAGGAAATGAGCAAATGTATACTCAGACGCCTAACCCTCAGTTCCTCAGTTGGAAAGTTAGAAAACACAAACCTGTCTAAGAGAACTGTTTGAGATTCAGGTGAGATGAACATAGTGCCAGAAATAAATGATCACTTTATTCACTCATTTACAAATTCCATTCCAAAATATTTATGGTTTCCCTGTAATAGTTGAATAGCGTTCCCTCCAAATTTATGTCTACCTGGAACATCAGGATGAGACCTTATTTTGATATTTATTTATTTGAGAGAGAAAGAGAAAGGGAGAGAAAGAGGGAGTGAGAATGAGTATGGGTACACCAGGGCCTCTAGCCACTGCAAAGAAACTCCAGACATGAGTCCTACCTTGTGATCTGGATTTACGTGGGTACTGGGGAATCAAACCCAGGTCCTTAGGCTTTGCAGGTAAATACCTTAACCACTGAGTCATCTCTCTAGCCTGTGACCTTATTTTGAAATAGGTTCTTTGATATGTAATTAGTTAAAGATACTGGAATGAAATCTGGATTGAGTGTATGCCCCAAGCAAAATGACGGTTTTCCTTTTAAAAAATATTTTATTTCTTTATTTCTTTATTTGTTTATTTATGAAAGAGAGAGAGAAAGAGATAGAGAGAGAAAGAGATAGAGAGAGAAAGAGAATGGCACAACAGGGCCTCTAGCCACTGCAAACGAACTCTAGATGCACCACCTTGTGCATCTTGTATACGTGGGTACTAGAGAAGCGAACTTGTGTCCTTAGGCTTCACAGGCAAGCACCTTAACCACAAAGCCATCTCTCCAGCCCAGCAGTTGAACTTTTAAGAAAAGGACACACTGAGAGACAATACATAAATTGGTCATGTGAAGACAGAGACTGGGGCAGCACAGCTACCTTGCACCTCCTGGGACCCGAGAACTCCGAAAAGCAAAGGTGGATTCTCTAGGGCCCCTGGAGGAAGCAGACCCTGACTGACAGCTGGATTTTGGATTCTTAGGCTCAAAGACTATGTGAGAATATATTTCTATTGTTTTAAGCCACCAATTTTGTGGTAATCTGCTATGACACCTGTAGGAAGCTAACACCAAATCATACCATGGGAGACTGACACTGTCTAGGTGCTGGAAGGACACAGCCGCAAACAATAAAGATGTAAATTTCTGTCCTGAGGCAACTTGAACAGCCGTTGCTATCACCATCATAACTGGCTCCTGATGGCTCATGATGTCTATTAGTGCAAAGTTAAAATTCTAATGACATCAACGAGCCTAGATTTCTTTATCTGCAGTATCAAAACACTGATGCTCACTGAACTGAATAACTTGTAGCTCATAACGAAGACCATGCGTGGCTTCTCAGATTATGGATCTGTTATATTTCTACTGCTCTCCCTCTTTCATCTCTTATGCTGTCTTTTCTTGTCTGCTGCAGACATTGAATCTAGGGTCTTGCACATGCTAAGCACATGTTCTACCACCGAGCTATACTCCCAAACATGTTTTTCATTATTTTCTTAAGCAAGTGCATTACACTTTTTAAAAGGGATACCAAATATGTCTTTGAGGGCCATCGATTCCTGTAGCATATTTTAGTCTTTAGGTGCATAAAAATGTAAAAACCATCCTTAACTTGCCAAGTGTACTCAGCCTGTGGTCTGAAAGCACTATGTACATAGCAGGACGAGAGAACAACACACACACACACACACACATAACAAGAAACCTAAGAACAATGAGCTCAGCTGATAGGTAAGTCCTGAACACATGGAGCAGGCAGTAGTGCTCTAAGTGATCAGTGTGGGCTTCAATAGCTGAAGCAGGCTCATGACAACAGGGATACTGAGCCAGGTCTTGACAGAAGTTGGATGATGGAAGAGAAAAATGCTTGGAACAGAATATATATGCATGTGTATAGATATACATATACATAAATAAACACGTGTCCACTCTCAGGATTCAAAAGAGTCAGAGGTCCATAATGATATGAACACTGGAATTGGATGTGTTAAAACTTTTGCTTCTTTATCATTTCCTAAAGTGAATCAGATGGCACAGAGGCCGAGCCCACGTGGTTTCGGTTAGCAGCCTTCATGCAGTGCTTCAATCACAACCAGGAGTGACAGTGATTCATAAAATTGTTCCAGGCCAGTTGTAACTCTGAATGCAAAGAGGCTTTCTGCCCTTCTGTATTTACTTAACAGAAACCAAATTGTAATGTACGTATGCATAGCAATACAAGGTACTCAGAAGACACAACAGCAATTACCCCGCAAGGGACCAATCACAGAGCAGGGGCTCCTTCTGAAGGTGATAAGAGCCCAGTCGGCTTGTGAGTTTAACAGTCTCATGCTCTACAGAAATTGGCTGGTAAAGGTCTCAGCAGAGGGCCAGGAAGGGTGGAAGATGGATTAAGTGAGTGTTTTAGTGATGTCCTAGTGTATTGTTTAAACTATATTCTATATTCTAGCCTGCCATTAATCCAACCGTCATTAATTCTTACCACTATCATTGTGGAGTAAGACTCATTTCTGATCTTTGCTCCTGGTTTTGGACCAGAATGACCTCTCAGAAACCTCTATCTGAGGTCCCAAGGTCCTAACTAACCCAGTTTTCTTGTCTTGCTGTAGTTGAGCCTAGTCCATTCAGGAAAGCATCTCTTGGTATCAAGCATGTGCTTGGTGCTTATGAAGTGGTACCACTGTGGGAAAAATCCCGTGGTGACATGAAGGCTAGTACTGGTAAAGAAATTTTCTCTCAATTTCTTTTCCTTAAACCCATATATCATTTTCAGTTTGAATCACAGATTTATGGCCAACAGTGAGAAGCTGTGGGTTCCAAATGCAGACTTCAAGGAAGGCTGTCGCTGTTGCTGATTGCTTGAGCAACGTCCACTAGAAGTCACTGTCAAAGTCTCTTATAGGCAGCCTCGCCCAGCATTGGAACTGCTCCGACAAGTCTCACGGAGCTCAGAAGTAGTCCCTCTGCAGCCCTTTCGTGGCTTCAAATCTAGTTTCCTAATTTCAGTCAAGTCAAAAGCTCAGAAGGCCTGTCCACCCACCCCTCTGCCTTCATCTTTTTTGCTTCTTTCATTTTCTCCTGTGACATTGTTCCAAAGTGGTGGGTGACGAGTATGAGAGAAACGAAGAGGTAGAGGCCGGAGTAAATAGAACTTTTCAGTTTTGCCTTGGTGTTAACTTAAATTTTGAAATGCCTCAATTATATCGATTATTTATTTTTAAACTATTTGTATCTACTTATGGAAAAGAGGGAAGGAGAGAGGGAGAGAAGGAGTTTAGGCATACCAGGGCCACTTGCCACTGCAAACCAACTCCAGTCTCTGAGTTTGTGACTCCATCTCAAAAAAAAGAAAAAGAAAAAAGAAAGAAAGAAAGAAAAGAAAGAAGGAAGGAAGGAAAGAAATGAAAAAAATGAAAAGAATGGAGAGAAAATGTGTACTTGACAACATGTATATTGGTAGGAACCTGAGACTGACAAAGCAGTAGGTGATAGAGGGCTGGGCTATGAGGGAGACTGAGGGGCCCTGTGTACTACAGTGGGGCTAGGCTTTCTGTAGGAAGGGGTGGCAACTCTATGCTTGAGCCACCCCATGCCAGCTCACATAGCCATTTGTGCAAACTTTAACTTTGTTAAGAGACAAAACCCATCTTAGTGAAAACTCAGTATTGGCTTGGTGGGGCGTTTAATGCCAGAAATTGGCAAACACTACAAATCAGTGGTTTCTGTTCTCCACATTTACACATCGATTGGGATAGCTGCATGTGAGGGAGGACTGGGAAATGGCCAGGGCCACAGTAAGGCGCTCCTTGAATATCACGCTGAGTGTGGACTTTACTCTGACACCTCTGGGGAGCCCTCAGCTATGTTGAGGGATATAGCTACATGAACGGGTTTGCTTTCAAGAAAGATTACTCACTTGAACAGCCCTCTGGAGGCAAATGGGTGGAGACGAGAACAGAGCCAGAGTGATCTAATTTTAACTTATTGGTATCATTTTTAGTGCACTAAAAAAAACTGAGAGAAATGATAACATTTTCTCTTTCTCTTTTATGTATGAGTAGGAAAAACAGAGAATTTAAAGTTTGTTAAACTTCATATTTACTAAGAATGAATCCAGGATTGATTCTGAAGATGGAATAGGTAGAGACCGTACAAATGAAAGAGGCTGAGGTAGGTCAAATCGTTCTGTGGAAATATTAAATTTCTTGATTAAATAAATGTTGTTGTTTGCACTGACACCAGTAGCTAGACAAGGTGCTTAAGGAAGCCTTTAGCAAGGCTGGGCTACAGAATGGGAGTGTCAACATGGGCTAACGAATGGGAGAGGTTGTGTAAACAATTACTTAATCCCAGTGGAGAGTTTCCTGAGCCACTGGGGAACTGGGTTGAGGTTGACAGGCAAGTATAAGGCTAGAAGGAAACAGAGCATTAAGCAAACAGTAGTTCATTTTAATTTGTGATTTGCCTGTAGCTCAGAGTATAAAATAAAAGCTTTGCTAAAGCAATAAAGATAAAATGAAGCTGTGTTATCATCATTATTGAAATAATCGTCCATCCATTCACTGGAACAGAGGTTTTATTATCTATTGGCAGAGAAAATAGGAAAATTGACTGATTCTTCACTTCTTGAGCTTCCAGCATACAGAGCATTAAATCAAGTTCTGAGAATTCCAACAGCAGGTTCCAAGGACTAAAAGAATCCAGGGAAAGCTTTAATCCTAAATCAATATTTACTTATGAAAATTTAGAGTTCATAATCCTTCTCTTCATGAGTTGATCCACATTCAACTGAATTGATGTTTTATCACCAGGGTCATAAACTCTCTGACAGCAGGTGGTTTACACCATTAGTTCCCCAGACCTCATGATAATCTGCAGTTGTTTTTGTTTTTTGTTTGTTTGTTTGTTTATCATTTTCAATAAGGATCCTTCTTTTGTTATGTATGGGGGAAGTCCTGATTACTTTCCCCCCTGTGATTTATAACTGTGCTTCAAATACTAAACATTAAATTTTAAATACTGAGGTAAACATATTTTCTGATGCAAGGTCCACTAAAAGTAAGTAGAGCTATGAGAAGAATCATGGTGGGGGGCATTATTTTACCATCATGTACTCTATCTACCCAAGCCTAAAATTATGCACTAAAAGCAATTGATTCTAAAAGAATATAAATAGGAAATATCAAAATTATTGCCATAATAGAATTTTTAAAGCAGACATATTTTAGTCCTCTTTGAATGTGTCAAAAACCTAAACTTTGACTTTTCAACATTTATTTCCAAGCTTTACTTTACTAAATTTTTACATATATTATTCACTATTTTGTAAACTCTGATAGATATGCTTAGTATTAGTCTAGTAACAGAATTATCTTGCATGTTATATGCCCAACTCTACTTGGAATCACTATTTCTATGATAATTTTTCTGAAAATGTGAGTGAGTTTAGTTGAAACTTAAGAAATCCTGCTATTTTGTTCCACATTATCTCTAGATAAACTCAATGTAATTGGTGTTTTTCAAGAAATACTTCTCAATTACCTTATTGACATAGTGATTCTTGCTTACTATGCTGGTGGAGCCACAAATTGGTTTCTGCTTAATGAGTCATCAGATATATTACATTCTATTATAAATTCTTCTTCTTTAATTCAGTTGGTAAGGCCAAAAATTACTGAATATGACCTCGTATTCACCTCTATTATTGCACACTAGAACATTCCTAGGGTCTTGAGTTTTCTCATGTTATCAAAAATATGAAGAAAAAATAGTCTCTCTCTCATATCTTTCCTGAGGCTTTGTATTTCTCTCACATCTACTGTGTTCTAATAAACAATCAAGGTTCTGCTCACTTTACTGGAAAATAAATAGTCCTCTGCCTGTAATTACAGGTTTCAGGAAGGGGCCAGCCAGTGACCTCTTGGACTTGTAGGCACAGGAACAGGCCCTGAAGATTAAGTGCCTCCTTATTCCCTTGGCAAACACCACTTCTTTGTTGGCCAAACAAAAGTGAATAAAATGAGCACAGAAAAAGAAGGTGAGCCATCCTCTTGAGTATTCAGACATAATTTTCACACCTGCATTTCAAATCTCCACACAGCTCATGAGATGACCAAAACAATATTGTTTATGACTCACTCACGAAAAATATGTTTGCAGATTTTACCAAGAATTTTTATGTAAGTACTTCACTTCAGTGATTCAAATGGTCTCTGTTTATTCTTTAAATATAGATTTTTTGGGGGAGAGACTTGTTCCGTGTTTAGGCATTCTGGTGTGTCTGCTTGTGTGTATGCATGTTCATTTGCGTGGGGGTGCATGTGTGTGTATGGGGGTACATAGGCATATGTGTGCATGTGTGTCTGGAGGCCAGAGGTCACTGTCAGGTGTCTCCTCTTATTTCTCTCCACCCTACTTTTTGAGACAGGGTCTTTCACTGAAGCTAGAGCTCGCTGATTCAGCTACTCGAGCTAGCCAGCTTGCTCCATCCCTGTCTCTGCCTCCCAAGTGCTGAGATTATAGACATATATCATCATGCCTAGCATTTACATGGATTCAGGGATCCAAACTCCAACCCTTATGTTTGTGTGACTAGAACTTGACTGACTGAGCTGTCTTCCCAGCTGCTGGAGACATTTTTTTTAATTACATAAAATCAATCTACAAGACATATGCTTAGGTTCAAAGAATCATGACAAAGTGCCCACTCCCCAGACCTTAAACTCATTTTGACATTATTATGATTTAAAACATTCACCCAGTTGAACAGGATGAAGATGAGAGAGAAAGGCTAGATGTGTGTGCAGCTAAAGACGAAGGAACTTGCGATGTGAAGATGCCCTGGCTGGAGAGCGCACATTTGGACGTCCAGTAGGTACTCATGAGGTCCTCGTGAGTCCGAGGAGCACTTGGCTCCCATTTGACCTCCAGGCCACATGATCCTCATGAGAAGGAAATGGACTAAAAATGGATACAATTGTTCAGAGTATACTATGCAGATAGAGAAGGACAATGTGACTTGGAGCCACCTCAGCATCATGTTCCCTTGAATTCTATTGAGGTTTATAATGCAGAGGGTTTCAAAAGGGCTTATTTTGGGTGTTCTCAGAATTGCATGATTCTTTGTCATAGGACTTGTGAGTAATGGGATAATCCCTTCCACAGAGAAGAGAACTATGTTCTCAAAAATACCAAGTATTGACACAGAACAGAGGAGAGGAACAAGGAAGAAGTAACTTGGCCCAGTGGAACACATGTCTGTTTCCAACAAAAGATGATAAGCTATGAGACAGTGAAAGTGAGCAGGACTTAGCCCACATCTTTAGCTTCTAGAAATGCATACTGTCCTCATACTAAGCATTACTTAATGAAAAGTAACTCAGTTTATTTAGAAATAAAGGTCAGCAAAACTTGAACACACTGACAATGTTTTTTTTTTTTTTTTTTTTTGAAGGAAAATTTATTTTAAAAAGTTAAATTCTTGAGCTGGAGAGATGGCTTAGTGGTTGAGGTGCTTGCCTGCAAAACCAAAGGACCCAGGATGCATGTAAGCCAGATGCACAAGGTAGCACTTGAGTCTGGAGTTTGTTTGCAGTGGCTAGAGGTCTTGGCACATCCATTCTCTTTCTCTCTATCTGCCTCTTTCTCTCTCACACACTTTCAAATAAGTAATTTAAAGAAATAAATTTAAAAAGTTAAATTCTCTACTTTCTTTGATGTAGTTTTATAAACTTAAATAATATGCTCTAATGGCCACAACCCACTTCAAATGCAGCTAAAGTTGAATACGGCAGGTATGCTTATGATGTAAAATATAAAATAGGTAATGACCATTAGCATAGCAAACACTTGCTATATGTTTGGCCCTGTACCAACCAAATACATTAAATATATACTGCTTCTTCAATTTTAAGCTTCATGTAAAAATTAACTTTCACCTCCTAGGCCGTCTTTTATGGTCAAAACGCCTTTCATTTGTATTCACACACGTTTCTTTCCCTCACATCATATTTCATGGACTCTCAGGCCATATTGTTCATTGTGTGGTTGTTCACTGTCACCTTCCCTAGACTCCTCCTGCATAAAGACAAGCGCCATGATTGGTTGGTTTACTGTAGACATGGCAGCAGGGCTAGCACTCAGTAAGCTAAGCTGTTAGGTTTCCTGTTGAATCTTGGTTGCATGAATAAATCCTTTCCTCTGACTCTTATTGAAAACAATGATTATAAGTATTTGGTCACTTTATGCCCTAAATGAAATAATTAGGCTTCTAGCACTTAGCTTAAACTAATAAGGTAAACAAACAAGGCCATAATATAATTAGCTTGAAACAAATGGAAAATATTGCACATTTTATTGTCAAGATAATTTTTAGAGATCTTTGTTTTTGCTCTTGACTGCCACTGCATTAGTGCTTGTAATCTGCTTAGTGCATTAGCACTAAATACTATTGATTTGCTCAGAGATAGCAGACCAATTTAATCTTGCATCTTCCCCATTTCCTGAGCACCACTTCACCCATAGCCTTGTTAGTAGACTGCCTCCTAGATGCCAATGCCAGTCAGATACTTTAAATGTAAGGTAGCATTAAACAATGTGACAGACAGATCTCGGCTTTTCTGCTATGCAGACATTCTAACTAATCATGAATAATCTATGTATTTTGAGATGACAATGCAGCAAACTTAATCTTCATACAATCAAGCCCAGAAAAGAATACTGTCGAAACCCAAACAGGTTTAATTCACCTCTTTCACCTAGGGCACAGTTTAAAGTCTCATCTGTCATGTTTTTTGATGGATGAACATTTTTTTGATTTACTCAAATAAAATAAATGAAGTCACAGATTAGGCTGAATTAACAATGTACCATTTTCTTTTATAATTATACTTTTTTCATAAAGCATTTCCCTCCAAGTGTGGACATCAAAAATGGTTAAAACAAGCCTTACCACCTGCATGTATCTGTTAGACATTTTCCTTCCCTCTTGTTGAAAGAATGGGGAATATTCCTGAAGTGTCTGTGGACAGACAGCTTCGCTGCTCTCTTGCTATCCTAGGTCCCAGGTGAGTGCAGTGAACTGCTCCTCCAAGACAGAGCCTGGCTTTTAGAAGAGGAAATCAATGCTGCTCAGCCAGTGATTCATATGCAAATGAACCTGCCTGGAATGTTTTAGCTAATATGTATATACAATTAGCAGACTGGAATGTATCCAGGATCCTCGTATCATTTGCCATATTCACAATATTAAAAAAAATCAAGGGAATTGTAATGACTTCAAGAGTAGCTGAGCCTTTGGTTTATTTCCTTGATAACTGAGCACTTTCCAGCCCTCTGTGGACATGGAGATGTAAGCTATAGTACATATCTGGGCATTTAGTCATTCTAGACTCCATGTGTCCATGTCTTCAGTATGTGCCAATCAATGAATAAGTACAGGCAGAAATTCTTGGTGTGTCTTCTGTCTGAATCCTGACAGACTTTAATTTTTCTTGTCTGAGAGAGGAGATAAGAATACAAGGAGGGATGTTTGAAGCAAGGGTGTAACACCCCAGGACTGAAATATTATAGTAAGTAAAAAAAATCTATCATTACTCAAGCATGTTCCTATCTTTATTACTGCTCAGGATCCCACATGCTTCCAGTAATCTGGAGTCTGAAATGAAAACACCATGTACCCATGCCATGGCTTCAAAGTACTTAATTCTTTTTTTTTTTTTTTTTTTTTTTTACAAAAGGCAGATGATTTATTTCTTCTCCTATGAACTCTTTACTTTTTGCTATAGAAAATGAAAAAAAAAAAAAAGAATCACCATGGAGGAATCAACAACTTAAAACAGTTACGCCATTTGCTTTAAAAGACACCAAGAAAGGGCTGGAGAGATGGCTTAGTGGCTAAGGCGCCTGCTTGCTAAGCCTAAGAATGCTGGTTCCAATCTCCAGCGGTTCCAATCTCCCAGGGCCCACGTTTAGCCAGATGCAAAGTGACGCAAGGGTGCAATGCCGCACTTGACCACAAGGGGGCGCACACATCTGGATTTTGTTCACAGCAGCTGAGAGGCTGCTGGCGCACACATCTCTATCTGTCTTTCTCTCCCTCTCTCTCTGTCTCTCTCTGTGTGTCTCTCGCCCCCCCCCCAAAGAAAAAGACACCAAGAACAAGGAAGAATAAATACAGAATTGCAAGGGCATGGCACACTGAATGACCCACACAGGCAGGAACTACTATCATCCACATCACGAGCAGTCGAATCCACAGGTAAAGGCTCCCTGCATCTTTGCTGAGTTTCTTTTGTTCTTTTGAGTTTTGTGAATTTCTGTGTTCTTTTGCTCTCAATTATGGAAGCATCATTCTTGGGTTCTTGCCTCTTTCTGGAGTAGACTTGGGGATGGGCCTATAATGGTTTGAAGGGTCTTAGCAGGAGGAAGGGAGAAAGGCTAGGGGCCCCAATGGCTTATTCTGAACTGTGTTTTGAGCACAGGGTGTGACCAGTGATCTCAGAGATATTACAAAATTCTGGAAAGAAATTAATTGTTGATCTCTATTAATAAGAAAATTTAGTGAGAAAGAGAGAGAGAGAGAAAGAGAGAATGAGTACATCAGAGCCTCCAGCCACTGCAAACAAATTCCAGACACATGCACCATCTTGTGTATCTGGCTTATGTGGGTTCTGGGTAATCAAACCTGAGTCTTTTGGCTTTGCTGGCAAATGCCTTAACCACTAAGCCATCTCTCCAGCCCCAACATACTACTTTTTATGGGACAGATAGCATGGAAAATTCAAGTAAATAAGTTAGGAAGCAATGATTCGCTGAGCCTGGGAGAGAACAGTGTACAGCAAGAAAGGAATCCAATGAAAAATTAATACATTTGTACTTCGATATTTTCTCGTTTGTAAAGTATGTGAATCCTTGAACCTCGAGGACTTGTAAGATTTTGCTTTGGTACTAGCTATATTTGGTATATTTGGTGTTCAGGTTTGGAGAACTGTCTAATATCAAGAATGAAGAATCCTCAGTGAGGGTTCATATAGGGTAGCATTCTCTCATTTCTGAGCAAAGGAGGAAAACAACTTTGTAATCTGACTTCACATTTTTTGATTACTTTTTTTTGGGGGTTGTTCTAGTTTTGGCTGATCTGGAATTCACTATGTAGTCTCAGGCCAGTCTCAAACTCACGGCGATCTTCCTACCTCTGCCTCCTGAGTGCTGGGGTTAAAGGCATACACCACCACGTTTGGCTACATTTTTCATTCCTAATACACAATGCATTCTCTTGAGAGTGCTGGACTGTTTAAGTAAGGCATGCCAAGCCAATCTAATGACATGGATGCTATTTGTAACATTGACTCCACATTCTCAGTTTGATTAGTGTGGGAGATTAGAGATGTACAGCCTGTAAAGAGTTATAAATCTTTGTTTATTTTATTAAATATTACAAGACATGCCCTGAGGATAACAGATCAATAATGGACCTTGTGGTTTCCTGATGGAATGCTGCAATTATTTTCCTCCATTACAACTTAAATGTAACTCGATTTTACCCATCTATCATGTTTATGGTGGTGATAAAGAAACATCACCAAATGCTTACTTTTCTGCATATTCCTAATATTCACCTGTTTTCATCTAGTTTGGATTTTTTTTCCTTATTGAAAACTGTTCTAACCATTTTGCTCTCTCCCTTTGATGGCTCTGAGTAGTGACCCTTTGGCTTTGGCACTCTACAATGGATATGGAAAATTACTACCTTAAGCTTCTTTTATTGTGGGAAACAGTTGGCTACTCTTTGGAGTATAAATGATATTTTTTAAAAGGAAGCTTGTTACAAACAAGCTGAGGTTGACATTTTCTAGAACTGTATTATCTGTAAATACTTCATGCAAAGTTTGACTTAAAATACATAAGCAAGGCATCTTCTGGTTTCATAAGTAGTTGGAATTTTTTAAAAACTTATTTATTTATTTGAAAGAGAGAGAGAGAGGCAGATAGATAGATAGATAGATAGATAGATAGATAGATAGATAGATAGATAGATAGATAGATAGAATGGGCATACCAGGACCTCCAGCCATTGCAAATTAACTCCAGATATATGTGCCTCCTTGTGCATCTGGCTTATGTGGGTACTGGGGAATTGAGCCTCGAACTGGGGTCCTTAGGCTTCACAGGCAAGCACTTAACCGCTAAGCCATCTCTCCAGCCCAGTAGTTGGAATTTTAAGTCAGGGAAAACCATGCAACTTTCTTCTGTGGTACAGTGTTGATGTAATTGTGGTTCTCTTCACTCTGTACTTGCTTAAACATCACTAGTCTTTTCTGAATATTAAATCTCAAGATGAATTAAGAAATTGAGCTTTATGGCAGTTGATCACTTATAACAGGCAAAGAGGGCAGTGGAAGACTCACGTGAATAAAACTACAATATGCCTTTTTTAGAACCAATCTGATCACGCAGATCTGCCTTTCTTTACACAGAATTTTTTTACAATAACAGCTGCTATTTGTTATGAGGCAAGGGCCAAGGACTCTTGGAGGTCTTATTGTATTTGTCCACATAATAAATCATCTAGAAGGAAACGATTCCTTCTAGATAAAGCCATCATGGCCATCCAAGTTGAAAACAGTAGGGTGCAGGACTGAACCCAGTTCTATGACTTCAGTCTCCTTTCATTGATGGTCACCTTATTGTGCCAGGTATTTGATAGGCATTTTCCCACAGTTTCATGAGCGTTGTGTAGTATCTTATGCTACCTGCATGTTGAAGATAAGATATTGCCTCCCTGAAGTGAACACCTAGCATCTAACATCACACAAGTGTCAGGAAGCAGGTTTGCTGTGAACAAGGCCTTTCACTCAGGCAGGGCTTGGCAACAAATGTTGTTTTCTCCCCACTGATCCATCCTTGGTCAGTGAGATAACCAAGATGTTGGAGAAAACATTTACTCTAAGTTGCTACAAATATTCTTTCAAATGCTTACATAACAGGGTCAAACTTTAGAAATGGGACTCCAAGGGAAAACTATAATGCATTCACTGTGCTTTATCTCAAACCTCTTTTAAAATCTCAACTTCCATTAAAAATCATTCTAAAATGTACTATTTCATGTCTTTTAGTAATACATTATAATTTAGATAATAAGACTGTACCTGATTTTGAGATATTTAAAAATTATCCAACTCAGTGTTGGTTCTCATTTGTTAGAAGGTTGTGTCAATGTGCTCTGATGGTACTTCTTTTCTAGATTCATCACGTTAATAAATTCCTTATTTCTGAACAAAATTTGAATAACTTCAAAGCAAAATACTATTTATCCTCAAATTTGTGTCTTTACAAATGTTCCATATTTGGGGGAAATTCTCTCAATTATTTTATTTTGCATAATAATGTGTTGCTTGGGGACTATGAATTAACCTGAGTGACTTAAGTCAATATTAATTTTATATGCCTTATAGAAGTTTATTGATAAATGAGTAAAAAAGTAAGAAAAATATTTAACATAGGTTTGTAATTACTGTAGATGTGTAATCTCATGGTATTCATGGTTAGAAGTGACTGTAATTATGCTTTTTAAAAAACTTTTTTATTTTTATTTATTTGAAAGAGACATAAATATGCAGGGAGAGAGTGGGGTATTTGAAAGAGACATAAATATGCAGGGAGAGAGTGGGGGGGGGGAGAAAAAAAGATCATGCCAGGGCCTTTGGCTGCTGCAAATGAATTCCAGATGTGTGTGCCCCCTTGTGTATCTGGCTTACATGGGTCCTGGAGATCGAACCTGTGTCCTTTGGCTTTGCAGGCAAGTGCCTTAATTGCTAAACCATCTCTCCAGCTTGATAAATATGCTTTTTAAGAGTTACTTTCCAAACCAACAGAGAAGATGCCTACGTTGTGAAAACCAAGTCTATATTCTTTTTAATTTTAATTTGTTTAATTTTTGTTATTTTTGGAGAGAGACACAGAGAGAGACAGACAGAGAGAGAGGGAGAGGGAGACAGATAGAGAATGGGCGCGCCAGCAGTCTCTCAGCTGCTGTGACAAAATCCAGATGCGTGAGCCCCCTTGTGGGCAAGTGTGGCATTGCGCCCTTGTGTCACTTTGCATCTGGTTAAACGTGGGACCTGGAGATTGGAACTGGGTTCTTAGGCTTAGCAGGCAGGTGCCTTAACCGCTAAGCCATCTCTCCAGCCCTATGTTCTTTTTCAGTATTTTATTTTATTTATTTTTGAGAGACAGGGAGAGAGATAGAAAGAGAATGGGTTGCCAGGGCCTCTAGCCATTGCAAACAAACTCCACACATCTCCTGCCTTGTGCATCTGGCTTACAATGGTACCGAAGAATACAACCTGGGTCCTTAGGCTTCACAGGCAAGTTCCTTAACTGATAAGCCATCTTTCCAGCCCAAGTCTATGTTCTTATAGAAGTGCTAAAATAATCAGTAACAGTAGTATTTCATGGATGGGTATCTGTGGTTTGAGATGTTTCCCCAAACAACATGCTATGTGGAAACAAGAAGTTCAGAAGCACAAATAATTTCTGGGTAAACATGCTGTGCTTAGGGAATTATCTGATGGCACAAAGAGGGCTTTCTTGATGGCAATATGGGAGGATGCAGGTCGAGTTTATATAGTATGTAGAGAAAATATACATATTATACATTCATGAAATGTGAAGGTGGAGAAGGCAGCTTAATATAGCCATAAAGAAGCCTGTCAGGTCTGGTATGGCCACTGGACCCCTGAATGTAATCTGTTCTTTCCTAACACTCTGTGCTTGATCTTGTGGTAGAAATGCAAGTTGTATATGGCAGGAAAGAGAGCCATATGTGCTCACATACACTGAGAACCGGGCAGGAGGCCAAGAAGAAAGGTAGTGAATAACTTTCTTAAGCTTTCCCAAAGGTCACGGCAGAGTCCTGCCATGCATGTATTAAACATGATAATAACAACACTACACACGTGTGTCTAGTTATCAAACTACATGCCAAAATAAAAACCTCAGTTCTAATCTATTATTAGAAGGGTTACCTGATATCTAGCCAAGTTAATTTGCCAAGACAAAATGTGATCATCGTATTGCTTAGGGGAGTTCTAATAGGCTTGGCCTTGTAAATCGTTTTGTTTCTGTGTGATGAATGTTCTTGTTGCCTTCGTCTTAAGACAACACTGGGAAATGACTACATGCTGATGACAGGGACACTCGGAGCCCTTTCCTGTATGAAGATAGGGAATGTGGACAGTCTCGGTGTCAGGAGAATTTTGATCAATATTAAGCAGAGAGATAAACGGACCTTTGCATAGAGGCAGTCTGCAGGCATTTGCCTTTGTGGAATTTGGCCAGTGCAAAACTTGGCTTCCTTCAGAAGACGCCTACGTTGGCAAGTCCCGTCTTGTTTCCCACAAGGACTTTTGGGGTGGGAGTGATCATAGCTTCAGGTGTGGCATTTTGGGCATTTTTCCTGCATGATAAAACTGGCCTGCATTTTATTGGATAATCCTGCCTCTTTGTTCCCCTTGAACACTGAAGAAGTCCAAGGGGTAAGATAAAGTTCAGATGGTTTTGAGAATTCCTGTAATCAGTGAGAACTTTTACATCTGGGCACTGAAATGTTCCAAATAAAGCAATGAGATAAAATATCAATATATTCTTGCAAGTTAAAGTCTTTTAAAAAATTTTTAATAAAACGCAATTCCAATAGCAAGGTCACATGTCCTAGAAGCCACAGAGGAACTCCTAACAGGCCCCTCTGAAACATGTTTCTGAAGCTGTTTACTGGATGCAAGGAAAGTGCTTTCACAAAAATGCTGTAATTATTATAATTACTATAGTTCTATTTCCTAATCCCAGATTTATGAAAGTCCTTTTTCTTCTACCCTTTTTGCATATTGATGCATGTGTGTGGAGTACACATGTATGTATGGGTGTGTATTCACATGGGAGTGTATGCATGTGAAGGCCAGAGGTTGACATCGGGTGTCTTCCTCGATTGCTTTCCATTATTTGTTGAGACAAGGGCTCTCTCTTGCATCTAGAGTTTGTCCATTCAGATAGTCTAGCTAACCAGCTTGTCTTGGAGTTACCCTGTGCTATCCAGAGTGCTTGTATTACAGGTAGACCACATTTATGTGGGTGCTGGGGATCCAAATTCAGGTTCTCACAGCAAGTGCTGTATTGACTGAGCCAACCCCCCTCCCCCGCCAACTTCTCCTTCCATTCTTTTATATGTTTTTAGTGAAGAAGGGGGTAGTCTCATGAGGAATGCTAATGTGTATCATAAAGTTTGCAACATATAGTGACCATGTGCAAGGGCAATACATCTTAGTTGGGATACATGGGTATGCATGTACACATGTTATGCATATTCATAGACTTTGGAGGAAAGAGTAGAGAAGTGCTGTCTTTATTTTGCCAGAAGATGGACTTTCTCATAAGCAAATATTTTCAAAACTTCATAAAACAGTTAAATGAGTTTCCATCTAGGAAAGTATCCCAGGCTTCTCACCAAGAGCCAAACACACATTTCTGAATTCATACGCCCATGATATCCCTAAGCAGAATGCTATGCTTTCTCTTATCAAGGGCATATTTAATGTTCTTCCTGCTTACACCTACAACCTTCATTTCACGGAATAAAAATTCCATGTTCCAAAGTCAAACGTCTTCAGAGAGTATCAACAGTGGTTATTACTGTTCAGTTATGATCACTGTGGATCATTGTGTTTGGAAGTCTAGCCAGGCACATAGGCACAGATCTGGGTTCAACATAAAAATGTCCAAGGCCATGATGAACGCCCAGGCTGACATTCTTCCTGTTGTCCTGGATGATCAAATAACTAGGAGGAAAGTGCTCTGGTTATAGATAACAGGTCCTACTATATTTAAGTCAAACACCAATAATTTCCCTAATAATTCTTGTGAAAATATAATTTCTTATAAGTACAAATGATTGCTCATCAAAAAATAAAAGTGGGGCTGGAGAAACGGCTTAGTGGTTAAGGCGCATACCTGTGAACTGTAAGAACCCAAGTTCGATTCTCCAGGTCCCACGTAAGCCAGATACTCATGGTAGCACATGCATCTGGAGTTTGTTTGCAGTGGTTAGAGGCCCTGGCGTGCCCATTCTCACTCATTCTCCCTCTCTCTCTCCCTCTCTCTAATAAATAAAGAACTAAAAATAAAATCTTAAAAAAAAAGTGCTGCAGACATGCAAATCTAATTATAAAAATATTTTTTCTTTTAGTCACATTAATTTCTTAAGATACCATTTTAGTTGTAAATGAAGATTCATTTTCTTAATTTTCTTAAAAGGAATCAACTATTTTGGGAACAGGCCATTTACCAAAACACAGAAAAGCTCTGGCTATCCTTTTCTTGACTGAAACTTATTCTACTTGACACGTACCTTGAAGTGCGAAAGTTATATCACTTACCCTGTTAAAACAGTGCTCATGGTTGGGTCCATAAAAATGCTGGAGACATCTCACATTGTTTTTGTTGACAATCTTGTTGAAGAATTCATTGACATATTTGATGGGGAATGCGCAGACTGCCGATCGGTTCATAGGCTCGGCAGAGTCTGGCTTGCTTTGTGCAAACACCCCATACAGAATGTCATCTTTTGGACTGGCTCCTATTTGCTTTGCAAGGTTGGCCCCGGGCTTACTGACATATGCAGCCTGCAGGATATTAAACACTTCCTCCCTCGTGGATCTCTTTCTTCTCTTTTCTGTGAGAATACACTCCAGAGGCATTTCCATATAGGAATGTAGCCCAGAGTCTACAGAACAGAACCTGATTATTCTCGTGTGAAAAGTCTGAGCATCCAAGGTTTCCCTTTGGACTGTCAGAAAGTAAATGAAATGGTTGCTTTCGAAGGCATGTATATACTTAATGGGGTAAGAATCTCGGAATTCAGGTAAGACATCAATATAGGACTGGTCTGTTAAAAACTTAAAGCCATCTTGGGTTTCCTTCAGCCTTCTCACAGATATTGAATGCAATGAATGATCTGGAAGGTAGGAAGAATTTAGGGTGTTGCCCACAAAGAAGTTGATGAACCGATCCTTTTCAGACAAGAGGACTTTGGCTCCCAGGGAGCTTACCACACAGTCAGGACACTGGCCGGACTCTTCGTCTACCTGTGGGGAGAACATGCAGTGAACCTCAGACTGTATGTCAGCAGGATTATGGGGTGGAAGGACATGTCGCTGACAGGTCCCTCTGTTGACACTGCCACAGCTAATGAGCTGGTCATCGTAGTAGGTGTCAACAAGCAGAGCCATGTTGACGTTATCTTTCCAAATGCCCCCTGATAAATTGCCCTTGTTGCTGCAGTCCTGACATGGAAAACAATCTGGATGTTCCAACACGGGTCCAGTCTTGTATTCAGCCACCTTCTGAAGGTCGGTGTCATTTAAAACGTAAATGTTGTTAGTGGCTCCAAGGTAAATGTGATGCCCATGCAGGACGACATTCTGGATGGGTGTTTCTGCGGTGAAGTTGGGAAGTTGGTAGTTCATGTTCACATTCATCTCAGACCTCACCAGGGCCTCCTTGCACTCCCCATGGCTCCTCTGCACCAAGGTAAATAGTAGCACAAAGATGCCAGGTGCCAGCGCAGCGGGGGCCTTCATTGTGAGAAGTGGATCTGCCAAGACACGTTGGAGGCAAGAGCAGTTTAGTCATCATTAGAAATGAAGAAGAAAAAAAAAAAAAAAACAAAGATGCATCTGGAGTTTGTTTGTAGTGGTCAGAGGCCCTGGCACACCCACTCTCTCTCTCTCTCTGCCTATTTCTCTCTCTCTCTCAAATAAATAAAAATTTAAAAAAAAAAAAAAAAAAAAAGATGGAAGCAGTACCCCAGTAAAATTATCAGAAAAAAGACTTCCTAATTGAAAATTTCACAGAAAATGCAAACAAAAAAATGCTAGTTAGCTTCACATAAAGGTGCATTGTATGGCTGGACATGACTCCACATAGTTTAATTTTAGAAGTCAAGCCATGACTGAGTAATTTTAGAGAACCATTATGAGATGCAAACAATGCTCTGTATTAAGGACCAGGCCACAACTGAGATGCATTCAGCGGTTAAATAAGAAACAGCACATTTCTTTCTTAACCCCTTGCTGGTTGTTTAATGTGGTTTCATATCAGTGGTTAATGACCAGGTTGGTATTTAAACTTTCTTGGTCAGTCAAGTAAAGAAACTGTGGTTCAGATTCATTTATTCTAGAAAATCACAGCAGGCATTGTTTCCTTGGGAGCATGTAGAATTACTAGGCTAAATTTAGCTTCCTTTTGGAAGAAAACAATCATAAATCCTCGAAGCAATATGATCACATGCTGTTTATAGGATTCTGTGTGCAGAGGAAAGGTATGGTTATACTTTGGCTTTAGTTAAGCTATTGTTTTAGACAGACAAATGCTTAATGCAAGATCAGTGGGACCTAAAACCAGCAGGCTGAAAATGCATAAAATAAAATACAATATTCAGAACTAAAGTTTTAGAACTGTTTCTCAGGGAAAAAAAACCAACATATTGTTCATTACCAAGTCAAAAGCTATTTAGTTAAAAAAAAAACATTATTTCAACATTCTATTGTATGCACATGGGCCAATATTTCTACCAGGACACAAGACTGGCTTGTCATTCAGTTTTTAAAAATTTCAGGGTTACGAGTTGGAAACATGTGCAGGTGGATACACTGGAAAGGAGAAGCCTTAAAATGAAAGACTGTAAATGACTATCACTTTTGCTTTTTGACACAACAAAGGGATCTTCTAAAACTATGTTCCATACTATATCTATGTTAATGATCAATCTTGGATCTATGAAACCACAACAGAATTCACAGCTGATATGGTCATGGCTCTGGGCTTACACCATGGGAAACAGGAAATGGAACATGGTCCCTGCCCTTCAGTGAATGTAAAAAGCAGCTAAGCAGTGTCACACATGTGCAGATCACTGACTACTGGGCATTACAATACCTCATGTAACACTAACCAAAAACTACAAGCATCAAGGGAAGGAGGGGAGAAATGGCCTGAACTTATTTAGGATTAGTACTTGTGAGAAATAGATGCAATTCACTATGGTGTGAGGTCCAAAAGAGCAGGGACAATGTCCGTTTGACTCACTACTGTATCCCAAGTACTGGGCACAAAGCCTGGAACACAGCTGGTGTTAAACAAATATATACTGAGTCAATGAGTAAATGAAAATTAAGCAGTAAGTTCAAAGTCACAAGATAGGTAAGTGCATGATCCTGAACCTGAATCCATATTGTTTTACCCCAAAATCAAAGACCATTTTTCTGTATTAAATTTCCAAGCATTGGAGGCTTTAATGCAAAGGTTGACCAGCTATTGTGATAGCCCAACAGGACGGTAAAAAAAACTTGACCCACAATGGTGGCCCTGAAAGCAGAGAGGAAGAGATAGCAAGAGACATGTCTCTAAAAAGTAGATTTGATGGCTAGCTGGGCAGAGTACAGACAATAAAAAGAGCTGATTGGTGGTCATCTTGGCAAAAGTGGAAAGAGTTACAAAAGTTCAGTGGTCAGCAATAGGGAGTTCGGCACAAATGTACGGTTTTAACCCTCTGAATTTAATGTGGTAGTGGGAATCGAGTGACGGTTCTACAGGAATGACTAGTAGGTTTAACATTACTCATCAGAAAGTAGGTGTCGGAGCAAAGGGAACAGTTGTGCCGAGGAACAGATGTTAGCAGTGAGAGAGACTGAGGGGGAAAGGCGCCTTTACTGGGAAAGTGGCATCACTGGTCCAGAGTGGGACAATATTTGCTTTGGATGCAACTGGGGTGAGTGGAAGCATGAGTGCCAGGAAGAAAAGAAAATGCAGAACTTAACCTTGGTGGAATAATTGGAACTTTGGCTGGAATAGAAATAAAATTTTGCATGTGTCTATATAAACATGGTGGTTAAAATAAAGACTGGGTATGTTCATGGATGGATGGAGTGAAAAAGAGACGGCAAATGAACCGAATCTTGGTGAATCTGCACACTAAGGAGTCAAGGAAGGTCAAGGTCACCGGAGACATCAAGACAGTGCTATTGCGTAGCGTTAGAGAAGCCAGCTAAGGTCGCATACAGGAGAACGTGGTCCACAGGAAGCTCTTCGTTGACCTTCAGAAGAATGGTCTCAATGGACTTAGTGGTGCTAGACTAGTAAGATGCAAGGGAATGGGTGCCACCGAGGAAGCAGAATGTTTATCAGAGGAAGAACAAGCAGAGGGCAGTAACCGGGTCAAGTGGAGTTTATCATTAACTTGTAGAAAAATGAATGCTTATGTGTATGACCTTCCCTTTGGCTAGCAACAATGACTTGGTGTCTATAACGGCCATCCCTGGTGCTCTTCCCTGGAAAGCTTGGTGGAGGCAATGAATGAACAGACAGCTATGGGAATGCAGAGGAAGGGCAGCCAGCAGATTCTAAGTGATAGGAGAGCTGAGTCCTCAAGGAGGGTAGAGAAGGAGACTAAGAGAAGTCTGTGCAAGGACAGAGAGCCAATGCAGAGCACATGGCATGGGCCGGAGGGCAGTAAAGCCTGAGAACTGAGGAAACCAGATGCAAATGAGAGAAGAAAGTGGTGATTCCAAAGGAGAAAAAAGAGGAAGGTCCAGGATCCCCGGGTCATAAGAAGAGTCATACTCTGAGACAGGAAGAAAGAAGTCAGACGAAAATACAAGGGCACTCAGGATATGACACCTCAGTGTTCTAGAGGTAAATTAGGGTACATGAACATCGGCACAAATTGATGGATATAGGGGAAGGACCAGACGGATGAAGAGGTAAGTACAGCAGAACATGAAAACTGAGGCCAGCAAGGAACGAATGAAAAGATAACTGTGAAGGCTCCTTTAAGGTATTTGTTGTGACTGCCTTGTTCACTTCCCTGAAGAACAGCAGAAAGCCAGGGCAGGCAGTTAATGACTCGATTACCTTGGATCCATGTGAGGGAATCTGGTTGCGGATGCAGGCTTTGAAGCTATGCATGAGCAAAGCTAGAAAACCACAGCCTCGCCAAAGGACAATTGAAGTGTCAGTCAGGTAAAGGGCTCGAAGAGGTAGAGGTCATATGATAACAAAAATGACAACAGCATGCATCGATTGCTTACCACATGCCAGGCTTTCTGCTAAATCCTCTGACTTCTCTTCATAACCATCCTGTGAAGAAGGGAGTATCATTATTGTCCTCTTCTGGATGGTCATACTTATCTGAGGTCACCCAGTGAGAACCAGGACTCCATTCCATGCCTGACAGACAGGAATCCATCCACACTCTCAAATGCTCCGTTAATGCTGAAGCAGCTAGCTTCCTGAGCTCAGAGAGGTCACACCTCGCACAGAAGTTACACAAACAGACCTCTGATGCCAGCCCTTCCTTGTCTAGCTTTGACTACAGGCTATTCATCTACCTCTGAGAGGACGGTCCAATACTCTCATGTGATTGTTTCTAAGTGTCAAAAAAAGATCTTTCTGAAGAAGTTTAACCATTTGAGAGCATATAGAAAGAGAGAGAGAGTTGAACTATTATTTTTATCTATAATTCTCATTGCTTTAAAATGTTCTAGAACATTTCTTGGTGCCAGTAAGGAATGCAAGAATGAATGAAAAGAAAGGATTAGGGACAAGTTGTGCTATTAGTCTAGAGTATATTATCTGAAAAAAGAAAAAAAAATTCTTCTCAATATGATTCTTCTCAATATGGTATATATCAATGCGCCTTCCAAAGTTGGAAACATGAGCCTAATAACTATTTATTATATTTAATCTAAAAAATAAGGGCCTTCATTAATTGGAATGGTCAAGAAAATGGGAGTGTTGCAGGTGATTTAGGTTTTCTCATCAAGGATTAAACCTATATTTTAATTTTCTATTACAATTATCTTAAAATTATAATTAAAATGTATAGTTTACTCTTAGTAGGAAATAAAGCACTTATCATGTAAATAAATGAACCATCACTGCCCAGAGGAAATGGACCGTGTCCCCTAGCTGCTGCCCATGAGGCTGCTGTCCACACATACAGCACAGTGTGCAGGACTTCTCTTCTAGGCTTTGGAAATGACTCTTTAAAATAATTCTTGTTTTTTCCTTGACTCAGAGGAATTACATTAAATTGTGCTTTAAACATAAGATTCATATCTTAAGGTTGTCCCTCACTGTACCAAACCTTAATTAGCCAGAAGACAGGAAACAGACAAACAAGCTTTATGTTATGTCACTTGGAGACAGCAAATCAGAAGAAGCAGGAGGGAAGAAGGACAGTTTTTCTATTATAGGAAACCCCTTTCAGAATGCACACTGGAGTTAGCACCCTCCTTGCCTACACCTTCTTTTCATTAGCAAACAGTGAAGGCATTCTTCAGATGAGGAATCAAAGAAAGGTTAAGTTGATTAAAGCAAACATGTACTGGGGTGGGGCCCAATAACAACAAAGGTTTCTATCTAATTCCATAAGAAAACATAAACCAATAAGGAGCCTCCATTTTCTTGGGTTATTCCAGTTGATTAAGGACCCTTCCCAACTTACAAAGTTATGTTTTGATCAAGCTAGATCTTCTTCAGAAAATGTTTGTGCTTAAGGAGCAGAGGGAGTACTTCAGCCAATGACTGACAGTTAATTGAGTGACAGGCTCCGGAGCCAGGTGGCAGGGTTTGAATCCACCCACTCACTGTATGATTGAGAGCAAATGGCTCTGACCCCCTACATTCTCGTGTGAAATAAGGGAGTGATTACAGCATGTACCTCAGTTGTCAGGTTATTCTGTGGGTGCAGTGAGTTAATGCCCATAAACTACCGAGAATCATGCCTGGTACATGGGGGGGGGGGTCAACTTATCCTTTATTATTATTTGTTCATTCGCCCAACAAACTCTGATGACACCTATACTGTGCCAGATACCACGAAGGAGGCAAAAGACAGGTGAGTACATTACTTTCCAACCGCCAGTGTGATTGCAGACAAGTTGGGAAGGGAGACAACACACCACTAAGTTTAAACTTGATGTGAGAAGGCCTATGAAGGGAAATATAACTAGGTCAGTGGAGTTAGGTGGGCTTGCCCATCAATTGGGTCCTTTCCTCATAATGCATTCATAATTTGGAGGTAAAGTAATGGAGAAAACCTACATTTTTAGTTGTGGTAGGGAAACGAATGAACCCAAAGCTAACCTCAGTTAATTTCCTGGGCTATTGCTACTTTGTACCTTGTCAAAGGACAGTGCTGAATCAGTAGCTCGCTGCAGTTCTTACAACAGCCAACTGTATCTCTTCGCAATCTGCATTTCAGGGCCTTGTCTTGGCCTGAAATCAACCATGATGGGTGTATTTACACCATAGAAATTGGCAAATACCACATTCCACAGGTTTTTTTTTTTTTTTAATCCTCTGGAGGGATGGTTATTAAACATTTCCTAGCATTCCAACCTAAAGTATTTTTCAGCTTTAATAATTTTGATTGCCAACATTGTTTTTTCTACAGTTGTATGTCAGTAATCTATCAACTAGGCGTATATTGCATTCATTTCCCCATCTATAAGCCAGATCTGGCTGTGGCAGCAATTTTAATGTTTATGTTGGTCATGATTCCAGAAATACTTTCTTCTCATATGTTTTTATCTTGATACATTTATTCCGGTGCTATGCTTGAATGAGGCTTTCAACACCAAATGTCTTTTTTACTGCTTCTGCTTTTCTCTTTTTGAAATAGTGTTAGCCATTTAATAAAATTTGATTTTTTTTTTTTTTTTTTTACTAAATGGAACCTATAAGGATGATTCAAACAGACTGACTAATTCATTTTCTTGAAATGTGCACACATCAGGTGAAACTGAATCACCCATAAAACATTTCTGTTTTTCTGTTCAGTTGATGGTAATAAGAGTCTCACTGACCAAACATTTCCTGGGAGTGATCGTCTCCATGGCACCTTCCATTAAACTTTTGGCATTTTGGAGTATTTCCGTTAAAGAAAGACTATTAGCTATGAATTTCGGCTCAGCCTAACATTTACACCAGGCACTCCATTCTGTCTGCATCTATCTACCTCTCATTTTGCAGAATCTAGCAATACATTGATTTCTCTAAGTAGCACCTGTGCCTATCAAATATTCTAACATCAACAAAAGTATGGTGTTGTATTTGAGAAGTGAGTCCTCATGTAAAAACAGGAAAACTTTGACATAAATAATTTTGCTTTTTTTTTTTTTCTTTTGAGATAGGGTCATAGTCTGGCCCAGGCTGTTCTGGAATTCAATACATAGTCTCAAGGTGGCCTCAAACTCATGGTGATCCTCCTACCTCTGCCTCCCAAGTGCTGGGATTAAAGACATGCACCACCATACCTGGCTTAGTTTTGCCCTCTTTAGGAGTTGATCACCTTAAAATCATAATGATATATAACAATGTAGGAAGCACATGATAGCTTACAAGGTACAATCAGTTACATCATGTCTTCTAATTATGATCATAAGGTAAGCATTATTCTTTTCTTTATATTTTTTATGAGACAGAGAGAGAAACAGGGACTTAGCCAATGCAAATGAACTCCAGACAAGTGTCCCACCATGTGCATTGGGCTTATTTGTGTTCTGGGGTGTTGAACTTGTGTCCTTAGGCTTCACAGGCAAGCACCTTAACTATTAAGCAATCTCTCTGGCCCAGCATCATTTTTATTATTATCAAGTGACAAATAGGTTCAAAGAGGATAAAACGTTAGCTAAAATGTGCTCATATGCAATCCAGCTAATATCAGTATTTCTAATTTTTTTAAATGTATGATGCCTATTTGAACTATTTTGATTTATTTGCATTTCCTGGATACAGAACACAAAAGGCACACTACTTCAGTGAACACCTATGTTTACTTGCCCAGACCCACTGTGTCTTGTACTTGCAACTCTAAAACTCTCTCTCCTTAGCTAAGGGATAGCCAATCCATCAATCACATGGCCCACCTCTCACTGCACAGTGAGTATGCTCACCAGGCTGGCCTTGCAATGAGCTCCGCTCTCCTAAGCTAATGGTCAGTTAAGATAACCACAGTCTTTCTGGGATTTGATATGAATGCTGGAAGAGGACTGTTCTCCTTCAGAGGTCTCAAGCACTAAAGACGATGTCCACTCGGAGTGTCTAAGAACCATCTTTGCCACTATGTGGGGAAATCTACCTCAGTGTGAAAGTCATGTGAGACAGGAGGAGCCAAGCATGGAGAGAGAGAAAGGTTCTTGATGTTATTGTTCGAATCTCTTATTCTACTGTGTCATAAGCTAATGGCAACCAGTAAAATTTTTTCCCTTTTTTCTTTTTTGTTAGTAACTTCATAATGATTCTCTTATTACTTGCAAGTCCTGAATAAACAACATCCAGGAGAAAGGGCTATAATCTTGTGAGTTCAAACACAAGGTCAAGTGTATACATACAACTATATATAAAATATTCAAGTAATTGGGACAAAATTGTTTCTTTATGGAGTAGAATAATTAAATATTTCACTTTGCTCTTGGGAGCATATTTATTAGTCAAGGGTTCTGAGGTGATATACTGGCTTTTTTCCCTAGCATACATTTATTTAACATGATCTCAAGATGAAAATACTGTGTTTAAGAGATGAGTCAAGATATAAAAGCTGGAAGATTTCAATACTACTTTTGAGTGTATAAAAGGGATTTATAATAATGGAAGATGGCCAAGACTCCATAGTAAGAAAGTCAAATCATAAAAGCAGTCAATACTAAATCTTTTGAAAGACTTCTAAGAACAAAACCCTGAGGGAAACTCTCAGTCCTTCTGCATTTATATTATTTCCATTAAATACAAAGTAGGATTATGAGAACAAAGTTATAGCAACAATATTCCAGTAGAAATTCCCTGATGATATTTAAAATAGTATATTTATAAACAGTTCCTATTTCTGAAGCCATAGTACATTATGTCACAAAATATTGATCAGATATTTGTGAGCACCCCTTATCTGCCATGTACCTGTCTAGATA
Source organism: Orientallactaga sibirica (assembly GCA_036365145.1). NCBI lineage: Eukaryota > Metazoa > Chordata > Mammalia > Rodentia > Dipodidae > Orientallactaga > Orientallactaga sibirica. Next base: position 7,903,984 of record JAEOAD010000019.1, on the reverse strand, counting down.
CTGAGGAATTTTTATTTTCATTTATTTGTTTATTTGCTTGCAAGGAGAGAGAGAATGAGAGAGAGGGGGGAGGGAAAGAGAGAGAGAATGGTCATGCCAAGGCCTCCTGCCCCTGCCAATGAACTCCAGATGCATGCGCCACTTTGTGCATCAGATTTTACATGGGTCCTGGAGATTTGAACCTGGGCCACCAGGCTTTGCAAGCAAACACCTTTAGCAACTGAGTAATATCCCCAGCCTGACACTGAGGATTTCTACCTAGAGTGTCCAGCTGCTAATCTGAAGAGAGCAGGGTAAACTCTAGACACTAAATCTATAGCCTAGAGTGGAAAGTAACTGGAATTACAGGAAACACGTTTTTCAAGCAAGTTTTGCTGACTGTTTGATTCTTATCCCTCAAGATTTAATGCCTTCTGTATGCTCATCAAGAGTTTAGAAAGAGAAAACCATCAACAATATACTATATCAAAATTCTTTCTGATGCAATAGGATCCTTCCTTTCTTTCCATCTCTTACCTTCCTTCCCCCTTTCCCCTCTCCTTCCATCCATCCTCCCTCCTTTATTCCCTCCCTCCCTTTATCCTTCTTTCCTTCCCCTAGGGATCAAACTCAAAGCCTTGAGAATGCTAGGCCCTGGATTGGACTACCAATAAGCTACATTCAAGTCCAAGATACTTTTATGCCCTTGATTTATAATAATGACTTAAAGGCACAGAAGGAAGCATCCAACTGATCTTTTATATGATCACATTTAAATAATTCAAAATACTCATGAGACCATCTTATTTTTAATATTTATAGACGAGTCTGCCTGAAATTTTTTTTTATAACATTCTTTCCTAAAGCTCACAGACTACTTCTTCTTTTGTTTTGTTTTGTTTTGTTTTCTGAGGTAAAGTCTCACTGTAGCCCAGGCTGACCTGGAACTCACAGCAATCCTCCTACTCTGTCTCCTGAATAATTTAAGGTGTGTGTTTGAAAAAAAAGGGGAGTATCATGGAGAAAGTGAGTGTTTTGGGGTAGGCAGACAAAGATATGATGTGAATCTGGGTCTTACCAATTCATCTCATCAGGTCTGAGGGCCAGACTTTTTTGTCCACACCTTGAGTTGCTCTGAGAGCCTCAGATAACTTATGTAAGAGAGTGGCATTCAGTCACAGAGCACACCTAGCTACTATGCCTGTTGTGTCTTAGCCAGTTTTTGCCTGCTGGGAACAGAAATGAGGAAGTTGGCAGTGCCTTGGTAAAGGAAGACTGCTATGAATACCTGTGGACTGTCTTATCACCCTTCCTCTCCCTTTCCACAGTTTGTTTAGCTGACAGTATAGATAGTGTTGTTATATCCCCACCTTTAGCTGTCTTGTGGTTTTCCTCTAATCCAGTTTCAAGTTCCTGAAGACATTTTAAAGCTTTCTTCATGCCAGAAGAGATAGTAGTGCTTTCCTAAGGGAAACTATCAGCTTAAAATTTCTACACCCCACCGAAATTTAACACCTCAAAGTGTAGAAAGCCCAAGTAAATTTGATTTTTAAATCTTAATTATCTTTTAGTATATGTATCCTAATTTTGAGTAAACAGACAACAGTAAGGAAATAAGGGAATAATCACCATTTTTCAAACAATGGAATTTGAAGTGAAAAGATTTGAGTGTAAAATGGGCCCTAAACACTTAGTTTCAGCTGTTTGAGAAAGTTGTGGAGCCTTTAGGAGGTGGAGCCTTGCAGAAGGACGTGTGTTGCAGTTGATTGGCCCTTGAAGTGTTATAGTCTTCAAAAGTTGCTTTTTTAAAAATCTCTTTTCCCTTCCTCTCTGCTGATGTGATGCCAGCTTCCTTCTCCTGCCATGCCTTCTACAATGATGGACTGTACCCTTTGGAAGAAGAAGCTGGATTTAAACCCTTTGCTTCTAGGGGCTAGAGACATGGGTTCGCAGTTAAGGCACTTGCCTATGAAGCATAAGGACCTAGGCTCGACTCCTCAGGACCCACATAAGCCAGATGCACATAGTGGCACATATGTCTAGAGTTTGTTTCCGGTGGCAGGAGGCCCTGACATGCCCATTCTTTCTCCATCTGCCTCTTTCTGTCTCAAATAAATAAATAAAGATATTAAAAAAAAAAAAAAACACCCTTTGCTTCTAGAAATTGCTTCTGGCTGGGTATTTTGTCCCAGCAATGAGAAAGTAATTGATGCATTTTATTTTCTGTAGTATTAAGGATTGAATTCAGGGCCTTATACAGGCCAGACAACTGCTCTACCCCTAAGCTACATTACTAGGCCTTTACTTCTTATTTTTGAGGCTGACTCTTGCTAAACTGTCCATGGTTTCTGTTGAACTTATTCTTTCACTTACTCTGTTGCCCAGACAGACCTTGAACTTATGATCCTCTTGCTTCAGCATCCTGAGTTGCTGGGATTACAGACCTGTACCGTCAGGCCTGACTCAATTTTCTTTCCTTAACATATACATAATGCAAACTGCAGTTTTTAAAATTTTTTTGTGTTTTTGTTGCCGTATATCTCAAACATATGGTTTTAATTGTGATTAGCAGGGTAATCTAATCTTATCAGGTGGTTTCAAATACTACAGGAAGGGTTAGCTATGGGAAACAAAGTCTAAAGATTTTTTTGAACAAAATATTGTGCTGTAAGTAGAAGCCTATACATGACATGAAATTTCTAAAACATAAAAATGTGTCCCTAGATTCAAATATTTATTTTATTTTTTAAGACATTTAAAAACTTTTTAAAAATAGTTTTATATTTATTTATGTATTTGAGAGAAAGAGGCAGAAATAGAGAGAGAAAATGGGCATGCCAGGGCCTCCAGCCACTGCAACAAACTCTAGATGCATGCGCCCCTTTGTGCATCTGGCTTATGTGGGTTCTGGGGAATCGAATCAAGGTTCTTTGGCTTTACAGGCAAGTGCCTCAACCACTAAGCCAACTCTCTAGACCCCTTTTCATTTTTTAAATATATTTTATATATTTATGAGAGAGAAAAAGAACAGGCACACCATGGCCTCCAGCTACTGCAAACAAACTCCAGATGCATATGCCATCCTGTGCATCTGGCTTATGTGGGTCCTGGGGAAACAAACTTGGGTCCTTTGGCTTTGCAGGCAAATGCCTTTACCACTAAGCCATCTCTCTAGCCATTATCTTATTTATTTAAAATTCAGATATAAGGTCTGATTCTTATCTAACATTGCAGCCCTTCTAATCATCATTGTTAAACTTGAAAATGACTGAATCTAAGAAAAATCCAGTTGTGCATTTTCTAGCTGCAATACATGATTGAGATCATTGCCCAACTCTGATATGGCAAGAGTAAAGATGAAAAGAATAGAATGCCATTATATCCTCAAGATTGTGCCTCATAAATTCATAATCTGTTAGCAAACATCTTTGTCCTTTTAAGAATGGCTGAAAGTACTCAACTTCTGGGAGAATAAATGGACATTTGTTTTACCATTGTGCATATTGTAAAAAAAAAATCTTTCAGGCCATTCACTGAACTGTTGGAGCCCTGGATGATGGACAGGCATTTACCCCATCAATAAATGGTAGGTCAGGCAAGAATGTTCCGTTATCCTTGGAAACGTGAAGGTTGAAATTCTCCTTTGTTAACCAAGTGCTAAAAGGTTTGAAATCAAATGCATTTGTTTCGCCTAATGGATGGATGTAAGTTTATAATTCAGACTGTGTGCAAGTGCTACCAGATTTTGTTCAATTAAGACAGGAACACTGAATAAAATAAATCCAAAACATCTTTCTACATATATAAGTTAAAATAAAATAAGACTAGCAACCTTTTCCCATTACATTCAAATAGTCTGGAAAGGATGAACCTGGTGGGGCGGTTAGAATGCAAGCCGTTGAAGGAGACATGTTGGAGAGGAAGCTAACACATTACTCACGAGTGAATCAGACATCCCCTTCTCAGGGGTTGAAGTGTCCTTGGCATAAGGCATGCTACAAACAGGGGCTCTGTGCTATGGAGTGGGTTGATTCTTTTTGTTCCCAGCTCCCTCCCTTCCTTCCTCTCTTTCTTGTCTTTGGAGACACGGTTGCCATGTTGCCCAGGATGGCTACAAACTGTCCATCCTCCTGTCTGTGTCTCCTGAGTGCTTAAATTATCGGCATGCACCACTACTATGAGCTGACCCATTTCGTCTGGGTTTACTTAATGCAAAAATCAAGTGGCTGCGCAGGAGAGTGGATGCTATGCTTGCATACTGGCCTCCACAGAAAGAAAATGAAACAGGCATCCAGGGAAAAGAGGCTAAGAGAGAAGTATGAAGTGGAGTGATCTAATGAAGTGGCCATTCCTTGTAATAGTACTTCCACCTGGCTCTGAATGATATTTTCTCACACCTAAAATTTTTTTCTGGAAACAGACTCTGACACTGGAATGAGCTTGGGGTCTCCTTCTGAAGATGGACTTTGCAGCATTTTATTTTTAGGCAAGATAGAAAAGTGTTAGACATTTTTGAAAAATATTTTGTTTTTATTTATTTTTGAGAGAAATACAGATTTTATACACACACACACACACACACACACACACACACACACACACACACATATATATATATATAGAGAGAGAGAGAGAGACAGAGAGAGAGAGAGAGAGAAAGAGCATGGGCATACCAGAGCTCTAGCCACTACAAATGAATTCCAGATGCATGTGCCACCTTGAACATCTGGTTTTACATGGGGACTGAGGAATCGAACCTGGGTCCTTTGCATGCAAGCACCTTAATGGCTAAACTATCTATCTATTCCCCTCTTAGAAATCTTGAGACTATTATTAATGGAAAGACTTGCTAAACTTGCCCATATTTTTTTATAGATAAGGGATTTCTTGGATGGACATAATGCAGTTACCTTGGAAGGAAAACTAACCCAGCATGCAAACAGTATTATGTTGAGATCAATATGTCACCAGGAAATGAAAAACTGAACATGGCTTTCTACCAAAAATTTAAATACTTTTGGATGCATAGAGAATGCCAAGCAAACCAATACTGGTGGAAATAGAAGAGGAGACAAAAATAAGTACAATAGCCAATTTCTAAAACTCAGTAAACACCCCAGATGCTTGAATAATCAATAAAACAAAAGGTTAGGAAAACTTAAAAACAACTTGCTCAGCATTACATTTATATAGCTAATCAATTCAAGAGAGAGAGAGAGAGAGAGAGAAAGAGAGTGTGTGTGTATGTGTGTGTGTGTGGACAGAAAGAGCAAAGCAAGCCGTTCTTACCCACAGTGGTGATACCATGTGACTGGCAGTCTCTATCTCCCCATTCCTGCAGAGGGTTGCAGAAAGCAGATATGGCTTTAGGTCAGTTTGCAGGTAAATGAGTTGCCCAGGAACAGTAGAGCAGTGCATAGGCTCTTTGGACAGAGAGGACTCACACATAGGCACCTTGGGGAAAGGTGCTGGGCTAGAGAGTATTGGCTGTGGGGATTGGACTGACGTGAGGAAACGGCCACACAAGAGTTAGAAAGCCTTGTAGGTCCTGTTGAAGAGTCTGCATTTCATTCCTAGGTGGGAGTCAGTGGGGATGGGAATCAGCAAAGACAACCCATTTGGTGACTATGTGATGAGCAGATTGAAGCGTGAAGGAAGCACAGGCCAGAAGATTCTGCAGGTCATGGCAAGTACCCACACATGAGGATAAGGATTAACAACAAAATGAGGACTTCCAAGATCAGCATCTTTTGACCTTTATCAGCACAGAGTACAGAAATCTATCACACCAGTATTTAGTTCATCTACCCAACAACTACTCAAGTTAAATTCAATACATGTTCACTGAGGTTGTACTATGTACCAGGGCCTTGGGGCATATTATTAAACAGACAAACACTCCTGCTCTTGCAGAAAATACTTGTGAGCAGGGCACCTGGGTGACATCATGCATGGGCAAGCTGGATATACTGTGTACTAGATGTTGATCTGTGTTTGGAGGACATAAAGGTCAGGGACAGATGGTCAGAAATGCCAGAGGTAGGGCACAGAGGGAGGTCAGGACTGCCCGGAGGTAGGGCATGAGAGAGGCCTGTGGATTTGCAAAGTGAGAAGGTAGCTTTTAGGGGAAAAAAATGAGGGAAGGAGGACTTAGCCATGTGAGATGTGAAAAGCGATTTCTGGATAGAGGCAAGGAGGATAAATCAGGGAACAGGTCTGGCAGGTGGGTGCCTGCACCTTTGAGTCCCAAGATGAGGCCAGAGCAGATAAAGCATCAGAGGATAGAGTAGGTCACTTTGAGGTCTGGGCTTTTATTGGACTGAAATGGAGCCAATGCTGGGTGTCCAGTGAAGGAGGGATGATGCTTGATGAAACCACCTTGAAGGTGTATGAGGGAAGACTGCTGGTCACAGGGGGTAGCCTGGGGCAAATGTGTAGCAGTGATGCCAGAGGCAGCTCAGGAGAGCGCCCTAGTTAAGAAGGACGTGGTAAATGATGAGAAGTAGCTGAATTTTGGTTGTATTTTGAAGACAGAGCAGATGGGATTTGGGTATCGGGTGTGTAAGAAATCAGTTAAGAATATTCCAGTGTTTCTGAATCTGTGGTAGAGAAAATGGTATTTCCGGTTACTGGGATGGAGAATCTGGTGAACGGGACAGTCAGTGAGGTTTGAAAAAAGCAGGAGTTTTATAAGGATGTGAGAAAACCAGTTTGCATTTGCTCATGGTTAAGTTTTGTTAAAGCATCCAATTAGGGGGCTGGAGAAATGGCTTAGCAGTTAAGGCATTTGCCTGAGAAGCCAAAGGATCCTGGTTCGATTCTCCAGGACCCACATAAGCCAGATGCACAAGGGGCACATCCATCTGGAATTCGTTTGCAGTGGCTAGAGGCCCTGGCGTGACCATTCTCTCTGTGTCTGCCTCTCTTCTATGTCTGTCTCTGCCAGCAAATAAATAAATAAAAATCTAAAAAATACCATTCAGTTAAAAAAAAAAAAAAAAAAAAAAAGCATCCAATTGGTGACTTTGTGGTGGGATGCTTGAATCCTGGAGTTAAGGAGAAAGGTTTGAGCTGTCTAGAGTTTGTTGTGGCTGAAGGCCCTGGTCCATCTTCTCTCTCTTCCTCTCTCTTTCTCTATCAAATTTTTTTAAAAAAGACTTAGATTAAGAGTTGGCAGCATGTAGATGGTGTGAAGACAGGAGACTGGATGAGATCACTGTAAAAATTGAATCCAATTTAATTGGATTTTGAATCATCTGGAACTGTACCTCAGTGTATATCTGTGAGGGTATTTCAGGAGAGTTTTAACTGAGGAGGGAAAACCCAGCCTGAATGTGGGCAACACCACCTAACAGCGTGGGTCCAGAACTGAATAAAAAGGAGAAAGTGAGCGGAGCATCGACATACATATCTGTCTCTTGACCATGACCAGTAGCCTTGTGCTTCCAACCCCATGCCTTCCTCACAATGATGGGACTATACTGCCTCTGACTGTAAGCCAAAATGAACTGTTTCTCTCTTAAGTTTCTTCTTAGATACTTTTGTCACTTCAACAAGTAACTAATACAAAGAAAATAACGGCAAGAACAAGAAGAGGAAAACTGAGTGCTAGGGTCACTTGCTCTCCCACTCTATACCCTACCTCAGTGCTTTACATGACTCACACTTCCAGGACATCATCCTTGGCTCCTACCTACATATGTTTTAGACATGTCCATGTAACTTGTCTGCTTTCATTCCCACTGCTCAGAACAGTGGCGATTCTAGAATGCAACAGCTTCCTAGCTTGTCTTCCCTCTCCAATTTTGCCTTGATAATCTGTTCCTCAGTGTGCCAGAGTAATTTTTCTAAACTGAAAATCTGATTATGCTGTTTTTTACTGAACCAAAGGTCACCTCCTTAGCAGAGCTTAAAAGCCAGACATGATTCTCTCCAGACTCACTTTAGCTACTGTCCTTCTATCCACCCTACTCTCTTGGAGTTCTTGAAGGATCCGTGTGCTCTCTGCCTCTGGAGGTCAGCTCATGTGGCTTCCTCCTGATGGAACCCTCTTCCCTCGCTTCACCTGGATAATCCTCACTCTCTTTTGAAGTCTCACCGTAGGTGACATTTCTGGGAAACTTTCTCTGATTCCTTTCTTACCTTCTCATGGGGGAATGGGAACTTTCTCAACAGCTTTTACATCAAACCTGCCTTCCTTCCCTATTTCCTTCATCATGTAGCATTGAAATTTACTTCTCTGTGTTTCCTTCTAGACCATGAGATCTAGTTGTAGCCCCTAGATCACGACAAGCATATGTCAAGTGAATAGATAAAAAATGAATGATTCTGAACAAAGATTCTGACAGTTTAGATTTAGATGACTAGATTTGAAAATTGTTTTAAAAATTTATGCAGTAATGATTGTACATGGATTTTGACTACGAGAGACTGAACAGTAGCTAAAACATGTCTAACTTGGGTGATATAAACCTAGGTAAATAAAATAAGAAGAGGAAAGGTTGATGCAAAAACAGTTTTGCTAAGTCTAAGGCATCAGTTGATCATATCCTCAAAAAATTTCAAATTTTGGATTATTTCAAAGTTTGGATTAGGGATTCCCAACAAGTAAAAAATTTCCAAACATTCTAAATATTCTAAAATCTGAAAAAATAAACTCCAATTTAAAATATGTAATTAAGGGCTGGAGAGGTGGCTTAGCAGTTAAGGCACATGTCTGTGAAGCCTAAGGACCCCGTTTGATTCTCCAGGTCCCACATAAGCCAGATGCATGTGGTCTGGAGTTCGTTTGCAGTGGCTGGAGGCCCTGGCGCACCCATTCTCACTCTTTCTCTCTCTCTCTTTCTGTCCCTCTCTCTGTCTCGAATAAATAAATGAATAAATAAATAAAAATAAAATATTAAAAAATAAAATCTGTAATTAAATTTTTTTTAATTTCTTTGAGTGAGTGAGAGAGAAAGAGACAGGTAGAGAATGGGCACGCCAGGGCCTCCAGTTGTTGCAAATGAACTCTAGACACTTGTACCTCCTACTCGGATCCTGAGGATGGAACCTAGGTCCTTTGGCTTTGCATACAAGTGCCTTAACCACTAAGCCATATCTCCAGCCCTAAAATCTGTGTTTTAATTTTCTGATTCCAAGCATTTCAAATAAGGAACACTCAACCTATATTGTAAAAGGTAGGAAGAAAAAGTGTAGGCAAATAAAATACAGAGAGAGTATGAAACAAAGTTTAGATGGTTTTTCAAAAGCCAAAGCAGAACTTTGAAGAAGGGAGAAGTAAGACATTTATAGTAGAATATAGTGTTTTCTGCAGAGGAGTGGAGAGGAATAACTTTAGCAATGAGGAATTTTCTGGTGAGTGCAAGGAGCCTTTTGGGGGCACATTGAAGAGACTTCTTGAGTTGAATGAGTTAAGAAAAGGATGGGAGTATTAACAAGTAGAAAAAATAAGTTATTTTGAAGAATTCTTTAAGGGATGGAGGGATGGTTTTAGCAGTTAAGGGGCTTGCCTGTGAGGCCTAAGGACCCAGGTTTGATTCCCCAGATCCCATGTAAGCCAGATGTATAAGATGGTGCACACCATCCCTCTCTCTCTGTCTGTAATAAACAAATAAAAATATATTTTTTGAAAAAAAAAAGGTATTTGCCAACACACTAGGAATGGTATTACAAAATAATTCTTTAAAAGGTGAGAGATACTGGAGTGAATCCTTTGGGCACTGCATTCAAGATCCTATCAACATGTCTTACAGCTGTGTTTTCTTTCTTTCTTGAAGCAATAGCTGGTTAAGGATAGAATAAAATATGGTGTAGGAGGGCTAGAGAGATGGCTTAGCAGTTAAGGCACTTGCCTGTAATGCCTAAGGATCCATGTTTTATCTCTGTCCAGATCCCACATAAGCCAAATGCATAAAGGTGATGCAAGTGCAAGGTCGCACATGTGCATTAGGTGGCACAAGCATCTGGAATTTGATTGCAGTGGCTGAGGCCCTGGCACACCAATTCTCTCTGTCTCTGTCTCTCTCTCTCTTGCACTCTCTAAACAACAACAACAAAAAAGAACTATGGTGTAGGAGACTTTAAAGATGGGAGAGAAGGGGACAGGAGGGCAGGCAGGTAAGACAGATGAGCAAGGTGATCAAAGATGTGGGAGAGAATGGGACCAGGACCATAGGTTGAAAAGACCATTTCATTTTTAAGGGTTTTAAATTAATTAATTAATTACTTTATTTATTCATTGATTCATTCAAGAGAGAGAGAGAGAGAGGTAGATAGAGAGAGAATGGGCACATAGGGCTTTTAGCCACTGCAAAAAAAAAAAAAACAACAACAACAACAAAAAAAAAAAAAAAAAACTCCAGAAGCATGCACCACCTTATGTACCTGGCTTATGTGGGTACTGGAAACTGAACCTGGGTCTTTAGGTTTCATAGGCATGTGCCTTAACTGCTAAGCAATTTCTATAGCCTCATTTCATTTTTTGAGACAAGCACAAAGATAAAAAAAATGAATGACATGGAATGACATGGTTTTCTCTTGCTTTCTCTATCTAAGAGGAACTCTTACACTGGAAGGAGTGTCAGAGATCCAAGAGCTTGAGAGAAACTGCAAGCTTGCAGTCATTGCAGTAGACATGGGGCAAATTGGGCCAGAGTTAAGCAGACTAGCCTGTAAGGGAAGCAGGTGTTATGGACTGTCCAAAACTGGGATGATCAAAATAAGGATAAAACTGTGCCTTAAGTGCATCCTCATCTTAACTCACGGTGTCCATTCCTACCTAGTGTGTACAAAGTCAGAGTAGAGACCTTGGGTAGAAAGTTCTTTGTAATGTTTACATAATTCATCAGATCTACAGGCCTTTATAAAGAGGAAATGCCAGCCTTTGAGTATTTTTATTTCAAAAATAGCTTTATTGAAACCTGAAAGGATTATCTTCAGGGAGAAGAAAACACACTGAGACAGATATTCTGTTCTTTTCTCAATGAGGCCAACAGCCTCAAGGTAGAAAAGAAATGAATTAGACATTAGGATCATCTGACTCTGAAAATTAAAACCCATATAGGAATTAAGAGAACCTTGATCCTGAATACCAGTACAGTTATTCATTTAGAATGTTTAATAACATTTGGAAAGCAACTAATCAACATATGACATAGATTCAAATGCTGCCACCTTTCATTATCATTAATGAAACTGTCTGGTATTTTATTTGCACTTTTCTGGTGATTTAAAGAACATTTTTGTGAGCTCTTTGAAGACTAAAAGAATGCTTAAAATTACAGGGCTTTTATGAACAAACTTCAAGGGACAATCCAAGTATGTGTTAGTGAGTCTGAAATAAATTAGAAGTCTCTTAATTTTGACGAGACAGAAAAGGAAATTTTGAAAAATACAAAATGCTTATTTATTTCTGTTTGGAGGAAGATTACTTTTCTGTCAACAATCTCAGACTTGGTTGATTCTTTGTATAATTCAAAATAATTTAAAATATTATCAAATATGATAGTCATTAAAAACCAACAACAATAAAAAGGTAATGTTTTAATCCAAAAATTGAACTTAGGGCTTAGTATGGCCAACCTTTAGTTATTGTAACAAGAAGCTGTCACATACAAAATTCTTGCTAAAAAACAGCACAAGTGAGCTACAAAAATAATAATCTTTTAAGTAAGTTTACAATTTTGTGTTGGGCTGCATTCATAGCTATTCCAGGCCATGGGGTGAGCATGCTTGTATGATTCTATTTGTTTGTTATCAATGTCTTAACTAGACAGCAATAGACTTCGCTTGAACAGTGTTGTCTCCATGTGGAGCAGAAGAAGTTCATGCCCAAGGGTGAGGTCAATGTCAGATGACAGTGGTCTACCTCAGGCTCTTGAAAGAGCAAAAAGACAGGGAGTAACATGGGCTTTCCCCAACTCCTTAGATCATGGTGGTCTGAATTTGTGTATTAAATATGAATGTGTCATTCTTACACACACTCTAGGTTGAACTTTGTTATAGTCAAGGTTCAAAGAAAGGCTTCCAGCTATAGCCTCAAGGGAAGCAAATTCACATCCTCAAGCATATATCTCAATGGAAAATGATTATAGTTTTTAGGGCCATAAATTTTGGTTACTATAATAATTTGTACGTTATAATGAGTAGATATGAAAGAAAATTAAGCCATGAAAATGGTATAAAATTACAAATTTGTGGTTTTTCTTTAATAATATCATGACTTTCTATGAAGGGATGCAACTTCATTTAGCATACAAGAGTAGACTGCAGAGTACTTAGAACATGGCACTGACAGAATAAAAGCTCTGCACGTCTGCTTCACATGCCTGCTATCCTTACTAGTAGCTGAAGGTAGAATAAGAGGCCAAAGTTACATCTGAACAGGGTATACTAGTCAAGCGTGTGTTACTACAGGTACCTGAGGCAGCTACTTTCTACAGAAATGGTTTATTTAGCTCATCGCTATGGAGGCTCATAGGCATGGAGACTATCAGCTCATTTCTAGTGATCTCATAGTGAATGACAGCTGGCAATGGCAAGAGTGTATAGTAGATTGAGTGCTCACATTTCAAGCTAGAAGCCAGAGAGACTATGGTATCAGTTACTTTGTCATTGCTACAAGAGACCTGACCAGAAGCAACTTAGGGAAGGAAAGGGCTTATTTCAGCTTATAGTTTCCAGGGGAAGATTTCATTATGGTGGGGTAAGGTATGCTGGACCTGAGCAGAAAGCTAGTGTTACATACATCTCCATATCAGCAGGGAAGAAGTAGAGAAATCAAGCAGGCTTGGGTTATAACATTTCAAGGCCTACCCCCAGTGACACATTTCCTCCTCTTAAAGATTACACAACCTTCTCAAATAGTGATACCAGCTGGTTTAATTAAGTATTCAAACACATGAGTTTATGGAGGACATTTTATACTAAAATCACTACATAGTGTCTTATAATGCCTTCTCAATGAACTATGGGATTCTCACTGACATATGCTTCTTAAAGGTTCACACCATCTCCCAATACCATCCATCACACTAGGAACTAGGTTCCCTGTTTGTAAACTTTTGGGGTGGCACAAACCATATTCAAACAATAGGTGAAGTCTTCCTTCTGTAAGAATTAAGTCACTTGTGACAGTAGAAGGGAATATTAGTCTTTGTCCACCATGTGACTTAATGTGAGTTTTTCCTGTGAGCTTCTCTGATTTCCTATTTTGATGCATCTCTTTTCCATTGAGAAGGCAGATAGCCTCATTACTCTTGGGACAATGCACCTATACCTTTGACCCATCCCCCCTACCTCACCTCCCTGATCCAAACCCTCATCAAAACCTCCAGGTCTTCTTGGTTATTATGTATTTTCTGTGTCTGTGGCCTGGAAGTTATCGTGAATTTTTTCTTAAATTGAATTCCTTTTCCCCAAACATACAAAGAATCATTTTTGTTCATTTATCAAGGTGTAAGGCCTTTTAGTTAAAGTTTAAAACTTATTGTAACACAAAATGTGTACAAACTCTTGCTATATCATTATTATTAATGGTTTGGGCCAACCATAGGAACAAAAATTAGGTATGTCTATGCTACATAAATAAATTACTCCTTAAAGAGTGCTATCTGAAACTAAATGTCATAACAAGCTTTAATGATGATGTATGTATTCAGCAAACCTTAGAGTCAACTAAGAGGACCTACTTCTCAAAACCATAATAACATGATTTTATCCTTCCTCTATAACTCTCACAACATACAAGAAGCTACCAAATTCTGCCTCCTTACATGTCACATAACTCAACACACTTTTGATGTGGAAAAGTTTTGTGAGGGCAGTTTGACATCTAAACATGGTATCAAGACAGTTCTCAGCACTTGTATTTCACTACTGTGTTTTTTCCTCTGTCTCCTAAGTAGCTATATTTTTCTAACTTTGTGCATTTAAAGTGCACTTAAAACTACATATTGGTGCTGAGTCCACATGGGAAGTACAGTGTTGAAGTCAGTTTTGCATTGCTGGCAGAAAACACCCAACTAAGAGCAGCTTGTGGGAAGAAAGGGTTTATTTTGGCTTACAGATTTGAGGGGAAGCTCCATGATAGCAGGGGAAATGATGAGATGAGCAGAGGGTGGACATAACTTCCTAGCCAACCTCAGGTGGACAACAGCAGCAGGAGAGTGTTCCCAAATACTGGCAAGGGGAAGCTGGCTCTAATAACACCCATAAGGCCACCTCCAACAATACACTGCTTCCAGGAGGCTTCAATTCCCAAATTGCCACCAGTTGGGGACCTAAATTTATGGGGGACACCTGAATCAAACCACATTCTTTCCCTGGTCCCCATAAACTGATAATCATACATGCATTGCCAGAAGAAACACCTGACTAACACCTTCCTTGTGGGAGGAAAGGATTTATTTTGGCTCACAGACTTGAGGGGAAGCTCCATGATGAAGAGAAAAATGATGACATGAGCAGAGGGTGGACATCATGTCATGGCCAATATCAGATGGAGGACAACAGCAGTAGGAGAGTATGCCAAACACTGGTAACAGGAAGCTGGCTATAACAACCATCAGCCTGCCACCAACCATACACTGTCTCTAGGAGGTCCAATTCCTAAACTGCTATCAGCTGGGGACCTAAGCATTCAGAATTCAAAAGTTTATGGGGGACACATGAATCAAACCACCACATACAGTTATCAGAAAACACACACACACACACACACACACACACACACACACACATACACGAAATCTAACTACAGTAAGAAGGTGGGTTCCCTCCCATACACAATGGCATTTAAAGATGTGTCATCCATGTTATTTGGAACAAAACCCAACACCACTGTCACTATTGAGCCCCCCCCCACTCCTATAGTATGGCACCATATATAGCATTATGCTTTAAAGCCTATTTGAACATGCTCATCTTGCTTTGATATATGATGACTTTCCCTTTTCTGTGCATAGTTTTCAATCAGTAAGCATGTCAAGGTGGGAGGAAGGATGACAGGAATAATAAAAAGGGAAAAAATCAATTTTTGGAAAACATATGGTAACAACTGAATATTTAATCAAATTAGCCTAGAAATTCCTTCCTATTTTCAGCACTCTTTGCAAGGCAGTTGCTTCGTGGTACAAAATGAATTTCAATAAATGCCATATATTTAGATAGATGGCTTATTTTGAAATTTGTTAAAACAGGTCACCAACTCAGAATAGATCTCATCCCAAAACATGACAGATGGATATTGATACTGAATAGAAGACTGGCATTAGCTGGAAGGTTCTAGTCAGAAGAAAATATCATTCAACAATGTATTAACTGAGTACCTACTATGTGTCATGAGAAAAAAATATTTAGGCTTTATATATTACAACAGAAAGATGAGGCATGTTTGTATGGACTTCAAGTGAATGGCATGGTAAATTGGTCTTTAAAAATTCTTCTAGCCAGGCGTGGTGGTGCATACCTTTAATCCCAGCACTTGGGAGGCAGAGGTAGGAGGACTGCCATGAGTTCAAGGCCACCCTGAGACTACAGAGTGAATTCCAAGTCAGCTTGAGCTAGAGTGAGACCCTACCTTTAAAAACAAAAACAAAACAAAACAAACAATTCTTCTAGTTCCCACATTGCATTAGTACTCATTCAAGCAGGCATTTTGTCATAGTTGCAGGATTTTACACCTAACTCAGATTTTTTTAAAGGATGCTATTTAGTGACCCTTAGCAAAAACCAACTTCCTATTTTTTGTGGAACAAAAAAGGGTCGTACATGGTTTCAAAGATTTCTTAGACATCAAAGAGCTAAGAGGGCCATACAGTTTACGGGTAATGTTTTAAGATTTAGTAAATCAAAAACATATGGATTAAATTTCCCTTAAAAGACCCCTTGGTTTAAAACTTAAAGAGTATAAATACTATGGTCCCAAGCAGAGCCAAAACCTATTTTTAAACCAACTTTGAGTTGTCTCATGGACACAAAACTTGTCTGGCCTTTTCTTTCCCACACACTTAAGACCCAGAGGAGGTGACCTATCCTTTCTACACAGATTTACTCCACCTCTCTCTCTCAGAGTTTGGAAGACTACCTTATTTTAAAGGTCAACAGTTGTAATCCTTTTTGAATCCACAAGCCATTCTTTTCCTTTTTTTTAAACATACAACTTCAAACTTGGACCCGAGATTCTAGGTGTTGTTTCAAATTTCCAACTATTGGTGAACACAAGATCATTTCAAAACAGAAAAAGGACACTGATCTTCATATGTGCACTGTTCTGTGCTACATTATTATGCTTGCATTTAAAATGGTGGGAAGAAATACAGTACATAACCTTCCTTTCTAACACAATGCCCTTCCTGAAGGCCACTAGCCTGGGCACTTCTCTGAGGTTTCAGGATTAAAGGAAACAAGTTCACACATAACCTGTGAGCTTTTATTCCTTTGGAAAAATAGATTGCAACACCAACCTGAGGGGCACTCAAAGTCAGCAGGGCAGTACACATTTTGAGTTTCAGTAGCAGAGGAATAACAAAGGCGGAAATGTAGTCAGATCCAAGATAAAGAGCCAATATTCCAAAATGAGCATTGAGCCCAGTGAAAGAACTTGGAAATAAGTTTACATACAAAGCTGGGATGGATTCAGGTTTCAGAGAACGACACTTCAGGGTAAGCATGAAATAACAAGATGATTCTTTATAGCTTAGAAATACACAGTTTGGTGTATGTGGGCTGATCCGTTTAGAAAAAATAAGTATGTTCCAATAGGTGATGAATGATAAAATACCATTTCCTTTTTGAATTAATTTTCCAGAGGGGAAATTTTTTTTTGGAAAATTCTAGAAAAATAAAGTGCTTTGCAGAAGTTGCCAAAATTCTGGCTGTGTGTGCAATTGAATTCTATGGTACTTATGACCACTGGGCAGACATAGTTAAGACCACCTGGGGTGTCAGGGCCAAATCCAGCCTGCAGACTTTCTGCCTATCTTGAACATGCAGTTGATTAAAGATGCTGAACCAACACTTTAAATCCCCCCCCGTGTGTGTGTGTGTGTGTGTGTGTGTGTGTGTGTGTACGTATGTGTATGTAGGTGCATTTGTGTGAGTGCAAGTACGCACATGCCATGGTGTGCTTGTGGAAGTCAAAGGAACACTCAGGCATCAGTCCTTACCTTCCATCTTTGTTTGAGGAAGTATCTCTTGTGGTTTACCACTGTGTATGTCAGGCTAGTTGGCCTGTGAGCTTCCATGGCTGTTCCTGCTTTCACCTCCCATCTTGGCTTAGATGTGCTGGAATTACAGATGTAGGCTGTCACATCTGTATTTACGTGGATTTTGTGGATCCAAATTCAGTTCCTTGCACAGAAAGTGCTTTACCCACTGAGCCATCTCCCCAGCCCCTGGGTCAACATTTAGAAATTGGACAGATATCTAGCTTATTTTGAAATTTGGACTATATCACCATGTTACCCCCATGCCACAATTCTGATGATGCCAAGCAGCGACTGTCCCCTCTCATGGCCCTTCTATCAGTTTGTCAGTCCCTAGTGAAATGGTTAGTTTTATTTATTTAAGATACCTGTTTGCAATTATTCATATGGGACATTGAATAGTAATAGAAGAGGAAGGA
The DNA here is from genome assembly GCA_036365145.1 of Orientallactaga sibirica. Classification (NCBI taxonomy): domain Eukaryota; kingdom Metazoa; phylum Chordata; class Mammalia; order Rodentia; family Dipodidae; genus Orientallactaga; species Orientallactaga sibirica. The sequence continues at coordinate 7,886,379 of JAEOAD010000019.1, read as the reverse complement.
AGAAAAAAAAAGCGATAATGTAGGCCAGTATCTGTACACAAATGGGAAAAGGAAGGAGTGAGAGAAGGGAAGGTGGAAGAGTACAACAGCTAGGCTGTGCCCCCTCAGTGCCTGCCTTCTTTGCTGGCTCCAGATTGAAGATATCAGCAATGATGGCCATGGGTATGACTCTCCACAAAGTCTCCTGGGCCAGGCTCGGGGCAGAAAGTAAGAAGAAAAGTCATCCCAATCCATCTCTCGATTAAGGATGGGCCAGATGAATGCAGGAAGATGCTCTGAATCTTCTTCCATGTCCCCTAAACCCAAGAGTCTGGGTCACTCCTGAATCTTCATCTCGGAGACTACAGCTACCCAAGGCAGGCCTCGTTTAGAATATCCCTTCCCAAACCAAGGACTCCATGGACAGCCACGCACAGAACAGGTGCAGAAAAAGCGAAAACAAGATGAGAAGGGCAGTGTGGAGGAAAGGTCCTGGTAGTCATGTTACCACCTCATCTCCACCAGGTTCAAGCTTGAATGCCTCCCTGGATATCAGGTTTTCCCTGCCCTCACTACAGGATTTTCCATCACCCTCATCACTCTAATATCTGCCTGTCTTGATTCTCCTTCAGCACTTTATTCTTCCTGACAGTTCTTATCATCACCTAATATACAACATGTTTTATTTATGTATTTTTTGTCTGCCTCCCTCTATAGAACAGAGGGCCATGAAGTCAGACAGTTTTTTTTTTTTTTTTGAGAGAGAGACAGACAATGGCCACGCCACCGGCCTATCAGCCACTGTGAAGGAACTCCAGATCTGTGCTCCCCCTTGTGGGCAAGTGGGACATTGCGCCTTTGCATCACTACATCTGGCTAAACATGGGACCTGGAAAATCAAATAGGTGTTCTTAGGTTTCACAGGCAGGCACCTTAACCACTAACCCATCTCTCCAGCCTGAGGTCAGATATTTTTGAGAGCTTTATCCTCTGCTGAAACATCATTGGCTACAACTATGCCTACTAGGTGCTCAATATACTATTCTGAATCAATGACTAAATCCTCAGGCACACACTGAAGAGTGCTGGAGGCTGGCAGTCATGAACACCTCTGGTCCTCTAGTCACAACTACTACTTCACAACTGCTTTCCTTTGTTATCTCAGAGGTACACGGCCAGGTTATCATGCTCATTATGTAATTTATATGGCCCATAGGTCTTTACATAATTCCTCTGGGTCCGACAGCTAAATAATTTAAAGCAAATTAAAATCCAGAATAATCTGTATAAACAAACTTGCACACATTTATCCACAGAAAGAAACACCCATGCCTGGGTGTGTGATTACAAAATTTGAGTGTTCTTCATTTCCCAGTGCCCACACCTCTTGCTCCAAATGCCACACGTGTGATTTTTCTCTCAATTATGTTTTACAGCTTATAAAAACAGTTTCTTCATTTTGTCCCCTGGAAAACAAAGTAGTCCAATTTTACTGGGTGTTTTTATTGAAACAAAACCCAAGGGGAGTATATATGTTAAAGAGTTTAACACAGCTGAATAGATATCTGAGAGTGGGTTTTCTGATGGAAGGGCAGATTACAAAATCACTCACAGCTCTTAATCTAGTAAAGGATCTGAAGACCCCACACACAGAAATTAAACCTTTTTATTTACTTATTCATTTTAGTATGATGAGAGAGAAAGAAAGAGAAAGGGAGAGAAACACACAGCGAGAGACAGAGATCTCCAAGGACTATACATTTTACATGCATCATTTATTTCTACACTGCACCTCAGTGAAACATTTTGCAAGTGTACCTGTGCTGATGGCTGGAAAGAGGCTTAAGCCAGGTCTCCTCATCTGTAACATGGAACTGTTGAGACATTCAGATCAGCTGTGATTTGCTTGCAAGATCAGAAAGATGAAATATGTAGACACAGCTTAAAAATGTTAAGGTCTTAGGTTCTAGTCTTTTAATTTTCAAAAACATGCAAATAGGATGATTTTGAATAGCTTCATAATGTTCCTTTAGTCATTGTGGATTCTGATTCCACATTGTGTGTGTGTGTGTGTGTGTGTGTGTGTGTGTTTGATATCTGTCTGTGTAACTTGACTGTCACCTCTTCAAGGGCACATAGTTCCTTTCTCCTCTCTACTTTTAGATATTCTCTTAGGACCATCCTAGGATGTATCAAGTATACTTCTTTGCTAATTTTTAGTTAGGCAAATGTGGGCTTAGCAGCAAGTCAATGTCTATTAAGAACTCAGAACCAAAGTGATCCCAAACTGACATCAGTCACCATACCTATGATTTATGACTGAGAGGTGAGAACCTATTTTGTACTGAGAAAGGCTTGCAGAAACTCTGTCCTGTATCAGACATGAGCTTCATCAGACACCGGCCAGGGAAAGAAAACTAATTTCCTGGCACTTTAGTTTCTACATGTATTTTCTTCCCCCAAAGGAATGAGGGAATTAAAGACAATAGGTTTCCAGGAACACACACAGTAAGCCAATGGGTATCTTAGGGACAGGGAAAAGAAGCTTGGATGGTTCTGGTGACAATCACTAAGTGTAATGACAGAGAAGAGATTAAGAAATGGGTGTGATGACATGAGGACACACTGGTTGCTGTGACCAATCCAAGAGAAAGGAATGAGGGAGATAAAGGGGGCAGAGATTGTAAGTGATCTGAATGTGTGAAGAGCTGTGCCTCATCATGAGTGTGTCATCAGATGGTGACACTTGGACAGCCACATAGACAAAGTGTCAGCTCTTCTGAGTTAGCCCTTTGTTTTGAGAACATCACATTGGAGAAAAAAGTTTATTTGAGGTTATATTATATAGATTTATAAAAGGAAACTCAGACTAATTCTATTTTGAACTCTTTATTTTTACCAATAGCTATGGAAATTGAATTTAAGAAATCTTTCTTAGGGTAGCCCTCATTGAAACATTTTTTCTAACAAAAATTCAAAAAGAATGTTGAGCATATGCTTAGATGGCCTTGAAAGAATTTATAAGCTGTGGACATTTTTTCTGCTTAGAGAATTATTTTTCTCTCATTGTAGGTTTAAATAATGAAACTATTAGAAGCTTTCATATTGACTGCCTGTGATTATTTTTATCATTCTGATAGCACTCCTTTGCTTCTGAAAGCCTGTAGTGTATCTAATGTTGCAAGTGATCAAGAACAAAGCAATCTCTGAAAAAGCAGTAGTTGGCTGATCATCCTCGACAAGCCATAAATCCCATCTTGTTTATAGCAAAATACGGTTAATTTAATAACTATTGGCTAATGCACTTTTGAGTTTGGAAACTGACCACAAATCTTAAAATACTAGCTGTATTTTATAGGCAAACAGACATGTTTTTGGTACTATAAAAATTTCTTAGGAAGAATGTACATTTCACTGGTGTTATTAATCAGTTCAAAAGAAATAAGCATTGAGCATACCATGGACAGGGACCAAACACCTCATTTCTGTTCCATTATGGAAGTTTACACGTTCAAAACAAAGCCCAGCACACTTTCGGCTGGAAAGGAAAGCTATATACCTGTAAATAATCCAAGCACCATTTACTCTTTTCCCATAAAAGCACAATTTATGCCCTAGTAGCAAAGAGAAACACGATGTACATCATTCTCAGATCATCTTCATGCAGAAAAAAAATCCATTAGTCAGCTATAATAGTTTAACTGTAAAGGAAAATAATGTTTTCCTGAATCCATTTGCATGGCAATGTGCGCGTGTCTGGCTGATGGAAGTGACAGTACAAACCTCCACCCAACACTACTAGATGTGAACAGCTCCTTAAAATTCCGTCTAGAGTCTTTCCAAGGTTGGCTTTTACAACCCTATCATATTCATAGTCCATTTTAGCTTGGCAATTAGAGACTGCTGATTATTTTGCCTAAGAGAGTTGACAATATTTCATTCTGCCCAAGGGCTGCTTTGAACATAAGCCTGTGATAAGGGAAAATCTACTGGGCAACTATTCATGCGTGAGCCCCTGGAACCCTTGCCAAATTAGCAAGTAAGTAGCTCTAAAAAAAAAAAAAGAAATATTAAGAAATGGGAAAGCCCACTTTAAATTCAGCCTTGTATCTTCATTGGTGTTTTAATAATTGGGTCAGCACCAGTACGACCCAGACTGCCTGACCTGGTTGTAATCTATTTCACCTCCACAGAGCCCCAGCAAAGAGATAAGGTACGTTTGAAAATAATGGATCACACGGCCGCCCTGTATGTTTGCCAGAAATAAAGAATTCAGACCATCCCACAAACACCTGCCCTTTGGAAAGAACCCCCCCCCCCAACACATCATGCAAGATAGATAAAGCAGGGCAGAGCAAAGAAACGTCTGGGCTCAAACCTTGCCGGCTGCATCACCCTGCAGAAGGGTCCCAGAAAGGGCTGAGTCGGGGACCCCAGCCTAATCACTTGCAGAGGCACTGAAGTCCCACCCAGTGCACTGACCCCTCAGCACCCATCTGCGCCCCCCCCCCACCCCCGGAGTCACACAGGTGGCCTCCAGAAACACTCTGCTAAAGCGACGCGCCCGGGTCTAGTTTGCGCCTCTCCCGATCCCATCCTTTCAGTTTGCGAAGCTCCGAAACTCTCACCCACCTTCGGCTCCTCCGGAGCTGAGCAGCAGCAGGTCCCGCGGGGGGCAAACAAAGGAAGCCGGCGAGGGTGCCGAGCTGCGGGGTCCCGGCGCGGCTGCCCTGGCTCGCGGCGGAGCCCGGGAGCCCGCGGCGGCGGCCAGTGGCGGGCGCGGAGCTGGGACCACCCGCGCGCACGCCCCGCGCCTCCTCCCGCCCGTCAGCTGTCGCCCCGCATCCGGCTCGCGTCCTGCTCGCGACCCCGTGGCTCGGCACGCTGCGTGCGTGCGGAGAGACTGTCCCGGTCACCTGCGGCCCGGCCCGAGCCCGCCCGCCTCTTCCTCCGCCCACCCGCGCCCGGCCCGGCCCGGCCCGGCCCGTGACTCAGCCGGGCATCGGCGCGCGCGCTCCGCCCCGGCGGGAGAGGCAGCGCCGGCCCCGGACCCCAGCGCCCGCCCGGCCTCGGCACGTGTCTATGTGTCCGTCCCTCTCGCTCGCGCTCCGTCCGTCCGCCCCGTGCGCAGAGCTGGGACTGTCACCGGCCCCCGCCCTTCCTGCCGCGCCTAGCCGCGCGGGGGTCGCGTTTCCTCCCAGTCCCTCCCCCCTCCCTCCCCACCGCCAAGGTGAAACTTTCGAGGTGGCCAAGTTTGCTCGCCCTGGTGCGCGCTGGCGGCTCCCCGAGCTCCCGCGGTCTGGTCCGAAGGTTGCCAGGCGGGAGGCAGATACACGGGATTGAGACTCCCCCTCCTGGTGCTCGCGTGGCCAGTGTTACACCGCGCCCAGCCACTGTCACCCCGCGTGGAGCCAGTGTCACTCGCGCTCCGCCGCTGTCACCCCGCGGGGAGCCAGTGTAACCCTGCGTGGAGCCAGTGGAGCCCCTCGTGGAGCCAGTGGAGCCCCGCTTGGAGTCAGTGGAGCCAGAGTCACCCGCGCCCAGCCACTGTCACCCCACGTGGAGCCAGTGTCACTTGCGCAGGGTCAGTGTTTCAGTGTTGCCCTGCATGGAGCCAATGTAGCCTCCCACAGAGCCAGTGTCACCCAGGAGTCACCCAAGCCCAGTGCACTTTCCGCACACCCCGCGGGCACCCAGGCTCTCCCACGCCTTAGATAGCGTCCTGGCACCTACCTACGCAGTGCAGCGACATTGGGGCATCCAGGAAACAAGGGGCTCATTGTCAGCCATGGTGGTAGGAGTGGATGGAAGGTTTGGCCCAGTAACTTCATTAAGCAACAACCATTATCTCCTCCTGCTATAATAAAGCGGGTTTCTGGAAAAAGTGCCACGGGAGTTTAACCAGACTGAGGAGGCTTCAGTTTAACTTTTTGTTTTTCTTTTACCTCATAGCCGGAAACAAGCTAATGCACCAGGTAAATAGCAACGAGCAAGCAAAACCGAGCAAAAGTATAATGCGCACATATTAAAATCTTAAAAAGTGTTTTAAAGGGGTTGGGGCCTTCCTGGACTGATTGGAATTCATTTGTTAGAGCATTGTTTTTAATTTTTTTTTTTTTTTTTTTTTTCTTGGTAGGGTTTCACTCTGGCCCAGGCTGAACTTTGTGCCAGCCATTCCATAGGGCCATCTCAATTCTCAAAACTAGTTATCTCACTACTCATCAATTTTATGGAAAAGGAAAGTTCCCATTACATTTTTGGAGTCTTGTGTTGAACCACTTTACAGATGGAAGAGCTCCTCGGACGGTCACCCAAGCTGGCCTTAACAGAGGCAGTTAGAATCCTGCTCTCAAATCCTGTTCTGAGGTCCCCACTATGCTGAGAGGCCTGAACCTGCAAATCCCAGTATCAGACAACTAGTAAACTTCCCTCATACTACATGACATAACCGGCGACACGGGCAGTTCATACTCTGATACAAATGTATAAAAGGGTACTAGGCCTGTAGCAGAGAAATCAATGGGTTGGTTTTCTTTGGTAATAGCTTTTAGTTAAAGGTGAGTAAATAAATTTACATATATGTACATACACACAGCTATAGTTGTCTAAATGAATGATTAGAGTGCTGTTTCTATTTCCTGGTTTCCATGGCAATATGTTAACTGTATTTTTTGCATCATATTGTGTAGTTGCCTTAACAGGTTTTCTGAGTTTCGGTGCCATGATAAAAATATGAAAGAAAAAAATACGAGTAAAGTTGTAGAAAGACCCAGAAAACCCAGTACAAACTGGAAAATAAAGTAGATTATAGGTGCAAACACCATTACATGTTCTTAGCATTGAACTTGCCCAGTTTATATTTAGTGACAAATTTCAATCCATTTAAAAAAATTCATTTGAGAGAGAAGAGAGAAAGAGAAAGAGAGAGAGAGAGAGAGAGAGAGAGAGAGAGAGAGAATGGGCACACCAGGGCCTCCAGCCACTGCTAAACAAACTCCAGACACATGCTCCACCTTGTGCAGCCAGCTTACATGGGTACTGGGGATTCAAACCTAGGTCCTTAGGCTTCCCAGGCAAGTGCCTTAATGGCTAAGCCAAGCCATCTTTCCAGCCCTCAATAGGTTTTTCAAACTAGATTGAAAAGTTATCATTTTGGTTTATTAACCACAAACCGGGAGATAATAGTTTACAGAAATAGCTAAGAATAGCATAGCCTAAAAGCAGCTAAGTGTGCTAGTATCATATGACTCTTACAGTATCTAGACCTAGGCTGGTTTGATCAGGAAAATTATTGGTATTTCACACTTTTGGAAATGGATGAACGCAGACACTTAAAGTAAATGACAAAGGAACTTCTACACTTCAGTCCTGGTTTTTCAGAAAGCTTTAACGGCTGCTATTGACTTTCCTGGGATCTGTGGCATGAGTGACACACTGCATGATGAAGTTTTTCTGGTATTTTCTTCTCCAGACCAAACCACTGTGGCTGGCACTGTTGGCTGGCTGAGCCAGCACCTGTTCCCAACCAGATTTTGCCTTCCCTCCTCAGGCTGGAAAGAAAAAGTACTTATTTTCCCAGAGTCCTGTGCAGCCAGACATGGCCATGGGATGCCATTCTAGTGGAATCTGATGGAAAGAGGCTGAGTTTCCTGATTAAAGGGACATTGAAGCTGATGTTTCTTGATTCCATAGGTGAAGTCCAAGGGACAGCTATAGCCGTTTTCCTACCATGAAGGGGAAAGTTGATGCTGACATGGGTGTATGGTATACCAGTACTAGGAGATACCTGCTTCCACATCTTGTTTGATGGAAAAATAATTTTATTAGACACTGTTTGCCATCATTTCTGTCACCTGTAACCAAAAGCACTTAAAATGGTGCCCCTCAAATGGAGCGAGATATCACCAAAACTGAGTTTCCACAGTAGTCAGGAGTCTGGAATTCAGTCTGTTCATTCCATCTGCTTCTTGTTAGCTAACTGTAGACCAGTGGATTACACTCTCAGTTTCTCCTTTATAAAATGGGAATAATCATGGGGCTACTATGAGGACTAAATAAGGAGCTACAAGTAGAGCAGGCGTAGCGCAAACACAAGTGGCCAAAAGGCATGAGCTATACTTACCCACATACCTGTGGATAGCCCATAGGACTATGAGATGGCCTAATGGTAGCTCTAGTCAAGAAAGAAAGGCAAGGGCACTTCCTGCTGTAAATACATCATATCCTTTCTTAATGACACTTAACTCTACCATGTCTCAAACTTAATTTCCCACAGAATGCTTTTTTCTTCACATGTTAACATCTTCAGTGGCATTTTCTGTAAAGTTAGTTTTATAGAAAACACATTTTTGGCAAACCTGGCTTTAAAGAATGGCAATGGCACCTATGGAGGGTGAGAATGGACATTTTCTCTATGAGTTGCTTTTATGCTGTTTTGTATGGGTCATTTACTGATGGCCAGGTCTCTAAAACATGCTATGTTAAGTGAGCTAAACACATGACTGACATGTTCAGTACTTAGGATAAGTACAAGATGGCTATAAGTGGCAAGTGTTACAATTTTAATCAGAAGATTCAGCGAACCATAGTAGAAAAATTAGAAGTAATACTTTATTTTTTTTTATTTTTTTTTTTCAGTTTTCAAGGCAGGGTCTCACTCTAGCCCAGGCTGACCTGGAATTCACTATGTAGTCTCAGGATGGCCTTGAACTCGCTGTGATCCTCCTACCTCTGCCTCCCGAGTGCTGGTATTAAAGGCGTGTACCACCACACCCAGCTAGAAGTAACAATTTCTAACAGGGTGTTGACATTTTCATAATGATTTAGATGAGTCATCTTCACATATAGGGTTTTTTTTTTTTGTCTCTGTGTTAAAATCAGGCAAAGGTATAAGTAGTTAAATGTCTACAATGCAACAGTCATGTGTTTGCAGTTCCTTTTTTTTTTTGTTTGTTTTTGTTTTTTGAGGTAGGGTCTAACCCTAGCCCAGGCTGACCTGGAATTCACTATGTAGTCTCAGGGTGGCCTTGAACTTGCGGAGATCCTCCTACCTCTGCTTCCCTAGTGCTTGGATTAAAAGGCATGTGCCATTACGCCAGGCTTTGCAGTTCTTTTATTTTGTGATTCTTTTATTTATGTAATTTTTTATGAGAGAGAGAGAGAGAATTGGCATGCCAGAGCCTCCAGCCACTAAAATTGAATTCCAGAAGTGTGTGCCACCTTGTGCACATGTTCAGCCTTGTGCGCTTGCATCACTTTGGGTGTCTGGTTTACGTGGGACCTGGAGAGTTGAACATGGGTCCTTAGGCTTTACAGGCAAGCACCTTAACCACTAACCATCTCTCCAGCCTTATGTTTTCAGTTCTTAGGGGTTCATAACAAACTCCAGACAATGCATCATTTTTTCTTGTTTTCCACTGAGGTAACTGAACAGTCAGAGAGATCCTGTAACCCATCCAAGATTACACAACTGGCCTAAGGCTGCCTCTTTCCAGGACAACTGTACTCCCCATTGTAGTGAACAGAAACTGTGTTGACTTTATGGTGAATATTGCAGTCATTTAACTTGGAGCAGCAGAACTTAAGGTTAGGAACAGCTACAACTTAAGGCATGGCCATTTCTCTGCTCGCCTGCTCCCTGACTGATGTTACAGTGAATAGGAAAGGTGCAGACTCCCCTTTGGTCTTCCTCTGGGAAACACAGCACAGGCTGGAGCAAGGGTCCTGGGCAATCAGGGAGGACTAGGTGGTGGTGTTAAAGCACAGAGCAGAGATGACTTGGGTGTGAAAAGAACGGGAATGTTCTTTCTCCCACTGCTTTGTTTTACAACCTCTGACATCTCCTTTGGGAACTGTATTAATCCATGTTCTCTTGCTGCTCAAAATACTTGAAGCACAGTCCTTATAAAGAAGAGAGGGCTATTTTCTTTATAATTTGGGAAGCTAGAAGTCCATGATTGAGTACCCCAAATGTGTAGTCTCTTGAAAGAGTACCCTGTGCTGCGTCACAACAAGGCAGAGAAATTGATAGGTGCTAAGAACAATCTGGGCCCTTCTTTATAACAACTGCATCTCACAAGAATTGTCATTCCCTGACACAAGCATTAATCCTTTCTGAGAGGAGCACTCTCAGTGAGATAAATATCTTTCAGTGGGTCTCAATTCTGAAAGGTCTCAGCAGTTCAGCACAACAAAATGAGGATGGAGTCTCCAGTCTGTGGATGTCCCTCTGCTTCATAGCAGGAACCCAAGCGATGTGGGACAGAAAAGGAAGAACCAGATGGAGACTCAGGGCTCCAAAGAGAGAGTCTTTGGACAGTCTATCCTCTCAGAAGATGGGGAATGACTTGCACCAAGCCCAGTAAGGCTGCTCCCAGGATCCTCTCTCCTATCAATACCTCCCTCTGTAGCCACATTTAATTTTTCTTTCTTTTTCTGTGTTTTACCTTATGGAAATTGGTACAAGTGATTTGAGACTTCCTCATTTTATGCAGTGCAGGGCTAAAGAGCATTATTTTTCAATTAATTCATCCATCTCATCAATGGATTAAAATCTGGGTAACTATTACAAAGAGATTAGCCAATCCTAGAAAATAATGCATCACCAAAAATAAATATGTGGCTAGGGAGATGGCTGAGATTTCTGTGGAAGTGTAAAGACCTAATTTTGGAGGTTCAAAACCTATGAAAATGCTGGGTATGGCAATGCTCACCTGCAGTCACAGCACAGGGATTGAGGAGACCAGGGGATCATGGTGAAAGCTAGCGGGGTACACTGGTTGAATCAGTGATTTCTGGATTCACGTGAGAGACCCTGCCTCAATAAATAAGGTGGAAAGCAATTAAGTGAGTCACTTGACCTCAACCTCTGGCTTCCACATGCATTTGTATACAATGCGCACACTCGCCCACACACATTTGTGTGCCCATACACATATGAACATTCACACGCGCACACTGCACACATGCAGTAAAGTGACACAAATGTGTTTTCTTTGTAGATCAGCATTCTTTATGGATAGTCCTCTTCCAACGTGTCTGTAAGTGTTCCTGCTTGTGTAATTACTGCCAGTGCAGGTTTGTTACTAACATGATTAGCATTTGGGCAGTTAATCCTCGGGGATTGGTTTCTTCAGCTAAAAAAACAATCTTAAAGTCTGATGAAAATGATTTAGAAAATATTAAGTTCCAAGCAAAATTTTACAGAAACCAGTTCACTTGGAGCAAATATACCAAATAATTTACCAATTCTATCCAGTGGGAAGGGGAGTTCTATTAGCAAGAAAGTACTCCCGTGTGTGGTTCTTATTAACTATTGCTTGGTCCAAATATGATAAAATTCTTTTCTATTTTCCAATGCAAACAATTTAATAATCAGCATATGGATAGTATATTTGGTGCATCCAAAAGTAAATTAGGCAATTAAAACATGGCTACAAATTTGAACATAGAAAGAAGAAATATGTATTGAAAAGTGATGGAAGGGTCTGAGTAAGATCACTGTAGTTATTACAAATGACTAATATGTCCTGGAATATAATGAGGATGGCTGTAATAAAAATACTTTCAAACACTTTAAAAATAAAAAAAAAACAAAAAAAAAAAAACAAGGCTAAACTGTGGCCAGTGCAAATCAACCTTGCAGTCTAAACACAATTACTATTAATATATATCCAAATACATAGGAGACATGGAAGTAACTTTGGTTTAACCTTGGCTTGACAACAATGAATTAAAGAAATAAACACACAGACACACTAGCCAGTCAAGGGTTAGGCACAGAAAGTTGGTGGTGATGAAAACTGTGAACTTCCTGTTCACTGGACCATTATAAACATTCTTGCCTTTACTTATAAAATCCAGCAAAGCCTGAGAAGCCATTGCAAACTAAGCTCTAGACAAAGCTGTCAGATCTCAAAAAATCATCTGCAACTGTGAGGCATGTGCTGAAGGAGCCTTCAATGAGGAAATAACCTGAATTAGCAGAGGCATCTTGTTAAAGCTTTCTCTGAAGCACTGTGTCCATCTGCTGTGGTCTGAGCTCCCCACGCGAGAGCTGTTATCAAGAACTACCAGCTTCTCCATTGCTACTGTTCACAAATGGACTTGTCACCCCTAGGTTAGGGGGAAAAAATATTTTCCCTTTACTGTTCCACATGCTGATGACAGATCAAAAGTGTGCTTAAATAGAACCTATGACGTTGAGATTTAGAAATAGTTTTATGAATTTGATAAATGAGGTCCTATGATTTAGGGCCATTTTAAGATTTACATTCAGTTTCAATACCTGACCCACAGAATGATCCACTTTGGTATCATAAACCTGTATTTTATGGGAATCATAACTTTTATGGAAGTAGCAGTAATTGTGGAATGAAATATTTAAACATGTCTGGTTTTGTCATCCATCAACTGGTATTTTTTTCTCACCCAGATGTTTATTGAGCCCCTTCAGGGTTCCTGGGTTATCTACAAAATGAATCAGTTGTTCTAACATTCTTTGGGGCATTATGCATAGAGACTTGGCCTATCCCCCATAACTCTTGACTACCCCCACAATGTATGACCCACATTCCCCCCTGATGAGGGTCCCTTTGGAAGAGGGAGGACAGGGAGGATAATGGAATCACAATTATGAATGTAAAATTAGAATAATATAAATAAAAAATAAATTATTAAAAAAACAAATCAGTTGTGGTCCTTAACAGTAAGGACTTCACAATTGAGCAAAACACAGACACGTGAATCAGTAGACATGATGCAATGTGGTAAGAGCTCGACACTGTTAAGAGAATGATATGGACTAGAAACTCAAAGGGAGAGGAGGTAATCCAGAAGACCACACACACACCTCATCTTAAAGAATGGATAGAGGCCAGGCATGGTGGTGCACACCTTTCATCCCAGCACTAGGGAGGCAGGGGTAGGAGGATCACTGTGAATTCAAGGCCACCCTGAGACTATATAGTGAATTCCAGGTCAGCCTGGTCTAGAATGAGACCCTAACTCAAAAAACAAAAACAAAAACAAAAACAAACAAGCAAACAAAAAGAATGTATAGTAGTTTGTCAAGTGATGCTATTTTACAGGAGGTTTCAAGTGAGGAAATAATAGGAAAGGGAACAGGCCCATGGGTTTATAATAATTACACATTGAATGGTTTATAAGTAGCTCAGAATAGTTGGGGCACAGTATCTTGGGGGTTAGTATAGGAAGGGATGGTCAAAATGTAGGTGATGCTCAGAATATATGTGAAGGGTCTTGTATTTCACATCAGTAAAGAAGACCTGTATGGTAGGTAAGCAGGAGTTACTATTCCTATTCTAGAATAAGTGAGCAGGTATCACATGTCACTCAGATGAAGTAATTTAAATAAAATACAGTTTTCCCTCTATACAGGGCATTCTGTGTCCTCAGAGTCAACCAGCCACAGATTGAAAATATTTGAAAAATTGCATTTGTACTATATATGTATAGACTTTTTTCTTCTCTAAACAATATCAACTTTTTAATTACTTTTACATTCTATTGATTATTACAAGTGATCTAGTGATGAGTTAGTATGTAGATAATGTGGTGATGGTAGCATATAAAAACCATTCTACTTCATATGAGGGACTTGATCACCTGTCAATTTTGGTGTGAGCGGACAGGTGGTAGAAACGATCCACCAGCAATACCCAGGGGCTTGTCATTATTACTATACCTTTCACTTTAACCTTTACTTTTTAAAATATATTTTATTTATTTACTTGCAAGAGACAGAGAAAGAGTCAGATAGAGGGAGAGAGAGAGACACACAGAGAGAGAGAGAGAGAGAGAAAGAGAGAGAGAATGGGCACTCCAGGGTGTCTAACCACTGCAAATGAACTCCAGATGCATGCACCACCTGGTGAATCTGGTTTACATGGGGACTAAGGAATCAAACTTGGTTCCTCAGGCTTCATAGGCAAGTGTCTTAACCACTAAGCCATCTCTCCAGGCTCACTGAACTTTGATTCTGATGGAAGACTAAGAACATGGTGAGATTGAGGCAAGTGGCAAGAAAGAGCCAATTTTCCTAATGCAGGGAGGCAACCATGAAAGTTTGCTTTAAAGTAGTGACTTCTGAGATTCAGGGCTAGAAAGAACATTCCTTAGGTTCTTGGGATATGAAATACATAGGATTACTTAGGGGGCACAGAAATTGAGCAGTTCTTAGAAGGTTGTTTTCCCCATACATACATCAAAACATGCTTTTGTAAGCCATAAACACATTCACATTTTATGTGTTAAATATACTTTAATAAAAGTAGGGGATGAGTGTCTTTTGTTTTTTTTTTTATTTTGTTTTGAAATGGAACCTAGAAGCAATTGTGCATTTATTTTTGAACTTGGATAAGATTGAGGTGGAATGTTTACAAGGGACTGCTGGAAATCTTCAAAGTTTAGTCAAAATACCAACCTATCAAATTTTCTAGGGCTGGAGGGATGGCTTAGCAATTAAGGTGCTCACCTGCAAAGCCAAAGACTCAGGTCTGATTCCTCAGGACCCACATAAGCCACTTGAATAAGGTGGGGCATGCTTGTGAAGTTCATTTGCGGTGGATGAAGGCCCTGGCATGCCCATTCTCAATATCTCTCTCTCTCTCAAATAAATTAAAGAAAATTCTATTGTATACTTGTATATTCAAACCCATGTTTTTCAGATTCTCCATTTCGTGTAGTTGTAGATTGGCATTGACCAAAAGGGAAGCTGAATGAGTCTGGGGAGGTGGTAGTAGCAAAGCATCTGTCATGTGTTCTGAAGTCGTTGACACTGCCTGGGTAGTAAAAGCTGTGTGGTGAGAAATTGGCTAGTTCAATTGGTCCTTGTACTTACTTCCTTTCCTCAAGTGGTCTTACCCCATAAGAGTCCCGATAAGTGTCAGGTTCACCAAGAAAGCTGTACTCTTGCCCTTTTTCCCCATTACTCTATGGTTTCACCTGGGGCCCTGGTGAGGTGTGATAGGCTGATCCTCCCTTCAGGTTCATCATCCATCTGAAAAAGAGAAGCAAAATTCCCCAACACAGAGAGAAGTTAGTACTAGATAGATGTGATGACCATAGTTATTTTAGAGAGAATTTTATATGCGTAGGCCCTCTTCTAGCCCACATTTGGTGGGAGCTTGATATTAGAGAATGGGCTCATTTTTTTGTACATGGTTTTGACTTATTTCCCAATTCCAGCAATGAGTTCTATTCCACTGAGTGGATCTATTAGCCAAATCAAGAGTAGTTGGTTACCCACCATGGCTGTGTGCCACTATTGCACTTGTTTGAGCATCACCTCAGGTTGTTTCCTGCTGCGTATCTTAGACTGTGAGTTGTTTGGGCAGATGTTGGTCATTTTTCCCAGTTGCTCATGTAGCACCCTCTGGCATTGGACTAGCTAACTGTCTGGGGACTGACCCTCTTCCATATTCCAACCAGGTTTCTCCATGTTTTGTCTTACCCATGTATGCTGTCTTCAACAGTAGGGTCTTACCATTAACCTTTGGTGGGTCATCAAGAACTTTGACAGAAATCTGTCCTTTTTGGGAAACCTTGTAGGTCTCTGATCAACAGCTCATCATGAAAGTTAACCCCATGCTGGTACTGGGAGTTGTAAGTCAGCACCAATGAAGGTAAAGGAAGAAAAGATAGGAATAAAAAGATAGGTAATATAAAGAGAGAGGGAGAGAGAGAGAGAGAGAGAGGAGAGAGAGAGAGAGAGGAGGGAGAGAGAGAGAGAGGAAAATATTAAGGTTGGTCTTCATGATGTTCTCTCCAGGTCCCTGTGGTTCAGGTGTTCCCTCTGCAGGCCTGCTGAAGGATTAATGTTTTAGCCTGTTGTCCAGAATAAAGGATTTTATGACCCAAATGGAAATGGTACCATAAGTTCTGATTTCTGTGATAAATTCTTTTGCATCCTTCATTGTGGTTTTGCTTCCATGAGGGAATTTTTTTTCAATCTTTTTTTTTTTTTTTTTTTTTTTTAAGGTAGGGTCTCACTCTAGCCCAGGCTGACCTGAAACTCACTCTGTAGTCCCAGGCTGGCCTCAAACTCACAGTGATCTTCATACCTCTGTTTCCAGAGTGCTGGGATCAAAGGTATGCACCACCAAGCCCAGCCAGGGAATCTTTTTAAAACCACAACTGAAGTGTCTTTTCTAACAGAACCACTTCAAAGCACTACATTTTGCACTCACAGTTCTTATCACTTGAAAGTGTTTGCATTTTCAGAGTCTGATATTCTTGACTTTCTCATAATGATTGCCAGCAGAATGATGTCTCAATGTGTTTGAATAGGAGAATTTGTCAGGCTTGCTGAAGAATGTCACGAAAATTCAACACTAAGTTCTTATGCTGTTAAAAAAATCATTTTATAGTATGAATTTGTGAGCATATTAATATAATCTAATGCTCTAGAACTTTCAAGTTCATAGAGAACCAGTCATGAAAATGCCTTGGAGATCTAGGAGGCAGGGATGAGAAGGGCAGATTGGGAAAGACAAAAGATTTTTCCTTCTGTAGGTGGATGGAACCATTCTTTTATTTTTTTATTGACAACTTCTATACTTACATACAAAATATGCATGATATTTCCCTCCCCTTCCCCCCATTCCCCTTTAGAACTCCAATCTTCATCATATCCCCTCCCTCTCTCCATTAGTCTCTCTTTTAATTTGATGTCATCATTTTTTTCTTCTATTATGAGGGTCTTGTGAAGGTATTGCTAGGCACTGCAAGGTCATGGATATCAAGGCCAATTTCTGTCTGGACAGTTGCATTGTAAGGAGTCATACCCTTCCTTTGGCTCTTCCATTCTATCCGCCCCCTCTTCCGCAATGGGCCCTGAGCCTTGGAGGGTGTGACAGAGGTGTTTCAGTGCTGGGCACTCCTCCATCCCTTCTTCTCAGCACTATGTTGCTTTTTGGGTTATCCCAGTGGTCCATCACCATTTGAAAAGAGAAGCTTCTCTAACCAGAAGTGAGAGTAGCATTAATATGTGAGTATGAACATTAAGTGTAGTGCTTTAAGGGCAGCTTGGTGGGAATAATATATACATTTAGTCAGACAAGAGCAGCCTTTATACCCCTAAGGCTCATGACCTCCCCTGCCAGAACCATTCTTAAGGAGGAGAGGATAGGGTGTGAGCTTCTGAGGTCCTCATGCACTTGGCTCGCTGAGGATCTCTCATGAGCAGGTTATCACCATGGTGAGCAGGAGTTACTATCACTCTTCTAGAATAAGTGAGCAGGTGGCTCACTTGCAAAGCCTCACGTGGTAAAGGTTTGGTTCCTGCATTGTGGGGTTATTAGATGATGATCACAGCCTTTAGGGATAGCCTAGTGGAGGTCTTAGGTAACTGGGGTATACCCTTGAAAGCAATGAGGGGCCTCTGCCCCTTCCTCTTCTGTGTCTTTTTCATGCCAGCCATGAGGTGAGCAGCTTTGTTCTGCCATGTGCTCCCCACTGTGATTACCCCTGAAGTAATTGGGCCAATAGATTTTGGGCTTAAATCTCTAAAATTATAAGCCAAAAGAAACCTTCCTCTTTCTAATTGGATTTTCTCAAGTATTTGTTATAGCAACAGAAAGCTAGTTGACACACCCAATTTATTTTCTCCCTGCACTGAGGAGAGGATGAAATTTAAGTCTAAGGCTGATGACAGAAAGGGTGTCAACCTTGTCAGAACTAGAAGGTAAGTTTTTGTTATTTGGGCTTTTTGCCTTACTAAGCCTTCAAAGGAGAACATGGTTGTCTCTTTCACCAAGATGAGAGGCAATGTAGCAGCCTTTCTACTGCAGCATTAGTTCTGTTAATAAACCCTCTGTGGGAATAACCTTCTTTATATTTATATGGTAATTTCGGATTCATGCTCTAAGGACCAAACCCAATGTTGGAAAGCTTCCATGACTGGCTCTCTCATTGGACTGGCTGACAGGTGGCTTTGTCACTTTTTCTATGCTCCTAATTTAGCATATCTCACACTGTATTGTAATTAGTTTTTTTTGTGTGTGTATATGTGTAATAGCATTAGCCCAATGGTATAGTAATTTTTGTGATGCTCTATAACTTATGCTTTGTGGTTTGGGAAGTGTTAAGGCAAAGAAAACAAAAGTTTTCTCTGGGGATAAAGGAAAGTAGTTCTTATATCTTTTAAGAATGCTGTGTATTTTAAGGAGATGCCTTGCTGTAAATACAGGCTGGTTAGGCTCTATGTTTGCTTGGTTAGCAAGGCACAAGATATAAAAATGTTTCAATCCTGGGTATCTATGTATAACAACGTTTAAAAATTCACTAGAAGCAGAAATTAGGCCGTGTCTCGTACAGGTGCTCTGCAGGCATATGAGGTGCTGCCGATTGTGTCCTAGAAACAGAGCTTGTGTGTGCAGGGTTTATAGTTCTTTCCAGTGTCCAACTGGTTTGGGAGCCTTGTCTAAACCATATTTCTGGGTCTGACGACCCCCTAACCTACAGTGGGTAATTAATAATCTTTCCTTTCTCCTGGGAGACAAATTGGATTATCAAACTGTGGCAGTGTCTATTCTTCTTAAGGAAGTCACACTGAGAATGGTATCTGCTTTCCAAGGGATAGATGAGATACAGGAAAGGACATAAGTGTGTGCAGAACTCTTGTAACTAATTTCTCTTTGGGCAGAGAACATGCTTGCTAGATATCATCCATTGGATAATTGAAAAATAGCCATTGTTTAGTGCCTGAAATGAGGTGAGAAAACTGAGATTTTCTCATGTGACTCAGGCCATTGGGCTGCTTTCTTGTTTTATTCTTTTCTTTTTGGTAGAACATGTCATGAAGCCCCCTTTCTTCCTTCCTCCTTTCCTTCCTTCCTCTTCTCTCCTTCCTTCCTTCCTTCTCTCCCTTTCTCCCTCCCTCCCTCTCTCCCTTCTCCCTTCCTCCCTCCCTCCCTCTCTTCCTTCCTTCTTTCCTTCCTTTTTATTTCCTATCTCTCTCCCTCCCTTCTTTCATTCCTCTTTCTTTCACTTCTAAAAGAGGGCATGTGATGGAAATTGTCTGATGCCCTATAAGTCTGTAAGCATTTTTGATATCTTATAAATGTACAAGGATTTTTATTTTAGCTTTAATATTTGATTAAGAATTTGGGTAGATGTGGAATTCCAGATTGAATGACAAAGAGCGGTTACCTTCTAGCCCAATTCTTGTTCTTGAAAAATTTGATGCTATTTTAAATTATATATATATATATATATATATGTGATTTCTCCTGGGAACTTCAGGGAGGACTTCAGTCTTCTAACTACAGGGAACTGAATTTGTCATGATGTGAGTGAGTTCAAGATGAGAACTGCTTAGTGAACACCTGGATTTCAGCGTTGTGATAACCTTTACAGATGGCCCAGTCACATCATACCAGATGTCTGCTCTACAGAACTGTGAACTAATAAATGATTTCTGTTGTAAATCACTAAGTTGCCTATAATTTGTTTTGCAGCAATAGGAAATGAATACAGTCCCTTCATTGGACTTTCCTCAGATTTGCTTTGCATGTGCCATTTGTTTTATACCAGTTCACCAAATGATGAAACAGATTCAGGAAATAGCTGCTGGTGTACTGAAAGTTCTCATGGCCTAAATTAGAGATTCTTTCTTGACCCTTGACAAAACCAAGGAATGTATACTCTTATTCTATGAAGACACTTGAATATTACAAGTCATATACTTTCATAGTATTTATTTGTTAATTTAACATTTCTAAGCCTTAATGATGCTGCATTGACAATAAGAAAAAATACCACAGTTAATGAGATACAATGATTTACTTAAAGAAGACAGGAAGTGAACAAATAGTAAAATGTGTTTATGTCTTATAGCAAATGACAGTAAAAAGTAGGATGGTGTAAGAATTGACATGGCTTTTGGGAAATGTAATTTCATGAGGATGTGCTCAGAGAAGCCCTCATTCAGAAGGTGACATGATTGATGGTGGAAATGAGTGAAGCTTTGTGTACACTCAAGAGAAGAACAGCCCAACCTCAGAGGACAGTAAATGCAAAGGTTTCTTTTATTCTGCTTGGAAACATTACACTCTGTCTTCCTCTTATGTTGAGCTCCTTGAACATAGGAAAGAGGTCTTGTTCATATGAGTACATTTCACTATACATCAGGAGAAGCCTATCAATAATCTGTTAAAATAAATTATATATATATATATATATATATATATATATATATATATATATATATATATACATTACATATTTTATTTATTTGAGAAAGAGAGAGAGAATGGTTTAGGGCATGCCAGAGCCTCTAGCCACTGCAAATGAACTCCATATGCATGTACCACCTTGTGCACCTGGCTTATGTAGGTCCTGGGGAATCAAACCTGGATCCTTAGGCTTTGCAAGCAAGTACCTTAACTGCTAAGCCATCTTCCCAGCCCCAAAGTAAATTTTTATAACATATCTAAAGGCAAAAGTCCATCATTTTATTAAAAATTAATACCTTTTTCATGTATATAAGAAAGCTTTGAATAAGCCTTCTTAAAAATAGTACTTCC
Source organism: Orientallactaga sibirica (assembly GCA_036365145.1). Taxonomy (NCBI): domain Eukaryota; kingdom Metazoa; phylum Chordata; class Mammalia; order Rodentia; family Dipodidae; genus Orientallactaga; species Orientallactaga sibirica. The sequence goes on along the minus strand of JAEOAD010000019.1, from coordinate 7,865,854 downwards.
CCAGAGAATATAGCTTGGGAAGCCTGGTGGAGCATGCCATGTGAGCTTGTGCTTGATAATCAGGAACATCGGATGGGCCGGGGCAGACATGGTCATCTATGGCCTCAAAGCAGTTGCCACAAATAACTCCAAGTTCCAGGTGGCAGTGGCAGGAACTGCAACAGGTTTTGTCACTTGAGTGCTGATCAGCTCTTTGGATGTCATTAGGAAACCTTTCCAGCTTGAGAATGAGGGCCTGTAGTGACCTCAGAGCAAAATACCATGGCATTCTCCAAGCTAGCAGGCATATTCTACAGGAGAGGGTGGTAACAGTATTCTTTTTTTCTTAACATTAAGAACATATTTTATATGGATATATCATGTGTTGGCACCATCTTTTCCCTCCACCCTGCCCCCATTCCACACGGGTCCCTCCTCAATGGGGTTGCTGGTATTCCCCATGGAGTTGTGGGTTATGTGTTGTGAGAATAGCAGATAGTTATGGGGGTGGGGAATCAGTGACTCTGGACATGACATTCCAACCTGTGGCTCTTACAATCTTTCCACCCCCTCTTCCATGAAATTCCCTTAGCCTTGGTGGGTGAGTTTTAAGTCTACTTCAGTGATGAGCTCTTAGGAGCCTCTGAATCTCTGTTTTGGTAGATAATGAGTGTCCTTAATGTTTGTCTCCTTCACCCTGTTTACATAATTTTTTTGAACTTAGCAAAATTTTTTGGACTCAATCAATTTCTTCTGTCTTGTCTTCCAGCTCAGAGGTTCTGTCTTCCACATGAGTGATTCTGTTGGTGAGGGGTTCCAGAGAGGTTTTTAAAAGCTCTATTTGATTTTTATTTTCTGTTGTGTTATTTTACATTGTGTCCATCTCTTTTTTTGAGGTATGATTTCAGTTCAAGGTCTGATTTTCTTGATACTTCCTGGAATTCAATCTTGAATTTGATCATGCCTTCATAAAGCTTAATCAGGCTGGTTATTGCTATTCTCTATTTGCTGATTAACCTTTAATTCATTTATATCTCCTTTGAGGCTTCTAGGTTTTCTTCAATTAAGTTAAGCCTAGTGACAAAAGCTAAGTGCTCTAAGAAACAATTCTGTTCAGTTTCGTATATGTGATTGTTGGATTTTTGATGGCTTGTTTCCAGTTCAGCAATTCTTTTGATCAGGGTCACATAGCTTGTTGTGTTTTCATTTTGGTATTCAATTTCTCTTGTTTCACTATGATTTCATTTGTGTCTTCCACTGTGGCACTAGGCATCCTTGCTGGAGATCTCCAGTTTTCTGACTTTTTGTGTGTATATGTGTATTTGTGTGTGTTTGGGGGGTCTACCCATCTCTGGGAAAATTGTTATTTTATTGAGGAGGAAACACGTGTCCTTGTAGGATCTTCAGTGAGGGTTCTGTTTTAAATTTGAAACAGATTGGTGTCAGATGGGGTTATAAACACAAATGCACAGATTTTGGAGAATGCAAGTACATCAAAGGTACCTGGGGAACTGGGAGGTGGGGTACTGGGAGCTCTGGCTTACTCACTCCATTTGCATGCACTCTTCAGCACAAGGGAATCAGGGGTTGGGGGACCAGGATCCAGGAAGCTGGGTAGCCAGGGACAAGAGGCCAGCTCCCTGTGGCCCATGCCCTTTCTCAGGGAAACAGGGATTTGGGGACCCAAGGGCCAGTCAATCAGGAAGCCAGAGCAAAAGGCCTGCTTCTGCAGCCCACATACAGAAACCAGGCTGCTTCAAACCAGTGGCAGGGGTACCAGGACCAAGAAACTGGGAGGTAGGGAAGGAACCAGGAGCTCTGGCCTACTCACTCCACCACTCACTCCAGAGCAGGTGATTGGTGATTTGGGGGACCCAGGGGCCATTCAATCAGGAAGGTGGAGCAACAGGCCTGCTTTAGAAGTATGCCCACAGGGTCCAGGCAGCCCCAAGTCAGCAGTAGGGTTGCTGGGAGCAAGGAACTGGCAGCAGTATTCTTAAAAGGACACATTCCAGTCCACATTGGCTCTATAGAAGAAGTTCACGACTCTTCAGGGCACTTTGTGTGTAGTAACCTGTCCCCCTAAAATGGTCACTCTTACCATGCACCCTGTAGATAGTTTGCATACCCCCTTCACTGCTCAAGGTAAGCCTAAGATCTATAAGACCCTGCAAGAGGCTGTGGTGCCCATATGTAGGAAGAGGGGCCCCTTGGAAGGCTACAAAGCCTTGGCCACTGCTTTGATTGCCATCTTCCCTTATGCCCTGCTGTAGTTTTCCTGTTAACACTTCTTGAAGCATGCCTATAAGAGAGTCATACCCATTGATGGAAAGCAAACAAGGGACTTAAATATTCTTTATATAGAGAGTTTGGAATAGTTTGGGCAGAAATGCCATGCTGGGGTGGAAAAAGCTTTACCCTATAGCCAGAGCCAGAGCCAGAGCCCAGGAAATATTACAGAGGAAGTGACATATTAAATATTAATACTTCTTTCACTGTCATCCAGGGAATCTTCTTCAGGGAGATGGTGGCAAATACTGAGAAGACACACAACTCATCAAAGCTGAAAATAAGAGGTACTGAGAGCTGAACGCTGAAGTGGTCTTCTAACATGCCTTCCAATGCTCAGAAAACATTGCAGAAGGGGGTGTGTGGAAAGAATGCAAGAGAAACATGGGGGAAAGGTATAGCGAGAGGCATTTTTCTTTTCACAGAAACTAACTGGTGCATCCAGGACCCCATAGAAACTACTGATACCACTGAAGGGGGTCCTCAGAGGAATGAGGGACAGGAGAAGGGACATAAGAGGATGACGCAATGGGAATACAGCCAATTTGTAATATGTTCATATACTCAAGTTCCCAATAAAGTGAAAAATTAAACATTCTTTGTGGTTGTAGAGCTGAAGTCATAAGCATGGCCCTTAAAATATCCTCTGGACCTCTTCAGGAGATTATTGCGGATTGGAGGGTTTCAGCAGACCCTAACTACATTTGGCAGGTGCAGAGCTATAGTAGCCTCCTGGATTGTAACAAGTAGGTACTGCAAGATGGAGGCACCCAGAGCTTTTTCAAGGGCCTCTGACCCTGTGTGCTGAAGGCTGCCCTCCCTACAGGCTTCATGTTCTTCTGGTACAAGGTCTTCACCAAGACTAGCTCCATAAAAAAGCAAGACTTTCCCTCTGAGCTCATGTTACATGAGGGATGCTGCCAGGTGGGCCTTCCAGGCCAGTTGACCTGAGCATGAAGTGCCATAGTGAGCCAGTGGCAAAAGAATAGGGGCCTTCTTTATGAAAGGAACACAGGGAGAAGGAAGTCTTTGAGTTGTGGAAATGACACCTCTGAGAAGGATCGTTGGTCTAGCTTCAACCCAAAAGGAAAAGGATGGCACACTCCACATTCTGGAGAGATCACAGCTTTAGTGCAAAGGCCTGGTACTGAGGTCTTTGTAGGAGTCTGGCTGTATAACTTGTTCTTCCTGTCAGCTTATTTAAAAGACATTAAAGCTGCGCACACGCACACACACACACACACACACACACACACACACACACACACGGTAAAGATGAAGTTATTTCTCATGCCATCATAAATGACTATTTGTTATCTTTTCTATTCCAGTCTTTTTATTCTTAGCAAACAGATTTCCCATGCTTATCAGGCATTTATGACCAGCATTCTTGAGGGTAAGCCATTAAGTCATTCAAGGTAAATTAGATATCCCTTTGGAAAGTAACTGCTCCACCCCCACACACCTCCTACAACCATCAAAATAATCCTTATGGTTAGACTATTAACTTTAAAGGCTGTTTTGAGCATGTCAGTCCACAAGAAAGGTTGAGCCAGGTGGAAGGAAAGCAATTCTTCCCCTTTATAAGCCTAGCAAGGATAAATATCCCAGGAGAAACAGTCAAAATTTATCATGTTTCTTATGATTTGAAAACCCATAACTTCAAAAGAACTTTTAGGACATTGTTCTATACCTAAAATCTAGATTACTCTTATTTGAGAGTTTTAAGAGGCCTATTAAGGTTTTGGAAAATATTTCTGATGAAAATAAGAGCAGTTTTTGTGTGCTGTGCTCCTATTTCATTAGTCATCATGGTAATTATCATCAGTAACTCTTGCATTGAACACTTGTCCACTTCCATGAAAATAATTCTTGCTTTCATTTTCACTTCTAAGTGTCAAATAAGCTGATTATTAGACCTTAGCTCTTTAGACAGAGATCACATTAATGGAAATAAGTACAATGTTAGACCCTCACTTAGCAACTGAAATAGGTTTATCTGCCCCCATAATGAGCTATGGTTATAGCTCATATATATTTGAAAAATTCTTTTGAACACATGATATCTATACAATCAGCTTCTCCAATAAGAGCAACAACACTGAAGTCTTTGGAGTTAAAGCATTGGCAAGAAATATCTCATATCACACCAAGACAGTGTATTCACAAATCATCATATGTTTCCTTATCATCTTGTATTATTTATATATCACAAAATGCTAAGATTCAGGCAACACATAATGTGCATTCATACACAGCTTATTATTTTGTTCAAACAAATCTGATATGCACTATCATTTCTTTCTTGACACATGAATTGATTAAGTTTTATTTTGCAGTTGCTTTGTCAAATATAATGTAGGAAAAAATTGCATTAAGCTTGGTGCTAAAAATCTTTTATGAAAATCTTTCTGATTTTATTATCATCTTTTGATTTATATACAGATTACATATCAGTCACTTAAGTTGAAGTTGAATGTCAAAATAAAGGCTTTGTTTGTGTTTTAGTAACACAATTATGCTTATATTAGACATAGGATAATAATCATGTATCAGCTTAGGCAGAGCTATATATGTGAATTTCCAGTACTGCTTCTTTGGTGCCCTTACATGGCTGAAATAAAGTGAGCTCCATATTGCTCGATTGTAGATTGTACCATTTGTCTGGCTTCCTGCCATGTGAGTGGATGTATTAATATACACTTCTCAAGAGTGTTGTGAAGTTGAGTTAATTAATGTTTGTAAAAGCTTCTCGAGATTGTCTGGTGAAAGTTATTACGAGAGGTAAAATTATATAAAAAGCAAACATGTAGAGTACTCTAGAAATTGTAGCTTGGATGAGCTAAAAATGGCCTATTCATTAGCCAGGCCTGAGTCAATGGCTTCTGGTTTCTTTAATTTATGATGGTATTTTATAGCTGGTGCCTAAAGATGACTTCAAGGAGCATTATATCTTTTCATGGTGCAGAAGTCCTTATGAAATTGTAGTTGGAGAGGTTTATGTAAGGCATTTGTCTGGGGTTCATTCAGGCAGAACATTCAAATCACAGATCTCATAAGCACTGTATTAGTTGGAAGATGAATTCTTGCTCCTGAGTAGGTACACCTGTGCCAGGTACTATCTATCTATCCAATTCATAAAATGTCTTCTACCACACCATGCCACCGGCACATGGCTATTCTGAATAAAGCTCTACATGGTCCACCTTTTTTTTTTTTTGTAACAGCTGGGTGTGGTCTATGGTAACTCGATTCTGGCCAATAGGATGTGTACAAAAGTAACTAGTGGAACATGTAGGGTGTACCCTCAAGTGGAGAGTGTACCTTTTCTCATTTCTTTTATTTCTCTGCTTGGATGTAGATGTGATAAGCCATGTTGTATATGTGGATGGTGAAAACAACCCACAATGGAGGAGCAATAAGACAAAAGCTTAGGTCCCTCTGGTGGTTTGATTTAGGTGTCTTCCATAAACCTATGTGTTCTAAATCACCAGGTTGGGGCAACTTGGGAATAGGAGCCTCTTGAAACTGATGTATTGTTGGGGGTGGACTTATGGGTGTTATAGCCAGTCTCCCCTTGCCAGTGTTTGGCACAATTTCCTGCTGCTGTTGTCCACCTGATGTTGGCCAGTAAGAGATGTCCACCTTCTGCTCATGCCATTGTTTGCCCCTGCCATCATGGAGCTTCCCCTGGAGTCTATAAGCCAAAATAAACCCTTTCCGCCCACAAGCTGCTCTTGGTCAGGTGTTTTCTGACAGCAACATGAAGCTGACTGTAATGGTCCCCATATAATTCCCAGGAATAAACACCATGCCAGTCCTAGACTGTCTGACTGTGCATGTATTTGAAATGCTATTATTCTGAGTCTTCTGCAGAGAGTAGAGTTGAGTGGATGATTTAATATTTGGATCTAATACCAAATTACACATTTTTGAAGCAGATATCATTCAAAATCCACTATAAGGGCTGGAGAGATAGCTTAGTGGTTAAGGTGCTTGCCTGCAAAGCCTAAGAACTCATGTTTGAATCTCCAGGTCCCATGTAAGCCACACACACAGTGACGCAAGCACACAATGTCACACAAGGGGTTACACATGTTTGGAGTTCATTCACAGTGTTGAAGGCTCTGGTGCTCTCATTCTCTCTCTCTCTTTCTCTCTCTGTGCTGCCTCCTCCTCCTCCTCCTCCTCCTCCTTCTTCTCTGTCTCTGAAAATTCAAAAGCAATTAAATTTTTAAAAATCCACTATAAGATTTATTTATATGCTGGACACATTAATACCTTTTCATTTGGGGTTATGACCCCTCTTCCTAAAATGAATAAAGAAATTTCCTTTAGTTGCTCTTCTAAACAGCTTAAGAGAGCTCTATTTGGACATAGCTAGCTTTTTCTTTTGAAAACCCTCAAAATCTATAAAAGTTAAATTTCCAAAAGACTATTTCAATTAAAAATTTAAAATTCTGGTAGATCAGAGTACTGTAACTGGCTATTGTCTCATGTTCTACTTTAGCTCACACCTGTACTCATCAGCTGAATGGTTTAGTGATAGTAATTTATTTCTCTCAAGGGTGAAACTTAGTGGAGCTTGCTGTACATTTTGGCTTAGGTTTTAATGCTGCTTTGTATTTTAAATTCCTTGAGCATTTTACAAATTATTCAGAAAAGTGATACTACTATAATAGTTGCTTCTTAAAATTTTTGCTTAGATATAAATAGGAGAATATACAGTCTACAATTTTTTGATCAGATATTTGAGTCAATAGCTCTTAGCATATACCTAGGTAAGTGGCAAATTCAAGGATGTAAGTATATTTTTGGATTATTGGACTAAATAATGAAAGAAGGCATATCCATAGTGATATTTACATTCACTACATTTTTTTTTTAAATCAGGGTCTTACATACCTCAGGTGGCCTTGAATTTGTCATGTTCTTGAACTCTGGATCCTCTTGCCTGCACTTGCTGAGCACTGGAATTACAGATATACACTGTGACACCTGGTTCATGTGGTGTTCAGGAGCTAATCCTGGGCTACTTGTGTGCTGGTACTCTGCCAACTGAGTTATATCCCCACCCTTCATTACAATTTTTGACCATGAGGTTGAGCTTTTGGATGTTAAAAAGGGATGTCCAAGTGACCATCTGTCCCTGAGATACTGAAAATGTATGGCTCTTCCCTCAGTCAGCAGTAACGTTGGTTGTGCAGTTTTTCTTTCTACCAGATGACTTATAATCTTTCTTTCTCTTTTTCCTGGCTACTGGGTTGTAAGTTCTCTTGTTGCCATTTTGGCCAACAGTTCTTGGCTTTCCAGACATATATTGAAGTACTCAGTACAAACGTGAAGTTAACAAACTTGACCAAAGATGAAGGGTGGTGGTGGTGTGTGACAAAGCATCTCTACTTAACAGCTCTCTTGTGTCTCCTTTCCTATCTCAGCTCTTCATCTGTTCCTATCCCAGTTCCCTGTGGGTCTCCAGATGGCTTTTCCTTCATTCAGCAGACACCTCCATGTTCCTCCCAAGCCTTTGCAGCCCCACCACATCCTTAGAGGGTTCAGCTTCTACCCCAAATGTTATCCCAGAAAATGTTGTTTACTTCCTAAAAAGAGCCCCAGAGCCTACAGTTGGAGTAACAAATGTTCCACTTCACTAGAAAATGAAATCAACTCCTGTATTTGTTGTAAAAGTGTTGTTGAGACCATTGTCCATTACATCACCCAATTTCCTCTCTATAAAGCTCCACATGAGAACGTTCTTTGAGATTTTTAGTGCCTGAGAAAAAACTTTGCTTTGCCTGAAGCGTGCTTCCTCCCTTCTGATAACCAGAGCTATATAACTTAGCATACTTTCTGAACCATGTAACTCAGAGCCAAATTTGCAGCTCTATTATTGCAATTATGTTAAACATACCATTAGCATATTACTATTTTCTCCATTTGCTTGGACAATTTTATATGTCTATCATATTTGCTCTGCATTTTATTATAAGCCAGTTCAGATCCTTGAAAAAAAATAGTCAACGTAGCTATGTGTAGTGATGCATGCCTATATCCTCAGCACTGAAGAGGTTGGAGCAGGAAGATTGCTCGAGCCCAGTAGTTCAAGTCCAGCTTGTTTTTTAAAAAAAAGAAAAAAAAGACAAAAATAAGCCAGTGTGAACAATATGTAATGTTTCTGAGCCCCATAACTTAGATAAAGCAAAACACTTGGTAGTTCACCTTCTCTACCCATCCCCACTTTCCCAGGGAAGAATAACTTAGCAAACATGATATCTTTTTTTATTTCTTAATATTTTTTGAAGTGCTGGGAAATGAGCTTCAGGCCTTTTGAATGCTTGACAAATGTTTTACTACTGAGGTACACTTCCATCCCTGAATGAGGAAAAATTAAAAAGTCAACACTCACCAGCTCTTGCTAGAGATATGCTGCTATGCTATTTGAATTTCCTTACTGGTCTCCAAGGATCTTTGCTCACTTGCTTCACTGTAGCTGCCATTATAGTGATCAAATTGGTGATGGATCCAAGTGACTTCAAGAAAGCAGTTTGACAGCATCCCTCTTCCCACGGCACCATTTACTAGTCCTCAGTGTATGAAGAGGATGGAGATGAGATATCTAGAAACAAAGAGAGGCTAATGCCCCATAGGTGAACCAGTGATCAATGCGAGATGCAGACAGAATACCCCTATATCTCCTGAAAATCCGAGTTACTGTCTTGAGATATAATTGTTAATATAGGTTCTTGGAAGATGGTGTGTGTGTGTGCACACGCACACACGCAGGGAAATATGTATATGTAGGCCAGAGGACAACTTTTTCCTCCGTTCTTCAGGTTCTGTTCAACCTTTTGATGACAGCATCTTTCACTTTCCTGGAGCTCAGGTAGAGTAGGGTGGTTGTCCTGCGATCTCCAGGACTCCATCTGTCCCTCCCTCTCTAGCACTGAGATTAAAAGCATGCCACTGAGCTTGGCATTTAAAAAATTTTTTAAATTTATTTTTATTTTTTTTTTTAGAGAGAGACACAGAGAGAGACAGACAGACAGAGAGGGAGAGGAAGACAGATATAGATGGGCATGCCAGCAGACTCTCAGCTGCTGTGAATGAATTCCAGATGTGTGTGCCACCTTGTGGGCAAGTGCGGCATTGCGCCCTTGCATCACTTTGCAACTGGCTAAACGTGGGACCTGGAGATTGGAACTGGGTTCTTAGGCTTAGGAGGCAGGTGCCTTAATGGCTAAGCCATCTCTCCAGCCCAGTTTGGCATTTTGTGTGTGTGTGTGAGTTCTGGGGGTCAGACTCAGATCCTCATGTTTATGAGACAAACACTTTAGTGACTGGGTTATTGCCCCAGGCCTCTGAAGATTGCCCTGCAGTGTTCAGATTAGTAAGATGTCTTCATACTGACTTTCTCATCTTCCCTGTCTTCTTTGTCCTTTCTTTCACCCTTTATTTCCCTTGGATTTACTGTATCATGAAGAAGCAGCAGACAGACTTTGTTCTCGTTCTGTTTGAGAACCTTCCCTGGTAACATGGGGGCCTAGAAAACAGAACTTTAGCCTAAGATTTTGGAGATAGATTATTCCTGTCTGAAAGCATTGGAAACTCAGTTTCCAGTGAAGAGTGGGATGGGGATGATACTTGACATGCAAGACAGAATACTTCTTATGATATTTGCCCATGGTTAATTGGGAGGCAGCACATGTTGAAGATGAAGTATTGAGGTAGAAGAAGGCTATGTTTCCAGTTCTGGAGACATGATAAGGGATAATGGAGCAGGTCAGAATGTGTTAAGAACCCTAGAGGCTTATTAAAAACCCTTACAACCTCAGCATAGCCCACTGACATAGTGTGATGGCCAAAAGGTCTTCTTTGCATCCTTTAAATATTATAATTTTCCATAAATGACAGCCAAGCTATATTCAAAGCAAAGACCAGAATCTGACTTGGAACATGATATCTGTTATGGGTTGATTGTGTCTTCAAAATGAGTTGAATTCCCATTTCCTGTTATATTGGAATGGTATTTGATTTGAAAAGAAGTTCATTGAAGATTCATCTAGGTAAGATCATAGAGTAGTAAACTCCTAATCCAATATGATTGACACTCTTTTTAAAAAGTATTTTACTTATTGGGATGGAGAGATGGCTTAGTGGTTAAGAGCTTGCCTGTGAAGCCTAAGGACCCTGGTTCAAGGCTCGATTCCCCAGGAACCACGTAAGCCAGATGCACAAGGGGGCGCAGGCATCTGGAGTTCGTTTGAAGTGGCTGTAAGCCCTGGCGCACCCATTCTCTTTCTCTCTCTCTCTCTCTCTCTCTCTACCTGCTTATTTCTGTATCTCTCTCGAATAAATAAAGAAAAATTAAAAAAAGAATTTTACTTATTTACTTGAGAAAGAAGTGGAGAGAGAGAGAGAGAGAGAGAGAGAGAGAGAGAGATTGAGAATAGGCACACCAGGGCCTCTTGCCACTGCAAAGGAACTCCAGATGCATGCGCCACCTTGTGTCTCTGGCTTACATGGGTACTGGGGAATTGAACCTGGGTCCTTAGGCTTTGCAGGCAAGTGCCTTAACTGCTAAGCTATTTCTCCAGGTCCAGTTGATACTCTTATAAGAGAAGAAGAGAGAGAAGGACTGATGCACAGAGGAGAATGCCATGAAATGACAAAGTCAGACACTGGAGTAATGTGGCTCCAAATCAAGGAATGCCAAGGGTTGTCAGCAAACACAAACAACAAGGAAGAGGCAAGGAAGGATGCCACTGCAGCTTTTAGGGGACTGGGGGTCTATCAACACTATGATTTCAGACTTTTTTTTCTTCATAACTGTGAGACAATACATTTCTGTTGTTTTAAGCCAGCTGGTTATGATACTTTTCTAGGGCAACTAATACAGGATTCCCTTACAACATTACCTCACACCAGTGGGCTCATGTTACATCAAAAGGCTGTGATAGTGGGCAGATGGCAATGGGATTCACCAGCATTACATGTATGCCACTGCCCAGAAACAGCTGGCCACATAGAGCAGCAGAATAACCTATTAGAAACTCAGCTAAGTGGCTGACTCTGGACAGCATCTTATGGTTACAACACCATCTTTTAAGCTGTGGCATATGTATCAACTCAATGGGTGATATGTATGATGCATGCCCTCGATAGCTACAGTACACAGAGAAAGAGGCCGAGGAGCAGAAGTAGGGCTGACTTCTTTCACTATCCTTTCCAGCAATACACCAGAATTCACTTTTGGAACCCATGACATAGAATCTCCCATGTTAAAAGTCCAAGTTCCCGGTGGATAATTCTTGCCTAAGACAAAATACTGAAGAGTTAGATGGACTTGACGCTGCAAGTATTTTCTTGTCATTTTTGGCAGAGAAACAGGTCTTCTGTATTGATGCAGATCCTAATCCTTGACTGGCAAGAGGACCCTGCTCTTCCACAGGGATGGGGAAGAGCATGTTTGGAAACTGGATTTGCCAGTTGGTGCTTCTGTATCCAGTAATAAGGGTGGATGGCAAATGGGCGGATGTAGCAATCATAAATCAGTAAGAGCAAGGGCACGCTGATACTTAGAACTCTCAAACACACTAGGCAATCAAGCCAGATCAGACAACACGTTACCCAAGTCTGAGGAAATCTAGGATGACTGTGATGAGATGAGATAATGAGAATCTAAGATGCTGTTGCAGTCAGGTTCCCATTGCTTGCAGAAATCACCTGACCAAGAGCAGCTTGTGGGAAAATAAAAAGGTTTATTTTGCTTGCAGCCTCAAGGGGAAGCTCCATGATAGCAGGGGAAAATGATGGCATGAGCAGAGGGTAGACATCATCCCCTCACCAACATCGGATGGACAACAGGAACAGGAGAATGTGCCAAACACTGGCAATGGGAAATTGGCTATAATACCCATAAGCCCACCCCCAACAATACACTGTCTCCAGGAGGCATTAATTCCCAAATCTCCATCAGCTGGGGACCTAGCAGTCAGAGCACCTAAGTTTATGGGGGACACCTGAAATCAAACCACCACAGATGCCTTGTCATTTTCACTGATTTTTTGCTGTTACTGTATTGTTTTGCACAACTGTGCTCTGTAATTGTATAATCAATTAGTAAAATCTTTCCCTCTGTCTCTGCCTCCTGTAGTACTAGGTTAAGATAGTAGGATTTTGAAATTGGCTCTTAAATATATATACAAGTGAAAATGATAATCACATCATTCCTCTGTAAGAACTAATGAAGTATTCTTGTTCTTTTCTGGCCCATTGCCATGGTTTTCTTTAATGTCAATAACACAGTACCTAGAATCACCTAGGAAACCAGCTGCTGTGCTAGCCTATGAAGGCTTATCTTTGTTAGGTTAATTGAAGTAGGAAGACTCACCTTCACTGTGAGTGAAGTGGCACCATAGTATTGGTCTTGGAAAGGTCCTGTGAAAGAAGAGCCAGCTAAGCCGTAGCATTCATCGCTCTCTCCTTCCTCACTGTGGACTGAATGTGAGCAGCTGCCTTGAGATCCTGCCGCCATGCCTTCCCACCATGATGGACTGTAACCTTGAACTGTAACCTGGCAATAAATCCTTCCTTCTTTAAGTTTCCTCTTGTCAAGTATTTGGTCACAGCAACAACAAAGTAACTAAAAGGTGGCACAAACCTTTGATCCCAGCACTTGGGAGGCAGAGGCAGGAGGATCACTGTGAGTATTTCGAGGCCAGCCTGGCACTACAGACTGAGTTCCATTTCAGCCTGGGCTAGAGTGAGTGAGTGAGTCCTTCCTAAAAAGAAGAAGAAGAAGAAGAAGGAGGAGGAAGAAGAAGAAGAAGAAGAAGAAGAAGAAGAGGAGGAGGAGGAGGAGGAGAAGAAGAAAGAAAAAGAAAGAAACTAATTAAAACACCCATGAAGAAAATGTTTGCTCACTCACCAGTGACCACATGCCATCCTCTGAGATGCAATGAGCCATAGGACTAGAATAGCAATGATTGTGTTATAGTGCTTGGAATTCTTCACGGCTTGGGTTTTGGGGATCATTTAGGCAATTTAGTTTTCCTTTTTATTGCTGAAGTACTATGGTGGTTTCTATCAGATGTTCCCTATAAACTCATGGATTCTTGGTCCCCAGCTCATGGCAGTTTGGGAGGTAGAGCTTTGCTGGAGGAGGTATGTTGTTGGGATCAGGCATAGAGGTATTTTAACCAGCTCCCCCTTACCAAAGAGCAGTTCACTCTTGCTGCTGTTTTCCATCTGCTGTGGCACAGGTTAGTTCCAAGCTCTGCTCACGCCATGCTTTTCCCTGCCATCATGAAGATTCCCTCTAAGATTGTAAGTCAAAAATTAAAAAAAAAAAAAAACCAAAAAAAAAAGCTTTCCATCAGTTGCTTTTGGTTAGGAGCTTTCTCCTAGTGATGAGAAGGTGACCACAAACAGGTACTGTACTGCTGGGCAATATTCCCAGTCCACAAGTTAGTTTTCCAACATTAGTTGATAATATGTGTTTTTAAAATTTATTTTATTGTTTAAAATATTTTATTTATTTATTTGCAAGCAGAAAGAAAGAGAGAGAGAGAGAGCTAGAGAGATAGTGAGATAATGGGCAAACCAGGGTCTCTAGCCATTACAAATGAACTCCAGATGCAAACCCCACCTTGTGCATCTGGCTTATGTGGGTTCTAAGGAATTGAACCTGAGTCCTTTGGCACTGCAGGCAAGTGTCTTCATCACTAAACCATCTCTCCAGCCCATGTTATATGTTTTAAAACACTCCTGGGTTATCTATCATTCTCAGAGATCTTGAAAAGCAGCTGATCTGGGGTAGCAGTCTTACTACTGTTTCAGCGTTGACAGTAGGAAGCATGGATTGAGACAGCCAAGGACACATGTAGAGTGATCTGCAAAGGTATGACCAGAATTAAGACGTAAGAAAAATGTGGGCAAAAACATAGCAAATACTCTGAGGTGAGCCCAGTCCTATCCAGGAAGCTTGTGGAAGGCAGATGGGGATTAGAAGTCGGCAATATACAGCAAGAACTGGCTTCCCTGGTGCTCCTGGTGAAAGCTGTCCTTGAAGTAAAGGCTAGGACAGTCAGAAATTGAGGAAAGATCATTTAGGATAAACCAACCTTTTATGTAGGCTTTCTGGGTCTCTCTAGATTTCCAAGGGATTAGTGGTCCAGGGTCTAAGGCTTCATCTTTAAAGATAAAGAAGGGCAGTAATTCCTTACAATAATTAAAAAGATCAAAGGTAAAGAATCTCCCTACTTTGCTAATAATGCAGTTGAAGCAGATCAGAGTTCTTCTGAACCACCCTTATTTATGATGAAAACCTGCATATTTAAAAAAATCTTTATTTATTTATTTGCAAGGAGAAAGAGAGAGGGTAGAGGGTGGGTATACCAGAGCTTCCAGCCACTGCAAATGAACTCCAGATGCTTGTGCCACTTTGTGCAGCTGGCTTATGTAGGTACTAGGGAATTGAACTCAGGCCATCAGACTTTACAACTGAGTGCTTTTTTTTTTTAATATTTTATTTCTTTATTTCTTTAAGAGAGGAGAGAGAGAGAGAGAAAGAGGCAGAGAGAGAGAATGGGTGTGCCAGGTCCTCTAGCTACTGCAAATGAACTCCAGACACATGTGCCCCCCACGTGCATCTGGCTTACGTGAATCCTGGGGAATTGAACCGGGGTCCTTAGTCTTTGCAGGCAAACGCCTTAACCGGTAAGCCATTTCAGGGTGGCCAACTGAGTGCTTTTAACTGCTAAGCTATTTCTCCAGCTCCTGAAAACTGTGCTTTTTGTTTCCATCTTGTTTGTTTAGGTATAGACTCCTTCTTGGGTGGGCACCACTTGGTCTTATCCAATTGCTCAGTACTTTGTTAACTGACAGAAATTTATTTAAGGTAAGACGGACGAAGGTCTGCTTTTATCTTGGTTTATGTTAGAAACTGCCTCCATCTGCTCCTGACAACTGTTGCTAGGAAATGACTCCCTTGAGTAAATAGGAAGCATGCTACTATTTTAGAAGATAGACTGAGGATATATAGTGGGTCCATTATTTCTTGCAGAAGCAAAAGGTATGGATAACCCCAATTCTTAGTAGAGAAGAGAACTAATGACTATCGGTACTGCTTAGCTCATTTAATTTTAAGAGCCCCCATGAGGACAGTCAGTCCCAGAGAGTTAAGCAACACAGAGTTTGTACATAAGGGAATGGTTTGCATGTGTGTATGTCTGTGGTCTGTGTATGCTTATGTGTGTGTGTGGGGGGCAGAGAACAACCATGTGACAGGGTCTCTCATTAGTCTGAAGCCATTAGGCTCAACTGTTAATGGGTACTGGGAATTGAACTCAGGTCTTCATGCTTGTTTGGCCCTTTACTAACTGTGCTATCTCCCCAGTCTCTAGAAAGTGTGAATTTGGAACTAAGCTGGCAGGACCCCAATTCCTGAGCAATGTTACATTTTCAAATTCCTGGATTATTTTTAGAGGCTGTCTACTCACAAATGTCAAATGAACCTGCCTGGGGTTATCTTTGTGAAAATCCCCACTATCACCCTTATAAAATTAACATACACTTGATGTGAAAGTTTAGAAAACATTGCACACTTAAAGTGCTCATGTCAGTGACACGTTTAAAGATGAGAACCATGTATTTGGTTGGATACTGACTGTGGGTAAAGAATTAAAAAGGAAAACGTCCCCTTTTTAGGTTTTGACAGAAAGTCACACAGTGAATGCAAAGTCTAGCTAAAGAAATATCTTCTTATAGAGCAGCAATTCTCATTAGCAAAGGGTAAAGAATGGTGGAGATAAATGTGCCAAATGTAAGGGAAACATCATGAAATCTTGGCTACCCGTGAGTGGCCTGAAAGGAAAATCCCAAGAATATCCCATCACGACAAGAACTTATACTCTGGGAAACTGAACGTAGCCAGCACTATAAGTAACAGAATTATGCCTGTAACAGCATCCCATAATAAACTTCTCTTGAAGGAGGACCAAATCAACCTCCCAAGCCTCTTATGCAAACATAACCCTAGTTGAGCACTAGAAATGGCCCAGCTATGAACAGAGCCTAGCTAGTACCTTTTTTTTTTGATAGCATTATTACTGGTCCATTAATGTTAATGGTCTCTATATATACTAGAGTTAGTCTATCATACCATAAGAGCAAATTATATTCATGTTTTCCCTTTCAGAGATATTGGGAATTAGAACAGTGAGATGGCAGAAGTTTAATGAGGCTAGGCATAACAGATGCCTCATTGATTATTCATGCTCAGAAAACATTCTCCTTTCTAAGTCTTTAAAAATACTAGAGATCTCTATTTTAGCATAGAACATGCCTCGTGGGTTAGTTTTATCAAATCCTATTGCCAGTGACCTTCAGTTCCATGGATAAATACTGAACATTATATAAACTAACTATACAAAATATAGAGGGATTTATATCTAATACTGGAAATTTTTTGGTTTTAATCATGGAAAAATTTTTCCAGAAAATTTTGTGGGATAGCTTAAAAAATTATCAAACAGTAAACATAGCATATAAACATTTCTTGGTTAGAAAGTTATTTAGAAGGTTTATTTCTTTAAAAATCCCAGAATGGAGAAAGCTGAAATGAATACTAGAATATACAAATAAATAAAAGCTTTAAGGATTTAAGGGAGGTAGAGGGTGTGTGATATTATGAAGAAGTTTTCATTTCTTTCCAAAAGGAATACCATCCAACAATAATATGAAGATTTACTTATATTCTTCTATTTTACAGCTCAAAATATTTATTTTTCAGTAATGCCTATTTGGATGTAGGTCACAATATTCTTTAAACGTCTACTTAAAAATTGCACTATTGATTTTTTTAACATGTCAAAAGACAGAATTTAGTGCAAGTTTTCACAAGATGAATTAAAGTTATAATCCAGTGTTAAACCAACATGGGAACCAGCTTCAAGAAACTGAAAAATTTCACTAAATGATACTGTTCCTTAAAAAGAGATATTATCCAGAAATGCCTCAATTGATAGACATATTTGAGTAATATCTTATATTTGGGTTTAATTCTTCTTTTAAATCTAAGATAAAACATTTCATTTTCAATTCTTACTGAAAATCTTTTTAAAATGTATTCTGAGCCCTCACTGTCATAGTACATACATAAAGCACATTAATCTTTCCTTGACCAGTGAAAATTTCCAGTATCTAAGAGATTGATCTTTCTGAATGTCAATAGTCACTGTACAGTCAGAGATTGGGATGAATGTATGACTTCAGCACATAGCTAGGGAATTGATTAAATGAGTAAATCCTGATATAAGCTTCCTTTTTCAGGATGTGTTTCTTTACTCATACCTTTGAAATAGAATTCTAGCAAGGGTTTTAGCTTGGAAATGCTTATTCAGGGAAGATTGTTAGTTGGATTTGCTGAGATATGACCTTCTTCTATCTTTATGGGATTTCAGAGAGTTTAGGTGATAGACTATTGAGTCCATCAACCTGCAGCAGTTGACTTCACAGAGTATTGTTCATGGTTAAGGAATGAATAGGAGGAGGTCACCTGAATGGAGAGATGGCATTGAGCAAGAACAGTTTTCTGTTCAGCACTTCAACATTATCAGAGTCTAGTTTGATTTTGGAAATAGGTGTTCAGATATTGGGGGAGGAGCTGCTAGAATGAACAAATCCGGCCAGGTGGACAAAGGTTGGTTGGATTTGGAATTTTTGAATAGAAGTCCAGTTTGACTTTGGAAACAGGTGTTCAAATATGGGTGGAAGGCTGCTAGAATCAAGGAATCCAGCCACATGGACCTCAGTTGGATGGATCTGGAATTTTTGAATAGGGGTGTGTGTGACTTGAACATTCAACCTGGGGGAGGATGGTTAGAAGGAAACTGTAAGGCTTATACGTCCTGGCTAGACTTAGAGTAGGGGGAGAGAAGCAAATAAAATCCCTGAGTAAGATACAAACTATACAGCAGAACCAAGGCACAGAGAGATGTCTGCCAACATAAACAGAACTGATACGAGAAACCTCTATCTCTTGCTTTGATATACAATATTGGAAAATATGTCCACTTTAAAGCAGGTAGCTGAGTTTGAAAGAAGTAAAAATCTCTAATGACAAACATGTCTAAGGACACAAAGCCATATCATGTAGCATGGAAAACATGCTGGTTTATATGGTTCCCAGTTAGACTGAGATTTGGGAGACAGAGTAGATATAAAAGAGGCAGAGACCAGAGTGAGGTAGTCTGCCACATAATCAGGGTTCATGTATGAAAATGGATGGCAGAAATTCTTCCATGTGGTGCAGGTCTGGAGAGGGTCAAATGAAGAAATCTGCATGAAATCGGAAACCTAACTTGGCACAGAGCAGGTGTTAGTCCTGAATTTACACCACTCCTGGGGTGCAGGAATCCCACATTGAGAAATGAACACTGATACTGCACGGAGACTCATGAACCTCCCAGGCTTCTGGAAGAAACAAGTGGAACAACACAGAGACTAGTAGAATTAAAAACTTTAGAAAACTAAATTCCACGGGGAGAGAAAGCAGCTGTGACAACCAGGAGAATTTATACCCCAAGGCTTAGAGATTACAAAATAATCTGAAATACAATAAGCACATTAAAACACTTAAAGGGATAAGAAAGAAAAAGCATAATGAACAGAGTAGTATGGAGAGAGAAACAGCACAGTCACATGATACAAAGTAAGTGAAATGAAAACTCAACAAGCATGTTAAATGTCAGATGTCATCCAGTCCAGGAGAGAATAAGCAAAGTTGGTGACTATGCTGCTGACACAGAGCATGGAGAGGCCTGGCTGGAATCCGGAAGAAAGCCAGACCCCAGATAGTCAGCCCATCTACTGCTGGAAAGCACTATATGTGCTACTGGGGGAAAGTGGTCAACAACAGTCTGAGCAGCCAGGGGACTAAGCTACTCAGAACCAAACACCCTGACAAAATGTTCACACCAGTGCAGTAATGGCGCACAGCCTTAGTGGATAACCAATAGCTTTCTAATTGGCTAAGAGATCTGCTCAGTGTAAATGAACCCATATCTGGAATTCAGAACCAGACCAGAATCCTATGGAGACAAAGATTATGCTCTCCAGTGTCAAGCTCTCACTACTCTTTGGCTAAAAGTGGGGTTACATACATAAAATTCTCCCTAAATTAATAATGCTTATCCCACTTAAACTATGCTGACTTCACTCTCAGTTGGAGAATCTGTTCTTCTTTTTTAGAAGGTAGAGAGTCTGGAGGAGATAAACTCCCCTCCCACTTCAGCCGACTCACAGCTGAAACCTCAGACAAATTGGGGAGTGCTGCTTCCATGGTGAACCTGATAATCAGCCCCAGAGTGAAGGAGACAGACCCTGAGGATATCCAACACTTACCAAAACAGAGATCCAGAGGCTCCTAAGAGCTCATCACTGAAGTAGACTTAAAACTCACCCACCACGGCTCAGGGAATTTTGTGGAAGAAGGGGCGGAAAGAATGTAAGTGCCACAGGGTGAGACTTCATTCCCAGAGGCATTGCTTCCTCCCCAAAACTGACGGCTGCTCCCACAACACATAACCCAAACCCCATGGGGAATACCTGTAACTCTACTGAGGAGGATCCCCAGCAGAATGGGGGCAGGGACCAGGGAAAAGAAGGTGCTAACATATAATGTATCCATACACAATAAGTTGTTAATATTAAATAAATAAATAAAATTTCAAAATATTACTATCACATAAACATAGAGATATAAAATGATGAAGAGAAGGGCCGGGCGTGGTGGCTCATGCCTTTAATCCCAGCACTCGGGAGGCAGAGGTAGGAGGATTGCTGAGAGTTCGAGGCCACCCTGAGACTACATAGTTAATTCCAGGTCAGCCTGGACTAGAGTGAAACCCTACCTCGAATAAAAAAAAAAAAAAAAAAAAAAAAAAAAAAAAAAGATGAAGAGAGATGAATAGAGCAAGAAGGCCCAACATAGAGGTTTCAGAAGAGTAAGGTTGAGATGACAAGAGAAGTTTCATGTGGTTGAAAACTTTCTAGACCTGAAGAAAGACAAGAGTTTACAGTCTGACAAAATATACTGAGATCTGAGTGAGACAAGTACAAACCAGGCTCTTCCAAGACATAACATCTTAGCTAACAGAGAGACATGTACGCTCAGTGAAAGGAAATGACAGATTGAGAGCAGTCTTCACACAGAAAAACTATGTGTCAGGGAATGATGGAGTGCACTTTTAAATGCTGAAGTAAAATCATTATCAATTTAGATTTTGATAACAGTTTAATTATTTGATAAAAGTTGCTAAAAGCATAGATTTTAAATGTTTTCACACAAATAAATGATACATAATCTGTATGGTGATGGATTTGTTCACTAGCCTGATTAAATCATTCCACGTTGTAATATATGTCAAAACATCACACTGTACCTTGTATTAGTTACTTAGTGTCTCTGTGACCAAATGCCTAAGAGAACAGCTTTAAGGAAGAAATATTTCATTTGGGGCTGGAAAGTTGGCTTTGTAGTTAAGGTGTTTGTCTATGAAGCCTAAGGACCCAGGTTCCATTCCCTAGTACCCATGTAAGCCAGATGTACATGTATTTGCAAGAAGGGAGGAGAGGAAGAAGGGAGGGAAAAACAGGGAGAGAGAGGATGAGAGAAAATGGATATATCAGGGTTTCTTGCCACTGCAAATAAACTCTAGCTGCATGCTCCACTCTGTGCATCTGGCTTTATGTGGGTACTGGGGACTTGAGCCTGGGCCCTTTGGTTTAAAAGGGTTCAAGTCCATGGTTTCTTGGCTCTTTGTGCTTGGGCGAAACACTATGTTGAATGAGTTTGGTCACCTCATTGGGTGGACAGGAAACAAGTGAGACAGGAACAGTGGGCCAGGTATAACATTCAGTGGCCTACTTCTTCAAGTTAGGCCCCACCTCCTAAAGTTTCCATCATGTCTCAAAATAATACCAACCAAATGAGAGCCAAGTATGCAAAGCAGAACCCACTGGGGGACATTCATATTTCAACCATTACATATCTTATATATAATTTGTAAATTAAAAATGAGATTTAAACTTTTAAGAAAGGATAATTTGAAAAAGACGTCATGACTAATTAAATTATTAGCTACCCTGATTAAGAAAGAACTACAAAGTGAGTTATAATAATTCCTACTGAAGGGGTGCGGTGTATTTCTCCACCTGCTGATTGTGGATTAGTCACATGACTTGCTATAACAATAGAATGAAATGGCAATGTCAGTGTGCCAATTTCAAACCCAGGTCATGATTTTGAGCTTTTGCTTGTCTCTGTGTCTTGATTCCATCACCATGGGGCAAATCTGCCTGAGCCATTGATCTCACTGGTCTACAAGGTTGGGGAGAATCATGAAAAGCAGAGCCATCCAAGATGAACATGGAGGACACACAGCTGACCTACAGATTCACCAGTCTAAATTGTTGCTTTGTTAATTTATTGGGTTTCTCGAGGTAGGGTTTCACTCTAGCCCAGGCTGACCTGAAATTCACTATGTAATCTCAGGGTGGCCTTGAATTCACGGTGATTCTCCTAGTGCCTTCCAAGTGCTGGCATCAACCACACCCAGCTAAACTGTTGCTTTTTAAGTCCCAGATATTGGGAGTGGGTTATTATATTCTTTTGTTATTACTAATGTAACAAATCACCACAAGTTTAATGATTTAAAACACGACCACGTTATTCTTTTAGATTCTTGGAGATTAGAAGTCAGCAATCAGTCATATAGACAGGGATGTTTATTTGTGTTCTATGGATTTTTTTTCCAGGCTCTAGGTATTGCCCACATTCTTTGACTCAAGAATCTTTGTTCTTTTCATTCTAATCTTCTGCTTCCATTATCACAGTTCCTATGTCTGACATCACATGGCTGCCTTCCTTCCTCTTGTAAGGATATTTATAAGGTGATTCAGACCTATCTTGCTAGGTTCTGGAGATTTTGATGTGGGCATTTTGAGAAAGGGGCACTATTTTGCTGACCATGGTTGTTAGGGAAGGTCGCATTGATTTAAGAAAACAAAGTTATAGAGGATCAAAATCTAGGATTGTTAATAGGCACAGATCAATGCTGCAAAGACTACCAAAGGATATAGTTAATACATGACACTAGCCGAGTAATTAAACACATAGATTATTGTTTTCAGCCTGACAGATATGGCTTAAATACAAGTTCTATTTGATCAAGTGACTTATGTCTATATGATACAGTTTCCAGGTCTGTAAAATATATATCATCATAATAGTACTTACTACTACTTGGGCTTATTATGAGAATTAAACAAATTAATATTAGCAATGTTTTTAGAGACTTTATGAGTCACAAGTAAGGGCTACATTATAAATAATAAAAATATTTAATTTTAGCCTATGTTATATTTTTATTCATTTCTATACTTTGCCCAATGATTATATATTTGTATTTTTATTTTAATATGTTTAAAATGACAACCCAAAAGGAAACAATCCATGATAAATGAAATAGATGAATTATCTTATTCTCAATATTCTAGTAAAATTTAAAGGCATGACAGCAAGTGCTGGAGAGTGTTTGGATATGGCAACTCTCAGACAATAGGAAGAGTTGTGTAAGTGAATACTACCTTCTATAAAAGCTTGACAACTTCTCACTGAGTTGAAGATAACCCTACCCTTCTGTATGCCTGTTTTACTCAAGAATGCCCTGACAAGTCAGCGTGTTAACAAAAGTCATGTAATAATGGCACTGCCTTAGATTAAGTGCTGGAGGTGCAGAGTGTGAGGCAGAGAATTATATGCCATTTACAGAGGATATGCTCCTCAAGACAGCCCTGTGAGGACAGCTGCTGGGGATGGGGAAATTCTAGTTGAGGATGGGGACTCAGTTGAAGATGCATAGTTTGGAGTTGGTCCACAAGGGACTTTGGGATGGAAATTGTTGTAGAGGGAGAGGCTAAGGAGTCTTTTTACATACTATACCAGTCAATCACTCAGTCCTATCACGAATGGATTGGGGATAGCGAGGGGTCACCACCACCAGGATAAGGCAGCTCCTGTCAACCAAGGAGATGTTTAGAATAAAGGGGCAGCTGTGAGGATTAAGAAGCCAGCATTTATCAGAGCTGCCAGTAGATTCACCGCCTATGTATAAAAAATATCCCAGTGAGGGTCTGTGTACAATATTCAACACAAGAAAACCCATGTTTTCATCCATAGAAGACTGGTTTAAAATTAGAGGCATAAGCATACAATGGGATTCCACATGGATGTTATGATGAATGAACTAGATCTACATGTGTCACATAAACAAACCTTGGAAGTATAATGCTGAGTGGGAACAAGCAAGCTGACGAAAAGTGTATAAATGTTCATGCCATCATTTATACATATTAGTAAATAGCAAAAGAATGTTTATGTTTAATGAATAACTGCAGTATGTGGTCAGGATGTCAAAATGTAGATTCCCACTGACTTCATTAGGACAGAGATTACCTTTAAGAACTGAACAATAAGAATGGGACCAGAAAGAATACATTTAGGAATTCAGGTATAACTGCAATATTTTTCATTTTGGCACAATGTTATTGCTTTGGAGTGAGCTCAGTACATCAAAAATCACTGTTTTAAAATTTTCTAAAACATTTGTAATTCTTTATATAAAAGAAAGAAAGAAAATTTAAGGACTAGAGCCAGATCTCTGGGCTGAATCAATGCAGAAGGGGACCAAGAGCATATAACTGATGTCCTCACATGCATGTAATTCTATTTTCTGGCACCCACGTCTGGTTGTCTAGCTACTCATAAGAACATTATGAGTAGCAAGTGACTCTATTTGTTCTTCCAATCTTATTTTGGCTCTGAGAACATAGAATCAATAACTGTAATGGGACATTGGGGAGATGGCTTGTTCATAAAGTGCTTGCCAGGCAAGCATGAGGACCTGAGTTTGGATCTCCATCACCCACTCAAGAGCTGGAAACAGTGGCACACTCTTCTGTGTTCTCAGAACTTGGGAGGTGGAGACAAGAGGTTCCTGAAAGATTACTGGCTACCTTGTTTAGATAAATCTGTGAGGTCCAGGGTCTGTGAGAGATGCTTTCCCAAACATTAAGTGCAGAACAGTTGAAAAAGATGTCCAACATCCATCTCTGGCCTTCACATACACATGCACAGCTGCCCACACACATATACTCACATGAACATGAGCAGGCATGCACATGCATACCATATACAGACACATTAAAAAAAGAACTAAAATGGTCTGGACTTAATCAATTAGTGAATCTAGCAGGGGGAAATGCATGGAAGCAAAAACAGAAATGAAAAATAAGACAGGGTTTGACAGCAAAGTCTGAATTAAAGAAATTTAGTAAATATTTGTCCTTAATGTTAAGCAAAATGCAAGTTTAGGGAGTCAAGTGTGAATGGCATGGTCCCTATCTTTGAGGAGATGAACAACAAATGGAAATCAATGAGAGAAAAAAGTGTTTGGAGAACGTGAAAGTATCTCTGCATAGAAGGCAACTAATGTATTTATGGCAAGAGTCTCCTATTTCTGATTCAAAAGTCCCTAAATGATTTCTATGGAACCTGAGTTTCTATGAACAAGGGGTTTCACCATCAAACATATTCCATTTATGGAGATTCAAAGGCAATTAACATAGAAAGATTACCAAGTACAAGGATGCTTTGCATCTTCTCAATTTATAACAGGCCTCTGATATTTTATGGATTTCATTTTATACTTCTGCCTTTTCTACTATATTATTTTCTCAACTCCTTTGAAATATTGTATTCTACAAGTTTTGGACATTTTATCTTTTAAAAAACTAAATCTTCATTCTAGTGTTTCTAATGCAGTATTGTGCTTAACATACTAACTGGAGGCTCAGCATAGTACAGTTTTGAGTTTGTGAGGAGAATTACTATGAGGTTTCATGCAGATTACTTTAGCCTTTCAAAATAGCAGTAAGACAGAACATTTGAGAAGGCATATAGACCATTGTACTTTCTGAAATCTTATTTTATGGTGCCCCACACCTTTTTAATGTCTAGCATAATGCTCAGTCTTCATGCTTTTGAACCAACATGTCAGTAGCTTTAAATCAAATGGCCATGCCGAAATATATTACTGTGTCACAACCATTCACAGCTATCCATTTAATTGCATCCTATAAAACTGAACCTGGAGGTATACGTTTACAAACATAACATCTGAGGTGGTGGAAAGATTAGCGCTAAATAACAAATGTAGTTTAAGCTCTCCATATGCAGTCTTGAAGGGCCATCATTTTAATAGACTGCTCGCCAGAGGCACCTCAGCAACATTGTACATCCCCAAGAAATACACTTCAGCATCAAAGAACACAGTAGCTTCTGTTTTATATATAAAATGCTCATTTTCACATATACATTTTTGGCATTTTACTGGCACATTAGAATATGCAAACAATAATGTCTTAATTTAAGAAAATAACAAGATATTTCTAATAAAATAACTCTTGACAGAAAACGGATAAAGTTTCTGTTGGTTCATTTCTCTGTTCTACTCCACTCATATGTTCCAGTGGAATTAATGACACATGGGATGATGAATTACATTAATTTTTATTTAATGAAATATGTTGCCACTTATTTTTTCAAGCTTCACAATGATCTATTTTATAGATCTATCAAGCTAGTAAAAAATCCTCTGTGTGTGACTTTGCATCTGTCATTGAAAAGTTGTGATCTTCAACAAGCTAATCTTTTAATATCTCTGTAAACCAAAGGTGTTAATACAGCTGCTATGGCTAATTTCATAGTTATAGAGTGATTAGAGTCTATGCAAGAGAATGACTTATAGAAGACTATAGGTGTTAGCTATTCTTATTTGACTGTATATTAGGAGAGACTATCAATGTTTAACAGTATTTCATCATTTCTTCCATCAC
This sequence comes from Orientallactaga sibirica, assembly GCA_036365145.1. NCBI lineage: Eukaryota > Metazoa > Chordata > Mammalia > Rodentia > Dipodidae > Orientallactaga > Orientallactaga sibirica. The sequence continues at coordinate 7,839,628 of JAEOAD010000019.1, read as the reverse complement.
ATTCTACAATCTCAAGCATGCTCAGATCAATTAGCCTAACAAAAACCAAATATTCCATGTTAGATCATATTCATAGTTGTTTAGTTGGTTCTTCTTCTCCTCCTCCTCCTCCTCCTCCTCCTCCTCCTCCTCCTTCTTCTTCTTTTTACCAGTGAGTTTATATAATAGAAATCAGGAACTGTTTAAGTTTGGAGGAGGAGTGTATTGTTGAGCAGGGGAGACCAGTGCTGAAAACATCCCCTGTTCTTCCAACTTCTTTAAAACTACATGCTACTTTTCAGTTAGGATAAAGAAAACAAGAACTCACTTGCTTATACATCCTTCAACCTGTTTCCTTTTATGTCTTGGCTCTGTTTTCATCTGCCATTCCCCAGTTCTCCTGTGTCTTCTACTGATATGTAGACCAAGACAGAGTCAACACGCATTGGGAGGTCAATGATGGCGTAATTCAGGTAAGCCCTACATGGGTGGTATCTTAACTTTGGAATGGAGAAAAGAAATTCATTTCTTTCATTCATCCCATTTAAGTCTCTGAATTTATCAAATATGACTGCCTATATATACATTCATATGTTTGAAGGTTATACTCAGAGATGTTACACAAAACTTTGCTTACTAAACTTAAAAGAAATTGATAAAATGGGACTATCATTCAGAAAAGTAAAATGAGTAGAAATAAGAGTGGGTGTTTCTTTTTCTTCTTTTATATTAAATAGAAACTTTGTATGGACACATAATTTGTTGGTACCAACATTTCCCTCCCCCCTGCCCCCACTCCACTGAGGGTCCTCCTTAGTGGGATGGCTGGTATCCATCATGACTTTGTGCATCATGAGTTGTAAGAGCAGCTGTCAGTCATTTTGGGGGTGGGGGCAATGTCTCTGGATATTCCCTCCCACCCTATGGGCATATTTTTAAAGTGCAGAAAACTTCTTGGATTAAGAAATGAGTTGCAACATTGTCCAAAAATGTAAAAAGAGCCATAAAAGCATTTCTTACATATATTAAAACATATGTTCTTTGACTAAATTGGAAAGGCAAGACAAACTAACAGGAGATTCCCACAATTTTGTGTGCTTGCTTCAAAATGTGCCTCTACAGTCAGAGATATATACTGCTATACTCATTCCAGGTCACTGTTTCAAGATACAATATGAGCACAAGGAAAGAGCTTGAGATAAGAGTTGTAAAGGATGAAAAGATAAACTGAACTAATTCTTATGCTTTCTTCCCAACTTCCATTTTAAATATATGGAGGCAAGAAGATCAGGATAGGAAGTATAGTTATCCCTCTGTATCCATGGAGATTTGGCTCGAGGACCCCTATGAATACCAATCCATGAATGCTGAAATCCTTTATATAAAACAGAATAGCATTAAAATATAACCTATGCATATCTTCTCATATTATGTAAATTGTTTCTAGATTGCTTATGATACCCAACACAATACAAATTCTACATTAATAGTTTTTGTATTGTTTATTTAAGAGATGATAATAAAGTCTAAATATGTTCAGTACCAATGTTTTTTTTTTTTTTTTTTTTTTTTAGCTGAGTATTTTCCATGTATGCTTGGTTGAATCCATGGATGTGGAGGGCTGATGGCATACCTATATAATATTGAAAACCAAGCTGGAACTTGGAGCATCTAGTTCCAAACTATTAGATAAGATAAAATATATTAATATATGTCAGCTCTCTAACATTTTAATTAAGTAACTATAGTGAAATAATTTACCAAGTAGAGAAAGGGAGGTTATTAAGTGTGTGTATGTGCGTGTGTGTGTGTTATGTGTGCAATATTAGAAGTGTATGTTTTAGGTAAAGGATAAGTATGTACTAGCAAAAAAAATAAGTTCTAGAGCAATACACATGATAATAGCTTTATGCTGCTTTGCCAGTACAAAAATATTGACTTTTTAATTTTTATAACCAAAGAACTAACATGAACACAAAATTTGTATTTGTTTAAGGAGGACATTTGATATTTTCTCCTTAAATTCCAAAAGTAAGATTCAAAACTGATAATCTTTTTTTTTTCTTTTTTACCTAGTGAGATAACTGATGATATATTAACATTGGGTTATTTCCAAATTCACTTTTCCTAAACTGAAACAGTGACATTACAAAGAAGATACGGTACAAAGAGGCCATAAGTCCAAATTTGCTCTCTAAAACCCTGAGAAGCTAATTTCCATGCCCAAGATAATGTTTCAAAGAGATTTCTTTTCAATGTGTTTTCTTAGGAGGGCAAGATTTCAAAGAAGAAAATCAGTAAAGCAAGGTAACTATGGTGCTGCCATCTGGAGATATCAATTAGCATTTCTGACTAATTCTTTGGCAAAATTACTCACAAATATTTCCATAGTTGCGAAATAATCTTGTGGCACTTTTTGCGCTTATCTTAAGCACAGCACGTTTGCATGTACAGCTGAAGAAAGTTGGGGCATTTTTATTTTTATTATTATTATTTTTTTTACTGTCATGGTTAGTGGTTCATTTTGCCTGTCTTTCAAATAATGTATTTAGAAATGAGAAGGGAAATGACTGGCTTCAAACTCTGATTCATTTATATACTCATATATATAATTGTGTAAAAATAAACATTATGCCAAGAGAAGATTTAAATTTCATAGTATTCCAAATTAATTAAAAAGTTAACCTGTTGACATGATACAATAAAAAGCTTGCCAAGGACTGGTTGTGGAACTGGAAAGACGGCCTCATTTTACAAAAAGGAAACTTGAGGGTCAGGGAAACACAATGACTTTCCTGGGGTCACATGGAAAGTCAATGGCAGAGCTGTGATGGTGTGCAGGCCTCCTAACCTCTTCGTTACGCTCTTTTACCCAGAGTGCTTAAATGAGTGTTTCTAACACTTAGTCACAGTTATCTTTCGGATAAGTCTACAGTTGTTTACATTTTGTGTGTATAATAGCTTGCATTGATAGAATTTATTCCAGGCAGAAATTAAGAAAAATGGCAAAGCTTTCTTTCCTTACTCATACTTTGTACTTATATGTGTTATTTTTGTTTTGTTTTGATTTGTGTATATGTGTATAAGAGAGAGAGAACACATGTATATAGGCTTTTTACCTACTGTTCCCAAATCCCCAGATGGCTGTTTTTTTCCCCATAAAATTTTGATGAACTCAATGGTGGGTAAAATCTGGTGTGAACTGATGTGAGGATATATAGAGGCTTCATACATGCTAGTGAGTGTGCTATTTTATTTAAGAAATAGTAATATGACTGATTTTAAATAAAATAAATGCCTTGGAGTCAAAATTTCTCTTTGGCCTCTCCCTGTCTCTTTCTTTTACCTCGCCTTTCCCAGAGTCAAGCCTCGGAAGCTATGATTCTACTCCCCGCATGGTAGGACATGAATGCCAGAACCCATTTGTCCTAAAGCCAATCATCAAATCTAGTGAAAGGGAATCTGGAGCATCTTTGAGAGAAATGGAGCTTTTCTCCACACATGGTTGTTCTGTAACTTAGGAGTTAGGGTGCTGGATTCCCACAGCCACACAAAACTCCCACTGAGTCAATGGGCTACAGGTTTTTATCACTCTACAGAACATAGAGGTGGAGGTTTGCAAAAATTTTATTATAGAGTTTAAGAGAAGAAAAGAAGGCACAGCTCTTGCCTAAGAAGGAGTTTTCAGAAATGGGTCAGTCCACCCTAGAGATCTTGAATTTGAAGCCTTTTATGGGAGTTTACTGGACGGGGCTGAGCTGGTAAGTCTAGTTCTCTAGGTGTCCAGGTGCTGCTAGATTTCCAAGAAATGGAACAAACCCACTGACATTCCTAGAAATGGGAATTATCATTTTTGGAAGGGGTGATTATCTTCTAGGAACTGGGTTGCTCCTTTAGGGAAGAACAGATATTAAAGACCAGACCCTCCTGGCATTTCTGGCCTCCATCAAGGTGAAGGTTGTATGGACTCCTTCAGAGAAAAGGAGATGAGGAAGAAGCACATTCCCTCCCTACAGGCTCGAGGAGGAGAAGAGTTAGTGCCTTTAGACACTCTGAGTTTACTTTGGGGGGGTCCTGTTACCCCTAAACTGTCTCAATAAAATATTATTCTTACTTGTCTTCCATGTTTTCATGTATGAGCTAGGCATTAAAAAAAGACCAACTCTGCCCTTTGGGACTGGGAAGATGGCACAGTGGATAAGTCACTTAATTGCAAAGTCCAACAGCCCAGGTTTAATTCCCAAGCCACCTATATAAGCTGGATACAAAAAAGTGGCACAAGCATCTGGTGTGCATTTGCCCTGGTGCACCTACATACACACACACCCACACAGGCACGCACGCACACACGCACACATGCACACATACACACACATGAGCAAATAGCTAAATAAAAAAAAATCTCCTGTCCTACTTGTTTGATGTAAGAGACTAGTCTCCATTTCTGACAGAAAGGAAATAAGAGAAGTCTAGAGACAGGCCATGTTGGGTTTCCTCCCTCTTGTCTACTCACAGGTCTGCGGCTGTCCCTGATTCGTTGCTCAGAAGCAAAGCCTTCTCTGGTTCACCTTCTGTCTTTGGCTTTCAATCTGCAGGCTCTCCTGTTGTGTAAAGTTATGGTCACGTAAATTTTCAGTGCTCTTCTCTTGTTAGCCTGTCTTTAGTTACAGGGGTATCATCTGTGACGCTTTATGCTGGGTGGAAAGGGCTTACCCACCTATTATTCCTAGGCAGATGATATTTGACATAGGTTCCGTAAGACTGCTCACATTCTCCAACCTTGATTAATTTTTAATTTTGTTTTTAATGGGTTTGGATAAATGATTTTAGACCTCTAATTTAGTCACAATATAATTTTATTACTTCAGTTTGTTTACTTCAGTTTATTCAGTGTATTTCTTCAGTTTTGGCTCACAACCATGCAACTCAGAAAATCCTTCACATACATAATTGGCCCTGGTTAAAAATACATGAACCAAAGGGAATAACATGGAACGAAGCACTATCTCTTCAGGAGTAGGTCTATTAAAGATATGGAGCTTAGGGGCCAGGTGTGGTGGCACATACCTTTAATCCCAGCACTCGGGAGGCAGAGGTAGGAGGGTTGCCATGAGTTCGAGGCCACCCTGAAAATACAGAGTGAATTCCAGGTCAGCTTGGGTAGAGTGAGACCCTACCTCAAAAAAACAAAACAAAACAAAAAGATACGGAGTTAGTTTCATCACTATTATTTGTGGTCAGGAAACCCAAGGTAAATTTTGTGTTCTGTTGTGGCAATTGCCTCATCCCAAGTTTCCAATAAATTTATCTCTCACCATTTCCTTTTTATCTCTCTTTCTCTGGTAATGTCATTTTATAGCCTTCTGTTACAAGTTTATTCTAAACTACAGTAAATGTTAACACATATGTGGCAAATGAATTAAAGAGTTTTCACTCTAAGTCCCCCAGCAACTCTGTGTTCTGTTATTTATCAGTGGTAAAATTGAAGTGTAATGAATTAGTCAAATGTTTACAATTTATGGATGAAGTTGAGTATGCTGTGTAGGTTAGGGTGTACCTGGATTACAGTGGATCTGATATGATGTATCATTACATTATTTTCAACATAATCTTTGCATTTAACTAATATCTAGATGTGTGAATGGTTCTGATAATCTGTGATCAGACTTAACATTAACTACAGAGCCGCCCCCAAACAGGACTTTTTCCCATGTAGTGTTCCAGTTGGCCAATTGCACATGGGAAAGAATGGTGTCCACTAGGGCACACTCATAACAATGCCAACCCTTTTCTTGGTTACAGGATGTTACTGATGAGCAATTTTGACTTGTCATACATTGTTGGGATAATATATGCATCCCAGATGGATGAGAGCTGAATGGCTTGGATTATTTTTCTCATCTTTACTCAGGATTCTAAAAGCAAATTTTAGAGATTAAAAACTCTTAGTTATTTGGTGTGTTTATTAAGCCTATCCTCACTTAGATATCCCTAGTCACACAAACTGACTTAATTTCTAGACAGCCAAATTAAGTTTAAGATGCTTGCTCATTCTAATATATGCAGAACTTAGGGGAGGAGAACTGTTTGACAATTGTCCCTGTGATATGTTCCAGGCTGAACTGGAACTCACGCTATAGCCCAGGCTATCCTCAAATTCACGGTGACCCTCCTTCCTCAGCATCCCATTTGTTTGAATTACTGGCCTGGGCCAACATGCCTGACAAGTGATAGCCAACGATTATAAAAGAAAGTAAACTCTTTAAAGAAAAGTTCATTTCATAGACTATATCAGATATGATAGATGTCCTTTAGGTAATGAGTAGAGATGAACTGTCTGAGATATTTATTTACTGTAACAGGACTTAAGATTTACTGAGTACTTAAGATTTTAAGATTTGGGTGCTCAACTGTGGTGCCACACAATCAGAAAAGTTTTCTATTAATTGGATTTTTTCCTGTGCTATGGACTGTACTGGCATTCTACCACTGAGCTAAATTACTAACCCCAGTAGGATCTTTTAGACATCATTATAGCCACGTGAAGTAGAAATGACTATTCCTGTTGTAGATAAGAAGACTGAGGTTTAAGGGGCTCAAATAATGGCTAATTTCACATAGCCAGTAAATGGAAGGATCTGAGGTTCAAATCTAAATAATGCATTTGACTATTTTTCTGTTCTCTTCTTTGTTTCAGAATATTCGATGCAGCCTGTAGAGTTCATTTTACCCCCATCCTTTTCTTTTCCCTTCTTTTCCCTTTCTCTTACCTTTACTGTTTTCATTTCAGTTCATTCCTTACTTCTATATTTCTCCAGTCCCTTAATAGCACATAACAGAGAAAGTTGATTGTCATAAAGAGATAGCAAATTCTCACATTTATTACAGATGATAATTACAGGAAGTTTTTTGTTTTTCCCCCCTGAACATTCTTAACTAATCATTCCAGTCACTTCTCTGGAAAATGCAAAATTGGAATGCAGAGTCATTGTTGACATCAGTTAATAGTGAGTTTATCTTCCATAAACTACATTCAACTGCATTCAATTAAAGATATTCATCATTATTATCTGAAAGACTTCAAGAGCTATAGTCCAAAGTTGGCCATAACCACAGTAATTATAGTATTCTTAATTTATGCTCCTCAGAAACCAGATTGAGATTTATGTTGCCATTAACGCATGTAAGAAAATATGATGAGTTATTTTCTTCTCTTTATCTGAGGAGAGCAAAGCCAAAAGGCTTCTTCTTTTTCTTATTGCAGAGGCCCTACTCCGTTGGCTACCTCATAAGTTAAGGTAGCTCTGCCTTGGTTCCAATCTTGCCTAGAGAGAAATTAGCCCTCTAGATAATCCATGCAAACTCTCTGTCATCATTATTGTATCTGGCTTAGTTACAGGAATGCCCTCTAGTGATGTTTGCTACACTCCCCTCTGGATTTGGACCATGGAGACAGGGAGAGCTGAACTTCCAGGTCAGGCAGCTGGAGTCACAGATAGTGCTAGGAGGAAGTTATGGAGATCCACAGGCAGTCTTGTGTGTAATGCTAATGATCTTGTGGGTTTCGTTGCCACTGGTACTGGTTCTTAACTTTCCTAGTACAATGTGGTTCTTCAATATGAAGAGGGAAAATCCCCACCACTTCATGCTTCCTATAGCCTCCATTGCCAGGCCTTTGTATTTATTAACAGAACTATTACTTGGGAACATAGGCCTGATCCCAGAAGGCAGGGGTGAGAAGTGTGGCTTTAGATCCATCTGAAATCTATAGCCATCATTCCCATTTTAATCTGGCAGAACAGTTCACTGGGCCTCCAAAATAACTTTATTTAGGGGATATTTATCCTTTTCTTGTTTCTGGAACTTGGTTGAAGTCCACAGGGGTCCATGTGTCCTATTTGAATAATTTAGATTCTTACAAAAGGGGATTTGGCATTGAGCATTTCCTTCTACACATTTTGCTCTCCGGCTCTATCTCTTTAATGACCCTTTCAGTTCCCTAACATCTTTTACAACAGAACTGAAGAACTTTCTGGATCCTTCATACACTAATAGGAATAGCATGCATGTCAAACCTCTCCATGATCATCATTTACAGAAAGTGCCTTTGCACAAGATTTTTATAGAAACATTAGGACATGAAGTATGGGTTAGCTCACTCAGTCTCTAATCCCAACCTCCTCTTGTTTTCTGTGCTATGGATATTGGAAAATCAAATCCTAAATTTACCTAGTCATGTAGTTGGGGTTAGCTGTGGCCAAAAAGAAAGTAGAAACAATTTCCTTCCTTGAAAAAGAAAAAGCAGAACAAAAAAGTAAGATCGCAAAAAGAGAAGCTTTTTAACTTCACCTTTAATCTTTTTTGGAAGATGGACATACTAAAGCCTTTCTGGGCATTAAGTGACTGGTGCATTCGTGACCTTATAGTAGATGTTGTTACCTCCATAAGACCTGTGCAATATTGAGCCCATCAACATTTTGACAGGGATGATGGAGTAAAGCAAAAAGAATGAGACATCAAAATAGAAGGACTGCTTGGAAAGCAGAGGGTGGCCATTGGAATGATGATGCTATAGGTAGGGAGAACAAAGAAGGATAATGGAGGGGGGTTGCTATCAAATTACTATATTTTCATGTATTAAAATTCTCCAAAATATATAAACCTATGTCTAGTTTAATATAAAAAGATCAATCATCTACATATGACTTATGGTTAAACCAAATTATTTTCTCAAATGGCCAATGCTGAATAAAGAATATGCATAGTAAATAAAAGCAAAACAGTGAAGGTATGTTGACATGAACAATAAATTCTCATTCAGGCCAAAAAAAAAAAAAAGATTAAAAAGAATGAAGGAAGGGAGAGGAAAAGAGAAAGGAAAAAAAGAAAGATACAGGCTAAAGATGGGGTACCAAAAGAACAAAGACTCTGGATACGTGATAATATAGAAAAATATGAAGTCTGTCATCCCTCAGCCTCCTACTTCAAGCCTACTTATTATGTGAGAAGACTGATAATACCACTGAGGAGGGTCCCCAGGGTAATGGGAGTCGGGGAGAGGGGATAATAGTACAAAACCCGTTAATAAATACACACACACACACACACACACACACACACACTATATGTAATAAAATTTTTAAAAACTGAGCTCTCTCCAGGCGTGGTGGCGCACACCTTTAATTCCAGCACTCGGGAGGCAGAGGCAGGAGGATCACTTTGAGTTCAAGGCCACCCTGAGAGTACATAGTGAATTCCAGGTCAGCCTGGGCTAGAGTGAGACCCTACCTCAAAAACAAAACAAAACAAAACAAAACAAAACAAAACAAAACAAAACAAAACAAAACAAAACAAAACAAAACAAAACAGAGCTCTGCTCAAACCACTGTCAGAATTTTCGGTGGCACTCAGCCAAATCCTTTCCTAATTGATACACTGGAAAGGCGAAAGCACATGCTTGTCTGTAATTGCTTCTGCTTTCTATCTCATCTCCCTTCCCATTCATCATAGGGCTTCACAGTTTTGTTTGTTCTTTTCTCCCCTGGTGCTAGTTTAAATTACCATGCAAATTTCACTTTCTTCCCACCCTGTCGGGTGCATTTCTCTGTGACTTCCTTTGACCATAGAACATTAGCGGATATGAGGTGGGCAGAAGCCTTAAACATGCCCATGCAGAATGCCTGGCCTCAATCCATGGCGAGCTGCTGTCCTAATAGTCTAGGCTCCAGAAGGTACAGGCATGAGCAAACTTGAATTGTAGGACCTAGAGCACCGTCACCCAGCCAGTCAGGCCAGGTCGCCCAAACCACAACTGATGAGTCGCCTCCGAGAAGATGCGAGTAAGTTCTCAGTGCTTCAGGGGACTGAGATTCGAAGTCACGTATTATTCAGCTTTGATGTGGCAATAACGGGCGAATATACCACATAGCAGTGACTTCCCTTAAGATACTTCCTTTGGCTGAGTGCAATCAAAGGCATCACTCACTGAAACCAGCTCTTGATATGTAAATGAGAACTTGAGCAATTTTAAACATGTTTATCTCTCTTGGTTATCTTTGACTTCAACATGTTGGACTTATTAGGGAATGAAATTTATTTGGGTAATCCACTCTAGGAACCATCCTCGTGTTCCAAATGTTCTGAAGTGGAAACTACCGCTGGCCAGTGAGCCGAGATCACTCTGAGATCACTTCTGAGATACACAGGGACAGTCTTGGCTTTCAGTGAAATTTCATAGGAGCACAAGGCCAGGCCGGTTTTGTGTACTTTTTCTATTCTTTTAACAACTTTCTGCTAAAGCCCTCCTCAGGACTAGCTGGAGCTCACACTACGTACTTGGGAAGTTCCTGGCTGCCCAGGTTAAATCGGGGCAAGAAGTGCAGGGAGCCAAGTCAGCGGTGATTCATACTGCTCAAGTATAAATAGCTTCACGATTATCTGAGCAAATCTGCAGGCAATTTAACGCTTTTCCTTATATTTTCCATCATTTTAACATATAACATTAGGCAAAGACTTTTAAAACTGTGTTTTTTTTTCCCAAATTATAATTAATATTTTCTCAGTCTAGCCAATAATGATTACTAGATATTATCTTCTTTAATTTTTCCTTCATAACTCATTTCCTCTTAGTATTCCAGTGAAATGTGTGTTTCTACTTTTCACATCCCAAACAGATTCATTTAATGTATGGATAAGCCTTTTTTAAAAAAACAAAACAAAACAAAACAAAACAAAAACTATTTCTTTTACCTTTTTAGTTATGAGAGAGAGAAAATGGCTACATTAAGTCCACTAGCTACCACAAATGAACTCCAGAAGCATGCTCCATCTTGTGCATCTGGCTTATGTGGGTCCTGGGGAAACAAACCTGAGTCCTTAGTATTCGAAGGTAAGCACCTTAACTGCTAAGCCATCTTTCCAGCCCATGAAAGGTTTTTCTTTTACATTTCTTTGAAAGAAAATTTATATTCTATACTGCAAGGGGCAGAAGGCAACACAGTGCCATGAATACTGCCTGCAGCATGCATATTTCTTTAAAATATGATTAATGTTATCTCATGGCTAATACTGTGTGAGTTATTTATACTGATTTTTTTACATGATTATGTGATTATTTCATGCTTAAAGTTTTAAGATTTTTTTAACTTAGTAAATTTTTAAAAATATATTTTATTTATTTGAGAGAGAGAGAGAGGCAGAGACAAAGAAAGAGAGAAGGAGAAATGGGCACACCAGGGTCTCCAGCCACTGCAAACAAACTCCAAATGCATATACCCTCTTGTGCATCTGGCTTTATGTGGGTACTGGAGAATCGAACTCGAGTTGTTAGGATTTGAAGGCAGGTGCCTTAACCACTATGCCATCTTTCCAGCCCTCTTTGTTAAAAATATTTTTAGTTATTTATTTGAGAGAGAGAATATGGGTGTGTCAGGACCTCTTACTGCTACAAATGAACCCCAGATGCATGTGCCACCCTGTGTATCTGGCTTCACATGAAGTCTTGAACCTGAGCCAGCAGACTTCTCAAGCAATCACCTTTAACTGTTGAGCCATCTCCTCAGCCCAATAATTATTCGTGTATGGTAACACTTCAGAGCCCTGATTTGTCTGGAGCTCTGAATCAGGCTTTGAATGCTACTTAGGAGGGTGAGAAATGTGTTAACAGGAGAGAGTCAGATGCAGTTGTTAAGCCCTGATTTCCCCAGAGCTGCTCTAGGCTCCATGCTCTCAACATTCTGCAACTGCAGTTTTTATTTGAGTGGACAAATTGACTTAATTCCTACATTTGCATTTTTATGATTGTGTCTATAAAGCTCATTCCTTCAATAATACCTCCCATACTCCCACTGTTTTTCAAATGTCTATAGTTTGTAATCAAATTTTCTTCTTAGATGCCTATGATTTTTCATGGGTTTCTGATGTGTTCTGCATTAGGGGAAGGTTATGCATATGAAGAGCACAGAGCCTGACACATAATAAGCACTCAATAAATGGTAGCTGTTTTTATTACCTTGTTTTGTTTTGCTTAAAGTCCTAATGCACTTTTATAGAAATTCTTTGGTGCTCTTTTTACAATGAAACTCAAAAGTCTGGTTATAAAACTGAAGGTCTGTGGTTGGTAAAATGCTGTATTTTATATGATACTTAACTGGGAAATCCATTAATATCAGTTTAAACATGAAAGAGATTTGTTTTGATAACTTCATTGTAGGTCCTTTGTGAAGATTGTCTTGCCTGTGTCTCTTCTATAGTAAAAATGGGTCATTTTCTGAAAGCTACTTATTAGGAGACCTTTACTGGTCACAGTCATTAGCTGAAGACTATTGAGTTATTATGTTGAGTGGGTAAATGTTCATTTTTCAAAGATCTCTATAGTCCTTGTGAAGGCTATATAAAAAGTCCAGTAGTTGGCTTGAACATTTTCTATACCATAAAAACGTTCACAAATATTTGCTGACTATCGTGAAGCCAGGACCAGAATCCCAGAAACCTTAAACCTCAGTTTGCTTCTGGAAACATGAATTCATATGATCTTTTTCAATATCCTAGACTGTAGCAACAATTACAAACAAAACACAATTGAACTGCACTCTTAAAAAGTGTATGCACATTAATAAAACTACTCTGTTAAAGAACTACAAGTCTGAATAGTAACTTAGTTCCAAGAAGGTCATTATTTATCTTTGTGATATCAAATGTCTCAGCAGATCAAACTCAAAGAATCCTGGTTAAATTAATCTACTTTGATAAATGATCATTTCTCATACTTGTCTTATATATTATGAGCTGTAGCTGCTTTTGAATTTCAAGGAATATCCAGCAGGCATTATTCAGTAAGGATATTTCACAGGCCCAATCTTGTCTAAGTCCACAAGAAGGCAATTTCTTTGCCAATGCGAATAATACATGACGATAATAAGGAGGAAAATGGCTATCAACACCATCAGGAAAGCATCACTGAAATTCCCTTTGAGATGAAACTTATTAGCCCAGCATCAATCCTATACAGCAGTGCAAATGTTCCTCCCCCTTCTCTTTTCTGCCACTAGTTGGTGGTTGCAAAGGTAGCGAATGCATGTCTTGAGCCTCACCATCACCACAGTATTAAATGTAAATTTGCTCAAGTCTCGTGAATTTATTAGATTTCTCAAACTGTTTTTGCCTCTGGGAAATGATTTTGACCACTGAGGTTAACACAGAACATTGTTTATTAAGTTAACAAATATTTTTTTTAATAATTGCCATAAGCCAGGCACCATGGTGGGGTTAGTACTCCTGTAGTAAGGAGGACAAAAGTCCTGATGCTCATGGGAGTTGTGGTTTAATTGAGGAGACAGCCAGCAATGCAAATCAGCGCTGGGAATGAGGAGATTCAGGTTAGCGCATGAACACACTCGTAACTGAAAGCAGAGTTCTTCCTTGTTCGATGACTGGATTCAAGTGTCAGGTGCTTGGCAAACAGGACAGCTGCCTCCCTCAGGTGTTGAATTTTCCTAAGATTATAAATCTGTACCCAAGACTGCTGAAAAGGGTGAAGTGATTAGAATTGGTAGATAATAAAATCTAGAAGGGGTAACAGAATGCAACCAGTTCCTTTGGAGCTGGGCCTGTTCCAAGGGTGCTGACTCAGCCTCCCAGCTTGGCATGGGAGGGTGTGGCCAGGAAGTGGAAGGACTATGGAGAGAAGGCTGGTGAAGTTTCTCTATTCCAAGGCTCCCACAAGAAAAGTGGAAGATAGAAGAGCAGAGGAAAGTTGGGTCAGTGATGAGGAAACAAAGTGTTTCTTGGATAAGTGGTATGTGTGCTTGGGGACAAGGGTGTGATGACAAGTGTCTTGAGTGACAACTCTAAGATTTACACAGGGGTACTTTCAGCCCTTTGGATAAAGTGTTGAATTGTATGTCTAAGGAATGTCCAGCCTCACCTGGAGACTTGCATCCCTTAAAAGGGTCCACCAAGGTCTGAATACATTGTGCAGTCACAGTGGATAGTTAATGGCCTTGTCCATCTGCTTTATAAACTGGAGCTGAGAGGCAGTGACTCCTTCATGGCCGAGTACAGAACAGGCATGTGAGTTGATTGGACATGTCTAAACCTTACTGATGTAAGTTCATCCTGAAAAACCACCGTGGCTTACACCCTTTGCTCAAAAGGATTTGGAAGGGTCTTGTAATATCATTTTGTTAAGGTGCTGCAAACTTAGTTGCTATTAAGAGGTGCTTGTAAGATTCTCAGGAGGAACTGATGAAATAAACACAGAGAAGAAGAGACATAAAAGCTGTGAGGGGGAAACAAAATGTTCCATGCCATCAGGAAGCTATAACGATAGGGAGCAAACTGCAAGCTATCATATCAGTCATTTGCTGTGGAAAAAAAATGACTTTCTGTGATGTTGAACCTCTAGATTGAATGTAGAATCAGGACAAATATTTGTGTCCCCAAGGCCTCCGTAGCCCTCTTGAGAACTTTGAGGTTTGGGTACCATGTATTGCCCATCCTTGAACATCCCTGGAAGTGTTGTTTTCAAAGGGAGAATTGGTAAGTCTCTATGCTGTAAGCCATGGTTCCATCCTTTCTTCCCCAGGTTTTTGTGAAGGGAGAGAGTACATCATGACACTAGGCTGCTAGTACACTTAGTATTACACTTAGTATACTAAGTATTTCAAGGTAGATGAAACTCTGCCTTTTCTCCCTCCCTCCTGTCAGAACTTGACCTGTGTTCTTGTAATAGTCTTCCTTGGCCAGGCAGGACACAGAGATGTGTCTTCAGTTCCTGCACAATTGCTTAAAGACTGTGCTTATCTACTAATCAGCATATAATTTCTGATCATATTTATCATGGTGACAACAATAATTGTGACAATAACTGGCTATGTGCTTCATGCTTAAGGAGTAGTTCTAAGCATTTAAACTACAATACAAGATTAAAAGGATAGAACCTTTTGTCTGTTTTATCCATTTATTTTATTTTATTTATTTTTGGAGAGAGACACAGAGAGAGATAGACAGAGCGGGAGAGGGAGACAGAGATGGGCGTGCCAGCAGTCTCAGCTGCTGTGAATGAAATCCAGATGTGTGCGCCCCCTTGTGGCCAAGTGTGGCATTGCGCCCTTGCGTCACTTTGCATCTGGCTAAACGTGGGACCTGGAGATTGGAACAGCTGGAGATTGGAACCGCTGGAAATTAGAACCAGAGTTCTTAGGCTTAGCAGGCAGGCACCTTAACCGCTAAGCCATCTCTCCAGCCCTGTTTTATCCATTTTTGTGTCCTAATCACCTAGAACTGTGCCTTCAGAAGACAGTCAACATATCTTTTATTTTTAAAGATATTTTATCTATCTGTTTATTTGAGGGAGAGAAAGATAGGGAAGAGGCAGATACAGAGAGAGGAAAAGGGTGCACCAGGTCCTCCAGCCTCTGCAAACAAACTCCGGATGCATGCACCACCTTGTACCGCCAGCTTATGTGGGTACTAGGGAATTGAACCTGGATCCTTGGGCTTCTCAGGCAATTGCTTCACTATTAAGCCATCTCTCCAGCCCCCAATACATATTTTAAAGTAAAATTTATGGAATTATTACTAAAATTATCCAAAGTAGGTTCTGTTATTGCCTGTAATTTTCAGATGAGAAGAAAAGTGAAGCATGGGAAGTGGGGGCTGATTTGCTGAGATTTCATAGCCAGAAAATGGTAGAGCAAAGTTTTGAACCTGGCAGATATGTTGCTTTGCAAAAAAAAAAAAAAAAAAACGCAGTTTTCATAATAATAACAAAAGAAGATTTTGTTGTATGCAACATGGAATGTACTTGGATAACCTCATTTTTGCATAAGCCAGTACAAAATCTTTTACCATATTCTTGCCACATGCTGAGTTGCTGTAACAGCCTCGGTTGTGATTGCCGCTGGCTTTCTTTTAAAGTAACTCACATTTCTACAGTAACGTTTGTGAATTTGGAGCGATTTTTTTTGGGCTGCTAAGAATACAACTCATTTTGTTAATGCAGATGGCACTTTTAGAGACTGCCAAAATATACAAGAGCCATAATAATATTAGAATCTCATTTCAAAAGGGAAAGTACCTCTCCCTCCTAAGTTCAATCATTTTAAATTCTGGATTCCTAAAATTTTAAGTCTTCAGCAACCTCACCTAGTGGTCATCAGATAAACACAGGCCCCTTTTAAGGCCATCATATTCTAAAGTATACACACCTGATTTCTGAAAATGTGGAGAATGAGAAATGCCATGCTTTTCCATATTTAGAGGGTTCTAGCAGTTGCAATAAGTGTCAACTAAATGATGAGGTGATTAGATGGCACCTTCTCATAGCTGTAAGTGAAGGTGAGTTTAGTGCATTCTTCTTTTATTTATTTTTAATATATTGACAATTTTTACATAGAGATAAATTGTTTTGATTATAATCCTCTCTCATTACCATCTCTTATCCCTCCTCCCCAGCCCTTTTATACCAAACTCCTTCTTTCCAACTAGTTCCTCTTCTATTTGAACTGTTTTTCTTGTGTTTGCATGTGACCCACTGAGTTTAATTCAGATTGCCTTACACGGGCATGGGTGGGGACAGCACATTCTTTAAAGGATGACAGAGTATATGAAAGCTCAGTTCTGGCTTCTCATGTAACAATACATCTCTTGGGGCACTCTTGTAGCCACAATGATTTGTAACAACTCAAAAATATTCATAAAGTAATCTTAACAACTATAGAAATATTCAAAAGTGACCTGCAGTACTTGGCTCAAGAGAGAGATAAGAGAGAGTGGCACTATGCCTTGAGGTAATTTATAATCAATCAGGAGAAACAAAAAATGAAAAGAATGATAATAAAATACACTCTGGGTGCCATGGCTATGTTATACATGGAGTGGCAATACAGGATGTGCTTAAAGGTTTCTTGGCAAAGTTGCCATTTGAGCTGATTTTGAAAGACACAACAGATGTTTTCAGGTAGAACCTTTAGTATAAATTACCAGGTTATAATGGGATGATTGACAGTACTAAGCACTAAGGTATGCCTGGCATACAATTGGTGTCTTGCTGTGCATTTCCACGTCTCTACTGCTTGCCTGCCTCAACCTCCCACATTCAGAATGTTAGGCCTGTGCTTATTGGTCTGGAGTTGCAAAAAGACACAAAGTATTAAAAACCTGAGAGACTGTGTCTGTGAAACCTAAATACTTTATTGAGAATTTAGAAGATTGGTGGAAGAAAATTAAAGAAAGGGTTTAAAGAGATATAACAAAAATGCAAAATGTTGTGATCAGAAACAAAAGGTTGAAGAAGTTTTGCAGACTGAAAGATTTGATCTAATGTAAAACAGAATATTTATTTTGTTTTCCATGTATTTGTCTCTGTTTCCTTGCTTGTAGAAAGTGTGAAGAATTTTACTTGCCAAGGATGTTTGCATTTTAGCATCTAATCATGGCTCAGAAGAACCAAATCTTGCCAGAATGGCAACTCAGTGTGTTAAGGGAAGAGAATCCGAAGGAGGCAAAAGATCTTCCAACTTGAGCAGGGCCTGGGGTGTTCAGGCTGAGTGCCAACATGTACCACGTTTCTTTATGGTGTCTCAGGAAGCTGGTACATTGGAAGACAGGGCCAGGACAGCATCATGCCCATGTATGGCGGAATCCATGCTTCTGGGTCTGATAGCCTCAGCAAAGACTGCTATGCTTAGGGAGAAGAGGTTATGCTGTCACTTTTCAGGGAGCATAAGACTCCAGGGACTTTCACAAAATCCTACAGGCAGAGCTGGAGACACGAAAGGAAAGCCAATAATAATGGAGAATAAGAATTTCTGGCTTGGACCCTGTGAAATAGTTTCTTAAGCAAGCCCTTTGCTCTGCCTTCTTGGCTGAAGTGCCCCTGGGTCCCCAATTCCAGGATATCCTGCATGGTGGGTGCAGAGATACCCTGCCTCAGAGGGTGTGCAGCAGAGCTTGGAGTGTGTAGGCCAGATCCCTGTTCCCCCAGCTCCTCCCAGTTTCTGGTAGGTCCTCCTGCAGCTTGCTTAGGGAGGCCTGGTCCCTGTGTGGGGGCAGTGTAAACAGGCCTTTTGCTCTGGTATCCTGACTGGCCCCTGGATACCCACATCCCTAGTCCCCTGAGTCAGAGGGTGCACAGAGCCACTGTAGGAGCAGGCCTTTTGCCTCTGGCTCTCCAGCTTCCTGGTGCCTGGTTCCCCAAGCTATGATTCCCAGGTGCTGAAGAGTACGTGCAAGTGGAGTGAGTAGGCCAGAGCTCCCTGTTCGCCAGGTACTTTTGATGTACCTGCAATCTCCACAATCTGCACATCTGTGGTTATAACCCCATCCTACAACAGTATACCATTCCAGTTCACATTTAAAACAGATCACCCCTGGAAGATCCTACAGGGAGAAAAACTTGCTTTCTCCTTAATAGGATAAAGTGTCTCCCCCCAAATGGGTAGATCACAACACAAAAAAAGCTAATGAAAATCAAAAAACCAAGAGATCTCCATCAAGGATGCCTAGTCCAACAATGGAAGCCTCCAATGAAATCATAGAGAAATCAACAGAAATTCAATCCCCAAATGAAAACACAACAACCAGTGTGACTCTGATCTAAAGAATTGCTGAACTGGCAGCAAACCATCAAAAAATTAAAAATCGTACCAATGACATTGAACAGAATTGTCTATTAGAGTGTTTAGCTTTTGACAGTAGGCTTCACTTGATTAAAGAAAACAGAACCCTCTAGGATCACCAAGAGAGCATGTCTAAAAAGATCAGGTTGGAGAACAATGGAATAAGACCCCATGTTGACCTCTGACCTCTACTAGCATGTGCACTTGCTTCTGCATGCAGGTGCATGCACATGTGCGTGCACACACACATGCCCACATATATGCAAACATGAACAGCACATACACATGCAAATAAATGATATGACTTTTGCACTCAAGTTGGTGGATCACAGCTCTGACCCACTGTGCATTATAGGATGATTTCTCAGGTGCATTAAAGAACACATCTAGAAAACATTTAAACTAGAAGTAGGCAATTAATTAGCTGGCTTTTACTCAAAACCAAACCAAGAATTAAAGAGTCAAAACTTAGTATGGGCCGGTGTGGTGGCGCACGCCTTTAATCCCAGCACTAGGGAGGCGGAGGTAGGAGGATCGCCATGAGTTCAAGGCCACCCTGAGAGTACATAGTGAGTTCCAGGTCAGTCTGGGCTAGAGTGAGACCCTACCTTGAAAAAAAAAAAAAAAAAAAAAAAAAAAAAAAAAAAAAAAAAAAAAACTTAGTATGGGACTCAAGGCTTGAGGGGAGTTGATGGATCTGAGACCCAGTCAGGAGATGGAGTTAAAATGGGAAGAAGGGTCAGGGTCAAATGATTAACTTGAACAGGAAAATTTAAACCATTATTAACTAGTAACATGGGATTGAATAAGAAGGAGTAAAGAGAACTCCTAAGAACAGGTAAAATGCCCTTTTCTTGGGTATGAAGCCTGAAGGATTGAACACACTTTGTAATGCTCTTAACACTCGCACTCTCCAGGGCTGAGTCAGAGGTGCTTCTGTAGATCCTTGGGTGGTAAAGTTTGCTGACACTCTACAGCCTGGGGTTATCAAAGAGAAAACCACTGGTAATTTAAGAATAGACATAAGACTAGCCTTTGGGGGTTAGTGGAAATTCTTGGGAAGCTGTGTGGAGGAATACTGCAAAACTTTCTGGGGAGGGACTTCACATTGAACCTTCCTGGGGAGGTTGGCTGTGGCACCTAGAACTCAATAAGAGGCTGCTTGCGGGGAGAATGCTGAATGTCCCCCAGGATGAGCACCATGGCATGTCCTTCATGCTAGATAGTCACCACAGAGGCAAGAAGGGAGAACAGAACACTAGAATTAGGAAAAGAAGTCCCTCCCTCCTCCACTGTCCCTCCAATTGCAAAGCTGAACTTTGGGCTGTTTGTCAAGGAGGAATATCTACAAGGCCCAACTTAAGCTCACAAACAGGGCAACAAAGGGTGAATTTGGAGCTTAAAGGCTATGAAGTGATCATTGCCATTGGGTTATGGCTGTGATCTGAATGTCCATGACTTCCCATGTTCACTGTTGGAAGAGTAACGCCAAAGCAATAGTAAGGAGGGGGGGCACTGGGGGTCTGCATGACCAGGTCTCGCAGGTGGATGGGCTCCTCGCAATAGAATTCTCTTCTGTATAGAAAGACAGTTGTTTTCCACTTTCTACCATGCAAAGACACAGCTAGAAGGTACTGTCAATGACACAGGTAATGTGCCATCACCAAACAGTGAATCCAGCAGGGCCTTTATTCTCTGCCTCCAGAACTAAGAGACATAAAGGACTCTTTCAGTGTATAAGTTATTCATTTTATGTATTTGTGAGAAATGGACTAAGACAATAACTTGCAGGCTTTTCATCAATAATTGTGTTTAAGTTAGTGTCTTAAGTAAAAAAAGAATATCAAATTGTAGTAGGGGGGAATTTGATGGGTGTTCAGGTCAAATTTTGTGAGTCAGATTGCATGTAGAATTAAAAGGGGACACACATCAATATTATAGGAATAGTTGCGGAGACCCTATGAAAGGAACTCAGAGGGGAAATGTTTAGGATGTAAAATTAGGAGATGACAGTGTTACAGATGCTAGTAATAGAGAGACTGACTGACAGAAAGAACAGAGTGTGACTAGTGCCAGAAGCTACAGAGAGGCCAAGTAAAAATAAGAGCTGCATCTGGCAACCAAATTTAGGAGCTGAAAGAGTGTATGTAAAATCTTATCACACATTATGTAAAAACCAAAAGTAGACAAAAGACTAAAGGGCATTGACCCATGTGGGTTGAATTAATTATTTCACTGGAGTGTTTTTTTTTTTTTTTTAAGATACTGTGGTAGTTTGAATATATGTCCCCCAATATATTCAGTGTTTTATTATTTTATAGTTTGCATCTGCAATCACCTTGCTAGAGGCAAGGTCACTGGGGGCCCAGTCTTAAGGTGTGGTGATGGTTTGAGATTCCATTGTAAAGATATGCAAATGCGCCTAGCAGGAGTTCCTGAAGTGTGCTGTGTGACCTTTTGGCCGTAGTTTTGCTCTGTGTACTGTGGTGGCTGGTTGGCTTTTGCTCTCTCTGCTCGGCCCTGTGAAGAGCAGGCTGCTTCTCCTGCCTTTATGGAACTTCCCCTGGATCTGTAAGCTTCAATAAATAATATCCCTTCCTCCATAACTGTGCCTGGTCTGGAAGTTCATCTCAGCGAACCTGAAGCTGTCTGCTACAGATACAGAGATGAACAAAACGCTATGACTATTTTTAGGAGACTTACTTTAAAACTGGGGTGAGTTTGTATGACGGTGAGTCTTAATTGTCAACCTGACAGGATTTAGAATCACCTACAATACAAGCTTGGCTGTGAGGATGTTTCCAGAACAGTTTCACTGAGTGAAGAGACTCATCCTTGATGTGTGTGGCACCATTCTATGGTCTGGGGTCCTAAGTGGATAAAAAAGAGGAAGAGAGTGGAGCACCAGCATTCATTTCCCTCTGCTTCCTGATCAGGGATGCAATGTGAGCAGCTGCCTCAGGTGCCTGCTACCATACAGAGGGACCCTACTCCTACCATGCCTTCTCTGCCATCATGGGCTTACCCTCAAACCACAAATCAAAGCAAGCCCTTCCATCTTTAAATTGCTTTTGTCAGGTACTTTGTTACAAAATAACTATGTGAATAACTCAAACAATGCAGTGAGTGATGGTTTATGAAATTCCAAATGAAGTTCCCACAAGTTAGTAGTAGAGCCAGATGATAAAGTTAGGGTTCTCTGTCTCCAGGCTTAGACCCTTAACCATTATGTAAGACTGTCCTTGTGTGTACGTCATCTACCCTCATTGCAATTCCTGGTGACCAGCAACCACATCTTGCTTTGTGTGATAGCTCTCAAATCATATGCTTAATTTAAGTACTTACTTAGACTTAGATGAATGAATGAATGTTGAAATATATTTAATGGTACCAAATAAATATGCACTTGGACTTAAGAAAAGTACAGCTGGTTAAGTGAGTTGGTTTGAGTATGATACTAATGAGGTTGAGGTCATAGGTACAGCTCCCTCGTGGGTCAGTTCACTTTGCACTGTTTCACGCTCTCAATCTTAAATAGACTTTGTGGCAAATGCACATGCATACACTTGGCCCCCAGGGAACCAGCGAAATAGAAAGAAAGAAAGAAGAAGAGAGAGAGAGAGAGAGAGGGAGGGAGGGAGGGAGGAAGAAAGAAAGAAAGAAAGAAAGAAAGAAAGAAAGAAAGAAAGAAAGGAAAGAAGGAAGAACAATTCCATGAAAATCCATCAGCACTGTGGGACAATGAGCACCTTGAGTAACCTCCATTCTGAGTGGGTTCCTGTATGAAGAATTGCTCATAATCATGGTATAGCCTCCTTGAAGTTGTAATGTTGAAGTCTAAATAGAGGATATGTACCTTTCATATAAGATTTAGTAAACTTAAAATTATTTTCCAAAATATTAAAATTATTTGCCAGAGTTTACAGTGCTTAGGTTAATACCTTTGTTTCACTTAAAATTAATTGACCATCTTTGCTAAATGATGTATTTCTGAATGGCTATTTAGTTGTTATCATATCAAACATTTGCTTTGGGAGACAAAAAAGAAAGGAATGAAAAGAACTTTCTAGAACAAAGTGTTGAGATGAGAAGGTGACAATAGCTTTGGGACAGATGATCCATGGTTTAAATCTTGAATATGAAGCTTATGTTATATGATATTGGATAACTTAGTCTCTGGGTCTCAATTTTTAATTGTTTTACCTGTTAGATAATCTTATGATCCAGATAGGGATGTTCTGATAATCTAGTAAAATATGTGACATCCCTTACATACAGGTGATCTTTAAGAAAGAGAATTAACTCTTTCCTTCTTTGTTTGCCAAAATACCTTCTAGTTTATTCCTCTGAATTATAAGTAGCATGAATAATGAGAAATTATGAAAAATATTGCATTTAAAAATACCTGTGTTTGTTTATTTATTTGTTCATTCATTCATTAATTCATTTATGAGACAGATCAATAGATAGATAGAGAGAGAGAGAGAGAGAGACAGGCAGAAATATAGAGAATGGGCATGCCAGGGCCTCCAGCTACTGCAAATGAGTTCCAGCCCCATGTGTCACCTTGTGAACCTGGCTTACATGCATACTGGGGAATGGTACTCAGGTCTTTAGCATTTGTAGGGAAGCACCTTAAATGCTGAACCATCTCTCCAGCCCCTCCTCCATTTTTATATTAGTATAAAATATGTTTTAACTAGTTAATCAGCATTTCCAAGAAAGTTTGATTTTAGTTATTGAATGTTCTCCATGTGGGTAATATTTGTTCTATAAATTTATAATTTCCTGTAATGATTTTGCTTTTCCTTTCATCAAAGATATATTTTTGGATGTAATATAAATGATATTATAAAGAAAATGATAGACTCTTGGTAGACATACTAATTCTTCCCAAAAGTGATTGTGAATACAGAGCTTCCATGGTACCAACACTCAGTGAGTCTTCTTTGTCATCTACTCTAAAGTACAGAATTTGCTTCATGTCATGTCTATAAAGAACAGACTTCAGAGTCAGGCATTGTGTACCTGCTGGCGTCAGCCACCTTGTTCATAGCACCAATATTACTCTCAAAAAACAGGAAAATTAGCATCTTGGGAAAATTAGATTAACTACAAACTCCCAAGGACAACATGGTGACTCATGAAAGACACAGCACTTGCCCAATAAAGGTTTTTATAAAGGTTTGTAGAGAAGAGGGAATCAACCCCACGAACATCTAGGTTCCAATCTCTGTTTCCAATATTCCCCCGTCCTTAAGCACAAAACACTCATTGTCCTGAGTCCCTTGGCTCTAATTGATATCTATTAATCTATGTTACTCATATTCTCATTTTTATGACTGATGTTGCTCTAAGAACATTTAGCAAAAGAAAGAATAAAAATGTAGCCTGGGGGAAGGATGAAGACAAATACATAAAATAGATGAAAGAATCAGGAAAAAAATATCAAAGGGGAAACATTAAGATGAAGAATTTATGCAGCACAATTTGTCATGAGTTGTATTGCCCAATAAAGAAAATGAAAAGTTTGTGGATTAATATTTTAAACTCCTACCCTGAATTAGAAGCCAGCAAATCAATGCCAGGAACCAGCAAATGTACTTAGCAATTAGTAGGAAGGGGAAGAAAAAATAAGCTAGTTAATCAATTGTGAAGCTTACCTTGGTTCAATTTTGCATTCTGACCAAACAGTTTCAAACTCGTCATTTGCTTTTAAACTGCTAGTGCAACGAGTTTGCTGTAAATAGAAGTACTAATTGCAGACTGGAGCCAAGCACGCACTGCATGCTGTGTGTGTTTGTCTCTTACTGAACAGTTCTGCCAACCAACCTGCTCCTGCTATTCCTACCCTTTCCTTTCTTGGACATAGCTCACTCATTTACTAAACTCTTAGTGTGTACATAGGTGTGGATATGTGGTGTGTGTGTGTGTGTGTGTGTGTGTGTGTGTGTGTGTAGATTCTAATCAATAAATAACAGCATGAGCATTCATTTGAATTTATTCCTACAACTTCAAATCTCATTTCCCCAAATGGGGAAGCCTACTGTGCTAACCTCATGAGCAACTTAGGAGCTGTAACGATTTCATTCTTTCATAGAGAGCTTTTGTTTCTCTTCAGTTTCATGACTTCCCATAAAGTGTATAAATGGATTAGTCATCACACTGCTCTCTTCCACCTCTCTTGTGGCTGAATCACCGAGTTATAACCAAGAGAACCATTTATGGCAGTTTGATGGAGTTGTTGATAACCAGGGTCTGGTATGTCAGGTCTTAAGATGGGTCAACACTGAAAGTTGAGTGAAAATCTAAAAGGCATCTACCTACACGGGTGCTTCCAGCAAGCTCTTGGACCATAAGTGTGGTGAGTTATTGAAAGAATTGCAAAGACACGGTATGCACATACCACGTACTAGTTGGAAGAGGAGATGTAGTAGTCTTTTCTCTGTAAACCTACCTTACTAAAAGTAAATATATATATATGGCTTGTGTGTGGTGTGTATGCATAGATGTTTCCATGTGTGTAGGACGCATCTCTTATGGAAGTCAGGAGTTGATAGTGGGCATCTCTCCATTGCTTTGCACTTTGTTTATTAAGGCAGGATTTCTCACTTGAACCCAGAACTTACTCATTTAGCTAGTCTGGCTAGGCAGCTTAGCCCAAGGATCCTATCTCTGCATCCCAAGAGCCACCATCCCTGACCCATATTTTTATAGGGTTCTGAACTCCAGTATTCATGCTTCTTTACCCATTGAGTTATCCTCCTAGCCTGTAAAAGTAATTTTCTACTGTAGACTAATTGCCACACATGAAGAATGAGGAAGTAGATGGATGAATTAACACCAAGCCTTATTTAGCAATTGCCAGGAAAGGCACCTTTGCCCTATTTATCCATCAGGGGAAAGGTTAAACTTACAAAGCCAATGCATGAATTCGTACTTGTCCAAACAGACTTTTTTTTATTATGATGTGCTGTATTCATCACCCAGACAACCAGTTCCTTGGGAAGGTTATGCCAATAAAATAAAAATGAGAAAAAGCTCAGAAGTCAATATTGAGAGTATAGTATTCAAATCAATTAAAGAAAGTCTGTTGAGACTGTCAACTATTTGACCTGCATTTTGTAGAACTTGGACAGTAGGGAACATGACATCATAGAGATTTCCTTTTGATATATACATGTGCCCACATATGTCAGCTGGATCCAGAGTGAACCTCTTCGTGTTGTTAATATACACAAACCTTGGACATTTCCTTCATCAGTTAAATGCTTTTTTTTTTCTTTAGTCAACTCAGATCACAGAGAGACAATGCTGTCTGAGCACAAAGGAAGACATGGGATGTGAAGATTCTGTCTTTCTGCTCTGTTCAATGGCTGCTGCTAGTGAGAGTCCTTTGCACCTACAACCTCTGTAGACAACAAGGAGGCATCTTTCCCTTTCATATCTTAGTTGCTAGCAAGAAAAATTCAGCTATTCTTGCTTGCTCATCAAACCTAGCCCACATGATCATCCAGGCCACATGTTTATGCAAATGCAATATGGCCTTCTACAATTTTCTTCTTTAATTGGGACCACTTAAGTAATTCTTTCTTCATGTTCCTGCCTCCATTCTAAATAAAGATTGTTTGAGAGGATCAGAGGTATGGGAAGGGAAATTAGGACTGGAACTTTCTTTCTCCTTCCGACCTCATATATACTTTGAGCATGAGCTCAGTCACTGAGCAGGAGAGGGACAGATGGGATCTGACCACTGGACACATGGCCAACTATTAGCAGTCTTCAAGCTTGTGCTTTTAGTTGCCTCTGAGATATTAGCTTTGAAACATTTACAGCTGCAGTAGACAGGTGCATTAAAAAAATGAACTTTGAGGGGTTATTTTGTGACTCTGGAAGTAGATGTAAATTTAAAATAACATTCCGCCCCCCCCAAGCCTACTTTCAGCAGGACCAGCATGTCTATATAGTAACACTTTCGAGAGCGTCTCATGTTCCTTTTATTCCTAGAGTTGATTTCACATCAATGTTCTTAAATACATATAATGAATTAATTAATAATCCATACTTTAAGCAGGTGAAAGCACTTAATTTTATACCCTTTTATGCTTTCAAAGGTAATAAATACCTGTTAATGACCTATTATATTTAGTTATTCCACATTATCATCCTTGCCTGGAAGCAATTCCTCCATGCTTGTCCATTAGCGTCTGTGGTGGTTTAAATGGATGTCCTCCAATAGATTCAGGAATTTATCAAAGTTTGTAATTTACATCTGCAGCATCCTGGCTGGAGGAGGTATCACTGTAGGCCGATCCTGGGGTCCAGTCCTAAGGTGGATCTGAATTCCTGCCTAAGATATGCAAAGTACCTGAGTTCTGCTGGGTTCCTGAAGTGTGCTTGCTTGTGATGCTGGTGGTGTCTTCGTTTTTTCTTTCTCTCTCTTCATGGACCTGAGAAAGAGGGCCAGCTTCTTCTGTCATTATGGAAATTCCCCTGGATCTTCAATAAATCCCTTCCTCCCATAACTTGTGCCTGGCAACCGAGCTTCATAAGTCTACTGTATCTTTTGGTCATTACTACAATGGACTAACATAGAAAATTGCTAGTCTTTTCTGCTTCCTCAGGTCCTACCACCTGGGTAGTACTTGTTAGAGAGATCACCCCTCCTCTGTTCATTTAATTATTAGTCTCTGTTGGCTTTCTCCTTTTTCTTCCTTTGTAGAAGCATTTTGCCACATCCAGAACAGAAGATGACAGTAGAGTGAAGGCACCACGTAGCCTTGGCCACAGGGTTTTCTGGATGTCTTTATCACGGTGGGGTGAATGTTGCCTAAAGTCAGGTGAGATTGAAAATCTGATATCAGCTTCTGTAGTTGGATGTGCAATCTTTATCCTGATGAAAAATTGTACCACAAAGAGATGATGATAAATGGATTAAATTGAACTACTGTGAGATGGGGAGGAGTCAAGAGGCCATTGGGCATTGCTTGGAGCTGGGTTGAGAACCTTCACTAAAGCTAATAGAGTAGACATACTCTATTAGCTGATTTCCATCACACCATGTCTCACCTTATGTCCCCTTACATTTGATCATGTCCTCATTGTTCCTTATCTGTGGATTTCCTTTAGGATATAGTTATCTCCTTTTATATTGTATTTTAAATTTTCATTTATTTATTTGCAAGCAAATAGAGATAGAAAGAAGAGAGACAGAGAGAAACACAGCAGGGTCTCCAGCCACTGCAAACTTCAGACACATGTGCCACTTTGTGCATTTGGCTTTACGTGGGTACTAGGGAATCAAACCTGGGTCCTTTGGCTTTGTAGACAAGTGCCTTAACATCTAAGCCATCTCTCCAGCCCAGGACATAGTTATATCTTAAAATAAATGAAAATCCTTCTCTCCTCTGAGATATTTGAAGCAAATTTTATGACAGTCAATTAGTTTAATTTAGGCAACTCTCCTAGGTGTAAAATCAATCAACTACAAAAGCCCCTATCAGATTTTCAATCTCACATGACAGTGGGCACTGCCATTCCACCATGGCAAAGACAGTCATAACTCTGTGTCTACTTGGTGCTTTGAGATCGCTGCCTACCTCTGCTCTGGATATGGACAAATCTTAAACCTGTGATTTCCAAATGAATTCATGCTTGCAGTAAGAGCCCCCATCCTTTCTTCATCCATGCTACCCATCGTGTGACATTGCTGTCTGGTCAAAGGCCTTTGTAGTTGTAATATTTTAAAGTTAGATTTCTCCCTCCAGCTATCTCTGAGTCCTCAGATGAAGTATTTATACCATTTGTGCTTTTGGTTTTCATCAACCAAATGGATTATTAGAATATTTACATTTAAGTGATTCAGCAATGTGGCTTATTCCCAAGGTCTCATTTGTAGTCCTTTTGGTTCTTTTGAGGTGTAGATCCCATTATCACCTGGAATCCATACTTGATATCTCACTAAAAATTTAAAGTTAAAATAGTTGGAATCTTCTTTCTCTTAAGTATGAAGTTTCTTCTCTGGAATATGACACTGTTAGGTGTTTAGTGGGATTATTTAAGAATTGTGATTAAAACTCAAAGCTGTGAATTGAAGATGCTAATTGTTCTATACTCTAAATGCACAGACTTACTGTTAGGAACTGAGCATTTTCCCTTGGAACCTTAAGAACCATTCCAGCAGAATATACTTTGTTCCATGCCATCTCTTATCGCCTCAGCTTTTCATCTAACTCCATCTCTCTTATATATCAGCCCCTTTTCAGCTATTACTACAATATTCCCCAGGACAAGTCATTTTATAAAGAAAATCTAACTCTGGGGTTTTCTTAGCAAATAGTAACAAACAGTAAAAGAACATAAAATATGGAGAACCTGGAAACTCATATTAGTTGATGGTTTGGACTTTTTAAATCAAGTAGTCAAAAATTAAAATAAAAGCTGAATAAAATAATTTGAGCTAAATCTTCTCTTGCATTCCTTACTTAAACACACTGGTTGAGATCAAAAGCAGTAAAAGGACTAAAGTGCAGACAAGGAAAGAATATGACAAAACTATAAGATCCCTAAAGACAAATCTGTGATGTAGATGACCACTCCCCAAATCACTAATAAATGACTGTATTATTAAATAATGTCAATTGTGGGCTAAAAACTAAACCCCACAGATTGTCTACTTGCTTTTGTAAAGCAGACTAAACTGTGTTGAGTAAGGTTCTGCAGTTATATGGTAGTATTTCAAAAGATGTTGGCTTTGGTTTATATAAAATTTTTCTGGTTTCTGGGCAACAAGTTTTCCACTTAAATTTAAAAAAAGCAATCACTTAAAACCCAGTTTTTTTTTTTTTGGTTTTTTTTTTGTGTGTGTGTGTGTGTGTCCTTTGAAGAAGGGTAAACATCACTGGAGCCTTTTCCAGGTATTTTTTATACAGACATTACATTTTTCCCCAATTCTATTTTATAGGCCAACTATAAGTCAAGCTATTTCAGCTAATGAAATTTGCTTTGATCAGATGAGGCCAATCATCCTTCAAAGCATTGTTGTGTTTTGAAATGCAAGCAAGTACCTAATAAATTGAAGGTATTGCAGCAGCAAGAGATCAAAATAGAGGTTGATGTTTCGTTAGATCACATTAATACCTGCAAACGAATGACGATAAATCAATGCGGAAGTGCTTGTTACCATGAGAGGCACTTAGAGGGAAGGCGGACTTTCTCCTTCCTCTTTCCTCCCTGCCTTCTTACTTCTCTTTCCGCTTTCCCCATCCCCTTCATCTATTGCCAGGTTTTTTTCAAAAGAATTCAGACTACAGAAACAGTGATTTCAGTCCAAATATTCTTTTTTTCTTTTATTATTATTATTTTTTATTGACAACTTCTATACTTACATACAAAATGATATTTCCCTCCCCTCCCCCATTCGACTTTAGAACTCCAGTCTCCATCATATCCCCTCCCTCTCTCCATTAGTCTCTCTTTTAATTGGATGTCACCAAATATTCTTTATCATTCAATAGGCATTTACCAGGCTAAATCTGTCACGAGATAGATAATAAGATAATGGTGCACAAGATATCTAAAAAAGAATCATGATAGATTTTTGTGTTTATAGAAAATGTTTATAATCTCCATCAAATACATATGTATGTATACATATATTAAACATGTATTTTTTCTTTTGAGAAAAGTCATCAAATAATGCTTTCATAAACAGGCAAGTACCTCAGAAATATTCAGATATGGTTTGTCTAAAAAAATGTGTCTTTTCATTCTAGTAGGGTCAGATAATTAGAGAAAATTCTTACACTGCTTTCTTTTATATTTTAAATATTTTTATTTATTTATTTGTTAAATGAGAGAGGTAGGAGGAGAGAGATAGGGACACACACACACACAGTATAGGTGTGCCAGGGCCTCTTGCCACTACAAATGAACACCAGACACATGCACCATTTTGTGCATCTGGCTTTATGTGGATGCTAGGGAATCAAACTCAGGCAGCCAGGCATTATAAACAAGCACCTTTAACTGCTGAGTCATCTCCCCAGGACCCTATACTACTTTCTAAGAAAGACTTTTCTGTTTCTTTTTTTTTTTTTTTAATGACTAGAAATACTGGTTACTTCGTAAGTTATAGGGAAAATAAATGATATACATTACATACATATAGATACATATACATATATATGTATATAATATATATGTATTATAAAGGCATATTGTATCATGCTTACTTAAAGTGATCCAACCTTCCCTCTAGCTTGATTTAGTCAGTTAGTTAACATTACTTAATTAAATAGCATTTTTCATTTCTTTCTTCATTACATAATTCTTTAATTCTGACACTAACAGGGTATCTTCTGATTCAATTTTGACACTGCCTATGGTTAACCCAGACTTGTAAGAAGTTATGGACTCAATATCGCTAAACTGCCCTCATTCCAGACAGTAGCTGTGAATGAGGTCCCCAGAGCTACCTATACTTTTGCCTGGTGACAGATTTGGCAGTTCTTACAACCCCACATCCCTAGGTCAAACATCAGGAGTGTGGTATGCTTATAGTTTCATTATAAAGGATGTAAACCAAGATCAAGCCAGCCAGTGGAAGAGATGCCGCATTAGTTACTGTTCTAGTTGCTGTGATCAAATACCTGAGAAGCAGTTTAAGGCAGAAATCCCATCATGGTGGGGAAGGCACTGAGGCTGCTTTCTCTCATCTCAGTGAATCAGGAAGCAGAAAAGGCGAATGTTTAAGCTTTCTCCTTTTTCTCTTTAAATTCAGTGCAGGACCTCAACCCATGGGATCATGCCACTCACATTCAGAACAGGTTTCCCCCACTCAGTTATTCCTCCCCAGCAACACTTTCATAGACACACACAAGGGGGTGTTTTCCTAATCCCCTAGGCATTTCTTAGTCCAATCCAGTATGATTATAATTAGCCACTGCAAGTCCACCCCTTGTTAGCCTGATACCCGAGCTCATCACTGTAAGCATTACACTCCACCCCAACCCCAAAAGCCTCTGGTGATCCCATAATGAAGATATATTTATTCCGTCTCTAAAACCTCCAAAGTCTTCACAATTCTTGTTCAAAAGCCGCAGTTCAAAGACTGTCACAGATTCAAGGTAATGTTTGAATGGTAAGCCACAACAAAATAAACAAGCACTATTACCGTAAAGAAAGCACACCCATATGTAAGAGCTCCGTGGATGGCAGTGGTGTTTGGCAGCTTCCGTGCTCTTGCTCAGTTATACAACCTTGCAGTGCATTCATATGCTCACCGATGGTTGATTAAATCATTAGTCGTTGTTCGCTTAACTTCATCTTCAGCCATCTCCTTCCCTGAAGGTCAATTGGGAGGTTGAATGTTCCAACCTGTAATCACATGCTTGGTGGTACCTGGTATTTCTTTTTAAAAAATTGTTTTTATTTATTTATTTTTGGAGAGAGACATAAAGAGGACAGAGAGAGAGAAGGAGACAGATAGAGAATGGGCATGCCAGCAGTCTCTCAGCTGCTGTGAACGAAATCCAGATGCATGCACCCCCTTGTGGGCAAGTGCAGCATTGCGCCCTTGTGTTACTTTGCATTTGGCTGAACATGGGACCTGGAGATTGGAACCGGGTTCTTAGGCTTAGCAGGCAGGTGCCTTAATCGCTAAGCCATCTCTCCATCCCAGTACTTGGTATTTCTGCTAACCATTTCCAATTCTCAGTCTATCTAGAGATCCTCCTGTGACTTACCTCACTAGCTTAACCTACAGCATAAACTCTGTATGGTATAGTAGAAAGGGCTGGTTATGAGAAATAAAAGATACTCATATCACTTGGGAAATTATAAGGATTTATATGTTGTGAAATGAGAAGCAAGGACAAAAGACCACACACAACACACACACCACAACACAAACACACACACCACAACACACACACACATGCACTGCATATAATATAAATGCACTGTAGGTAAAGTCCTGGTGCTATTTGTTTTCTTAGACATTAAGGCCTATTTCCTTGGCTGACCCCACTGGAGATTAACACTCCAGGTGTGTAGAAGAAGTGAGGTTGAGATTTTGCTCTGTCAGTATCTGAGGCCCCATGTGGGGGAAACTGGGCCATACCTGCACCCCAGGATTAGGTTAGTGAGTTCTGCTACGAATTCTCAGAAGAGAGCGAGGCAGTGACTGCTATATGGTCTTCATTTTACCCAAGACAGGATCTCAAAGAGGTGAAGCGAGTTATGTATTGCCTTTCATACTTGAAGCCAAAGTAGAAATCCTGCTTTCTAGATAGGAGTTGGATATGGCAGACTTCAGAGCTGGATTTGAGTTGGGGACCTTGTTTTGGTCATGTTCTGAGCAGCCACAGAAGCACTTAGTAGGTACCACATGTGAAGAGCCATTTAACAAATACCTCTTGCTGATGACCATGGTGGAGTATGATGGCTGCTCTCACACTACATTGAAGAGGGTAATCAGTAACGGAACAAGAATTTTCATGCGTTGCCTATTAGACTTTCTAGTAAAAGCCAGTAACTTTAACTGTGATGAAAATGAGGCTGTGATGATAATAGTTTAAAGAAAAAGTTACTGTGGATGCTAAATTTCCTTGTAGTTGCCTTAAAATGTTACCTCTATTGTCTCATTGCTTTTTGCCGCAAAGCTTGGCAGGTAATGGCCTCTAATCACAAATTCAAAGCAGAGTTAAATGGGGCTAAATTTTTCTTTCTGTGTGTCAACATAAAACTGTCATGCCGTTCTTACTCAGGTCCTACACAGAATTTTTAGCAGGTTGATTCTTTTATCCTTCAGGCTAAATAGTGACTTATTAATTAGAGTTTAGAATGCTGATAAGAGACAGTATTTTACACTCCAGAGCTTGTTACTAACTTCTGACAAACTTCCAAAACTTCAAAACGTAAAAATTCAAGTAAATAAGAAAAGAATATCTGTAGCCCTCGAGTTTGCTATCACTAAACATCCCTGCAAGTTCATGAAAAGTTGCAAGGTACATTGGAAATGTTTTTGATGATAGAAATGATTTAAAACTTTCTTAGTAATGTACTAAACAGCACATCCCAGCTGCACTCAGCCTGTGCACCTTTGCCACTTATGTCAATCTTTGACCTGATTACTCTCCTGCACAGAAGCCTGAGAGAAAAAGATGCTGTGCATAATCTCCTTCTGGTTTCTTTGATTCCTTCTCTCTTTTGACCTTATAACCAGATAGTAATAGCCTCACAGTACTTGGTATTTCTGCTAACCATTTCCAATTCTCAGTCTATCTAGAGATCCTCCTGTGACTTACCTCACTAGCTTAACCTACAGCATAACACACTTTCTTCATGGCCCTCCCCTTTTATCTTCCCCTCATCAGTCAGGGATATATGAATACATCTTTTTATCTTCATTCCACATATTCAAAATGATATTCCCAGTTAAAGAAAAAGAACAGTATGCAATTTACTGAAAATAAGGATGTCTTGTAGCCGTTTTCTCAGATTACCTTTATCTGACTCTCTTCATGACACAGTCACTGTGGTTGGTTTTATCTTTATTGGATTTCTACTTGTAAATGATTGCAAAAACATTACCTTCCAAGCATGAAATGATGTGGCCAAAAATGTTGAGTTTTTGGCATAGTAATGCTCTATACATGAAACTGGTCACTGCTACTACAAGTGAAAAATGTCTGATTAAAAGTTGGTCCAGTCACTGGAAGTGACATTAGACTTCTAGTACCTCAAAAGACTGAGCAGCTCTCACTTGCAGGGCCCAAGAAGTGTCACCATGGGTGGCATAAAGGAGTATAAAATACAATCTTGGCTCAGAAGTACCTTGCTGGAGACATATAATGAAGCTTTAATTACAACACAAATAAAAAAAATTAACATGTGGATGCCAAAAATGTTCTGAATCAGTACATAATTTGCTGGAGGTAGGCAGAGATGAGCAAATAACTTATGTAAAAGATAACAGAGAGAATGCCATCTTCAAAAGCTACAATCCTCCTGCATCAGCTAACATACATAGTTGCAGGCACTTCTGTTCATATGGAGGGAAGCAAGTCCACTGGCCTGATATTTGAGTTAAGAGAGGTGAACATTGTGAAATGTTAGCTTTGTTTTTTTTATAATAGTCTGTGTGTTTTGTCTGAAGTTTTCATCTGTGGGGATATCACTTTGTCAGTACTTCAGGAGTGGAGGTATCCACCTGCAGAACAGCACAGGACTGGAAGAACAGGGTTGGAAAAGTGATTTAGAGCTCTGTTGTGAAAACACTGCAATGCATTGGGGATTCCCGAAGAAGCAGTCACCAGCCACTTATCTATCTATGTATATATCTATCATCAGGAACTGACTCTTGGTTTTAGAGGCTAAACAGTCTGAAATCGGAAGGGCAGGTAGGCTGGAGGTCCAGGAAAGAGCCCGCGCTGGTGCTTGTGTGGGAAAGCTGCCTGTTGGAAGTGGCTCTTTTCCTCTGGAAGGGCCATCTTTTCCTATTGACGCCCACAGTTGATTGGATAAAGCCCATCAGCCTATGTAATGTTGTTTGCCTTCTTCAAAATCTACTAGCTTAAGTGCTAATCCCATCCAAAATATCTTCACAGAAACATCTAGAAGAATATTTGCCCAAATATCTGGGTACTTTGGCTTGATCAGTTTGGTGGCACATGCATCTAGAGTTTGTTTGCAGTGGTTAGAGGCCCTGGCACACCCATTCTCTCTCTTTCTCTCTGCCTCTCTCTGTCAAATAAATAAAAAAATAAATAAATAAAATAAATAAATAAACAAATAAATAAATATTACAAAAAGAAAAAAGTCACACTGAGGTCACAAGGGTTCAAACAAACAAACAAAACCTCCCCATGTTCTCTCTCATAGGCAGTTCCTTACTAGAAATAGCTTCATTTGATTGTAAGTTGTAGTAAGCATCAGTAGTATTGGCAAGGAAGTAGAAAGAGGCTGGAAGGCAGTGGAACAGGGAGAGATGAGAGGTGTGCATACTTGACAGGCAAGTGGAGGGACAGAATACAGGGAGTGGAAGGGTCTTGGGGAGCATGGGTGTAAGGGAAGATTTGGGAAAAATTACACAAAACTAATGGAAACGTGAATCAGTACCATAGAAACCTTTGTCTTGGTTAGCTAAAAGATATAATGATTAATCAGTGTGTGTGTGGGGGGGGGGTGAGGGAGAATAGCCTGAGCCTCACAGAGGGTGGAGAAAGCTCAATTCTAAAACCACAGACTCTAACTGGTAAATGCCAGGACCAGAACTGGATTATCCCCCACAGTAAACTACTGGTCAGAGAGACCCATGATATCCCCAAAATAACACAGGCCATTGCCAAAACACTTGGTTACCCACCTGAGCTCAATTGTAAGACACCGCAGGCTGCAGTCACAGGACATTGAGAGACCATGCTGGAACTGAGAAGGAAGCCAGATCCCTGCTGGCTAGCCCTCAGTCTTGAAGAATGCTGTGTGAGCTGCTAGGGCTAATGATTACCAACTGCAAGAACAATAAGGGGATCCTGCAAGCTACAAAATTAACCAACCAGGCAAGGTGTACATACCTGTGCCATGGTGGCACACAGCCCATGTAGGTAATTAACTGCTGTCTTATTGGATATTAAGCCCTTTCATTGGTATAGAATTCGCACCTAATACTGAGAACCAAGTTAGAATCCTATGATATTATTATGCTTATCCCCTTTGATCCATGCTACTTTCACTCTTGGTTGGAGTCTGTCTCCCCCCCCTTCCTTCCTTCCTTTCTCTTCCTCTTTCTTTCTTTGTTTCTTTCACAGACGGCAGTGAATACTGGGGAGACTAAAATCCATCAAGATAAAAAAAAAAAAAAGATAGCCGACTGCCTCTCACAAGATGACTCATCTCCACTACATCTGCCAGGACCCAAGGGACATTACAGAGGGGAAGTGGTGATTTAAACACAAGTGCTGCTCTCATTGCTAGCCTGACAACCTCCTCCAGGGAGATGGAAGTAGACACTGAGGAAACTCAAAACTCGTCAATGCAAAAATTCAGAGGACACAGGGATTAACACTAAAAGAGACTTATAACACACCCAACAAGGCTTAGAAAATATTGCCTAAGAGTGAGTGGAAAGATTTTTAAGAGCTACAGGCTGGGATAGCATTTCCTGAAGCACTGTCTGCCCTGCACAGAGACTGACTAATTCATTCATGATGCCACAGTGAGTACCAATAACCCACCTCAGTGGAATGGAGGTGGATGAGAGAGGATATGCGTATAACCCAATGGAAATATGACCTATATGCAATATGTTCATACAGTAAAGTTTATAATTGATAAAAGAAGAAGAATGCATGAAATCCACATATAAGTTTTACAGTATATAACAAAAGAGGGAGTCTTTGGTGCCTTGGTTTCCATGGTGAAAGATTGCCATTACCTCCATCAAAGGCTTTGTTTGAAAGGGAGAAGAGGCTGTTCAGTGGAAGAAAGGCAGGGTTCTGGAGAGCAGCAGTAGAAATGTCAGCTCTATATATTTTCTTTGTGACCTTATGGTTCAACAATTCCTTGTGACTAACATTAATCTTCACTCAAATGTTCTGAGGCCACGGTTTTTGCTATTTATTCAACTTTTCCTGCTAAAATGGGAAATCAAGAAGTTTGGTCTTTTATCTACCACTGTTGTCCACAGCACCTAAAACTGTATCTGAGACATAGTGGGTATTTACTTTCTATTATCTTAGTGAATAAATGAATGCATGGATTTTTGACTAAGGCAGTACATATTCTATACATGATAATAGGTTATATGTCCTGCTTGACTTTCATTGCTTGCTATTCTAATAGAAAATAGTGATGAAAATTAAGCTGACAACATTTCACTCTTATATTGTAGCGCCACAGAACCAAGACACTTATTAGTAGGAGGAGCTCATCAACAGTGACACACACCCTTGTACACCTGTGCATTCACAAAAACATGCTATGACATATTGCACAGATGCCAATGTTAAACAAGACTTTTGTGAGTTTGGTTTTAAAATATCTTTATAAAACGGCAGTTGACCCCCCTTTTCTGGGCCTTTTACTTATACTTCATGGACTGACCTAATCTTTTCCACCATGTGGTCAGTTTCTCATCTCTTGTGCAATGTTAACTGCATATTGGGACTATTTACTAAAGGTTATGAGTGTAGCCCACATGTAAAAGAAACTGTTTTTGACTCATAAGAAAATGAAAAGTCCTAGTAAGATGCAAATAAAGCCTTTTTCAGATGATCTGGTTTTTTTTTTTTTTTTTTCACTGAGGAATATTGTTTAATATTTTCCATGGTAGAGAAATCCAGCTCCAAATTCCACTGTTGCCAGTAAGGGTTTTCCAAGCCCCAGCTTGAATAATATTCAGCTAACTAAATAACCTTAAGATATGTATATTGAGACCCTCAGTCAAAAAAATTAAAATGTAAGGGACTTTTGTACATAGATATAAGGAACTTTTGTCCCTTGTAAGGGAGGTAAGATTTCGCTGTAGCCCAGGCTGACCTGGAATTCACTGTGTAGTCTCAGGCTGGCCTCGAACTCATGGCTGTCCTCCTGCGTCTGCCCTCCGAGTGCTGGGATTAAAGGCATGCACCACCACACCCGGCTCCTTGTAAGGGAATTTTGCACTTACAAGACAGCGCACTTCCTAGCATTTTGATGCAATTTGCCTTTTTAGGTTCTCGATCTCTGGCTCTCCTGATGAATTTATCTTTGTTACCTGACCAGTCACAGCAAACTCACTGGTGATGAGCCAGCAGCCATCTTAACGTGCTCATGGATTCTGTGGGTCAGAAGCTCAGAGGGCTTCTCTGGGGGTTGGCAATCAGCCGAGGGTGGCTGGAACGACTAGGGCTGGATTCATTTGAAGGGTTTGTATCTGAGGACTGGAGTCATTCACAAGGATTGGTTCAGTGTCTGGCCCTGTGCACAAGTGGTAGCATGAATGAGAAGCTGGCCTAAACTAGGACTGTGGAACACAGCGCTAACCAGCGGCTTTTCCATGTGGCTTGGACTTCCCACAGCATGACAGCAAGGGTTCCCAGGGGGAGTAGCCCCACAAGTTTCCACATTTTGAACCTCAGGGAATCTTTATCCTTAAGGAATGTGGCCTAGTGCAATTAGGTATGTTTGAACCTAGCTGTTCCTCTCTAACCAGCATCAAAGATTTGGGTAGCTTTTTTCTCCTGTTTGCCATTTCCTTCTTTGGTTAATAACTTAACTGTGCTTCATTTGTTTTTCTGTGTAAAGAGAGTCTGGCAAAAGAAAAGCTAGATTTTTACTCCCCACTGTGAGATGAACTTCAGTCATTTTTCAGTATCTTGTTTAAGGATCAATTCTAGGTACCCAAAGGACAATGAAGTCTGCAGATGCACGTGCTTTTTATGCCAAATGGCATATTTGCATGTAGCCTGTAGACAGCCTCCTGTATATTTTCAATCATCTCTAATTATAATTCCTAATATAATGAAAATGCTGTATAAATAGCTGCTATATTATATTGTTTAGGGAATAATGACAAGAAAATACATGTGAACATGTTCAATATAGACACAAACAAAATTATTTTCTAACTGTGCTTGGTTGAGTTTGTAGGTGTAAACCCACGGATAAAAATGATCAGCTGGGGCTGGAGAGATGGCTTAGCAGTTAAGGCGCATGCCTGCTAAGCCTAAGAACGCTGGTTCCAATCTCCAGATCCCATGTTTAGCCAGACACAAAGTGACACAAGGGCCCAATGCCACATTTGACCACAAGGGGGCACATGCATCTGGAGTTCGTTCACAGCGGCTGAGAGGCTGCTGACACAGCCATTCTCTATCTGTCTCCCTTTACCTCTCTATCTCTCTCTGTGTCTCTCTCCAAAACAAACAAACAAAAAAGATCAGCTGTATTTATTATTTGAGGATAAGGTAGGTAAATTTCTAATTTTGCATCAGGAGTTCAGAATACCTCTGGAAAAGAAAGGATCAAAACTGTTTATCACTCCCTGTAATTCCTCTTCCTGTGGTTATAAATTATCAGACTTACCATATGGACCTTGAGTAAGGCACAGGAACGGGCACAGGCAATATGACTCCTAAAATAAAATAATGATGTGTGTAGACAGAGGACTACTGAGCAGATTATAGCCACTGTCTGGAGAAGTAAAAGGGACGTATTTTTATCCCAGTGAAGTTTCTGTGTGACTCACTGTAAAATACTGCAAGATGGAGCTTGGGGTACTCAGCTTTGGTGTCTCTTCTGTTGAACTTTATACTAGGAGAGACAAGGGAGTGTCTCTGGTGCTCTTGACAGAGCGTGGGGATGCAGTGGAGGGTGATGGTAGAAATACAAGCATAGGTATGCAGGACTGATGTCCTGTAGCTGTCAAGGAGAAACTTATCTGGTTGTCTACTCAGGATTACCAGTGACTTCTATGTTTGAGGCAATATCAGGAGCACTGGTTAGTTCTGGAATAATGAGCTTCTGGTGTTAACTACAAATCTCTTCAGTCTTGAAATATACTTCTGAGTTGTAGCTCCCAAGAAATCAATTGGTCTGGGTCTTGAAATATTTCAATATCAGTAGAAAGCCTTGAACATATCAAGGAAGGGGTATAATTGAGTTAGAAAGTGAAAGGTAGAAGTTGGAATGAGGGGGTCTCTCAGATGTTCACAAGGAACCAGGAAAGCAAAGCAAAATCTACCAACCTTAACTGCTATAATAAGGACTGAATAGTAAAACAAAGAAATACAAATGTAAAGTGCCTATCATAGAATTTGGCTTATATTAGGAACCCGAGTTAACACTTATTTACATTTCTCAGCTCTTTCCTCTACCTTGCATGGGAAGAAGGTCTGACAGATCTGACTTTTCGATTCTACCTCCATTCTTTGCTAGTTGTGACCCAGGACCAGTCCTTTAGCCTTTCTGAGACTCAGTTTTTGTCATTAGTGAAATGACTTAACAAGAACTATTTTCTTAGTTTAGTGAAAAATTAAGTTATGGAAACTGAATATAATGATATTTCCATCTCTTTTCTAAATATTTTTATCTTCCATTTTCAAGTGATCAAAAAGCCCATGCCTATTTTATAGTTCCAACTTCTAGGGGAATTTTAAATGCATTCCTCTCTACTATTCCTGATTGGCAGTGGCCGTAACAAGCAGTGTTTTGGGAACACCCATGTTTCCTAGGTTGAAAGTCCCCAAATACCTTTGGCTATCTAAAGGGTCAAAATCACTTCCTTCCTTAATCCAAGGACAAGGTCACCTCCTGCACATTTTAGAATGTGCTGTTTTGAGATTTATTATGATTTTGTTTTCAACAGTCAATTTCTACCTGAGTGCATAGGGTAAGCCTGATATTTTCTACATTGATGTCAAAGATATATTACCTTCAGGACACCAAAACAAACAGGTATCCCACATGGGAAATCCAAGTACACTTTGCAGATACCACAGTCATATTGATGACCAAAATCTGAAAGGTTTCCTATGATCAAAGTGGATGAGCCAAAGAACTATGATCAGTCTCAGTGCTTCCCTGGCACCAATCCCTACTATGAGCTGAAAGTAACTCCACTCCACAAGCAGTGCCCTACAATAGCTCAGACTTAAATTCCCGGTCTGAAAGTCTTAGGCACTTTTAGGGATTTCCAGAGCTCCTCACAAATAGACCAGGTTCTCTTTGTAGCATAAAACTGACACTGATGGGAAATCGGCCTCCCTCCTTTGTCCTAGCTCTTCCCAGACACTTCCCTGAGAGCACAAATGACTGACTGGCATGCAGACACTGTCTTTTTCTTCTGCTGTTGGCTTTAGGGCTTTCTATTTGTATTTTTAAAATTTTATTTATTTATTTACACATGTGTGTATGTGTTT
The DNA here is from genome assembly GCA_036365145.1 of Orientallactaga sibirica. Taxonomy (NCBI): domain Eukaryota; kingdom Metazoa; phylum Chordata; class Mammalia; order Rodentia; family Dipodidae; genus Orientallactaga; species Orientallactaga sibirica. Next base: position 7,798,128 of record JAEOAD010000019.1, on the reverse strand, counting down.
GTGTGTCAGTGTCCCAGGGTCTCTTGCCACTGCAAACCAATGTCTGTTTGGCTTTCTGTAAGTAGCTGTTGAATTGAACCTGAACTTGGGCCAGCTGCTTTGCAAGTAAGCATTTTGTTACTGCTGAGCCTTCTCTCCAGCCCTTAGTTTTCTTTTATAATGTTACTTTTTTACTTTTCTTATTTATTTGTGTGTGTATGCATATGTTTGTGTGTGCATGTATGTGTATATGTGCATAATGGATATGGGTGTATGGGCCTGTGCATGTCACTACATGCATTTGGAGGTCAGAGAACATCACCAGTGTATTTATTTTATTTTTTTTTTTTTTTGGAGAGAGACACAGAGAGAGACAGACAGAGAGAGAGGGGGAGGGAGACAGATAGAGAATGGGTGTGCCAGCAGTCTCTCAGCTGCTGTGAATGAAATCCAGATGTGTGCTCCCCCTTGTAGGGCAAGTGCAGCATTGCGCCTTTGCATCACTTTGCATCTGGCTAAACGTGGGACCTGGAGATTGGAACCGGGTTCTTAGCCTTAGCAGGCAGGCGCCTTAATTGCTAAACCATCTCTCCAGTCCACCAGTGTAGTTTTTTCTTTCCATACACCGTCTTTTGAGACTGTGTCTCTGGGTGCTGGCTGTTTGAGAGCTTCTGGATTTTTATGGCTCTGCTTCCTATTATCTTTGCATTGGGATTTACTTGGGTGCTGAGGAGGACAAAACTTGGGTCACTAGACCTGCAAGCAAGAGCCATCTCTCCTCACTCCCAGCTTTAGGACTTCCTTTCTTACTTCTTTCCTTCCTTCCTTTCCTTCCTTCCTTCCTTCCTTCCTTCCTTCCTTCCTTCCTTCCTTCCTTCCTTCCTTCCTTCCTTCCTTCCTTTCCTTCCTTCCTTTCCTTCTTTCTTATCTTCCTTTCTTGGCGAGTGCATGTGTAGTGTGGTGTGTGTGTATGGTGTGGTGTTTGTGGTGTTTACATTGCATGTTTGTGCCCGTGTGGCACCCCATGCTCTTGCCTGTGTTGGGGTGCACTCACCTACAGTGACCAGTGTCCAGCTCTATTGTTCTTTCTCCATTCTTGTTCTAAGCCAGAATTTCTTTGTAATCCTGGAGTTTGCCAGGTTTTTGTTTGTTTGTTTGTTGTTACTTCCCATGATTACTGAGTCTCTGTTCCTCCAAAGGATTTGGGTAACAACAGATAGGGCCATGTCCAGTTGTTTACATGGGTCCTGGGAATCAATATCAAGTGGTCTCTGAGGTTTCTTTAGATGCTCATGTTTACACAGGAAGTGCTTCTAACTGCTGAGCCATCTCCCCAGCAGGGTTAAGATTTTCCAAATGATGAAATGAAGAGTGATGCTGTAAGTGAGGTATGAAAATGACAATGATATGACTGATGTTGTCTTGTATTGTGAGTAGATAATTTCATTATCTTGGTCTATTACCTAGATTATTCTTCTAGTTACAGATCTCAGATAATAGAAAGAAGAACAATAGTACACACACACACACACACACACACACACACACACCACAGAGTACACATCTGCCTGCTTCCTCAGTCTTTTCTTTTTGACACAAGGCAACATGCTTTAAGGGGAAGCCCTCTGCAGGTTGTTTTGGAGCTCTCATATGTTATAATGTTCTGCTGGAAGTCTCCAGTATCCCACAGAAAAGGTTCTGTCAGTTTTTACTCTGCAAAGAGGAATTGGAACCATGAGACCAAAATGCTGCTAATAGTGGTGGGAGGTTCAAATTTATCATCTGCCTGAGTCTTAGGAAGGCAACCTGGGATCACTGAGAGAGAGAGAGAGAGAGAGAGAGAGAGAGAGAGAGGAATCAATAACCAAGAAGGAGACTTCTGTTTAAGATCGTGGCGTAGGAATCACGCAAAAAACAAAAACAAAAACAAACAAAAAACCCCCCCAAAAAAACAGCAAAATACACTCTTCTACTAAAAAGAGAGGTGTATAGTAAATTATCAAGCACAGCAGAGAAGTAGGAGAGACCCAGAGCGTCTAGAGCCACAGAAGCAGGCAGAAGCGGCTCCAGCAGTGGCTGCAGCCGCCGGCTCATCTTGAGCCGCAGGAAAAAAAAACAACAGGAGAGGGGATTTTCCACTCACACAGGCCTCCTTGCAAACTCAAGAAATGTGGAAGAAGGACAGCAGAGACCAATGGAGCAGCTTGTGAGGAAGAAGATCGTAAGGACAAGTGGGAGGACTTCAGCCTCCACCTACAGCCTCCCCTTCCCTGCCTCCAGCACAAGTGCCAGCAAACACCAGAGACCTAGGGAAGGGAGCTCACCTACCCAGCACCCTGCACAATCAGAGCAGAGACCCAAAGACCCATGGCACAGCAAGGAGGGACCCAAGTGGCTGTGCAGCCTAGCTGAGATCAAAGCCATCCTACAAGGTAATTGTGATCACACTAGGTCAGTACCCACCAAATAAGTCTGGTATATAGGCTTGAATTGGAAGGGCTAATTGCACCGTCCATGTCAGGTTAAATTATATGTTAAATCTGATGGATGGTCAGATTTGACATTCTTCAATATGCTATATTTCACAGTCCTGCCACCAAACAGAGATACAGCCCAGCAGGCCAGTGTCCCTGCCCTAGCCTTTCTGAGCCCCTTGAGTGTCCTCAGTACCACTCTGTGGCCCTGCCCCTGAGCAGGGATACAGGCCAGCAGGCCAGTATCCCCACCCTAGCCTTCCTGAGCCCCAGGCACGATGTCTGTTCCATGCCGCAGTCCTGCACCCCAAGCAGGGAATTTAATAGGTATAGGCCCTCTTGTATCTAACTATTGGTGGGAGCTTGATATTGGAGAGTGGGCTCGTTTTTGGAAAAGAAGGAAGAACTCATGCAATCTCAGAAAGATAAGCATTGCATGGTCTCACTCATCTGTGGCTCCTAATTTGTATTTTCCTGAGATGCTGACATAACTAATAAATATCTCAAGGACTGGACAATGGGGATGGTGTGGTGTGAGGGCAGGGAAAGGGGGAGCAAAAAAACTGGACCCAAATGGAAATGGTACCATAAAATCCTAGGTCCTGAAAGACATACTAAAAGGTGGAACCTGCATCAGGTGCTTGGAGAGAACGCCTGAATCACAGGGGCTGGGAGAGGGTATGATGAAGACTAACCTCAATCTTCTCCTGTTTCTCTCTGTATCGCTCCATCTTCTCTGTCTTCTCTCTTTCTCTTTCATATTACCTATGCTTTTTCTTCCTTCTTTTCCCTTGGCACTGACCTATAACTCCCATGTGGTTAACATCCACAAGGAGCTGTTGATCAGTGAGACTTACAAGGTTTCCCAAAAGAAGACAGACTTCTGTCAGAGTACTTGATGACCCACCAAAGGTTATTGGTAAGACCCTACTGCTGAAGACACTGTATGCTGTTGGGACAGAACATGGAGAGTCAGTCCCCAGAGAGTTAGCTTGTCTTGTGCCAGAATGTACTACCTAAGTGACTGGGGGAAAACAACCAACATCTGTCTAAGCAACTCATGGTCTAAGCTACTCAGCAGCAAACAACCTGACGTGATGATCACACAAAGGCAATATTGGCACACAGCCATGGTGGGTTACCAACTGCTCTAGATTTGGCTAATGGATCTGCTTGGTGGAATGGAACCCATACCTGGAAATGGGAAACAAGTCAGAACCATATCCAAAAATGAGCTCGCTCTCCAATATCAAGCTCCCACCAATAGTGGGATACAAGAGGGCCTATGCCTATTAAATTATCTCTAAAATAATAATGGTTATCCATGTATCTTGCACTGACCTCACTCTCCATTGGAGAATCTGCTTCTTTCTTTCAGATGGATGCATATCCTGAGGAGAGAATCAGCCCATCACACCTCAACAGGGCACCAGCTGGAGCCATAGAGTTATAGGAGAAATGAGCAAGAGTGCTGCTTTATGGGTGAACCTGGTACCAGCACAAGGGCGAAGGAGATAGACACAAAGAACACTCAACCCCTACCAAATTAGACATCCAGAGACACAGAGACTCACAAAACTTCGTCACTGAAATAGACCTAAAATGAACCCAACATGGCTCAGGGAAATTCGCAGAAAAGGGAGTGGAAAGACTGTTAGAGCCATGAGTTGGGTCATTATACACAGAGTCGTTGCCTCTCCCACATAACTGATGGCTACCCCCCATAAGGCAAGACCCACATTACCCATGGGGGAAGAACAGGGAGAAGGCTAACAATGGTACCATCATGGCTGTATATATACTATACACATAACTAATAAAAAAATTTTTAAAAATAACCGCGAAGGAACCAATAGGCAGGAGTCATGTGCAGAAGCTTACCAGAGTAAAGGAGGCAGTGGCAAGTGTCAACATTTGCATTTGGGTTCAAGAATCCTGTTGGAAGGGATTATATCAGGCAGACATGTCTGTGTATTGGCATGCATGAGAAAGTCTCATGTCAAAAGCATGACAATGTGGCAGCCTGCAGTAAGTAAATAAAGGGTTAACTAACATCCCTCCAAGCAGGGGAAGCATAAGGGCAAGTGCAGTGACGCAAGCAGAGCGGAGCATGCCTAGAACAACGGGGTGGACACACGCTGTACCAACACTCTAAGAATCTGAGGTTATTTGGTTTGGACAGAGAGACACAGGGACCCATTAGGGTCCCAGCTCGGGCAGCTATGTAAAGATGTAACTTGACTTGCTCTGTACATCTCCATGTGGGCCATGCTGGACAATAGGCACAACTTTCAAGGTATTCAGTTTGCTCTAAGAAAAAGTGTGTCCAGCTGGAGAGATGGCTCAGCTGTTAAGGTGCTTACCTGAAAAGCCTAACGACCCACGTTCAACAGTAACCACTTAAAGGCAGATGCACAAAGTGGTATATGCATCTCGAGTTGGTTTGCAAGTGGCTGGAGGCCCTAGTGTGCTCATTCTCTCTCTCTCTCTCCCCCTTCTCCCCCTCTCTGTTCTTGCAAATAAATAAATAAAAATACTTTTTAAGAGGGCTGGAGAGATGGCTTAGTGGTTAAGGCGCCTGCCTCCTAAGCCTAAGAACGCTGGTTCCAATCTCCAGCAGTTCCAATCTCCAGGTCCCACGTTTAGCCAGATGAAAAGTGAAGCAAGGACACACACACATCTGGATTTCGTTCACAGCAGCTGAGAGGCTGCTGGCGTGCCCATCTCTATCTGTCTTCCTCTCCCTCTCTCTCTGTCTCTCTCCAAAAAAATATTTTTTAAAAAATTAAAAAAAAGAAAAAATGTTTCATAAAGATGTAATGGAAGATCTAAGAAGTCATACATTTTTTTTTTTTTTTTTTTTTTTTTAAGTTTTTTTAAAGTTTTTTGAGGTAGGGTCTCACTCTAGTCCAGGCTGACCTGGAACTCACTATGTAGTCTCAGAGTGGCCTTTAACTCAAGGCAATCCTTCCTCCTACCTCTGCCTCCCGAGTGCTGGGATTAAAGGCATGCACCACCACGCCCGGCTAGAAATCATACATTTTCTGTCACCAGAGGTATTTGTTCATAAAGTGAAAAGTCAATTACCATGGGATGTTAGCATAGGAAACAAAGTTGAAATAATAATTTATGGACTCCCCCTGAATCTGGAAATCCCAAGTATACTTTTTTTTACATTTAACTGTGTGATTGAACATTTGTTTGTTAATTGTGAAACATTTGATTCGCCATGATGAACAAAGCCCAAACCCAATTTTTTGTATGTGAAAGTTAAATACTGACTTGGGTAATTTAGCCTAAAAATGTTAGTCATTTGGAATGTGTAATGGGATTGCATTTTACTTGGCTGGTTTTCATTCTGGTCCATCCATTGATGAGTGGTGCAAAACTGCTAGAACTGGTCCACACTATCTAGTGAGAATTCACTGTGAATATCTCTTTCCAAATGTTGCATTCATAGGCTTGCTGCTATCCTGAAGATGGCTGCAGTGGGAATATTTATACCATAAAAGCAGCAGACAGTATGAAGTGGCAATTAGGGGGACTTTTCAAACCTGCTGGAGAGTCATGTCTTAAACAGTTATCAGTAGACCCATTTCAGGAAACCTACACTTTCATGTGAACCCAATCAATATATACAACAGATAAAGAAGAATGAAGCCAGAGGACTGGGGCCCTACGTCATATGCAAGTACCTTTCCCCCTTGTCACTCTGATCTTTCCTCCATAAAAGAGTCTGTGGCGCCACTGTGACACCCTACAATGCCATGGGATTTAAAAACCTCTGGAAAAATAGTCTTTCCTCTCATATCATGACTATATTCTTTTAACTATTACTTCCTTTTTCCTAGGTCTAGGAATACAGACATAAAACAGCAGGGTTTCCCTTAGTTTTACGAGATTGTTTTCAAATGGAATGCCAGCAGGATCAGTTTGGGAACATTGGAAATATGATTCCTATAAATACAAGAATTGTGCATAGAAAACAGTGAGTGTTTCCATTTTAAATATTCTTAATAGCATTGGGAATTTTCTCTTGTAGAGATACCGAGCCAGCCCTATGCACACTCATGAGTTCATTTGTTATAAAGATACCCCACTTCCATGAACACATTACATCTTTTTTTCTCTATTTTAGACTAAAAACTTGATTTCTGAGGGAATAATATTTGATGGAATATTATAAAGTGTGGTGAATGGGGGCCATGGAGAGGAAGGTTTAAATGACCAACAGACCATTGAGTAGCCTTCTAATAAGGTGAACACATTCTCTCAAGGAGACTCTGCCCACTGGCTTTTGGTGCTGCATGGCATGTTTGTTGACATTCCTGAAAGAGGTCACAGGGTGATCATGTGGTCTGTTGGTCACCTGGAACAGAAGTCCAGGCATTGTCATGAAATGCTGTAGGGTGGACACAAACCAGAGAATGAGGCAAATAAGCAAGGTGACCACAGCAAACCATAAATCAGACTCACTTATCACTGACTATAGAATTCCTTCTTTTCAAAAAAACTGAAATGATTTTGTGTGCATGTACCATGTTTCAATATTTTCTCTGAAATCCCTCTTGTGTTCTGAGTCTCCATTTCTTTTACTCTTACCCTTCCCATTTTCCCCAGAATGATTCAAGCTCTATGTATTTCAAGATCTTCTAATTCCATCACCTTTCTCCCTGACTTTGTTCCCCAATTTCCCTTTTATTAAGTTCTCATCTTCAGAGGGAGGAACAAAGTTATTTTTGGTTAGACTGTAGTCCTTATCTTTACCTACACTCTTTCCTTTCCCCCTCTCTTGCCAAGCTTTCCTCTTCACTGTGCCCTTCAGACTCTGAGTTGGTTTTGGATATGGTGCTTTCTCACGTGCCTCTCTAACCACATTGCTGTGGGTGTTGTTTCCTCCGCCAAGTTCCGTCCCTGCCTCCCTCCTCTCCAACCTGCTGCCATCGTCTTATTCCAGCTGAGGCTAAGCATTTATGTCTTGCCTTACATCTGTGCTTTCCCCCTTTAAATTATCTACAGCAAAGATGGTTTGTATTTGTACTAGAGCTTAGGACACCTTACAAATGTTAGATAAATATCACCAGATGAAAATATAATGCCAATTTAGGTCTTTTTACAGTTACAACAATAAATTTAGCTTCTTTGCAAATGCAAAGAATAATTTAAAATGTTTCCAAATAATTAACAAAATTAATTAAGATTTATGAGTAGTAAACATTACTTTCTTCTTAACCAGAAGAGATCAGAAGTAGGGACTTGACTGATTACTTTGTGGTAATCCACAGGGACATGCAAAGCAAACCACTATTCATCATGTGATGCCATTTTGCAGTGTGCTGGAGAAAGTGGGTTATTTCTCATCATAACTAAAAACTCTAGGTTCAAATTTAACTTTTCAGATTCAATGATCTGACACCTAGTGTTAGATTTGAGTACTGCTAAATATTCCATTTGAAGCTTAGATGCCAAAGCCTCCATCTTTTATTTCACTGAACTTCTTAATATAACTTTCAGATTTATTCAAATCATGGTATGGTCTCAGAATAGATTTGGCTTACCTGGAGCTCAAAATGAACAATGGAACAGGAAGTCAGGAAGCTGAGGTCCAGTCTGGTTGAACTAGCTCCTGTGACCTTGTGCCATTATTTTTCTCTTTGAGTCTGAGTGTCCTCACTATTAAAATAAAACACTTGTTAGTTGGACATGTATTCTTTCCCTAAAAACTTACGTTGTTACAAGGTATAATAAAGAATGAAAATTTAACTTTGATGATTTCTAGTAACATCCGCTAGTGGAGCTACTATGATGACAACATACGTGTTTGTGGTGTCCAGTACTGTAGCTGCAGTGGCCACATGCAGCCATCAAAATGTGGCTAGTGCGACTGAAGAGCTAAATTTAAATTTAATTTAATGTAAGATAAATTGAGATTTAAATAGACACATGTGGCTAGTGGCTTCAGTCTTGGGAAACACATTTATAGAGTATGGAACCATGGGGCATTATGGATGGATTTTGTGTTGTTTAAATCAATATACTTAATTTACTTTCCATACTTATTGGCTTTATATTGAACCTGTCACTTCGCATTCACATTGCATGGAATTTACCATGCGAGTACTATAATTATGTTCTTTCTCATGGGTTCAGCTGTGAGATGTGGCTCAATAAGATTTAGAAAGGAATTTTTCTGGTTAGCAAGTAAGGATTGAATAAAATCACTGAGAACATGTTGTCATTCTTGGTAAAGATAAATTTCAAAGCCTATCCCCTATAGTTATTTTCTGAGCAAATGTTTTGCATTTGAGAATTCAGATTTTTTTGTAAGCACAAAGATAGAAATATGTCATTTCTTACTTATGAAGATAGTTTATAGATTATATTATCTTCTGTTCATTAATAAGTCAATAAAAGATAAAATATTTAGACAATTTCATTAAATGCTATCTAGCTTTCTTAAATTTCAGACTTTCTGTATGATAAGAGTGTGGTAAGAGTAGATGATATAAGTAAAAGAAACCCAATGCTATCTACAATGAATATATCCCCAAATTTTGGAAAGAAATTTACCTAGAAAACACAAGTTTTTCTGAATATAAACCTTATTTAATTTTATCTATTCCCTATTACTTATCATTAGATGTATTTTCTTTTATGCTTTTGTGGTTGAAATTAAGCTTCCTCCACTAACTCTTTCCTTAGCATGGAATCTTTACGATTTCTTCTATTGCCTTCATCAAAAAATTTAACTCCTGCTGGGCATAGTGGCACATGCCTTTAATCCCAGCATTTGGGAGGCAGAGGTAGGAGGATTGCCGTGAGTTCAAGGCCACCCTGAGACTACATAGTGAATTCCAGGTCAGCCTGGGCTAGAGTGAGACCCTACCTTGAAAAACCAAAAAAAAAAAAAAAAAAAACAAAACAAAAAAAACAAAACCAAAACAAAACAAAACAAAAAAAAAAAAAACCTACCAATGACTCAATAGCACATATGCATAAATATCAAATATATTCATACACATTATATATTCATACAAATAATATTTTAATAAGGACCACAAGGTGCTATGAACCCCTGTTCTATTTTCAGAAAATATGATTGTTTTATGAGAAATTAAGCATTGTCATTGTGATTGAGTCCAACTCTAAAAATTGGTGAGTTTCCTTTTCCGTATATACTCTAGCTTATAATGAGTACACTCATACCTTATTCTACCATCATTTTTGGAAAAGGAGACATTTGGTATACCTATTTGTATTTTATCACATAAAAGATATGAGCTGCCTCTGCTCCCTGACTATGTCAAGGAATCACAATTTGGAAATCATTTTCTAAGTGTGAATCCAGTAACTTTGTATCAACAAGTGATAAACATTGCAAGTGGAAATTCAAAATCCTTAGTAACAAGCATTTCGGGGTCAGAATATTGTTTCTAACACTGATCTATTCGTATACTCATTTGCAATATGCCTTTGCAGATCCTGCTTAAGTGCCCATGGTCCCAGAGTAGCTAGATTGGTTCTATAAATGTCCAGTAGATGGCAGTCTATGCACTGGTATTCATAGAACATAGAGGTTGCATGAGGTTGCAAGGCAATTTAAAATTGCTGCTTCATTTTCAGCCTTAGCCATAAGAGAACACACATTTGCTCTTTTTGTTTCATCGTTTTGAGAAAGATTTTGACACAATCAAAAACCAAAATACTTTATGGGCTGGGGAGATGGCTTAGTGGTTAAAGCACTTACCCGCAAAGCCAAAGGACCCAGGTTCAATTTCCCAGGACCCACATAAGCCAGATGTACAAGGTAGCACATGCATATGGAGTTCATTTGCAGTGTACCCATTATCTCTCTCTCCCTCACTCAAATATATAAATAAAAATAAAATACTAAAAAATAAAATGCTTTAAATACCCACAGACATTGGATAATAAATGCAACACTTTCTATAAATTTTGTTGATTTATTGAAGAAGAGCATACTGTAAGGTGTAATGTACAGTCCAGATGCTACTATTAAATGTGGCCAGTATATACTGGGTGATGTTTTGTCTTCCTGGATGTTTCTTTTCCCATTGAAAACAAAACTTCTGGGCGATATAGGAAGTTACTACAACTTGGTTCTGAAATATCCTTCTAAAGGCCCACGGTAAAGACTTGGTTCCCAGGTTGGCTCTATTGGGTTGGGAGGTGGTGAAATCTTTAACAGGTAGAACTTAGTGGGAGAAGTTCAGTTCATTGGGGGTATGCCCAAGAAGAGGCAAAGGTAAGAATTGTTGGGGACCCGACTCCTTCTCCTTCCAGATGTCATGGGGGGGGGGCTGCCATCAGCCTAAAGACATAGGTCACCTATTCATGGTGTGTAACTTCAAAAACAGAGACAAAAGGTTATTATTAAATAATAACATGCCTTCCATATCTGTGGGGGGTGGGTGAGAGAAAGAGAGATACATAGAGAGAGTGATGATAGATTGATTTTTCTTTAAGGGAGAGTAGGTTCATAGGGGACTTGTGGCTTTGTGGTTCCTCTGGTTTTTTGTCCAGATAAAGAACCTATTCCTGGGGCTGGAGAAATGGCTTAGTGGTTAAGGCACTTCCCTGTGAAGCCTAAGGACCCAGGTTCAATTACCCAGTATCCATATAAGCCAGAGGCACATGATGGCTCATGCGTCTGGAGTTCATTTACAGTGGCTGGAGGCCCTGGTGTGCCCATTCTCTCTCTCTCTCTCTTTTCTCAAGTAAATAAATAATATATATATATATTTTAAAAAGAACCTATTCCTCCCACTGGAAGACAGCAAGAGGAAGAGTGGTTCATAAGGTTAGAAATGAGTACCTTAAAGGGGTCCCAAGATAGTGAGGTTGCTGAGTTAGGAGAAGGTTAAGGACAGACCTTTCCTGAATGAAGAACTAGGAAGGGATCAGGTGGCATCTCTTGACTGAAGATGTGAAGAATGTGGCATGGTATTTTCATACAACAACAGAGAAGGTAAAGGAGCTCAACTAAGCATGAGCTTTCACACGTGGTGCTGCTCAACTCTGAATGGTCTTTCCCATCTGCTTTTCACTGTCCCATGTTGTCAGTCTTTGAGTCTCACATTCATAGGAAATATTCTTCTGTAGATAAATGAATGGATGATAACACAGAAAAACTAATATCTCAGCCCCAATAATTAGAAGATAAAAATAGGGAGCTGGAGAGATGGCTTAGCGGTTAAGATGAATGCCTGTGAAGCCTAAGGACCCCTGTTCGATTCTCCAGATCTCTCCTAAACCAGATGCACATGGTGGCACATGCATCTGGAGTTCGTTTGCAGTGGCTAGAGGCCCTGGTGCACCCATTCTCACTGTTTCTCTCTCTCTTTCTCTTTCTCCCTGTCTCAAATAAATAAATAAAAATAAAATCTTGAAAAAAAAGAGGTACCAAATGTAACCATGGATGTGGTAGGAGAGAGCTTTCCCCTGGGAAGGTTAGTAAACTCTTTTTTTTTTTTTTTTTTTTTTAGAGAGATAGAGAGAAATGGAAAGAGATAGAGACAGAAACAGAGAGAATTGGTGCATCAGGGCTTCAGCCACTGTAATTGAACTCCAGATGCTTGCACCACTGAGTGGGCATGTGACCTTGTGCTTGCCTCATCTTTGTATGTCTGGCTAACATGGAGTCTAGAGAGTCAAACATGGGTTCTTGGGCTTTGCGCAAGTGCCTTAACTGCTAAGCCATATCTCCAGCCCAAATGTTAGTAAACTCTTGTTGCCCTGGGAAATGCTATGGAGTCTCTGTGATCAACTATAAGCAGGCAGGAAACTCAGGATGAGGATTAGGGGGCCACTACAATCTTCTCGTGTACACTCCAAAGAACTGAAATTAGGCATTCCAGGAGATAGGTACTTGTATTTTCATGTTTATGGAACCATTTTTCACCATAGCCAAAAGCAGCCCACAGTATCCATGGGTGGATAAAAAGATAAATAATATGCAATAAATGTAGACCAAGGAACGTTATTCAGCCTTAAACAGACAGGACATTCTGACATGAAACATGGATGACCTTAAAGACATAATAATCAGTGAAATAAGTTAGTCTCAGTGGGCCAATTACAGTATGATTTCAAGTACATGAAATATGTGTCGTAGGAAACCTGGCAGAAACAAGAAGCTGAATAATGGTTGTCAGGGCTGAACTAAGGAGAAGTGTGGAGTTGTTTAATTAATACAGATTTTTATATTTGCAAGTGAAAAGATACTAGAGGTTTGTTGGTCACCAATATGAACATACTTAACGCTACAACAATGTGATTATACTTAATACTGCAATGTGGTGACACTTAATACTATGAATCATATATTTAAGTGATTTAGAATGAAAAAAAATTATCTATTTAACAAGTAAATGAAGTATGAAAAGGCACGGAAAAACAGGTCAAGAGTAGATTATACTGAGAACAGTGCTGAGCTGGCACCTGGAACTTTCCTTGGGTCTGAGACCCCCACTTGTAATTGAGTTTTTGCTTACATTTAAGGGATTGAAGTATTGTTAGCTGTCTCTTCTGCTACAAGGTGAATTGGGTCTTGATCTTACACAGTTACATTCCAGCTTTGTTAATTGGGGTCTTGCATCTCTTAAAAGGCACTGGCCTGCTGCCTTTGGGGCTGGAGTCCTGTGCCCTTATAGTCCCTTCTCTTGTAACTCATTCATGTTGCTGAGCAGGGCTGAGCATTGTAACCCAAATTACTGCCAGTTGACTTCCCTAAAGATACCTCTTGCCCATAGTCTTGTGTTACCTAGCACTCTCCCTGTTTTAGTACCCAAAGTCCTGCATCCTGAAAACTCATCAGCCATGGGAACAGTTGGTCACTCTGTCTGTTATTGTCCTGTGTATCTTGGTGCGTTACTCTAGTGTCTGTTCCATGAACCTTGGTGGAGCCAAAGGTGAGACTTGCTAGAATGTCCACCACATAGCTGGAGGTGGAGGCAATAACCAGAGCCATATGCAAAGCGGCTTGCTACAGGAGAACACAGAGAGGATGAGGAAAACCTGTTTTGAAAGGTACTGAAGTTCAAAATGGGAAGCTATGATGAGGAAAGTTGGTGTTAAGAGCAACCATTTAAGAACTATGCTAAGATTTTGCACAAAAGAACATATTTGATCCTTAGACTTATACAATTAGACATTATGACTCTCACCATTTTACAGATGGAAAAGTTCAGACTTGGTGACATTAGACTTTAAAAAATTTTTTTTATTATTTTTTATTTATTTGTGGAAAGAGAGACAGAGAGAGATAGACAGACAGGGAGAGGGAGACAGAAATGGACACATCAACAGTCTCTCAGCTGCTGCGAACGAAATCCAGATGTGTGCACCCCCTTGTGGGCAAGTGCAGCATTGCACCCTTGCCTCACTTTGCATCTGGCTAAACGTGGGACCTGGAGATTGGAACTGCTGGACATTGGAACCAGCGTACTTAGGCTTAGCAGGCAGGTGCCTTAGCCGCTAAGCCATCTCTCCAACCCATTAGACTTTTAATTCAGGTCACCTGAGATTAACACTGTGACCCTGTGGTGTTCTGAACGTAAATGTATGTTCACCCGTAGACTCAGGTATTTTTGCTTAAGCTTCCTACTTAGTCTTCAGCAGATGGAGCCCTGCTGGAGGAGGTGTAACTTGAGGCGAATATTGAGTCCAGCCCTATTAGATGTTTTGTGAGTCAGCTTGTGCATACTGGTGTGGGTTCTCTCTTTCTGCTATGGATGTATCCTGAAATGAGCCAGCTTCTTTCTGCCATGACAAAGCTTCTCCTGGAATCTGTAAGCCTGAAATAAACCCCTTCTTCCCATAAGCTGTTTCTGATCAGACATTTGTCCCAACAACATGACAGTAACTACAATAGACCCTGAGAGCTTTTTTTTTTTTGGTTTTGCGAGGTAGGGTCTCACTCTGGTCCAGGCTGACCTGGAGTTCACTCTGTATTCTCAGGGTGGCCTCGAACTCTGGGCAATCCTCCTATCTCTGCCTCCTGAGTGCTGGGATTAAAGGCGTGCGCCACCACGCCCGGCTCCTGAGAGCTTTTAAAACGATGTACTTGGTCCTATGCTTTGAAAATCTAACTTAATTGGCTTATAGTAGGGTGGGATTAAGCAATGGAATTCTTACAAACTCAGTAATCTATCTGTCTATCTATCTATCTATCTATCTATCTATCTATCTATCTATCTATCTATCTATCATCTATGTATTGGGTTTTTGAGACATTGTACCACCATGTAGCCCAGGCCATATAGCCATGGTGAGCCCTGTAACTCACAATGTAGCTCAGGCTGTCCTCAAACTTGTAATCCTTTTATATCATCCTTTTATGTGATGGGATTACAGGTGTGTGCTTCTATGCCAGTTACCAGGGCGATTTTAATGTGTAACCAGAATTTAGGACCACCATACTAAAGCCTGGTCTTCCAATGGCTACTTGATTTCATCTTCTTGAAGGCAAAAATAGATGGAGAAGGGCAAGTTGCAATCTAAAAGCCAAGACGAAAACATTGAGAAGAGGCTCCTAGCTGATCACCTGCACAGCTGTATGCTGTTACTTAATGTGTTCCCTACTCACCATCAGTGACTCACACAGATTTAGATAATATTGGTCATGACCAATGCCAATGGGCCATTTATTAGTCTCTTGACAGCTTCCCCAGATGTTATGTCTTACACGCACACGCGGTTGGGTGTGCCTGCCTCTGTACTTGTTCTTTGCAATTGAGCTAGATCAAAATCTATTACTTGCCATTTCCAAAATTCCTGTCTTAGAAAACCATCCTATCTTAAAAATAAACAAACAATGAAAACAAACCAAACAGAACAGAAAAAAACCCTTCCATCTTTATCATATTTCATGCTTTTTGCCCTATAAAAAGAGCCAAGACAATGACCTTGACTTTGAGATTTTACTTGGGATGGTAAGGGTTGCCTTGGGACAATACATCTTAGTGACGCACGTCTACATGAGTTGTTTGTAAGTCAGTATACCATTAGCAGGTAGGCTATACCTTGTGCTATTTTCCCAAAGAACATCCACCAGGTACTATTAAAGCACAATGTCCATATTTGGGGGCCCATGTTCATGAACACTGGAGCTTAGCCAAGAATCAATGAAGTTTGGGCCTGAGGAGATGGCTTCATGATTAAAATGTGTGCTACACATGCATGATGACTGGAGTTTGCATTCTCCAGAACACACATAAAGTCAGAGGAAAGTGGTGCAAGTCTCTAATCCCAATGTGTCTGCAGTGGTGACAGACACAGGCTCACTAGCAAACTAGACTCATTTTCTCAGGGGCAATCAACAAAAGAGGCACTGTTTCAAACAAGGTAGAAGGTGAGGACTGACACCCAGAAGTTTTCTGACCTCCATAGGTATGCCATGGCATCAACACACACACTCGCACATGCACACACACACACATGCGCGCACACACACAGAATTAGTAAAGTCAACAGCTTCCAACCCTGTGGACACGCAGAGCTCTAGATTTGAATACTTCTGTGGCTGCAGGCATTTCAAGAAACTTTTCTCCCTCTATACTCACTTAAAAGAGCATATTATTTTCAGATTTTGAGTAACTTTCTGTTTCACAGGACACTGGGGTTTTGGTTGAGGTCTTGGTGTTGCTCATAGAAATATGGGGATAGGGCTGGAGAAATGGTTTAGTGGTTAAGGTGCTTGCCTGTGAAGCCTAAGGACCCAGGTTCAATTCCCCAGTACCCACTTAAGCCAGATGCACAAAGTGGCTCATGCATCTGAAGTTTGTTTGCAGTGACTAGAGGCCCTGGCACCATTCTCTCTCTCTTTCTCAAATAAATAAGTTAATTTAATTAAAATTTAAAAAAAGAAATATGAGGATAGATTCATCTTCTCTTGCTTGGTCTTTGCTGGCTAGGAGAGGGCTTTTAAATCACCTATTGAAGTGAGCTGGGGGAAGCTCTGATCACATGACATTGTTAACATTGGCTCTGGCCACTAAATCAAGGATCAGTAAACTATGTCCATAGTGAAGTTGTCTGCTACCTATTTTTAAAAATTTTTTAGTATTATTTTATTTTTGGAGAGAGACACAAAGAGAGACAGACAGAGAGGGAGAGGGAGACAGATAGAGATGGGCATGCCAGCAGTCTCAGATGCATGCACCCCCTTGTGGTCAAGTGTGGCATTGCACCCTTGCGTCACTGCATCTGGCTAAACGTGGGACCTGGAGATTGGAACCGGGTTCTTAGGCTTAGCAGGCAGGTGCTTTAACTGCTAAGCCATCTTTCCAGCCCGCTACCTATTTTTTAAAATGTCATTGATGTAATCTTATTTTACTTTTTAGAATATCAGAAGTTATTTTAAAGTCCTTTTTATTATTTGTTTGCAAGCAGAAGGAGAGAGAAATAAATGAATGTGCAGAGGTTACAGGATTCTTACCCCTATAACCAAACTCCTGATGCATGCACAGCTCTGTGCATCTGGCTCTATGTAGGTACTGGGGAATTGAACCTGAGCCATCAGGCCCTTCAAGCAAGTGCCTTTAACTGCTGAGCCATCTCTCTGGTGCCAAGGTAATTTGCTATCTTTTAGGTGATACAGGACTTAGCAAAAGTTGACTAAGCTCTGAAGTAAGTGTTTTACAGACGTAAGAGAGATTTGTTTGAAACTATTCAGTATCCATTTAACCTCTTTTGAGGGTCAAGAACTAAAGACAAACTGACCCACACTTGACTTGCATGAGGTACCTCGCAATTTTAGTTCAGTTCCTCAAAGGCTATTGGCAAGAAGACAATGAAGATCTCCTGTCAGCACTTAAGAGCTCTTCATTTTTCAAATAATCATTTTTAAAAAACCGACTAACACTGTTCAGGACTGAAGGAAAATTCAAAGCAGCATTGAGTGCCATTTGGATTTGTGCATCTGTAAGGCAGTTTATTGGAGGCCTCCTAGAAAGCATTTCTAGGGCTGTTGTCTTTGTATTCGACCCACAGGAATGCTCACTGCTTCCCCCTTTTTTTCTTTTAATTTCTTTTTTTCAATCTCTGTTATGCCCTTGAGTCTTATTGTTCTCATTTTTATGCTAGTGAGTCAGAGCCCAGCTACAATGAGAAAAGCATTTGTTCTCACAGGCCCTGGTTATGGTGAGGGATGGCGCTGAGGTGGAGAGATGCCATGGCATGAACTAAATACAGGTTCAGCAGGGAACTTCCTGGCCAAGCATTCTCTGTGAAGAGGCCTGTTGCATTCACAAGCCTCCCCCTCTTCTCTGCCCTCTGCCCTTTACACTGCTCTGGGGAATCTTTCTCCTCTGGGTAGGGCTGCTGAAACATTCCTGAATTCCCCGAGGTCAGGAGAGGCAAACTGAACCCTTTTCTGGAGAAATCAAGCTGGTCTTGGTGAGAAAGCACAGGACTGGAAGCCTTAGGACATCTTGCTGGAGCATCTTTTCTTTCCCAGATCTTGAATTAATTTGCTATGCATCTGGGTGGTGGCCCTTGAGCTACAAAGCGTGGGGATAGCGCAGGATGGAACTATTCAATTTGCTTCGGCATAGAAATGAGCTTGGGCATTGTGGTTTATAGATTAAGCAATGGGAATGTATATTTCTAGTGACACAAAAATACTGGTGGGATAAAATCACTTGGGAAAAGGAGAGAAACAATACTATATTTAAACCAAAAAGGATTGCCCAGCTGCTTTTAAGTTTCCTTGCTTGTCTAAGGTTTGTATGCTTTATCTTCTCAATGATTTCCATCCAAAGGTAGGCCTCAAGAGCAATCTTGTTTCTCTCCCCTTTCCCACTTGACCCCAGGAATGGATATGGACCTCTGTCCTGCTGCAGGAGGACAGCTGCCCCAGCAGAGGGAGCACAACAATGTTGGCTTAGCTGTGACTCATTGTGTGACCATGGAAAATTCTGATTATAAAACACAGAAAAGTCAGTTTTTCCCTGGAGAAGCACCTCCTGGCGGTGCCTCCCGCCCATGTACTCACCCTATATGTCTCAAACTGTTTTTGTAGGCAGGGACCAGAGCGGGAACATCCACAGCTGTGAGGCAGTGGAGAGTAAGCCGCAGACAGCTGGGCTAACTCACTTGGCTGCCAGCCTCACCTTTGTCATGTAATAACGTAAGTCCAGCTGCTGTAACAGATAAACCCTGAAATCTTCTTCGTAGCGCAGCTTAGCGGGAATTTCTTACTCATTCAGGAGTCATTAGTGCTGGAGGGTGGGGTAAGCTAGGGATGGCCTTGTCCTCTGTACAAAGTACTTGTGAGAGCCTGAGCTAAGAGATGCTGTGCCATCTCAGCACTTAGGTTTTACAGATGCCCTTGGTTTAGATGTCTAGCCAATAGATAGAAGAAAAGTGGAGGATCATGGATGAAAGTGCTGTGGATCGGGAATAGAAATAGAGCACATAATTTCTGTGTAAGCACTAGTATAAGATCTCAGGCACATGGCCAGTGCAAGGAATGGTGGAATGGGGAGGCTAACATATGCCCAGAAAGGAAAGGAGAAAGCTGCATACAGAAACTAGCCAGTTTCTGCCTCCATGGCCAAAGTCCACTCCCCATCTTGGCTGATTTTAATGGCAAGCCCATCATAGGCACTGGTCCTCATGCAATGGGTAGTCTTGAAGTCAGAGGACGAGCTATGCGAGCTTCTAAAAGCATCTATTTAGCTAGAAAATGCTGAAGGCAGGTGCATGGAGAATGAGGTACGGTGCCCTGGGAACAAGTTGGAAAATCCAAGCAGGGATGGAAGGCAGGGAGGTGAGAGCTAAAAGATCTGGGCCTAAACAGGTTCCAAGGAAAAGTCACAGTGATCTCAGGAACGACCAGTTACAAACTCAGTCCAGCTTGTGTTCCTTGGCCAAGCTACTCATTTGGAAGAGCTGTAGACAGGGCTCTAGGCAGGTAATCCAGAACTGGGAAAAAGATTCTGAATATGACATGTCAAGTAAGTCTAGGCCATACCACGTGATGGAAGGGGTTGCTTTGTTCTGCCAGGCTCCATAGCTAGGGCTTCACTGGGTGGAGGCTGAGAAGTACAGAACTACATATACCATGAATCCAGGAGGCACAGTGGTAGATGATTACAATTTACTCATCCCAGCTATTTTTGGTCAGTCTACCTTCCCTTCTCCACTTTTTTTTTTTCTTACACAAAACCTTGGCAGCCTTGCACCTCCATGTGAAGCTGCAATTATATGAGTGACACAAGGCGCTGTCCCTCTTCTCAACACCCAGGAATCATCCCACACTTAAAATCTCCCAGTAATGGAGCATTTTATAGCTCACAATGTGGGAGACTTGACCATCTCAGCTCAGGAGATGGAAGGAATCATGAGCCTTAACAAAGTCTCTTCCCTTTCACTGTGACAGAGATCCCTGGAATAAGACAGATTCAACTGACTAGGGCATCCTGGGGTGAAAGTGGGAGAGAAGGCCTTAGGCGAAGAGGATTGTAGTTGGATGCCCCTTTCCCTCCAGCTGCAAAAGCTAGAAGAGTTGGCTAAGTCAGAAGCTGTGCAAGCATTCATGGCTCAGAATTTCAGGCTCACTGCTCCATCTAGAAGGGACCATGGGCAGGCAAAGTTGGAGCTGATGGTTCAGAGCCAGGAAAAGTAGCATCAGCAACTTAATAGAGGTCACAATTAAGATTATACTTCCAGGGATCTATAATGACTGAGCTCTTCACAAAGTGGTGGAAATTTTAGGACAAACAAGGTCTCACTTACTCTTCATTTGCTACAAACATTAGCCACCAAATAGTATTTGTTATTACTCAAGCTATTTTTCACTATTAGTTTTATTTGGGTTCCAGCCAAAGAAAAAGTTGACTCCAAGGTGAACAGGCATAGATGTGCCTTCACAGAAGTCCTTGCCTATCTATCAGATGAGTCGCTATTGGATCTGACCATCATGGTTGGAACTTCCAGTATCTGCGTCTTGAGGCCTTTTATCCCTCTCCCAGAGCTATGCCTTACTCTGCTCAGGATCAGGCAGTCCAGAAGTGCTAGAAAATTGACACTGACCACCTCCCTATCTCTGTCCTCAGTATATGTGAATGTATGTGTTCTCCTGCCCTATGGGGGGGACAGATAATCTGCAGCAGCATGTGTTATTTCCCTGAGGTTTCCCACACAGGAAGCCCACTGTGACCGCTGACTTAATAGTTGCCCAATAGCCTGCCTTTCCTTCCTTACTTATTCTCCCTTCTCTCTGCTTAATCAAGACATGCTTATGGGTCTTTGGCCCAAGATGGGCCCTTCCCTTCCCTTCCCTTACTGTACCTTACCTTACATTTCCTTCCCTTCCCTTCCCTCCTTTCCCCTTACTGACTATACAGACACTTCTGTCCTTATATAAATGACAAGAAACTAGGAAGAGCCCTACAGCCTGCCTTCCCCACAGGGGTGTTCTTCAACCAGGGCTCCATTGAAGCCTACAGCAGAAGAACCTGTAACCTGATTATTTATTTATTTATTTATTTATTTATTTATTTATTTATTTATTTATATGAGAGAGAGAGAATGAGCACTCCAGGCCTCTAGCCATTGCAAACGAACTCTAGATGCATGTGCCACCTTGTGCCTCTGGCTTTATGTGGGTACTTGGGAATCAAACCTGGGTTATTTGGCTTTGCCAGCAAATACCTTTTTATTTTTTATTTTAAATTATTGTTTTTTTAGTGACTTTTATACTTACATACAAAAAAACCTACCTGATATTTCCCTCCCCCCCATTCCACGTTAGAACTCCAATCTCCATCATGTCCCCTCCCTCTCTCCATTACTCTTTCTTTTAATTTGTTGACATCATCTTTTTCTTCTATTTTGAGGGTCTTGCAGAGTATTGCTAGGCACTGCAAGGTCATGGATATCGAGGCCAATCTCTGTCTGGGCAATTGCATTGTAAGAAGTCATACCCTTCCTTTGGCTCTTCCATTCTATCCGCCCCCTCTTCCGCAATGGTCCCTGAGCCTTGGAGGGTGTGACAGGTGTTTCAGAGCTGGGCACTCCTCCATCCCTTCTTCTCTGCACTATGTTGCCTTTTGGGTCATCCCAGAGGCCATCATCATCTGAAAAGAGAAGCTTCTCTAACCAGAAGTGAGAGTAGCGTTAATATGTGAATATGAACATGAAGTGTAGTGCTTTCAGGGCAGCTTGGTGGGAATAATATATACATTTAGTCAGACAAGAGCAGTGCCAGCAAGTACTTTAACTGCTAAGCCATCTCTCCAGTTCAATCTGATCACTTATAAGAAGTTTAGCTGAATTCTTTATGCGGGTCATGGCTCTTGAGTGACACTTCAGTGATGTTCCCTGGGACTTCTGTGTGATACTGTGTCAAGGAACAGCCTTGTTTTGTAGCCTTTTGGTGAGTACTTGAAAATATGACATTCTTGGTCTCAAATTTATTTTTGATATACTGTGTCATGGGTGACGAGATTGTGGGATGACTAGAAGCTTCACTTACTCCTAGGTTCCAGAAAGGCACAATACATAGAGGAGAAGAGCAGAGCGCTCATGAACAACTGAATTTGCTTTTGTTGGTTCCCTAGGGTACTCACCTACAATCAGAGGAAATTGGGTGAAGAGAGGAGCAGAAGTGTTTGAACATAGCTTGTGAGTGTGAGTGGACTTGTCTTCTACTCAGCCCATCCAGTTCTATGGAGATGGGTGCTCTGACCAAGCATGAGTCAAAAATCTACTTCACTATGGTCTCAAAAATATTTGGAGTGGAAGACAGCCCTGCTTTGAATCATAGTCATAAAGTGGGTAACAATGTGATTTTTCTTTTAAAACACAGGATATGAGTAATATTACATTTCTTTCCTTTCTCCAAATAAATTGAATATGGTCCAAGCCATTATGTAGTCTTACTGTGGGAAGGTCAAGCTTTATCATGATGGTGTCGCATTCCTTGTGCTATATGAAAGCCCATATCTAGTCCTCTCCAGTCACAGTTGGTATGTGGTATGCTCCGACTTCAAAACTGTACTCATCCTTCTAGGTTGAGGCTCTGCTGGGCTGCCATCCTGGAGCCCTGGAGTCACTGCAAAGGATTCTGAGGAACTCTGCTTGACTTCCTACTGAGGTCCTGTCACACTGTGGGGCACTGTGAAGGGTCAGGGTACAGGCTGCCAGTGCTGGGGGAGCCCACACACCTTTGCTGTCTTTCCAGTCTTGGAGGCTACTCCCCAACTTGCTTTCTAGTCTTGCTTTTCCATTCCTTCCATTTCTGAGAGAATCCCCTACACTGACTCTTCAAAGGGCCTTTAGAAATACTTTAGAACCCCTCCCTTAAGGAGTGGCTAGGAAAAAATAATAGGTTTACATGAACTACAAACACAGTCCCTACAATGTAATCAAACTTGTGTTGACAAGACCAAGAAAATGAATTCCCATGAAATGCTCTAAGCACTCTGCAGATGAGAGCTGCTTAGCAGAATGCAGGTTTAGAGGGTGTATGCATTCATTCACTTATTCAGAAATACTCATGCAGAAATGACTGTGTGCCTAGGGTCTGTTTCTGCTCTGTCAAACAAAGCAGTCATGAGATAGAAGAGGTGACTTTAACACTAATTAATCAAAATAAAATGGAGTCAAAATTTTGTTCCCTCACACTAGTCATATTTCAAGTGCTCAATAGCTATGGGTGACTAATGACTCTTAAAAAAGGAAACTTAAGAACTTTCTTTTTTTTTTTTTTAATAATAGACATAGGACATTTCCATTGTCACAAGAAATTCTTCTGGACAATACTGTGCTAGAGTTACAAAGTTGTAAAGAGAACAAGTGTATTTGGACTAAAAGAACAGTTCACCAGGCGTGGTGGTGCACGCCTTTAATCCCAGCACTCGGGAGGCAGAGGTAGGAGGATCGCCATGAGTTTGAGGCCACCCTGAGACTACATAGTGCATTCCAGGTCAGCCTGAACTAGAGTGAGACCCTACCTCAAAAAACCAAACCAAAAAAAAAAAAAAAAAAAAAAGAACGTTTCATTATTGTATATCGTATACCAATAGTAGAACCTTGTGCTGCAGCAGGGCACATTCTGAATAGAGTGATTATAACAACATATTAGTTTGCGTTAGCAGATATTTAGTGTGCCAGTCATTATGCTAAATTCAATAGGTATAAAGAAGCCAACAATGTTAGTCTCTACCCCCTCCCCCAGTGATTTATCATTCAATGTAGACAAGAATAAAGTGTCTCAAGGCCTCGGGGATCAGAGCAACTTTCTCTGCCTGGGAAAGTTAAAGGAGTGAACATAATTAGGCCCATTTTTTCCATCTTCTTAATCAATGTCCAGGCCTGGTTTCTTGAATAACAGAGAAAATACTTTAATAACCATCTTATGTAACAAACAATTATTATAATTTTGCATTGACATTCTCAAAGCGCTGGGCTCTCTTTGCTCTATTTTCCAAATGAGCGTGGACCACAGGGTGGGAACCGTGACAACTCCCAAATTTGCTTAGCAACATTAATAGCAGGGCAGGCAATTAGATGTCATGCCAGTGTTGTTTCTTACTGTATCCTGCTGCTTCCAGCTGAGAGAAGTTCCCTTCCTGCCCCCCCACCCCATACCTCACTGTGGCTCAAGTGGAGGAGACATGTGGCCTTCATAGTTCCACAGTTCCTTGGATGATCATTAGCAATCTTGTGGAAACTTCTGGTAGCATCTTGTCTCTTTTTACTATGTTCCATTCAAATTGCACAGATATGAAATAGTTGTATTCTTTACAGTGAGATAACGCATTTAATTTGTGGGCAATGGCTGGATATTAACTATGTTTTTTGAGACTGGTACAAAAGAGGCATCTATTTATCAACCAAATTATGAGGGTGGGCAAGTGTTCATTGTTACTGGCCCCTAGCCAAGGCATTAACCCTGCAATTCCTTCCTTGCTGGCACTCACAGTGCTCGCATGTTACAGAGAAGAAGCTGCCCAGAGTGGAAACCTGGTTATTGAGACAAGAGTCCATTGTAAGCTGTTTACTCACCTTAGTGACATTGGGTAGTTTTTCCTTCTCTGAATGCCTGTGTCTGCCTCTGCAATTGATCCAGCGTTGACTTTACATATGATATGTTTGGATATATTTTTTTAAATTTTTAAAAATATTTATTTATTTATTTGCAAGCAGAGAGAGAGAGAGAGAGAGAGAGAGAGAGAGAGAGAAGAGAGCAGACAGAGAGAGAATGGGCATGCCAGGGCCCCTAGCCACTGCAAACGAACTCCAGATGCATGTGCCCATTGTGCATCTGGCTTACATGGGTCCTGGAGAATCGAACCGGGATCCTTTGGATTCGCAGGCAAATTTCTCCAGCCATGGATTTTTTTTTTTTTTTTTGTAGTAGTAATTGTAGAGACACCAAGGAGCTCAAGCTCTTACCTTGCATCATTTCTTTTTTTCTAAAGGTTTTATTTGTTTATTTATGTATTTATTTGTTTATTTGAGACAGAGAGAGGGAGGGAGAGAGATAGAAAGAGAATGAGAACGTGCACACCAGGGCCTCTAGCCACTGTAAATGAGATGCATGTGCCACCATGCGCATCTGGCTTACGTCCTGGAGAATCAAACCTGGGTCCCTCTGCTTTGCAGGAAAATGCCTTAACCACCAAGCCATCCCTCTAGCCCACCTTACATCCTTTCTTGTTTCTCTCAATATGTGGCTCTGGGGAGATCTTTTATGCTTGATAGTTTGCTCTTCATATCTATAAAATGGAGTTGCAATTACTCACCTCCTCCTGTCTAATGGGAATATGAGAGGATACATATGTGGGAGAATTCAGGAGATTAGAGTTATGTGCATAATAAGACTATACAGGAACAAGTTTGCCAGTTTTCCTGTCGCATCTCTGTCTTTAATTAATTTCTTTCTCCTGTCACCCTCCCATTAATGAGTGACTCTTCAAACAAGGTGACAGTGCTCCATAGCTGTCATTGGAACCAGAATGGGAAACAAATGTAGGAGAAAACAATCTATATAGTAGCCAGAGCTCATCAGCTGTCTCCCTGAGCGGAAATATAGGAATAGCAGTCATACAATGATGAGTCCTTGAGGTGAACAATCAAGTATATTTGGTGAATTTTTGACTTACTCCTTACTGCTGAACACAAGAAGAAGTTCATGGCCAGAGAAAAGCTTGGCTTTGTGAAAGAAGCAGGGAAGTGACCCTTAGGTGCTAGAAAGAGTTGGGATGATGTAGTGAGGAGCTTCCCGAAACTTCCTTATTCTTGTGAGGTCTGGCTTTGCTTTAGACGTGCCTACATTTTTACTCACATCACAGTCTAATGAGGTAGTGTGCCTCTGATGCTTCTGATGTATAGAATATATTAAGTGACATGAGTCATCCAAGGTTGTGCCATTGGTTCTTCAGTTAGTTCCAGATTTTTTATAGGTTTGTTGTTCTAAATTCAATGCTTTTCCTGCTACAGATGGCTTATTTGCTTTCACTGTTGTTTATGGTTCAAAACGAATCCTATCAATTCTAAATAAGTTGTTTCTAGTCCAGCGTACACATTAAAGGCTGATACTTTGTCATTTGCATGAGCAATATTTTCTAGCATCCCAGCTGGAATGCCAGTAACCACACTGTTAAATTTATTTCCTCCTCAGGACTGTAAATGACACTATCCTGTTTTTCCTACTCATCCCACTCAAGCCATTACTCACTTCTGTTAGAACAGGGCTTACAAGGGTATTAGATACTGGGATTCATATTTACTCATGGCTCCATAGATATATGTCTTTATGCTTGGTCATCTACTCTCTTAATCCTGGCTCTTTAAAGTATTATTAGAAAGTATTTGAGTGTTAAACAAAAGCAAGCACCAATACTTCCCTTAAAATCTAAGTTGGCTTAAACAATGTATTTATTTCCCCAAGTCAGTCAGTAGTTTTCATATTTGCTCAGTGATGAAACTACTTAGTCAAAGAAAACATAAGGCTGACACTTAATATCAAAAGAAATTAAATCAGGACTGGTCTGAGCAAAAGTGGCCAACACCATTCTTTCACTGCTATGCCTGTTTAACTCCAGTTGTTCTAGGGGATTCTGTAGATCACAATTTTAAAGTATTAAGCAATAAAATTCATTGTAAACAATTTCCATTTTACAAAAAGTTATTTTCTCAGAAGAGAACAGCAAGACAGTAATTACATTTTGACACTATCATCACAGATGCTTCACTGAGCTCCATGAAGAGAAAGGTCTTCCACTTTGCAGTCTTCCTAATGCTGAATCGTTGTTCTGTCGATGCCTGTTGGGGAAATAAAATAAAGATTTTGCGGGAGGCAGAGGTAGGAGGATCACTGAGAGTTCAACACCACCCTGAGACTACATAGTTAATTCCAGGTCAGCCTGGACCAGAGTGAAACCCTACCTCGAAAAACCAAAAAAAAAAAAAAAAAAAAAAAAAAAAAAAAGATTTTGGTAACAGAATCACAAACTAGAGATCACACTATTTACTTGGCTTCTGATCATCTTTCATTTTTCAAATGATGGCACACGTTGCTTCTGGATACTGCTAAGTGGAGCTAAGCTGTTGCCCATTCTCCCAGATACACAGTGAATGTCTCCATCAAGAAATCCTTGAAGTTAACAGTCACAGTCCTAAACTCATTAGCTAATTCATCGTAAGTTACCTAACCTCTTTGAACTTCTATTTCCTAATCTCTTACGTGGAACAATGGTATTCTGCCTAGCATATTGCCTACAGCATAGCATATGCTCAATAAATGTGCTATTTATCCCAAGTCAAGGTGAGATCCATCGCTGGACAGAATGCTACATACATCACAAAATGCTTGCTTGTATTACACTGTCACCTCAGCTTTCTGATTTAGAGTTGGCAAGTAATTAACTCTCACCTTTGCCAAGAGACGGGGCAATGTGATAAGGTATTTAAGAAACACAGTCTTGGGCTGGAGAGATGGCTTAACTATTGAGGTGCTTTCCTGTGAAGCTTAAGGACCCAGACTCGATAAGCCAGATGTACAAGGTGGCACGTGTGTCTGGAGTTCCTTTGCAGTGGCTGAAGCCCTGACATGCTCATTCTCTTTCTCTCCATCTTTCTCTCTATCTCTTGCAAATAAAAAAAAAAATTAAAGCAACATTCTTGAAAAGGATGCTAACTAATGCCTAGAGTAGTTCTTATCTCATTAATATGTGGTGTCATCAATACAGCCACAGGCAAGGAGTAGGTTTCTTTGTTGGTCTTTCATAGAATACCTCAGCCTGGCAGCTGTTGCCTTTTTTTCTTCTTCTGGTTGCAAATACTTCTCCCTTTATGCCAATTTCCAAATGTTTTAGTTTTTCTGTTAAAGTGCTAGGTAGATATGTAATCTTTTCTTCAACATAGAAATGACTCAGTCTGTGGTATGAAATCCTTCCTTCAGTTTTATTTTACTTTCCATTTTGTCCATGCCTAATTCTTCCCACTCTTTTCTCATCACAACTTTAAAAATAATCCCTATTTCCCTCATTCTAGTTCTGTGGACATTAGAATGACTCATTGCATAGTGGAATTAATGAAATCAACAGCTGCTGGAAAAAAAATCTTTCTCCCTAATAGCTGTATCAACATGTGTTTGCTATTATTCAAGTAAAAAAAATACATATATATATAATATCCTTCCTAAAATTTTCATTAGAGAAACTCATGTTTTGATATTAAAATGTTTAAATTCATACATTAGAAATTATTGTGTATGTGTGTGTGTGTGTGTGTGCATGCATGCGTGTTTGTATGTGCACATGCACACACCAAGGTTTCTTGGTGCTGCAAATGAATGTCCATCTGGCTTTATATGAGTGGCTGGGGAATTGAATCCAGGCCAGCAGGCTTTGCAAGCAAGCACCTTTAACCGTTGTGGAATCTTCCGTGTTACACAGAATTTCTGATGGGGCAAAATATCATGGAGAAATAAAGTGCAGTGGAAGAAGGTAAACAATGGCAAACGTGTTGTTAAAAACGCTACAATTTATCTCAGAATTGGTGAGGTGACTTTCTCCATGACATTATTATTGTAAGGCTGTGAGTTTTGCATTTCTTGCCTTCATTGTCCTGAGGACAGTTTAACAAGTATTCTACTCCATGCAACCTTCCAGCAAATATTGTCTGTTTAGGGTTAAATGCCTGTCTTGTGAACAGTCATATAAAATGATTGAAATAGGCTTTGAATAAAAACAGTGAGAATCTGGGCTGGAGGGATGGCTTAGTGGTTAAGGCATTTGCCTGCAAAGCCAAAGGACCCAGCTTCCATTCCCCAGGACCCATGCTAGCCAGAGGCACAAGGGGGTACATGCATCTGGAGTTCATTTGCAGTAGCTGGAGGCCTAGCATGCCCATTCTATCTCTCTTTCACACACTCTCTGTCAAAAAAATAAAAATAAAATATTTTAAAAAACAGTAAGAATCTAAGGTAAAACATCAGAAGGATTTACTTCAATTAGGAAAGACTTAGACAAGCTCTGCAAGGGTGGGGGATTAGACCTAAAAGTTGAGAAGGAGGTAACAGTGTCAAAGGGCACATTTGTGTAAAGCCCTGTGACCAGATATAGCATAGCATGCTATTGGGATTAAAAGAAGGTAGGTTTGCCTGAACAACGGACAGTAAGGGTGTGATGGTTCAAGATGAGGCCAGAGAGATGGGTAGGGACTGGATCATGTAAGACTTCATAAATCTTGATAACAAGATTTTATTTCATCCAGAGTATGATGAGAAGCCATAGGAGAGATATAAGTTGTGTTTGTGTGTGTGTGTGTGTGTGTGTTTGTGTGTATGTGTACTTGTGTGACAATGTGTATTTCTCTATAGTAGATGGGTTGGATGGGAGTATAATGTGGAAACAGACTAACAAGAACAGACCAAGGTTTAGATGCTGTTTCCTTACACTGAGGTAGCAGCAGTAGAAATAAGGCAAAAGTACAAAAACAAGATGTCCTGGAGATGGAACCAGTTGAATCTCTTAGGGCTATATAGATTGAAGAAAGAAAAGGTTCTAGGACTCCTAGGTTTGGAGCTTGAGTCATGACTAAACAATTTCAAATGATGTAGAATACAAAGAGTGCCATTTTAAGTTAAGCTATGATACAGATGTCTGTGCGGCATCAAGGGGAAATGAGACAGTGTAACAAGTACAAGTGCAGGAAAGCAGGAAGAGGGCTACACAATGAGCCTGGAGATGTTCCAACCTTACAGACTGTCCAGAGGACAAAGATGGCAACAAACTGCATTGCAAACATCCCTGGAAGTAGACATATTAGAAAAAAGCCCTCAATTTATATTTCCTAAAATAAACATCCTAATTGAGAAAAAAATGTACTGGCAACATGAAACAGGAAGAGAACTCTTCCCCCAGCAACCACTGTATGTTATTAGTATAAAAAATATAAATGTTGGGGCTGAAGAGAGGGCTCAGCAGTTAAGGTGTTTGCCTGTAAAGCCAAAGGATCCCGGTTCAATTCTCTAGGACCCACATAAGCCAGATGCACAAGGGGGAGCATGTGTCTGGAGTTTGTTTGCATTGGCTGGAAGCCCTGGCATGCCCATTCTCTCTCTCTCAAATAAATAATAAAATAAATAAAATATATATTTTTAAAAAATATATAAATGCTGAGAAAACCTTATAGGTAGGATAAATGTGACACAGATATAGTAATGAGTAAGTAAATGGAAAGTCCAGACTGAACAATGCTTTTAGAAAGAAATGGAAAATGGAAATATCTTGAAAGAAAGGAACTCTTGAAAGAGAAAATATGAAAATAGACAAAACAAATTATTTAATGAAATATGAAGAAATTTTCTAAAGAAAACCACAGATATAAATGACTTACAGAGGTTCAAATGAGAAATGCACACTAAAATAAATCACATGCATATACATTATACAGAAACTTAAAGATGTCATAGTCAAAGAGAAGATCATATATGACGTTAACTTTCAATGATGACAGTAAATAACAGAGGCAGTAATTGAAATAATGTAATTTAGTTACTGAAAATAATGAAGGTGGAATATTTTGACTAACTTGTCATTTAATATCTGGCCACAAAAAAAAATATACCAGCATATGGAATTTCCAATAAAAGATTCACATTGAAAATAATTTTTAAATTAAATTCTTAAAAAAGTAGGAAAAATAGAAAAGAAAGGAAAGAAAGAAAAAATGAGAAAAATATATCAATTAATCCAAGTAATCCAAGTAACCTTGATAAAGTTTGCTGTTTCTAAAAGAAAAAGAAACTAAAATTAAGGGGGAGAAAGCCCTATTCAAAATACTTCCAAATTAAAACTATGAGTAGTGTCAATATGAATGGAATTGAATGGTGAAGGGATGATCAAAAGTCATGCTCAAACTCTTGTATAATTAGAAGTGATCTGTCATCTGTCTCTATCTGTCATCTCTCTCTATCATCTTTCTTTAACTGCTTAAAGTCAGAATATATTTCAAAATATTTTTATTTATTTATTTGAGAGAGAGAGAGAGAGAAGAAAGAGGCAGACAGGAAGAGGGTGACAATAGGCACACCAAGGCCTCCTGCCACTTTAAACAAACTCCAGATAAATGCACCACTTTGTGCATCTGGTTTTATATGGGTACTGGGGAATAGAGCCCAGGTTATCTGATTTTCAGGATTTGCAAGTCTTTAACAGTTGAGCCATCCTCTCCAACCTCCAGAAATATTTAAAAACTTTTATAATATTTTTACTTATTTATTTTTGCAAGCAGAGAGAGAGAGAGAGAAAGAAGAGAGATAAAGAGAATGGGTGTGCCAGGGCCTGCAGCTGCTGAAAATGAACTCCAGGTGCATCCACCACTTTGTTCATCTGGCTTTATGTGGGTGCTAGGGAATTTGAACCAGGGTCATTAGGCTTTATAGGCAAGTACCTTAACCACTGAGCAATCTCTCCAGCCCCCAGAAAATATTTTACAGAAAATGAAAATCTAGAATGCTCACAATAATAATGTAAGATGTTGAAAATATCAACAATCATAATATATACAAATCTACTGAAATTGCCAGTTCAAGAGCAAACTTCCAGTTCCAACTCTGCTCATTCTAAAAAACTACAAAGCATAAGGACATAGGAAGCTAATGTGTATACAATGCAGGAGATACTGTTTACACAGCACTCTCTCTGAAAGGCATTCCTAAGTGTATTGTGTAAAGATGTACAGTGTATTTTACAGCAGCCCCTGCCCAGGGAAATACAGGCAAAGAACCCATTAGATGAGTGTGGACCCTAAATAAGTATGAAAGCAGCATAAATATCTAGCAAGATAAACTCATTAATTATAGAAAGACTCAGAACATAGCTGTATTAATTCCTTTCTCATTGTTGTGTCCAAATACCTGAACAGAAGCAACTTAAGAAAGGATTTGCTTTAGTTTACAGTTCAAGGATGCAGTGCATGGTGGGTAAGAAGTTGTGGCAGCAGTATGAAGCTTGCATGGAGCCAGCAGAGTGATGGCTGCTCCTGCTTAGATCATATTTTCTTTTTAATGCAGTCTGGGGTACCCAGTCCATGGAATGGTGCAGTTCACAGAGTTGGCCCTCACACCTCAACTACTCTAATTTAGAAAATCATTCCCAAACACTCCCAGAAATTTGTTTCCATGGTGATTCTCAACCCTGCTACATTGGACAACCAGAGATTAACCATCACAATGATCAAAAAGGATTCATTTAATCCACGTGTGTGTGTGTGTGTGTGTGTGTGTGTGTGTGTGTGTGTCACAAAGGATAGAATCCATGGCATTGTACATGATAGCCTAGCGCTCTACACTGTGCTACATCCCCAGCCTTTGGTTGGTTGTGACAGTTTCACTACGTATCTTAGGCTGGCCTCGTGCTCACAATCGATTGGCCTTTCTTAGCCTTCCTAGTGCTGGCATTCCACGTGCAACACAAAATACACTGTGTTTCCAAATTGGTATGTATTGAATCGGGTAGCTTAAACATACAGATTTAACATGCACAGTAATTTGAATATAATCTTACCTATTACCACTATCCTATTTCTTTGATCTGGTGGTGATGTCATAGGTGTTAGCAGTCACTAAGTAACAAAATAAGTAAAGTCAAACAAAAGATAGCTGCACAATGACTGATGGTGCTTCTGATTAAAGACTATGTCTATGCCTACATCTGACACCTGAAGTAAAAAAATTATTTTCAAAGCCTATTTATCTTAAATATATAAGGATACCTAGGGCAGTTTAATGGTGTTTGGATAATGTCCAAAGACATTTCTTTGAGAAATTTTCCTGTATATGAAAATAGAAAACCATAGGTGATGGTTCGTTAGAGGAGAATATGAGGTCAAGGAAAGGAGTTTTAGAGGAAGCAAAATTTACAATGATGTTTCCAGGCAAATGAGAAAAATGAAGAATGCCGGGAGGGATTGAGAGTAAAGGGTTGAAGGAGATAAGAACAGAAAGACCTAGGGGCCCAAGAGAAGGCTCAGTGGATGAGCTACTTGCACACAAGAGTGAGGACTGGAGTGTGGATCCTTGGCACCCATGTAGATGCCAAGTGTTATGGTAGCTGACTTTAATCCCAGTGGACATAGGAAGAGGAGACAGGGCATTTGTACGTGAGAGCAGTGGACTCAAATGAGATACCTTGTAAAATAGAGGAGAGCAACAGAGAAAGACATCTGATCACACCTCTGTTATACACACACACACACACACACACACACACACACACATCTGTATTTACATATGGACATGTAATAGGATGCTTGGGGTACAGGAAAGTCCTTGAGCCCCACCCCTTAGGTTTGTCTCCAATTTTAATCAAAGAATTGAATAAAAAAGACTGAGAATGCTAATTATTAAATTATTATATTTATTGAGTGAAGTACAGAGCCAAGGAAAGGCACCCATGCCGCTAGAGATCTCACACAGAGGGCCTGGGAAAACCATGGACAGAAAAGAGAGAAAAGAAAATTCAAGGAGCTCCTGCCATGTGGGGAGCTGGAGGGGATAAAGAACCCATGTGGCGAGGAAGGGCTAAGGAGGCCTCCCTTCCTCTCAACGTGTCGCCAGTCCAGGGCCAACTGAGGAAAAACTCACCCACAGCTGGATCTTCCCAAGTGGTGAGAGAGCATGGCCTCCCTTTGCAACGTGGCAGGTTGTCTTCCGGGTCAGGTGAACCAGAGGGACAGCTGGTTGGTTAGGGCTAGAGACTGTCTTAGGAAGAGGCTAGCCCTGACACTAAGTTCCAGGGGCTGAACTTGACCAGAGGCAATGTTTAAATCCTATGAAAGACCTCCCTCCCAGGAGAGGTCCTGGTTGTTTATGGAAAAACAGGTGTAGGGAACTAGGTACAAGGTAAGAAGTCAGATCATCTTTGATTTCTAGCAAGTGCAGACTTTCCTGCCTGTTTTACTTTCAGGAGTCCAGTTGCCCTGACTGTACACTTCTTAGACACACTACACATCCATTTACATACAAAAGTAAAAAATAAATAAAGGGATTGAGGATGTGACTAGGTAGGTAGATTGCCTGCCTAGCAGGCACCAGGCTCTGAGTTTCACCTCTTGAATTTCATACATCTGGATAATTTGAATACTAGAGTATTTGAACACTCGTATCAGGGACGGTATACATTAGCAATGCAGACAGGGCCTGTTTCACTGGGCTGTTGTGTAGCCTTACATAACTTAAATTTACTAAATGTGTACTGTTTGAAGCTATTGATTGCCAACATGGAGTCAAAGGTGTCCAAAAGTGTGGTATTTGTGTCCAGATTTGCAATTATTTTCTTGTGTGTGGCAGGACCAAACATCAATGGGTCTTGATTTTGTTCATATATATTCATTGAGATAACAAAATAATAAGCCAGAAAGATCATCCTTGTTTAATGTCACTTCACTCATCCTCTTGCCATGGAGGTGCAACTTCATGCATGGCAAAGGTTGTGATGATCAGGGTGTGTGCACTGGAAATAGATTTATGGGTAAATTCAAAATCCAGACCCAGCTGCCAGCAAGGCAGCCTCGGTGTTTCTTGGAAGCCAAGCAAAGAAAAGAACTCTGTAACGTTCATGAAATGAGTCATGGGTGAGAGAAATTAGAACTCTTTTGCAAAATTGACTTGGGAAACTATGCTGGTTGATTTTGAGTGTCACTTAACTGGGGCATGGGGCTTCTAGATATTTGGTCAAATATCTTTCTGGGTGTTTCTTCAAGGGTAGTTTTGAATGACATTAACATTTAAATTGTTAGACTGAGAAAAGCAAATGGCCCTCCAAATGTGGGTGAGCTTTCTTCAGTCACTTGAAGTTCTGCCCCTCCCCCAAGTCAGAAAGAATTCCTGCGTCACTGCCTTTAAACAGGGACATCGGGTTTTTTTTCCCTGTCACTGAAGAAGTGGAATATAGTTTTTTATGGTACTTGACCAGACACTGGCCTAGAGCTATTCCACTGGCTCTCCTGCATCCCCAGCTTTCTGGCTTTCCCTCAAGATCTAGGAACTTGTCACTTTGCATAGTAATCATGAGTCTAAGTTCTTATAATCAGTCTCTTGCTCTCTGTTTTGATCTTGATCTCTCGTTTACTCACTCACTCACTCTCTCTCTCTCTTTCTGTCATTAGTATTCCTATCCCTGTCCCTTGAGTTTTGTGTCTGTGGAAAACTTTGACTAATACAGAAGTCCTGAGTGTAAATTTAGACAAGTACTACAAAAATAAAAATATTATCATTGGCCGGGCGTGGTGGCACACGCCTTTAATCTCATCATTCGGGAGGCAAAGGTAGGAGGGTCGCCATGAGTTTGAGGCCACCCTGAGATTACATAGAGAATTCCAGGTCAACCTGGGCTAGAGTGAGACCCTACCTTGAAAAAAACACACAAAATGAAAAAAACAAAAAAAAAAAAAAATTATAATTGAATAAATTCCAGTTAAGTCAAACAGAGCTGAAGGCATCCCCATCTGAATGCAAATTGTGTCATGAACCAAATTACAGTACTAACATCCATCACACAAGGTTGTCAGGGACTCAGACTAATAGATAAAACATTAGGTGAGTTGCTAAAATAAACTGCATTTAGTTATAGTTTTACCTGATGATCCCTAAATTGGCAATGAGCTTAGTTCATCACACCTAAATGAACTTTTAGCAATTCAGAAGAGTGTTGCCATCTCCACCCCCAAACACAGCACAAACATGTAAACATACACTCACTACACAAATGCTCACTACACACACACACACACACCACACACACAATTACCCGTTTTGGTAGAAAAATTTAAGCGAGCTGCTTAACTGTTAAATTTTTTTATTGTGCAGATTTGTAATCTTTATAAGACATGCAGAATAAAAAAGTGTAAAATATATCAGTAAGCATATAAAATTTCAGTAATCTTTTGGACCAGAAATTGATTTGCACAAAGAATAAACTGCTAGGTAGAACAGACATAACTTGGGATACAAAATTGATAGATTGAATAAGAAAGCCATTTCCCAAGTGATTTTTTTATATAAAGATAAAGATATCTTTACACTTAAAATGTATGCAGTATAGTACATTTTCAGTTATGTACATGGTTTAAAAGTTAAACACCAGTGTCTGTTTTAAAAGCGTCAACAAAA
Organism: Orientallactaga sibirica; assembly: GCA_036365145.1. Lineage (NCBI taxonomy): Eukaryota > Metazoa > Chordata > Mammalia > Rodentia > Dipodidae > Orientallactaga > Orientallactaga sibirica. The sequence continues at coordinate 7,762,023 of JAEOAD010000019.1, read as the reverse complement.
CTGGAGGAGGCAAAAAACTCAAGCAGAATTCCAATAACTGTATGAAAATAAAAACAAAACCCTAACAGGGAGGTGAAAAAATATTCCCAAGGGCAGATTCACAATATGAGCAGGAGGAATAGAAAAGCTTTTGGATGTACCAGGTAGCTTTCTGTATGACTCAGGTTTACAGGTGAAATTCCTCAGTTTGAGTTCAGAAGAACTTGAACTTATTCCAGCAAAATTATCTTAAGCTTTGATTACTGCCTCCTCCCCCATCTCCACGCTGAGCACAATGATGCTTGGATTAGGTCCAAGGTCCTGGCAGGGGGAGGGGCTGAGTGTCATAGAGTAACAGACCATTGCAAATGCTTTAGAAGGGGTCTTGCTTGCAAAAACTCTGACAGTCTCACACAATGGCCTCCCGTTTGACAGCCTTTCCCTGGAGGCCCACTGAGTGGCCCCAAAAGGAACATAATGTTGAGGCACTAAACCACACCAGGGATGGATTAGTTTGGATTCAGGAAAGCTGTTATTCATGGAAACAAACAGAGCTGAATAGACAAGCTGACCTCAATCAGCTGCTGAGAAGCAGGCGCCATTGGTTTTCACTCCTGTCAGCCCAGAGAGGGCTTAGCCCCATTGGTTGCCTTTAGTTTATGTCACTGGGTTCATGTTGGTGATGGAGAAAGATGCTACATGACCCTGCATGACTCAAGCTTCCCCAGATTCTGTGTCTCAGTCAAAACAAGTGGAGAGAGCTAGGCAGTGGGTTTTCTAATGTTGGTCTGTAGAGGAGGCTGTTAACCTGATGAAAAAATGAGTTAGACACTATTTGAAAAGAAAAATGTGAAAAACTGGAAGGCACTTAGGTCTCAGTACAACAAAATATTCAGGCACAGCAAACCTTATAGGTTAAAATGTCAAGAAGAATAAAGCCTTAGTGAGGTCAAGAGAATACAGATCATGACTCCTAACACAGGAATTATAAAGGGAATGGCAACAACACACACTCCTCAAATGATAAGGAAAATGTTGTTTATGACCTACCCACATAGCCCTAGCCTAGAGCCCTTCCCTTCCTTTAACACGATGAGATTTTAAAGTAAGTAGTTGAAGGTTTTGGTTCTTTATTTCCTACCTAAATCCATTTTTTTCCAATTATCTTTCAGCAATATATTTTTATTTCAGCCAATAAAACGGTGACCCACATGTGAATCACAGGTAGAGAAAAAATGGGAATGGGCTTAAAAATTCATAATGTCAAAAATTGATGCAATAGCTCAGAAGAGACAAATAATAAAAAGTAACAAGGTGATTTCTTTGTTCTGAACCAAGACAAACCACTCATAAGTTGCTGCTTACTAGCAACTTGAAACTTGAAATTGGCACCAAGAAAATTGTAAGGCAAATGAAGAATGAGGAATACTTCCATCCTTGAAATGTCATTTATATTTCTTTCTGTGTGCTGATGCGGATATTACTGAATATCTTGCCAATAGCTTCAAAGAGCGGGTCGCAGAAGGTGTGCACGTAGATGGAATAGACGCGGCTGATGCACTGAATTTCAATCAGGAAGCTCTTGATGCATGGAACAACTGCCCAGATGTGCAGGAAAGAGAGGATGGCAAAGTAAATGCCCCAGATGAGCGCCATTGGGATGCCAAAGAGGGTAGACAGCAAGCGGTAAAACCAGTATTTCGTCACAGTGAAGGTGGTGAAGCTGGCTTTCCAGATGCCATCGAAACTGTGTGTCCCTTCTGGTTCTGCAATCACATCTTCAAAGTCAATCTAAAAGAAAGAAGTGGAAGAATGTGCATGTGAATAAAAGGAAAGAAAGAAAAAAGCCTTCCTTGTGATTCTTACACACGATTTTTGTTCCAGTCGATGCTGAAACGTCACCAGCGGCATCTGCATTCTTTAGAGCACCCAGATATTTGGGCTCCTCTCTGACCTTATTATTCTAGGGTGGAGCCCAGAGGAATTTTAACATGTTCTCCAGGCGTGTCTTCACCATGCTAAAGGTTGAGAACTACTGCTTTAGGGATAAGCAAATGGATCAGAATAAATTTCTTGCCTTAAAGTAAAACCCAGAAACATGGATAAGGATTCCAAGCATGTAATAACATAATTCTATTGCTTTCATGACACACACACACACACACACACACACACACACACACACGTGTGCATGTGCATGCGTACACCCACATGCAGTTGATGAGTAGCTAGTTCAGATTTGACTAGTTTTCAAACACAGCAGAGTTACTTCAGGAAATGAGCCCATTTTGAGTTGTGGGATTGAGATGACTCCACGGAGTGGTGAGACTGGAGCAGGGCTTGGGAAATGTGATGCTTTGGAGAGGAAGGAAGAAGATCTGTGGAGATGTGGGGGGACAAGGCCTCAGGAGACAGCCAGGGGGAGGGGGGCAGTGAGTGTCACGGGCAGAGGTGTGGCCAAAGCTGGAGGACAAGTTGAGGCTAGAGTGGACATTAACTTGCATACAGTGGGTATACTGAAGATATTAGAGCAAGGAAGTATAGACTCAATTGTACAGTCATTTCTGGAGGTTAATTATACAATGCTTGTATGCTGGAGGAAGGGGAAGGAGACAGGAAGGGTAACTGTGGTATAACCTAAGATGGAGATGGAGCAGTGAAGTTGCTAAAGTGGTCATTAAACTAAGAGGAAGAGGAGCTGGAGAGATGCTCATTGGTTAAGGTACTTGCCTACAAAGCCTAAAGAGCAGGGTTTGATTCCCCAATACCCATGTAAAGCCGCATAGATGGCACATGCATTTGGAGTTTGCAGTGGTTAGAGGCCTTGGCATGCCCATTCTCTCTCTCTCTCTGTCTCTCTCTCTGTCTCTCTCTCTCTTTCTGCCTCTCTTTTCTGTCTCTCTCTCTGCTTGCAAATAAATTAAAAATATTAAAAAAAACTAAGAGGAAGGAAGGGAGGAATAGAGGGAAGAAGGGACAAAGGAAGGAGAAAAAGAGAAAGGGAGACAAAAAGAAAAGAAGCAAAAATGAAGAAAAGAGAGAAGAAAAAAAGAAAAAAATGGAGATGAATTTCTGGGATATTAAGGGAGAGATCATTGGGCTTAGTTACATGAAAGCAGATGGATAGAGAGGCTTAGGGTAAGTTTTAAGCTGAATTGCCTGTTGGGCAGGACAGAGGTGATGGTAGAGCAAGGAGAAAATAAGAAAAGGAAAAGTTTTGGGCTTTGTATTTTTATATTTTGTGACCCACTGATTTAAATTAGGGTTGCTTGCATAATTTACTGGACCGTTGGCAAGTACCAGCAGCTATACCATTGAAGAAAATGACTTCCCCTCCCGACAACCGTTAACTTCTCAGGTAGGAGTGAGGATAGAATTAGCTCTGCCTCATGGTGGTGTCAGCTGTATGAAGAGATAGAACATAGTTTGAAATTCAAACAGGCTGCAGCCCGGAACTCAGGATTAAGGAACTACGACTTGGATCCCTCCATGCAGCTTCTAGTGCCAAAAAGCCACCTTTGATTCAGCACAGTAAAATGCCTTTTGGAGAAAGTACACGATGCTTACCAGTGTTAAAGTTTACTTACTAGAACATTATGTCTCTTCTTATATTGCCCAATGTCTTAATAGTCAAGTATGTAAAAATATATAATCTTGTAAAGGAAGTTGAGATTCATTATTTTATTACTTTTATTGATTTATTTGTGTGTGTGTGTGTGAGAGAGAGAATAAGGAAGAGAGAAAGAGAGAGAGAGAGAGAGAGAGAGAGAGAGAGAGAGAGAGAGAAGGTGTGCCAGAGCCTTCAGCCACCACAAATGAACTCCAGATGCATGTGCCACCTTGTGCATCTGGCTTACATGGGTCCTGGAAAATCGAATCTGGGTTCTTTGGTTTTGCAGACAATCTCCTTAAATGCTAAGCCCTCCCGAGATTTATTATCATTCTAATTTTTGTTTATTTAGATCTAGACTCAGAGGTAAGCATTTACTTGTGTGTGTGTGTCTTTAAAATGTTTTTTCATTTATTTGCAAGGAGAGAAAGAGAGAAGGAGGGAGGGAGAGGGATAGAGAGAGAGAAAGGGAGAAGATAGAAGAGAGACAGACAAAATGGGCATACCAGGGCTTCCAGCCACTGAAAATGAACTCCAGATGCATGTGCTACATTCTGCCTCTGGCTTTTCATGGGGACTGGGGAATCAAACTTGGGTCATTAGTCTTTGCAGGCAAGTGCCTTAATTGCTAAGCCATATTTCCAGCCCTTACTTGTTTTTTTAAAAGTTTACAGGAAATAGGTGACAATTCAGACCAATACTTTAAGAAGTTTCTGTGCAAGTTATTTCATGTTTAGTGGAGAGATCATGTGCTGATACTGCATTCTTCCCAAAGCTACGAGAAATTAGGAGTTCAAGCTTTCTTTCATTCAACTGCAAGATACTCCCAAATTTTTAGGTTATTTATTTTTTATATTTATTTATTTGGGACAGAGAGAGAGGGAAAGAGAAAGTATGGGTACATCAGGGCCTCTTGTCACTGCAAACGAACTCTAGATGTACACACTACTTTTGTGTGTTTAACTTTACGTGGGTACTGGGGAATTAAACCCAGGCTGTCAGACTTTGCAAGCAAGTGCATTTTATGCTGAGCTATCTCTCCAGCCCTTATAAAGTTTACTTTTTACAGATGGACTTGGGCTGGAGAGATGGCTTAGTGGTCAAGGCACTTGCTGTGAAGCTGAAGGGCCCAGGTTTGATTCCCTGGAGTTCATGTGCAGTGAGTGACTAAAGGCCCTGGCATGCCCATTTCTCTCTCTTTCTCTCTGTGCATCTTTCTCTCTCTCTCAAATAAATATTTTATTAAAATAAAGATGGATATATATATATTGCATGTATGTGTGTGTGGTATGCATGTTTATATGTGTGTGGACACAAACGTATATGAGTTCATGTGCATGTGTGTGTGCACAGAGGCCTGAGGTTGGTGTCAGATATCTTCCTCCATCACTCCCTACAGTATGTTTGTGAGGCAGGAATTCTCATTGGAACCTGAAACTTACTGATTCAGATAGACTAGTTGGCTATCACTATTGATCTCTATTCTTTTCATTTTTCTTTTCTTTTCTTTTCTTTTCTTTTCTTTTCTTTTCTTTTCTTTTCTTTCCTTTCCTTTCCTTTCCTTTCCTTTCCTTTTTTTTTTTTTTTTTTTTTTTTTTTTTTTGGTTTTTCGAGGTAGGGTCTCACTCTAGTCCAGGCTGACCTGGAATTAACTATGTAGTCTCAGGGTGGCCTCGAACTCTCGGCGATCCTCCTACCTTTGCCTCCCGAGTGCTGGGATTAAAGGCGTGCACCACCACGCCCGGCTTCTTTTCTTTTCTTTTCTTTTCTTTTCTTTTCTTTTCTTTTCTTTTCTTTTCTTTTCTTTTCTTTTCTTCTTTTCCTTTTCCTTTTCCTTTTCTTTTCTTTTCTTTTCTTTTCTTTTCCTTTCCTTTCCTTTCCTTCCTTCCTTCCTTCTTTTTTTCTCTTTCTTTCTTTCTTTCTTTCTTTCTTTCTTTCTTTCTTTCTTTCTTTCTTTCTTTCTTTCTTTCTTTTTTTTCAGATGAGGGTGTGAAGGAAGTTAGGACCTTGCTCCAGGTTACTACTCAGGTGCTGACTGGCAAAGCTGAGACTTGTCATAGTTCACATCTGTATCCTTTGTTCCTGTAGCACTAGGTCTACAAGATGAGCAAATGTCCGGCTAGTTTATCTTCATGTGGATGGGTGTGTTCTAAAGCATGGACAGGTCTTGCTAATGTTTCCACTTAAAGCAGGACATCTAGTAACTAGGACATTTTGAGTTTTGGGTACTGCTTATATATACATATGGCTCTGAACAGTATGTTCTCACAATCTTGGGCACTCATCTGGGGACTGTCATGCTAATTGGCATTTATGGAAACTGAGGCACAGAATGATTAAAATGGGTCAGACATTCTTCAGGTCCCAAGTGAATCAGTAGAAAAGCTAAAATTAGAAAGCTAGTAACTTCACAATTCCCAGGCCCATATCCATTCTGAGGCCCCACACTGTTTTCCTAGGAATTTATACCATTGTGTCCATGCGCTTACCCTGCCTACCCTGTTCATAACACTAGGCATACCACACACCTTTCATTGCCTTCTAAGGTACTGGCTTAGCAGGTATCTGTCTAAGCTTATGGGAAATTTCCTTTTCATGTTTTAATTGTGACATTTTTATACATCATCTAGCATGAAGGATTATACTTTTAAAAATATTTATTTCTTTATTTGAGAGAGAAAGAGAGAATGGGGCACCAGGGCCACCAGCCACTGTAAATGAACTCCAGACACATGCACCACCTTGTGCATTTGGCTTACATGGGTACTGGGGAATCGAACCTGGTTTTTAGACTTCCAAGGCAAGTGCCTTACCCACTAAACCATCTCTCCAGCCCAGGAATATTTTTGAAATATCTTTACTGTACACTTCAAACTGTGCTGAGCCTAACAAGATATTCAAGGCAGTTCAGAATTCTACATCAATCAAGACACAGATATGCCAGCACGTTTATATAAAATGCATCCCTGAAGATACAGAAGAAGATCCCTTAAGATACAGAAACTGATGACCTCAACTTGTCAGATATTAGATAGGAGATCAAGGATATCTTCCTTTACTCTACAAGGCATAGGATTGGAACCAAGGTCCAGGAATTCTCCTGGGCCCTGTCATTAGTGACTGAAACCACCTCATATTCCCAATTCGTCTGGCTGCTCTACTCTGTGACCACATGCTCTTCTACATGTGGAACTGAACATAAATAATGCCTTACTATCAAAAGACCCCACCGGTCTATTTGGCAAATGAATGACTGCATCTCTTGTAGCAAGTCACCTCTGTGCTCACTGTTCACGCACAGCGTCAGCTTGGTTAATCTTCTATCAAGCAGTCACTATTGAGTCCTACTCATAGGGGACTCCTTCTGTTCACCCCTCTCCAAGGGCTGGTCTTGCCTAGAAGAATACTTTATGTGTTCACTTCAATTAAGAACTGCACAGGAATTAAAACTCTAGGTACTGTATGGATAGTGCTTGAGAATGGGCTGCCTCAGATGAAGTGGAGCTATTCCTCCAAACTGGTTTTTCTATTCTGCAACCTGTAGGACAAGTTACCCCTCTGGCAAGAATCTTGCAGACCTAATGATCAAAGGAATGATCATGCTTCCGTGATATTTCTGTATCTCAATGGTTGCTTTATAAGGAGACCACAGTTTATATGACTGGATCCTTATAAATGATGCTGAATACCTTTGTACATCGTTGGCTTATGATGCTTGGACTCTGAAACATAACTTAACAAATGTCTAGAAGCAGACGTCAAGGAAAGCAATCTGTCTTGTTGTGTTTTGATAACACTTGGCTAATGCAGTAAATCTTAGCAGATTTCATCCCATTAAACATATCTGAAGGCTATATTTTAAAGGCAGTTTATATGTGAGCAAAAATAAGAGCAGCACAGTAATTTTTTGTCTCAGAATCTGGACCTTTTATTTCTAAATGAGAAGTTATCAAGAAAATTTTAAGTGTTTTGTGGTTTTTACTCACAACAATGCTTCTTACACATCCGGTTCCTATAGGGAAGTATCTTTTTGGATGGTTAGTAGAAATTGATTGTATTGAAACACATGAAATGCATATTTAAATATAATTAAAATGTATATAAAAGTTATACAGCAAAAGCAACTCTTAAGATGTTTCCTGAAGACCTGTCCATTGTCTGCCCAATGCATACAGTCACATTTCTGCTCCAGGAGAGTCCTAATGGATTCAGGTATTGTGAATCCTTCTTAAACCTCAGAAATAAGTCACGGTTGGTTTAGACTTGCATTGTCGTGTTAGACTTCTTGGGTGAGCAATTGGTTTAGGGTAGGCATGTGACTCAGTTCTAACCAATGAGATCTAAGTTTAAGTATGCTGGGAGCAGCTTCCAGGAAAGCTTCATCTTCCTTAAGAAAAGAGAAAGAAGTTTATGGTGGAAACCTTTCACCCCTTTCATTCTGCTTAGAATAGGATGTGTTGTCTAGATTAATTAATCAAAGTCATCTTGTGACCATGAGGTGACATGCATAATAAAAAGGATAAGAGTATAAAAGATGTTCCTGTGCCACTGTCAAGCTGCTGAAACAAGATCAGAAAGTTTGACCCGTTATTTTTTCCCACGCCTCAAGTTCACACTCTTATTTTAAATCACAGCTTTTTTTTTTTTTTTTTTTTTTGAGAGAGAGAGACAGAGAGAAAGGGAGAGGAAGACAGATAGAGATGGGTCCGCCAGCAGTCTCTCAGCTGCTGTGAACGAAATCCAGATGTGTGCGCTCCCTTGTGGTCAAGTGCGGCATTGCGTCCTTGTGTCACTTTGCATCTGGCTAAATGTGGGACCTGGAGATTGGAACCAACTGCTGGAGATTGGAACCAGCGTTCTTAGCCTTAGGAGGCAGGCACCTTAACCGCTAAGCCATCTCTCCAGCCCTAAATCACAGCTTTTTAAGTTTATTTTCTAGTACTGTGTTCCCTGTTGGTTAATGTAGTGGGTTCACATCTACTCATTTAGAAACATGTTCCATTCCTGTCTTCAACATTTGATTCCCATGCTGCAACCGTCAATTGTCACAATATAGAGCTTAGCCTATATTAGGAGATGCTTGCTTCACATCAGTATCAGTTTTAGTGAAGTATGAATAGAAAGGTAAACATTGAATGGAACAAAGTAATGGCACTTTTTATGCAAAAGAATCACATTTAGGTGTGATACCATTTAAGATGGACCTCAAGGATTTCCTCTCCAGATATTCATGCCTTTAGGCAAAGTTTCCTGTTAGAATTAGTGGTTTGCTTCTAAACATGATGGAGTGTCACTTCCAAGTTGAAGTTCTGAAAGATTGTCACTGCCTAGCATACCTTTCTTGCTCTGGCTTGCTCTGCTAGCCGACTGCCATCATGCAAGTTGCTCTAGGACAGGCCCAGGTTGAAAGGAACTAATGGAGGCCTCTGGCCATCTGCCCATCAAACTCTGAGACAGCTAGTCCCTTACACCAACAACCTGAGAGGAACTGAATCCCATTACCAGCCATGTGAGTGAGCCTGGATTTGGGGCCTCCCCCACCTCAGCTCTGAGAGGACCCCACCCCTGACAGCTGGAGTACAGGTTGCCAGAAGCCCTGAGTGGTCACTCAGCTAAGTCACACTTTGATTCCTGACACACAAAAGCTGTAAGATGAGAGATGTTTGTTGTCATATGTGACTCCATTTTGGACATAACTTGCTATGCAGCTATAGGAAAAGGATTCAATTCCAAAATAAACCATTTGTTAAGGTGTTATTATTTCTTCTTATCAATTTTAGGGGGTATTTGTATTAGGCAATTGTAGTTCAATAGTTTTAGAAAAATATATACAGCAAGTGTCTACCCAATTCTGTGGAATTTGGTGCTGGTGAAAAGTCCATAAATATATGAGAAAGGAACACAACACTTAAAAATCTCTGCAATTTATATGAAACATAACCTTAGAAAAATGTTAGGCCATTGATAGTGGTTGTATAGCACTATATACTCAAATGGGTTGGGCTTATTAGCAGATGTGGAGGTTGGTTTCGTTGTCAAGTGATGGGATTTAAAATTAACTCTGGAGACACACCTCTGGGCATGTCTGTGAGTACATTTCCAGATAGAAATGATGGAGGGGAGAAACACTGCCCTCAAAGTGGACAGTCCTTTCCAAGGGATGGGCCATATATGAAGAGGTCTGAAGAAAAAGCAGCTTGCCTGAGGAGTATGTCTATCACTGTTGCTACTGATGCCTTCATTCTCCACTAATATAAGACTCCAGCTTCATTTTCAAGTTACTTTTAATTTTCAGAGAGTAAGAGGCAGAGAGAGAGAGAAAATGGGTGTGCCAAGGCCTCAGCCTCTGTGAATGAACACCAGGCACATGCACCACATTGTGTGTCACTGTGCGGCTGGCAAACTGGGACCTAGAGATTCAAACATGCTCTTAGGCTTGGAAGGCAAGTGCCTTAATGGCTAAGCCATCTCTCCAGTCTTAAAGTTACTTTTTAATTTATTGACAACATTCATCCATATACACAATGTCCCCTGATCATAACCCCCTCCCACCACCTTCCTTTCCATTGATTCTATTTACCTAGAGAACCCTGTCTAATAAATCAAATATTTTAAAGACCAAGAGCCACCTCCATCCAAAAATATACATCATCAAGATTAGACACTTAAAACTCTAGATGTACTAGCAAAGAGTTCACACTTTTTCAGAGGGTCTTAGCAACAGTGATGTGGCAAGAGAATTGTCTAGAAAAAAATGTGTTAAAATTGAGATTTTATTTTTTTGGACTCTCTGGGACTTTTATTTCTTCTTTGCTGACAGAATCTCCTTATGTAGCTCAGACTATCCTTGAACTCAAGGTCCTCTTGCCCTGTTCTCCCAAGAGCTGGGATTACAAGCCTGATTCTGGGTCTTGCATTTTAGACATGACTTTGTTCCTTTGTCATGTGAAAACTATGCTAACATACTGTGCCATGATTCTTTATAATTGATGACAGTCCTTTGTCTCTATGTCACTTTTTCCTCTAGGCCTTGCATTCCTGACTGCATCCTGCTTTTTTCTGGGAGTTCCCCAAGTGCTGCATGGCATCTGGACTCTAGTGGATAAATGAGTGGAAACACTCTTGGAAAAGCTTTCCCTAATTTCAGCCTACAAATATGCAGTATTGGACAAAAGTAAATGATGATTTTGCAAAGCTACTCAAACAATAGAAATCCTGACTAATTTCAATTATTATACAGCCAAGTACAAATAAATGCATATTTTCTAAAAATCCAATACATATTTCTAATGTATGTATAAACCTAGTTATACAGAGATCGAAGGTTGGTTCAACCTCAGGTCTTTTCTCTAGTCCCACACATATTTCCAACATGTTCATCTGCCTTTGAAGTTGATGGAATAAATGCTGTGCATGAGCATGTGGGTGTGAAGCAGAATGAAAAACAGCACAATTAAACGTTACCAGAACACAGGAACTTTGCTCTATCCCCATGTGTTTTCTCAGAGGCAAGTTTTACTGGGCCAGACTGGCACCACTGGGGAGGAGCCTGAGTTGTTCTTACAGCTGGCACTGAAGGCAGGGTGTCTGGGTTTTGTTATAAATGACTATCATGACATGGATTCTGGGGTGACCCACCCATAGCTTTAGAGGAATGTAAACCTGGGTAGAAATGCTGGTGCAATCTGCTGGCTTGTGGACTGGATCAATTGGAGTAGCAGATTCAAGGTAACTTCATCTTGCAGAGGGCCCCAACACAGGCTCTTGGAAAGGGAGGGAGAAGAATGCATACTTAAACATGGCTAGTAATGTGGGGTTTTAATGAGTGTGAGGTATGGAGCACAGGGGGATCTGCCGTCATAAGCCTGGACTTCCAGTGTGGGCCCTAGACTCTCTCTCTTTGGACTGACTTCTCTGTCACCATTGAAGAAGCCTCAGAGCAACTTGACACTTATAATTCCCTATTTCACTTATCTCCATCTCTTCCCACATGTGGAAGTTCTGGGTTATCTTCATAATAAGAATGGTAAACATGAGCTGGAAAGAGTAAAGGAAAGGTTGGGGGAGGGCTAATCAAAATCCAAGAGGGTATGAATAAGTCATATGGAAACCTACTTTTTTGGACAATGGCATGCATCTAGAAGCCATAAATTGTTACTAGAAAATTTTCAGTGCCAGGGATGGAATATCTTCCAGTGAGTTGTTGGCCAGGGAGGTATCTGATACTCCCCAAAACATTACAGGCCATTCCTGAGGCTCTCGGTTTCCCACCAGGAATAGATGGTACAACCCTATTGCTGAAGACTCCCCATACTTGGGCTGCAAGGTTACTGAGAAATCCTGCTGGAGCTGAGCTGAAAACCTTCTCCCTGTAGACAGGCTGACAGAAAGCTGGAAAAAGCAACATACATGCAGTTCCATGGGAGAGTGATAAATCACCAGTGGACATAAACAACACTGGACACTGCAAGCCTTAAATTTGGACAGCCAGGCCAAATGAGCCAACAGGTGCAATAGTAGCATGTCTGTTATGTCTAGTTGGACTGGAGGCCTGCTCCACCTGATACTGAAAACCTGTGACAGGGGAGGTCATGAGCCCTAGGAGGTGTAACATCTGCTAGTGTCTGGCTAAATGCATATAGTATGCTCACCAAACTGCCTGGTAAGCACTTCTCTTACTGTTCATACCCATATATTAATGCTACTCTCACTGTTGGCTGGAGAAGCTTCTCTTTTCAGATGGCGGTAACCTTGGGATGACTCAGAAGGCACCATAGTGCTGAGAAGAAGTGACAGAGGAGTGCTCAGCACTGAAACATCTTTATCACACCTTCCAAGGTTCAGGGTCCATTTTGGAAGAGGGGGCAGAAAGAATGTAAGAGCCAAAGGAAGGGTACAACTCCTTATAACATGCTCCTCCAGACCCAAAATGGCCTGGATATCCATGACCTCACAGTGCCTGACACTACCTACACAAGACCATCATAATAGGAGATAAAAATCATGACCTCAAAATAAAAGAGGGACTGATTGAGAGGGGAGAGGGATATGATGGAGAGTGGAGTTGCAAAAGGGAAAGTGGTGGGATTACCATGGTTTATTGTCTGTAATTATGGAAGTTGTCAATAATTTGTTTTTTCAAAAACAAAAAAGAATGGTGGATAGTCTTTTATTTCTCTAATGAGGGAAGCTCACCACTAATCAGTTATTGGACAAGACCAGGAAAGAGTTCCTGTTTGGTGCAACCATCCTGGTATATATCTCCTATAATGCCTAGCAATAGCATGTACCCACTAATTAGCTGATAAATATACCTTCAATAGGCATAACACTTTAAAGGAGAGACAACCTAACATAGGGATACATAACCTTCACTAGTCATCACATTATTTTTTTAAGATGAATTCTTGGCCTGGTATAACACGTGCACTTCTATCATCTACACATTTTGAGATCCTCGTTTATTCCAAACAACTTTCTTATTCACCATAGCTTGATGTCAAGAGCATTCAGGAAGTATAGTTTGGTTTTCATTTAGGGGACTTGGACAGCCTGGACACCTTACAAAGAAGGAGGCAATGTAAACTTAGCAGTCTTTATCTTTAAAGAAAAATGATTTTGAAAATATAGACCAAAGCATGAGTTTTGCTTGGCTGAGTTTATCCCAGATAGTTGAATAACTAAACTATGTAGGTCTGGTCTGAAAGCAGGGAACACACGCTGGATTATGAGGAGGGAAGCTGCCTGGGGAAAATTCTGCTGGGGAAAGGAGAGGAGGAAGAGTGATTTTGTCTTTTGGTACCTCTATCCTCTACTTTTCTTCAGGTGTGTGCATGTCTGTTTGTGTGTGCGCATGTGCACACACACTCCCACATGGGTGTGCATGCTTGGCTATGCATATGACCCAGTACAGCAGAGCAGGAAAAGCGATATATAAGGAATTGTACTTTAGCATGAATTTAGGTGATGCTGTTTTCTTTGTTGTGCAGAGAAAGGGAAGATCTATTTCTGGTTGTCCATTCTGTGTCACTAATGGGCTGTAGGCATTGAATGCATTATGGAACAGGAGACTTTTACACAGACCTTGGCACAGCATGACATAAGTTATGTTACAGAGTGCAACATGGCTCCACAGATTCACACCACACCTTGCAAGGTAAGTGCTCTTTTGCCCACTTTACAGTGAGAAGATTATAATCAGACTGGATCAAACCCATGACTTCAGCCTCTTAGTTCCTCATTCTGTTTTCCTTTATCATAAGACTCCCTTAATTTCTGGAATCCCGTTCATGCACACAGAGGCACATGGGAATTCCCGAACCCGCAGGTCCTGTTGGTCTCCATTGTGTATACAGAAAACACCCCCTCGCTATTTAGAGGTTAACCATGCCCACCAAGGAAAGGGGGTATGCTCCAGCGAGAGGAAGGGGCTGCTTTCTTTCTGTCCCCAAGCCCTGGAAGCCTTCCCAGAGGTTCTCAGCAAGGATTCCTGGGTCACTTAACCCATCATTGGCTATAGGAGTCTCAGATACCTGATCATCTCTTTCTGGCTTTTTCTGGTTTATTCTAACACTTTACTCTCCCCTTATTCCCTAGGACCAATGGTTCTCAATATTAAAGTACACAGGAGTTTTCCAGAGATACTGTTAAAACATAGATTTCTGGGCTTGTTTGATGGTAGTGTCCAGTAATCTCTCCTCCCTCCCATTTGGCTGAAGGTGGTCTGTGGAGGTAAAGCACAAGTTACTGGTGCAGAGGCTCTCAAACTCTGGCATGCTGATCTGAGTGAGTGAGATAACAAGTTACTCTGTTGCTTTTGAAATGCAAAATGTTGCACAGATCAACAACATGGAGGCTGGGTTTTCCTTCCTGAATGGCAGGGATACCTCCCACACACTGCTAATCCTCTCTGCCCCTCTGTTTCTTACTTGTGGCTTGAAGGTAAGATGGCATCAGCCCCAAAAGACTGTTCTGTATCTTCAGTGGGCTAACATGTAAAATGTTCATGATCATAGTTCCTGCTTATCTCTGCAAGCGCTGGCCAGGAGGGAATGAATGCTAGGGTTCACATCAAATTTCACAATTTTAATCTCCCTGATCTGATAACAGACTGTGAACTAAGACATTGAGTCATGGACCCTATACAAACAAAGGCGAAATTCGAATCTCCACATGATGATGTGGCCATATTTGAGCAGAGGGTCATTGCAGATATGATCTGCTAAGCTGAATTAATTATATGAGGCAGGGTAGGTCCCTCATCCTACAAGACCGACCTCCTTACAAGATCATGGCTGTGTGGGGGAAGGCATTTGACTTGATGATGGAGGCAGAGACTGGTGTCAAGAGGCTGTAATCCAAAGACTGCCAATGATCCTTAGCAACCCACAAGAACTAGGAAGAAATAGGGATACAACAAAGATTTCAGGGGGCCTGGGTTAGCTGACCCCTCTCAATATTTGACCTTCAGAATCAGGAGACAATACATTTCTGTGGCTCTAAGGAACTCTGTGTGAGTCTGCTGAGGAAATCCTAGGAAACCCATTATATATTCTTTTTAATGCTGCTCAAACCTTCAGTGGGGGGAAAGGAGATTTCAGGGTCTCAGAGTGTTTTCAAATTTCTTTGTGTAGGCTGCCCACCCTTTATTATGCCAATACCACATGGGAACCTAAAATCACACTGGGTGAACTCCAGATCAGCTTGCTAGGAGTCTTCTTTGGGAATGTAATTGACCTTGTCCATACAACCTCACGGTGTCATTATCACAGAAAATCATGTAGTTGCACATGGCTCAGAACAAGTAGGCTGCACACATCTTGATCTCTTTTCTTCTCTGCAGGCTTCTGGTATCCATTTTGTGGCACTTGTTGATGTTGAGTGTCACCAAATAGGTGACATAGAACAGACAAGAGTTTAAAAATAGTCTAAGGCAGGAGACAGAGGTAGAAGGCTGGAGACTTTGAGACTGGTTAGCGAACTGGAGCAGAGAGGATTAATTCTTTGGGGTCGCTTGGATTTGCTGAGCTACAAGAGAAATAATGTTGATGGTCCTTTGCAGTATAAGAAGGCCTGCTCCCAATAGAGAAGTCCTGCCCTATTTAATACATGGAAATCTTATTTTATGCAAACATACAATTAGAGGATTCATCCCCAAGGCCTGGCTTGTTCAATAAATTCTGTTTACCCTTTGGTGTTTGTTATTCTTTAACCTTCGGGGCATGTCATGGGACAGATATGAATGATTACCACATTAAAGAAAATAAAGGTTCTTTCTATTTTATCAAAGACACAGAAGCGGAAATGTCTTCTCCACTCGCAGGCTACCCGTTGATCCCCAAACACGTGTGCTTGAGCAAGAGCTTTTTAAACAGTATGAATTTCTTTTCCGTTTCCACAGTGCACTTCCTGATGACAGAGGTTGCTCCCTACCATTCAGTTCAGGCAAGTGAAGGATAATAATGGAGTCTGTCTTACCTCTCTACTGGGATATTTTTTTTTCCTCCACTGCTTCCAGTCTGTTTATTAAACAAATAGCAAGTTAATGAAATAAATCTTTTCAGGTCTGAACACTGCGTGGCAAGTGAGGGAAAAGATATACACTAGTGTCCTTGCAAGGTCTAAGCAAGGAGGCAGAGCCCATTGTACACCATTGTCTAACACTCTATGCAGTGTGGTGTGCAGCTGTCAGGACACAGCCCCTGGCCTTTACAAGGGGGTTTCTCCACCTGGGCACTATTGGTGTTTTGAGCCAGATAAGGCTGTGTTGTAGCATGAATCACTGTCTGATTCTGCATTGGATGATATCACTATCCCTGACCTTGACCCACTACATGCCAATAGCATCCTCCAAATTGTGACAACTCAAAATAAAATATTTCCAAATATTGCCACATGTCCCCTTGAAAGGAAGGCCAAGTTGTACCTAGTTGAGAATCACACTGTAGAGTCATACTATAATGAAATTAGGCACACACTATCTCCGGCCTAGAATGCCTGCTTGTGTGTTGCACAAACTTCTGCTTTGCAGTGCTTTGGCCTTGCAGCGTCATTCATTCATTCATCCATTCGATAGTTGTGCAATACATACCTTTTGAGAATAGGCTAAGTGAAAGGAAACAAGGACAGGTCTAGGTCAAAGGGCTAGTTATGGGTCATTGAGGAGAAGAAAGTGAAAATAAAATAGACACGGCCTTTGACTGTATGGGCTTGCTCCAGAATCATTAACAGGGAGGGGTGATGCCCTCCTGGGGGACACCCCTTTACCTTTCAGGTAAAAGAGGAAGTCATTTTCTTATCTGTCTCCCAGGTCACTAGCTGTTAGAATTCTGGCTTTAGAATTTTAGGAATCATGGATAACTTTCTCTATGACAGTAACAGGCCCTTTCCTGCCCTAGTTTCTCACTTGCTGTGGGTTTCACCTGCGATGCTTCTTTCTGTCATTCCTCATGGGCTGAATGGTTTCTAATGCTTTAGTAGAGATGTGCTTTGTGTGTGTGGATATGTTCCTGTATGTCCAGGGGCAAATGTGTGTGCAGGTATGTGTACATGTATGTCTGCATGCATGTATATGCATGTGCATGTAGAGGTCAGAAGACAACCTCAGGTGTGGTGCCTCAGCTGCTGTCCACTTCTTTTGAGCCAAGGTCTCCCATTGTCCTGGAGCTCATCAAGTAGGCTAGATTGCTTGACAAGTGAGCCCCCGGGCTCTGCCTGTCGTTCACTGCCTTGTCAGCGTGGAGATGTGGTGCCTGGTTTTTTCATGGGGGGGGGGTAAGGATTGAACTCAGGTCTTCATGCTCTCAGGGAAAACAGTTTACTTACTGAGCTATCCCTTTAGCCATTGTAAA
Source organism: Orientallactaga sibirica (assembly GCA_036365145.1). Taxonomy (NCBI): domain Eukaryota; kingdom Metazoa; phylum Chordata; class Mammalia; order Rodentia; family Dipodidae; genus Orientallactaga; species Orientallactaga sibirica. Next base: position 7,744,584 of record JAEOAD010000019.1, on the reverse strand, counting down.
GGCTCTTTCTTTCTTTCTTTTTTTTTAAATATTTTATTTATTTATTTGAGAGAGAGAGAGAGAGAGATGCAGATAGAAAGAGAGAGAGAGAGAAAGAGAGGGAAAGACAGTAGGCATGTCAGGGCCTCTAGCCACTGAAGAGGCACTCCAAAGGCATGAACCACTTTCTCCATTGAGCTTACGTGGGTTCTGGGGAATTGAACCTGGGACCTTGGGTTTTGCAGGCAAGGACCTTAACTACTAAGCCATCTCTCCATCCCATAAATGTCCTTTCTTAAAAGAATTATTGAATTATTTCTAACCTCCTATCCTCCCATCTTGGTTTCTCATCTGAACCTCTTTCTACCCAGCCTATTCTATTTTTTTTTTTTTTTTTTTTTTTTTTTTTTTGGTTTTTCGAGGTAAGGTCTTGCTCTAGCCCAGCCTGACCTGGAGCTCACTGTGTAGTCTCAGGGTGGCCTCGAACTCATAGTGATCCTCCTACCTCTGCCTCCCAGTGCTGGGATTAAAGGTGTGCGCCACCCCGCCACCACACCCAACTCCCTCATTTTTTTATTTAATAGAATGATTGTGTGTGTGTGTGTGTGTATTTATTTCTGTTAATGGACTATAAGCTTCTGAAATGTACTAACAAATGAATGAGTGAATCCAGCCTCTTGGTAAGTTATATTCTTTCCTACTTACAAGAGACTGACCTGATGACTTCCCCTTTAAGAAGTGGAGTTTTGAATGTGGTATTTTCTGGCACAAGGGTTAGCATTTGTATTCATTGATCTCATTCATTTATTAACCCAAGAATAATTTGGGCTAAAGGATGAACAACAGGTGACCAATCACGAGGAAGATAACTTAATTCATTCTTTGCTTAGTATGGAAATTTGGATTCAAACCTGCAGATTTTGATGTAGCTCTGCTTCACAGAGCAGATGAGTTCCCTGGGAATGTTCAGGTGATCTGGAATTCAGAGTTTCATCCTTACTTCAGAATCATACATCTGGAGTTCTACGTGATGGATTAAAATCATACCGGCCCTTGAGTGCTAAACTTTATAAGGGTCAGAGAAAACAAACTTTACAGCTGCACGATGGGAAAATGTGACTCAGTAGCAGTGCCTTGGCCGTGGAGCTCTTAGTCATCTAACCCTATTGCTCACAGATGGGCTGTTAAAAGAACTTCAGGACTGTGGCCACATGAAATAGGTGAATTTGACAACTGTCAGCACTCAAGAAGTCTGAACACTTTCTATTTAGCTAGATCTCTTTGAGACCATTGCTCTAATTGAAGCCTCAAGCAGTTACACATTTCTGTGTATGAACTGTGGTGAACTGCCTGGTTGCAAGAAGAATAAAAAATTTTTAAAGACATAGACTGTAAGACTGTAGCCAACTGTGGAACTGATTTCAGGTTCATCTTGGACCCCAAGCAGCTAATTTGGAGGCAAGGGCAAATAAAAGAAAGACCAGAAATCAGTAAGTGCGGATCAAAGTGGGAAACAAACTCCCATTCACAGTCCTTCAATAGCAAACATTTACCTATGGAACATATAGTTCACAAGGCCATCTGCAAGCTCAGGATTTTAAAGATGATTGAATTAAGTCCCACAGTCCTTATAGTACAAGTGGGGATGCCAATTTGTAAAATTGAGGAAATGGGTAATAAAAATCTTATAGATGAGAAGTCTTTCATCACTCTCTGAGTGGTATCTACTCTCCTGGGGATATTGGTCAATTCATATCATAAAGCTTTAGAAAAGAAAGTGATGAGAGACTGTCCAATTCTATGTTATAATTGTTACAGGCAAAGACATTGCTAGCAGCCCAGAGAGCAGACGTGACTTTTCCAAGGTTCAGGGAAATGTTGGGAGCTCATGTCTAAGAAATATTTAGAATTCAGATTTACTCAGGGGTTCAGTTTGCCCATTTGCTCTGAGTGGAATTCTTTGTAGTGACATGGAAGCCCTTCCAACTGGAGGAGTTACGGACACCTGCTTCTTCGTGAGTCCTCAGAAGCTCCCTGTGGCTCCTAGAACTGCAGGAATTTTGCAGCACTCTTAGGTAAAAAGCAAGCACATGTTGTCAGCTTATTTCCTACTGTGCCTGAGCATGAACACAGGCTAGGATGACATCCTGGCACTCTTACCAGCAGGCTTTCTCTTGGGTGAGAATGGACAGAAAAGGAAAAGGAAAGGGAGGAAGCTGGGTTACCCTGGGTATAAAGTATAGCTCAAACCATTGTACAGCTAAGTTCAAGAAAACATATCTTTTGTAATAGAAAATTGAATGAAAAAAATATGTTCAATAAAATTGCTAAGACTCTTTTCCTACAACCAATGAGGAACTACTGAAGTATTAATTATTTTATTGTGGCCTTTATGCTTTGAAAGACTGAACATGGTGCATAGTTTTATTATCAACAAATTCTGAGAGTCTATACCATACTCAATTTTGTCTGTACATGAACAGTACCTTGGAGCTAAAAATAAGAACACATAGGTTTGGGTCCCACCCCAGATCAATTAAATCAGAATTTCTAGGGATGAGTACATACAGTGTCTTAAAATATTCCAGATGATTTGTGGGAGCAGCACCGAGCCACTGATCTAAAGTCACAGAACAGCCATGCTCTGCAGAAGCCATACTCTCTCATGAGTTTATATCACAATGGGGTTTATACACGCTGCAAGTTGTGTGAATAGCAGTGTGTAGGAGGGCGTGGATGGGCAGGCTTGCTGTAAAGATAATATTTCATGCTGACCTTTTGGTAATACAATGCATGCATTTTTCAGCTTTCTACTTTTAGATGTTTACCACTTGCTTTCTCCCTCACTGTATAAAGCAACGTCAAATGCCCCCCAAACAAACCAGGTATCCTGCTGGAAAAGAGAACAGAGTTCCTATTTTTGTCTATGTTTAAACTGTATGCACAGATTTTCATATGAAAATTATTATCACAGAGTGAAAAGAATTTGAGCATTTATATGAATAAGTAGGAAAATAAACATGAAACTATGATCAAACAATGTCTTGTGACTCATTTCTGGGATAAACCATTCTTAGTACTTGGAGATATTTTTCCCATATCACATAATTTTTATACTATTCACCTCCTCCCTTAGTTCTTTGCTTGTGATAAAGCAATATATTTTGTTGTAAATCTCTTGAAAACCTAGCAATAACTGAAGATAGTTCTCATATATTCCCTCCCCCCCAAAAAAAATCGTTTAGCCTAAGTTCCTCCCCAGCTTCATCTGAAGATTTGTCTTTACTCTTGATGCTTTTTGTAATTCCCTAGGATTTTCCCAGAAATTTTCCCCTTCTTAAGATCAAGACAAGAACACATTCTCAAGTTGTAAGGGGAACAATCTTGCTGGTGGCATTCCTTTTGAGATCTCTCATGCTTTCTTTCAAACATCACTAGATTATGAAGGTGTTTAATGTGCTGGAACAACTGACACATGTAGTTTTGGTCTCCCATTGCCCAAGAGATAGGGAGTGTGGACCCTTTAAGGGTGTGCTTATATTAGTGATTCTCAACCTGCAGGCCATTGTCCCTGAAGGGTGTAAAATTATAATAAGGGGTTTCCATTCCACTGTGCACAACAGGCACCTTGGCCTTCCATATCACAAGTTCCATGGAAAATTACAATCCTAGCTTGCTATTCTCTTGATTTTCATATTTACCTTATTTTTTCTCACTTAATATCTACATACTTTATTTTTTGTCCGTTAACATTGTTCTCAAGCCTTGGATTGGCCATTAAGATTAGGTTTATGGGCTACTTGTAATTATCAAAGTCACTTTGATATTATTTTTATCATGGATATTAACAAGGTCATCATAATTAGCAACATTTGTAAGTTGAGTGTCCTCTTAACTTGCCCACTCCAGTCTCTGATAAAATACTGAATGCGCTAAGATTGTGTTTCTGGCTTGCATGTTAGATACCATGTCACACATCTAAAATTTCCACTATACATCATCACTGTTTTTTGATAGCACTCCTGTGATCCAGGTATTTTACACTTACCTTATTGATATAAAACCAGTTTATGACAAATTGACGACTCTTACTTTTACAAATATGATAGGACAGAAGAGCAGGATGCAGGTGTGAGACACGAGCTAATTTTCACTGAACTTGGCATGGATATTTAGTAATGAAATAAATACTCTCTGACCCCTCCAAGAGAGTTTTGATGTTTTGCCTGTTGTGGTTTTTGATTTTAGGTCTTTTCTGAGAAGAGATCCGTGACCTTCAAGAGGGCACGTCTTCAGGTGAAGGAGGTGCCTCTGTTGCTAGAATAATGGCTAAGCAGTCGGGCTGTCCAGCGAGGAAGACCTCCAGCCTCCCAGCTTAGCATCTCAAAGTGGTAATGCAAAAGCAAAGGAAGAAGGGAAGCTAGTAACAGCCAGTGGCATCCAGGGAATGCAGCTGTCAGATGCTCAGGAGATTAGCCTTGATCTCCAGGGCCCCAGGAGGTTACCACTAAAATGAGAGATGTACTGTATCTGTGTTTGCCCAACACTGAGGATTTTTAAAAATCTTAAAATTAACATTTAATATGTATACATGAATATTTTAAATTTATTCATATATAACTACATAAATACATGTACATATTGCACATGAGGAACATGTTTTCTCTTTATCTTGATAGACTGAATATTTTTGCTTTTAATTAATATTCTATAGTTTTTCTTACAAAGTTTTAAAATCAATGTAGGAAAATGAGACAAAGGAAACCTATTGATACTGTAATCCGATTGTGTTTCTTTATTCCTAACAGACACTAAAGTCAGTTAAGATGGAATTTCAGAGTGCTGATTCATCTTGGCCTCTATTTTCTGGTGACTGACTCAGTTTAGGGCTATGGGGTCCACCTGCAGGCGTTGGGCAGCCACACAAACGAAAACCATTGGCTTGCTCTGAAGGACACAGACCAAGAAGTATTGGTGGGAGGAGAAGAGTTGATAGTGAACCATGAAGCAGTATAACTGGACATCTATGAAAATGTTATAATAGAGATAAAACAAAATAAAGCTGCAACAAAGACAGTTTACTGATACCAGTTAGGACACCGACATCTGAAGCCAGCACTGGGGGATGGCTGAGGCTCTGTCAGGCAGGACCTGGTGGTATGGGCCTCTCAAAATGATCCATGCCTTCCTTGTGTGGAGTTGGTCTTCCTAAATACTGTCTGGACAGGTTTTCTAGGGAGTGCATTACATGAGAATGACTTCTTCTCCGACACTAACTACAGAAAGAAAGAAAAGGGCATGCCCTAAGTAACTTGATGGATTGGCAGAAACTGTTTAAGATAATACCTTTCTTACTTTTGAAAAGTCTGGCTCTTGGGAGCAAGCATGAAAGGAAGTGCTATTGAGTTAACCAAAATAATTAGTGATGAAATCTGACAAAGACAATTCTCTTCATGTTTTGTATGCTCACATCCAGTGCACATGACACTCATAATATAGAAAAGGCAAACAGTGAGCTATGACTGATGGAACGTTTTAGTTGTTGTAAGAGATTAATGGTGCCTTGTAAAATGCACTGGGTAAGTCTGTCTTTGCTTCTGGCATTTGTTTTTGAGAACAAATATGTAAGTTCTGGAGAGGAAGTCTTAGAGAAACTCCCTTCAGGACTCAATAGGCCCTTCTCCCACCAGTATCAAACTAAGGTTATTCTCAATAGCTTCCTGTTTTCACAATGTATAGTGTGGCATCACGTACGTCTATACACACTGAAAACTTCAGGAAAGTCCTTTGGTGCTGTTGAGACATGCTTCTTTATTTCTCACACTTAGCCCTCCCGGTACATGTACACTCTGGGGCAGGATCAGTCCTGCTTCAAATGCTTAGACCAACTTAGGTGATCAGGGGACATTTTAAGGACGCCTCAGGCAGTTTGTCCGGTTATACTTCTAACAACTGAAGAATCTCCTGATGTGGTGCCCCATTTCTGGTCTTTTGGACTTAATACCCTCTACCTTAAAGAAACCTGTGAACCTGGGGCTCTACACTAGCCTTTATATTTCTAGAGTCTGGGTTCAATAACTGTCTGTCTGTCATTCTCAACAGAGATGACAGCTAGAATCCTTGCTTGCCCACAGTGAGGATGCTGTCACCACTTTTGACAATCATGTGACACTATGTTCTCCCTGAACTATGACCTGTTACTGACAGGTATAGGAAAGCCATGGTTAAGAGCTCAGGATTTCTAGTTGCACTGTTTGGATTCAAACTTGGCTCTCCCACTTCATATGTAGCAACTTTCTAAGCCTGGGTTTCCTTTCTGCAAAGTAAGTGTGCTGTCGATAGATAACACTGGTACACAGGAGGAGAACGTACCACTGGGTGTCACTGAGCCAGCCCGTTGGACGTGCTTGAGGAACCTCCTGGGTCACCTGTGCATCTGAAAATAGCCTTTTAAAGGGTGTGGTCCGCCAGGTCAATCTCCTGATACCAAAGATCCTCTGTGGGCTATTGCTGCCAACAAAGGGACAAATGTTATGATTGATCTAGTCTCGCTTATGCCCCTGGTTTTGGACACAATGACCTACTACTTTGGCCAGATCTCTGGATGCTCCTGCTGGAACTCCTTTCCTTGTGATCATGGGCTTTGCTTTACAAACTGTCGAGGACTCTTTGCTTTGTGTGTGATTTGGTCTGCCTCGCATTTATATGATTTCATCCAGAATTATTTACATGCTTGTGCCTCAATTAAATTCCTAACTCGGTGGGTGAGGGGTACGATTCAACTACTCAGTCAACTCCAGAGCCTGGCTGGGTATACACAATGAGCAACTAAATGCATGCGGGGAATAACCTAGCCAGATGCATTAGCCCAGCCCAGCACAGAGCAGGTGGTGGAAGGGCTGGTGTCGGATTTTCTTCCTCTTGCTTCTTTTCTTCCAATCTCCTATGGTTTCACTATTTGGGCTCAGTATCTTTTTTTGCTATTTATTAATTTATTCATTTATTTATTTAAGAGAGGAGGGAGAAAGAGAGAGAGAATGGGCATGCCAGAGTCTATAGCCACTGCAAACAAACTTCAGACACATGTGCTGCCATGTGCATCTGGCTTTATGTAGGTACTGGGAAATTGGATCCAGGTCCTTAGGCTTGGCAAGCAAGTGGCTTAGCTTCTAAGACATCTTTCCTGTCATTCAGTGTCTTTGTATTATTCATTGTAAATGAGAAAAGCAATTGTGTTTGATAGATGCAGCATGCACAACCCAGTGCAATCTCTAGACACATATATCTTTTCACAGAGAATCTGTCAATGTCTACATATGCTGTAGTGTCTTGACTGAGCTCAGGAAAGGTTTCTTTCATGAATGCAGCTTTAAAAGTTTTACTTTTAAAGGAATATGAGATATACTATCTCATATATACTTCATTAAAACACCTCATTCCTCTTTGACATTAAAAATGTGTGGCTTTTCATTGCCCAAACTGTTAACAATGGTTAAGGGGAAACTCAATTGTGTATTTGGGAATATGTATTTGCCTGCCACGAAGTAATGACTAACAAGAGACATTTTCTCAATTGCAATTACGAAAACAAGATGTATTATATATCTGAGCCATCAACATAGTTCTCATGAGAGGCAGGAAATATGTATTCTGTGCAGGTGTAAATCTGTTCTCCCAACTAATTCCCTTGGTATTTGCCTAGTACATGGATCAGGCAGATTTCCTTTAAGACAAAAATAAAAACACTTCCCCATCCCTAAACAATGGTTCATGTGAAGGCATGCCATTTTATGCTTCCTGGACAAGCTGAAAAAAGTTAAAATGCTTTAAAACATTTAAATCTGTGCTTGAACCACTGAATAAATATGTGATGGAAAGATGTCAGTTTTATTAACCTTGTGACTCAAGGAAAAAACAGGGGTGGGGATAGAGAAGACTGAGTTTAGGAGATTCTCATTTGGTACAAGCTGCTGGCTCTGATGAAAAGCAGAGTATGCGTGACACTGTGGAAGGGGAGGGGGACCAGAGATGGCATCCCCGGAATAAGGACATTTTGCACTTTCTGTTAGAAAAGAGTGTGCATAGGGATTACTTGTATATTCTAGGCTTACAAATCAGTGACAAGTCATTTCCAATCCATATTATTCTTCCCAGTTATTACATTTATGAGCACAATATGGGACATATTAATAGTTGCTCAGGGCTTCACTGTATTGTCTGGTAGGGATGACCTGAAACCTATGGTCTTCCCACTTACAGGTTTGTCTGAGGCTCTGAGCTTGCAGCTGGATCTAAGCCAAATGGCCTCAAGGGATGGAGAACCATTGGACATGATTGGTTTGGGAGAACTCTGTTGTTTCAAAATTCTCTGGCAAGGTTTAAAATGGTCAGAACCTCAAATAGCCTTTTGACAGGGGAAATGTCAAGAACTAACTACCACATGACTCATCTGTTCTCTTAGGGTAGAAACAACCATGGTGAATATCTTTAAGCCAACCTTAAATTACCATTTATAAATTTGACTTTACAGAACAATCATTTGAAGAATAATCATTTGAAACTCAGAGAAATGTGTATACTCAGTCTTAACTCATAGATGTTCTGATTTAATAGGTCTGGATGGGTCCAGGCATAGTGATTAAAAAAAAAAGGGGGGTGGGCTGGAGAGATGTCTTAGTGGTTAAGGTGCTTGCCTGTGAAGCCTAAGGACCCAGGTTCAATTCTCTAGGTCCCACATAAGCCAGATGCACATGGTGTTGCATGCATCTGGAGTTTGTTTGCAGTAGTTAGAGTGTCCTGGCGTGCCCATTGTCTCTCTGTCCCTCTCTGTCTCTAATAAATAAATAAAAACAAATCTATCAAAAAAAAATTCCCCTGTAACCCTAATGCCTAGTCAAATCTGTGAATCTTGTTGAGTTTGTAAAGGGTCTTTAGGGTTTTCAAAGTCTTTACATTTCAATTTTTAAATAGGAAAAGTAGAAGTTAAAAGCCAATCTAGGCAGAGAAAATACTAGAGATGAACTAAAATACTTCTTGCAATTTAACACAGTTTTACAGAAGTAAACAATAGCAAATTATTTAAAAGCATTAGCTTGGCACAGTAGTTTTTTTTTTTTTTTTTAAACCATGACAAGGGGTCTCTGAATACATATGTTTTAGGTGCATTTCTGAGGGCCTCGTTCTTAGGAACTTGTCTTCAAAGAAGTATTATTTGCAAACATATTTCTTTAGGATTTTAGAAGTTATCTACACACATGTATACATACATTGTTTTATATGTTATACATGTATTTTAATATATAGAAGATCTCTAGAGCATGCATACACACATACACACACACATATATACACATACATATATCTGCACATATATGGCATGCTAGGTTTCCAGAGCAGAAGAAAGAATATAGATATCTTACCATGAAGCTTCTTTGTGTGAGTTTAGTTTACTACCTTTTCCCTACTCCAAACACAGCTAGGAGGATCATAGCAGGACCCAGAGCCCCACAGGTCAGTCCATACAGTTCCCTTCTCTGAGCAATCAGGTCTCTCTGGACATTTCACCATAAAGAACTGATGTTTCAAAATAGGGCAAACTAAGAAGCAGCTTCATGTAATATGAGTGTCTGCCATTATTCGGACAGTAGTTGGAAAGGCTTCATAAGCAGACGGCTTTTGAAATTTCTGGACTTCTCTGCTCAGTATTGCAATGGTTCATACCTTAATCCTTTAAAAATGGGGCAAATACTGTTGTCATTGAAAAGAATGTGATACATTATGAACCTTTTCATAACTCAAGGTATTTGGTATACATATAAATTTTAATAAGCTAAATCAAAGTTGAGCTAATTCGTTATTTTTAAATTCTTACTTACTTGTGTGTGTGTATGCACATGCATGCACACACATGCCAGGGTCTCTTTCTGCTGCAAATGTTAAACCCAAGCCAGAAGGCTTTGCAAGCATGAACTTTTAACTGCTGAGCCTTCTCCCAAGACCCTCTTTACTGTTTCTTGACCACAGTTAAGAGATGTAGAAAAAGGCAAAAATCATTTAAAATGCATCTCATTGTTGGCTGAACTTTAAAACATGTCAGATGCTTAAGAATGAATAATATCCTCCATTTAATTGTCATTCTTTGCTTTGTAATGTGAAAAAAATGTCCCATCAAGGATGACCATGATGCTGTTGGAAAAGTTAAGGAGTCTAGATTCCATGCCTTATTTCAGATTTGACAGAATATTAATCAGCAATGTGTGAAGCTATCTTTTAAACAAACAAGTAAAATAATACGAATTCCAATGGAGGAAGATGTCCCATGGCTATGAGTGTATTGAGACAATCAGATCTTTGTAATCTTATGTTTTATGGAAATGGATCATTGAACAAAGTGCTTGCCACACAAGCTTGAGGACTGTGGTTTGCATCCCTAACACCCTCATAAAATTCTGGGGTGGGTGTGTTGACCCACACAAAGCCAGGGGATCTCGGGGACAAGCTTGCTAACTACACTAGTGAATTGTTGAGACCCTGCCTCAGTCAATACTGAGGGGAGGTTAAAGGGAGGAGACACTCTACCTTGACCTCTGGCCTCCATATACATGTGCTCTCTGTGTGTGCATGCACTTGCATGTACACATAAGAACATGCATGCACACACAACTCACACATACACAAGCAAAACCCCCCTTTGATTACATGTGCATTAAATCAGCATGCTTTTATAGGTGATGCTTATCTGATACTAATCACAAATTGTTCTAGAATACATTTTCATTGAAAGGGAATGTAGAGGCATAAGGCTGCTCTGTCCACACCTAAACTAGTCTGATTACCATGCATGGGTCTTTTCCTAGTGACTACAGAAGATTTTGTGTTGGAGTATATTTAAGAATCCTTGCAAACAGGGCTGGAGAGATGGCTTAGTGGTTAAGGCATTTGCCTGTGGAGCCAAAGGACCCAGGTTTGATTCCCCAGGACCCATGTAAGCCAGATGCACAAGGGGCACATGCACCTGGAGTTCGTTTGCAGTGGCTACAGGCCCTGGTCTGTCCATTATGTCTCTCTGTCTACCTGTTTCTCTCTCTCTCTCTCTCTCTCTCTCTCCTTGCAAATAAATAAATAAAAATTTAACACAGGGGAGACTGGAGAGGTGGCAATTAAGGTAATTGCCTGAAAAGCCTAACAACCCAGGTTCCTCAGTACCCACATAAAACCAGATGCACAGGGTTGCACAGGCATCTGGAGAACACCCATTTACTCTCTCCTTTCCTCATAAATAAATAAATAAATAAATAAATAAATAAATAAATAAATACTATTTTTAAAAGAATCACTGCATTCGTATTTTAGGAGAGAACATTATAAACTTTTCTTTTTGCACACATACCTCCTCTCAGATGTTCTGACTTTTCAGTGCTCATCTCAGAATCACTGGACCCCCCATGACAATCATCCATGAAGAATCACATTGTCTCGTATGCTCTTACTTAATGGTATATTTCAAAGTGTCTACTTGAGCAGTATTTGAAACTACAGATAATATTTTAAACTTCTTTAACCCTTAATTTTGATTAATGCCATAAAAGAGGAATTAGAAATTAGGCAGGTGATATTCTGTTCCCTAAACCTAAGTTAGTTTGTGTTTTTATGATTCTATAATATGCATGCGCCATCTTTTCATTTCACATCTGGGCTGTGGTGCAATTATAGCTGCTCCTCAGATTACCATGGGGTTATCTCCTGAGGAGTCCATTATAAGGGGAAAATGTGTTTAACGCACTAGCCTTCTGAACACCATAGCTCAGCCACGTGATCCACTGTAGAGTAATGGTTATTTCCCCTCATGATTGTGTGACTAACTAGAAGCCACGCATTGCTGTCATTGCCCAGCATCATATATGCAGCCTGGGGAAAGGTCATTTAAATTTCATAGTACAACCAGGTGTGGTGGCACAGGATTTTAGTCCCAGCACTCAGGAGGCAGAGGTAGGAGGATTGCTGTGAGTTCGGGGCCAGCCTGAGACTACATAGTGAATTCCAGGTTAGCCTGGGCTAGAGCGAGACTCTACCTTAAAAAAACCAAAAAAAAAAAAAAAAGTCTATAGTACAGTTTATACTTCACAACATTATAAAGTTGAATAATCACATAATCTCAAAAAGCCATTGTTAAATGGAGACCACTTGTGTGTCTTGACCCTTCTGCTTACAAAGGGCTCGATCATACTCTGTGCCTTCACCAACATCTTCCAAAACTCCAGCTTCCTCACACCCTGCCAGTGCTTAAACTCTTCCATGACTTCCCATGGTTAACTTACGAGTATCCAAGCTTAACTTAGTATTGAACTGAGGACTCTGCCTTCTGACCAACATTATTCCTTTCAGTTTTATCATCACCTACTACTCTGTCTCGTGATGCCCAAAATTCCAATTAAAGGGTCTATTAAGACCTACCTGTGTGAAACAGTCCTACCTCTGCTCTTTGCTCCCTAAGAATATCCTCCTGTGCTTCAGAAGACTTGCATTCCTCTGTCCTCCTCCAGTTCATCCCATACATCCTCCATGCCTTTCTCCATTACGTGTCTTTACTGCATCTCTCTTTTATGTGCTGATTGTCCTGTACCACAGGGTCTCCCCAACAATTAACTTCAATACCAGACACTTTTATTATGCAATAGTCAATACGATATACTTAGAATTATTATAATACATATTTGGTCTATTTCCAAAATGAGACAGAAGAGACCTGATGAAGCAGTATGTCCGTAAAAAAAGGGAAGTGAAATACAAAACCATATATTGAGGAGAGTAAGTAAAATGGGTCAGTAAAGTTTAAAGTCTAGCTATATGTTTCCTGGCAGTCAAGGCAAAACCAAAAGTTCCATTAGATAGTTGATAGTAACTTACCACTGCCGTGTGTGTACATGTGAGATTCGTATATTTTTTAAAAATCTGTGTGTGTCTTACCTCACTCACTGTGAAATGTGTAACTATTGGATTTTATTTTAGGAATTAAGTAACAAAGGATCTAGTCTAGCATATTATAATGCTGCAATAAATTGATTTTTTTAACTAGTGAGACATCAGAATCATAAATTCAGAAACATTTTGCTTACTTTGACAGTTCAAAATCAAATGTAGTAAATACATTCATGAAATGTGGATGTAAGAAGAAAACTAAAAATGCTATCAGAGAAAGAATGAAAGGTGTGAGGTTTAAACCACAGCAATTAGAAGAAACCATTCACCATCACAATATTTTGAGGCAAATGTCATAATATGGAGCAGAACACTTTAATAATCAGTTTTGTTGGAAACCAATTATACATTTACACTGATGCCCTTATCACCCATGTATGGGTGATAATGCAATGTAAATGCCTAACACACATGGCTTCTGAGATTTTCCCCCTTAAATAGCTGTTTTATGAACTGAAAGGATATGTATGGATATGCTGTGCTGTTGTTAGCATTTCATAGTTGGGTCTCATTTTTTCTACATGTAGAGGGTTTGTTTTTCAGGACTCTAGTTGGGCACTGTCCAGCAGAGTTCTGTGATGATGGAAATGCTCCTCGTCTGTACTGTCCATGCTGACCACTTGGAACATGGCTAGTGTGACCGAGGAACTGAATTGCACATGTAACTTAGTATTAATCACATGCAGAATAACTTGAAACAGCTGGGTGGGTGGTGACTCCAGCACGAGACAGAGCAGCTTTTCCTAGTGACTTGCTTTCAAAATAGGCCCTTCCTTCCTTGTTTGCTTACCTTTAACTTCATAAACAAAATGAATAGTGGTCCTGTCCCTTTACTATGTGGCATTATAAGCTACTATGCACTCATGATAAAGATTCATGTGTATTTATTATGTTAAGATCTCTATGTGGTCAAGGGAAAACTTAGGGAACTTCATTATTTATTATCCTCTTAAAATAGAGATATGATAAACCCCATTCCTTTCATTGCATTTGGGTATAGACTCAAAGATAGAATTTTACAAAACTGAAGTATCAGCCAGGCCTGGTGGCTAGGGCCCTCATTCTAGTACTTGGTGGATAGAGGCAGGTGAATCAGGAGTAAGGATAGCCTGAACCACGTAGCATAGACGATGAGCTTGCACTGTGTGGACATCACGTACAGTTGCAGCCTAGGTATCTCTATAGGGAATACTCTGAAATCCTTTTAGGCAGGCAAGCTGTATACATGGTTCTATCAAATTCTTCTCAAGGTAGACTTTTCTTATTTACCTGCCTTTTTTGTTTTGTCCATAGAACTATGAGCAAGTAGGCGGACTTCTGTTTCTTTAGGCTAGCAGGGGTTTGCTGTAACTCTTTCTTTTTAATTTCTTTAATTTGAGGATCCCCACACTTGCTGTTTGAGAAGCTGTTTTGTAAACTGCTATTTCCTCCAAGCCTGTTATGCTTTTTTTCCATCTGTGTTGAAGTCTCTTTTCCCAGTGGGGCCTTTCTTTCTCCACTTAGTCATCCTATGTGTGGAGACCCACATCCACACTGCAGGCCTTTCTGACTCATCTCAGGAGGTCAGTTTGCTCCAGGGAATCCCGCTCCCAGCACAGTGCAATAGCTGGGAGTATCCAGTGAAGGGGTGGGAGAGACTAAAGGCTGTTCCTTCCCTGCCCACTCTCTTCCTTGTCAGAGCTGTGCACGAAGAGGAAAAAGCCAACATGCTCTCCCCACTTAAGGGAATGCTTTTAAGAAATAATTTTTAAAGGCAATTTTAACTTGTAGTTTATAAGGAACTGTTGTTGCTGCTGCTGCTGCTTTTAAGCAGCCCATACCCTGGCTAGGAGAAAGACCTGCAAATAGTCCAATTTTCCTTTTTCCTTCGCCAGCAAGCCAAGAGAGTGGATTCATCAGCTACATGTTTCTTCCAGTTGCAGGTTAGACTGCTTCTCTCGCTCTGAAATACATTATTCATAAAGGCAAACACACTGTGCACCAGAGCTCCACCCATTCATAGGTAGGAGGTAGAAGAGCGGAAGTTTATTGAGTACCTCATTGGTGGCTCATGGCTTGAGCAGCACATTTGCAATGACCAGAGGCTAGGATTTTCCTTGGCCCTCCTGCCACTCAAAGAAACTCTCTGCCAAGGCAGTGCAAGTCTATGATTGCCCAATCCAATGGGGTTCAGACAATAAATCCCTTCCACTAGATTTGCTAAAAGAGTCAAAGGTGAATAACTAGTGATAATATATATATATTTAAAAAACAGACCACAGTGTCAGATCCAGATCCAATAACCTAGGAAGGTAGTGTATTTTCAATTCTAAAGTTTACATTCTAAACATGTAAAAAAGTACTCTAACCTAAATGTCCTTTTAACTCAGGGCAGGCTAACTTACATATTCACTATAGAGATGGCCAGAGGAGATAATTTTTGGTTTGGTAAATTGGCTTAGTTATACACAAGTGCTAAGTTTTTCTGGTTAAAATCCCTTCCAATATACATGTAATATGTACCTATAACACTTGTGTATATACCTACATATATGATCATTAGCCTTAAGCATTTCCATCCATTTAATTATTTTTGAAAGAATCACTTCAGATTATTTTATCAGGGAGTATATCCACATTATGACTTTCACTCTTGCAACAAAACCCTACACGATTATTTTACCACCATAATTTCATGTGGAAAGGTGACCCTTCCCCAGACTTGGCAAACGGACCACAACTCCACTTTCCAAGAAGCATGGGCCCATCTATGGCTGAGGTCAGGTTATTTTGGCAGGAGAAGAGTGCAGTTCTGTGAACTTGAAAATTCACTTTAACTGAATTCCAGCTGAAGGAACCAGCGGGAGGAGGAAGGAGATGCCACATTTCTGACTCCTCCAGGAGCGCCACACACACCAAGCCCTGGAAGGGGTGTGTGTGGGGTGGGGGGGAGACGCCCAGCAAGGCTGCACAATGACTGGCAGCGAAGGGCAGCGGGTCCCTGACAGCGGGCCTGCCACCTGTGGATGGGCTTACCTTGACCACGTCGTCGTTGAGATGCTTGGGGTCGCGGTTGACCAGGTCGATCTCCTTGGTGTGCGCGTCGTACACTTGCTTCTCGTTCGCCTCGTCGGCCATGGCCTTGTTGTTGGGCTTGTAGATGTTGCCCTGTTCCCGGATGGGAACGGTGTAGAGATGTCCCTGCGGAGGGCAGGCGGCCAGGAAGCGGAGGGCGGCAACGATGGTGGGAAGAAAAGTTTGGAAAGAAAAACAAGCGTCAGAAGTCTGCAGGGGTGGTGGCGAGGGACAATGCTGTAGCTGCGAGTCCTAGTAACCGCTTCACCAGCCCAAGCTTTGCGCACAGAAGACTCCTGCGCGCCGCCAGCTTTTTAAGAGGCCGAGGGAGGACACCACACCCCTCGCTCGGTACCAGGCCCGAGGCCGGGCTCCCCCGCCCGCCGCCAGGGGTCAGAGCGAAGCCCTCCTCGCCCGCCCGCCGGGCCCGATGCTCCCGCCCGCCCGCGACCCCCAGCGCCGCCGCTTTCCCGTCCTCTCCACCCAGCCACCCTCACCCCCAGGGCTTCACCTGCTCAACCTTCACTTCCAGACCCCGTGAACCCCGCCCCGCGATCCCTTCATCGTGATCCTTAAGATCCAGCCGGACCCTCTGCACGCACCGAGTGTCCCCATCTTTTCTGCTCCTGGGCGGGAGCCCCTGACACCTGTCGCGCTCCCCACCGTACCTAGACTTCCCTTTTGTCACAACATGGTTTCTCCTGCTATAGTCATGGGTGTGGGGGGGGGGATACTTATCCCGCAAAACTCCCATCTCTGGGCAGAGCCAATATGCGGGAACCCCCGCCCCCCAAATGCCCACCTAGAACGACAAGCCACTTGCATGATCCCCCCTGACCCACCCTTGGGTCACTTCCAGGCTGTGGGTTGGATGCTTTTGGGAAACGACATCTGAGCGCCAAGAAGTGTTTGCCAATGGCAGTGACAACTGGGGCGAGGGAGTCCTACCTCCCCTCACCTCAGAACACCCCAGGACAGCCTCCCCATCCCCCACCCCCAGCCAAGAAGAATTCTTGAGATGGCCCAAGAACTTTGAAAGCGCAAACAGGCTCGCGCCGCCGCCCAGCCCAACCCAGCCCAGCCCAGGCTGGGGTAGGCGCCCGGTGTCCACTGTCAGATCAGGCAAATGACCCGCCACCCTGCACTTCAGCTCTCCGCCTCCCAGTGAGTCCTGGGCTCAAGCGACCCGGGCACACACACCCTGGTCTTGGCCCCCAAACGTGTCTTCCTTCGGGCAGATCCAGAGGAAGGATACCCCATTCAGTGGGTTCCCCTGGTCTCCTCCCCATAAGGAACACCTAAGTCATTCCTGGCTTCTCTTCACCTCCTCCCCTCCCAGGTCCATTCCTTGGCCGTGCCAGGGGCAAGAGGAGCGTGGCGGAGAGGGCCGCGGCCGGGCAAGCAGCCGGGGCATCTGGAGTGGGAGATAGCAGAAGCAGGCACTCCCCGCCCGCCCTCCCGCCCGCCTGCACCCCAGCCTACCTCCGAGTCTACGTATTTGCCCCCAGACATGCTGGCGCGTGGCTGGGTGCCGGCTCCGAGGAGGTTTCCCTAGGCTGTGATTTAAGGGAACTGAGGAAGGAAGATCTTGTATTGTATGGAGATGGGGGGAGAGGCGCTGGCTGGGGGCGGTGGCCAGGAGGGAGTCTCCTGGCAGTTGGCCAGGGGTTTGTTCTGCGCGCAGTTGGCGGGGACGTGCGCTGCGCCCGGTCCAGGCACATCCCCAAAGTTCTGGCAGCAGAGGGCGGGGAGCGCCCGCGGGGAGGGCCAAGAGCGAGTGAGAAAGCCTTCATCAATGCTAGGCTGTTTGGGCAGATATTTCAGTCCGGGGCAACGTTTTCCCAGCTATAAACCACGGGGAAGCATCCCAGGGAGAGCGAATGTTTTCCTGGTGCATCATCCCAGCAGGGTGGAGGAAGCCAAAAAAAAAAAAAAAAAAAAAAAACCCTAGCAGAGATGCCCAGTATGGGCATTTGGGGTGGAAGAAAAAATTCTGCCCAGGTCTTAAGCCATTCCTTCCCCTTAGGCCACGTTCTTTTGCTGCCCAAGACCCAACTCTGTTTCACAGGGGAAGGGATGAGAAATGGCTGGTAACCTGACCATACATTACCTTTCATCTAAACGCTAATCCGTGTGGGTGACTGTGTGTGGCAGTCTTGGGGGTGATAATAGTTTACAGTCGATGTGGATAGAAACTGAGAGACGAATGGATGCCAAGTTTAATGATTCACACCGGCTTCTGAAACAACTGAATATTTTGAAACAAGAAATGAAAATGTTTAAATTTACTATTATTTTTTATTATTGATCTGAAAGGAAAGAAACTCATACCAATGGGTTATCCCATACCATAAAACACTTTGAATGTTTGTATTGTAATTAAACTTTAATTAAAGCTTTTTTTTTCACTACTAGAAAAGATTAGTTTTTTTTTTTTTCCTGCTTCTCTGGGGATCAAACCCGAGGTCTTGCACATGAAAACTATTGATAAACACTACCACTGAATTATATGCCCAGCCATAGAAGGTTAATTTTTCAAAAATACCATTGGCTGTGTGAGGAAACAATTTTTTGGTTTTGTACAAATCAACTTTTTGTAAGTGTTAGCAATTAAAATTTAGGTTTGTTTCTGAATCTTGGCTTCTCTCTTCCTTGTTATATCAAAGCACAAGATAAAGTGTAATGATTCTCCCACTCTTACAGTTAGGACCAGTCCAGAGTCACTGTTCTGTTCATGCAAACTACTGGAAATGAAAAGGCTATCAGAATTAAAATTAATACTGGGAGGCAAATGAAAATGGCTGGGAGAATAGAGTGAATTCAGGTCAGCCTGGGCCAGGTGAGTTAAACAAAAAAAAAAAGAAAGGGTTAAAATTTACATGTTGGCTGTCTAGAAGGGGAAATCCACCATTAGGGAGGAAAGAGAGAATGGACCCCTGAAAATAAAGTGGAACCCTGAAATCCTCTGTCATCTAGCTGGGGAGAAGTCATGAAAATTTGAGAAGATATAAGAATGAGCTATTACTGACAACAAAAAAGACAAGCCTGGTTTTGAGTTCATTATTTTTCATTAGCATGTAATAACGACATATTTGAGGGGCACAATGTGATATTTCAACACATGATTAAATCAGGATAATTAGCAGAAAGTTATAAAAAAAAGATTAATTTCAATTAGGAAAATGTCAGTGCCACAGATATGAGGTGACTTTGCACTGAATATTCATCAGGAGAACAAAGATCTTCCAAATGTTGGATTTTTATTCCTGCTAAATTGTTTTTCCTAAATTGTTTGATTTGTGAATTGTGTGCTGACACACCTGATCACCTAGCAAAGTTTGCTGCCTCCTCCCATGAATCCTGCCCAGTTTTCCTCTGATGTGCATTTAAAGAGTACCACTCCTATAAAGCTTCCTTCATGGACATTTGGTGCAAAGCAGTTGGGGGTTCTGTTCTATGGAAAAAAAAATGTACAAGCCATTTCCCATCTATTGTTATTCCATGTTCAGCTGCAGTGAGTAATTTTGACTGTGAAAAAGTCAACAGGAATGGGGAGAGAGCTTGTCTTGCATGCCAGCCAGGACAGGACTTTGTGAAAGGCCCTTCCATGAATGCTTAAAGGAGTCCTCAGCAAAGGGAAGGCCCAGACCCTGGGGAATTCCACGTCCGAGTAGAAACACCAGCAGCATACAGAGTCATAGTGATCAGTGAAGCGTTGTCAATGCCAAAATGAATTCCTAATGAGTGGAAAAACTGTAAGTTGTTTAAGTAACCTGCCCCAACAGGACGCTGGCACCAAACAGAAACAGATCTTACTGTGGCTATAATAGCTGATTTGGAGGAACAACTCCAACCTCCTGAAAATAACGTTGCAGGACTTTGTGAGCCTAGGTAAAAGATTTGCAGTAAGTAAATAATGCAACAATTTTCTTTTCTTTGATACCCACACAGATAACATTAAGCTTGAAGGCAAATTAATAACTTTCTTGAAATCATTTACTGAAAATGAGTAGATGGCAACTCATTCACCCTTTTATTTTTTTGTAGAAGGAACACTGAAGGTCAACCTTTGCATTATATGTCACTAGAAATAGAGAACTAAGTGAGATATTGATCATCCAACATAGCCATCTCAGAAATGAAGAAACTGAAGCTTGTATACACTAAAGATATTCATTCTGAACTTTTGTCTGGTAAGGACAGGCTTCAAAGGTGATAAATGATGGTAGTTGGTATTACGTTATGGTACCTAGGGTCTGCTCATGGCAAAATTGTGAGCTAATTGATTTCTGGGTTCTCCCCTCTCTTTCCCCATCTGTTCTCCCTTTCATGGCTTCCTCTTCTCATTTCCACCACTGTGGGTTCTCAGCTTGCTTCATCTTATTCCCACTCTGAGATGAGAGGCCGGCCTAAGATTTTACCACGCACCATGATATCAATGGTGTAAAGAAGCGAGAAACTTTCCAATATTCTCCAACATGCAGGAACTTAAGATTCCTCACATGTGTCTTTATTAGTGAGTTTAGAAAAGAGATTTGAAGGGGCTGGAGAGATGGCTTAGCAGCTAAGGTGCTTACCTGAAAAGCCAAAGAACCCAGGTTCGATTCCCCAGGACCCACTTAAGCCAGATGCACAAGGTGGTGCATGTGTCTGGAGTTCATTTGCAATGGCTGGAGGCCCTGGCATGCCCATTCTCTATCTGCTGCAGTGCTCCCTCTCTCACATAAATACATTTAAAAATGTTAAAAAAAAAAAAAAAAAGAAAAAAAAGAAAGAAAGAAAGAAAGAAAGAAAGAAAGAAAGAAAAGGGATCATAAAATAGATTATAAATGAAGATTTATAACCAGGATGACATAAAAATTTTATTTAATTAATTATTTATTTATTTGAAAGGGGAGAGAGAGGAGAGATTATGAACACAGGTGCCACTGCAATAAAATTCCAGATGCATGATCCACTCTGTACATCTAACTTTACATACTTAGGAGTTCAATCCAGCTTGCTAGGTTTTGCATGTAAGTGCTTTAACTGCAGAGTCATCCCATAGCCCTGATATAATTTTTTTTTTTAAATGATTGGCCTAACATAGCCACACATCAGTCATTCTAGACTTTAAGTACCATCTGAGGACTTGTCTCAGATCACTGTTAGGTGCTGGATCATAAGAACATTCAGGGTTCTCAGGAGAAGGCAGGAGGGAATGGGGTACATATCAGAGACTTGATTACTGACATGAAAGTATACAAGTATGCCAATAGTATAAACATCTTTGTTCAGCTGAATTTTTCTTTGCTATCTAATATACCCTTTGCTACTTAGTCTGTCCACTCAATTCCAATCAAGCTTTCTTCCCATAGCTTCCATTTTTATACTTGGGAAGTAATGGTATCCCAATGAAGATCTTCTACATTTTGTCATCTGCCTTGAAGGTCTAGTTGAAAGCTTCTCTTGTTTCATATTTTTACTTTTAGTATTTCCTATTTTAGTTTTTAGTTGTTTTCATTTATTTGATAGACAGAGGGGGAGAAAGAGGAAGAGTAAGATAGACAAAGAGAATTGGCACAGCAGGACCTCTGTCCACTGCAAATGACACATGAGTCACCTTGTCCATCTGGCTTTACATGGGCACTGGGGAATCAAACTTGGGTCCTTTAGCTATGCAGGAATGTGCCTTAACTGTTAAGCTATCTTTCCAGCCCTGTTTTCTTTTTTTGAGACCAGGTCTCCTGTAACCCAGGTTGGCCTCAAAATTCCCATGTATCTGATGCTGGCCTTGAACTCCTGAACCTCCCAAGTGCTGGGATCCCAGGCCTTTGCCATCATACCCAACTGTACTTGCAGTGTTTTATTTTATTTGTTTTTTGCATATGTAGGTGTGTGGTGTGTAAGCATGTATGCATGCATGCTTGTGTGGTGTGTGTGTGTGTGTGTGTGTGCGTGTGCATGCATTGTCCAGTGGTTGATGTTGGGCATCTTCCTTTATTGCTGTCCACCTTATTTACTGAGGCAGGGCCTCTTACGTGAACCCAGGGCTCACTGATTCAGCTAGTCTAGCTATGCAGCTTGCCTCAGGGATTTCCTGTCCCCACCTCCCAAACATTGGGGTTATAGATGTGCCACCATGCCCACACAGTATTTACATGAGTGTTAGGGATCTGAACTCAGGTCCTCATTTTTTAGCTGACAAGTAAGTTATCCACTGAACCACTGCCCTAGACCCTCAATATTTTAATGTTTTTTTCCTGTTTACTTAAAAACAAACAACCTAAGCAATTCATTACATCTATATTTGTAAAAGTCTTCCCTGACAGTCCTATCTTCATGCTGTTTACACAAATTAGCTTTACTTTCCTTATCTGGTAGACAGGAAGCATAACTGTGTATAGCCACTAGGGGTGCTGTGGATATTTAATGAGGGGACATAGCTAATGCACCAAGAAAATAGACGCTAGTAACCCCTGGGGACATATTTTAGTCCACAAATTTAAGAGCAGAAAAAACTTATTTTACTCCATATTATTTTATTGTAAAATAGCTCAATCATCCAAAGCATAGCACATTAACTTATGAACATCCACCATCCAGCTTGATGAGGCATGATTGTTTTGTTTTACTCCTTATTTGCTTTAGAGTTTTCATGTGGAAAATATGCTGGACACAGCTGAAGTCCCTGGTGGACTGTAACTCTTTTTCTATAACTGAACTTAATTTTTCTGCAAACTCCCAACTCCCATTCCTTCAGATGGCAGAGGCTTCATCGCAGGCCTGAAAACTTCCAGTTTTCTGCACCATTTCAGGTTTGCATCTAAGTTGCCAGGAAGTCTGGCTGGTGGAGGAGAGTCTGTCTCTTTGCTTTGCTTCTTGACATCTGCTGACAAGTACCTCATCTGTCTGTGCTCAGGCACTGGCCATGGCTGCCCTGTCCTTTGTGTTCTTTCCAATGTGGCCTGTAGGGACTGTTATAATGTGGAATTTTGTGTGTGTTTATGTGGGCATGCACTGTGCATGTATGTATACATTGTCCCATGTTTGTGGGTGCATGTGTGTGCAGGTGCCCATATACAACATGTGTGTGTGTGTGTGTGTGTGTGTGTGTGTGTGTGTGTGTGTGGAGGCCAGGGGTTGATGTTAGATGTCTTCCTTCATTACTCTCCACTTTTATTTACTGAGACATGACTTGAACACAGAGCTCATCAATTGGGCCAGTCCAGCTAGCCAGCTTGCCTTGAAGATGCCCTCTCTCTACCCTCCCAAGGGCTAGGGTTACAAGCTGACCACCATGCCTGCCTGACATTTACATGGGAGCTGGGAATCTGAACCCGAGTCTTCATGTATGTTCAGCAGGAGCCATCTCCCTAGCCCTGTATATTGGTCTAGTGAGAAGTGGTGGAAACATGACAAAGTGAAGTCGTTAGGTCATTGTGGGCAGTCTCTCAAAGGGGTTGTGGATCTCCAGCCGCCTCCTCGTCATCTCTTTCAACTTCCTGATCATGAAGTGAATAGTTTCAGCGTGCTAAGTTCTCCCACCACGATGTGCTGCTTCTCCATGGGACCAAAAGCCATCGGCCAACTGACCATTTACTAGCCCTAGAAAAATGAGCCAGTGTAATCTTTTTCTCTTTATAACTTGATTAGTTTTTGATATTTGTTATAGTGATGGAAACTAGCATAGGACCAGCAATGCTTTCTTATGACCCCTCTACCTTCCCCGGGGCACCAGTAATCTGAGACATCTGACCTGATACAGGATCCCAAAGCATCTCATGGTGAGTATGGTGAAGAGAACAGAGTCACTCCCTGGTCCTGCCACTGTGCAGACAAATTTAAGTGTCGCTACCAGCATGGGTTGGATTCATGAACAGGAATTACTAGTAGCTCTCTTCTCTGAATCTCAAAAAATTATCTGGGGCAAGAAGCCTTGTGAATGTACATACACATGAATAATACATACATACATACATACATACATACATACATACATACATACCTGCATAAACAGATTTTTACATCTTCTCATTAGATAACTGGTAACAAACCCCAACATCTCTGATCTTAAATTCAAATGCACAGTTCTATTTGCATTTCTAAATTGTACTATCAAATATGATACTTGACAAAGGGCCTCAGAGAGGAGGTCCAGATAGGTCACCACTGTCTTGCCTTCAAGAAGAATATGACTTCATGATAGTTGACAATTTATCCAACTTTAAAAATATTAGTAGGGGGCTGGAGCGATGGCTTAGCAATTAAGGCATTTGCCTACAAAGCTAAAGGACACTGGTTTGATTCTCCAGGACCCACATAAGCCAGATGCACAAGGGGGCACATGCATCTGGAGTTCGTTTGCAGTGGCTGGATGCCCTGGCATGCCCATTCTCTCTCTCTCTCTCTGAAATAAACGAATAAATAAATAAAATATATATTAATTTTTAAGCTAATCTTTTGAGTACCAACTTGCATATTTCAAAATTTTCTAAGAAAGACTGCTTCTCCAAAGATTCATTTTCCCATTCTTTTCACCAGTAGAGCAGAGTTGGCCCAGGTCCATTCTCAGGGTACTACAATCTTCCCTCTACCCCTTCACTTTGCAAATGATACTGTTATAAGTATCTGCCTCAGACCACAGTTCAGACAGACTTCAGGGGCAGAAACTTCCAGATCTACATCCACTGGTATTTGTGCTCATTATTATTGTTCTGAATTTAGGACTATATTCGATGAAACTTCAAGATTTACACTCTTGATTTTTCTTTCATGTGCAAAATATTATTCTTTGAGATAATGCATTCTTTCTCCATCTCCATTCAAAATGAAATCATAGACAATCTGATTTACCAGCATAAAAGCAAATCCAAATATTGATATAACCCAAATCATAACCACATTTTATTGAGTTCTTTTATTTGTGTTTGGAGCCCATGTAAAATTTCAGATTCGTCATTATTTCATAATGATGACATATAAGAAATCTTAATAACTGGTTTAGAATAGTCCTCCACAAATAATTGCCCTTCCACTCTTTAAGATAGAGAGTGTTTGTTCAAGTAAATAGTGGGAAAGAAGAAAAAATTCAGCAAGGAGGAGAGAGAGAGAGAAGAGGAGAGATCAGGTGGTAAAGTAATTACTACCGTAATTCTACTTGAGAGAAGTAGAATATGTATTTCTGCAACAATGACTATTTTTCCTGTTCAAGCAAAATAAATTATGATACCTTCCTTTGAAAATATGAAAACCTTGTAAATATTTGCCAAATATAACACATACTTTAGTATGAGATATCAAAGTATAATACAATGTAATATAACATAACTAAGATATATGCCATTGTGTAGAATAGCAGCAGAGCTTCTTAAATCATATGAGAAAACTGCACACTTTAATTTTCATAAAGTTAAATTAGAATTTCCAGTGTGAGCTGGGTGTGGTGGCTTATGCCTTTAATCCTAGCACTCGGGAGGCAGAGGTGGATGGACTGCTGTGAGTTTGAGGCCACCCTTAGACTAAAAAGTGAATTCCAGGTCTAGCTGGGCTAGAGAGTGAGACCCTACCTCAAAAAAACAAAACAAAACAAAGCAAATTTCAGTGTGAGTATAATAGAATGGTAAAGAATAAAAGTGCTAATAGTTCCTAAAAACAAAATTAGAAGGGGATAATTAAACTTCCATATTTTTCTTAAGCAAACATAAATATTCGGGAGGAGATCTTCACAAAAGCCCTTTGTTTTGTGACCCACCTGGCTTTCAGTCAGAGCTCCATTCTTTAACAAAGGAAACTCTCTTTCCTTTTGGACTTTTCCCTAGTAAATAAATTATCTACCAGAAATTGCTTTTACCTGGGAAAAGTATAGCTTTACACCACTTGCTTCAAGGCAATGGTGCTCAGTTATGAAGTGTTTCATGCCCTGTGTGTGTGTGTGTGTGTGTGTGTGTGTGTGTAGTTTCATATTAGCTATGAACTGGTCTGGTCTTCATAGAGATCTTCACTTTTTTGTAATCATATAATTGTCAACACAAAACGAACAGCTCTCACCGCAAAGGGAATAAGAGATAGTTTATTCTGTAGCCAAATATGAATGACTATGGCCCAGGATCACAGACTTAGGTGACATCAAATTCCATGCTCCAACATGCTAACAATTTCATCATGTTTTTATAGTTAGAGCACAAAATAAAGCTATCAACCAAGGCGCTTTTCAAATACACTGGTGGAAACATCACTAAGGCTGGTGTCAGTACAGTGGGGAAATCTCCGAGTCTCAGAGGCCTCTGATGACATTCTTATCTTTCTGGTTGGTGGATTTATATTTGGTCACAGAACGTTAGGTCAGGCAGGAAGGTGGATGTGAATTGGCCATCTAAGGGGCTAAGATAGTCCAAGATTATTTGGCTATGGACCTTCAGCCTTCCAATTTCTCTACATTTTCATTCTCATCAGTTGATAGTTTTACAGATTATTCTTAGGAAGTAGATTCAGCTGTTATTGGGGAACTTCAGCTCTCATAATAATGAGCTACTTTGTTTTTTAAAATTTAATTCCAGAGAAAATATGCCATTGCAACCTTGGCTTTTGAACATATGGTGGATAGAGTTTAATTCTTTATTGCTGTTTTTGGCTTCCATCAATTCTGCTTACCCCAGGGGAATATGAATGTGTTTCAAAGCCGACATAGGGTATTCTGACATTTGGATAGCTTGCAGTGTCTTTTCGTAGGGCCAAACAAATAAACTCTCTTGTCTTTTTTTCTCATATCTCTTTCAGTTCCTACTCAAACTGCTTTCTAGGGCCCTGTGACTCAGAGAACCTTTGCTTCTGAGTGCTATAAATGCAGAACCTCAGGACTGACCACAGATTTGCTGAACCCATACTACATTTAACAAGATCCCTGGGAAGTTCATATGCAGATTATTTATACAGGACTTGTGGGTGCGTTTGGGAGTAACCCAGCTTTTCTCAGCTCTTGGTTGAGCTATCACTCAGGAGGTAGAGTCCCAGAAGCTCATAGCCACACAAAAATTCCACTGAGTCAATGGCCTCCAGGTTATTTCTTGTCTTATGAATTTTGACAAATGACATCAATAGACCATAGAAGGTGAAGTTTAAAAAGATTTTATTATAGAAATTATAAAGCTTAAGAGAAGAAAGGAATGCAGAGCTCCTGCTGTAAGGCAGGAGAAAGTTCCCAGAAAATGGGAAAGCCTAACTAGAGATCCCGATTTGGGTCGTTTATGGGAGTTTATTGGCGGGGGGCTCAGCTGTTCAGTTAAGCCCCCATCTCAGATGTCCAGATAGTAGTTCTGCCAGATTTAAGAAAGATCTGAGTTCCCCTGATAGGCTCAAGGACATTTCTTTTCTCTTTCTTTCTTTCTTTCTTTCTTTCTTTCTTTCTTTCTTTCTTTCTTTCTTTCTTTCTTTTTTTTAAAGTAGGGCATTGTTATAGCCCAGGCTGACCTAGAATTCACTATGTAGTCTCAGGGTGGTCTCAGACTCATGATGATTCTCCTACTTCTGCGTCTGGAGTCCCCGGATTAAAAGTGTGTGCCACCGTAGATGGCTTCAAGCACATTTCTTGCTTTTACTTTCAGGGACCCCACCACCCCTAAACTACCTCATCTTTGAGAAATAGTCATTTAGATTTAGGTGAAACCTGAAAAACTTTAGATTTAGAGATATTTTAAAAGACAGAAGTGGGCTGGAGAGATAGCTTAGTGGTTAAGATGCTTGCCTGTGAAGCCCAAGGACCCAAGTTCAACTATCCAAATCCAACAGATGCACAGATGCACAGATGCACAAAGGTGAGGCAAGCACAAGGTCATACATGCTCACTAGGTAGTGCAAGCATCTAAAGTTCAATTGCAGTGGCTGAGGTCCTGGCACAACAATTCTCTCTCTCTCTCTCTCTCTCTCTCAAATTAAAAAAAAAGAAGAAGAAGAAAAGACAGACATTATGCCAGAAAATACCACATGAATGTAGGAGAAAAGAGAGTGCCCAGAAAACAACTCATAGAAGAACATTCATACTAAAGGATGAATGGTGGAATTGCAGCCTAATGACTTAGAGGGAATCCCAACTCAATAAGAGGAAATAATATAGCATTAAAAAATTTTATAAGCAAAGTGAAGGAAGCATCACATCACTTAAGGGGGACTCTACCTGTTACCTTGGCCAAGTTGCTCCAGGGAACTGGCAGTTCTTCCCATTTCTACTGAATGCTTCATGGAATGTGAAATCAAGAATTACATTTGGATAGCAGCCAAAAAGCCTTGCTTTCTCTTTGAGGACAAGTCCCAAGCTCTACTAAGTACACCTCAGAAAAAGTGCTAATGAGCAACAATGGTTGAGGCGCACCAGCCTTTAACTTTAAAAGAGGACACCACGATTTCTTAAGGATGGCCGCAAAGTAGCTCAAAGCCAGCCTTCACCTGCTTTGTGGACTTCCTAGTGGACTTTAAGGCTGATTTCAAATATTCCTTTGTGGATTTTTTTAAATAAAAGCCGAGTGCACCATGCAGCAGGATGTGTTCCCTGCACTGTGTCTGTCCCTGATAGGTAAGTGTTGATCACCCTCAAGATTCTTCCATGAAAATTATTGTATAACATTTTTGCCTTTCCCTCATTTTTGAATATCTTTATGGTTTTAGTATGTAGCTATGGGTAGCACCAAATAATTTAACAAGGTTCATTCTTTCCACAACTTTTTTCATGTTGTGTGTGACTCTCCAATCAGCTCTAGAACCAATCACAACAAAAACCCTCATGCTATTTCAGGGGTCTGATTTTCAAATTTGGGGGTCATCACAGGACCTCCCTTTGGTTAAATGAAACAGTATATGGAAGATTTAGCTGATTGCTCACGTGTTTCTTCTAGATGATAGCTGTGGTAGTTTGAATGTATCCCTCCTCTGACTCAGGTGGTTTGTAAAGCTTGGGTCTCCAGCCACCTGTCTGGAAGAAGTGTCACTGGGGGGTGGATCCTGGAGTCCATCCCAAAGCTATGCAGAACAGTCTGAGATCTCGGGGGTTGTACTTGCTGCCAGTTTGGCGCTTCCTACTTTTTGATGTTTATGGTTGTTGGCAGTTTTTTCTCTCTGTTTGGATTTATGAACGGGGGCCAGCTTCTTCTGCCATAAATGGAACAGCCCCCTGGACCTGTAAGCTGAAATAAACCCCTTCCTCTTATAAAATGTGTCTTGTTTGGATGTTCATCCCAGCAATGTGGAAATGTATGCAACAATAGCCAGCAATTTCCTGGAGTTTTATTTCCACTGCCTTGATTGTATCCTTCTAACACATCCCTTGCCAACCCTGAATGGCCTGGTACATATAGCATATGATATTAATAGAATATGACATATATTCTCTAGTGATCCCTTCCTCTTGTTTGCATACTCTAACCCTAAACATGTGCTATTCCTGTCTCTACAATCCTGTATTGAATTTGAAGAGAATAGGTTGTTTGCAACTTGGGTTTTTTAAAAATATATTCCAGTGTGAGAGTTTCCCCCATTCAATCTTACTCCTTTCTTTGATATTGATGGATTCAATGCTATCACTTTGTAAGAAAGTATATATAAGAACAGTTAGCTGCTTCAAATATATTTATCTGATAATTTCTTTATTTTGGTGTCCTATACTTTACAAATTTGAATGGGAAAAAACATTACATTTTGTTAGATCACTTAAAGTTCTAAAGAAACTAAGATCATATTGTGTGATCCAAGTAGATTCTTTTGTCTCACAGCAAAAATGTTGATCCTCATCCTTCTGAACCATGTAAAATATTCAGTTCATAGGACTGGATGAGCAGGGAAGGAGGAGAAAGAGCAAAGGAAGAGATTAAGTGAATCTGAGCTAACCACTGCCAAGGTTGAGCAATTCAGTCTCGTTGCCCTATGGTAGGGTTTGGTGTAATCATTATTGCAAAGCACAGCATTGCTTTATTACATGTGATTGAAAAATTAGAGTAAAAGATAAATGTAGGAATCACAATACTTGTGATTATTAGATTATTGTGTTTATTTTTATGTGTGCAAAATGGAATACTATCATATAGTTCTATAGTACTTGGTGATACCTGTTGTTAAAATTATATATTGTACACACTTACAGAAAAGCTGCATGACAATATACAACTGAACTACTAATCCACATGTATGCTACAGTCTTGTTCTACTCTTGAAAATTTTTTATACTCAAATTATTTTATGGTAGGAATATCACTTATATAGGGTTTACAAAATAAAATAACTAGCAAAGTTGAATAGCGTTAGAGGATGGATACATTAAAAAGAAATTTCTAACCAAATAAAGAAAGATATAAACTATAGGTTCTAATGAGTCTGAACAAAACATAATCTAACTGTTAACATAGTATCTGTCAACGCACACATTATAGAGGAGAAAATCCGCGTGCATGTGATATATACTAGGGAAGTCTGCGTGAAAGTAATGAACTTCTATGAAACTTGTAAAAGGTGGGGATAATTTCACTTGGGAAATATTTTTTGACATTAGCTGGAGTGTAACATCTAGAATTTAGATTGCCAAGGAAATGGAATGCTGTGCCTCGGGAAGCAGGGCATAGGGCTACAGGAGGAACAAGGACTAAAGGGGAAGGAGAGATTGGCCCAGGGACACTAGCCTCTATATACTAGCCTCTGAGGTCATGGAACTAACTTCATGGAAAGGAGAATGAAAACAAGGTGCTTCTCAGAACAAGAGAAGTGATAGGACTGAATGATAATAGAAAAGACGATTTGGACTGGAAGGGAGAAGTTTCTGCAATGCATACATTACCCCCCGCCCCCCCCACACACACATACATCCTAGGAAGGCAGACATTGTCACTACAGTGAGTACAGGCTTAAGGATCAAAACCTCTTGGCTCAAATCCTATTTCCCAGTATGATCT
Organism: Orientallactaga sibirica; assembly: GCA_036365145.1. Lineage (NCBI taxonomy): Eukaryota > Metazoa > Chordata > Mammalia > Rodentia > Dipodidae > Orientallactaga > Orientallactaga sibirica. Next base: position 7,713,664 of record JAEOAD010000019.1, on the reverse strand, counting down.
TGAATAAATTCCTCAACTTCTCAGGACATCAGCTTCAGCATCTAAAAAATGGGGATGATAGACTAGGCCGATAAAGTTCTCTGCCCTTAATGGCTGTGGGGCAACAGTCAATTTGCCTGTTGTTGCTTAAGCTATGTGCACAACACCAAGTTAAATGTGCATGACAGGTTACTGCCCTTACCTCCCGGGTAAAGTAAGCATGCTATACTTTGCCACTTACTTCCTGAGACATGGACCCATTCATTCCTGCAACTTTCCAAACGATTCCTTGTTTCACTGTCCCAGTTAGCTGAGACAGCAGTTGGCTTGTGCTGAACTGCTAGTCAGCCTTCAAAACCTGGGCCTGCTTAGTACCCTTCTCTACCCTTTGTGACTGGTCGGTGCTCGGCGACAAGTGGCTGGGAGGCCGGGAAAGAAAAGAATGCTGCAGAGATGACCTGTTGCTCTCGTCTCTTCCGGATCCATTTATGTCCCAGAGAAACATTTGCCCTTGGCTGTGTGCTGCTTCCCCCTCTGAGGCATGTGCCTTCCTTTCTTGCAGCATTCTCCAGCCCTTACCTTTTCCTATAATGGCAAAATGATTTCTCTAGCTGTGCAGCCGAGTTGAGTGACCTAACACATCCAAGTGCAGGCAGAGAGGTGTCCGTGGCCTATTTTTGGGTAATTGTTGAAGTGGTGCTCTCTGATTTCTCTAACTGCTCTGTGGTGTCCTTTCTCTGTTACAGAAAAGTACCAGCAGTCAATGGCAGAGCAGGGCACGGTGAAAGAGACACAGGTGGTCCCAGCTATCATTCATTTTCATCTTCAGTATTGCTCACTGGACTGTCTTTCGGATACATGGTGCCCACAGAGCCCCGAGGCTTCCTCCCAGGGTCCTTTTCATTCAGTAAGACAAAAGCAATTCTCTTTTGCTGACTTCAACTCCCTGTACTTGTATTCAGTTTCCACTCCCCCTGCTATAGGAATTTGAGGCAGAGGTAGTCAAAAACAAAACTGTGAAGTGTGAAGGTCGTGCCATGTCATTGGAGCCTTCTGTCTTGGCTTTCTCTGACCTGACTCTTTCCTTGGTGACATCTCTTTTAATCGGTGTATGGTGCTTTGTGGGGTACTCAGGGCTCCTCATGTCTAAGTCCCTTAGGCAGTGTTCAGCATCCCCTTTTAGACCATCCATTCATACTGTAGTAAAAAAATGACTGCTAATCAATTGAAATGTGACCCCACTCAAGGTTATTTCTCACTTGAAAGGCATCAGAAGTAAGATTTCTGTGGTAACATGTCAGATGTAATCCAAAGAAAGAGGATGGAGAGTGGATAAAAATGATTTTAAATATAACAAAAGAGCCTTCTTTTGCTCAGTTTGCTAGTTGGAAGTGAACACAGAGAAGATATTGGGATGAACTGAGCCAATCTAAATACCTACTATGCCAGCATCCTTTATGTCCCACCTTCCCATATTGGATTTCTGTGAAGGGAGGAGGTCCACCAAATCTCATCTGTGACAAATTGCATTTGCTGTGATAAGCTTTCATTGCAACTCTGCCTATGTTTTTCTTAGTTGCTTCAAGTAATTGTGTAACCCTGTAAAATTCTGTAAAGTCCTGTTATCATATATAACTGTTTTGTCATAATAAAATTGCAACTACAGAAACATGGCCACGATTTTCTGTGATCTCTCCATTGCTACTTAATTTGTCCATGTTTTCTAAAGTGCAAAATTATATAGAAACCCAGTTTCAGTATATTTCAATGTGGTTACTAGGATAATAAAAGAAATAGTAGTAGTCTAAAAAGCCAGCAGACAAGTTTCTAAAGGCCAGAATTTTCAGTTTCTGAAGATTAAAAAATAAGTTTCAAATAAGAAAATGGTGTGGTGGTTTGAATGTGAAATGTTCCCCATAAACTCACGTGTTTGAACACTGGCTTCCCAGCAGGTCCCTTTGGGACTATGTGAGACTTTAGGAGGTGGAGCCTTTCTGGAGGAAGTGGGTCACTGGGGGAAGGTCTTGTTTTATAGCCCAGCTCTACTTCCTGTTTTCTCTCTGCTTCCTGACTAATGTGACCATCTGGTCACATATTCCTGCCACCATGCCTTCCTTGCCATGATGGACTGTCTCCCTTTGTAAAGCAATAAGCCAAAATAAACCCTTCTTTTTTTAAGTTGCTTTTTTCAGGAATTTATTTTGTCACAACAATGAGATAAATAGCTAATATAAAATGTATTCCCCTAAAGGAGAAAATACACCTTACATAGATTTTAGTTTCCCAAATTTAGTGATTCATGAGTGAGAAAATGCTGAGAAAGAAAATTTTACCTGAATTAGTAGTATTTCAAACTCCTTTTATAAATGAAGAGTGAAGCTAAAATGTGTTTTTCACCCACAATGCAATAGTCATTTCAAGTTTTTTTTTTTTCAGTTCTTTATTCATGTAGTCATTCCCTCAGAAAACATTGACTGAGCTCATTTAGCATGGGCACCCTTCCAGGATCCCAGGAAACAAGGATGAAGTCATGTTTGAGAATTTGAAAGATTAGCAGTCTAATGGGGTTAGTTAACAGGGTTAGTTTTACAATGTGGTAAGTATTAATAGGGGTTTGGATATAAATTTATGTGAAGACACAGGTAAGGCAGTTACCTGGAGGAGAAATAGAAAAAGGAGTTAGGGTGCTTGGGAAAGACTTGCTGGACAGGACACGAGAGGGTAGGATTGCATGAAGTAGCACGTTGTTTACTATAAGGCTACAAAGAATCTTTTAAAGGTGCCAGTGGGCTAATACTGAAAGCTTTATGCACAGTACTCAAGAGTTTGAATGATGATTATAATAACAGTTATATTTTAATCATATAAATAATATATCTTTGATATAACTTTTTTGTGTATGCATGCATGCATATGTGTGTATGTTTATATGTGTATGCATGTAGAGGCCAGAGGACAACCTTGGGTATTTTCAGGGGCTATTGAAAATTTTTTGAAACAGGGTCTCACACTGGACCTGAACTTGCCAAGGGGGGTTAGACTGGCTAGCAGACTCTGGCAAATAGCCAGGGTGAAGGTAAAGATGGCAGGGATGAATAGTTGCTAATGAGCTTTTCATTGCTGTGGCAAAAAAAAACTCGATATCACTTAATGATGGAAAGTTTTGTTTTGGCTCATGGTTTCAGAGGTCTCAGCCCTTGATCACTTGGCCCTGTTGTCTTTGGGTGTTCAGTGAGAGAGAAGATCATGGTGGAAACATGTAGTGGAAGAAACCTCTTACCCCATGGGACCAGGAGGCTAAAAGAGAGAGACAGGAAGTAAGTGAGGTGCCAATATCTTACTGAAAGGCACAACCTCAATGACCTAACTTCTTCCAGGTAGACCCTAACTCCTAGGATTTAGCCATTTCTCGATAGCACCATGGGCTGCTGACCAATCCTTTAGCAAATGAACCTTTGCAGGACATTGACAACCCAAACCACAACAGTGGTATAGCACTGATGTTGGTAGCAAATTTTCAAATAAATCCATCCTAAGTAATTAAAAATGTATGGTGATGTGTTAGTTGGGAGAGTGCAATAATAATACTAGAATTGATAAAAACCTAAGAATTTCTGTCAAAAAGGGTCAAAACCACATACAGAGTTCTACACTCAACATAAGAATGGAACTACGTCTTATCTAATTTATAGTATGCCAACCCAGTAATTGACAGGAAATCCATTATTTTTTTAAAAGTTCCTGAACTGAATAGCTAGGTTGGTAAGAAGAAACATAACCAAAACTTCATTCTACTGAAGTCACAGAAGTCATCAAACAATGAAATATGGAGCAGAGTTCATGGGAAATCATTTTGTATTATCCATTTATTACCGAATCAGAGACTGAGCCATTCTCAAGAGGTGACACACCTCAGTTATGACTGTGTTGAGATGGGAGTGAGATGTATGACTTCTAAAGTGTACCTCTTTTCCCTACAATCCAAGAGCTTCCCAAGAAAGACATGGAAATAAGTTGATGGAATGTGGATGACTAGCAAATAGTACTTTTAAAGGCCAAGCACCTGCTTTATTATTAGAGATTGCTCATTTTTCCAGGATAAATTGACCACAAGAAAGTTGATGCCCTCCACTTATGTGCTTTCCAAAAATAATTGTGGACTTAATCTGACTTCAGGATACAGGTATCTGAGTATATGTGATTTATATTGTTATTACTTTCATACTTTAAAAATTAGAAACAGAAATATCAGTTTATTTAGGATTAGCAAGAAAAGCCTTCACAAGGATACAGAATGGTTGGTTTGTGAGCAAGTCATTTCATGCCATTCATTAAGTGATAGAAAAACTTTTGTGAAACTTTTAAGTGGTAGAAAAATAGTCATGTATATCACCAGTATCATAACTTTTTTAAATTTTTTTTTATTTTTTATTCATTTTTGCAGAAAGAGACAGAGAGAGATAGACAAAGAGGGAGAGGGAGACAGAGATGGGCAGGCCAGCAGTCTCTCAGCTGCTGTGAACAAAATCCAGATGCGTGTGCCCCCTTGTGGTCAAGTGTGGCATTGCGCCCTTGCCTCATTTTGCTATAACGTGGCTAAACGTGGGACCTGGAGATTGGAACCGCTGAACATTGGAACCAGCGTTCTTAGGCTTAGCAGGCAGGCGCCTTAGCTGCTAAGCCATCTCTCCAGCCCCAGTGTCATAACTTTTTAACAAATACATTCTTCGTTCCTTTTTGTTCTTTCTCTATCTCTTTTTGAACACAGTGTCTATGAATGTAGGCCAATGGACTTGTCTTGAACTCACCATGCTCAGCTAAAGAATTTTACAAATACATTCTTGAAACAACAGTAGTTCATGTAGTGTTTATTTTGAGTTTTAAATAAGTAGAATTTAGTTTGAAAGGGTTCTTATTGATCAGTTCCATGTATATACTATAAGCAAAAGATCTAATAAAATGTAATAAAAGAAATGAACATATGTATTTGTTTTTAGAAATTTTATTATAGATAAGGAGGAAATCTTTTTGTCTTCTTCATGCTCCAAACAAAAGAACCAATATATCTGTATATTAAAATTTTGACTTTGTCCATAAATTTAATCATTAAGATGAAGTAATTCATGAAAATTCTCAATAAAAATTAATTTGAAAGTAATCAATACTATTCAGAAACAAGGAGAGCATATATATTAGAAATTAAAATGGTTTGTTATATAATTATATGCATATATATTTGCCTGTAAAATTCACCAAAAGCTAGTTGAAAAGATTAAAGCTTATGAATTATTAAAATAGGTGTTTTATTTTATTTTATTTTTGAGGTAAGGTTTCACACTAGCCCAGGCTGACCTGAAACTCACTATGTAGTCTCAGGGTGGCCTTGAACTCATGGTGATTCTCCTACCTCTGCCTCCTGAGTGCTGGGACTAAAGGCGTGAGCCACCACTCTTGGCTTATGATTGGTATTTTACTAATCAAATAGTTTTGGCTAATATCCAAATGTTATGATATTTGAATACAAATTATAAGTATAAAGTCATGAGACTGGTCTTTGATGCAAACATAATGAAAGCTACCTTGTCAAATTAGTGATGTTTTTGAGATTATAATCATGCATCTTTTCTAAGAATTCTACAACATCCTAAGGACAAATGTCTATTTTATGACTACCTTCAAAAGAATATGAGATTCATAATTTAATTTAGTCATTTGATATAATCTTTACTTTTGGGTCCCAATAGAATTCCAGTTCAGTCATTTTGTTTTATATTGACTGGAACTAGACATTTAGAAAAATCTTATTAATCTCCACGGACTTAAGATATTACACTCTATTAGGGTTTTCAAACAAATCCGAACTAGTTTCTGCTAGTAATTGCAAAATTTAACCATTTATATACTTTTACATTGTATAAAATATAGGAAGTATGCTGCCGACATCTTTCACATGCCTATAATTGAAAATAATGAGTATTTTTACATCATAACACTAAAAAGGAAAATTTTATATGACATTACAGAATCCATACAGAGAACATCTTAAAAATATGTAGCTGTTAGTTTCTAATTTATGTATGTAGCTCAATTTCATGGACCCTCCAATTTTTCCTATAAATCTACATGAATTGTAGTAGTAAAAATTGTGCTTATGTGTCAGAAATAGCCTTTACCATAAAATGTTATTAAATAGCACCAATGTTACTTAAAATAAAACATTAACAGGAATGTAGAATACAGATTAAATTGCTAACTGAGAATAAACATCTAGAAGACAAAATACCCACTAGAAATGAATTATCTAATGATCACAGTCAGATAAATACCAGTTATAAAACTTTTCAGGATTTTGCTTGCAAAAAGGGAAGCCCTATATACCAGCTTTTACATTCCATTCCAAAGAAGCTATGTAAATGCTTATCTCTGCCAGCATAATCTTACCAGTGAAGTTATCTTGTATACCTTATATATTAGATCAATAAAGATAACAAGTATAATAAAAATGTTTTAAAGCAATCTGATTAGAGCAACATTTACACTTAAGTACAAAAATATACAGTAAAATAAACCATCTTGTTAAATATGCTTGCAGGTTAAGGAATATCTTGAACATATTTTTCATGACTGTTTTCACATTTACTTTTCTTGTTATATTTAATAAATACTCTCATCACTATATACTTTTGTTACTGCCTGGACTTCCTTATATGTTGGTATATGCTACCGTTAGCTTTCCTGATAATCAAATTTATAAAAGCAATTTATAAAAACACTACTTCAGGAGCAAAATAGAAATCCCACACTTTTATGAGTAGTTGTGCACAAAATTATTGTAATATTTTGAAGAAACTATCCCATTTTCATTATCAATTCATCAGTATAAAATGCATACTTCCATACAAAAGCAAATACTGTCTGCCTGTAAAATTATGTGCTGCCAACCTACTGTATAGTTCCTGTTATAAAATTAGATGTGACATCCTGGGCTATTAATTGGGATGAAAAGATCTGCCCATGAACCATGTATAAATGTGGGTGACCATATTAATAGTCTTCTTAATGAGAACAGTTTGGCAATGAACAGAACAATAGTGCTTTTATGTTACAGCAACAAAGAAGTCGTGCAGTATCCAAATCTCCACTTGGAGTCTTGTTCATTCGTGGCTCAGTTGCAAGCTGACAGAAGAGAAGCAGCGTCCCACGCTTGTACACAATGGGGCAATGACAGCATCTGTCAAACTCTTCCATATTGTCTGCACTGAGGGAAGGACCATTAGGCAGGTCTTTACAAAGGGCATTAAAATCCTGGATGGGGGAAGAGGAGCAGTGTTCGTGTTACCACGTGAGCTCACTGATGCCCAAACCTGCATCAACTGAAATATAATGACATAGTTTACTTTAATAAGATCAAATACTTCAAAATAAATAAATGGACAATGACCAGAGTGATAAAGCAGCTCATGAAATAAATGACACAATAAAACAACAACAAACAAAACAGCGTATTTATCTGCCTGACTGCTCCAAACAGTGACCTGCCTAACACTTCCTGTTTCCCTTCCTCACTGCCCTTCCTGTTGCCTCTCCTCACTTGCCTTCCTGGTGGACCAGGCTGGCTGTGCTCTAAGGCACGGAGGTAAACTTCTTAATTTTCAAATTCATAAAAAAAAATCATAAAGATGCCTATATTTGTTTTTCCTTCTAGTAAGTCCACACACTGAAAAGGCTATGTGGTGTACTTAGGAGAAAAAGTAGTCTGTTCTCAGATGGTTTTCGATTTACTTTTTCTTAAGATAACAGTATGTTCTTGTGTTCTTGAGGTTGGTGAATTTTTTATGTAATCCTCTGAGTAGGATTCTTTCAGAGCACAAAAGTGTTGTGAATTCTTAGGCATTGCTGGAGGTCTTGATGGAATCTTTATGACCTGGAGGAGACTAGGTAATGTGGTTGATTTTTGTGGCTTGTTATTAAATTGTGACTTAAATAAAGATTGGTTGCATTTAACCCAAAGATCAGTAACTGACTGATATATTTTTAGAATGCTGAATTATTTATATTGCCTACCTACACAGACTATATTTATCTGGTGTTTTGTTCTAAGTGCTAAATATTTTAAATAATTTTATAATAAAATTAATTCTGAGCATTTCAGAACTAAGCAGTTTACTATAAACCTGAAAATGGCAACTTTTCTTTTTTAAAAATATTTTTATTTATTCATTTGGAGGGAGGGAGGGAGAGAGAGAATGAATGAATGAATGAATATGGGTGTACTAGGGCCTCTAGGCACTGTAAACCAACTCCAGATGCATTCACCACTTTGTTCATCTGGCTTTACATGGGTACTGGGGAATTGAACCCAGGTTGTTAGGCATTGCAGGCAAGTGCCTTAACTACTGAGTCCATCTCTCCAGCCTGCAACTTTTCACTTCTTGTCCCATTATGTTTGTGTGGCATTGGGTCCCTTGGCAAATTTCATTTTAAGTAAGAACAGGAAATTTCATATAAGTCTTAAGTAACAGAACTTGGTATCAGGGATAATCATTTATTTTGATGCATCTATGAGTTGTCTGCATGCTGCTGCCATATAATGAATAGACCTATGTTGAAGTCAGAATGTATAATGAAAAAAATAAGAAAATAATCAGATTCACAGCATCCTGAAGTTTATATCATAAATTTTCTTAGCCAGATCCATTTCCCTTAAACTGTAACGTGCTTTCTGATCTTCCCTATGCTAATTCTTTTCTATCTGCACAACTCTTTAGATCTCTGTGTCTTAAAAGGGACTTGAGTACTTGACCAAAATTGGTTCTCTAATTCAGCAAAACACAACTGCCCATATTTGAAGATTTTTAGTTCATAGGATGGGATGAACACATTTCATTGTCATTAAGTTATCCTCTTACTTTGGATCAGAGAATCCAATAATTCCTGAATATCAAACTTGAATTATGTTTTCAACATCATGAATCCTTTCTCCCCTGAAAGTGCACCCCTGAAAATGAAAGTTAGAATGATCTAAAATATGGTCAAGGCTTAACATGGCTAACCAAACACTTCTTGTGTAATATGTATAACCTAAATGATTATGTATCACTTAATTGCATAATTTAGCCCTAAATGTGGTCTTGAAGATCACACTGTCATAGCAATTTGCCTGGAAATATAAGGGGTCCAGATGTTGCATCTGCATGATTTTGGCTGTGATCCCCTGTTGTTAAGTAACTATTTGTTGAATGTGTTTATCTATGACTGAAAAGGAATCAGGCTGGTCTAGGGCCCAGTATAATGAGATGTCTGTTTTTTGCTTTTGTTGTTGTTATATGCTTAAAGAACTTAAAATCAAGAGTAAAGTCATGGGTGGTGGTGTATACTTGTGGTCTCAGCTATGAAGGAGGCTGAGGCAGGAAGATCACTACATCCTGGGACTTCAAAGCCAGCCTGGGCAGCATAGTAAGACTTTATCCTTGAAAGAAAGAAGAAAGGAGACTAGAGGGAGGAGAGGAGAGGAGAAATGGAAGAATAGAAAACTAAATTCCAATGTGTGGTGACATTGTGACTTGGTTCTCATACTGATGCTACATATTTTCTTAGCTTTGGTAACCACCAACTTCTCAAAACAATAACCCACCCCCACTTAAAAGAGTTTCAAAACCGGAAAAGAAAGAGCTTATTCAAATGTGTCTGGTCTTGTATAAAACTTCTCATTGATCCGGGATATAACTCTGGAATGCAGTCCATCAATGATACAACTATTTTATCAAGGTATCAACTAACAGTTAAGCATTTTCAAGCTTTGTAGTAACTCCTCTATCTACAATCATTGCTGCCTGGTGACACAAATATGTGATAGTTAAATATTAATACCCACATGAATGTAATTTGAAAAGCTAGCTGAAGTTACATAATACACTGTGTGTGGCTAAAAAGGAAGTGTGCTGCTGATTCACCCCTGGAAGCACCATGCAGAACACCCAGTCTCAGGAAAGCTATGTGGAGAGAGGCATCATTTGGTGAACTGCCTTAATTATATCTTTCCACCATTTAGTAAGTGAAAACGTTTCTCCAATCCTTCTACAAAAGCTTTAGAAGGCCTTGCTTTGTTGACTATAAATAAGGCACTCTATTTCCAAATTGCTTCAAAGCCAACGTTGCATATGTTATGTGTCATTTACTTTGAACATCTGTGTAAGTGAAACAACAACTGACATGGAGTTTATGATGGCTGGTTTTAGTTAATGATGGGTGCCAAATTTATGCCCTGATTTAGGAATCTAAATAAAAAAAATCCATGGGTATAGGAGCATCAGCATATGAGATAAATACACATCTGCTCTGGGTGGCTCCACGCCTGTGTGAAGGCAAGGATCCTCATTTGTCTGGCAAGCTTTTGTCCCTTTCACTATGATGGTTTACAAACTCTAGTGAGTAAATCTGTATTCTTTGTTTATCATTCAGTCATCTGGACCATTTAAAAAATATTAGGTAATTTATTTATTTGAGAAAGAGAGAGAGAGAGAGATGATGGGCACACCAGGGCCTCTAGCCATTTCAAAGGAACTCCAGATGCATGCATTGCCTAGTACATCAGGCTTTAAGTGGGTACTGGGGAATCAAACCTGGGTCCTTATGCTTTACAGGCAAGTGCTTTAACCACTGAGCAATCTCTCAAGTCCTGGTCCATCTTTACTTATCCCCCAAAGCCTGTTTAGATATCTTTTAAAAATATTTTGTTTATTTATATTTATTTATTTGAGAGAGAGAGAGATACAGAAATAGGCAGGTAGAGAGAGAGAGAGAATGGGTGTGCCAGGGCCTCCAGCCACTGCAAACAAACTCCAGATGCATGTGTCCCCTTGTGCATCTGGCTTATGTGGGTCCTGGAGAATCAAGCCTTGAACCGGGGTCATTAGGCTTCACAGGCAAGCGTTTAACCACTAAGCCATCTCTCCAGCCCCTGTTTAGATTTCTTTTCCTCATGGAGGCTTCCCTATTCCCTTGCTTCTCCATCAAAGAGAACTGAATTTTCTCACTTTTCACATCCTTACCTAACCAGTGGTCCTCATAGGCTGTAGAAAAGCTGAAGGAATGTTCATGTCTGTGCCCAGCACAAATTAGGTATCTACCAGTTAGTTTGTGGAGCTAACTAGCTAGCTGACTAAAGAAATCATGCTAGAAATGGTAAGAAGAGACGAAGAATACTTCAGTAACTTCTAACAGTGAATGTTGAATGTCTACGGGGGCATGGCAATGTCATATAAATGGACTAAGAACTATGTGGAGGCATCAGAAATTACCATCACCAGGACCACCATGAGATGACAGCGTGACAACTGTTTTGACAGTGGGGGTGATTTGTCCTCTAAGAATAAAGTGGATATCCTTTAACACAACAACAGAACTTCTCAGAAGAATCATGTGTGTATCCCAAGAAAGATATTAATACTTAAAAAACGGTATCCAAAGTTGTGAAGAAAATTACCCAAACCATCCTTGCAGTGTCCACCAGGGCTCCATATTCTCTGTCTTGGAACTAGATTGCATTTCTCATTAGCGCCACTCAGGAGAATAACATTAACAGCCTTCTTATTCCATTATTATGCACCTTATGTTTTCACTCCTCGGTGCTGGCGGTGGTGTTTTGTCTTAACTGTGCGCACCTCCCCTTCACCTCTGGTCCCATACTTGTCAGTTTGAGTTTGCAGTAGCAGTAGAGGAAAGGTCCCTCCACAGCACTCCTTAACCAGTCCGGCCACCCCAGCCCAAGTGTACCCTTGATGACATTCTCTCAGGGATGGCGTTTGTTTCACCCAAGGCACAGGTGGTGACTGAATAAAAGGCAATGAAAACATGAAAGGCCCTCCCCAGAGCCACAGGCACAAGTCCCAACAGGGCAGGAAGTATGTTGCCAGGGCCCCACCTCTGCAAGCAGCTCAGCTTTCTATATGGAAGAAAATCTCTCTCTCTCTCTCTCTCTCTCTCTCTCTCTCTCTCTCTCTCTCTCTCTCTCTCTCTCTCTCTCTCTCTCTTCCTTCTGTTCAACCCCCCCAGGTCCAGAACTATTATTCTAAAGACAGCACACTGCCTTGCAGGGATTTCCAAATCTCTAGCTACTGCTTTGGATCTGAAGGTGTGCTCTTCCCTCCTCCAGGGATCCTGGGGTATGGTTAACCGCAGGGTGACCAAAACATCTCTCCTTTTTGGTAAAGGCCCGTGTACCCCATGCGAGTCCCTTTCTCACCAGATGTGCAGACAGCTGAGGGTGGCAAAGAGAATTCCCGCGAGGAAGGCCAAGGGGATGGCCAGGAAGACAGTCAGGAACTTGTAGAGTACGTATTTGCTGATTTCAAAGAGGGCATGGCTGCAGATCCACACTTTGTCGAATGAGTGCGTAGTCACAGGCTCTGCGACCAGATCCTCGAAGCCCAGCTGCAGAGTGACAAGACGCGGACCCCTACACTGTCACCGGACATGTCGCCCGGGGAACCAGAAGTGGCCCTGGGCGGGGAAGGACATGGCTAGAGTGGGATGCCCAGCCTTTCTTGGGGTGGCGGTGGCCACACAGGATTTCGTCTAAGAATGCCAGGCAGCGCAGGGGTCGGGCGGGGGCGCGGGGTGCAAGACAGACGCAGAGCCCCCGTGGGGGCAGGGTGGTGGGGGAGAGGGACGTGGGCACCTGCGGTGACCCCGGCTCCAGCCCGCCCCGCCCCCGCCCCGAGCTGCACCTTGAGATGAGAGTTGAGCCGGTGCGGATCCCGATCCTGTGCCGAGTCCACGAACTTCTCGGGGTCCGCGTCGTCCACGCCGCTGTGGTGGCTGTAGGTGTCGTCGTCCATGAAGAGCTGCACGTCGGCCTTCTCGGTCTCCAGCCCCATGGCCGCTGCCTGCAGAGCTGCTGGCGGCGAGAGAGGCTCGGTCCTGGCCCCGGGTCCGCGCGCCGCCCCGCCCTCCCGAGCACCGCCCCGCCCCGAGCACCGCCCCGCTCGGGCGGAGGTCGCTTCCCGCCGCCCGCTCCCGCGCCCGCCCAGTCCCGCCGCGCCGCTGTCCAGAGTCCCGGGACCCGACCGGACCCGGTGAATCATCACCCCTCCCCCAACGCCCGTCCCACTGCCCTGCAAAGCCCCACAAAGCGAGCCTGGGGCCAGCCGGGCCTCCCAGACCCTAAGGGAGGCCGCCCAGATTAGGATGCTGACGCGCTGGCAGGTGGTCCGGGGAGAATGCATGCATGAACTGGTGCCTAGGGTGCTGGGTCTGTGCTATGGAATAGCTCCAGGCCTGGCTCAGTTTATCTCCTGCGCTTGGGCCCATCGGGGCCACCATCTTCACAGGTTACCATGTGTGAGAATTAAATGTTAATTCATGAAAAACGCTGACTCACAGGAAGCTTCCAATCAAAGCTCGGTTGTACTGTGAGGAGACCCCGCACACCTTATTGACAAGCATGCCAGGCATTCAGTTATCCCCACTGTCTAGAGGCCTAGAGTGCCCCAGGCACCGCCTGCTGGAGGCGTAGTGGGTAGGTGACACCTCTGTCCCCAGGAATTTGTACCCTCATAACTCAAAGGGGAGGCCCGCTCTCCATCTCTAAACTCTTGCTTTTGCTTTGAGTCAGACTCTGCGGGAAGATCTGAGGACTCTGAGATGTAGCCACGCTGCATTGTCCTGGCAGGAGCCACGAAAATAGAATCCATACATCAAGGCATACACTGCAGGATGATATTCCTGAGGAAGGACACCTAAGGTTGTCCTCTGAACCCTCCTACCCACGCCGGTGTGGGCATGCACACGCACACAAACACACACACACACACACACACACACACACACACCTATACACATGAATATACACACACACATGCACCACACACATATATAAACTTAAAAAATAAAGTAAAATATATAATACCCTTTTGGGCATGAAACTAGTCTCACTGTAGCAGAGGCTGGCATTGAGCTCTTATTCTTCCTGCCTCAGCATTCCTTGTGATGGATAATCACTGGCTGTCAATCTGAAAGGATTTAGAATTACCATGGAAACAAAATTGTTGGTTTGTCTGTTAGGGATTTTCTAGGTTAGATTAAATGAGGTGAGAAAACTCCCCTCACACTCACAGAGTGGGTGGCAGTATTCCATGAGTTGGGGGTTCTGGACTGTATGAAAGAGAGACTTGCTGGGCATGGTGGTGCATGCCTTTAATCTTAAGCACTGGGGAGGAAGAAGTAGGAGGATCACCATGAGTTCAAGGCCACCCTGAGACTACATAGTGAATTCCAGGTCAGCCTGGGCTAGAGCAAGGCCATACCTTGAAAATCAAAACCAAACAGAGAGAGAGAGAGAGAGAGAGAGAGAGAGAGAGAGAGAGAGGCTGCTTTCTTGAGGTTGGCAGGAAGTGATCATCTCTGATTCAAATTCCTGCCACTTTGCCTTCCCTGCAGCGATGGAATGTAACCTGGGATTGTAAGCAGAAATAAACTCTTCCTTCCTTAAAAAAAAAAAATCAGAATGCTTACTGCCTCTCAAGAGCCTTCAAGGGAGAGTTTGCATGTTCATAAAGGGTTTACGGTCTGACCCACTTAAATGAATGGGAATTTAGCAAGACTAGACTTAGTAGGATGCCTGCAGCGTGCTCATGCCCACAAGATAGTTCCAGGCAGAAGGACTGCCAAGCAGTATATTTGGAGGCTGCTGTACATATCAAATCCCTTTGAAGGAACTGGATTTGAACATTCTTTGGAAAAGAACAAGCTATTCTATTTTTGGAATAATAAATTTATTAAAAGAGAATGGGAACTGAATGGGGGAAATGTTTTGGAGCCAAAACTGTGTATTTCTAATCATTAAAGCTTACTGACTGCTGCTGCCTTGTATGGATGGTACTACAGAATGTTACAGTAGCATTGACCCTCAGGTCTCTGTGCCCCCCCCCCCATGCTCCTGTTGTCCATTCCCTTCTTTCTTACTTTTCTTTCTCAAACTCATTTATGTTCAGTTAAATCCAAAGTGATGCTGTGGACATTGTACTCACTGCTCTTTCAGCATCTGCTTCTATGTCTTCTCCTTTCCCCCAAGCAGGCCATCTCTTCCAGATGCTGCCCCAAACCTGTTTGTGAAAGTGAGTAGAATACAGGAATCCTTAGGGAAGTCCATCATGTTGGTTACCAGGAAGTTGAAGAGACAGTTAACAGGCAAGTTACACTTATAAAACCCAATTCTCCTCAAAGCAATAGTCCCAGAATTTAAGATACTTCATTCAACGATGAAAGCAATGTTTACAGTTTTACAGTAGGCCTGAGCAGTGGCTACAAATCTGACAGTAGGGCTTCTTCCCTTCTGGCTCTTGGCCTTCTGATCATGTTTGCACTGCCAGTGGGGCTAACAGGACATTTGAAAGTTACCACAAATAATTGAGTCACTTTGCAGGCCATGGAGTTAGGAAGCCAATAAGTTAAAATTTACCGGGTCTTTGTAGGACAGTTCAGGTTATAAGCTCATTTGTAAAGTGATAGGTGTTAGACTGGGGAGATGGTTCAATGGTTAAAGGCACTTTCTTGAAAAGCCTACTGGGTGGAGAGTTTGTTTGCAGTGGCAGAGGCCTTGGCATGCCCGTACACTCCCACCCCCCAACTCTTTGCAAATAAAAAAGTTAGAAACAGTGATAGGTGTTTATAAATAGTTGTCTCTGAAATCCAAGCTAAATAGAACCCATCTTGATTTGCTGTATGTTGTGTGCAGTTCATGAAGAGGAGTCATGAGTTTGTTCACTTGCAAATCTTTGCTGAATAGCTCCATGTACCATGGGTTGGGTCTGGATGAGGCTCTTATTTTGATGAAATTCTTGTCATTATTTTAATACATAAAGTTTGTTTTTTTTTAGTGGAGCTATAAAAATGACTTTGCCTTTCCTATTAGCAAATGCTTAGACAGTGGGAGCCACAGTTTTTCTCAAGAGGTTCAAACCAAAACAATTCCCATGACAAATGGCATCTCATGCACACTAATTTAAAAGAAAGATGAGGAGATAGGGTGGGGCTAATTGGTTGAGTACACACTAGTATCTCCCAGACTGTCAGACTACTCTCCACTGAGTCTTTAAAAACATCCCGCTATGAGAGGGAACTCAAACATTTCATAAGAAATCCATGCTAGGGCTTTCATTTGCTGGCTGTCTTGATGCACCATAGCTTCTGACAAGGGATCTGAGTTTTAGGTAGTTCATTAAAATACTTGAGAAAAACAATTTGATCATAAATTAAGTAGAATAATTTGTAAAACAGTTCAAACTATCTTGCTTTTTGTTTTACCGGTCTAAAAGAGAAATTATTTTCCTGGTTTATTGAGTATGTTCTATGAATAGTTGTGGGTCCTGGTGTTCCTGAGGTCATTAGCTACCAATGTCCCTGGCACAGGAGGAGTTGGGGGGAAGTAGGGTCCTGGAGTGGGTGAGTGTGACAGGCAATGAACCACCCGGGAGCCAGTCTGATGGATAGCGTGCTCTTGTTTATTCAAAAGGGGAAACACTTGAGAAAGGTTGAGAAGGCACATACAGACTATATGGTGATTGGACACATAGGTTTATGGGTTGTTATCGAATTGGTTAAAAGGCACAAGTCATGAGGAAAAAGCTGCAAGGGGGATAACAGAAGTGGCGGGAAAAGCTATGTGACTTCAGCCACATATTGGTTATCTAAAGCTGAAGGGATACTGTTTATAAGGGTCTCTTGGGCAGCTAGCTACAAGGTCAGGAACTGCAGGGGGGGCACAAAACCTGACATGGAATGGTCAGATGCTTTTGGTATAGAGGAGTTCTGCCCACTCTAGGCCAAGATAGGGCACATTACAACCTTGCCCGAGATGAGGGAGGGCCAGTCTTCATTGCCCGAGTGGGTTCCTGATGATAAGGCTAGCTGCAACCCCCACAGCCCAAGGTCCCTGGCCATGTCCAACAGCCCAGGACAGCTTCCTCACAGTCCCAGCCCGTGTTTAGCAATACCCAACAAATAGTAATGAACAAAATCTAATTTTCCCTTTCATTTTCTTCTTAAATCACAAACTCACATTCACTTTTCCCCGTATTATTGCTTACCTGCAGTTTTAGTCAGAGTCTGTTTTTCAAACTGCCTTTCAAACTGATTCATGTTGATTATTTGGGGAGATAATAATTTCTTGATCTCATCATGTGGATAGACCAAGGTTTCCTAACCTTGATGCTATTGGCATTTTGGGCCAGATCATTCTTTCTTGTAAGGGCTTATCCAGTGCATGGTAGGATGTTTAGCAACACCCCTGGCTTCTAGATGCCAATAACACTGCCAGTCATGACAACCAAGAACGTTTCCAGACATTGCCAAATGTCCCCGAGGACCAACCTTCCTTTTCCCCTCCTTTCTTGGGGTTGAGAATCACAGGATAAGACACTCCTGAAACTGTGATGTGAATGGGAAAAGAGAAGCTCTGGCTCCACCTGTATAAGACAAAGCACGGGCTCACATGGTAATGACAATAATCAGGATCCCCAGGTCTTTTTGCAGTTAAGCTTAAGGATATTTTTTCTACTCTTGAACATTCTCATAGAACAAATTATCAAAATTTCAATACAATTTTGGTATTAACTAAAGGATATGCACATCCATCAAAAGACCCAAAAAGAAGTAACTGCCAAGCCCTTTCTATTTGGTCAGACGTCCTAGAATTTTCTTCAAAAGGTTTAAATCATTATATGTAGAAAACCATGGGCCTGGGAATTCTTGATTTTTTGTAGTCCATCTACAAGCCATAAGAAAGCAAGCAATTTTTGACAAAATCTGCAACTGAATAGCTCTCCTAAGCGTTAGGGACTTTAACCAAAAACCCCATGGATATGTTAGAGGAATAGCCTGGAGACCTCTTACCAGGTTTTTAGTGTCACAAGGACAAAATCTGAGAAATCTGGAGACCTCTGCTCCTTCTCATATTAGTATCTCTCTTCACGACAGGGAGGGCTTTGCATAAACTATTCCTATATAGCTTTCTTCCTGTTCCCTATTTCTTTTTGTGTTCATATGTATGCATCTTTGTGTGTGTGTGTGTGTGTGTGTACATGTGTATTCAGGTGCACATGCAATGTGGAGACTAGAGGAGACCTCTGAATGTTGTCCTTTTAGGAGAAGCACCCACCTCTTATGAGACAAGGTCTTTCCCTAGCCTGGAGCTCACCAGGTAGGGTGGATTGGCTGACCCATGAGCCCCAGGGCTCCATCCATCCCTGCCTCTTCAGAGATCTCTGCATGGAGATCAGGCATGTGCCACGGTGCCCAGCTTCCTTTATGTGGGTACTGAGATTGAACTCAAGTGTTCACATTTGCAAGGTAAGCAATTTACCACCTGAGCTACCTCCTCAGTCTCTCCATGCGTTCTTTATTAGTGTAGCTTTTCATGTTCTCCTTGTTTATCCCTCACCTCCAACCATTCCCCAGCTTCTGACAATGAATAGGCCAAAGCCTCATGCCCGGAGTTTAAAGGATCAGATTTAAAATGTCATTAAAGTTATTCGATCATCAAGCTTGTGAAATGGTGCCAGGTACTTGTACTTAATGCAAGTTTCTTCAATGGATTCTTACAGGCCACTTGTCTCTTTAGCCATATTCCATGTAAAGTAAGTCTTGCACCACTGAGCCAGGAATTTCTAGTTTAATATTAAGGCACAGAAGCTTGTTTGTAATTGGTGCCAGCTTAATCTTTTAGCTGTTTCAAATAGCACCTCCTCTGGCCAAAAATCTCTCTTCATACACAAGAATTTCTAGAATTACCTTGAGTGTGGCAATGCTAGGCAGTTGTAAACAACAAGGGAAGACAGTGCCATCTTAGAAAGGCTCTCTTTATGATTACTGCTGATAGATGAGTTTGTTCCATTCTTGTTCAGAACAACGTATGGCAATTAATTTTAGATTAATTTTATCCTGTTTTCCATAAGTAAAGGATGTTCTTGTTTGACCTTTCAAGTACTTCATTGATTTCTGGAATACTGTATATATAAAAAGACATCACTATATGACTTTGATATTTATCTTTCCAGAGCATGAAATAAGAACTCATTAGCTTTAGGGGAACACTACATTTAAGTTACACTGTATATTCAAATGATGTTTTCTAAGCTACAGAGTTCTATGTTCTGTCAATATCAATGAAATAAGTACAAGAAATCATCACTTAAAACACATCTCAAGGCTATTTTCTTTTCCTTTCTTTTTTAAATTTAACTTTATTTTTTAGTTGGCATAGGGAGATTTAAGTATTCTGGAATTTTCACACATAATTGTTTTAGTTGATTCTCAGTCCTTCCCTTCTCTCCCCAGTCCTGTTCTTCCTCTAATTCTCCACTTTCCTCTTTATGTCCTCCCCTGTTGTGTTTACATGTCACATGTGTCCTTTTACTCTTCTCTTACCCCTCTTCCTGCTCACCTCTTTATACTCACTCTTGATTACCATCCTACCTTCATAAGTTTTACTCATATTTGTCCCATATGTATATAACCATATTTGTCTCATGAATATCTACATGAAAGGGATATTTTCAGCTAGGACCTGCATATCACAATGATCTTGACTAGAGGTTTTATTTTGGACAAAAAGTTATTATTGGGATCTGGAGATATTGCTTAGTAGTTAAGGTGCTTGCCTGCAAAGCCAAAAGACCCAGGTTCTATTCCCCAAGACTACGTAAGCAAGATGCATGAGGCAGCGCACGTGTCTGGAGTTCATTTGCAGTAGCTGGAGGCCCTGGTATGCCCATTCGCTCCCTCCCTCCCTCCTTCCCTATCTCTCTCTCTCTGTTTCTCTCTCTCTCCCTGCCTATTTCTCTATCTCTCTCTCTCTGTAAAACAATAATAAAAATTTAAAAAATAGAAAAATAGAAAAGTTATCATAGCTAAGTTTGATTTTTTTGTTTTTGGAGAGAGACACAGAGAGAGAGAGAGAGAGAGAGAGAGAGAGAGAGAGAGAGAGAGAGAGAAGAAGAAGAAGAAGAAGAAGAAGAAGAAGAAGAAGAAGAAGAAGAAGAAGAAGACAGAGACGGGTGCACCAGCAGTGTCTCAGCTGCTCAGAACGAAATCCAGATGCATGATCCCTCTTGTGGTCAAGTGCAGCATTGCGCCCTTGTGTCACTTTGCATCTGGTTAAACGTGGGACCTGGAGACTGGAACCGCTGGAGATTGGAACCAGCGTTCTTAGGCTTAGGAGGCAGGAGCCTTAACCCCTAAGCCATCTCTCCAGCCCTAAGTTTGATTTTTGTACAAATATTTTCTGCTTTCATTTAGAGTTCATACCAATTTGTAAAAGTAACATTTCTAATGTGTTAGCCAAGCAAGTACAGGACAGCTCCACCAGGACCAAAGTTAAAAGGATGGGAAAGAAAAGATGGGAAGGAATTTTCCTTGGAAGTGTTAACCTTGTTGTATATTTTTAGTAGAGAAACAAGGACAAAAGTCCAGAGTGCTTCCACCTGGGTCTTGCAAATCCCTGTTTCTGTGTCTGTCCACTGCGCTTCAGTGCTTGAGAGCATCATTCGTTAGCAAACAGCAAAGGGAGCCCAACTCACCGAGCAGATGGAAGGCTGGGGTTGCTGCCAAAAGGCTGGGCAGAAGAAGTTTTAGGTTATTTTTTCCTATCAATAAATATCTGGGAAAAATTTTGTTTCTAGAGAGTTTACTAAAAAATGTTTGTCTGTTTCTGTTCCATGGTGACACAAAACTATGAAGCAGATTTCTACAATATGGAGAGATATGAACTTGATCTTAGCCAAAAGGTTGAGAAGCAACACATAAAGGTCTATGAAGTAGGCAATGTAAGTGTCCATGTCCACTCTGGGACCCTGAATGCCAGTTAGGTCCCCACTGTCTGCCAACAGCTGATTAAGTTCTTAATTTCTCATTGAGAATAGTCTGAAGATTGAATCTAAAGATTATAAGCAGGACATTCTTGTGTGTCTGGAGGAGGTCAGGTTTCTGTAGATAAACAGTTAGTAAATGGATAAGTATCTTATTTCCAAAGCAATTTTAGTAGATGTTTGCATTTCCCTTTAAAAATGAAAGAAGGTAATCCTTTGCAGAATTCAGAACATTTTCATTATGCTAACTAAAAACACAACAAAGATTTCCTTGATATATGTACTATTTTCTATAAAAATCTATCTATCTACCTATCTATCTATCTGATGTTGCCATTTTACTTTTGAGAAGTGACAAGAATTACTTTTTTTATTTTTGAAGAGAGACACAGAGAGAGACAGACAGAGAGAGAGGGAGACAGATAGAGAATGGGCGCGCCAGCAGTCTCTCAGCTGCTGTGAACGAATTCCAAATGCGTGCGCCACCTTGTGGGCAAGTGCGTCATTGCACCCTTGTGTCACTTTGCATCTGGCTAAACGTGGGACCTGGAGATTGGAACCGGGTTCTTAGGCTTAGCAGGCAGGTGCCTTAACCGCTAAGCCATCTCTCCAGCCTAAGAATTACTTTTTAAATAGAGTGTTTTCTCTTTTTAACAATAGTGAATGAACATGTCACTTCTTATCAGTTTCCATTCTTGTAATTATACATTTCCCTAAGCTGCATGCCTTTTTCCTCTTTGAAATTAGTGTGGTCCTTAGAAACAAGTCACTGTAATAAATAATAAATAATAAATAATAAACAAGTCACTGTAATAAACTTATATAGTAGAACACTGTGATCCTGAAAACTATACACTACTTTATTTGGCAATAGTAGAATTTGCTGAATGTCACTCTAAAGGGCATGCTACTCAAATTACTTGGTTTTGAAGACTTTTACTATGAAAGCAAAGCATTTTCTGAAGGAGTAGGGCACAAATAGCTAAATGTTTGCTGCAAAAAATAGAGTTATTATTTTATCATTTTGGAAAAGCTTGTCCCATTTCACCATGCCAGTTTTTTTTTTTTTTTTTTTCACTTAAAAAACCCCAGCAAAATAGAAGAACTAAGAAGTGAAAAAGAAATGATTGATGTTGGGGTCCCTCTTAGGGCCAGCCCAGGAGGGAAGGTAGGGTCTCTGCTGAGTGGGGATGAGAGGCGCGAAGTCACAACACAGACTCCAGGAGTTGGGTGGAAGCAGGCAGAGGGCGAGCTGCTGCAAACTCGTTATTCAAGGAAGTGTAGGAGGTTCAAAGGGTTTGGCTGGCCAATCATTG
Source organism: Orientallactaga sibirica (assembly GCA_036365145.1). Taxonomy (NCBI): domain Eukaryota; kingdom Metazoa; phylum Chordata; class Mammalia; order Rodentia; family Dipodidae; genus Orientallactaga; species Orientallactaga sibirica. Next base: position 7,691,505 of record JAEOAD010000019.1, on the reverse strand, counting down.
TATTGGGTGGTCCCCTTCTTGTGATCAATGACAGCCTGCCTCCGGGCAGATCACCTAGCAGCATGTTTCTCACGAACATGGGACTGTAGCTGTTGTTACGCCAGGCCTGCACAGGACGCCATGTCCACAGAAGCCACTTCCTGGTTTCTTCTGGCATGCAGTCTGGCTAGGGCCCAACCTGCATTGTGCCATACATATCCTCCTTTTTGTTATTATTGGTGACCCCAGGCTCCAAGGGATCATCACATGTGATGATGCCTGTCTTAGGTTGCCCCATCTCATAGGGTCTTACCCATCATTGACTACCCACCATCCTGGTGAGAAAACCCGAGGGGTGTGGCCTGGTTTCTTTTAGCATGCGGTCTGGCTAGGGCCCAGCCTGCATTGTGCCATACAGATTGATAAGTTTAAATTATTTAAAACTGCAGGAGGAGGCCTGGAGAGATGGCTTAGTGGTTTAAGTGCTTGCCTGCAAAGCCTAAGGACTGGGGTTTGGTTCCCTAGTACACATATAAGCCAGATGCACAAGGTGTTGTATGCATCTGGAATTTGTTTGCAGCAGCTGGATGCTCTGGCATGCCCATTCTCTCTATCTGTCTTTCTCCCTCAAACAAATAAATTAATGTGCTGATTGCCCATTAGAGGTGGACTACTATTTTGGAAAAGGATAAGCTTCAGGTTGTCCACTTTAGGTGCAGAGAGAAGGTTCATGGTGTAACATCTTCTCATGAAGTCCACACCTCTCCCACGATCCTACTTTCCTATACATTTTTCATTGCTTTCTCTTAGTTTCATATTTTCCTGCTAAGGAGATTGTTTTAATGACATAAACTTTTCTCTCCCCTATCCCTCTCCTCTCCCTCCTCTGTCCTATCTCTTTCTGACTTTCTCAATCCTTGCTAAACTTTTAATTCTCCCAATCATAATCTTGTCATTTACAGTATGTCAGGCCTGGGAAGAGCATAAAAGTTCTACCAGTAATTTGTCCTTCTATGAATCTTTGCAGACTCTGCAGGAATAATTTAGCAACAAAAAGCCTCTTTCTTTATAAGGCAACCTAAATATTAGGTTTTAGAAACTTCTCATTATTTTGTGCCAGAATCTATATAGAAGATCTGTGTATCTATTCATCTGTCTGTCTGTCCATCCATCCATCCATCCTCTTATCTTAATGCTGCCTTTACTTTTTAAAAACAACATTGTTTATCATTTATTTATTTGAGAGGGACACAGAGAGAGAAAGAGGCAGATGGATAGAGAATGAGTGTGCCAGGGCCTCTAGCCACTGCAAATGAACTCTAGAAGCATCCACCACCTTTTGCATCTGGCTTACATGGGCCTTGGGAAATCAAACCTTGAACGAGGGTCCTTAGGCTTCATAGGCAAGTGCTTCACTGCTAAGCCATCTCTCCAGGCCTGCCTTTACTTTTTGAAGAGAAAAATGTGTTAAAAGTTAGCCTTTGACTTATTCAAAGCTAATCTTTAAAAACCAAGCTTCTAACCACTGCATATTTTTTTCTAGCTAACAGGCTGTATTCCTTTCAGTTGTTCTTCATGTGTGACTGTTAGTAATCTATAGATTTTTTTTTTTTCCATTGAACCTATTCCAGTACCTCAAAACCCCATGCAAAATGTGCCAACTGCTCTGGGTTCTGAGCAGTGCAGGTACAGTCATAAGACAATATTATCTTCTTATTGCTTTCTAGGCTTTTTTTTTTGCTGTTCTATGCTAGTTCTCATACAAATTGATCCCATCAGAAAATACAATATTTTGATTGGATACACTGCTAGTATGACATAGTTGATGACTGGAATATAAGAATGCAACCATGTCATTCCTATTTGGTTTTATCATCTTTTGAGTAGTTTTCTTATTTCTGACACTATTTTTTTTAACCTTTTTCCCATAGTCATTGATAAAATGTTGAATAAGGTAGGGTTGAAAACAGTTGTGAGCATTCCAATGTGATGGCTAAAAATATCATCTATATGCTGATGATTTCTAAGCCCAGAACTCTACCTGTGACTGGTTTCAAACTTCAAATAAGTATCTTAAATTATAAACTATTAAAAAATAAATATCTTAAATTTCACATGTCCAAAGTCCTAGATCTTAATTCTATCCCCCAATAAAACTGGTCATTCTGATCACACACTTGGTCAATCTCAAAGCTCAGGTATCCACTTTAAATTATATGGGTCCTTCATTGTTCCAACCCTTCAGGTATGTTCATTTTGTTGCCCAATCCTGTAATTTCACCTTCATCTCCCTGATCTAATTTCAGATCTCATTGGAACAATCTCTGTAGAATACGTGTTTGCTTCCACAAATTGCTTTAAGCACCTAACATCCAACTTTTAGCAATACATAATTTTACAAATATTTAACTAAGGCATTTTATATATACATGTAAAAGTGACCAGACCATAAATATTTGGTTCAACAAGCCATCATGTATCCAACGCACTCTGTAACCTCAAGTCAAATGAATAAAGAATATTTCCAGGGCTGGAAAGATGGCTTAGCGGTTAAGGCGCCTGCCTGCTAAGCCTAAGAACCCAGTTCCAATCTCCAGGTCCCACGTTTAGACAGATGCAAAGTGACGCAAAGGCACAATGCCCACACTTGACCACAAGGGGGTGCACACATCTGGATTTCGTTCACAGCAGCTGAGAGACTGCTGGTGCACCCATCTCTATCTGTCTCCCTCTCCCTCTCTGTCTGTCTCTCTCTGTGTCTCTCTCCAAAAATAAATCAAAATGATAAATAAAATAAAATAAAATAAAATAAAATAAAGAATATTTCCAGACTTCAAAAACTTGTTGCACACCTATCTCTGTCAGTCCTATGTCCTCTTTCCCAAAGTAGCAATGATCCTAAACTTCCACAGAATGCACTGTATTTGCCTGGTTTTGTTTTTGCAATAGTAGCACACAGCTGATGTAGGTAACCAGCTGCTCACAGATTGGATATGAGACCCACTCAGTGACAATGAACTTATATCTGACTCTGGAAACAAGCCAGATTTCCTAGAACAGGAAACAAATAGGCTCTAGAAAGAACCTCCATTGCTCTCTAAAAGAATGGGTCAATATATCTTTCTAATGACTAGACTTAACTGTTCTCACTTTTGGTTGTAGAATCTGTTCTATTTTACAGTTGGAGGAGAATATGGGGGAGAACAAGGATACATCAGTCCATTAAGAAGAGACAGCCAACTGTCTACAAGGAGATTGGCCACCTCCACCTCATCTGCCCAGGCCAAGCAGTCATTACAGAAGTGGTGACATTAACTCTGCTCTCATGGCTAGTTGGAAAACCAGTTCCAGGGAAATGCTGACAGACACTGTGGTCACTCAAACCTCATGAAAACAGAGATCCAGAGTCTGCAGAGAAAGCAACACTAAATCAAATTTCTATCTTGCCCACCAAGGCTCAGGGAGCGTTGTGGAAGAGGAAGCAGAAAGATTGTAAGAGCCTCAGGGTGGGTGGGAATAGCCTGAGTTACCATGTTTTCCCCATCCCTGCAGAGACTGACTGAGGCCGCTTGGTCCCCACAATGAACACCAATAACCCCACCAAAGACCCTCAGCAGAATTGGGGTAGGGGGGAGGTGTCAATGTATGCTAACTTTTTATTTTAAAAAATCAATCAATTTTAAAAAATCATAGAAACTTTCATAAAAATATCAATAATGAAAAGCACAAAATTTTTACCTACACACAGGGAGTCACACACCCTATTATCCATTGTTCATTTTAGTAAATGTAACTATGAAGGTCACCCATGTTGTATATAGGAATGGTTCTTTCAATTTCATTTCATTGCTGTATGGTGCTTCCCTGTGTGAACAAACCACTGTTTATTTATTCTACCATTGATTAAATGTGGGTAGTTTCCTGTTTGGGGCTACTATAAATAATACTGTATGAACACATCTGAATATGTTCTTTGCTGTAGATATGTACACATTTCTTTAGGTTTATATCTAAGAGAAGACTTGCTGCAGGGGAGCATAAATATGTATTCCATTATGGCAATACTTCCAATTTCATGAAGTGGCTATGGCAATGAAAACTCATTAGCAGTGAGTGAGAATCAGATGTTCCATGTCTTCACTCCCTACACATGGAACTTGGGTCTGAAAGTTCTATGGTTTCTAAAACTGGTTTCAAAAAGTATTAAACTGATAAGAACATATACTACACTTGATCTTAGCCAAAAGGCTGAGAAGTGATTCAAAAAGTATATAGATCACTAAGAATAGAAAAAGCTATTAAGATTAGCCATGTCTGCAGTAAAATATCACACATTCCCACCATCATTTTGAACTGACGAGGTGAAAAAAATGTACAATCAAGTACTGCATTGAGACAGACGCTTGCTCCAAGGGATGGGTCACTTCCTGTCAAACATTCTTAGGAAATCCCAGTTGCCAAAATAATCAGTTGTCCTCTCATGTCCTCTTAGGGTGGGAAAATGAACTCACATTCATTCTACTTACCTCCTTGAAAGAGAAACCTGAACTATTGGGAGAGCTATCTTGCTTTACAAAATGTCTTTTAATCATCTATCTTATTATGAGCCAGTATAGTTTTTTTTTTTTTTTTTTTTGAGTGATCTAACATCCTCTCTTTCAATTCTTCATGTATGACTCTATTTCTCTTGCCTTTGAAATTACTCATTGGTTGTTTATCATTTGAAGATATGCATTGCCTATTTACTTAATTAAGCACAACTTTTTAAAAAAATAAAACTCCACAGCATATTTATAGATCTATATTTTGATGTGTCATGGTGATATTTGATTGCACATATAATCCTTGATGATTCTGGTTAATATTCATGGTGTAAATCTGGGACCAGCAGCTCAGATCCAAACTGACACAGTTTAGAAGTGAAAGAGGGGCACTTGATAACTACATGTCAGATAACCAGTCCACATAAGACTGTCCTGGACAAAGTGGGACTTGTCATCCTAGCTTGATAGTAGTCTGCAGAGGTTAGATACGGTAGAACCTCTAATCTGTGTGTCATAAAGGGATGGGGGTTGTTCAGGTGATCAAGAAAAGAAGAAAGCTCCAAATTATGGTGTAGAAGAAAAACAAGAGTTTTGAGTTGTACTTTAATTTTTACTCTGAAACTCACTAACTGAATAATTTTGGATTTTACTCAACTTCTCTTATCCATGAGGTTTGCATTGTCTAAGAGAAATGACACAAAATAAAACACACTAACCAAGAATATGTTTAACTCTGTGATTCCAGAAAAGACTTAATAAATTTTAGTCTCCTTAGAGGGTCAACCTTGTAGAAAACATGGCAACTGGAGAGAGGAAGAGGCCTCATACTGAAGAGGGTTTATTTCTTTCATCTAACCTGTAATTCCCACCATTGTATATATTATTGACATTATATATCCTTTATGTTTTTTTCTAAGTATTTTATGCTTGCTGTTATGGACTATTCAGTGAATCGGGCATTTTCTGGTACCTCTACTAGAGACAAAGAATTGAGGCTCAGAGGCATTCATAGATTTGGCATCCTGCATGGCTATAAAATGTAGGTTGTAAGTTGAATCACTTATAATTTGCTCCAGGAGAAGACACATATTTGTTAATACACATGTTTGAAAGGAAACTTTTTTAAAAAATTTTTTTAAATTATTTTATTATTTTATTTATTTTTGGAGAGAGACACAGAGAGAGATAGACAGAGAGGGAGAGGAAGACAGATAGAGATGGGCGCGCCAGCAGTCTCTCAGCTGCTGTGAACGAAATCCAGATGTGTGCGCCCCTTGTGGGCAAGTGCGGCATTGCGCCCTTGCATCCCTTTGCATCTGGCTAAACGTGGGACTTGGAGATTGGAACCAGCTTTCTTAGGCTTAGCAGGCAGGCGCCTTAACTGCTAAGCCATCTCTCCAGCTCTTGAAAGGAAACTTTTAATAAAATATTCTATGTATGTTTTCTTCTATGAGATGCTATACTTCACTTTTTTTGACATAGTGAGTGTTAATTAACTTTTAGAAGCAGTATGAGAATAAAATTACTGACTTTTCACTATCTGCATGTGGATTTCACACTAACCTTTCACTCTCTGCATGCATGTGGATTTCACACTAACCTTTCACTCTCTGCATGCATGTGGATTTCACACTAACCTTTCACTCTCTGCATACTTGTGAATTTCACACTCACCTTTCACTCTCTGCATGTATGTGGCTTGCACACTAACCTTTCTATAGTTACTTGTTCATTTCTATGAGAAATTCCTCAGATAGTTTTTGTGTCGACCTTCTTTAGTGAGAGAGAATATTATCCTACTGGAGTTATGATATTCTATCCAAAATAGAATTTAACCTGTGCATAAAGGATTTCCATGGTGAATCAAAAGTAAATTACATGTCAATTATTGCATAGGGTTATTCCCTCATATTTTTTTTTTCATTTGAGCACATGACCTTTGGAATTTAATAGTCAGCACTTTACTGTTCAACAACAAAGGAAAATGGGGGAAGCAAGGTTCAGGTCAGCAGGTGTGGTGCATGGAGTGGGTTGACCGGAAGTGCTGGCCAGGGAGCTAGCTACCCATATGGCTGCAAGTTCTTCCTAAGCAACACTAAACTCCCTCAGAAAGACCAGAACTAAAAGAGTCAACAGAAATGTCTACAACTTGCTGGGTTAGAAGATGTGTTAAATGAAGAAGGAATCTATTTTACCAAATAGTAGCTTTATTGAGCTAAAATTTATAAATTTATTGTGTATTGTATATTGTATGGATCAAAAATCTTCCACATAGTTACAGTTGTGAAGCATGATCACAATCAAGTTTAAAAAATTCTCATTACCCCTAAAGGAACACTGTACCCTTAACTAGTGTCTCCTAGCTTACCCCTCCAACTCTCTCAGTCCAAAATAACTGCTGGGCTGCTTTCCGCCTCCACAGTTTGCCTACTGTGGACATTCACCATAAGTTAAATCACACAGTATGTCATATTGTGTGTCAAGCACCGTTCATATAGCAACATCCATGGTCTATTCATGTTACATTAGCAATATATCGCTTGCACTGTTGAGTAATGTTACCTGCTCAAAGTTAATGGCCATCTGGGTTGTTTTTACTTCTTGGTTATAATAAGTAGTGCTGTGAACATTTGTATATAAGTTTTTGGTTTGACATATATTTTCATGATTCTTGGATATATGTCAAGTGTGGAATTGTTGGGTCCCATAGTAACTCTATATTTAATCTTTTGAGAAGCTGCTAGACTGTTTGTCAAAGTGACTGCTCCATTTTCCACATCTACTAGCGCACATGAAAATTCCAGTATTTTTAAATTTCTTTAAATATTTCATCTAGTTATTTATCTGAGAGCAAGAGAGAGAGAGGGCGAGAGAATGGGCATGCCAGGGTCCCCAGCCACTATAAACAAACTCCGGACACATGTACCACATGGTGCATCTGGCTTATGTGGGTCCTGGGGCACTGAACTGGGGTCCTTAGGCTTTACAGGCAAGTACCTTAACCACTAAGCCATCTCAGCAGCCTGAGAATTCCAGGTTTTTCACACATTTATTGACACTTGTTCTTACTTGTCTTTTGATTATATGTCCTAGTGCATGTGAAATGGTATTCTATTGATTTACTTTTTCCTAGTGTTAATGATAGATTACACTTTTAAATCAGGGATGTTTGTCATGTACATGGACTTCTAAATCCGAGCCTAATGAGTTATTTACTAAAATATTTAATCCATTATGAAATTGTTACTTCATTGTATATTCCTAACATCCATATTTACTCCTTTCCTCTGTATTTGATCAGTGAAAATTGAATTATAGTGCTCAGCCTTCCTCATCCTATCTTTTCTATGGTGTGTATCTTTTCCTCACACAAAACAGTAAGTCACAGCAGATAGTCTATGAACTTTGCTTATTTTGAGATCTTTATTGACTGGTTCAATTTATTGTTCATTTGTGCTTGGCTACTTTAAATTAAGAGCTGTTACAGTCAGGTTTGCATTGCTGGCAGAAAACACCTGACCAAAATCAGCTTATGGGAAAATAGGATTTATTTTAGTTTACAGACTTGAGAGAAAGCTCCATGATGGCAGGCAAAAACAATAGCATGAGCAGATAGTGGAAATCACCTTCTGGCCAACATCAGGTGGACAACAGCAACAAGAGAGTGTGCCAAACACTGGCAAAAGGAAGCTGGTGATAACACCTCTAAGCCTGCCCCCAACAGTACACTCCCTCCAGGAGGCATTAATCACCAAATCTCTATCAGCTGGGAACCTAGAATTCCGAACACCTAAGTTTATGGGGGACACCTGAATCAAACCACCACATTCTTCTCCTGGCCCCATAAACTGATAACCATACATAATATAAAATACAATGCATTCAGTCCAACTTTAAAAGTCCGCAGTTTTTATCAATCCCAATGATGTTCAGACATCCTCATGGTCCATGGTCTTTTAACTGAGCCATAATACCAAAGGAAAACAAAAACAAAACAAAAACAAAAACAAAAACAAAAAACTATAATGGCACAGAATAAACTTGCTGCAAAAGATGGCATTAGGCATAGCCAAGAAATATTCAACCAATACAATATTTAAACAAGGTGTTGCAGTCAGGTTTGTATTACTGGCAGAAATCACCCAACCAAGAGCAGTTTTTTTGAAAAAAAAAAAAAAAAAGGTTTATTTTGGCTTACAAACTCGAGGGGAAGAAGCTCCATGATGTCAGGGAAAGCGATGGCATGAGCAGAGGGTGTATATCACCCTCTGGCCAACATAAGGTGGACAATAGCAACAGGAAAGTGTGCCAAGCACTGGCAAGAGAAAGCTGGCTATTATGCCCATAAGCCCACCCCCAACAATACACTTCCTCCAGGAGGTGTTAATTCCCAAATCTCCATCAGCTGGTGTTCTGAATGCTAGAATATTCTTAGACTTCACAGGCAGGGGCATTAACCGCTAAGCCATCTCTCCAGCCCAGTATTTGTAGTTTTTAAGATCAAATACATACTATTACTTTTAGATTTATATTCTAATTGACAAATAAAATCTACTACTAATAATTTTAATGATAGCTACTAATATGTTTTACTATAAACTCCTAATAATTATAACAATACCTCATTGAAGGAAATCTTTAGATTTTAGATGTTTAAGATTTTCATCTTAAAGGTATATATTTGTTGCAAAGAACTATGCTAAGGTGATGAAAAACATTTCCAGCATTTAAAAAAATGCATTATTTTCACATCATATTAGGAAGCTGGGCTTGGTAGTTCATGACTGGAGGTCTAGCATTTGGGAAGCTAAGGCAGAAAGACTGCCATGAGTCTGAGGCCAGCCTAGGTTACATAGTAAATTACAGACCAGCATGGGCTATACAATGAGACCCTATCAATAACAACAAAAACAAATAAAATAACACAAGAAAACAAACAACCATTACAAAAAAAGTGTGTTGAAGATTCTGTAGGGGAAATTACATGGCATAATCATTTCAAGGGAGAAAAAGTAAAGCCAAGATTTTCCAGGTAAAAACAAACTTGACATGCATTTGCTCATAGATTTATAAAATACACGGTGTTGCCATTAAACTGACATGATGTTTATGGTCTCCTGGCTTCATTTAAAGAGCAATGCTAGTATTTATAATATCTTGGAAATTACATTTTGGGGGGCTAGTTATCCTTTGGTGAAGAAGACATTTCCTGTGTCAACTTAGGAAACGTACAAGGACTCATGTGCTTTCTTCCAAACTCTTCTGGGATATTGAAGTTACAAAAAGGAAGAGCAAGTCTATAGGGTTCTTTTGTGTAACCTGCTTCTGTTTTATGCTGTCCATGTTATTAGCTTTGGACCTGATCATATCTGAAACATCCTGGTGCTTATAGTGGTACTAGCTAGAAAATAGAACCTGCCTCTGTTAGGTCTTTGAGCAAATTGTGCCTCTGGAAGTCATCCCAGAAGATGCTACTCAGAGATTCCAGTGAGGTCTAAACCAAGCGTGCTTTTCAAGATCTTTTTTGAAAGCCCTGGATTTCTTCCTGGGTGATCTTATTATTTCTTAATAGGCTTCTGTGGTCAAAAATGTTAAAAACATCTTAAAAACCTACTTTCAAGTTAAAAGAAGATCCTAGTTATGTCTCAATTGTGGCAGGTGAGATTTCAGAAAAGCATCTATTTAATCATCAAGACTGTTGCAAGTTGCTAAGTACACTGTATGATTGTCTTGGCAGCTGAGAAGCTGTGCTTTAGCTGTGGATAGGATTTTCATCTTTTCAAGCCAAATATGGTCAGCTTAACAATGTACATCCATATATAGGATTCTGTTTATAGCCTGACTTGGATTTATCACTTGTGTAAATGATCCCATCATGGGACAGAGTTGGGGTTTCTTGGTTTCATTGCCCTTATGTATGGCTTAACACTTGTCTATTGCCCTTTGAATCCAGGCAAATGATCACTTAGGAAAATGGAATTATCTTTGGTAAGATAAAGAAGGAGACAGGGAATGTGTGTCCTGGAAGGAAATGGCTGAAAAATACAATGAGGGCATTTTCCAGAGACAGATGACAACAATGGGACCATACAAACCATAAGCTTGAAGGCAGGGCAAGGGCTGGTACCCAAGGCTTAGATACCAACTGACAGTGTACAGCTAATGTTAGGCTTCAGCAGAATAAAACTAAGATTCAACTACCTATCATCCTCTCATCTTCTATTGGTGTCTACAATTGGCCAAATCCATCTAGGAAACAGGGAAAAATGAAGAAAACAAGGAAAAACTGTGGACTGTCCTGAGATGACTACCAGGTTCAGTCATTGGCTGCCTAGCCCATGGGCAGGGTGCCTCAGCAGAAATAGGGCAGTGGAATCACAGAAGGGCAGCCAGACCCATCAGCCATTGCACTGTCCACTGCAGAAGGTGTGAGTGGTATGCTTTCATAGTTGCCTCTGTCAGCTTTTGGTGTGGATGGGCTTAGAAGTACTGAAAATAGTGTTATCAATAAGATGAGCCAGACTTGTTTTATCCCCAGTGCCTGGTACTATGAAGTGGGGTAGAACAGTGAAGGAAGAAAGGTATCAGGAAAAGTGGGGTCTGGAAGTGTGGGTTACAGAGGATCTACTCATTAGAGGTTGAAATAAATAAAGTTGGAAGTGGTTGAAAGGGACTCCCATGTTTTATCCTGTGTATATTCATTACTGTACTCATTGATGTTACCAAATGACTCACAAGAGGCAGCTTCCAGAAGGAAGGGTCTGTTTCAGCTTATAGCTCCAGCATAACTCTAGTGGGCCAGTTCACCATGAGAGGGAAGGAATGGTAGCAGGAGCAGGAGACTAGCTGTTCACAGGGAATCTGAAGTGAAGAAGTAGAGAATAAACAGGAAGTAGGGCCAGGCTATAAAACCTCAAGGCTCACCCCAGTGACCCACTTCTTCCAACAAGTGTATTAGTCAGGGTTCTCTAGAGGAACAGAACTACTAGAATGAAATATATTAAAAAGGGAATTTATTAGATTAGCTTATGGTAGTCCAAATAGCAATTGCAGGACCAAGAATTAAGGAACCTGGTAGCTGCTCAGTCCATGTGGCCAGATGCCTTAGCAGTCCCAAGCTGGCACTGAAGGCCTGGATGCATCCTGGAGAGGCCCTGGTCTTCAATCCACATGGGTCTTCAGTCTGCACTGGAAGGCAGCCATGTGGAAGGAAGGGGCTCTTTTCACCCAGAGCTTCCTTATATAAAGTCCCCTCTGAGATACACCAGCTGGCTCTGGGGAATGGGCTCACTCTGGGGAAAGGACTTCTTCCTTCAGTTAATCCTTCCTGGAAGCAACCTTGGAGGGATTTCTGTGGACTACTAAACAAATCAAGTTGACAACAACTTAAAGTTAACAAGTCCACCCCTTGTCAACTTGACACCAAACCATATTTCCTTACATCATATTTAATTTCCAAATGAAAACAGTAACAAGCTCATAATTTCTCCTAACATGGTATAACTATCCCATGTAAAATGGGAAATGCAACATCTTCCCCCCAACACAAAGCAAGGTTCCTGGAGGAATGCTTAGTCTCTAATATAATAGGTCTAATATAAATTCAACAACATTTAGCTAGTGATATAATCTTAATATTGGTGTAGATATATACAAACACCCCTTATCAAGGTAGGACAGAAACATTGTAATTACAGTCCACGTTTTTATAACTGGTCACATGGCCTTATCTGGTATTTGTAACTACCTTCTTTGACTACCCATTCTGTATTTCCTCCACCTTCAGCAAGGATCTCAGCAGGTCTTGGTTCTTTACCTGGAGGGGTGACCCATACCTTCATTCCTGAAGGATCTGGGCCATTTATCACATACCTCGATTGGGTTGTTGTTGCAGTTGTTCCATTGACTTTGATAACAGGGCATGGTAACAGTAAGTGATGCCCTAAAGGATTTCCTGCACTCCAGACATACTCTTCCTTACCTCCATTGTGGAGGAGCAGTCCAATTTCCCCCTGGTGGTCTGAATCAATCACTTCTGCTAACACTGTAACTTCTTTCTTAGCCTGTTGACTGGAGGGCACCAGGAGCCCAAAGTGGCCAGGGGGAAGTCTTAGCTTCCAGTTCAATGGAATGTTCTTTGTGCATCCTGGCAAAAGCACTGCTCTCTGCACCCCCCACCCCCAGGCACCAAGACCTCTAGGTCAGCAGAGCACAAAGCTGGGATAACAGGAAGCAAAAATTTAGCTAATGGGTCACTTGGGGTGGTGGTAAGTGGGACCATTCCCATTTCCACCCCTTGATTCCTGGACTAATGAATCTGGGTCATAGAAGAAACAGCACCATTTATAGGATGCTGATTCAGAGCATATACAACCTGCTGGAGGACACTCCCCTGGCCCTCCAAGCTATTGCCACCTAGTTGGCACTGTAGTTGTTTCTGTAGAAGGCCATTGCACCGCTCTATCAAGCCAGCTGCTTCAGGGTGGTGGGACACATGGTAATACCAGTGAATTTCATGATCAAGAGCCCACTGCAGTACTTCCTTGGCTGTGAAGTGAGTTCCTTGGTCAGAAGTTATGCTTTGTGGAATACCATGATGGTGGATAAGGCATTCTGTAAGCCCACGGATGCTAGTTTTGGTAGAAGCATTACTTGCAGGAAAGGCAAATGCATACCCAGAATAAGTGTCTATTCTAAGGACAAAACGCTGCCCTTTCCATGGTGGAAGTAGTCCAATGCAGTCAACCTGCCACCAAGTTGCTGGCTGGTCACCCCAAGGAATGCTACCATATTGGGGGCTCATAGCTGGTCTCTGCTGCTGGCAGAGTTGGCACTCAGCAGCAGCCATAGTCAGTTCAGCTTTAGTGGAAGTCCATGTTATTATGCCCATGCATAACTTGCATCCCTGCCGCCATGGCCACTTTGTTCATGGGCCCATTGGGCAATGACAGGGATGGCTGAGGAAAGAGGTTGACCAGTATAAATAGGACGGGTCAGCTTATCTACTTGATTATTAAAGTCATCCTCTGATGAGGTCACCTTCTGCTGAGCATTAACATGTGACACAATATCTTTATATCTTTTGTCCATTCAGAGAGCTCTATCCACATACACCTTCCCCAAATGTCCTTCTCACCAATTTTCTAGTTGTGCTCCTTCCAAGTCCCAGACCATCCAGCCAAACCACTGGCCACAGCCCATGAATGAGTGTGTAACCGCACATATGGCCATTTTTCTTTCCAAGCAAAATGCACAACCATGTGCACTGCCCAAAATTCTGCCCATTGTGAAGACTTCCATTCACCACAGCCCTTCAGAATTGTCCCAGAAAGGGGCTGTAATGCTGCAGCTGTCCACTGCTGGGACGTGCCCGCATAACGTGCTGAACGATCTGTAATCCATGCCCTTGTATTCTCCTCCTCAGTCAATTGATCATAGGGCACTCCCTGTGGTGCCATAGGTGCATGTTTGGGGATAGAAGGCATTGTAACAGGAGTAAAAACCATAGGCATTTGGGAAACTTCCTCATTCCTTTAGGGCCTGCTTGAGCCCAATCACATATATACCATGTGGTAGTTTGAATAGATGGCCCCCAATATAGTCAGTGGTTTTATTAGTTTGTAGTTTGCATCTGCATATACCTGGCTGGAGGCAGTGTCATTGGGCTGATCTTAAGGTGTGGTGGTGGGTTTGAGATTTAAATCTAAAGATATGCAAAGTGTGCCTAGCTGGAGTTCCTGAAGTGTGCTGTGCTGTGTGGCTTTTGGCTTGTGGCTTTTCTCTCTGTGTTTGGACCTGTGCAAGCAGGCCAGCTTGTTCTGCCATTATAGAACTTCCCTGGATCTGTAAGCTTCAATAAATCCCTTCCTCCATAACTGTGCCTGGTCTGGAAGTTCATCTCCATGAACCTAAACCTGTCTGCTACAGAAGTTGGTACCAGAATCTGAGGTGAGATGAACCTGACCATGTGGATTTTGGTCTTTTGGAACCTTTGTTTTGGAGAAATGAGCATGGACTTAGTGTTTGCAACTGAAGACATGTTCTGGAGTGGTAAGCCAAGTTTTATAGACTATTCTTTTGAGAGTTTGAGAATGCTAAGTGCAGACAGTATTGAACTTCAAGGCTTGGCTTATGAGCATTCTAAGGGGAAGGAAAAACTGCAGAGGACTTTGTTGGAACTAGGCTACTGGCATAAAGGCTGGCTGTGTCCTGCTGCCCAGACCCAGAGAATTTGATCAAGGTTAAATTCATAATGGACTGATGTGCTTGGCTAAAGATATTGGACTGAGAGATTAAGATTTTAAATTGGAAAACCTCAAGCAAGTTAAAATCACAGGCACTGAGACTGGTTTTAGGTTACTGAAGCTGCTATTGTCAACACATTAGCAATCTTAAGGAAGATGACCCAACTGCTTTACATTAAAACAATGGAGAAGATGTCTCAGGAAAGACTGTTAGAAATGCAAACTCTTTTGGAAAGAGTTGATTGGGAAAGGAACCTGCTTTTCAAGGTTATGATTTTTGTCCCTGAATTAAAAATATGGCTGTGTACTGCACACCAGGTATTAGTTTTGGAAGCATGAAAAATGTATGTAGTGGTCATGAATTGCACATGGTTCCAGGAGCCGCTGCTGAGATATGGCACGAGGCAGGGTGTGATACCCTGATAGGCTGAGAGCCTTTGGAAGATGGACTGTGGTTTGCATGGAGACCTGAAGATGTTTTGAATATACAATGACTGTACAAGGGCTACCATGGAGTGCAGTGTTGGCCTGGGATGGAAGTTTTCCCTGGCTACTCTGCCCATTTGGAGGGGCAGAATTGGAAAACCTAGAGACTGTCAGTCTCTGGTTATACTGAACTTGAACTGCAGAAGTTTGATGACTGCTGATGGTGGTTGAGTTTTCATTGTTCTAGTCTCTCCTTGCTATGCCTTATACCAGTTAAAAATGTTTACTCTGTGCCTTTACATGTTGAAAGTTTCTAACTTGTTTGATTTTACAGGACTTATTATCTTAAGTTGGTCAAGACCATGAGGACTTTTGAAACTAGACTGAATACAATTTACAATGTGTGATGGTTTGAAATCTATTGGGGGCCAGGGAGGAATGTAGTAGTTTGAATAGATGGCCCTCAATATATTCAGTGTTTTATTAGTTGGTAGTTTGCATCTGCATACACCTGACTGGAGGAAGTGTCACTGGGCTGATCTTAAGGTGTGGTGGTGGGTTTGAGATTTCAGTCTAAAGATATACAAAGTGTGCCTAGCTGGAGTTCCTGAAGTGTGCTGTGCTCTGCGGCTTTTGGCTTGTGGCTTTTCTCTCTCTGTTTGGACCCGTGCAAGCAGGATAGCTTCTTCTGCCATTATGGAACTTCCCCTGGATCTGTAAGCTTCAATAAGTCCCTTCCCCCATAACTGTGCCTGGTCTGGAAGTTCATCTCAGCGAACTGAAGCTGTCTACTACATACCACTTCCACTTGATGATGGACTGTTGCTGTGCATGTCCAACTTTATGGCCTGGTGGATCAGATAACACAGAGCTTGTAATAGGCAGCTCAGGCCACATAGTAACTTGATGGCCCATTGTCAAATGTTCATTTTCCACTAAGGCCCAATAGCAGGCCAAGACCTGTTTCTCAAAGGGAGAATAATTGGCTGCAGATGATGGCAGGACCTTGCTCCAAAATCCCAAGGGCCTCTGCTATAATTGACCTATGGGGTCCTGCCAAAGACTCCAAATGGTATCCCTGTCTGCCACCAATACCTCATGTACCATTGGGTTTGATAGATCACATGGCCCAAGGGGAAGTGCAGCCTGCACAGCAGCCTGGACCTGTTGAGGAGTCTTTTTTTGTTCTGGGTCCCACTGAAAACTAGTAGCTTTCTAAGTCACTTGGTATATCAGCAGGAGTAACACACTTAAATGAGGAATGTACTGTCTCTGAAATCCAAATTGGCCCACTAGATGATATGCTTCTTTCTTAGTGGTAGGAGGGGCCAGATGCAACAACTTATCCTTCACCTTAGAAGGATCTCTGCATGCCACACAACACTGAACTCCTAGAAATTTCACTGAGGTGGAAAGTCTTTTAATTTTGGATGGATTTATTTCCCATCCCCTGATGCGCATATGCTGTACCAACAAAACCAGAGTGGCTGCCACCTCCTGCTTATTTGAACCAATCAACATAATGTCATTGAGATAATGGACCAATGTGACACCTTGTGGAAGGGGCAGGCAATCAAGATCATGGCAAACTGAGCTATGACAAAGGGCTGGAGAGTTAATATAACCCAGAGGTAAAACAGTAAAGGTGTACTGCTGACCTTGCCAGCTAAAGGCAAATTGATTCTGGTGGTCCTTATTGACAGGCATGGAGAAGAAAGCAGTCACAAGATCAATAGCTGCATACCAGGTACAGGAGATGTGTTAATCTGCTCAAATAAAGAAACCACATCTGGTACAGCAGCTGCAATTGGAGTCACCACGTGTCTAAGTTACTGATAATCCACTGTCATTCTCCAGGATCCATCTGTCTTCTGAACAGGCCAAATAGGAGAGTTAAAAGGAGACATGGTGGGAACCACCACCCTCCCATCCTTCAAGTCCTTTATAGTGGCATTAATTTTTGCAATCCTTCCAGGGATGCGATACTGTTTTTTGATTCACTATTTTCCCCACTGGTAGTAGCCTCAATGGCTTCCCTTTGGCCTTTCCAATCATAATATCCCCCATTCCACAAATCAGGGAAGCAATGTGGGGGTTCTACCAACTCCTAAGTATATCTATCCCAATTATGCATTCTGGGACTGGGAAAATAACCATAGGGTGAGTTTGGGGACCCACTAGACCCACTGTTAGTCTAACATTTACCAAAATTGATCACCTGACCTCTGTAAGCACCTACTTTAACTGGAGGGCCATGATGCTTTTTGGGGTCCTCTGGAATCAATGTCAATTCAGAGCCAGTGTCCAGTAGGCCCCCAAAGGTCTGATTATTTCCTTTTTTCCAGTGTACAGCTATCCTAGCAAAAGGCCACAGGTCCCTCTGGGGAAGGATAGTAGTAAGCTCAATATTGAAACTTTTGGGGGGTGTAGGAGGGTCCTTCCTCAAGGAGACCCAGCCACCCCTTCAATCAAGGGGCTCAGGGTTTGTAAACTGGCTCAAGTCTGGAAACTGATTAAGAGGCCTTGATTCTCTGTTGCTATAATTCAAAGTGGCTTTATGTTCCTTTGCTGTGGAACTTTTCTGCTTATACAGATCAAGCAGGAACTCAGTAAGCTTCTTATCTGTTTGACTTCTGGGAATACCATGATTAATCAGCCAGTGCCAAAGGTCCACATGAGTCATACCTTTATGTGCATTGTTTTGCTATTAGGAAAAACATACATTCACATCACCTGTGGTGATTTAGTGCTGCCACTTGGCCCTTGTTTCTCTGAGATCCAGTTAGACCCATTGCATCTAAGTCACCTAACACAGCAACTGCAGCTCCCACTGTGATGTCTTCTTTACATAAAAGACCACTGATTGGGTAATTTAAGTATACTGGTGCTCCCCTCACAAATCTGTTTCTTATAGCCTTAATGAAGGGCACATCTTCTGGATGCTCCCATTGTGGGGGGAAAGATGATTTTACATGGGAAATCCACTCCAGCATCCCTTCATCAACATTAAGCCAAGGGATATCAGGCAGCTTGAGCTCATTCACAGTATGCCATCTTTGGATCCATACTTCAGCCGCCCAATCAAATAAACTCTTGACACCACTTCCAAGTTCACAAGATGCAGTGTTAAATCTAAAATCTCTGCTCAATGGGCTCATTTCCATAAATTCAGCCTGATCTAACCTTATGTTCCTTTCTCCATCATCCCACACCATTAAAATCCATTCTCACACATATTCCCCATGCTTCTGCCTGTACAAGTTAGAAAACTCCTGAAGTTCTTTAGGGGTGTACCTCACCTCCTCTTGTGTCACACTATCTATCTCACCTTTAGGGACTGCCTAGCCTTATGTTTTGTTATGGGTGGGCACTGAGGGACTTCAGCACCTCCTGTTGGTTCCTCAGACAAAGAAGGATTAATTCTCTCAGGTAAGGATGGGGAGGGTAAAGCTTCAGGGTGTGGAGGTGGGGATACAACTGCTGTTAAGGGAGGGAAGGTCATACTTTCATGCAAAACAACTTCTTCAGAATCTGAGAGTTCAATGTTCCCAGATTCTTCAGCATCTTCCCACACATCACCATCACAAGTCACAGGATCCCACTCTTTTCCAATCAATGTCCTCACTTTAACTTCTGATACCTGGTGAGGGTGGGATTTGAGTTTATGTTGCAAGTTAGCCAATCTTACAATGAGATCCTGGGTTTGGTTTTCTGCAATTTGAGTCCTGTTCTGGCTAGAGAGGAGACTCTCCTCCAAGACACCCTTAAAAACCTTGAGATCATGAATGTGGATCTCAAGCTTGGCATTTTCCTTTCTTAGCTTCTGCTGTTCCCTCAATAATTTGTCCAAAGATGCCAGTAGCAACCAACCAGCCTCACCATTTGTCTTACTCTTCCACAAATATTCAAATGTTTTAAATACAGTCACTAAATTCCTTGCTCTTCACAAGACATGACTCAGGATCACCAAATACATCTAGCTCATGGATTTCATTAAATAGTTCACACCATGGATTATTTGTGCCCTCCTTATTTCCAGTAAAAGCACCCCCTTTATTAGCAGTAAGGCCTTTAGTAGCACTGAAGTTGGAGAGCCAACCCCAGATAGCACCAGGCCCAGAGAAATCATCCTTAAAATTCTGTTTCTCTAAAACCACTTCTAGTACCAATATCTCTATTAGTAAGGGTTCTCTAGAGGAACAGAACTGCTAGAATGAAGTGTATTAAAAAGGGAATTTATTGGATTAGCTTATGGCAGTCCAAATAGCAGTTGCAGGCCTGAGAATCAAGGAACCCAGTAGCTGCTCAGTCCATGTGGCCAAATGCCTCAGCAGTCCCAATCCAGCACTGAAGGCCTGGAGACTTCCTGAGGAGCCGCTGGTCTTCAATCTACGTGGGTCTTTGGTTGACGTTGGTCTTCAGTACAAGGGTCTTTGGTTGATGTTGGCCTTCAGTCTGCATTGGTCTTCAGTCCATGCTGGAAGGCAGCAAGCAGCTCTGGCAGACAAGTGGAAGGAATGGGCTCTTTTCACCCAGAGCTTCTTTATATAAAGTTCCCACCTGATAGGGACTGCCTGCTCTGGGGGAAGGGCTCAACCTGGGGGAAGGACTTCCTCCTTCAGTTAATCCTTCCTGGAAGCAACCTCAGAGACCCACCAGAAAGGGATTTCTGTGCATTACTAAACAGATCAAGTTGACACACCTTAACTATCACAAATGGTCTACCACCTTCCCAGACAGTAGCGCCAGCTGGGGATCAATTGCTGAAATACATGAGTCTATGAAACATTTCATATTCAAACCACAACACTGAGTAAAACAAACCAACCAAGAAAATGTACAATAAATTCAATCATATTGAATTTGAGTCTTTAGGTATGATTTTTAATGTGGCAAAATATGCATTTAAAATGCTTGTTTGTTCTGTACTAAGATAGAGAATGTATTATACTAGAATCTGGAGGAAGAACATCAAAGAGAATTGACAAGTGAAAAATCACAAATTGATCTAGTGGTGTAAAAAAATGTTAAGTTAAAATCTGGGTGAACAAAACTCCTAATAAATTTAAAGGTGTTATTTGTTATTATATTTCCAGAGGATTAATTGATATTATGTATATTTTATTGTCATATAGGCATTTTTGCTCTGGCTAATTTAACATTACCTGAAAAATGCAAATTTGATCACATACCTTTGACGTTTTTAAAGATTTTATTTTTATTTATTTTTTTATTAGAGACAGAGAAAGGGGAGAGACAGAGAGAATGGGTGTGGCCAGGGCCTCTAGCCACTGTAAATGAACACCAGATGCATATGCCACCATGTGCCTCTGGCTTACATGGGACCTGGAGAATCGAACTGGGGTCCTTAGGCTTTGCAGGCATGTGCCTTAACTGCTAAGCCAATTCTCTAGCTCCGATCACATACTTTTGATTATTACAGATTTATATACTTTGAGATGTGATAAATAATTTTACAAGGCAAGTTAGCCTAATCAGGCCTAGGAACAGAACATTTCCCAATTGCATTCCTTATCCTCCCAGTTCTCATTGGCCTTAAGTCCTTTGCAACCACTTGATTCTTATCACTTATATTTTTTAGTATGACTGTACTAAGCTTAGAAGAAGTATATCATTATAAATTTCTACTATCTTAATTTCTTTTGTGTATATTTTTGAGTAGTCCAGCCTGGCCTTGAATTTTCTATGTAGCCCAGGTTGGACCTCCTTAATCATCCTCCCTCCCCCTCCCACATGCTGGTATTACATCCAGGGTCTACCACACACAGTTAATCTTCTTAAATCCTAATGATTTTGATTAAGTCATCTATTTCAGCAAATAAATTCCCCTTTTTGGTAGAGGTGCAGAATTTCTGTTTACCAAATCATGGGAAACATGAATAGGAGAAGATTAAGGATATATACTAAAATTTGAAGGACACAGAGAAGATTATCATGACTTCTATGTAAGGATGACTTGCAAATTTCTGATGCATTATATATTATTTAGATAAAAATTCTCATGAATTGGAAATATTCTATAAGCTTTGCAATACCTTGCAGAATTTTAGCTGTTCTCCCTGTATTACATAGCACAATAGGGCCTGATATTAAGCTACTCAATAAAGTATTAAGTTACTTCAATTACTGACATTGTAGAATTTTATATTTGGTTTCTAGAGCTTACGTTCTTGGGTTCATTTTCTTTAATGCGCTTTCTACTTTTTGCCTTCTATATTCTTCATGGTATAACCTGTTATCATTTATATTAAAATGACATTGCATTAAGCATCTGAACTGCTCACTCTGAGTGCCTTAAAATAGTAATTGGTTTATAATAATTAGAATTCTTGGGGATTTGAAAACATTAAGGGGACATAAAAAAGAAAATATATTCATGGAATTTTAATGAGTATTTCAGATATGCCTTGGCAGGTTTAAGGGGCAGGTATTTCTGGACTATAAAAATATCCATAGGCCTCCTCAGACGTACATGTTCATTACATATGCATACATAGGCATATACATGTATGATTAAATGCACACCTATACTCACACCCACACACACCAGTGTATCTAAGTCCTATTGGTATGCATGGATAAAAAAAAACTCTGAGTTTGGTGAAAGGAAGTCATAGGAAATGGGTTAAGCAGTAGAATGGAAAGGATGACATGGTAAACATTTCCAGCCAGCTTTTCAGAGTATTACAGATAATCAAAGCATACTTTGAATAGGTTATCCTGTGTGTATGTGTATGCATGTTCACTTGTGTGTGCCCAGATGCGTCTACGGATTGAACCCAGGACCTCATAACATGCTAGGCAAGTGCTCTACCACTAAACTACATGCCTAGCCCAGGATCACATTCTTCTTGGAACTACTACATTTAAAAAAATTTTATTTATTTATTTATTTATTTATTTATTTATTTATTTATTTAAGAGAGAGGCAGATAGAGAGAAAGAGAATGGGCACATCAGGGTCTCTAGCCATTGCAAAGAAATTCCACATGTATGTGGCCCCTTGTGCATCTGAGTTATGTGGGTCCCCGGGAATTGAACTGAGGTCCTTAGGCTTTGCCAGCAAACGCCTTAACCACTAAGTCATTTCCCCAGCCTGGAACTACTATATTTTGAATATGTGTTACACTAGTGAAACAAGGTGACAATTGGTTGGGCTATAATAAATTTATGTGTGTATATAGCCTAATAATAATGGATTGCTTTGAACTGATACAGTAATTATAAAATATCTTTCCAACTCAAAACATTACTTTTAAGCTATTATATTTTTGTCCATGATACTGAGCTTAGTGTGGCTGTCCATACCCAGATATAACATGACAGAGACGTCCAGGTGATAATTACAAAAGTTGCCATATAAATTCTACCTAGTCTGACTCTAAATTTACCATCCTGACCCACCCAGGAATATTCTTACCAAGACTGTCAAAGAATAAAGTGTTAAAAGGCATCTCTAACCTCCCGTAGAGAACAATTAGATAACTGAGCAAGATAGCAAAACCACTGTTTCCAGTAGCATAAGAATCTGATCCTTGAAAACAAGGAAGTAACTATGAGCCTTTTGGTCTCCTTGGCTTTCTTCCTAGCGTCAGTTTCCAATTTTGACATTTTTTTGGCATGGGCAGGAGTGGTGGAAACCCAAACGGATCCTGAACACTTTGCTGTGGTGAAAAGACAGTTTGGATAGTTTGGGGCAGCTGGGCGTTACAGGGAAGTGTTTTGTAAAGGAACCATTGTGAAAGATCTCTGCAATTTTGCATTGGGCCTTTTCTAGTCTCTGCCCAGTATGAGGCTTCCTATGTATAGATGATGAGTACATGAAGATGAGGAAGGAAAGGCCTCAGTTTCTCATGGCTGTGACAAACTATCTGACAAGCACAACTTCAAAAATAAGGATTTAGTTTGGATTTCAGTCCATCATGGTGATGTATGGCAGAGCTCCCCTGTGATGGCAGGAAGGAGGGAGAGGGAGACGACCAAAAGGGGAGAGGGGGAACTAGTGTTTATTTAATTATTTAATTGGGGTATTCAATCTGGGTCTTCAGCCCATTGAATGAATGGTGCTGCTCACATTCATAACTGGTCTTCCCCAGTTAGTTAATTCCTTCTAGAAACATGCTCACAGACACACCCAGAGGTGTGTCCTAGGAATCTTTCCATCCATCCAAGTTGATACTGTCACTGATGGACCAAGCATGGCTATGGAATTAGATGCTGAACTATTCTCAGGGCTCATGAAACAGGAAAGAATTTGAGTCCTGATTGGCATACACAGAGAGTTTGAGACCAGCCTAGGAGACATTAGACCATGTATCCTTACACATACATATATACACACATACATACATATGTACACTAAAAAGGAAAATAAATTACTTCCACTTGGCTGATATGGAGGCATTTTTGAAGACGCGTTTGAGATGTCTTCTGGCAACCAGGCCTGAGATAAATCTATGTACTGTGGGAAACAAGATACAAAAATACGTAACTATAGCAAGAAATTTGTATCTTTAATTTTGTGTAGCCTATTAGGGTTGGTTCTGAGATTGTTACCCTTGCTAATCTTAGAAACTTTTTAGTTCTTTATAGTCTGTTTTAACTTAAGTCTGTTGCAATCACCTGAACTAAAAGAATTGTTCTGTGAAAGAAAAATAATTTGTAATATAATTTAAAATAATATGACATAATATAATTAATATACTATGAATAGATATAGAGTAACAAACAACTGGGTATCTGAGGCCCAAATCATGAAACAAGGTGCAATATTACAAGACTGTGTTATACATTCAATGAGTTCTAACAAATGTATAAACACACACATTTATCAAGGTTGTTTTATGACTTCCACATGTGTGCTATGGCACACATGAACCCCCCCCACACACAAACATGCACAAACCATGCAATGAACATGTGTGCACATATACACACAACAAAAAAAGCCTTGTGAGTAAGATATGCTCAAAACATAGGCAGACATGTCTGTCTTTCCATGATGTCAGAATTACTGAATTCACAAAGTACATAGAATTTGTTGCTTTCAGTGATACTGACTATATTGGTAGACATGATCATTGGCATGATTTTTCTCTAATCTTTGTACACAGGGCAAAGTTTCCTACTCTGTGCATGAGTAAAATAATTTCATTCAAATGTATCCCTGGGAATTAATGACAGAAAGTGGTTGGTAATGGTCTGGGACAGATGGCAGTAGCACTTTTTTGAAGCATTGCTGAGCATTAAGAGTATTTTGGGTGGACTTCAAGATACTTGTAGATGGTTGTTTTAGGTGATATGAAGGGAGCAAAGTGGGGAAGTGTCACTTGCTAGGAAGTTCATTCAGCATTTTGGGTCATAGGTGATGTCCTAAGACTTGAAAACTGATTACATATGAATAATGCAAAACACAATTTTGGGTAATTTGAAATTGTTGAGTTTCTTGAAGTTGTAACAGAAACAAATAGCCATTTTTGTTGTGTGTATACATGTGTGTGTATGTATGTTAATGTGCAAAGTTTATGCATGTTCGTGTGTATGTGTGTGAGTGAGATCATGTGTGCTACAATACACATGTGGAGGTTCAAGGACCACCTTGATAAATGTGTGCAGAAAAATTAGCCAGTGGTTAGCTTATGAAAATGATAATTTTGTTTTACATGCAGAGACACTTTCTATATAAGAAAAAAATTAATGTGGTTTTGCCTAGCAAACTTTTGTGAAATATAAAAATGCAATGTAATTCCAAGACATGTTTTCTCAGGAAGCGAATAATCTTGTATTTTCATCATACATTTAAAAAATATCAGTTATGCACTATCTATCTTGAAATAATGACAATAAAGATTTTACTTATACCTTTGAGCTTCAAACAGTTAATTGTAATCATTTGCGGCCTATGAGATAGAATTCAAAGCATCTTTGGACAATATTGGAAGTAATATTAAAGACAAGATGGTTGTTCAAATTCAAGACTGAGGTGATTGGGTTTTTCATTAGAAAAGCTGAGAGAGGCAATTGATGAAGAACAAGTGACTATTTGAGCAGTATAGCAACGTGGGGCAGGAAGGAGTGGAGGGAGAGTGAGGATAGGCTATTATTATTGTAGAGGCTTAAGCTGAGAGAACTAGCTTCTGACAGCTGAAATGCATGGGAAACTATGTCTAGTAAGTAATATTTGTATGAGTTTCTATGCTTTTCTCTGACTCTTCATGAAATAGTCCCTAATTACACACTGGCATCTAAAGTTTTTGGACACATGAAGTTGTTTTGTTAATCAAGCAAAGAAGTGTATGTGAGGGAAACCTTCTGTGTTCCATAAGTAAAGAGAATTCATACATCTATTTATAGTGTTCCCAATGGCAATGAAAATCAAGGGGCATTTCAAATATTTATAATATCCATATCAATATGATGTGTTGACATACACGTGACAGTGATTCCTTGATGTATAACAAATATTTAAGAAGACTGCCACCTTAAAATGTAACTGGGGTTGTTTAAATAAATAGGGCTGATGTCAAATGATTGCTAATTACCAACATGGGAACTGCTTTAATACCTGCTCATATAAAGGTAGTCACATTCTTTTGACACTAGATATGTTTTAGTTTGTGGAAGGCAGAAAATGAGATGGCCCTTGTGGATGTGTTGTCTTGGTCTTATTTGAATAGAAACTGAGGATAGATATGATGAAATAATAATCATTGAAATTAAACAATTGTTTTAGCTCAAATGTCTCTTCATTACTAAACCCTTACTCTGGCTCTGAAATCAGAAATAATTCACTCTTCTTTCATGCTGTGAAAGCTCCTTTAACCTAACATGGATTTGCTTGGCAGTTAATTTTTTAATATTTATTTATTTATTTATTTATTTATTTATTTATTTATTTATTTATTTAAGAAAGAGAGGCAGAGAGAGAGAGAGAGAGAGAGAGAAAGAGACAGAGAAGGAGAATGGACACACCAGGGCCTACAGCTACTGCAAACAAACTCCAGACACATGTGCTACCTTGTGCATCTGGCTTATGTGGGTCCTGGGGAATCAAACTGAGGTCCTGTGACTTTGCAGGCAAGCACCTTAATCGCTAAGCCATCTCTCCAGCCCTTGGCAGTTAATTTTCCTCCTATATTTGTTTTCAAAAAAGGTTGACTTATTGAAGACAAGGACATTTTTGTGTTTACTCATAATGTCTCTTGCAGAGTCTAGCTTACAGAAAGAACTTGATAGATGAAAACCAAGTTCATGCCAAGACTAAAATACAGTGACAGATATTGAGCTGTTATAAACATGAACATTATAGGATGCTAGTTCTGGAATTCTAAAAGGTTTTTACTATTTGAGTCCCCACTCCCCAAATCTGAAATCTCATGAAACAAATGTATATCGCTACTAGAAATGAAAATGGAAAAATACAAAAAGATAGCTTCCTGATTGTTTTTTGTAGAGTGTGGTACTAGATTAAATTTCAGTGATTTTTACTGGATAATGCTGATGTCTTACCAACAAAATCAGCATATCTTTTGTTTTCTCCTATCATATACAGACATGAGACACATGGTTTCTTAGGTTATTTTGTTGTTGTTGTTTGCTATCATTAGCT
Source organism: Orientallactaga sibirica (assembly GCA_036365145.1). Classification (NCBI taxonomy): domain Eukaryota; kingdom Metazoa; phylum Chordata; class Mammalia; order Rodentia; family Dipodidae; genus Orientallactaga; species Orientallactaga sibirica. The sequence goes on along the minus strand of JAEOAD010000019.1, from coordinate 7,664,683 downwards.
CAATTTTAATGAGGGAATATAAATGCTTTTCTTTGTTTTTCATTTCTCTAATAATGATTGTATGATGTAAATTAAATCGAGTTTTTTATATGGGTGGAGAAAATTTTTCATGAGCAATTTAAAATATACTTTGCATATGGCCAACATATTTAAAGTCCTCATTTGCTTTTTACTTTAATCTGGGATATAAGAAAGGCATCATAAAAGCAGAATCTTAACAGATGTGTGATCGTTACATGTGGTTTGTGAGCATAGACCACTAATGACTAATACTAAGTTGTTTATTACTTCCATGCCTTATGGAAAGTTTGATGAAGGAGAAGCTGGAGCATGAGGCAATTTAAGCCTTCCCTAAAATAAGCAATTTATATAATAGGTATTTGGAACCCATCCCTCTGTTAAGTTCGTCTTAAACTCTTTTTCTACCTACATCAAAATCCTCTTTGATATGTTCAATTGTTACAGCCAATGAAATAGAAATTCTAGAACCTACTATTCAGACACATGGTCCTAGAGTAAAAGCATGTACACACAGGGTAGGCTTTGGATGAAACTACAAGATTTAAACTAGAAAATGTAGAAATACTTTAGTAATATGTGGAAATTTTTGCCTTTGTGTCTTTATTTTCCTTTTTGGATATATGTATGAACTGAACAGTTTTGAACAAACTTCACATTGTCTCTGAGCCTGAATTCTTACCTGTGCAATATAAAAACATGTCTTTGCCTCACCCATCTTCTTCAGTTCAAGAAATATTTATTTAGCTTCTTTATTTAGGTTACATGATAGATGAGATACAAATGTGCAAGGAGGCACACAATCAAAACTACGAATAAATAAACCATATAGCTAGTTCAAAGATGAGATTGGTGTAGAAACAAAACAGATCTGGGCTGGCGAGATGGCTTAGCGGTTAAGGCGATTGCCTGCAAAGCCAAAGGACCCCAGTTCAATTCTCCAGGACCCATGTAAGCCAGATGCACAAGGAGGTGCATGCATCTGGAGTTCGTTTGCAGTGGCTGGATGCCCTTGTGCACCTATTCTCTCTCTTTCTCTCTCTCTCTCTCTCTCTCTCCCTCGTTCTCTCAAATAAATAAATAAATAAAATAAAACATTAAAAAAAAGAGATCTAAGTGAAGGATGTATCAGAGGCCAGCTGTACTCAAAAGCTTTAGGAATCTGAAGGCTACATTTAGAATTGTATGATCCAAATTATTTCTCTGCCAGTTAACTATTCTCCACTGTGAACACAATACCTGATAGAAAAACTGAAGAGAGTATGGGTTTATTTTTAAATTTTCTTTTCATCTGTGTGTGTGTGTGTGTGTGTGTGTGTGTGTGTGTGTGTGTGTGTGTGCATGCGTGCGCATATGCCAAGGCCTCTTGCTGCTACAAACACCAGAGACTTGAGCCACTTTTGTGTCTGGCTTACGTGGATGAGGATTGAACCCAGAGCAGCAGGCTATGAAAGCAAGTGCCTTTATCTGCTGAGCCATCTTCCTAGCCCCAGGATGGATTTATTTTGCTTATACTTTCTGAATATCATGACAGGAAGGGCATGACAGAACAGAGCCGCTTACATTATGGTGCCAGGAAGGAGAGAGATTACCTGCTCTACCGGCTTTCTTTTGCCTCTTCTGTTTTTCTACCCAGGCCCTCAGCCTGTGGGATAGTGCCGCCATATCCAGGGCTGGTTTTCTTGCTTAGCTTATCTTTTAGGGAAACGCCTTCACAGAAACACCGAGGTGTTTCTCAATCCAGTCCAGTGAACCATCAAGATTACCATGTCACTGACAGTTTTACTTCATAATGTTTACATTCTACTCTGTGGCAATTACTGATATCTTTCTAATATGGAATGCAATTAACTCCAGCCCAGAGAGCTACCCAGAATCTTGACAGACTAGCAGCACTTCTGTTACATTAGTGATAGTTAGTTATTTTGGCACAGAACTAGACAATGAACAATTGTGTTGTCTTATGTTTGTATTTCCCAATTAATTCAAATTTCCAATAATAAATGAGTCATGGGAGCCTATCTAAATGTTTGGATCAATGGTAATCATTTTTCTCCAATCTGAAGATGCTGTTTAATGAAGCTGTCCAAGGAATCACAGTGTAACCAGAGCAGTCCTGAACTGTCGATCAGAAAGGATAGAATCCTGAAGGCGCCGTGGTAACCGATGGCACCCATCTGCATCCCCACAGAAGGGAAAACTGTCAAAGAGAATCGCCCATGGAGCCTCTCTATGGTAGTGTCCTTTCTAGAACCCAATCCATTCTTCCTCTCCAGACCTTTCCCCAGGATAACAACTGACTGACTGTCAGGCTTTACTGACCAGAATAGAGGCAGGCGTTGCTCTGCCACACAGACACAAATAGGCTCTGTGACAACGCTCTGCTGAGGAAGTATTGGAGGTTTTTATTTTGGATGCATTAGTCTTACTTCTTCCCTTGCATGTCAAACTCAAGTTGACAGGCTGAGGATATAGTGTTATCTGAAACTTGTGTTTTCTTTCAAGAATACAGTTCAAATTCTGGCAAACATAATGTTGTTTTTAATGTGCTGGATTATAGGTCAGTGGTAGAGTGCTGTCATATGCAAGACTTTAGGTTTGATCCCTGACACTGAAATATAAATAAATAAATAAAATTTGTCATTGAAAGGAAGAGCTTTTTAAAAACAATTATTTCATTTATTTACAAGTAGAGAGAGATAGAGAAAAGAGAGACATACAGAGAGAATGGGTTCACCAGGGCTTCTAGTCACTGCAAACAAACCCAGATACATGTGCCACCCTGTGCTTCTGGCTTTATGTGGGTACTACAGAATAGAATTCAGGTCCTTAGGCTTTATAGGCAAGTGCCTTAACCACTGAGCAATCTCTCTAGATCCAGGAAGAGCTTTTTAATACTTTCTTGTCTGCATTAAATTCTGTTCCCCAGAAGCAACAGCTTTAAAATTTTTTTAATTATTTTATTTATTTTTGGAGAGAGAGACAGAGAGGGAGAAGGAGACAGAGATGGGCGTGCCAGCAGTCTCAGCTGCTGCAAACAAAATCCAGATGTGTGCGGCCTCTTGTGGGCAAGTGCGACATTGCGCCCTTGCGTCCCTTTGCATCTGGCTAAAGGTGGGACCTGGAGATTGGAACCAGCGTTCGTAGGCTTAGCAGGCAGGCGCCTTAACCGCTAAGCCTTCTCTCCAGCCCGCAACAGCTTTTTTATAGCCTTTTCCATCTCAAAATTCTTTGCTCATCAATGTTATAAATCTATATACTATGTGTGCTAGATGATTATTTCCACATTTATATGTAGATATTACTTATTACTTTCTGGTATAATGATGAAAGTTTAACTAAATTACCCTTGAACATATAAGCCATCCACATTGCTACCTTCTAGCTTTGACAGCACAGTTACAGCATTACTTTATGACTTCACTGGTTTTTAGTGTTGTCTATGGATTTAAGGGAGAATCTTTAGACTCCTCAGTTCATTAAATCTCATTATAACCTGCCCTTGGTTCAAATCTTCTTTCTTATTCCTTTCTTCAAATTTATGTCATTATACCAGGTTTAAAAGCCTTTATATTCTGTTATGTGCCTACAATTAACACATTGCTGACATATTTATTAGAATAATTTTAAGATTGGAAATGAATATAATCCAGCCTGAGGGTTGTTTTCATCTTAAAAATTTACTGAAAACTCTTACTTGTGGTCCATCTCTACCTCTTTTATTGTCTTTGTGGTTTTATACATAGTTCATTTGCCAACTTTTAAAAAGTTCTAAAAAAGTTAAGAAGGGAAACAAATGTCTTCAGGCCACCATCTTACACCAGAAACTCCTTTCTAACTTGAATTTCTTTTTGGTGAACACACAAGAAGAGAATTATACCAGCATTAGTTTAGCCAGGACTTTGTTTTGCCAAGAGTGGTACTATTGGAACTACATTTTATGTGTAGTATTCTCTTTCTATTTCTGTAATCTAACATTTCATTACTGCTTTAAATTTGGGGAACTGAGTGTTCTAATGCAGAGCTCGCTGAGACAGCAAATTGAAAAGGAAAACACACACTTCAGAAAATTGAAAGATGTATAAAAACTCATGATTGATTTTGAACTCAAGTGTTTTGCTCTGGCACTTTCAGAAATCCTGCACAGTCGTTTAAAGTATTGGCAGACTATCTTGGTGCCTCGTTTCATTTCTCCAATTACAGTCTGTGGGCTCCAAGCAGCCAGTAGCCAGTGTGGTACCTTCATCTGGACTGCAGGATAAGGTGGGTACTTGATTTCCTCCCTTCTCTGCCTTCTGGAAAGACTGATCTGCAGTTTTAATAACTTCTTGGAACCAGTTTCTGCACAGCATAAACATACATTCCTGTTTATTCACAGTGGCAGATTTGTTATTACTGCATTGTAAAACAATTGTGATTCTAAATAAAATATACCCATAAATTAAAATGAAGAGATCAGCTTGGCTTGAATAAGGCACCATTTCAAGTCCAAGGATTTTGTTTTGCAAATTCGTCTAGTCTGAATTTGTAGTTGCCTATAATCCAGGCAGTATCTGCACAACTCATTTCTAAGTATATCACATTTATGTCTCCTGTTTTCTTCCTAAGCCTGTACTGGTGTACAATCTCTTTGAATATTCTCAGCACAGCATTGTGGAGCTCAAGGTGTGCTCTGAGGTACCAACAGGCCAGACTACTTTGTTTGAGGTACCATTAGGCCAGATTGCTTTGTCGTGGGCTGCTGGTGGCTTTTTGAAAAACTGACTCAAAAAAAGAAAGACAGTTCATTTTTGCAGAGAAGGGGTCCATCCATCTTGAAGGGTAGGCAGTGAATGCTAGTCCTGGCTCAGACACTCACTGGCTGGATGCTTTTGATTTACCTTCTCAAAAAGACCCTGCAGTGGGAATAAGAGTAGCTTAGTCATATTGATTCAAAGATAAACCAATACCTGAAATGTCCATATTTATTAAGTGCATACAAAATATGATTTATTTTTAATCTTATTAACTTGACTCGTTAATGATTTCAAAAGTATTATTTAGTTCTGAGCACACACAATTATTTATGTATAAATTTATCATTAAGGTTTTGTGGTTGTTGCTGGTTTGTTTATTTATTTTTAAAAAATGCAGTGTTTTACACTCTAGCCCAGGCTGATCTGGAACCCACTGTGAAGTCCAGGCTGGCAGCAATCCTTCTATTTCTGCCTCCTCAGTGCTGGGACTATAGGCAGGAGCCAGTAGGCTCAGCTCTCCTTGGGTGTATGAGGATGACACTGAAGATTCAGTAAGAGAAACTTTGCTTGTCGGATTCTTTAGTTGGTATTCATAGTTTAAGGATTGTTCACAGATTAAATACAACGTTTAACATGGATTGTCAACTTTATATGTATCTTATTTATATCCAAGGCCCTGCTTTTCTTTAGCTGCCTGCAGTGGCTTAACATAATTTGTTTGGCAAAGCCTGAGAGTCAAGTGAAGCCTATGTAACGTTCTCTCAGCATCCTGAACATACCCCCGTGTTTCTAAGGGGGAAGTTTGCACCTAATTTGGCACATGAGAACAAGTGAGTTAGGGGTATGGACATGTGGAAGGCCAAGTTTAGTCCTGGATCTACCACTGACTTTTTAAATGACTTAGGTCCAGACACTATTTATTCATCAATTCTTGAATGTTTATTCACACTATGTTCCAGGAAACTAGAGGCAAATAAAACCTCTTCCGTTTGGAAATGCACAGCAAGGTTTGGATGGATAATTAATTGAGCAGAATACAATGTCTGTTGATACACATATCGAACATGACACCGGACACACAATGTGACAATATACAAATCACCAAGAGGGAAACAGGATGCTCGTGGGAGGTGTCCTGGAGGAAGGGACATCTTACCTATGTGTGGCATATCTAACATTTAGTGGAGCTGGGAGCTCATACAATTTTTGTTCAGGAAGGTGGGGAGTCTTTAAAAACACATTAAAAATTAAGTCTCATGGCTTTTGTAAGGGATTCTGCTATTAATTTTGTAGACTTTATGGTAAACTGACTACTATACCAAGGGGAAAGGAGAAATTGTGCCAAGAGGCAGAGATATGAGGAGATATTTCTTCTGAGTGGGAGCTTTGCCCAGCTGGGATCACAGTGCGAATGATGCAGGAGAAGCCACTGGAGGGAGAGGATGCAGGAATGGCAAACAAAGGGTCCTATATAGCTAGGACACAGGATTCTTTACCCTCAGGATTCTCCTTGAATATTATAGTCAAAGACTGAGGAATTTTTCCTGTCTTTTAGAAAATATCTTAGTTGTGGAAACATTAAAATATAATAAAAGTTACCATTTTAACTGGTCCCCATTGTGTAGTTTAGTAGTGTTAAGTTTATTCACTTTATTGTGTAAACCCTGAACATTTTTCTCTTCACTCCCCATTTCATTTCTATGCTCTTTCAGCCTCTGGTCATCATCATTCTACCTTTGTTTCTATGAATTTGACTTCTCATAAAAATGCAATGAATTGTGTGGTATGTTGCCCTTCAAAACTGGCTTATTTTCTTTAACATAGTCTCCCTTGGTATGAATTAATAAGTTAGCATGTGTGAGGTTGTCTTTCCTTTTAAATTTTGAGTATTATTCCATTCCATTTTATTTGTCCTTTCCTCCATTGGGTTGCTTCCATCTTTTGACTCTTGTGAATAATGCTATTAGGAACTTAGTTGTACACATATCTGTTCGAGATCTTGCTCTCATTTCTTCTGGGTCTATACTCTGTTGCGAGTGAAATATAAAATGTTTCTCATTGTTCTCACTGTTTGAATGCTAGGTTCCCAACTTGTTGTTATATTTTGAAGGTTACGGATCTTTTAGGAGATAGGGCCTGACTAGAACGGGTTCTCTAGGGGCCAGGCTTTGAAGGTTACACTTGGTCAGGTTCTGGCTTGTGCTCACTGTGTCTGGTTTACTATACAGCTAGGAGTCTCAGCCATACGCTCCTGCCACCATGAACTCTCACGTTCCTTTCCTTCCATGATGGACTAAAATCCTTCTGAAACTGTGAGCTGAAATAAACCTTTTCTCTCTTAAGTTGTATTTTGGTAACAGCAACACAAAAGTAACTAATACATACCTAGATGTATAATTAACCAAGTCATATGATAACTCCATTTTAAATTATTGAAAGAGCTACCATATTGTTTTCCATAATATTTGTGCTGTTTTACCTACTCGTCAATAGTACATGAAAATTATGTTTCTCATCATCTTCACTAATACCCATTACTTTCTGTTATTCTTTAATAGTAGCCATCAGAAGGTATGTAAAATTGTAGAAATGAGGTAAGTAGGTAATTCAAGGGAGTATTTGTTCATGAAAAGATCATGGAGGTAGCAGTGTAGAGAAGGAACTAGAATTGAGCTCAGGATAGGCCAGGATGTCAGCTTAGAGCTTACGGTCATGCTTGACCTGAACCAAAGTCATGGAAAGAGAAGGGGCTAGGAAAGGATTTTCATATGCTTGGGGGAGGTGAGTGCATGAAGAAGAAAAGGAAGGAGGGGAAGGAAGCTAGGGAAGATGGAAACAGGAAGAGCAGGATAAATTCATATCTGGTTTATCACTCAGGCAGGTGAGTGAGTGCTGCTTTGGGGGAGGAACTTAAGGAAATAGGCAGGGAGGAAGGGGTGAAGTGTTGGGACAAAAGAGATTGGCTAGGGGCTGGAGAGATGGTTTAGTGGTTAGGGTGTTTGCCTGTGTTGCAGTCAGGTTCTTATTGCTGCTAGAAATCACCCAACCAAGAGCAGCTTGTGGGCAAAAAAGGTTTATTTTGGCTTATGGACTCGAGAGGGAAGCTCCATGGTGGCAGGGAAAATGATGGCATGAGCAGAGGGTGGACATCACCCCCTGGCCAACATCAGGTGGACAACAGGAACAGGAGGTTGTGCCAAACATTGCCGTGGGGAAACTGGCTGTAACACACATAAGCCTGCCCCAAACAATACACCACTTCTGAGAGGCTTTAATTTCCAATTGCCATCAGCTGGGGAACCTAGAATCCAGAAAACCACAGCCTGCAAAGCCCAAGGATCCAGGTTTGATTCCGATTCCCCGGAATCCATGTAAGCCACCAGATGCCCATGATGGTGCGTGCATCTGGAGTTCATTTGCTGTGGCTAGAGGCCGTAGCACACCCATTCTCTCTCTCTCTTTCATAAATAGATAGATATAAAATAAAATAGTTTAAAAGAGAGAGACTGGCTGTAGGAGACAGAGCAAGTGAACAGGTGAGCTGCAAACGATTGGAGAGTAAGCTGTTCAGTGAGAGCTGACTTGAATCTACTCTGAAGGCTCCGGTGCAAGGCCTTGAGGCGTTAATATAGCTGGCGCCACTTTCTTCAAGCTGACAGAACTCAGTGCGCTCCATCTGGACATTGTGATGTCCTTTATTATAATGGACAGGAAGAAATGATTGTGGACCATTGATGCGCATTCTATTCTAATTTTAATTAGACAGTGTTTATGAGTATGTAAGCAGGATTGATTGATTCCAGGATTTTACCTTTTACATGCCAGGACCAGCTCTATTTCTGACTTTGTTTGCTGGACCCTTGGGTCTGGATTGATTTGCTAATGGGATGCATAGGATAGGCAGTTCAAATCCTCTCTCATGTACTTCCAACTTTGGATTACTCAAACAATATCCTTGGAAAATGTTCCCCGTGAGTTCATCTGACACCATGCCAGAGTAAGTCTTGCTTTCAGCTTGAGTCTTCAAAGACACAGTGTCTTTCTCTTTATTACACATCCTTCCCAATATGACTTTCACTGTTAGAAAGAGGAACACATTATATTAGTGTATGAATATGCTCATGGAGCTAGAAATGACCTGAGATGAATGGGAGAGTGCCCTTCTCTTGTGCTTACTAGTGGTTCATAGCAGGAAATGATACTCGTTAAGGCTTTGTTTATAATAACATAGAATGCACCTTACCTCAAATTATTTTCTTATATATTTATGTTTTAATTACTTAATCTGTGAATAGGGTTGACAGTATAGGTAGTACTGTGGGGTGTAATTTGGGGGCAACTTATTTATACTTTTTCTTCCTCAAATCCAGCATTTTTGGTGACCACAGTCTTGTGCTTCTACCCAAAGCCAACTCGGCCTAGCTGTGGCCTGTGTCTCTGTGTCTCTGATGGTGAATTGCTACCAGAGCCTGTGTTTGATGCTCCAGTACTCATGTAAAGCCAGATGCACAAAGTGGCACATGTGTCTGGAGTTTGCAGTGGAAAAAGACCCTGGAGCTTCCACATTTCTCTCTTTCCTGTTCTCTCTCTCTACTTACAAATAAGTATATTTTAAAAAAAGAATATTTCCATCCTGGATATGGTCTGACACCAGCTACCTGACAAGAGGAGCAGGTACGTTGAATGCAAAAGTGGATAGCTATTTAATGGTTTGTCCACCACCTCATGAGATTGTATATCTACATAATAATGCCAGGATAGAAAGGAAGTATTTAAGTCATTATATTGGGGAACATTGAAATGAAGATCTATTTTAAGCAAAAAGCTATTCCACTTGCAATATTACGGCCAGAATGCAATTTCATTGAATGATGATTTAAGGAGTGAAGGCAGTTGATACTATGATAAGGATTAATGTTAAATGTGTCTGGAGCTTAAAAAAGAACCAGAAAAAAATTATGTTATAATTACTCAAGGCAAAACTATACTTATTATTAAATAATATATTCTAGACTTTGTGATCAAGCACTGTTTATTTTTTTATTTTACTTTTTTTTTTTTGTTTTGTTTTGTTTTTCAAGGTAGGGTCTCACTCTAGTCCAAGCTGACCTGGAATTCACTATGTAGTCTCAGGCTAGCCTTGAACTCACAGCAATCCTCCTAACTCTGCCTCCCAAGTGCTGGGATTAAAGGTGTGAGCCACCACACCTGGCTGTATTTTATTTTATTTTTTTATTTTTTGTTCTTGCAAGGTAGGGTCTCACTCTAGTCCAAGCTGACTTGGGATTCACTATGTAGTCTCAGGTGGGCTCAAACAAGGTGTGCATCACCATGCCCGGCTGTGCTCAAGCACTTTATGTGCGGGATCTCATTTGATCTTCATGCCAATTGTATGTCATAGGTGCTAATAACTTACAGCGGAAGAGCAGGACAAAGCAGCTTGGCTTGTTCATTTTATTTTATTTTTTGTTAAGGGTTTTGTTGTGCATTTCTTATTTTCCCTGTGGGAGGCTTTCTAAATACTAAAACTTAAAAAAGAAAAGCACAAGTAGAAATACAGCACAAAAAAAGAATTATAGGGAAATTAGTCATTTTTAGACTCATACCAAAAGCTTTTGTTATGTATCATGCCTTAGTCACATAAATTCCTGATCTAGGAGTGTTTGTGGAAAAATATTTATACTCCCATCCCTCTTTCACCTCTCAGATTCCAAACTTCCTTTCAAATTATCAGCTTCTAAACACAGATGCCTTCCTCACTCTAGCATCTGTGTTTAGAAGCTGATTAAAAGTGTACACCACCATGTCCCACTTCATTTCACTTTTTGCACTGAGTTCTGATCCACCATTTTACTCTCTTATCTCCCTTCACATTATTTGAAATTTGTTTCACCGGTTTGTGGGCTTTAACATTTAACACTGAAGAAAATGTTTTCTTCAGGAAGTGACGCATTTGTGAGGAAGTGTAGTTGCCACAGTTCTAAACAACAGCACGTACAACCACTTTCTTCATGTTTTTTACCTTTCAAATACTGAGCCTCCTCTAGCTGCCATAGAATGTGCCCCAGCAACATCACCAACATAGGCATCACCAGCCCTTTTGGAAATAGATAAGATTGGATTGTCTACCTAAACCTCCTCTAGATCTGTCTTGTAATAGAGAGACATCAAAGGCAAGCATGCCATTAATATTGTGAGATATTTTTGCTTGATATGAATAGAAGGAAGCATGTCAAAGCATCCAGAAACATGTTAATAAACACAATTTAATGCAATTTCATAAAATTCTTAAATACTGGTAATAGGTGGGTATACAGGTAGGACAGAGTGTAAAGGGCCTTGACCTCAAGTAAATCAAGCAAACTTGCTCCCATCAAAATGTCCTTTGTCCTTATGAGATAGTTGTTATCTAAGAGGAGAAATGTCTTGAAAGGATCCTAACGGTTCAAATCACTGGAGTCTTTTGGAGACAAGCATAACAGAATGCTCATAATCTACCGGGAGACAGAGGATAATAGCTTTAGGAACGTGCCAGTTCCTTGGCTACTGTCTGCAAGGAGCGCTTTGAGAAGACTTCTCAGCCTTCCTTACTTTGGAGAGCAGCTGGATGGTTATCCACATGTGGCAGAAACAGGAAGGACTCAATTCCAGAACCTTTCCCACTCTGCTTTTCAAAAGGAGTGTGAGAATATTTTTCAGGGCTGGAGAGATGGCTTAGGGGTTAAGGCGCCTGCCTCCTAAGCCTAAGAACGCTGGTTCCAATCTCCAGCGGTTCCAATCTCCAGGTCCCATGTTTAGCCAGATGCAAAGTGACGCAAGGGCGCAATGCTGCACTTGACCACAAGGGGGCCACACATCTGGATTTCATTCACAGCAGCTGAGACACTGCTGGCGCACTCATCTCTATCTGTCTTCCTCTCTCTCTCTCTCTCTCTCTCTGTGTCTCTCTCCAAAGAAAAAAAATTAAAAAAAAAAAGAATATTTTGCTGAGAGTGGGATTCCCTGAGTTTCCTAATACTTGAAACTTTACCTACATTAAAATGTTTAATGTCAGTGCAGCTGGGTGTGGTGATGCACACCTTTAATCCCAGCACTTGGGAGGCAGAGGTAGCAGGATCACCGTGAGTTCAAGGCTACTCTGAGACTACATAGTGAATTCCAGGTCAGCCTGGGCCAGAGTGGGACCCTACCTTGAAACCACCCCCCCCCTTGAAAAAAAAAGTTTCATTTCCATTCATTCTAGTGGAACATCTACCTGTGTTTTTGCAAATTCTTTGATGTAAAATATGAATCAAAATAACTTCTTTGTATTTTCAACTTTGTTGATAATGAATTTTAAACATTTGTATGATGAAGGATAAAAAAGGAACAAGAACTAGCATTTTCCTATCTCATTTTCCTTATGAAACAAGGCAATCCGTGAGGATTTTTGGAAGAGGTGTCACTGTGGATGGATCATGGGGTCCACCCCTAAGGCATTACTGGGAGAGTATCTGAATTCCAGCATAAGGTACACAGAGTGATCCCTTGGGCGTCCTGTTGTGCTGGCTGGCCGGTGGTGGCTTTTTCTTTCTGCATGGATCTGTGAACGGGGACCATCTTCTTCTACCATCAGTGGAACTTCCATAGATCTGTAAGCTTTAAATAAATCCCTTCCTCCCATAAAGTGTGTCTGGAAGTTCATGCCAGCAGCGTGGAGCTGACTAGGGCACCATGAATTATTAGTGACTTGTATAGCTCACATTTCAGACCTACATATACTCAAAACAAAATCAACCATAGGCATCTAAAATATTTTTTCTGTTATTTAGAATTACAAATATTGCATTTATCTATACATAGCTCTTTGAATGTTCATATTATCTGTAAATGGTTAGATGTGTCTGGAAAATAGAAACTCATACTTCAAAAAGTAAAGTAAAATTTTGCTATGCTGCTAACTGAGGAATTAAGAGTAATACAGTTAAATACTAATAAGAATTTAGGCAATCTATAAGTCACAGGCATTGCCCTTGGTCCCAGTATTTCAGAACAGCTCATAGACATGTGAAGACATGTGAGAGCTTCAGAATGAACAGGAATATGCTAAGTGTAATGAGGACAGAGACTAGAAACTCCCAGTTGTGACACCTGAGCCTGTAAGAGTAATGGCAGATGGTAGTGTATGACTCACCTTGATTTTTTCATATTTTAGATTATCATATGTTAATTATACATGACAATGGGCTTCATTATGACATTTTCATGAATGCGGAGAGTACAGTTTAATCATATTTCTTCCCATTACCCTCTCTTATCCCTCGCCACTCCCATTGATTCCTTTTTCTTTTTTCTTTTTCTTTTTCTTTTTTTTGTTTTTGTTTTGTTTTTCTTTTGTTGTTTTGTTTTTAGTGATCCAGTGAGATTCGTTCTGGTTACTTACGGGAGCATGGGTGAGAGGTTTTTTGCAAGCATTATCCCCTTACTGTAGCTACACTATCGAAGAAAGTGTCTTTTCCCCAGTAATAATTAACTGCTTATAAATCCTTAAGGTACGGTGGAGTAAAATCTTTACTCCATAATGGAATTATTAATGGGATGAATATTGTGCAGGACTTGTGCAGGTATTCACAGATCCAGATACAGTCACTGATTCTGAGTACATTGACCAGTTATGAGTCTATACAATATCCATTACCCACCACAAAAAGAATTTCCTCTGACCAAAGCTGACAATAGCCCCAATCCATAGGCATAAATGTAAATATTTAGAAGGCAATTTAACAAGCACATTATGTCCATTTAGCAAATAATAATGGATTTTGGCCAGGTCTACAGTACCAGAGGTGAATTAGTTTCTGTGAAGAGGGCTTCAAACCTGAACAGAAAGCAATTGGTAACCCCTATCACCATGTTGCACGAGTGAGCACATTTTGCCTGACATGTCAGTAGAGCGGCATCCTGCATATCACCTTCTGACACTGTAAAACTAGTTTAGACAGTAGGGAGGAAACTTCCAGCTCAGCCCCAGCTTGATTTCTCCTATGTTCTGCAACCAAAACATGTGGTTTCTTTAGCAAAAGGGTCTCACCTTCTACAGCTTGCAAGCAACCAGCAGAAGTTACAACAGCACGTGTTGCTGTGGAGGCCCTCAGGGACCTTTTTGACCAATAACTCATGGTGAACTAATCCTATTTAATAATAAATAATAACAAATAAATAATATATAATAACTAATAATAAATAAATAATAGAGCATTATTTTCTACCCATGCATTTATATTTGCTTTAAACATGGTCAAACATAAGCAGACAGGACCACTCGAATTTTTATCTGGATTCCCTAAGCCATCAGAAGAGAATACATATCTCCAGGGAAGCGTTCTGATAAAAGACTTAATGACTCCAGCCATGCTAGCCTGGATTAGGGGATGGGAAATGGGTAGCAACCAGAAATAGAGGACAGAAATCTAATTACATGTATGCAGTAAGGAATGGTTGGAATTAAGAACGTATGAGATTGCATGTCATAGCACATGTATTCTGGTTAGGACTGGCTAGAAACCTGTTGTATAGATGGATGAATTCCAAGTTGTGCCATACAGAGGAAGATAACATCAGATGTGTAAGGACAGTGCTACAGTGACCCCGAAGAAGGAATAGCATGACTCTTGTTGGTTAGTGTCCTAAGGTTTGCCCAAGATGAAACACACAGGCAGGTCTAAGGCCATATACAAGACAGAGCTAGTCCTCAGGTTCCTACCTTTTCTCCAGCTAGTTTTTTCAGCACTGTCTTCTGACATTTGACTCTGAAGGAAGCAAAAAGTTTACAATAGTAACAAAGAATGTTGCAACTGTGCTGTGTGCCTCGGCAGGTGTTAGGCATATCAATAAGGAAAATTAAGAAGACATGTGTCTATCAAAAGGTGTAGTGGCACAAGCCTTTTTTTAATTATTATTTTTTTATTGACAACTTTGATACTTACATACAAAAAAACCCCACCTGATATTTCCCTCCCCTCCCCCCATTCCACTTTAGAACTCCAATCTCCATCATATCCCCTCCCTCTCTCCATTAGTCTCTCTTTTTATTTGATGTCATCATCTTTTTCTTCTATTTTGAGGGTCTTGTGGAGGTATTGCTAGGCACTGCAAGATCATGGATATTGAGGCCAATTTCTGTCTGGTCAGTTGCATTGTAAGAAGTCATACCCTTCCTTTGACTCTTCCATTCTATCCGCCCCCTCTTCCGCAATGGTCCCTGAGCCTTGGAGGGTGTGACAGAGGTGTTTCAGTGCTGGGCACTCCTCCATCCCTTCTTCTCAGCACTATGTTGCCTTTTGGGTCATCCCAGTGGTCATTGCCATCTGAAAAGAGAAGCTTCTCTAACCAGAAGTGAGAATAGCATTAATATATGAATATGAACATTAAGTATAGTACTTTCAGGACAGCTTGATGGGAATAATATATACATTTAGTCAGACAAGAGCAGGCTTTATACCCCTAAGGCTCATGACCTCACCTACCATAGACTTTTGCTTAGGTTTTTCAGTACCAGGTATGTATTCCCTCCCATAGAGAGGGCCTTCAGTCCAATTATGGAGCAGTTGGTTACCTCAAGAATAGACATGCCACTATTGCACCGGTTCAGTCATTGGGCCTGTCTGGCCAAACTTGAATATTCAGCGTCCACTGTTTTCACTGCTGATGACTTCTGTCTCTCATACGCTGCATGCAGTGCAGCTTTTTCCAGCTTTCAGTTGGCTGGTCTACAGGGAGAAGGCTTTCTGCTCTGCACCAGCTTGCTTTCTCAGTGACCTTGCCTCTCAGGCAAGAGATTTCTTCAGCAATAGGGTCTTACTATCTGTTTCTCAAGGGAAACCATTAAAGGCAAAAGCCTTTAATGTTTTGGATGCTACCAGGACCTCCTTGGCCAACAACTCACTGGAAGGTATCCCATCCCAGGTACTGAAAATTTCCTAGCAACAGTCTACAGCTTCTAGATGTGCCATTATTCAAAAAAGTAATTTTACATAAGTCTTATTCACAATATCTTGAATTTAGAATGACCCTCCCCCTGCCCTTCTTTTATCCCAACACTTAGGAAGCTGAAGTAGAAGGATCACTACAAGTTCACCGCCAGCCTGAGACTACATAGTGAATTCCCGGTCAGCCTGGGCTAGAGCCAAACCCTACCTAAAAAAAGATGGCAGAACACAGTGCTAAGAGCACAGTGTTCACAGTGTTCCTACTATTCATGTTTAAATGTTGCCTCCAATTTCTGTGTAATTGCATGAGCTTGGCTAAGTTGCTTAATCTTTCCATGACTCAGTTTATTGATTTGTAAAATTGGACTAAAACAAGTGCTTATTTCATAATACTTTTACAGGAGTTAAATGAGTTAACACACGTGCACTTTAAAAAGTGCTTACCACATGATACGTGCTATACAAGTACAAGCTAGTATTAGTAAAATCACCAAGTATTTAACTTTATAAGTAGGAAATTTTTAATCATCATTATTGTTGCTGGTAGATGCAGAGGATTTTTTAAAAGTAAATCATAAGGCAAATAGAGAGAGATAAGGATTGAATATTAAGGAATAGCTGAGATCTTGGGGAATAAACGAGTTTATAAATAGAATTTATGCTACTCCGAAAGGGCCAGTGGATATTGTTCCAGCACATATTTTGACATATTTGGCCAACAGTACGGTGTGCACTTTTGGTGTTTGGAAGAGAGGACATAATGATGGTGAGAGAGAAACAGTCTAAAATGCTAATCACTAGGCAATCAATGATTTAAAAAGTATCATGAAGAGACTGTATATGTGGTTAACTCCTGTCCCCAGCTCTCACTTTAGCACCTATATGCTGTTTGCACTCTACAAAGACCCACTGGATGAATAAGTGAAAGATTTTTTCTTTTTTTTTTTTTTTTTTTTTTTTAAAGTTGGAGGTAGCCAGGCATGGTAGCACATACCTTTAATGCCAGCACTTGGAATCACTGTGAGTTTGAGGTCAGCCTGAGACTACATAGTGAATTCATGGTCAGCCTAAGCTGGAGTGAGACCCTACCTTGAAAAAAAAAAAAAAAAAAACAACAAGAAAAAGTTGGATGTCTTGGAGAGGCTGGCCTCATACATCCGTCTGTCTATTGAACATTGCGCTAGATATGCCCTTTAAGGTCTTTCAACTCTGAACGTACATGATTTCATGTATAAATCATATTTGATATTTTACTTCTGGCCAAAATGTCTTGGTATGAAGCTAGTGCAATTTCCTGGGGACTCAAATCTCTTTGCTGTGGTCCTATCAGAAAAATTATTCAATCTTTTATAAGTCCAACATAGTAGTGGACTTTAATGTAACATGATGTTTTCTGGGTCGAAGTGAATAGCAAACTGGTGCTCTGCAGGGCTGCATCTTATTTTTGCTGTCTTTCAAAAACCTTTGAGGAAGGAAATCAGAGATTGGCAGTATCCTAAATCAGCTCAGAGGACATTAGTAAGTGGCTTTGCTTCCATACATTGCATCCTCTTTAACACCTTTCATATCTTTCTCCCTGCCAGGCCCCAAGCTCTCATGTGTTCACACCTACCCTATAGGATCAACATTTAAAGTGAAAACATTTCCTCCATGTTGCTTATCAAGGCAGGTCTGAACTTGTCAGCATTGCCCAATGGCCCTGCAAGGGGTGAGTGCCATCACTCCCTCTGCCATTGCCTACAGGCAGGACCACCCTGAGTCACCTTGTGCTTTTTTCATCAGTGTGCCTAATATGCTGTGCCACACCTCTGCTGGCTACATGCCACGTGCCCTTTCCTCTTTGTGGACAGGCGTACATTCTCCTCTTCCATATATATGCCTGATAGATTCCATTTCATCCTGGAAGCCAATTTTCTCTCTGAGCCTCCCTGCATATGACACTTGCCACAATGCCTTTCAGTTTTAAGTGTTTGTTTTTTGGAGTTGGACCCAACTTTGGTTTAGGTATATGGCTTAGGAATGCGGAGTTCAGAGGGATGTTGTAGGGGCCAAGACTGGCTCTCTTTTATTTATTAATGTAATCCAAGAATTTAGAAGAATATGTGGCTCACTGTGGTTTTTATCAAATGCACATATGTTAATATTCATTTCATATGAGAGGCTTTAACATTGCTGAGTGATCAGATGTTTTGAAAGTTCTAGATCCCAAATCCATGGCAGTCCATCCTTGATTAAGAGTTTGTACTTACTATGATTTAATGATAATCTAGTGTTAGATAAATAATTGAATAATTGATTCTTTAGGACTGGAACAAAGAGGGGTATTGCTAATGTGTGTGGCACTGTTTTAAGAACTTTCTACATATTAGCTAATTTTTATTTGCTAAATGTTACTAAGTCATAACATAAGCCTCCATTTTATAGATGATAAAATCAAGCATAGCAATCCTACATAATTTCCTGAGGCTCAGAGCTGAGAATGACCCCATAAAGTGTGGTTCCAAAGTCTTCTCTTAATATCCCTGTTATCTGTTCCTTTGTGATGTCATTTTCTGTGTTCTCCCCTGCAGGGCAGATTTCAGTTGTAAGTTATAGAAAGCCTATTTCAAAATGGCTTAAACCATACAGGGAGTTTATTGTTTGATGTAGCCAAAATATCCAGATAATGATCAGACCCTAGCTATAGCTTGATTTGAGCCTTGATGTGATTCAGAGCCCTGATTTTCTCAAAACATACCTACCTCTACTAAGTGCAGAACTTGTCACAAAGTGCTTACGGGTCTCCCATGTGCCACCCAATAGAAGAAGAGGATCTCTACGTGTTCCTGAGAGGAGAAAACTTCTTCCATAGATGCTCCTGTACGAAAGAGGCTTGATATGTGGCCAGAGAGACAGTCATCTTGTGAAAGCATTTGCAGGATTTCGGATATTTCCTTATAGGTTTCAAGAAGTTACTAAAGTTGCATGATCAATGTGATAATGGAATTTGAGATTTAGAAGTCTCTCTGGGGGCTGGAGAGATGGCTTAGCGGTTAAGGCGCCTGCCTGCTAAGCCTAAGAACCTGGTTCCAATCCCCAGGTCCCATGTTTAGCCAGATGCAAAGTGACGCAAGGGTGCAATGCCGCACTTGCCCACAAGGGGGCGCACACATATGGATTTCATTCACAGCAGCTGAGAGACTGTTGGCGCACCCATTCTCTATCTGTCTCCTTCTCCCTCTCAGTCCTCTCGATGTCTCTCTCCAAAAATAAATAAAACAAAAAAATGAATAAATAAAAAAGAAGTCTCTCTTGCTGGCAAGGAGTAAGAAGGCTCAGTCAGGAAATGCAAAGTAGAAGGAGGAGAAACCATTCCTTCCTCCTTGAGATTCACAGCCTGAAGCTGTGTGGCACACTCTGCAGCACCCATGGCCAATGGGTGAATTTATGCAGATGACTTTCTGCCTGAACCACCTGTCTGGCACAGGGAGGGCATCATGGGACTTGTGGGAGCACTCTGAGGTTGATTGGGTGGTGGGAAAGCAGCCTAATTATCACTATACTTTCATTCTGTGACTGTAGTACCTCAGAGATAAGGTGACTTTGCAAAGCAGTCTGGAGGTCCATTTATTTTAGAGCTATAAACATATAAATGGGATTTTAAGTACTTCTAAGGAGCATTTAAAATCCATGTCTTATATGAGAACTCTTTGGGGAAATAATATTTCCTTCTAAATATTTTTTCACGTGTATGGTATGCATGTATGTGGGTGTGCTCACATGTATATGTGTTACATGTATGCAGATGCATGTGCGTGTGGAGGCCAGAGATTGACATGGTGTGCCTTTCTTGTTTGCTCTCCTCTTTATTTATGGAGATAGGGTTTCTTATTTAAATCCACGTTCACTGGTTTGACAAATCTATCTAGCCAGGTCGCCCTGGTAATCTACCGCCTCTTAATCCTGAGCATTGGAATCACAGGTGGGCCACCATATCCACCTGGCATTTACAATTACCTAGGTGCTGGAGATCCAACCTCTGGTCCCCATGCTTATGTGGCAAGCATTTTATCCACTGAACTATCTTCCCAGCCCTAAGGAATTTTTATAAAATATAAATTAAAGCCACTAAGCATTGGGATATTATAGAAAGTAGTGAAAGAAATTCTTTGTAAGCATATGACCATCTCTCATGATGTCTTCAGTGATTTTCTGCAATTACAAAGACATGTAATGTAATGTCCTACTATGTAACACAGACTTCCATGTGGCTCACTTTAGATCCAATTCTTAAGTTTACTTTGAGGCCACATGCAGCCAAGTTTCTTTGAAGGGTGGTTCAAGCATGTCACAGACGGTCTGCTAATTGGCCAGTGTTGTGTCAGGCCTCTGTTTCATTAGATTTGCCAAAGCTGACTCCAGTGGATGCCTGCCCATCTGCTCATTCATTTAATGATTCCTGTGTTATTGAGGGCCAGTGACTCAAGATGCTTATGGCCCCGGTTATGTGTAAGCTCCCCGTGGATTCTTGGTTCTTTCCTCAGGATATTTCTTGTCCTCCTTTGGCTTCTCCTTTCCTGACAGAGCCTTCTAACTTCCTAAAAGCAGGAGAGATTTTTATAAATCTCAATTTCCATAATAGCTTATCCTGATTATACAACATTAGTAATTTCTTGAGACCTATAGGAAAGTATCTTAAATCCTAAAAAAAAAAAAGTGGCTTAAAAGTATTTTCAAAACATGGCAGATACTCTGGCCCCGTATCAGGTCACTTTCTCACACATCCTTCGCTAAGCCTGTCACTTTGGGTATCTTGGGTGGAGGAGTGTTTCCAGTGCCATGCTCCCTGAACTCTCATCCTTTGCCTGAGATGTTTCCTGAACACTCATCCTTCCATCTGGGGTTATTTTGTTCTACTCTCCTGCCCCTCTCTAGACCTTGCTTATTCTTTAAAAAAAAAAAATATGCTCAACTATTACCCATCCTATGGCCACTTTAGCAAGGCCTCTGGGAAGAACTACTCATCCTTTGTTGTAACAAACTTGATGGAACTCTGCTTCATACCTTCTCCTTACACTTGTCTATCTCATAATAAACAAGATGGCAGTCATCTTTGTAACCCTCAGGGACAGGTACCTGGTATCCAGTAAATATTCTTCAAGTCATAATCTGACCAGTACAGTGACTGATGAATATTTTCTTTTATTGTTTCAAAAGAAAATTACTATTTTCTCCGAGCTAGCCCCCAAAACATGATACAAGTGATATCTCTTTATTTGTAATATCACAGGTGCTTTTCGGGCAGCCTGGTGTGTACTTTGGCTCTGGTGACCTTCTATGGTGAATCAAAGTGAGAATTGCTGTTGCCAGAAGTTGATTGTGTGCTAGTAATTGTTCCTGTTTATAGAAATTTCTTGATAGGGCAAGTATGATTTGATATTCTTCCAATATTGCTATTTAAAATTTTGGCAATATAGTAAGAGAATATTTGACATTTCCTTCTTCCCAGATAATTCTTATGCCTTTCATGTTTTTGAATACAACAAGCTTTTCATATTCTTCTGTAGTGTTATTGACTACAAGTTCCAGGTTTAAAAAGAAAGTGCCATTGTTTTGAATTACAATTCTTACTTGACTTTTAGATTAGAACATTTTATTAGAAACCTCAGTGAATTATCCCAAGGTTCTCTAATTGACACATAAATCTGAAAATATAGTTAATGAAAGAAAAATTATGGAATAGTTAAATGAAGTTTTAAAGGTTCTATCAAAGGTAGATGGTTTAGTGGTTAAGACATTTGCCCGCAAAGCTAAAGGACCCAGGTTTGATTCCCCAGAACCCACATATGCCAGATGCACAAGGTGAAGCATATGTCTAGAGTTTGTTTACAGAGGCTGGAGGCCCTGGGGTGCCCATTCTCTCTCTCTTTCTGTCTGTCTTTCTGTCTGCCTATTTCTCTTGTTCTCTTAAATAAATTAATTAATATTTAAAAAAATTAAAAGTTCTATCAAAGAAGTTCCTAAGAATATAAACAAGAGATGAGATGTTCAGATCATTTCCTCATCTTAAAGTAACTTGTTATACACATATTAGTGAAAAATTGCTAGGTGTTATTTCAAAATAGACTCAATAATTTTTAACTACTATGGAATATATGCTTCTTTATGATTCACTTGGGCTTTAAACTTTCCAAATTACCTTTGTTTCAATTTTCTTACAAAGAAAATTTTGACACTTTGAGCTTTTTAAAAATATTCTATTTTTATGTATTTATTTATTTGGCAGAGAGAAAGAGGGGGATAGAGAAGGAAAGAGAGAGAGAGAATGGGTGCACCAGGGCCTCCAGCCACTGCAAATGAACTCCAGAAACGTGCACCCCTTGTGCATCTGGCTAATGTGGGTCCTGTGGAATCGAACCTGGGTCCTTTGGCTTTGCAGGCAAATGCCTTAACTGTTAAGCCATCCCTCCAGTGTGACACTTCAATCTTTATAATTACAGATTCATTATCTCAAGGGTGAATACTTTCCATGGATATTAAGGGTTATTGTTACCAAATTATCATTACATGAAATAAAATTATGACAAAACATGATCCATCTCTGGGAAAACTGATATTTCAAACACCCCAAGCTAGCTAGTGCTGAATTTTCACTTTAAAAAGGATATAGTAGTATTCTTCTCATTATTATCAAAAGGCCTATGTGAGATGGCTTGAAGTTTGATATCAAGAAGAAAAGGTAGGAGCTGAAGAAAGAGCTCAGTTGGTCAAATGCTTACTTCTCAAGTATGAGGACCTGAGTTCAATCTTCAGTGCTCATGTGAAAATGCTAGGTGTGATGACACGTGTTTGTAATGCTGGCACTGAGAAGCCAGAGAAAGAGAATCCCTGGGGCTCACTGGCCAGCCAGTCTAACCTAATTGTGAGTTCCAGACCAATGAGAACAACTGTCTCAAAAGAGATGGATGGTGTTTGGGATGACTTTGGATGTTGTCCTCTGGCCTCCTCACACACAGATATGCAGGTGCACATAAAATGTATCCTCCCCACACAGTACACACACATGAGCACACACACAAGCATGTAAAAAAGAAGAAAAATTATCTTTCACTTACTGTATACATATATATATGAATCTTAGGCACTAAGGCATTTAGGGTATAGCCTTTTGGAACTTCTCTCTGCCAAGCATAAGGAATGTAGTCTTGTAAAAACTGGAGAATGAGACAATAACAAAACAGAGTGACAGACCTGATTGCTTTCCACTGTCACTGTTCTTAGTGACAGGGTTTACACTCCACCTGTGCCTTTAGAGTTGGACCAATGATCTTACTATGTCACCCACTAATTCTATGACAAACCATTTCATATTTTTTTGACTTCACCAACTAGCCTCCTCAAAGGACTATCTCAGATCTTTTGACATGGTAACAAACTACAGCTCAGCACACAGATCCTAGTTCATGATTCTAGATCCTTCAGACTCAGAGTAAAGACATGTTCTCACTCAATCCCACTTCAGAGACAACAAACAGGTGGCAAGATGGCATATGAACTGTTAATGGTGGGGTAACATTTCAAAATATTAATGTATGTCAACTTCCTAGTGGGCCCTACTGACCTTCCCCCAACTTCATTAATGGGAGGTTGGGGATGAAGTGCCCATTGCTGAAAATCAATAAGATAAAGTGTAAACATGTTAATGCCAGGTGAAACACAACTAAGGAATATACTAACTTAAAGTTGGATAACTATTATTGACAAAAGCATAATCTATCAAAAGAATGATAGTCATTAAACACAGAAGATACAGATAGACATGAAGATGGAGATAGAGGTGGAGATAAAGATGGAGATGGATATGGTGATACAGTGAGAGATGGAGATAGATGGACTCGGACAGAGATAAGATGGAGGCAGATGCACTTTGAGGGCGAATGTGCCCTGGAATGAGATGCTGTGTTTGGCACTTTGGCATGGCTTTCTTCTTGAGTAATATTAGAGAACAAACACACAAAAACTTTTGAACATAGCAAGAAATGACTCCAGGCAATTCTATCATACATACTGAAAAGAATACCTTTTCAGAATAATGTGATGCAACCAAAGGCATTAAGTCTCATAATGACAATGAACTAAGATGGTCTTTCATGGAAATAAGTCCATCAGGTCTTTATTTGTTTATTCCTGAAATGTGTGAGAAGACATGAGTACTCTGAAAATTTTACTGAAATTATTTACCTGGTACACTTGTTTTTCATTTGTTAAATTCTTTGAAATAGGGAATTAATGCCTATATACTGTAACAGAAAGTGATTAACTTTAGTGAAACCATGTGTGTAAGGATGGAAATAATTTTAATTTGTTTTTGGTTTTAACAAAGGAATTTTATAGACACAATCTTTAGCATTCTCTTTTGTTTTTGTTTGTTTTATTTATTTTGAGGTAGGGTTTTGCTCTAGACCAGGCTGATCTGGGATTCATTAGTAGTCTCAGGTCAGCCTCGAACTCACAGCAATCGTTCTATCTCAGTCTCCTGTGTTCTGGGATTAAAGGTGGGTGCCACTACACCCAGTAGAGAGAATGGGTGTGCTAGGGCCTCTAGCTATTGCAAATGAACTCCAGATACATGCACCACTTTGTGCATCTGACTTTACATGGGTACTAGGGAAACAAAGAGGTCATTAGGCTTTGCAGACAAGTGCTTAACCTCTGAGCCATCTCTCAGCCCCAATATTCTCTTTTTTAAAAGGAATGACTCATGAATGATGTTTTCTAGTGTTATCATTGCAACCAGAAAATGGTTAATTCCAGGGGCTGAAAGTAATTTTCAAATCTGTTTATAAATAAAACACGAATATGTGTGGAGCTTTGTATAGGGAGAACAGGAATTTTTGAAGAAACTACTTTATTTCAATTTATCTACTAAGAGGTTAGGCAATAGTTCTTCGCCATTGTTTGACTTATAAGTGTAATGAGAAATGTTGTATTCAGTTTCATCATGACACTAGAAAGTCTTATTTGAAGTCTGATCCTTTGTTAAAGTACTGGCTCTCAGTAAAACAATTTAATATGAAAAGCCACTTCATTCCTTCATAGTTCTTAAAAAACCAGGCACAAGAAACAAGATCTTTTTTAAAACATCAGCTTACATAAGTCATTAAAACATGAATATAATTGTTGAGGCTTCAAGCAAGGTTTCTTTTGTACAGAATTGATACAGGACACTCAGGTCACTGATGTGTTCACCCTGTCATGTCACTGGAGACGTGAGTTTGAACAGCAGACCCAATAGGAAGATTTTATAAGGGAAAAAGTCTCTAAAACTAACTGTAAATCAAATCAATGTTAAAAGTGGTAAGTCAAGTTCAGGAGTTCTAGCCAGCTTTAGGGCAATGGGCAGTGCATCAGGAATCAGCCATGAGGAACATCAGGGGAACTTTGGAGGGACTGGAGGATGACTCTTATAAATGCTGTTTTTCTGATGGAAGACCCCAGGCCTTTCTTATTTCTTCAACTGTTTCTTGTTTTTATATCGTCTTTCTTTTCTATTTGAGGCAGGGTCTTACTATGTAGCCCAGGCTGGCCTGTAACTGACCATCCTCCTGCCTCTTTTTTATGAGTGCTGGGGTTACAGGTGTGTACTACCAGCTCTGTCACGACAGGTTCACTCTTGACTATTTGTTCTTCAGGTCTTAGATCTTTTCCTCTTCTGTACTTCTACTTGGTGGCTTCATATATAGGGACCAAATCTATACACTTCCCATCTATGGCAACTTCATGTCAGAATTCCAGGTTAATCCCCATCCGTACTTTTTCTCTTCATGTGAGTGCCGGTTATCTCCTGGAATGCTAGCTTAAACTTATCTGTATGATTATATTCCTGAATTAATACAACCCACAGCTACACTCAGTATATTAAGGCCATGGTGACTTTGGCTTTAAGCCCAGCTAGGCCAAAAAAAAAAAAAAAAAAAAAAGCCTCAACTTCCAGGGAGTGGAATTTCTGAGTCACACATCCTTGCCTGGCTTCTCTTATGCAGATGCATCCTCAAAGGACAGGGCCATTCTGAAGAGGCATTTCCCTGTTTGCACCTAGTATATCCAAAACAATTGATTATTTAATTTATCCTAAAAATATTTTTGTCTTCATGTGGTGTTATAAGGGCTTAATTTTCGGAGACTTTTGACATGTTTATAACATAATTTTATAATGACAATTAGAAAATTAAAGACTTCCAGAATATAAGGCTTAACTTGTTAATCTTTGAGGAATCAGGGGCTGCCACCCAGAAAATCCTACAGAAGCTCCTAGGTAATGGTTTTATTTGGAAGCCAAACCTATTCAAGAATATTACATATGTACACAAAGAAGTAATGACTAAAACACATCTACTAGATAGAGGCATTTTTGTCATACAGGCAGACTTTGAATTTAAAGTGTCCACATACAATAACAAAGTCTCAATAGCAAATTTGTGAGCCCCTGTTCTACTGGCATTATTTCAATTATCTAGTATGTTTTGGTATTCCAGAACTTTATGGTAGATCATCTTTCCTCAAATCCCCCTTGACTATAAACATTTTGCTCATCCTACCTGGGTTTATTGATACCCTTAGTGTGCTAAGAATAGCTCTAAGAGCACAGGGATGAGAGACACCCCTCGTCTAAGAGCTCATGCCCAGAGGAAGAGGATGATTCCCAAACAGATCAGAAAAAATCAACTCAAATGCAGATAGAGAAATACACCCAAGGAAATATGAAAGGATACAGGAGGAGATCCTATCTAAATTGAGGGGGTTTGAGGAAAGCTTCTTGTTGGACATTTTAACAGAGTGAATTAACTAGGTGAGGAGTGGGAGGGAAGCCATTCGGGAGGAAGAAGGCTGCTTGTGTTAGTTCATGGAATAAGGGGAGGCAGGGAGTAATGAGGGGTGAACCTGGAAAAGAGAGAGGGACCTCCGTGCAATTTTAGATTTAACATTATCCTTGGAGTTAGGAGGACCCACATGGATATATTTTACTTTAAAGCTTTCCCTCATGGGTATGGAGGCTGGAGTAAGGTCCACTTCTGGGGTCAGGGATCATTTTAAAAGCCCTTGCAAGAGTGCTGAAATGCTATCCTGAGGATGGAGGGGAGAGGTGGAGTGGAGATATCTTTAAGATGCTATGTCAACAGAACCTGACATTTATGAGAGATGTTCTGCAAAATACAGAAATGAGAATGACTCTTGAGATTCTCAGTTGAGAGAAAGGTTAAATTATAAATTAGCCATTTAAATGGGCTCTGAAACTCATGAGAAACTAATTTGTGTTTCATTAGCATGTGTTAGTAGAATTCATCACCAAGAAAGAAACTAGAGCCCTCCATCTGTACTCTAATATACTCTCTAGATTAAGGTCCCTGGTTTTGTGGAGAACAAAACCACTCTTCTACCCAAGTCTCACACTTCTGTGTAAATGTACATTGTTATAGCCACTTTTGAAATGGTTGAAAAATGTTTAAAATTTTAAACAGAGACTTAGCCATTATACTCCTAGACATGCCAAGGTGGAAGGAAGGCACACATCCAGAGGAAAACTTGATATTTATGTTCACAGAACCTTCACTTTTCAAAACAAAAAACAGGAAATAAGGCTGGAGAGATGGCTTAGCGTTTAAATTGCTTGCCCACAAAATCTAAGGACCCAGGTTTGACTCTCCAGGACCCACGTAAGCCAGATGTACATGGTGGCGCAAGCATCTGCAGTTTTTTTGCAGTGGCTAGAGTAGAGGCCCTGGTGTGCCCATTCCCCCCCCCCACAAGTAAATACATAAAAATAAAAATTTTTAAAATGGAAATAGCTGAGCACTGTGGCACATGCTTTTAATCCCAGCACTTGGGAGGCAGAGGTAGAAGGATCACCGAGAGTTCAAGGCCACTCTGAGACTACATAATGAATTCCAGGTCAGCCTAAACTAGAGTGAAACCCTACCTTGAAAAAACCAATAATAATAATAATGGATATAACCTAAATGACATTCAACTAGTGGATAGATATATAATCTGCTATGTTCATGAGATGGGAATACTACACAACAATAAAAAAAGAAATCAACATGCACTACAACATAGATGAATCTTATAAAATTTTACTGAGGGAAGGGAGCTAGATAGAAGAGAGAACCCCCATATGATTTTAATTCATACATGTATGTCTGAAAAGAAAATACATATTATCATGAAACAGATTGGTAGTTGCCTGGGTAGAAGTGGGGAATGAAAGGAAGAAATAACAAAAGATACAGGAAAATGTCTAGTGATATTAATATGCTTATTCTTTTGGTTGCATATCATTTCACAAACATATACATATGTAAAAACATTTCAAACTGTGTGCTTTAAAAGTGTATAATTTATTGCATATCAATTATTTTTTAAAAAGCAAACATAAAAACCACCACAACTACCATCAAAGAACTATTTGATTCCTACCCAAAGGCTTCCTCAATAATACCATATTGAATTTTATGAATGATAGTATGTGGATAATTTCCACAATATGGTAACTTGCAATCACTTGACTGAGGTAGAAAGACACTACATTTTAGAAAAGAAAAATATAGTCATTGTTAACAATTAGTTCCTAAAACATGAAGGTCTCTCAATTTTTATAATGAATTTAACAGTTTGCTGATGCTGGTCTATTTGTCACCCTATAATAAAATTATACATACGGGTCTTATCCACATGAGTTGTAGGAGAAGGTGACAGGATGGAAGAATGTGTTCCCTGCTCACCTTATCTTTCTTCTCCTTTCTTAATATTGGTTTTTCTTCTTCTTTAAAAAAATTTAAGAATATTTTATTTGTTTATTTATTTATTTATTTTAGAGAGACAGAGAAAGAGGGGAGAGGGGAGAGGGGAAGAAAGGGCATGTCAGAGCCTCTAGCCACTGCAGATGAACTCCAAATACAGGCACTGCCTTGTGCATCTAGCTTATATGGGTTCTGAGAAATTGAACCTGAGTCCTTAGGCATCCCAGGCAAGTGCTTTAACTGCTAAGCCATCTCTTCAGCTCAAGACTAGATTTTCGTATGGCTTTACTAATGCCCATGTATTTTCTTACAGGACCCCAATAGTAGTGGTTAGGACTGTGGGTTTTAAATGTTGCCTCTGAGTTCAGACTCCAGCCTGGTGGGTCATTTCTGGCAATTAAATTAACCTCATCAAGTTTCCTCACTGAAAAATGGGAGTAAGAAGAATGTATACCTCACAAAGATACAAAATGTCACCTGTTATCCAAAAATCTTGCCATGCTCCCTCTGAGCTAAGGGCATGCTGACATGGTAAGAGCAAAGAAGGAGTTAGCAGAGACCACTGTAAGATTAGACTTTGGCACATTTCCCCTGTTTGGAGAAACAATAAATACATCACTGGTATAAAACCAGAGAAATCAACATGGAGGAATGCAGAGGGGTGAGATTAGCTAACACTTGCACAAATAAATAAACTGTCTAAGTAATGAAGAACTGGAAACAACATTATCTATGCCTCCCAAGAACTTCTTTAAAGAGAAGTTGTATTTGGTCGAGGATGAAGAGACTTGACAAAGTGGTTAATTCTAGTCTGATCCCTGGGTCTACCCTCATCTACCCACTCAACAGGAGCCTCAGTGGAATGTGGTTGGAAAGGAATATCTGAACGCTTTCATTTTTATGGGTTTTCTTTCCATGTCCTGTGCTCAGCCACCTGTGACCATTTGACTCACCACCTACATGCTCTTAAGCTAAAATAGATTTGCAAAATGAACACAAGTGTTTTCTTCACAAAGTTGTTTCTCATAAAAACTTAAAAGGTGAGGCTGAATTCCTTGCATTTCTCTTGCCTACACCCTGATTTCTTTGGCATCACATTGGTTCTTAGGTGTGGGACATGTGCTAATAATCATCAATGAGTGGAATTTGGCAACTGTGCCAAATGTTGCCTTGCTACTGCACAGCGGAACAATGACCATCAGCTATGGAAAACGCACATCACCTTTACTTCTGTTGTGAAGGGGAAAATATTTTAACAGTTATTACTCATTTTTCTCAAAGATACACACTGTTAGATTTTTTCCCCCTTCATTTCATTTTTAGATGATTTAATAGATTTAGTTTAAGATTTTACTTTGGGAAATTTCTGGACACCTCTTTAGATTTATTTCCTCCTTTTTAAAATTATTTTTATATGTGTGTGTGTGTAGGTAGGTGCATATGTCCATATGTGCAAATGTGTGTGTATGTACAGATAGCATGCAAGTGACACAAGATGCACCTCTGGAATTTCAGAAGCCGGCCACAACTTCCAGCTTTGTATATGGGGTCTGAGGATCAGACTCTGGTCTCTGGTCATCCACATTAAGCAGCAAGTGCTTTATCCACTGGCATCACTCCAGTCTGCCTTCTTTTTTCCTCATCCTCCTCCTTTCTTTTCCTTTTCTTCCTTCTTCTTCCTCTTCCTCTTCCTTGCTAGTGTGTATGTGTGTGTGTGTGTGTGTGTGTGGGTGGGTGTGTGTGCAGATGGGCATGCCTCATGCACATTTGAGGAAAAGGACATTGAGTATTCTCTCTATCCTTCTTTCATTTTATTTTCCTGAGACACTCTCACTGAACCTGGAGCTCCATTATGTTGTTGTTGTTGCCGTTTTGTTAGACTGGCTGACCAGAGAGCTCCAACCCTTTTCCTATCTCTCCACTCTTTAACATTGGGGTTACAGTATGCATGGTCATGCCTGACTTTTTACATGGATGCTAGGGATGAAACTCAGGGCCTCATGCTTGTGCAGAAATGGCTCATACGGAGCCATCTCCTAAGCCCCAGGTTTGTTCTTTGACTAGACTTTTGGGTGCCATTATTTGTTCCCTGCTAATACTTTTTCCATGTCATGTAAAATGTGTGTGTTTCAGTTGATTTTCTTGTCTCATGAATATTTGTAA
Source organism: Orientallactaga sibirica (assembly GCA_036365145.1). Taxonomy (NCBI): domain Eukaryota; kingdom Metazoa; phylum Chordata; class Mammalia; order Rodentia; family Dipodidae; genus Orientallactaga; species Orientallactaga sibirica. The sequence goes on along the minus strand of JAEOAD010000019.1, from coordinate 7,634,020 downwards.
TTTATGCTGAGCACAGGTAAATTTTACAATATATTTTGTTTGTTTGTTTGTTTGTTGTGTATTGCCAATGTCTCTTCCATGGCCTTGTCAGCTACATGTACTTGGGAAGGAGTTTATAACAAGGATATGAGCATCAAGGGAGACCAGGCTTCCTGGTGCCACTGCTCAAATTCCTGGTGTCATCTATACTAGGCAGCAGATACACTTTGGAGAAAGAACAGTCTGTACAGTACAGTCACCAAGAGAATGGCTTAAAAAGTATTTCTCTTTGGCCTCATGTATCTTGAGGAAACTGGTCTTTACTAAGGGCACAATTAAATACAAAACAACAAGCAAACTGGGTTCTAAATAAATTTATAATTGATATATAATTTAATCAGTAAGTTAATAGTACATTTATCTAGATAGTAATACATGATTTTATTCCCAATCTACTTTGTTTGGTAGAATGAAATATAGATTTATTAGAGAAACATAATAAAAATATTCAATGATGTTATAATGATGTTATAAGGCAATGTTTGCCAGAGAAAGATCTGCTTCTTATACATGCTATCTTGGGATTCATGGGATCCTAACGTCCCCTGAGGGAACCTAGGAGCAGAGGGGATTAACACAAGCAGTGTGGCCCTTCAGAAGGCGACAATTGACTATGTAATACACATTTCTTACTGTCTACACCAATAATATGTTAACAAACTCTTTTGTGCCTTAATCTGTTTTACTGAAGACTAAAAGTAGGATTCAGGCTGGGTAGATGACAGGGTTGGGGGACCAAGTCCTACACATAAGTAATGCATATAAATTATACAAAATAGTAATCTGAAGTTTAAGCTGCATCAATGTGAGTTTTAACTGCTCAACTCCTTGAAGTACTATCCTAATTTGTAGCTAGATTTCACATGAGATGATTAGTACAGACCCTCTAAGCTGCTTTGCCCCTATTTCACCCTGTATCTTTCATGGGCAGCTATCCTCAGAGCGTTTTGTTTGTTGATTTGAAATTCAAGAATATAAGCTTAACTTCTTTTTAGGAGAAGACATTGGAACTGCTTGCTCTGAACACAAACATCATAACATCTTTTAAAAGGCAAATAGCAGAACAAACATTTGCAAACACTTAAGGGATAATGAGTGTTCCAAGCCTCTGTTCTATGAAAGAAAACCATTTTGTTATAGTAGATATTGACAACACTGGAATTGTTTTATATGTAGTAGATGGTTTGTAAATCTGATGACTGTGCAGACAAGTCCCTATGAAAATAGGGAATATGAGACAGACTCAGACCTGAAAAACACCATTGATGTGTGGCTGCTATTAGTCCTTGAAAAATGGTTTTTAGCTGAAGTTACAGCAGGAATGATATTTCATTCCCAACACTTCACTCCACTATACTTTTTAATTCAAATTACTCAAAGGTCAACTGACCAACATATTTATAAGCCAACTAATGAATGAACCAATATACCTACTACAGCTAATGTGTCCCAGCCAGAACATAACTTTCTGGATGCTTTGAGCGAGATCTGCCTTTGGGAGGAGTCACTTGTATTTTTCGTTTGAACCCCCAAATTTGCCCTCCGACTCTCCCCCCAGTTTGATTCAGTAAGTGTGGAGGATCATCGTGTCAGTGCCCTAAGGTTAGCAGATTGACATTTGTGACCTCTTCGTGGCTCTGCTTTCATCCAGCACCCAACTCACAGCATTTTTTGTTTGTTTCTTTCGTTTTGGGGACAGGATCTTGTCATGTAGTTAAGGCTGCTCTCAAGCACGCTATTTAGCCCCAAATGGCCTTAAACTCACAGTAATCCTCCTGCCTCAGCCTTCTGAGGGCTAGGATCCCAGGCGAGTACTGTCACACTTTGCTCAATCTATAGTTCTTGATTCAGCTTTGCAAAGCATCCACTTCCTCTTTCAGGACTGATGCCATGGGACCCATGAGCCCAGGTGTGGGATTCACAGGTGCAATGGAGGCGATCCTGAAAAGATCCACAGATTCAAAGATAGAATTGGTTTACAGTCTTTTCTCTGCCACTGACTCAATCATTGGGTGGGTAAGTTAACTGCTGTCTCCCACTTTTCCATGTCTGGCATATCCTCATCAGTAAAATGAAGCATTGTAAATGCTACATAAGCCTCATTCAAATGTCTTCTTTGGATCTAATATTCTGTTCCATAAAAGAGCCATTTCAAGTAAAAAAATATAATTCAAAATTTTTGATTCGTGATTGTGGAGCACTGAATTGTGTTCACTTTGCATAAATGCTATGAAAACTTTGTGGCAAATAAAACTAAGCTGTTGTTAAATGTTACTGCTTCCTTGCTTTAAGGTTTTTTCTTAAGAGAAAATTGTACTTTTAAAACTCTAATATGCTCTATGATTTTCAGCGAAGGCACTTAAGCACTTGGTATCATTAAGAAATCATTCCAAATTAATGAAAATTCCAGTTCAATATAAATGAGAAGAAATGAATACCCTGCTCTGTTTTGTTCCAGACTACAGGCTGAAGTCTGAAGAATATATAAATAAGCCAGCAAAATAGGACCCATTGGAAAAAACACATCTGTCCACCAACATTGCACAAAAAGGCACATTGTGTGATCTGGAGAAAGAGTCCACAAGGTCTGAAGGAGGAAGCTTCTTCAAGAGAGATGAATAATGAGGGAAGTAAGACTTCTGTGAGAAAAATCAAAGGCTGGGTGGGGAGAGCCGGAACTAGAGGAAGAACCAAGAACAAACATCTAGTTTTCAGCTGGATGTTCAGGATGGCAGGCGCCATCTGATATTGCAAAAGAAAAGGAAAGAACAATTGAGCCTGACATTTGAATAGATGACAATATGTATGTTGAGGAAAATATAATGAAAGAATAAATGTGAAGATAGAAGAGGAAACTTATTTCTTCATTCATTTTCTTTATTCATTAGAACATGAATTTTGATAATATCATCTCTCCAGTAGCTAATTTATAGAAAATAGGGGCAGTGAGCCACTGGAAGATGCAATACTATCTAAAGATAAAGCTTCAGGCCCTAAAACACACAGCATGCTACATGAAGCAGGTATGAAATTCTCATCTTCTAGGTAGTGAACTAGGGATATGTAAATTATATATATGTAGATGTATATATGTATATGTATATATATATATAATTATATATATGTATATGTAGATATAATTCTATATAAAATTATAAAATTTGGAAGGTTAACTAAATGTATGTTTGCCAACAAATGTGATGCCATTCCTCAGTAACAAAATGCATGCAAATGGGAAAATCTGACTATGGGGCCCCTTTGTGGCACACAGTATTGGTTGGCTTACCTAGCACTTAATTTCAAACTTTTCTTCTTTCTCAAGCTCCAGTCACAGACTGGATGAAATACTCATTTTCTAGCTTCCTTTACAATGAAGAATGGCATGAAGCTAATGAGGAGTTAAGTGTTCATCTTCTCAGTTCCCCCTTCTTCTCCTTTACTTCTTTACTGAGGATGTATGCCTAGAGCTATGATGGATACCTTGTGAGCCTGAGGGAAGGATTGAATGAGACAATACTCCACTGAAGCCAATGCTAACTTTAATACTTATTATTTAATAAAAAGAAGTTCACATTTGCTTAACTGTCTGATAATCAGGTTTACTCTTTCATAGAGATGAATGCATTCTAATTCACATTTTAGAGATACAGATTCGATTCAGTGCTCCCACAGCATGTATGGGACCAATGTGATTCCACAATGAGATGATCTTTGGTTTGCTTTAGGCCTCTTATTCTGCTTTCTATGAACAAGTACGATCCCATCCAGTGCATATTAGTGGATGGACACATGGGTTTGCTGAAGTAACTCTGCCATGCTGTGCAGGGGAAAGGGCAAGAGTAATGTAGGTCTCATACAAGCTCCGTCCTCTTAGCAGAAGTCAACTGAGGTATTAGAACTTGACTTCTTCTTTGAGTATCTCCTTTCCTCTTCTCCATCACTGGCAGGATAAACAGAAAGGAAATAGTTTGATCTCTCTCTCTCCCTCTCTCTTGCACCAAGCTACATCTCTAACTCAGCAATATACTTTTATTTAGTTTATTATTTTATAAAAAGGTTGCATGCATAGACTACCCCCTCTCCCCACCCCAATTCTGCTGAGGGTCTTCTTCAGTGGGGTTATTGGTATTCATTGTGGGGACCAAGCAGCATCACTCAGTCTCTGCAGGGATGGGGAAACATGGTGTCAGGGTATTGCTGCCTACCTGAGGCTCTTCTAATCTTTCTGCCTTCTCTTCCACAATGTCCCCTGACCCTTGAAGGGCAAGATATAGATATGACTTAGTATTTTTATTTCTGTAGACACTGTATCTCTGTTTTTATGAGGTTTGAGTGCAGAGTGTCTGTCACCATTTTCAGGCTAGCTGTGAGAGCAATACTCATGCCACCACCTGGTCTCATGTAATGACTTCTGGGCCCAGGAAAGATGAGGTGGAGGTGATCTATCTTCTGGTAAACAGTTGGCTATCTCATCTTGATGTATTGATATATCCTTGTTCTCCCCAGTATTCTCTTCCAACTGTAAAATAGAACAGATTCTCCACTTTCCCAGAGCCAGATAAGATTTTTACCCTCACTGAGTGGGTCTCATGTCCAATCCATGAGCAGTTGGTTACCTACATGGTGGTGTACCACTCTTGCACAAATATATACTTCTTGCTCATATGGTTGATTTTGTAACTGGCAGAATCTCCTGCTTAATCAATCATTTGGCAACTGTTATTCTCCAGCCACTCCCATAGCAGTTTCTAGTACAATGAGGGCTAGCCAGGAGGGAACTCGATTCCCTTTCAGTACTACCATGATAATTTGATGTCTTGTGGTTGCAGGTTATGGTGTCTTCAGCAATAGTGACTTAGCTTTTAGCTCTTGTAGGTAACCAAGAGTTTTGGCAATGTCCTGTATGATTTTGGGGACCTCATGTCTTCCTGACCAATAGCTCACTGTGGCAGGGTGGTGCAATTCTGGCCCTGGGAATTACCAGCCAGTGCCCATAATTTTAGGGTAATGCTTTATCCACTTTTCTTTTCTTTTCTTTTTTTTTTTCTGGTTTTTTGAGATAAGGTCTCACTCTAGCTCAGGCTTGACTTGGATTTTACTATGTAGTCTCAGGGTGGCCTTGACCTCATGGTGATCCTCCTACTTCTGCCTCCCAAGAGCTGGGATTAAAGGCATACACCACCATGCCTGGCTGCTTTGTCTACTTTTATGGAGCTCTTCTGTTTGGGCCCTCCTTGTCCTCATTAAGGGTAATGACTTGTAAAGTGGTATCCTAAAGAAAGTGTCTATGGGATTGATTCATGTTTCCATTAGTTTTGTGTATCCTCCTGCCCACACTCTTCCTCTACCCTCTAGGTCTTTTCTATTTATGAACAGCACAATGTACAAAGTCTCCAGGTTCAAAATGAGAGAGAGATAAAGTTGGTAGGGGAAAATAGAGAAAAAAAGATGTATGTGAAGGCTGATCCAGATTGTCTATCTGACTATTCATGGAGAGAATAAATGGAAAGCTTTAGTAGAATTACATTAATATGAAGCATTTAACTCGCCAAACACATTTAACATGGGCTTCTTTGAACACGAGAGTGATGTCACTTCATTTAGAAAGACATCAGAGCTGGACATAAAAATTTCTTAATTATAAAGGCTTAAAACTATATAACCCAGACATTCTAGAAAGTTGAAATAGTCATTTATATGAAGTTTGTTTTTCCATTGAAATTGTAGCATCTGATAGAAATTTGAGAATTATTTACATATCATGTATTAACTATCTCTATTCTTTTCTGAGAAAATTAAGTGCAGTCATATGCCCATTTACATTAGAAGTTGAAGTTAGTCACTCCTCTCTTGCTAGTTGGTTGCCTGTCATGGATATTAGCTATTCTTGGCTACCATTAACTGTGGATAGAAGGGTTGTTTCTAAAGAAACTACCTTGAAAATGACAAACTCTGCAGAAAAGTAAAGCAAGAGAAAATAGGGGCTGGAGAAATGGATTAGCAGTTAAAAGCAATTGCTTGAAAGCTTTTGGGCCAAAGTTCAATTCCACAGCACCCTGACACTAACTGGTACACACATCTGTGATCCCAGAAGGCCTAAGCCAATGGGAGGCAAAGCAGGAGAATCTGGAAGCTCACTGTGATGATTTGAAAATAAGATGTCCCTCATAGCCTCATGTATTTTTGATTAAGCCTCACATTGAATCCTCAGCTGGTGGAGCCACTGGGGAGTGGAGCCTTGTTGGAGGAGATGTGTCACTGAGGGCGTGCTGTGGGATTTTATAGTTTTTAACATTGTTTGCCAGGAGGAGAAAGCTAGCTCATTTTTGCTATTTCCTCCCAGTTGATATGACAAGACGTGATGCCCTGCTGCCTGCTCTTGCCATGCTTTCGCTGCCACAGTGAAACTTCTCCTTGAAACTGTAAGCCAGAAATAAACCCTTTCTTTACTTGAGCTGTTTCTGGTTAGGTGTTTTTGCCCCAGCAAAGAGAAGGTAACAGCTACACTCACCAACCAGATAGTGGCAAAACAAGGGTAGAACCTATCTCAAAAAAAGGCAGGAGGAGAGGACAGATACCCCAAGGGAGGCCTCAGACCTCCACAAGCACATTATGGCATGCGTGACCATAAACCCACACATCATACACATTTGCACACATCAATTAAAATAGAAGGTGACTACAAAACTTGGTTAATGTTCTGAAGAGTACTGTTTAGTGTGATCTCACTGATGGATTTGCCATTGACTCCTTAGCGACTGTAAAAGGATTGACTGTTAGGAAATCTTTCTCTGTTTAATCTTCAATTTTCCTTTCCATACTTTCCAATCATTAGTCCCTATTAACATCTCTTTATGGGCAACCATAACTGATTCTCTCTCTCTCCTTTTTAATTTTCTATTAAATATTAATGATTAAATATTTAAATACTTAAATATTTAAATACTGAAGAATTACAAAGATGATTCATTTTAATGGCATTTAGAATCCTTTTTTTGTATTTTGTAGTTGCTATCCTGCTGAAACACACAGTTTCTAAATCTTCACTCATACTTTAATTTGCATATTGTAATGCTCACAAAACATTTCATTAAATGTATCTGTCATTAAAAGATCAAGTCTCAATGCATCAGTGTCCTTAGAATATAAAATTCAATTTTGCTGAAATTGTGTTCTAATAATAAAATCTAGAATTCCACACACAAATCCACTACTCCTTCATCTTTTATCTTTTTCTTTTTTCTTTTCTTTTCTTTTCTTTTTTCTTTCTTTCTTTTCTTTCTTTTTTTTTTTTTTTTTTTTTTTTTTTTTTGGTGATAGGGTCTCACTCTAGCCCAGGATGACTTGGAACTTACTATGTAGCTCCAGGCTGACCTTGAACTCATGGTGATTTTCCTACCTCTGTCCCCAGAGTGCTGGGATTAAAGGCATGCACCACTATACCTGGCTCCACTACTACTTCTAACCCCAAGCTTCTCCTTATGCTCAATAATATTTGCTCTTACATAATTTGCTTCAGTGGAATTCCCCTTGAGTCAAGTATGTTGTCTTTATGTTCTTTAAAATTACTAACTTTGCCTGGTCAAAGGCTGAATTGTTCATGTAACCTCATGTGATGTGTGTGGCTGTCTCTAAAGCAACAGAGTGGCCCCACCCTAACCCTCAACATTTCTGACATATCTTTTACTTCTACAGGCTCGTTATTTTCAGGATTCCTCCTGACATGAATGGGGATAATTCTGGGGCATTTCTTTAGGGAGTATTTGCTATTATTTACAGGTGATCATATGAGTCTTGTACACCAGAAAAAGACTTGGTTGGAGGAAGAGTTGGACTGTTTGTTCTAACAGTAATTTATGTGAGAAAACATGAAGGTTTCTCATTTTTAGAGGGATTCCCTGGAGTCATCAGTTGTACTGAGAAGAACTGTGACTCATTGTAGGAGTGAGGTTAGTATGGACATAAGGTTTGAATAGATGTAACTCCACATAGTCTTTGGTCCTCTTATTCTAACTGGAATTATTTTACTCTTGTATTCCAGTATTGTAGGTTGATAATATTGAAATTTGAGAGAAAAGTAATTGGAATAAAATGGATTGACTGATTTCAAGAAATGCAGAGTTCATTTTCTTGGTGAATATTTGTTGCCTTTTCTTATTAGTCCACCCATGTGGTGAAAGATCCTTCCATCCATCGGGATGATTGAGCCTCTGCCCAACAAATGCCTTCTCGACCTTTGGCGGTTGCTACCAACTGAGAAGGACAATGGGGCCCCCTTGAAGATGTTACCCATGGCATTTTTCATGATCCCTTCCAAGACACTAATACATTTTGTTTATAATTGTGAAAACTGAGCATATATTTTTAAATTGGTTAATACCTTATAACTATAGACTGCATAAGGAAAAAATGAGATAGATATTATAAGAGTGTTTTTTGGTGTGAGTGTACTACTTTTCTTCATCTGGGATGCCACAGTAGGGATATCAAATGCCTCACAAAGTCTCATGTGCCTAAGGTTTGTCCCCAGTGTGTCACTACTGGGGCATGGAGGAACCTTTAAGAGTTGTTTACTAATACATGTGAGGTCATTGGGGGTGTACCTTTAAAGGGGCTAATGAGATGCTAGTACCTTCTTTTCTGCCTCACTTCTCAGCCATGGAGTGAACGGCTTTTGTTCTGCCTCATGCAACCATCATATAGTACTTCTTCACTATAGACCTGAAAGCAATAAGACCACCTGATCATGGCTACAGCATCCAAAAACATTAGCCAAAGTGAACATAATCTCTTTATAGTTAGTTATCTCAGGTATTTGTAATAGAAATTGACTAAGACGTGAAAATTTTGCAGAATTAATCTTCATTATCATAAATACATAAAAGAGAAAGATAGAGGTTTCCAGCCCTAGGAAAAAGCTTCCTATGGGCTGGGTTCTAAGCATTTTAAAAACCTGGAGAGTCTCTGTGTAAGTGTTGCTTCCCTATTTATTGCATTTTCCCTCAATGACTATTGCCATCTCCCAATGGTTGTTAATATTCTTTTCCCAAGGTTCCATCTGTCAGAAATGGTGGAATGTGATCCAGTATAAATAAATTGAGGTATTTCTATTGGTTCCTGTGGTTTACCACCACTTGCTACTGTTCCCAGGGGGAGACAGAAGTTCTGTTCAACACAGTTGGAAAATTACTAGGCTCTAAGTGTCACCCAAGAAACAGAGCTATTGCAGTTTTCAAAGGAAAACTAAAAGAAAAGAAAAGAAAAGAAAAAGATAAAAAACAGCTGATATTGCTATCTTCTTTTCTAGCACACACTCTACCATGTTGTCATTTAAAATCCACTTTCTCACTTTGTATGAACTAAAGTTTTTGCTCACTGTGAGCCAATAAAAACTGGGAGAAGGAAACATCTGTATAGCTCTGTAACTAATGTTTTACAACAGAAGAGTGAGTGACAGTCTAACCAAAAATTAGATGAGCAAAGGTTTGCAGAAAATATTTTCAAAGCTAAATGAAATTCATTATTAGAACTATTGATTTTTCATATATGAAAGTAGATTTGTATCTAATTTGTACTTGTGTTGGCTTATGTTTTTCATTTTAAATATACAGTATTCCATGACATTTGATCCTAGAAACAAACTAAAGGCTAGATGTATTACATAGATTTAGTTTAAAACAACAAATGGTAGAATAGGGACAGGACCCTCACGTATGCCTTACTAACATTGTCTACCAGTGTTAGAAAATATTACTAGCTTGTAATAAAGTGCATTATTCAGTAAATTCATATGGCCTTATTGATATGAATGTTAAATGATATACTAGCTTTTTGGGAAACAAATTAGAAAACTAAGTTTTCATGTATTTTTGCAGGAAAGTCTACTTCTAAGAATATAATCTAGATAGATCATTAGATATTTGCATAAAGCATCAGCTACAGAGAACACCTCCAAAGTTTTTCTCATGTATTATTTTGAATAAATAAAAATAACCTTGGCTTATATAACAAAGAAATCAAAAGGTTTATGAATCTACATACAGAAAAAGTCCCCAAATGGATATTCCCAGTAAATATGCAACCATATGATCATTCAGAACTCAAGCACCTTTCATATTATGACAACATTTCCTGAGGACTTGGGGACTTCTGAGAAGGTCTTCTGATGTTGACTGACCTGCACAGAGAAGGCAGTTGGTCGTGGTATGGGATGAGTTTGTGCTGAGCCTAAAAGTGAGGAAGTCATATCTGCACATGTTCCCCCGGCCAGATAATCCATGACCCTGACAGGATGCATGGAAGGCTGGAAATTGAACTCTGCTTTTGTTCTTAGGCAACAGGAGATGTAGAGGTAGAGTTCGGTACATGACAGTCTGTCTACAAAACTATAGTTATGAATATATTTTAAAATGGCATAGAATATATCTGCATAGTACAATGCTGCAAAAAATTTTGATTGAACACAATTAAAAAAATGTTCTTGACACACTAGGGAGAAGTTACTATGACAGGCAATGCTTTTGGCACAGCTTTCTAGCTGTTCACTTGATCATGACTTATGAAGGCCCTTCTGTGATTCAAAGCTGATAGAACAATACATGAAACACATTTACCTCTGGGGCTGTCATACTTCCTGCTTTCCCAAATTTTCTTCTTTTTATTTTTCCTCTTATTTGCTCAGTAAAAGAAGCACATCATGTAGAAAGAGTTCATATTATGGAGTCTGATGCATGTCATTTAGTAACCAAGTTACCTGAACCCAATTAATCTCTTTACACAAGGATTAACTGCTTTTAATTTTATTAAAAGAAAATAATCTACTTCATAACGTTGTCATGAAGAACAAATAAAATTGCTTATGTATTAGACTTAGCAAAGCATCATAGAATGTGATTTAAAAACTACAAATAATAGAGTAATAGCAATTGTTATTTTGGGGATTTTATGTTGGTTATTCTGAAACGTAATTTGCTAAAACATGTTCAACTCGGTCAAAGTTTTTACAGTTCTTTGCTGGCCTGCAGTAGTTTAATATGTTTCCCCTGAAAGTATGTCATAAAATACTGCATCTTTTCACAAACTTCCCAAAGCATATATTATGAGCTAGGAAAATTTATTCCAAGTTTCTAAATCAATATTTAGTTTAAACTTTAATTATGTTTTACACAGGGCAGTGCTTCTCTTCCTGACTAAATCCTGGGACATGCCTTCTAAAATTGAGAAGGTGATTGTTCATTTCATCAGAGACTGTGGGTTGCCTACCACATAGCCATCTTCTCTCCACTTTTCAACATTGGCAGAGTGCGCTGGGGAGATGGCTCAGAGGCTAAAGATGCTTGCCTTCAAAGCCTGCCAGACTGGGTTCAATTCCCTAGCATCCATGTAAAATTAATGGTGGAATAGACACTTCAAGGTCATCTCCTGACCTCTACATCCATGCAGTGAGATATATGCATACACACACACACACACACACACACACACACACACACACACTTAAAATACATATATTCACACACACATACATACATGCAGAATAAACAAAAATAACACTGACAAAGTCTGCTCTTACCATGGATTCTGAAAATGAACAACTCTGGTTATCCCAGTATTCCTTATAGCTCTAGTGTGAGCATAGGATCTAACTATCCAGGGGAGGAGAGGAGAAATGTACTTGAAAAATCTCAGAAAGGTCTTTCCCCTGGTAGTGAATTAGGTGTGGTATCATCATTGTAATTTTCCTTGTATTAAATCCCTTTGCAGCATGGCTTTGCAGTTTCTCTTATTTAGAAATCCATCTATTTCCCCATCTCTTTGTCTTAATCCCTTGATTTAATTTGAGCAACAGAGCATAGCAGAAGTGATGGCACTCCACTGTGAAGCCTTGGTCCAAGAAATCCTGAGTCACAGGAATTCCAGAATGAGAGTGAATGGAGCTTGGTGAGTCTTTCCCCACCAAGACATCAATTAACTGGTAAAAATTTAAAAAGAAGGAAACAACCATTTAAAAATTTTCTAAAAGTATACATCAAGAGGAGAAACATTTATTTTTTAAAAAATCTCCTAGATCAATGAAAGTACTGTTTGAGGGACTGTGTTGCTGTTTTGGAATGCTGCGCTGAAACATGGGACAAAAGAAAGGACATACAGAAAGAGACCACTAACTTACTTCTTTACTGAATTAGTTTGCTCTTGGTCTGTTTTCTGATTTCTTACTATAGCAGAAAATAAGTTTCCACTGTTTCAGTTATTTTAATCTGGATATGTTCCCTTGGGAAATACACTGACCATCTTCTGACTCTGAGTGAAGCATGCCAAATGCATGTGCTGTAAAGACAGCCCTTGGTGTGCTCTTTCTAAAGCGTTCTTCTCACCTGCTCTTCTCTCACCTGCCTGTAAAGAACTTCCTCACCAGGGCCAGCCAGACTGTCTGCATAAGCCAAACATGGGGCCCATTAAAGTCCTTGGATGAATTCTAAAGGACTTCAGAGTCTTTAGCTGCACATCAAATGTTGCACTGGGCCAGAAGCAGTTTGTGTGAGAGGCTTGCTGTTATGCCTGTGTCCTGAGAATTTGTGCAGGGTTGCATTGTGTAAAAATGGACTGGTGTGAGCAGAGGGATATGGCACAGAAGTGAAATCTTTGGGCTGAAACTTCTGCCCATTCAGCTGCAATTATATGAAAGATTACAACCTTTGAGTTTGGGCCAGGTAACATGCACTAGGGCCACAGGAAGAATGTAGTCTCTGTTGAAGGGGCCTGAATGCTGAAGAAGTGTCCTGTTTTTCAAAGTCTGCTTTTGCATGCCTGGATTAACAAATTGGCACCCTACCTAGTATTGTGGAGTATAAGAAATGCAGGAAAGAGAGGATCACTGAGTTTGTAATGTGTTCTTGTGTTTTGGAAATGCTCATGGCAGTGTGAAGCAGGTTTGCTGGGTGCCTGCATGGAGACCCAATGGAGCCCTGCAGATGAACTGTGGGTTGCAGTGGAGATGCCAGGACCACAAGATGGCTGCAAAGGAGAGCTGCCAGCCCCAGATGAAGTTTTCTATGACTGTGAGTAGCCTAGCTGGAGGGGTGGAATTGGAACTCCAGAGACTTGTTGCTGGTTAGAATTATTGGACTTGGACATTGTCACTGACTAGAGTTGTTGGACTTGGGGTTACAGAGTTTGGTGTTTGCCCTGTTTAAATCTTGGATTGGTTGAATTTTTTTTTGCTATGTCCAGTGCCATCTTTTGCAGTGTGAGTGTTTATTCTGTGCCATTATTGGGTTTTTGAGGTTTTTTGTATCATTATTATTATTATTATTATTATTATTATCATTATTATTATTACTATTGTATCAGTTAAAAGACCTTGGACTATCAGGATGTTTGAACTTCACTGGAATTGATAAAAGCAATGGGGACTTTTAAAGTTGGATTGAATGCATTGTATTTCACATCATGTATGGTTATCAGTTTACAGGGGCCAGAGGTGGAATATGGTGGTTTGATTTAGGGGTCCCCCATAAACTTAGGTGTTCTGAATGCTAGGTTCTCAGCTGATGGATATTTGGGAATTAATGCCTCCTGGTGGCAAGCTTATGGGTATTATAGCCAGTTTCCCCTTGCCAGTGTTTGGCACATTTTCCTGCTGCTATTGTCAATCTGATGCTGGCCAGTTGATGATGTCCACCCTCTGCTCATGCCATTGTTTTCCCCTGTCATCATGGAGCTTCCCCTTGAGCCTGTAAGCCAAAATAAACGTTTTTTTGCCTACAAGCTACTCATGGTCTGGTGATTTCTGCCAGCAATGCGACCCTGACTATGACACCATGTGTACTTTATAAAGAGGCAACTTATTTAATAAAGTTCTTTAATCGGATTTTTAGGGGTCTTGCTGCTGAGGGTTCTCTGGGAAAGTGTATTACTTAGGAGAGTGTGACATGTGTGCACTCTGGAGAACTTCCTTCTATTCTTTGGTGCCAATTTCACTACAAACTGTCAGGCATTTGAAGGGATTAGAGCTATTGGAAGGCTGTTTAATGTCAGTTTGAAAACCCAGTATATTACTGACTCTGGAAATCTTATAGCTCAAATAGAAAAAGAATGAAAATGTTTCATCTTGTGTAGCATAAAGGAGAGAATGTTTCTGATTTTAATTATCTACACATTTCCATTACAGCATGTGGCTTCAAACAATTAAGAGAGATTATTTATAACAATGGTTGTGCCTTTCCCATTTATTTCATTGAAGCATTATGTTAATTAGCACAAGATTCAGATTCATGCCCAACTGAGCCAATACATTTACTCCGACTTGGTACCAACAACTCCAGCCAGACTCAGACACCCATGTTGCAAAACTGCTCTGTGAGGTGAGGTGAGTAGTAGTGGACGGAGGGGTGCAAATCCATTCTCATCACCCCCTGAATACTCCATTTGTACTCAATGGTCTTGCAAGAGTGAACCCTTCATAAGAGAAAGATGGCATGGTATAAAAGATGACAAGCTCTGTGTTATGACACTGACTTTTTAGACAAGCTGAGTTGACATCCTGGCTCTAGGTTTTGCAAGGCACGCTAGCTATGTAAGCCTTCTGCCTGCATTTCCCCAGCTGAGACGTAGATCACCTAATAAGATGTGAGGATCGAGATCATACATTTCAAGTTCTTAGTGTAGCCTCTAGCACTTTGGTAACTGTTCAGTCAATGGCACTATATAAAGTCTCTTGTTTTAAAAAGCAGCTTCCCAACCATCATGTGATCAGGAAGAGTCATGGTTTTTTTTTTTTTTTTACTGTGACACTCTGGAATCACCACAGAGGCTGACCATGGGTTGCCCAACATGGATGGTGTTCTCAGCAGGCTGGCCCTGATTCTCAATGGAATGCCCTAACTTGGATGGGACTTGCCACCAGCTAATTGCAATTTAAATGAATGCAAATGGAAGTCCAGACTTCTACCCCACAGCTGAGTGAGTCAGGGATTCCAGTACAGCAACTGCCTGTTTATGGAATAAATCATTGAAAGCTTTCTCTGTGTGGCATTTTCCAATTTACCTGAAATCTGTGGCTAAAGCCAGTGGTGCTCTGAAGAGAGGGTTTGTGTGTGTGCTTAGGGAATTTAACATGAAAAATCTTATCTTAATCTTTTTCACAAGTATCCTGTGTCTTAACAATCTCAGGAATTTAATTGGCGGGTTGTCATGAACCTTCTGTTGCAGATTGGAATGCCCTACTGGATGAGGCAAACAGATGGTGCGGATCAGAGATTTTCCACTTTCGACAGAGAAGTATGAAAAGATGGGGGAAACTGAATTACCACTGAGGGAGACTAAATGTCCAGATTCCTTATCAGCTCAAACAATTACTTGAAGCAAAAGTTGCTCTCCAAATACACAGTTGTGTTCTATGTAGGGATTCCAAAAGTTTCTTTTGATGAAAGTGGAAAATGACAGGGTAGAAGGAACAGCTGCAGTTTTGCGATGGAAATTGCAGTATCTTGCACAGAATACTTGTTTTTCTTTATCACATCTATTTCTAGTTTGTCTCTGAAACATCTCCACATGTGAGCAATGCAGAACCGAGACATAAAACGTTTAATTATGTTTGCAAACATCTCTAAATAGCATGATTAAAATAAAAGTGCTTGAGGTCCTTAGGTTTTTGTCAAACCACTTAAATCCCAAGGCCTTCTCATTTTGGCATTCTATGTCATAGAAGTATTAGATTTGGGACACAGTGAAAATTAACTATTTTATTTCAACATCTACCTGCTAGAAGTTCGATATCACTATGTTTCAGAATACTATATACATATATATTTTTTTCCTAAGTCCTTTGGATTCTCATCAGCTGCTGAGGAGGAGGGAGATGAAAACAGGAAGGAGCTGAACAAAGTGCGATGCTCTGAGTTAGAAGGCAAGCAAGTAGACATGTACCTTAGTGACGGTCTGTAATCAATAAGTATAGGGTGTCTATAACCGCATATCTCATTCAGCGGACAAGGGCTCCTTTATTTCTTTGTCTCATGCTCTTGTGCGTCAAATTTCTTTTCACCTTTTGGCTTGAGAGTGGTCTTTCAGTTGTAATACCAGATTTCCTCTTATATGTAGGAAGGGTTTTTATCACAAAGTAAATCCATCTTACCAGGGAAGGGACATAGGAAGCATATGTGTAAGAGTGTTACTAGTTATCAGCTGTTCTGTTTGTAGAGGGTGGCATGGATCACCATTCATGCCATTGCTCCTGCGGATGCTGACCTGGATAGTCACGTGTCCACAATGGTGCCTGGGGAGCAGGTGTCTACTGAGGGGCCTTTCATTCTCTGTCTTCCTGCCTGACATTCCTTCTCAGCAGGAAAACCCCAATAATATACAAATACATAACATTGGTTAACGGAAAATGCTACATAGTTTTGAAAGTAACGTAAGGGATCATAGAATGCCTGTAGGAATAAGAAGGGTAGAAGAATATACCCAGCGTTGGTACACAATTCCCGACACCAGGGTTTTATTATACAGATGAAAAATCCTATTATTTGAGGAAAGGATTCTATCTTCTGGATTTTGCACAACTAACTGGAGTCGTTGTCATGAGATTTGGGGGTTGGAGAAAGGTTCAACAGGAAGGGAAGGCAGGCCAAGCTCTTGGAGCTGTCAGATGCAAAGGCACCCAGGCATGAACATCCCTGATTCCTAAGAAAATGCTTATTTCTCAGATTTACCTAATCCCATAGCATATGTTCAGGGTCTGTATTAGAGTACAGGCTTGCTCATAGTTCATGTTGTATGGAGCTGTGGCCAAAAGCTGGGAAGCTTTTCTCCTTTCGTGAGTCAGCAGCTTGCCTCTGGAGCTTTTAAAATTCCCATAATTTGTTGACCCAGGAAAGCAGACCACCGGGCAGGCTCTCAACAATCAAATTTTATCTTCATTTCTTCTGGAACTTTCCTCTCCTTTTTCTTTCAAAATTTGGCTACTTTTTTTTTTTTTTCCAGTAGAATGAATCCCTTCTTGGTTGCAAGAGAATTTGTTTTAGTAATCTTAATTTGTTTTGTTATGATTTCCAAGACAAACTCATCTTGAGGACATCAGAAAGAAAGAAAAAAAAAAAAAAAAAAAAAGAAAGAAAGAAAGAAAGAAAGAAAGAAAGAAAGAAAGAAAAAAGAAAGAAAGAGACAAAGAGAGGAAGGAAGGGAAGGGAGGAGAGGAAGGAAAGAGAAGGGAGATGGGTGGCAGTGCGGGAGGGGAAGGGAGCACGGGAGGGAAGGGATGCCTCTGGCTTTCCACAGGAAGTGCACACTCAGTCACCAAAGGAAAAAACAAAAAACAGACTCAGAGCCTGAGTCATGGGTTCAAAGCCAAGGCTATTTCAGATGGGAGGTGAGCAGACAGCTTCAGGTTCACTGAGATGAACTTCCAGACCAGGCACAGTTATGGAGGAAGAGATTTATTGAAGCTTACAGATCCAGGGGAAGTTCCATAATGATAAGAAGCTGGCCTGCTCTTACAGTACCAGGCAAGAGAGAGATTAAAAACAAACGAACAAACAAACAAACAAACAAACAAACAAACAAACAAACAAAAGCCACACAGCACAACACACTTCAGGAACTCCAGCTAGGCACACTTTGCATATCTTTAGATAATAATCTCAAATCCACCACCACACCATAAAATCCGACCAGTGACATTGCCTCCAGCCAGGTAGTGCAGATGGAAACTACAAACTAATAAAACACTGAATATATTGGGAGACATCTTTCAAACTACCAAAGCAGGGAATCCCTAAATGCTGATTGGTGTGGATAGCCTAAGAAAGTATGCCAAGTAATAGCCTTACCCTGGATTTTCAGTTCTGTAGATTGTAATCATTCTTATGGATTGATTTTTTTTTTTGTCTCCTTGAGGCTAGAGGTCAAATTCATTGTCTAATCTCTACCCTCCTTTATCTCTGCAAAACTCAAATATCCACCACCCTTCTCAGAAGCAAGATCTTCCTGGCCCCCCAGCTTTCTGCTCCACAGACTCCTGCCTCTTAGTTTCCCTGCTAATTTTTTGGAAGGATGATCTGCTCATATTTCCTCTACTGCCTCACCACTGACTCATTTATAATCCAGTTCTTTTGGCATTCACTCTGGCTTCAGCGTTTATTCGTCTACAGAAATTATTTTCTCATGTATTAATGTGTTGCCAACTTGCCGATTTTAATTACCTGCTCAGAGTTCTTTTTCTTTTTACCCTCTACCTCATCTGAGTCTCTGTTCATCCCTATGCCTCTAGTTTTATTAAATTTCTTTGATTTTTCTTTTTCTCTAGATATGCATCCAGTTAAATGAATCTTTCTTCTCTTTTCTTCATCCAAATATAGACAATTTCCTAAGACTCTGCTTTTGATCTTTGTATCTTTTCTCTTCTCCGGCATATTGTTCCTGTCTTTGTAGCTACAAACTGTCTCTAGGATCCTACCTATGTCTGAATGCCTAACCACCTAAGGGACATTTCCCTCTGTCATCTCCTCACTTTTTAACTTGAGCACATCAGAGATGGGGAGGGGCAAGAGTGGTCATCTTCCTCTGATGCTTCCCAACAGGTATCTACATGCAAAGCAATATGCATGTGAAGTGATAGGCAAAAACGAATGACACAGAGCACATTGATTGCTGGCATTTTTTTTTTCCATTTTAACCTTTGCCCTGCCATGCGTTAAAGACATTTTATATACGTGTTTATTAGTGAGTGGGGGCCCAGTTCAGTCTTCTGTAATTAAACATAAGAATCAAAAAAGCAGGCTGGGAGGAGAGATAAGAGTTCTTGCTGTGTAAGTGTGAAGACCTGAGTTTAATCCCTGACACCCACATAAAAATCCAGGTGTAGGGACATATGCTTGTAATCCCATCCCTGAGGAGATTAAAAAGAGGGGGATTACTGGGGCTCACTGGTCACCAGTCTAACCAGAAGAAAACAACAGCAAGCTCCAGGTTCAGTGAGAGAGTCTGTTTCACAGAAAATAAGGCAGAACAATACAGGAGGCTGCCCAACATCCTTCCCTGGCCTCCACACATGTGTGTGTGTCTACACACATGCATATGAACACAAAAATGCATGTGCCACACACATGATATCACGCTATACACAGACCAAAGCACAAAAATTCAAGAGAGTATGAAGTTTAATCTAACAGATCCTTTAGAAGAACAAATCTATCCTAATATATTTACTTTGTATAATGTGGCCCACCAACACTTCTTTATCAACTAAGTTTCTAACTTTCAAATTGTGTTAACCTCAAAGATTTTTAAAAATTTATCTATTTTTGTTGCTTATAAATTCTTTTTGTGAAGGTGAAATTTTTCTCTACAGACTACACAAGGCTACCTTGATTGTGAATATTTTCTAAAATTCCCTGTTAGCTTTCCTCTCTCATTGCCACCTGGTACTTTCTTGCACAAACACCAGGTTTAGAAATTGTTTTTCTTCCTAGGTCTCCAGCTGCTGCTGCACCGAGCAGTGCGTGAGCATTCATGGCTGTCACAGGCAGGGTTTCCTGTCAATAGCGGAGAGGAAGCAGTACTTTTGGATGAACCCTCATTGTCCGGGGCTGGAACAGAGATCAGCAGGCAGTGATAAGGCCTCTTTCAACAGAGCAATCTGCACAAATCTGGCTAGCCTTGTTAGGGAGAAGAGGAAAGCAGGGGCGGTCACAAGCATGTTGGGGACATGGTTTGCCAGCATCTTATATCCCAGCAACAGAAAGAAACTAACACACACCCAGTGGTCAGAGTGCTTATCTTGCCAGTCTTTGTATCTCATTGCTTTGCAAAGTAAATATAAAATTCTATCAGGATATCTATTACAAATAAAAGAAGGAGTTGAATAGATAGACTTAATTTTAATTTAAAATCTGTTATTGTCATGAGTACTGGGTTGCTTTTATTTTATTCTTTTATTTTGGAGTAATTCATTACTTAGCATTTCCCGCTTAGGACCATGCTGTAATTTCTTACTATTTTATCCTTTGGCTATTTGTGCAGCTTTTAATCTCCTTCTTGGTTTCTTCCAGGGGCCTAGTAGGTGGAAGGTGTTCTTTGAAAGTTGTTCAGTAATCACTGATGCATTGAAAGACCCACCATCAGCTTGTCTTTCTTTTCCCAAAAACTTGGAATAATTATACTTTGTTGATTACTTTGTAATTTTCTCACACATGCTAAACAAAAAATGTTCCTGCTTGTCAGATGACAAAAGCTAAATCAATCTCTCTCTCTCTCTCTCTCTCTCTCTCTCTCTCTCTCTGGGGAAGTCAGAGGCCTAAAGAGAATTGGCTTGTAGATAAATGGCTTTGGCTATTGCTTCCGCAGACCTATGATCTTAAAATAAAATGAAAAACTTCCCATAGTTTATGCATCTTTCTTAGTACGGAGTATATTAAATCAGCGATATGTCTAAGAGGAAAACTGAATGATCGACTAAAGGATGATCCATGTTCCTAGGGATTAATGGTTGCATGGCTCTGACATACAAAAGCATTAGACTGAACATCACACGGTGTGAAGTTGCATTAAAATGCTCTTTCTTATGTGCATATGTGCATGTTCACCGTGTGTGTGCATGTGTACTATGCGTGTTTTGCAGATATACTAAACAGATACATGTTCTAGTGGGTGATGGGAATGGCACTGTTTGGATTGTGCTCCAGTACTGGGGATCCCAGAAGCACACGTGTGTTATCTAATACAACAATGTGGTTGTGATAGCAGCATGACAGATTTCCTTAAGTCCCATTTTTTTCTTAAAATTAGTTAAGAATAAGCAGAAAAGCATATTAAACAGTGTTTGTAGGAACACAGTCAACATATTCTCAAATACTTCCTACAAACACTGTTTAATATGCTTTTCTGCTTATTCTTAACTAAGTGGCATGCGTTTTCAAGTGAATTTTGACCTAAGAAGTTAAAAACTTAAGCTCAAGTTCTTTGGCTTCCATAATTTTATAATAATGGTAACAATGCTATGCATAGTGACACAGAATGTTAAGTACAGTATCTGGGGGTATCTATCTAGAAACTATGACAGCTTTGTACACACACCCCCAAATCCCTGCTGTGGACACCTGGTATACAGATCATATGCTTTGTTCAGGGATTTGGGCATTGCATGTCTCCCCTAACCTACAAGCTATCCTGGTCTTCTAGAGAGATCACTTCTCTGTCCACTTCATCCTTTCCCCACAGCTTTACAAAAAGCCTGGGCTATTATGTCACACAATTCAGAAGCAGGACGATTTTAGTATAGTCCATGTATCTCAAGAGTGACCCATGGAGGTATTCACACTTAGCCTGCTGGCAATAGGCTCTATCCAAAAACTAGGGAAAAGTATACATTGAAGGAAATAGCAGCTGAGAAGTCCAACTGAGAACGTAAATGCTCATTTCCTTTTCAGTTCAGTGTGGCATGTTGTTGTTAACCATCAGCCTCTGTTGAAGGCTGATTTACCCTCCATGTGTGAGTACAAGCAATAAGTAAAAGAGGTACAACCTGTACTACTTATTCTCCTCAACTCCTGCCCTTGAATTTTTAAATATTTATTTGCTTGCAAGTAGGGAGGGGATGAGAGTAGAGAGAGAGATAGAGATAGAGAGGGAGAGAGAGAGAGAGAAAGGGCATGTAAAGAAACATGCTTTGCCTTTTGATTGAGCCAAGGCAGTGTTCTCTCACTGTCAATAGAACCCTGCATAAACCCCATAAAATCACCTTCAAAAATTCAATATATGCTAATATGTTCTGTTTCTGATAACAGCCCAATTCTCACTCATTATTTCTGAGTCTTATAAAGTATTTTTATACTATGGTTTATTTTTTCAAAATGTGCAATCAACAGAAAGACAGACCCTATAGCCTTGGAATAAATCTATAAATTTGACTAATAATACAATCATATTGTGTGATAGAAGGCACAAGGAAGATTTTTTTTTATCTTAGCTTATTGGATAATGATGTTATCAACAGAGTATTAGTTCTTTCAGATGGAAGCAGCCTATTTGTATCTACACAGTTGAGGTCGAGGATCCTGCCTTATCCACCTTGGTGTCTAGCATATAACATGTTTGAAGTATGTTTGCTGAAGTTTAAAATCCTTTTCTTTCTTTCTTTCTTTCTTTCTTTCTTTCTTTCTTTCTTTCTTTCTTTTTGATTGATCTTAGCTCCATTATATTTTTAAAAAATATTTTATTTATTTATTTATTTGAAAGAATAACAAAGAGAGCAGAAAGAGAGAGAGACAGAGAGAGAGAGGGACAGAGAATAGGTGTGCCTGGGCCTTTAGTCAATGCAAACAAACTGCAGATGTATGTGCCACCTTGTGAATCCAGATTATGTGGGTACCGGGCAATCAAACCTGAGTTCTTAGGCTTTGCAGGCAAGTGTTCTAAACATTGAACCATCTCCCCAGCCCCATCCATTATATCTTTTAGGTACAGCCAAGAAATGAACACAAAATATTTCTGTCTAGATATTACTTGTTTTTAGAAACATGAAAATTGTTTTTATACAGATAAGGCATGCCACTGCTCATGATTATACAACTGACAAGACTAGACAAACAGACTGTCTGATTCCTGGTTAAGCCATCTGTCCTTCTGAACCTCTGTTTGCATTTATAAAATAGTAATCACAATATGCAGTTTCCAAAGTTGAGGTAAAAATTTAATTTTCTCAATGCTAAGTGCTTGGTATTAAATAGATGATGGGTAGGGTCTTAATCTTACTGTAGGTTAGAGGGAATAACAAGCTCAGTTGATAGTGAAAAAGCCAGCCAGCTTCTAGCACTTTTTCATACAATAGAAGAAATGAAACAGCCAAGAAAGTAAATGTGAGTGATCTTATTATACTGAGAGAGTAAATTGAATGAACTATGCAAAATACCATGCAGACATGGTTGAGTAACCTGGAAGGAGCATACAGCACTGAATGTAAAGGACAGGAATTGTACCACAGTCAATTTAATTTAAATTTTATATATTTATTTGCAAGCAATAAGGAGCTGAGGATGGGGACTGACTTGAACATCTGAATTTCTCAGAGAGGGCACTTCATGCCACAGTGGACACCCAGTAGACATGACTGAATGCAATGAACTATCTGTGCCTTGTCTTATAGCCTTTCACAATGCTATCTCCACACCTTTCTTGTGTGTGTGTGTGTGTGTGTGTGTGTGTGTGTGTGTGTGTGTATTACCTCAGAGAATGCTCACATAGCCCCTTGAGCCCACTTCTTGCCTCTCACTAGGGGCTATTTTCCAACAAGTTCATTGACCCAGCATATGGCAAGCAGCTTTGGGTGGCCCCAAGTTTAATTTCATACAGGGACTTTAGAAATGTTATTGAACTCCTGTACTAGATATATGTGTTTTGTTGGTCAGAGCCTTTGAAAATACCCTAACTGGGTCATTATTTTACTCTTAGCTATATTAAGATATCTTCCCTGCCAGGAAGTGGGGGGTTGGCCAACACAAAGTCTAGGAACAATGGGGATGTGGAGTTGGGCACAGATGCCTGGAAGAAGTCTGCTAATTCTGTGGAAATAGATAAAGAAATGAGTTTCTGTGCTCCTTCTCCCCGCATCATACTTAGTCAATAATATGGGATTCCTTTTTGATCAAAAAGACTTATTCCTAATTGCTGTCTAAATTGGTAAAAATTGACAAGGGAGTGTAAATCCTTTGCTAACAGCAATGTTCAAACAGATACCTTGGGAACGGGATCCATAAATGAGATAAAGGCTATTTCTAGATTCACCAGCCAACGATTTTGTCCCCATAAGCCTAAGTATGGTCCTTCAGTGTTTCTATAAAAGAATTGACCTAAAAATCTTTATTTAGGATGCTATGAGAAGTTGACCCCAAGAGAAAATCTCCAGAGAATTAGAAGACTATTACTCACAAATTTAAAAAAAGCCTTGTCAGGACTGGAACGCAGGAGAAGAATGAACGCCTTCTACTGGGTCCAAGCCAGAGCTGGCTCATCTTAATGCTGAAGTGGGTGGTGCTAATTCTCAGAGATGCCCTTTTAATTTGGTGTGGCTGGAGTGGGAAGTGTTGTAAAAGGACGACTTTTGGAGTGTCTTGCTCTGTCCTCTATTTAGAAAAATGATATTAATTTTTTTGCATATATATGTGTGTGTATGTGTGTGAGATATATATATATGTATATGTGTGTGTGTGTGTGTGTTTGTGTGTGTATGCATGCATGTGGCAGCTAGAGGTTGCTGAGGGTGTCTTCTTCTGTTGCTCTCCATCTTGTTTATTGAGACAGGGTCTGTTACCTGAACTCAGATTTTGCCAATCCAGCTAATCCAGCTAAACCAGCTTGCCCCAAGGAATCCTGATTTTACGTCATCAGCACTGGAATGATATATCGAAGGGCTGCTACGCTATGCATTCTGTGTGAACGTCAGGGACCCAAACTGTAGTCTTCACACTTTAATGGCAAGTGCTTACCAACTGAGCCATGTCTTTAGCCCCAACACTTAACCAGTTTGGCATGAGTTAGTTTCTTATATTTAGGGTTGGGAATTGATTTTCAGAGACAGTATCAAGAAATGAATATCCCAGGGGATAGCAAGATGTCTCAGCACTTAAAGCACTTGCTTGAAAAGCCTAATGACCAAGTTCAAGTCACCAGTACCCATGTAAAGCCAGATGCACAAAATGGCACATTCATCTGAGTTCATTTGCAGTGTCTAGAAGCCCTGGTGTGCCCATTCTCTCTCTTATGCTCATTGGAAATAAATAAAATCATCTTTAAAAAAGGAAATGAGGGGCTGGAGAGATGGCTTAGTGGTTAAGGCATTTGACTGTGAAGCCAAAGGGCCCAGGTTCGATTCCCCAGGACCCATGTAAGCAAGATGCACAAGGGGCACATGTATCTGGAGTTTTTTTTTGCAGTGGCTTAGAGGCCCTGGTGTGCCCATTCTCTCTCTGTCTCCCTTCTATCTCTTGCTCTATCTCCGCTTGCAAATAAATAAATAAAATAAAATAAAATAAAATAAAAGAGGAAATGAGTAGCCCAAATCTCCCA
Organism: Orientallactaga sibirica; assembly: GCA_036365145.1. Lineage (NCBI taxonomy): Eukaryota > Metazoa > Chordata > Mammalia > Rodentia > Dipodidae > Orientallactaga > Orientallactaga sibirica. The sequence continues at coordinate 7,608,922 of JAEOAD010000019.1, read as the reverse complement.
GGAAGCTGAAGCATTTTAAAGAATATGTTATTATTTTTTATTAGGAATGATAACTGAGTATGAGATTGACTAACCATTCATGGCTCACTATAGGACTTTTGCAAAAGGACAGTGTATAAAGACCCTGTATTAGTTTTCTACTGGTTGATAACGGACCACAAATTCAGTGGCTTATAGCAACACACAGGTTGTCTTACACAGGTAATCTTACAGTTTCTAAGGGTTGAGTCTGGACATGGCTCACTGGGATCCTGCCTCATGATCTCACAGACTGAAGTGAAGTGGTTGCCTGGAACTGCATTTTCCTCTGGAATTCAGTCCTCTTCTCAGCTTCAGTGATTCTTGGCAGAATTCAGTTCCTTGAGGACTGTGGTGGTTTGAATCATATGCCCCCCCCCCAAAAATAAACTCACATATTTTGAATTATTGCTTCTCAGATTAGTGCAGTTTGGAGAGTTGAGCCTTGCTGGAGGAGATGTGTTGTTGGGGGTGGACTTAGGGGTGTTATCCTCAGCTCCTCCTTGTCAGAGTTTGACTCAATGGAAGAGCGCTTTTGCCTCCAGGTTCTTCAGTCCCGAACCCCCCCAGGCTATCATTTTGACTCTGACTGTCACACCACAGTCTTAATTGGCTTGCTGTCTCTTTGATCTTTACTTCTCCTCTCAGTCTTTAAATGAATCCAAACTGACTCATCATCCCAACTCCTTGTGCTTAGCTTAGGGGTGCAGGGAACTCAGGTGTTTGGAGGTGTCTAGCCTGTCTCTTTCCTGTACAGTACTCCCCCACCCCAATGTCAAGCAAGCTTTATTTTGCTTGCAGGGATCAACTTATGCAGTACTTCACAATCCTTTTAGTTTACTTGTTAACTTACATAGACTTGATGATAGATTTGTCTTCTATAGAGGTTTATCTTCTGAGTTTCAAAACAGTCAGTTCTTCAGAATTAGAATTTTTTTTCCTCACAGCTTTGACCTTTGCTGTGAGTTCCAAGAGCTAAAGAAATCCAAGAACTTGTCTATGTCACTGAATACACAGAACTATCTAGCCATGCCTCAAGGTTGTAAGAAGTGAGGCTGGGAAGGGTCGGGTGGCAGCACGGCAGGTGAACGGGGGGGTGGGTGGTGGTAGCTAGTCTAATGTATCAAATTTTTATCCTTCAATGTATCTGTGTAAGATATAAAGCTCAAGCACCTATTAAAATTTGAAAAAGCTATCGCTTCACTCTTCTTCTTAGGAATTTGCAAAGGGACTAGGAACCTTTAGCCTAGAAAACATGAGTCCCTTATGTTTCTTATGTCTATGGAGCAGATGTTGGGCAGTAGAGCCATCAAAAGGAAAGAAGGAGGAGGGACTAGGGAAATGGCTCAGTCTGTAAGGGCCTGAGTTTGGATCCCCAGCACTCATGTAAAAAGCTTGGCATGGCAGTGCACTCCTGTCATTCTAGTACTGCGGAAGCAGAGACAGGAGGATCCCTTGGGTTTGCTGGTTAGTGTATGCAGCCTAAAAAGTCAGTTCTAGGTCCTGTGAGAGACCCTATCCCAAAAAATGAGGTGGAGAGCCATTGAGAAAGACATCAGATGTCGACCTTTGACCTCGACACACAAATACATGCATGCACACTTTTACACACATGCATTTGCGTATATACACACATGCATGCATACCACACATACACACCAAAGACAAAGGAAGGGAAATCTTATGTATTAAGAACCTATTTGGTGCCAGTACTTTCAGGAACTTCGGTTGTTATTCGATTTATTCTTGTGGTGGTTTGAATCAAATAAACTCATGCGCTCGCAATGCTCAGTCCCCAGGTGGCGACAATGTGAGAGGCAAAGCCTGGCTGGAGGAGGTGTGTTTCTGGAGGTGGGCTTTGGGGTATGATAGCCAGTTCCCCCTGCCAAAACTCAGCTCACTCTCTGGTTGCTATTTCCTGCCTGCTGTGCAACAGTGATGTCCAGCCTCTGCTCATGCCATGCTTTCCCCTGACATCATGAAGCTTCCCCTCAAGTCTGTCAGCCAAAATAAACCCTTTGCTCCCATCAGCTGCTTTAGGTTTGGTATTTTTGTCACAGCAATAAGAAGGTAACTGCAAAAGTTCTTCAAACAATCATATAAATGTAAACAATGTAAACATTTCTTTCTTCTTCTTCTTTTTTTTTTTTTTTTTTTTTTTGAGGTAGGACTTGCTCTAGTCCAGTCTGACCTGAAATTCACTATGTAGCTTCAGGCTGGCCTTGAACTCACAGTGATCCACTTACCTCTGTCTCCTGAGTGCTGGGGTTTACATGTGCCACCAAACCTGGCAGAGAAAGAAAGAGAATGGGCTCACCAGGGCCTCTACACACGTCAAACAAACTCCAGATGCATGTGCCACTTTGTGCATCTAGCTTTATGTGGGTACTGGGGCATTGAACTCAGGTTGTTTGGCTTTGCAGGCAAATGCCTTAACTGCTGAGCAATCTCTCCAGGCCCCATTTCTTTCTTTTTATATGTGTGTGTTAGCATATGTGATGTGGTGTGTGCATGGTGTTTGTGCATGTGTGTGCAGATGCACGTGCTCTGTGTGGACACATATAGAGGTGAGAGAAATATGTGCCAGGTGTCCTCCTCCATTGCTAATCCATGTGTTTCACTGAGACTGAGTCTCTCCCTGAACCCAGCGCTGCTGATTTTGGTCAAAATGGCTGATCAGCAAGCCCCAGTGATTCTCTGATCTTCACTCCCCTCAGGAATGGGGATACAGGCGTGGGTGGCCATGCCCAGCTATTTATAAGGGTGCTAGAGAATTGAGCTCAAGGTGAATAAGACACTCATGGGCTGTCATGCTTGAGTGACACATACTCTTACCCACTGAGCTGTCTTTCTAGACCAAGGTAAATTTGTTAACCTTATTTCTACAACAAAGAACCAAGCTTAGAACAGTTAAGAAGGGAGGGTTTATTTTGGCTCATTGTTTAAAGGAACAGTCCATCGTGGCTGGAATGGCATGGTGGTGGGATCAGCTCTTGTCAGAAGCGGAGGGAGCGTGAGGTGGTTTGTTCACATCTTAGTGGATCAGGAAGCAGGGAGTGGTGCATGCTATTGCTCAGCTCTCCTTTTCCTGTTTTATTCCATCCACAAGTACGGTGTCCTTGGGATGGTGCCACACACATTCAAGGTTGGTCATTCTGAAATGCCCTCACAGACACATCTAGAGGTGTGCCTTCAACTCCTAGGTGGTTCTAAAGCCAATCAAGTTGACAATGCAGATTAACCATCACAGAATATGCTAGATGTCCTCACTTTGTTTTTACAGTCCTATATGTAGCCTTGGCTGGCCTGGAGCTATGTTGAATAGACAGCTGGCCTCCAACTTACAGTGATCTTATTGCTTCAGCCTCCCAAGAGATGGTATTACAAGGATGTGCTTCCACATCCAGCTTTAGATGGATTGACTTAATGCATGGACTTTATCAGGGATCTTGGGAAACTGTGTCAAAGTTGTTCAGTCTTTTTTCTCCCAGGAAGCAACACCCACAATTGGGAAATATCTAACATATTTAGAAACTTGACGAGTGATCAAAAATCTAATTACAAAATGAGTACAGTTCAAGGGTTGATTTTTAACCAATTTACCTTTTGCATGGGTAATGCTGTATAATTAATAGTATGGATTGATTTATTTAGAAATAGTATGTTAGGGCATCAAATACGCATGCAATAAAATTCATTCTCCAAAATAATTGTCACATCAAATCTTTAATAGCAGAGATAATGTTGCCCTCAAGCTCTGATCCATGAAGTTAATGGTAATTTGGAAGGGGATTGAGGCAGGAAATTAAAATTTCCCAATTTGCATGATCATAGTCTCTTCTAGATTAATGCCACTTGGGATTAACAAATTCTCCTTCGGATGACTTCTTTGGGTTTAGGGTTTGTGCAATTCTATTCATATGATGGCATTTTATTTCAAGGGGATTTTATGTTTCTTTGGGTCATAACAGCAAGGTCCTCTTGCCCGTGTGTCTATACCACTCATGGGATAACAAACCTGTTTTCCAAATTATCAAATAAAGATATAATATGGGTTGGATATGTTCCCTAAAATTCTTGTGTTGGAAACTCAATCTCCAGTGTAAGTGTTGGGGAGGGTTTAATAAAAGAGGACTGGATGATGATGGTACCAGCTCTCATGAGTAGATGGACATAGTTAATCCTAGAGTGGGAAGGTAGTTGAAAGAGGAGGTTGTTAGAAAGGGGAGGCAGCCTGTCAACCTTCTGTCTTGCCTTTCCACCATGTTATGAGGTAGCAGAAAAGTCCTCTGCAGATTCCAGTGCCATTTCCCTTAGACTCAGCAGCCTTCAGACCACAACCTTAATAAGTCTTTGTGAATTTACCTAGTCTGTGGTATTTTGTTACTGAAGCATGAAATTGACTAAAACATGACAATAATATTGATCCAATGAAGCTAATATCCTGTCTCACATGAACTTTGTAAGTACTAATAAACTGTCATAACTCTTGATAGTGTAGATTATAGTCACTTATTATTTGTAAGTTCAAAAATGATAAGAACAAAATGATTCTCAGTTATAATTTAATGATATTGGCTATGGCATTAAGGCTACTTTTATATCTATTCAGGATCACTCACCTCATTATTTTAGACATATTATTCAATGTAAATTTTTGTTTGTTGTCCTAAACACCTTTAGAAAGACATGAAAAATGTTTACATATCTTGTGACCTATAAGAAAATGTCAAGTCACTGCTCATAGCAGTATTTTGCTTACATTTGGAATTACATTGGGCACTTAATTGTGAAATACAATGGAATAAATGGGATCTTTCCCTCTCTATTTTTATTTTATTTTATTTTTGGAGAGAGACAGAGAGAGATAGAGAGACGGATAGAGAGGGAGAGGGAGACAGATAGAGAATGGGCGCACCAGCAGATTCTCAGCTGCTGTGAATGAACTCCAGATGCGTGCGCCCCCTTGTGGGCAAGTGCAGCATTGCTTCCTTGCATCACTTTGCATCTGGCTAAATGTGGGACCTGGAGATTGGAACCAGGTTCTAGGCTTAGCAGGCAGGCACCTTAACTGCTAAGCCATCTCTCCAGCCCTCCCTCTCTATTTTAAAAAAATTTTTATTTATTCATTTATTTATTTATTTCAGACAGAGAGAGAGAGAGAAAGAGAAAGAGGAAGATAGAGAGAGAGCAAAGACAAGTGCACCAGGGCCTCTAGCCACTGCAAAGGAACTCCAGACGCACACACCACCACCACACACCTGGGGAATGAAGCCTTGGTCCTTTGGCTTCTCAGGCAAGTGCCTTAACCACTAAGCAATATCACCAGCCCCCATCTCTGTTTTTTGGTGATGCCAGGGTATTTATGAATGTTAGGAAAAGACTCTACCACTGAACACTGAGGTATCCTCAGTCTTCAATCTCTGTATGCATTTATGGGTACCAAAATAATAAGAATTTCCACTTGTAAATTATCTCATCTAGTGATAAGTGGTGGGGGAGACATCAACTCATAGAATACAGAAGAAATTTTGGAATTATAGAAGAAAATTTATAAAATGCTACCTAATTTCCTTAGTTATTAGAGCTAGTAATTTGCTCAAAAGGTATTTTTCAATGACGATAAAATGTTCCTCTTGTAGAACTTTTTTCCTTTACTTTATATTTGGGTGTATAATGTTCACCACTCACCTTGTCATCAATTGTTAAATATTTGAAGTGTGCAAAAATTTATTTTGAAATCATGAATATAAACAATGCCTTTTGTAAATTAGAAAACAAATTGCACATGTCTTTTTGAGAAAATAAGGTAAATTTAGCAGGTCTGAGACTACCTTTAGAAAAGTTTGCTTGCAAAGTGGGTGGGGTGGGTGGTTTGACCACGGGGACTGTTCCCACCATGCCCCTCTGATGAGTCTGGTTCTCTGTGCATAGGCTTAGACAGTACAGCTTAAGCTGAACTTGCTTTCCTCCTCTGCCTTTTTATGCTAAACAGGAGTGCCTCCATGATGAAACCCCATACAAAATCTCTAGTACTGAGTGGGCTTCTGGGTCAGAAGCACTTCTGATGTGGCTGTGCATTTCATCTGTGGTGAAGAGCACACCTCAGTGATGTTTCCTGGGAGGAGTATGCCAGAGGAGGCCTGTGCAGGGACTCCTCCACGTTCAGCTCTCCTCACCACATCACTGTTACACAGCTTAGCTGCAAACACAACACGCTGAATCCCCCGTGTTCTTGTAGTGAGCCTTCAACCCTGCCCTGGTCTTGAAGACCCCAACACTTTCTTTGTGGAATTTTACCACTCTTTTCAAAAAGGTTTTTTTTTTGTTTTGTTTTGTTTTCAAGGTAGGGTCTTGCTCTGGCCCAGGCTGACCTGGAACTCAGGCTGTAGATCTAGGCTGGCGTTCTGAGTACTGGGCATGCTCACCACGTAGGGCTAGTTTTACCACTCTTGAGAAACAGCACCCTTGATGTAAAAATAGAAAAATGAAAATATGCCCTTACTGTGGAATGAAATGTTTTTCCATCACTAAGATTGAGTTTTATGTCACCCCTCTGATTAGCAAATAGGTCAAAATTTCTTTCTCTATGAAAATTTAGGATGTCAGAGATATGTGGCTTCAATATAAATACTGAATTAAAAAAGTGAACATGCAAAATTTTGAGAGAAGTTCTGTCATTTGAATGGTATAAAATTGAATCCAAATAAGGTTAAGATTGGCCTTTATGACTATTGGGCCCAGAGGGAGGAAAACTGCAGCAGAGCTGGTAAATGGGTAACAGCTGGCAAGCCTCTGTTGCCAGCTCTTATTTTAGATTACTCATAGGCCTGGCTCCGGGAGATGCAACTCAGAATCTCAAAGAACGTTCAGAGGGGATTTCTGAAACTTCATTTCTTTTCCATTTTCTTGAGCTCATTAAGTTAGTAAATGCGATGGGAAGTGTGACTTAAAAAGACCTGGGCTAGGAATGATGATCTATAACAAAGTCGGAAAAGCAGGCAGCTGTAACTCCTGGAGTAATGAGCTTTAAGCTAATGCCTTAACATTGCCAGTTAAACTGTTGTGAAAACTTGTCATTGACTAATTGAATGCTGGCTTATTTGGAAGGAGAATCTGAAAGCCAATTAAATAAATCCAATCTGATTGTAATCCCTGAGCTGTTTTAAAGTTCCTATTTATAAGTATATTGGGGCTTGGGATACATTTTTTAAATCTAGGATTTTAAATCCTAGGATTTTATTATTATTTTGCTGAAGAAAAAAATGCATTGTAGATTTTGCTTTAATAAAAACAGGACTTAACAATAAAAGTTCAGCTTGTGTGATGCAAAGGGCTACTTTTAGTCACCAATGGCTTGCTCTCCCAGACCTAATGCTGCCTGCCTCTATTCCAACCTATGCTGATGTGCATTATTACAGTATCAAAGAACAGGAATGATAAGACTCTACTAATATATCCTGACTCGAGTGTCAATGAGAAAGTCATTGCCATGTATAATACAAATCACTTATACATTATCTTTTTTTTTAGAGCTTTGGAGTATTATGTAGCACTATAAGAATTCACTTTATCACCCTTGGTAGACAATTAACTCAACCAATATAAATGTGTTGACTGACTATTATGGGAAGAAAAGGCATTGTGATTCTTTCATATTGCCTAGAGAAGGTACAATTATTTCTATTTCTGTTCAATGAACACAGCAATAAAACACTACTTTTTTTCTGAAAAACTATAATAGCTACATATTCCTTTCTACTCATACTACTTTTCTCTATAGAATGTTTTAAGCTCACATAAGCAATAAAGACATTTAATAGGATGGCAAAATGACAGTGAGAATAATATATATATATGTGTCTAAAATATTTTGTTTCCATGTTAGTTATAATTATAAAATAAAAATGAGCTCACTATTTTGCTTTTCACAAATTGAAATGTCTGTTTTCTTTCCTCTTCTTTCAGATAATTCAATGTTTAATTATAAAATCACAAGACTGATTTTTCAGGTACTCAAGATAAAATTAGTATCTGAATGATATATATATATATATATATATATATATATATATATATATATATATGACATTATAACTATACACATATTGTACAATTACTCACACAGAGACTATGGATCACTATGGTAACTACTCTTTTCCTTTCTTCTATTATCTCACCCTTTCCAGAAGTCTCACAAGACATAGTTAGTCTGAACATTTATGATTAGTCATTTCCTCACCCAATGCAGAAAATTCTACACATATTTACCTACCAATAAAAATATTTTCCTCAGGCTGGGAGTGGTGGCACATGCCTTTAGTCCCAGCACTTGGGAGGCAGAGGTAGTAGGATCACCAAAGGTTTGAGGCCAACCTGAGACTACATAGTGAATTCCAGGTCAGCTTGGACTAGAGCGAGACTTTACTTTAAAAAAACAAAAACAGGGCTGGAGAGATGGCTTAGCGGTTAAGGCGCCTGCCTGCTAAGCCTAAGAACCCGGTTCCAATCTCCAGGTCCTATGTTTAGCCAGATGCAAAGTGACGCAAGGGTGCAATGCTGCACTTGCCCACAAGGGGGCGAGCACATCTGGATTTCGTTCGCAGCAGCTGAGACTGCTGGCGCGCCCATTCTCTGTCTCCTCCTCCCTCTCTGTCTCTCTCTGTGTCTTTTTCCAAAAATAAATACAATAATTTAAAAAAATAAAAAAAAACAAAAACAAAATTTACTCATATTTTCATGCTGCGTTGGTTAATTTGTTTGTGTGTGTCAACTCAACTGGACTAAAGGGTGCCCAAGTCATTGGTCAAACGTCATTTCTGGGTATGGGTATGAGGGCATATTGGTAGAGTGAGTGACAATGATCACTCACACAAGTGCATTGAAAGTCTGCAAGGAACAAAATGCAGAGCAGGAAAGGAAATTTGCCCTTCTCTTTTGCCTCACTGCTTGTGCTGGAACATTGATCTCATCCTCTCCATGTCTCAGGCAGAGATTTGCTGTAGCTTCTTCTGACTCTCTGGGGTTTGCACTTGAACTGAGACCTTACCAGCTCTCTTGCGTCTCCAGCTTGCAGACAGCAGCAGACTGTGAACTCTTGAGTCTCCATGCTGACATGAATATAAAAGTACATCTCCACTCCATACCCTGCCTTTATCTCTCCCACTGATTCATTGTCCCAGGAGATCTCTGATGAACTCACATGCCTTCCTGCATTAACATTCTTTCCTTCTTCCCTAAACATTTCTTTCAAACTGTATTCCCTATTTCCCACCTAGGTCTGATGCTGTGTTCCTTCTCATGGCTAATAGAGAAGTTTTATGGATAACTTTGATTGAAGAGCTGATCTTCCTTTTGTTATAATAGTGTTTTCAATATCACCACTTCCTTAATTGCTTGGCTGCTTTGAATAGAAGCACCATGATATAGGAAGTGTGTCCTCTAACCTAACTTGTGAGTACATTGAAATTTTCCACTAATTCTCTTCTTTCTGTTCACTCAGAGTATGAATGTTCTTCATACCTCATGGATTTCTTCCTTACCTAGTATCTCTCTCATCAAGAAATTTGGCCTCCTCTTAACTAGCCAGATATGCAAAGCCCTGTTCCTAAAGGTCGCTTCCTGAGATTCTGTGTGTACATGAATTATGATACCCACTAGAGTTACCCAGCAAGCATCACGAGGAGAGACTGCAGTGGACTCTCGGTTAATGATCCTACCCAAACTAATTTTGAGGTATGGCAGGTGTGGGATTCAGAGTGGTGGGCAAGAGAGATTCCCTGCAAGTTTCCATCCCACCATGACTGATCTTAAAAGCCAGCACCACACGTGGCATCATTTAATTGGACTTTAAGAGAGCCTAACCTCTTTAATCTCAAAGAATGTTAAGTAAAGAAAGATTTCAAGGTGATTCAGAAATTGATATCATTACTAGAACTGAAAACTGAAGAGATGGAACAGACTGTCATTATTCTGGGCCCTGAGAACTCCGGTGGACTATAGAATATAAAGGAGGAAGCGTATAGAGTTCTGCAGTAAAAGATGGAAGACAACACTATTAGAAAATGAAGCTAAATACACTGAGACTGTTCCTACCAGTCAGCACCCTCTGATAATCAGGGGGACATATTTTTATTGAAAATGCTGTTACCTTTGTAAGATATATGTTAAAATATCCTAGGTTACAAAAAGAAGTGTGTTCTTATGGAATTTTATTTTGGTGGTATTATCATTATGAACATGATATTAAGGAGCAAAGTGATTTGGGTGTCTATTCAGAAACTGAGTTATTAAAAAACCCAGAAAGGTTATCTGTAAAATATGGATGAAGATAGAATGGTTAAAAACAGTCCCTGAAACAGGCAAGGTGGCACATGCCTGTAATTTCAACACTAGGGAGACGGAGGCAAAGAAATAAATAGTTCAAGGTCAGAACTGGCTACATAGTGAGTACAAAGCCAACCTGGGGTTCATGACACCCTGTCTCAAATGAGCAAAAACATAACTAATGAAGAACACAAACACAATTCCTTTTAGAGCCATGACTGGGTTACATTTGCACAAACATATGCTTTTGTACACTCACATTTCTAGTTTCTATATTTGATGCTTTGACATCTTGAGACCTCAGTGACATGAGAGGGACTGCCTGCCTCTAGGGCTATGTATGTAACTCCTGGGCAGTAATGACTCACTTATGAGCTAGAATAATCTTCACATACAAACCAAACCAACCCAGAGCTCACTCAACCACCTGCTTTATCAAGCTCTCACTGAGCCCTGTATACCCATGAGGCAACCAGAGTGAGGCATCAGACCATTAAGGAAACATAGGCCAAGCCCACTGCAATGATTCAAATAGCCAATCCTAAGCCTGACAGCCCTTGTGCTTCATTATGGCTCTGCATGTCTTCTCTTGGGAACTGTTAATAACACAGTATCTTTCCAGTGACAGCCATTTTTGACCTGTTGTCCTAACCCACTTGGAATAATAATATTTACACCTCAAGAGACAGATTTCCCATGAAAAAGTCATGTTAACTGTAAGTACTGAAAGCAGGAACAATTAATGGGCCATAATGTGATCTGTTAATAGATACTTTTACCTTAAGAATTAATTGAAGTGTTATAAATGATTTCAAGGAAAATGACCCCTTGTGCACCCAAGGTTTTCTCCTCTCTTTTCCTTCCCCCCTTCCTCTCCCCTTCCACCTCCTTCTCTTCTTTCCTCTCCTCTCTTCTCCTCTTCTCTCTTCTTCTCTCCTCTCTTCTCCCCTTCCTTTCCTCTCTGTTCTACTCTCTTTTAACAGTGTGTCATGCAGCCAAGACTGGCAAAGATGGTCTTCAACTTCTGATCCTCCTACCTTCTCAACCTGAGTTCTGGGGTTATAGGCATAATTCAACAGTCCCAGGTGACTCCGTGTGGGGATGCAGCCCAGGGCTTTGTACATGCTAAGCAAGCACTCTGCTGACTGAGCTACATCCCCCAGCTCCTCGCAACTAGCAAGTTTTTCAATAATTTGATTTTTTGGTCAGTTTTTATCCCTCCAACTGCTATATGCCATTATCAAAATAACAAAAGCAGTTTGTTTTATTTTTTATAGGAAGAAAAGACTTTGATAATAGTCCCTGACTTGAATTATGAACATCTTTATATTAATCTTAAACAAAATAGAATATTTTATTCCAAATCCAGTTTATTGTTCTACATCCATCACAAGGAGCAGGCTCTGAAGCATCAAATGGGTTTCACTGTACAAGGCTGCACTTGTTTACAATTCTAAAACCCAATAACTACAAAAGCCAAATAATTTTCATATGTTTTTGACAAACTCATTTGATGACAAAACCTAATCTGAACTGATGAGATCATTTATGGCTTTAGTTGTGCTTAAAATGACCATACATATCTATGCTATAAAAGTATGAATACATTTTATTTGAGGGTGCTGACCTGGGCCATGGAAAGAATATGAAATAATGGAAAGTTTACAGGTTGTCACATTGTGAATTTCATTTTAAATTTAAATTTTAAAATATAGCTATCCTTGCATTTTAAACTTTTTATTTTTTATTATTTTTATTATTTTTTGGAGAGAGACATACAGAGAGAGAGAGAGAGAGAGAGAGATTGAGAGAGAGAGAGGAAGACAGAGATGGATGCACCAGCACTGTCTCAGCTGCTGCGAACGAAATCCAAATGTGCACGCCCCCTTGTGGTCAAGTGCAGCATTGCACCTTTGCGTCACTGCATCTGGCTAAACGTGGGACCTGGAGATTGGAACCGCTGGAGATTGGAACCAGTGTTCTTAGGTTTAGGAAGCAGGCGCCTTAACCCCTAAGCCATCTCTCCAGCCCTATCCTTGCATTTTAGAGTATAGGATTGTGGACTCAGTTCAGTGTGTGTGTGTGTGTGTGTGTGTGTGTGTGTGTTTTGCTTATTTATTTTGGTTTTAGGGAAGAAGAATGGTTTTCTATTTATTTAATATATAATTTTGTTTGCTATTGTCACTCCTGTATTTAATTTTTCCTTAACTAATGTGAAGAAATCCAATAAAATATCTGCACTAACTGTACAGACAGTTCTTGTTATTGAAAACTCACTTAAATGTAAAAAGGCTTCTAATTGGCACTAATATGACTTACAGAGGTACAAACCAGACAAAAAGAACTAAAATAACCCATAGTGTTTACTAAACGAAATATATTTTGCCTATAAGTAAAGACATGGCAACCATCCAATACATTACATATTATACATTCTGTGAGGGTTTGATTCAGGTGTCTCCTGTAAACTTAGGTTTCTGAATGTTAGGTTCTTAGCTGATGGAGATTTGGGAATTCACACCTCCTGGAGGCAGTGTATTTTTGGGGGTGGTCTTAAGGGTATTATGGACAGTTTCCCCTTGCCAGTGTTTGGCACACTCTCCTGTTGCTGTTGTCCAACTGATGTTGCTCAGGAGGTGATGTCCACCCTCTGCTCATGCTATCGTTTTCTCTGGCCATCATGGAGCTTCCCCTTGAGTCTGTAAGCTAAAGTAAACCTTTTGTTCCCACAAGCTGCTCTTGGTCAGGTGTTTTCTGCCAGCAATGTGAACCTGACTGCAACACATTCATACAGACATCATTTAATATGATATAATGAGGTCTGTTGTTCCTAGTGTTAGGGAACATAGTATTGTATAATACTTTATTACTGGCACAGCTACATATAGATAACTAATCTGTGTATAGTTAAAAATATGAATATGGCTAGGTGTGGTGGCGCATGCCTTTCATTCCAGCACTTGGGAAGCAGAGGTAGCAGGATCGCTGTGAGTTTGAGGCCACCCTGAGACTACATAGTGAATTTCAGGTGAGCCTGAGCTAGAGGGAGACTGTACCTCAAAAAAAAAAAAAAAAAAAAAAAAAAAAAAAAAAAAAAAAAAAAAAAAAAAAAAAGTATTGGATTTGTATTTATATTAGAATTCTGATATGCCTTTTGCCATTATTTGTGACTATATTAGGATTAAATGCTAATTTTATATTTTAAAATATTTTTACTTATTTGCAAGCAGAAAGAGAGAGAGAAAATGGGGGAGGGAAGAGGAGTAGAATGGGCACAGAAGTGCCTGTTGCCACTGCAAACCAAATCCGGATGAATGTGCCACTTTGTGCATGTGGCTTTAAGTGGGCACCAGGAGCTGAACCTGGGATGACAGGCTTTGCAAGGAAGATCTTTTAACCACTAGGCTATCTCCTTAGCCTAATGACTGTTATACTAACATTCTCTGGTATTACTGTAATTTTTTAATTGCATATCTTAATTAGCTTACAGAGTAGTACATTTCCATATGGTTTTTTCATAATCCTTAGTTTTGGTTGACCCCACAGACAGAGTTTCCTTTCTCCTATTTCTATCTCCAGGATAGTTCCTTATAATTCCCATGAAGAAGATACAAAGATCAGTAGGATTTTCTGCATGATAGTTGGGTCAGATGAAGAAACAGTGAAATAAATACCACTGACCCAGGGTGAGAGATGCCGAGTAAAGGGTAGGTCTTCAGTGTGTGTCTGGATCCTAGAGAAAGGAAATTAATCACCTGGGGAAACTTAGAGATGGTTGGAGGGAAGGGGGGATTTTTGAGAAGGAAAAGTGAGTTTACCAGTTTAAGGACAGGGAAAGATTACACAATCCTTGTTCTGCTCAACCCAAAACAAAAAGGAACTGTGTAAGAAATAATGAAGTAACTTGGCATACTGTTCCCATCTCTTCTCATTAGTATGGATTTGTAAGAGACCCTATTAGCTCCTCAACATCAATAGAAGGAAAAGCAGCCTGTCTTTTGACATGTCCCCACACTGAAGCAGAGCAGAATGCTCTTTGTAGACTTAATGAAATGCCAGTGCCGGCTGGCTTACCTTCAAGGGCCCAGATTCAATAAAACACGAAGTATCCTGTCCTGCAAGACACAGCTTGGAAAGGAAGATGATGGGACACTGAATACATTTTACTCATCCATAAAATCATTTTAGTAAGACAAAGAAGCACTTTGTCTCAGAAGCGTGTTCCTTATGCCTGACATGAAGTGGTATTTAAAACTCCACTTAGGATGGACAGTGCTGAAGTTCAACCTGGTATTTTCAAATGCTCATCTCCAGGAAGTGCCAACAGCAAATATGCAATCTGTTGGGTCTTTTACAAGGAAGGAAAATGACAATGGGATTTTAAGCAATAATTGCCAAAAGAAAATGTTACAGGCAAAAATAAATTCCTAGCCCTATTTCCATTCTGTGAAGATATTGTGGTGAATTTTAATGTTGTTACTAATGGGTCCTCTAATTTTACAGCTGAGCCCTTGTTCTCTTTCCTTCCCGGCTGACACAAATCAATGTGTCTCTGTATAATAAATCATTTGGAAAATACATAAAAGCAAAGAGCCAAAGAAGATACCATTTCATGACAGGTGACCTAATGTTTTTTACCTACCATGTGTAAAATGAAACATCATTCAATTTGATTGCCAAGCATTGTTGACTCTGATGGGAAAATGTTGAACCTTGCAACAAAGAGTTAATGTGGGAAGTTGAAAAGAAAAACTACTGGGCAAAAAATTTAGGGTCATGGCTTCTTGTTAGGATTCTGTAATTTCACAGTGCTCCACTAGTTCATTTGTGCTCACTAGTGGGAATCCGAACCCCTTCAAATGTAAAATCATGGTGGTTGAACTACACGGATTCTCAGATTTCCTTCACGTTTCACAATCGTGTGATATTTTCACATTTAAAATGTATGTCATTGTTTTTGGTTTTAGATAATTTTAAAGTGGATTATTCAGTGTGTTTCTGGATCATAGCTTCTGCCTCATAGGTTCATTTTTATGTAATTGTTAACAGTGCTAAATAAATTACACCATTTAATGCAGATGACAAACATGAGCATTCTAATTCATTACTGAGTTTTCTACAGAATGAATGCCTCCTTTTCTGCCAGACTCAATTGTTTTAGAATTACCAGAGTATTACACACTATATAGGAAAATAAACCAATGGGCTGGAGAGATTGCTCAGTCATGAAGTGCACTTCCTATGCAAGCATGAGGGTCTAAGGAGGCCCGAGACTGCTGGAGTTCAAGTCTCCAGATCTCACATAAAACAGCACATTTTTCAGATGATTGAAAATGTTTAAAAAAATTTTTTTATTTACTTTTTTATTTGCAATCAGTGAGAGATAGTGTGAAGAGAGACAGAGAGAACAGGTGTGCCAGAGCCTCCAGCCATTGCAAACAAACTGTGGATGCATGTGCCACTTTGTGAATATGGCTTTACATGGGTACTAGAGAATCAAACCTGGGTTCTTAGGCTTTAATGGCAAGCACCTTAATTGCTAAGCCATTTCTCTAGCATGATATCATTTTTTTTTTGTTTTTTTGTTTTTCGGTTTTTCGAGGTAGGGTCTCACTCTGGCCCAGGCTGACCTGGAATTCACTATGTAGTCTCAGGGTGGCCTTGAACTCACGGTGATACTCCTACCTCTGCTTCCCGAGTGCTGGGATTAAAGGCTTGCGCCACCACGCCCGGCTGATATCATTTTTAATGGGGCAATTATTTAAAAATATAGAATTCATCTAAATGTTTGCCATGTAACCCAAATTTCAGTATGGTATGGAGGGTACCTTCTGATGTGTCACCGTATTGGTCTTGGAAATGCCTTGGTAAGATGATGAGTAGCTGATTTTTGAGCTGAATTCCCCTCCTTTCTCTGCATACTTGATCATTTAGTATAGAAGCATCCTGAGTCATAGTAGTGGGCTAGAAGGAATCATTCCTTGTTTGTAAACAGTACAACACGAGAAATATGTGCAGATGGAAAAAGCGTGAGGGTTGAGTTTTTTTTTTTTTTTTTTGGTTTTGCGAGGTAGGGTCTCACTCTGGTCCAGGCTGACCTGGAATTAACTATGTAGTCTCAGGGTGGCCTCAAACTCTTGGCGATCCTCCTACCTCTGCCTCCCGAGTGCTGGGATTAAAGGCGTGCACCACCACGCCCGGCTAGAGGGTTGAGTTTTTATGATGTAATATCCTAAACAAAACCATAGGTAGACCTTTCTTTTTGTTTTTCCACCAAACTGCAGTCAGTCACTACTAAGTTTTCTAGAAAAGCCCATCTTGAAGACCTGTGAGTCTCTAATGCTGAGAGATGTACATTGCTATTTTATTAACTGTTTCTGAAATATTTTGCAAAGTCTAGCTTTTAGGATGTTATGCCTGCTGAATGTTACAAAAACAAAATTGAGTTTCAGTAAAAGTCAGCAACATTTACATTATTTTTCAGGCGTCAGTCATCTGACATGTTTAAGTTGTAAAAATGAAGTCCTCTATTTTGATGTGAAAATATCTAGTTCACAGAGTGTTGATAATCTCATAAATAATAAGAGAAATCAGAGCTATAATTATATTCTCAATGATGTATACATTGTAGTGAGTCTTCTCTTTTCACTTGAAATTATTTGGCTCATACTTTATTGATAATCTTATGCATAATGCAAAACTCCAGAACTGTGATAGTATATTCTGAATGGATGCAATATAGGAAAGTGGCTTAAGATTTTTTTCTTTCATTTTGCCTCTTTATTTACAAGTTTTCTTTAAATATCTCTATTTAAAAATCAATATCAACTTCTAACTCTACTATATAGCTTAAAATACAAATGGTAATAACTATTAAATAACAGTCAATAATAATCCCAAGAAAAAATATTTCTGGGCTGCAGAGATGGCTTAGCAGTTAAGGTGCTTGCCTGCAAAGCCAAATGACTCTGGTTCGTTTCCCCAGGACCGACATAAGCCAGAAGCACAAGGGGGTGCATGTGTCTGGAGTTTGTTTGCAGTGGCTGGAGGCCCTGGTGCCCATTCTCTCTCTCCCTCTCTCCCTCTCTCTCTCTCCATTTTTTTCTCTCTCTCTCAAGTAAGTAAATAAATAAAAAGAAAAATAAATATTTCCCAGAAGGCAGTTAGGCACCAGGTTGGCTTCAGCTTTAGTAATGACAATAAATATATGCATGCATGGTTTAGCAGGAGGACTCCCTAGATTTAATGACATTTAACTACTTAGGCCTCTATTGATTTAAGTTTTAAAAGATTCCTGTTTTATTTGTACACATCTACAAATAAATCTTCTAGGGTTATATAACCACAGTCAGACATAAAATGTCAATTATACTCAAAGGCGGGACTTGCTTGTCAGACATCCTCCCACCCTTCCCATGCTCTGGCAGGCATTGCTCCTTGATCCTAGCCAGAAGCAGCCTCAGACCTTTCTTCTCTAATCCATGTTAGGGAGCCTTGCTGAGCTAGTCAGGGATGGCAAAGGGAGAAAACCGTGCACTCTGCATGGAATGGCAAAGGTAGAATGAGACATCTAATCAACAACCAGCCTCTGAGTTCTTAAGTTCCTTTGGGTCTGTGGAAGGGGAGAAAGCATTTCCCTCGGTGAAGTAATTAGTTTTGGAAAGGGAAGTTAGCAACAATCCCAGTCCCAGGAATTCCCTTCCATATGAACCTTGGCCTTGCAGCTGAAGGGCTGGGCAACTTGAAGGAAGTCTGCTGCAGTGTTTCTGTGGCCAGGGAAGCACACCCTGACCCCGGGCGTGCTCTGTGTGGAGGTTGGGGCGGCCGGCTCAGAATAGAAATGAGCTGTGTGGCAGCAGAACTGAAGAGGTTTCCTCATGTATGTTTTCATTCATCTTTGTAATTTCTGTGTTCATGACTGTAACCTTCACTTGTGGCTGCAGTAACAAACAATAGCAATAGAAAACAGCTATTCAGTTGAGAATTCCTTTTTGTATGCTTGGGAGAGGAGTAGGATAAACCTAAGCAATAAAAGAAAAAGACCTTTACTGAATATTTACAAATCAAGAAAACCATTTGTAAAAGTGATGAGCCTTCACATTTCACAAACAGGAGTCAAAGGCTTTTATTTTAGTGCCATTAATATTACTAATATGCCTTGCATGATGCAAGTTCTCATAGAAGGGCTATTGATTCATTGGTATTAAAAATCTTCAGGGCTGGAGAGATGGTTTAGCAGTTAAGGCATCTGCCAGCAAAGCCTAACCACTCATTTGACTCTCCAGATCCCATGTAAGGCAGACATACAAGGTGATGCAAGTGTGCAAGGTCGCACATGTGCACAAGGTGGTGAACTTGCCTGGAGTTCGATTATAGTGTCTGGAGGCCCTCGTGCACCAGTTCCCTCTCTCTCTGTCTGTCTCTCTCTCTCTCATAAAAAGTTCCAAAAATTTTCAGAGATTAAGTTTACCTAAATTACTCCTAGCCCTAGCTAATGTGAAGATATGTGTACATGTGTGTGTGTGTGTGTGTGTGTGTGTGTGTATTCCAACCAAGAAAATAAGAGGATAAATAAAACTATTAGAATTTAAGAGGATACTTTCCCAATATAAAAATAGTCAGATATAAATCAATAGACAAAGGATATTCTTAACATTAGCAATAATCAATTAGAAAACAATGATAAAAGGGAGATCATTCCACTGAACCTGGAACTGTGGTTTTTGGAAAACTGACTGACCAGCGCAGAGCCCCAGTTATTCTCCAGTCCTGGTCATCTACAGGTCTAAAGTCACACATATGTATGCTTTGCCCCACTCTTGTGGGTGCTGGGGATCAAACTCAGGCCCTCTCAAGTCCTCATGTTTGCCTGGCAAGCATTCTTCCCTGAGGAGGTATCAAACTAGCCCCCCCCCAAAATTATTTTATTAAATAACCAAATATAATCATAAAAGTTGATCTACTAATATTCTGAAATAATATGAATCAATAAAAATAGTATAGTTTGGTATAGATAGACCCAGTAACGGGAAAAAAATTAGAAGAAAAATATTCAGGAAAATACCTTTGTAATAAAGGTGGGAAAATACCCACAACTTCTCAATGAATTGCAATGGAACAATTGACTAGGCTTTTGGGAAACAAACTAGAGTCTAAGAGAAAAATCTCCAGTATGTATAAAAGGTTCAGAATATATAAAGCATACCTACATAGGAATAAACACAATGCAAAATCAAGGAAAATGTACACAAAAATACAAGATAATTTACAGAAGAAATATGTATGACCATTATATATAAAAAATATATGCAATTTTCCAAAATGTAATCTTGTGATTTACTTCTTATAAATCATACTACAGAAATACTCATTTACACCAATAGATTCTTACAATGATATTCTCTATAATCCTAAATAAGAAGTGACAAACTAAATACCATCACAAGAGAGAGTAAGCAGTTATAGGATATTCTATTATTATAACCAGATCTACCCATCTATCATATCATATTTTAAGAACTATGTAGGAAGAATGTATAACATAATACATCCATGCACAGACATATATGTGTATATATACATAAAATATTTATGTGCATACATAATATGTGTAAATATTTGGTATCTATTTTTCACACTGTTTTTGTGTAGATTGAGTTTTTAAAATAAAAATTATACTTAAGATGTACACTTGATGTTACATATACATAGTAAAATCGAACAACATATCCATTTTACAGATACAATTTTTGTGGGAGGGTGAGAGGACCCTCATCAATTTGCTTTAATTATGTAGAATGAATAAACTTAGAGACTAATGGATTGACTCTTTCATTGTGGGAAAATATTCTCATGAAAAAAACATCAGAGAGGGGCATTCTGGGAAGACCAGGCATAGAGGCACAGAGCTTCAGCTTAAGATAGAGGACTGCTAGCAGGCAGGTGTGAGAATCATGTGTCTCTTGCTAATTTAGTTCAAACCTCTCCACACTTAACCTTTTCTCTTCATTTTGAAACCAGTTTTTTATTTTCTAGGGTGTGTTCAAATGAACATAAAAGGAAATTCTTTAAGAACATCTAGACCCGTGTTGTTCAAAAATCGAGTCTTAGATACGACGTAATGCAACTCCCATACTTTGTGAGGAATCCTGACTTCTAAGATGCCAAGAGACTTTAATGGGAAATTCATATTTTTCAGGCTTGAGTCACATCCTCGCATCCAGAATCCCATGAACACATTTGCCAGTGGAAACTCAATCCCCAAGTTTTAAGACTACAATGTAACAAGAAAGGCAATTTCATTCAAAAATTAAATTATTAAGTAATTTACAGTTTCTAGCAGATACATATTATGTTGTCCTCTGATGATGCAGAAAGATGGTGATTTCCAACAAGATTTGAATTCTGTATGATAAGACTTTTGAATCCACAAGTTCTACTGCATTGTCTTTTGTGGGCCCTGCCCAGCCTTATGCTGGTTGGTTTATCACGACTGGTCAAGTCACTACCTTTGGGGAGCATAGGTATTGTTGTTGTACTTAAGCCATACCATTAGTGGGGTCCAGTGTTAAGCTCCCACCTCATATGGCCTCCCTGGCTGTCGGCAGAGAAAAACCAGCAATCCCTCCTCTCAAACTGATGATTTTAAGTTCTTAAAGAACATATTGCTCTGGCAATCATATGCCAAATACCTTCGTTGAGAGACAAAGGCATTTGTCTACATTGAAGTACACTGCCTTTGGGAATTCAAGGATATCAGTGTAGAGACCACCCTTGAGATACAAGGAGGTTGGAAAAAATTGATTTGCAATATGACTGAGATATTTGCAGAACTCACACACAAATGAGAACTTTCAATTCTTGGACCCAAGAACATTGTAATGACTGTCTAACTTAAAATTCCTGGCTCTCCCCTTTTTAAAAAATATTTTTATTTATTTGGAAACAAGAGAGAAAGAGAGAGAGAGAGAGAGAGAGAGAGAGAGAATGGGTGCACCAGTG
This sequence comes from Orientallactaga sibirica, assembly GCA_036365145.1. Lineage (NCBI taxonomy): Eukaryota > Metazoa > Chordata > Mammalia > Rodentia > Dipodidae > Orientallactaga > Orientallactaga sibirica. The sequence goes on along the minus strand of JAEOAD010000019.1, from coordinate 7,587,577 downwards.
CCTCTTGAAACTACAAACAAACTCCACATGCAGGCACCACTTTGTGCATCTAGCTTTACATGGGTACTGGGCCTTCAGGCTTTGCAGGTAAGCACCTTCACCCACCGCACTTTCTCTCCAGCCCCCTGACTTTCCATTTTTAAGATTTCACATAAGAATGGAAGTCACTATGCTGCCAGGGGTTGGCTCCTTTCCTATTTCTTTACTGTTACACCATCTTGAATGTTTGTGATGGAAGGAAATGATCCTTCTGCCTGCCAGGGAATGAGGGAGCAGGCAGTTCCACACCAGCATCTGTAGTCCTGTTTGTTTGATGTGCTGGCTGTGGGATCTACTGAAATACACCTTCTGTTTATGCTTCCCAAAGTTGCTTTTATCTCTAGATAAAAGTGCACAGGGGAAGTTGCCAAAATTAGTCCACCTTTTGGGCCCAGGCCACAGTTAAACTTAGATATAAAAGAGATCAAAGAGTTTCCATTCTAATTCAATAGCAGCAGCCTAGCACCACAGCCATAGCCCGTGGCAGCATGAAACCTCTGAGCCCTTTCTCATTGGGAACATCAGCGAAGCCCTCTAGGCCGCAAGGGCACAAGAGGCAGCCTGTGTATCTGCTATTGAAACGACTATCTATCTATCTACCAGGACTTGACAGAAATGCACGGCTAGACTTCAGTAGATAAACTAGTGGGAAAACCCCAGGTCCTCTCGGCGCCTGTAGAGAGCCCCTTGATGAAGTCACTCTCATCTCCCCTATGCCAGCAGAAGGGATTTTGCTCCTTGTGCCCCCCTCCCATGCTCCCTGGAGATGAAGCCAAACTATTGAAGATTCTTCTTTGCAAGATATCAGTAACTTCTATCCTTCCTTTTGTATTTATTTATTTTTATATTTTGCTGTCAACTTTGGAAAACTTTAACCAGGTGTCCCTAGAGGTTGAAGTAGGAGTTATCCGTTGGAGTCTGTGTGTGAATAGGGTCAACAAACTATTGACAATCCAATCCAGAACACTTACATGAGCAGAAGGGAAATTTTGTAATCAAACCTGAGCACCTGGGCTAAACCCAAACTGTCTTGTCAAATCGCATTTTATTGCTAATCTCTGCATAGGGGATTGGGTGATGTCTGGCTTTTAAGATCATCTATTATGTATTTTTCTGGATATGACTGGGCACTTTCTAGTGACTCCCTTAGATTATTACAGATGACCATTCTTTGCTTCTGATAGACAACCAAGCAATAAGGGGAAAAATGGCTAAAACATTTCCTTATGACTCAGAGCGCAGTCTCTGTTAAATAATATACCTCCAGAATAGATTTTGTTGCAAAGAGAATGTTCTGTGAGTCTTTAAAGAGGTCTTTCAAACGGATTCTTTTAGGGTGCCACTCCCCAGTGACAAAGAAAGTCTTGAAGGAGGAGCAGCAATCCCTCAGGCCATTTCTAGCAACGTGGTGTACGTTCAGTACCCAGGACACAAAAATGCTCTTGTAAGTAACTACACCCAACTATTTGTCTGCATGTGACATATTTTTGCCTTCAAATTGCAGCAGTATGGCTGTGTCTCCTTTCTGTTTGTTTTACCACTTCCCCTCTAAATATTTTGCATCATGTTGGAGACCTTGCCAAGCCGCGGTCTGCTAGCTCGAGGACCACATTCCTCTGGTTTGTGGCATTAGGTGGTTGCCATGGCAAGGATTGTTTACCACGGGGGAACACTTCACAGGATGGGCAATTCCAACCTCCTCGCCTCCCCCGCTCCACAAGCTCTGAGATTCTGACACAGAGGCCCAGATATGGCTTTGTCTAATCATAAACCACATTCCCGGAGCATGAACTTTGCTTTTAAGATAGGGAAATATTTGGCTCTGTTTATTTCTTTCAAACTGGGCAGTGCCCTCTTGACTATTATGACTAATCCACTTGTCAGGGCTGGAATCTCCTAACAGCGCTTTCCTCCAGGTAAATCACATCTGTCAAGCTTGTGAAGAAAAAAAGAAAAAAAAAATCACTGGGGCCAAAGGGGAACCTTATGATAGGCATAGCCTGTCCGTTTGATGGAGGTCTCTGTTGATGGTGAGGATATGTTTCCTAGAGCAGAAAAGCTTAGTCAGAACCTGTCAGGTCTTCCCCCCTCACATTCCTGCAGAGGACCAAGTCGGGAGAGAGATAAAAGCTTAAGGTTGACACCCTGATTCTGCCTACCTTTTTATTTGTGAACTGTGGAAATTGACTTCATCCAATTAATAAGAGCAGGAAACAGTTTTTGTTTTCTCTTTGCAGGAAAACATGAAGTAACGGTTTTATCTTAATTTGTCAGGCATTGCCCAAGAGACTACTACAGCCATGTGGGCTTATGGCCAAAACAATTCCTTTAAGGCCCAAGTATTAACACCCAGATATAAAAAGAATGCTAATTGGTTTTCCAGCTGAAAAATAATAAGGAAACTTGTGCCAAAAAAAATGCTGTATGTCATGGAAACCCCAAGTTTATACAATAGGAGCTGATTACAATCTGGGGGCTTCATTTGTACTCATAGGGAGAGCTAAACAAAAGGAGGTGTTTCACCCTCTGCCTTTGTAGCGAGCCCCTGCGCTAGATCTCAGTCTGGTGTTGTACCAGGCTTCCCACAGTCTTCCTGCCAAATCTCCAAGTTTTTTCCTGGCTGCCGTTCAGGAAAGTACAGCTCCGTCCGTAGCATGGAAAGTTAAAAAGGCCTGCTTGGATACTCTGAAGTATATATAAATACTGCTTCATGTATGGAGAGGGTAGGTACTGCAAAGGCTGTTGCCTCCAGCCTCTTAAGTAAGAGAAAAGAGTGGGACAATTTCTAAAGTGTGATTGAGATATTAGAAAACTATTAGAGAGAGAGGGAGAAAAAAAAAACTTAAGCATACCCTTCTTTTAAAAAATTGTCCACCTTACTGTCTTTATTCATAACATATCAACTAATCTCTAAAAATAAATCTAGTGGGAATTGAACTAGTTAGCTTGGATTTCTTCAATTTAAGGGCTGGTTTCAACATTGCTAGAAGATACAGGGTAGTACTAAGTAGCACTGTGACGTTGCTTGGTGTGAGCTGGGGTGACAAGCAGGCTCTGAGCAATCATTGGCCCTGCTGGTGCTCTCACACACACTTGCTAATTGGCAGCTTGCCTATAGCTTCATTTTGTGACTCTGGGACTACCTCACCAATGAGCATGTGGCCAAGCTAAAAGGATTTCATAACCATTAGAACACTGCTGTCATTTTATTACAAATTTATGGTGTTTCACTAGTATTACTTTCACTGATTTTTAATTGTGGTCAATAGAAGATCAACTCACTATTCTGACAACAATAAAGTTCATAGGTCTAGTCACGTATGTAAAGGTACAACTGAGTTTAAAAATTTTTTAATATTTTTATTTCTTTATTGGAAGGGGAGAGAGAGACAGAAAAGGAGGGGGAATGAATATGGGTGCACCAGGGCCTCTTGTTGATGCAACAAACCTCAGACACATGATGTTCCATTTTGTGTATCTGGCTTTATGTGGGAACTAGTGAATCAAATCCTGGACTGGCAGGTTGTGTAAGCAAGCACCTTTAACCCGTTAGCCATTTCCTCAACCCATAAAATATATATATTTTTTAATTTGAGAGAGAGAGAGAGAATGGGCATGCCAGCAGCCTCTCAGCTGCTGTGAACGAACTCCAGATGCATGCGGCCCCTTGTGTGCATGTGCAACATTGTGTCTGGCTAAACATGGGACCTGGAGATTCAAACAGGTGTTCTTAGGCTTCACAGGCAGGTACCTTAACCACTAAGCCATCTCTCTAGCCCCATAAAAGATTTTATAAGAATGATTTTGATGAACAAACTGAGACTTGTTCTCAAAACAACTAACTGTTAGCAGAGAATAAAATATGCCATAGGCTTTCATTGACGTATACTAAGTAAATTGTTCTGGACAGAAACAGGCAAGCCAACTATCTCTTTGTTGTTATGAATTATTTTTTATGTTCATTACTTTTTGTTTCTTGTCATCAGTACATTCTGTTGTTATTATTCACTTGTTTAGGATTGTTAAACATCAGGGTTTTTACCTACAGGAGAAGTTAAGGAGCAGAAGAGACATTGAGCCAACATTGCTGGCTTTTATTCTGTTCACTCCAAGGTAGATTAGTGTCCCATCTGTGATAGTTAATATTGATTATTGTGGTGATTTGGTTCTGGTGTCCCCCATAAACTCAGGTGTTCTGAATGCTAGGGTCCCAGATGATGGAGACTAGGGAATTAACGCCTCCTGGAGGGAGTGTATTGTTGGGGGCGGGCTTATGGGTGTTATAGCCAGTTTCCCCTTACCAGTGTTTGGCACACTCTCCTGCTGCTATTGTCCACCTGATGTTGGCGAGGAGGTAATGTCCACCCTCTTCTTATACCATTGTTTTCTCCTGCCATCATGGAGCTTCCCCTTGAGACTGTAAGCCAAAATAAACCTTTTTTTTTCCCCTCAAGCTGCTCTTGGTTGTGTGTTTTCTCTAGCAATGTGAACATGACTACAACAATTATCAACTTGACAGGTTCTAGAATCACCTTGGAGATAAACCTCTGGGCAGGTCTGTGGGGGAGTTTCTATGCTGGGTTAATTGAGGTGGGAAAATCCACTCAATTTTTGTGGTCCATCCCATAGGCTGAAATCCCAGAATGAATAAAAATTTTTAAAAAAGAAAACCTAAGCATTAGCACTTATCTCTGCTTGCTGACTGCAGATACTATGGGACCAGCAGTCTCAATGTCCTGCTGTCATGCCTTCCCTGCCATGAGGGTCGGTATCCCCTTAAACTGCAAGCCAAGGCAAACTCTTCCTCCTTTCAGTTCCTTTTGTCAGGTATTTTGTCACAGTGGGAAATGTAGCTAATACTCCATCCTTCCGCACAAGCCCCAGTCTCCCTGAGCATATTCCCATCTCTGTGATTTTGTACTTACTCTTTCTTGCTGGTGCCAGCTCCCTTGTCTTTATCTTCCAGGAGCCCCCTCATTCCCCATTTATTTTTGAAGCTCCTCAGACCATCCTGGCACTCTTTAATCTTGCATTTTGTTATGGTTTGGATGTAAAAATGTCACCTACAGCTGTTGTGTTTGAATATTTGGTCCCCACCTGGTGATGATACTTCCATAGACTGTGGCACCTTTAGAGCGTGTTGCCTAGCTGAAGGAAGTGAGTGTTTGTGGGGAGGTTGTAGCCTGACCTTGCTTCTGGGTCCAGTCTTTGTGTCCTGACTATTAACACAATATAACCAGCTGCTTCATCCTCTATTCCACATCTATGAGCCATTCCATAAGACCATCATGCAGTCTGCATTCCCTCAACTCATGAACAAAAATAAATCTTTCTACCTTTTGGTTGCTTCCTCTCAAGTACTTGGTCATACTGAGAAAAAAAAAATATGGAACTCTCATTGCTGTTATCAATTCCATATGGTAAGCAAATAGAAGTTCACAAGTCAGGTGGGAATTTAACTGGGAATCAGAAATGGAGGAGAGTTTTTTTTTTTTTTTTTTTTTTTGAGAGAGACACAGAGAGAGACAGAGAGAGAGGGAGATGAAGACAGAGATGGGCGTGCCAGCAGTCTCTCAGCTACTGCGAATGAAATCCAGATGTGTGCGCCCCCTTGTGGTCAAGTGCGGCATTGCGCCCTTGCCTCACTTTGCATCTGGCTAAACGTGGGACCTGGAGATTGGAACCAACGTTCTTAGGCTAAGGAGGCAGGCGCCTTAACCGCTAAGCCATCTCTCCAGCCCAGTTCTTTCTTTGTTTTTTAAACTTAGTGTTTAAGTGTGGGTGCACATGTGTCATGGTGCACATGTGGAGGTTAGAGGGCGACTTCCACCTCATTTTTGAAGCAGGGTCTCTCATGGTTCATGAGCTTCTGAGAAATTCTGTCTTTCTGTTTCTTACTGCCTTAGACACATTAGGATTACAGAAGCTCACTTCTTCCACCTTTTTATGTAGGGCCTGGGGATCTGAACTCAAGCACTCACAGCCACCAGCAAGCACTTTATCCACTGAACTGTCCCCAAACAAGGGCCCTTTAACAGAGTGAATAACCACTGAAGGCATTGCTTACCATCAAAGTCCCTAGAGTCAAAAAGGACACAGATGGGCACTACTCACCACTGTATACATTTATACCAATAGTTTAAGTCTGAAACATTGACTATCATGAGTGCAAATGATTTATATTATCCCACAAGACTCTGAGGCATGCAGACAGAGCAGGAACAAGTAGATGAATGAATGAGCCATTGTAGGCTCCACAAATATTCACTACACATGCTTTTGCTTTTTAAAGATATTATTGTCTAGAACTATGAAATATCATCATCATATGAATCCTAGGGAGCAAACATCCAGGATAACTTGGAACTGTGCAGTACTGAGAAGATACCTGGAGGAGAATGGCCTGAGTCTTACTTGGTAAATGGAAGAAATCTGTTTAAAGATATTAGAGAGGAAAGGGGAGGACAAATGATAGGCATAAAGTCAAGAGAGTATGAGGCATTGAGGAAGAAGCAAATACTTCTAACTTACTGAAATGTGTGGTGCACATTAGGGAAGGAAGAGGTGACTGTGAGATAGACTAAGTCAGAATTATGTTACATTAATATGAATGATGTTGGAATTTTCCTCAAGAAGTCTAGAACATTAAAAGAATTTTTGTAATCAGATTCTTCTGTGACCAGACCATTCAGATGGGATACACACACACACACACACACACACACACAATCGGTCACATGGTCAAAAGTCTGAAGGTGCAATCTGTTAGAAGGCTATGTCAGGAGAAAAAGAGAGAGAGAGAGAGCTATCCAGTTCTCCCTAAAGCAGTGGGCAAGGGTCAAGCACTGTTAAATGTTGTTGAGAATCCTGGTTTTGTGTTGTGTCCATGAATAGTGCATGTGTTACGGATATATGGATGTGTGTGCAGTGTGCATATGTGTGTGGTCACACATGCACATGTGTGTGTATGTGTGTGTGTGTGGACATGTGAAGGACAGAGAATGACCTCAGGTATCATTCCTCAGGTGCTGGTCATCTCTTTCTTTTCTTTTCTTTTTTTTAAGGCAAGCCCAACAGACTTTTTCTTTTATGGGAGGGAGAGAGAGAGAGAGAGAGAGAGAGAGAGGGAGAGAATTGACGTGCCAGGGCCTCCAGCCACTGTAATCCAACTCCAGATGAGTGCACCACCTTGTAGTCATGTGCAGCCTTGTGTGCTTGCATCACCTTGTGCACCTGCCTTACATGGGACCTGGAGAGTCAAACCGGGGTGCTTAGGCCTCATAGGCAAGCACCTTAACTGCTAAGCCATCTCTCCAGGCCCTGTTCATCTCTTTGTGAGTCAGGTCTGTCACTGGACTGGAGCTCACCAATTAGGCTAGCCTGACTTGGCGCCACCTCCCTAGTGCTGGGATTACAAGCACATGCAATCACGCAGGCTCTTTTTTTTTTTTTTAAACATAGATTCTTGAGGGTTCTGAGGAAAAAGCTCAAGTCCTCATGCTTGCACAGCAAACATCTCACTGACTGAGCTCTTTTCCTAGCACCTCATTACGTCTTTTTATATGAGCACATTGTTACTTTTTTTTTTTTTTTTTTTGGTAAATGAACAAAACTATGGTGATTGGGCCTCTTAACTGACCCTTCTTCATGCCTGACAGTCTTGAGATGGTAACTGCTCACAGACAACTGTACCCTAACTGCAAAGGACATTGTAAGTATGTTGAAGACATGAGTCCTACATCAGGAGATCTGTTCCAGTCACAGCCTGTATCAGTTCTGGGCCTCCACTCCAGCCAAGAAGCTTTGAAGAACTTCGGATGACACCTCCCCCAACCCCACTGAGCTGCTCCAGATAACTCCATCCCTGGCTGCTCTGGACCTTGCAGAAACTGCCTTCTTCAAGTATAAACAAGAAAGAAGGCTTACCCAGGGACTCAGTAAAAAGCTTGTAGTTGACAGATGGGAGGACTGAACCTACACTTGGCTTCAACTAGTCTTGATAACACTGGAAATTATGCTATAGTTGATACAGGTTGCAATCACCACATTCGCACGCCACTCCTGGCCCCTGGTTGCAGCAGCAGTTCCAATAAAAAGTTTCTTCTATATGCTATTTCTTTGCTAATTTGTGATCTTTATCATTCGTGGAGCAGACATGGCTGGTAACACAAAAAGAGATGGCGGGAAGGCTGTGCCTGCAGAGGGGAAAGCAGCCATCACCCTGCAGTGGGAGCAGCAGCAGCAGCAGTCATAAGAAAGCAGCTGAGGGCTGGAGAGATGGCTTAGCAGTTAAGGTGCCTGCCTGCAAAGCCAAAGAACGGACAGCTCCATTCTCCAGGTCCCACATTTAGCCAGATGCAAAAGTGAGGCAAGCCCGCAATGTCACACATGAGCACAAGGGGGCGCAAGCCTCTGGAGGTCATTGACAGTGCCTGAGAGTCTGCTGGCACACCCATTCTCTCTCTCTCTCTGAGTGTCTCTCTCAAATTTAAAAAAAAAAAAAAAAAAAAAAGCTGAGGGTTCCAGAAAGTGGGCAGACAGAAGCAGTGGTGTGTTGCAGACAATGAGGTATAAGATTAGAGGCAATAAAAGAATGCAAAGAACCAAGACTGCAGGAGATGGAACCTTAGGAAGGAGAGATTGAACACCTGGCCATGGAAAAATTCCAGGGAACTCAGGGTCTCACACCCAAAGAATAGGAGCTATCATAGTAGCTGTTTCTAACTGCTGTGGAAAGCCAATGATTTCACTAGCTGCTTTGTTCTGGGGCCACCGACAAAGTCCAGAGCAATGACTCTTCAGCATGAACACCTAACTAGAGCGTCAGTGTCTGGCTTACAAAGCCTAGAATCATAGAAGGGTGTAGTTCCCAGAGCAGGGTTACTGCGCCTCTGAGTTGGCCAACCCAGGCAACCTTAGCAACCAAGGGCCTAGGACTAGCCACCCTAGGATATCTACTCTTCATGTACTTGTGATTTCCACCTAGTAGATCAGGGCACCCCAGTCCTATCATTGGTAACATAGGGATTGGGGCTGTATGTCAGATGTAAGACACTTGCTTAGCTACCATTAATTCCAAGGTTCTATGTCCTGTGCATGTGTGTGAGCACACACACACACACACACACACACACACACACACAGAGAGAGAGAGAGAGAGAGAGGAGGAAGGGAGGGAGGGAGATCGGATAGCAATTACAATTGTTCAAGGTAGAGCAATGAGGGTCCAATCTAAGGCCTTGGCAATTTGATAGAAAAGAGGGTATAGACCAGAGTGAATATGATAACCACAGCACTTGTGCTTAAATAGACGTGGTAAAAACAAACAAAAAATAAAGCACAAGTTGGACTTTTTCAATGAAATCTTCATTGCTGTTATCACCATCTATTCTAAACCCGTTCAAACTCACTGTTGGTCCAGATGGAGGAAGTCAAAGAACCGCAACAATTGTGCCAATAACCTCCCATCGCCATGGTGCACATCACACACTCTCTCTGCTATGTCCCAGGCTGCTGAGGCCCATGTTTGAGATCATCCCCAAGTTACCTTGAAATTTTATATGAAAAAAATCCTGTTCATATCACTAATAACACCACATTCTATATTTTTTTTCCTACCATAGAACTCCAGGATTATCCTTAATATATTATTACTGCCATAGGCAACTTGTTCTTTTTCCAGCTCATAAATCCTGCTTTTTAAATGACCACATCCGTCACAAAGACTTACGTAAGAGTCATGGTAGCCAGCGTAACTTTACCTACTCACAAAAATCTGCCTCTTTACATTTCTAGATCTTCAGTCAATTCAAACTAGTATTGAAAGTTTGATTTGTTTCCTAGTTACTGTCTAAGCTTTGATGACTCCCTTTTCAATCTGCATGAGCAGAGAGCCGCATGTCATGAAGAAGGCATCACCGAGCTCTCTTACTGTTTCCTTAGCCTGTGGGCCTTCCAGGCTCACAGGGAGCAGTGATGGGGAGAAAGAAGGAAGACAGGCAGAAAAAATGGAGACTAACTGAGGAAATGTGTGCAGATTGGCCTGTACTCTGCTCGGAGTTACTCCATGATTTATGAAACCACAGTGGTTTTTCAGACTATGTCTGGCCCTGGGAGAATCCATTTTGTTAATTTACTCATGCGCAAGAAGAGTGAGAGAAAGAGAAAGAGAGATGCCAGGGCTTCTTGCCACCATAAACCAACTTCAACTCCAGATACATACACCCTCTTGTGCTTTCTGCATCTGGCTTTACATGGATACTGGAGGACTGAACATAGGCCATGGGTCCCGGCAAGCAAGTGCCTTTAACTTCTGAGCCATCTCTCTAGCCCCAAAGAGACTCCATTTTACATTTGACTCAGTTTTCAGCATTACTATAGAGGCATCTATAGAGGTGCATGTGGATACCACCCCCTGTCTAGTACCACCCATGAGGCACTGACCCCATAAACTTCTCACAGTAAATTGGGATGATAAGCGCACATTGGCATATAAAACCATCTTGGAAAAAGCCAAGCCTGAAAAATTATTCATCATACCCAACCAAGGAAAGAGCGCCATGTGCAGTGCCTTCACCTGGACCCCATAAAGAAGAGGACACTTAACACCGTGATGGTGACATCACCTACTCACCAGTCGTCTGATCACCGTGCATGCGTGTGTGTGCGTGTGCATGTGTGTACCAAGGATTTGACAGGCAGAATGCTTCTGATTGTCCCAAGGCTTTAGCTTGGTCTTCACTGCTGATGTGGTCTACTCAAACTGCTGTCTGTCCGTCTACCCACTTGCCCATCTGGACCAGGTCCTGCACTTCACGTTTTGTATCTATGGCCTCCATCCCTCTGCAGCTCCGCTCAAGCCTGAGGCTCCAGGGTCTTGGTGTAAACCTGTGCCCCTGTGGCCTGGTCATATAGTGGTGGTACAGTCATCAGCAGCTCTCCAGCAGGGTTCATTATATCATCCTCTAGACTCCACCCCTGCAGAGACTCTTTGCATCTGTCATCCTTCTGCTTCTTTCTAATGTAAAGCTTCTTTGAACTCCTACTAAAGCCTCTTTAACCCTTTGTAGCCCCCTCTAACATACACACACACACACACACACACACACACACACACACACACACAGAAATAGATACAATTGGTGTGTGATGTTTCATCTGAGAGTTAATATTACTGGTTAAGATTACCTTGACCAACTATTAAAGGAAATCAGGACTACTTGGCAAATGGCAGCCAACAAAACTGATATGGTTTGTGCATTTATTGCTATTAGTGATTTCTGACATTGTGGAAAGACACAAATGTGTCTGTCTGTTCCTGATATAGTGACAGATTGCCTAAAGTGAAGCTTAGGCTAAGTCAACTATAAACCTGATTCTTCATAGATTAGGTGCTAATGGCGACTTTTTTTTAACCCTGCATCTAGAACCCAAGGTACAAGTGTCTGGGAGAATCAGCCTGAGAAGAACGATGGCTTCTCTCTCATTGACTGAGGAGTCAGAGCACACGCATCCCTTGTAGCAAACACTCTGTATTCCAGATGGATGGAAAGAAGTTCAGAAGCTAGGCATTCACTGATGTTTCATGTTTTGGTGCTCTAAATCTAATATATCCTACATTTATTCTTAGCTACTTCAGTTATCTGCTTCCAAGTTTGAAAAAGATAAGAAGTGAATTAGAGGCAGGCATTTGGAGAATCACAGGCAGATTTGAGAACTGACAATGTGATAGCAATGGAAAATCATTAAAAATAGAATGTAGACACAGGATTGTGCTCTGCTTTATAACACACTGCAAAAAGAGGCACATAAAGTCATGGTCCAGCATTATCAAAGAAGATTAAATCAGGAGTTGTGTGTTTTTATTTAAAGCACAGTTATTTGTTCTACAAAATGACTATCAGAATTTGTTAAAATAAATAGAAACTAGGAATTCAAAAAGCTTCACTGCTTGTAAAATATAAAATATTGCAGGGCGTGGTGGCGCAAGCCTTTAATCACAGCACTAGGGAAGCAGAGGTAGGAGGATCGCCAAGAGTTCAAGGCCACCCTGAGACTACATAGTGAATTCCAGGTCAGCCTGAGCTTGAGTAAGACCCTACCTCGAAAAAAAAAAAAAAAAAAAGAGAGAGAGAGAGAAATGAGACTGGAGAGATGGCTCAGCAGTTAAGGTGTCTGCCTGCAAAGCCAAAGGATCCAGGTTCGACTCTCCAGGCCCCACATACTAAATAAATAAATAAATAAATAAACAAACAAACAAATAAACAAATAAACAAATAAATAAAATGAAATAATAGCCGAGGATGGCGGAGCATGCCTTTAATCCCAGCACTCGAGAAGCAGAGGTAAGAGGATCACCATGAGTTTGAGGCCACCCTGAGATTGCATAGTTAATTCCAGGTCAGCCTGGGCCAGAGTGAGACCCTACCTCAAAAAACAAAAAAAAAAAAAAAAAAAAAAGAAATTTTAAAAATGTTTTTTTCTGCCACAGCTTCTGGCACCAAGCCTTGCACATGAACATGTGTGTCTCTCTTAAGTGAATTCTCAGAAGTGCCCATCACACCTGCTAGTAAACACCTTACTGCCTCTCTCATCCATGAATGTCATCATTTTTATGCAAATATTCTTTGCTTTTACATAACATCTGTGTTTAAATTGATAACCCAATTGTTTTTTCAGTTGTTAAGAAAATCATTCATTTTCTTTGTGAATAGTTTTAAAGCTGTTTCAATAGTTAATTGATACAGATTATTTACTATAAAGACCAAAGAATGAAAAAAATAAATAAAATAAATTTCCCAAACATTTACAACATTTTTTTTTTTTTTTTTTTTGGCAAGGTAGGGTTTCACTCTGGTCCAGGCTGACCTGGAATTAACTATGTAGTCTTAGGGTGGCCTCGAACTCAGCGATCCTCCTACCTCTGCCTCCCGAGTGCTGGGATTAAAGGCGTGTGCCACCACGCCCGGCTACAACATTTTTTTTTTCAAGGTAGGGTTTCACTGTAGCTCAGGCTGACATGCAATTCACTACATAGTCTCAGGGTGGCCTTGAATTCAAGGCAATCCTTCCTCCTACCTCTGCCTCCTGAGTGCTGGGATTAAAGGCATGTGCCACCATGCCCAGCTCCTTTACAACTTTTGTATAAAATATTAAAATACTTAAAGGAAGTCAAGAGACTTAAACTTAAAATATAATTACTGATAACTTGACATAGAATTTGTGACTCTATCAGGATGGATAAAGTTTCGTTTCAAATATATTGAAGAACAATACCCATAAGCTATCATAAAATACTATCACCAACTTTTGCAGTAGATACTCATACTGAAAATGTAGTGGAATTTGAAGTTTAAATTGATACAACAGTTTACTCAGAAGTTGTAATTTTTTAGAAACAAATGAATTGACTTAGAAGTCAAATTTACTATTAGAAACAACTTCATTATTATGTAAAGTTATGCTTGATCCCTAACTTTTGAGGTGTAGATGCTTAGAGCACAAAAGAGCATGATTAAGTTTTATTTTCCCTGGATTGAATTTCTACTTAAAAGTCCAGGAAAATTCTCTTTACTTACTAGGTCATCTGCTTCTATATTTGGTGGTTTTTATCTAATCTATCAGGATATCAGAATGCAGCAGTGTAAAGACTAATGATAATGACAGTTTGTTATTGGCTACTCCCAAGTGACATGTTCAATGCCTTTTGTAAATTTAATAGTTCTGTCACCATAATCTGGGATGTTTCCATGTAATGCTAGTCATATGTTTGGCTAAAAAACCTTTGAGTTTTAGAGGACTAGCTTGTGCATTACAGGATATTTAGCAATAAGTTTGACTTCTATCAGAAATGCCAGCACCTTCTCCAAGTGTTGACAACTTGAAATGTCTCCCAACATTGCCACATATGCTCTTACGCATGTGGAAGAAGGAACAGAGCACTGGGAGAGAAGCAAATGAACCACAGTTGAAAATCCTTGCCCTAAACATACCCACAGCTCACTGAATTAACAACATATTACTGTTCTTAAGATATAGTATCCCCAAAAGTTTCTGCTAACGCTGAGACAGAAACAGAACACCATTCCCTAACCTTTCCTCCAAGACATAATACTTGGTTCTAAATCCATTACCTATAAAATACTCTGGTGGAGGTTGCATGTTTTCTATGTCTTCACAGGAATAGTACTTCTTTTCTCTTCATTGGACTTCAGCCTTTTTGCCACAGTTCTGTGCTTGCTGCACATTTCCATGTGTGGTGTGGCCTGCATCTTGGTTTGTCGAGCTCAGCTCTGGAGAATGCCTATTAGCCTGGAATATTATTACTAGTACTCAGTCTCAGAACTGCCCTGATGTGGATGATACCCCACCGGCATCCTTTTCTGCTACTCTTGGACATCCTTTTAACTTGGGTTTACAAAAAGTGTGTGGAATAAACTTCACTTTAAAATGGCACGCACACACACACACACACACACACACACACACACACACACACACATAGCAGGATCAAAATGGACAGAGTAGGGCTGGAGAGGTGGCTTAGAGGTTAAGGTGTTTGCCTCCAAAGCCAAAGGATCCCAGTTCGACTCTCCAGGACCCACATAAGTCAGATGCACAAGGGGGTGCATGCATCTGGAGTTTGTTTTCAGTGGCTGGAGGTCCTGGTGCACCCATTTTCTCTCTCTCTCTCTCCCCCCGCCTCTCTCTCTCTCAAATAAATAAATAAATAAATAAATAAATAAATAAATAAATAATATATATATATATATTAAAAATGGACAGAGTAAATGGCTTCAAAAAATAAGAAACATGAAATATTTTAAAATATCATTAGTATGTTCAAAAAATATGACTGCAGGGTGCATCTATAAAACAGACGGTTGTGCTGGAGAAATAGCATAGTGGTTAAGGCACTGCCTGCAAAGCCAAAGGAGCCAGGTTTGATTCTTCTGGACCCATGTAAGCCAAATACACAAAGGGGCACATGTGTCTGGAATTCGTTTGCAGTGCCTGAAGGCCCTGGCACGCCTATTCTCTCTCTCCCTCTTCCTCTCTCAAGTAAAAATGAAAAATACTTAAAAATAGACTATTGTAGAAAATGAACAGTATGGGAACAAGCAAGAATTTCCAGAAAGCAAAACATATTTGCCCAAATTTAAAAAGAGAAAGTGACTAATGGGAGATACAATCAAGACAATAGCAGAACATAGAACAAACTTGCATACAGTTAAATTTGGAGGATTGATTCAAGACAACGAGCATCTGACTTGCAGAAGGTCTTCTGGAGTAACACAATTCTGGGAAGGCTACAGGGAAGGAAGAATTGACAGGCCTTCATCAACAGAGGAGAGTGTTCACAGTGCAGTGTCTCATCCCAGCAACTCTGTGATGGAAATAAAGAAGCCAACCCCCGCCCACTGGTTTCTGAAGAGTGGCACTTCCTCAGGAAGAGGCTCAGGCGGGTCCTTCAGCCGATGTTCTGAAGTCAGTCCTTTCATCATGGAGTGAGTGGCATGTATGTTACACACCTGGAGTCCAGTGAGCCAAGATGGGAGGGGGGTGATAATGACTAAGCTCACCCTGTGTAAGACTAGGTTTAATGTCTTTCCTTAAATATATATATATTAAAAATGGACAGAGTAAATGGCTTCAAAAAATAAGAAACATGAAATATTTTAAAATATCATTAGTATGTTCAAAAAATATGACTGCAGGGTGCATCTATAAAACAGACGGTTGTGCTGGAGAAATAGCATAGTGGTTAAGGCACTGCCTGCAAAGCCAAAGGAGCCAGGTTTGATTCTTCTGGACCCATGTAAGCCAAATACACAAAGGGGCACATGTGTCTGGAATTCGTTTGCAGTGCCTGAAGGCCCTGGCACGCCTATTCTCTCTCTCCCTCTTCCTCTCTCAAGTAAAAATGAAAAATACTTAAAAATAGACTATTGTAGAAAATGAACAGTATGGGAACAAGCAAGAATTTCCAGAAAGCAAAACATATTTGCCCAAATTTAAAAAGAGAAAGTGACTAATGGGAGATACAATCAAGACAATAGCAGAACATAGAACAAACTTGCATACAGTTAAATTTGGAGGATTGATTCAAGACAACGAGCATCTGACTTGCAGAAGGTCTTCTGGAGTAACACAATTCTGGGAAGGCTACAGGGAAGGAAGAATTGACAGGCCTTCATCAACAGAGGAGAGTGTTCACAGTGCAGTGTCTCATCCCAGCAACTCTGTGATGGAAATAAAGAAGCCAACCCCCGCCCACTGGTTTCTGAAGAGTGGCACTTCCTCAGGAAGAGGCTCAGGCGGGTCCTTCAGCCGATGTTCTGAAGTCAGTCCTTTCATCATGGAGTGAGTGGCATGTATGTTACACACCTGGAGTCCAGTGAGCCAAGATGGGAGGGGGGTGATAATGACTAAGCTCACCCTGTGTAAGACTAGGTTTAATGTCTTTCCTTAAAAGACACATTTATTAGCCGGGCGTGGTGGTGCACGCCTTTAATCCCAGCACTCGGGAGGCAGAGGTAGGAAGATCGCCATGAGTTTGAGGCCACCCTGAGACTACATAGTGAATTCCAGGTCAGCCTGGGCTAGAGTGAGACCCTACCTTGAAATATATATATATGTTTGAGAGAGAGAGACAGACAGACACAGAGAAAGAAGCAGACATAGTATAGGCCTGCCACTTTCATCTGGCTGTGCATGAGGCTTTTCAGGCAAGTACCTTTAGCTGCTGAGCCATCTCTCTCTAGCCCCTGTTTTGTTGTTGTTGTTGTTAAACAGCACCAAGCTATATAGCCCTGAATGGCTTGGAACTTGTCCAGATCCTCTTGCTTCTACCTCGTGAATGCTAAAAGTCCTGGGTTTTGTTTTCTTGTTTGTTTGTTTGTTTTATCTTCTAGAGCTGAGTGTTCTCACCAACTCTGAAAGCTTTTATTCTCTAATCAGGAAGGAGGCAAGGATGCTTGCTTTGGCTTCTCTCACCAGAGTATTGGGAATTCTAGCTAGAGGCTTATTGAAGAAAAGAAATAAAAAGCATCCATATTGGAAAAGAAGAAATTTTCTGTTTTCAGATGCTACTATTGTGTGTAAAAAATACACGTATGATTACACTGCCCCCCCCACACACTATTGTTAGATTTGATGAATTCAGCAAGGCGGCAGGATATATAACAGCAGCGTGCACAAAGCAGTTGCATTTCCATGTGCGAGGAACAATCTGCAAAGAAAATGATGCAGATAACTTCACTGGAACCACAAACATTAGAACACTTCAGAGTTGATATTGACAAGGAGGTGAAAGGCCACCACATGAAAACTACAAAACATTGCTAAAGGATATGAGCAGGTTCTTAACATCTCCAAGCATTAGAGAAGTGCAATTCCAACCTAGAATGAGATAGCACTGTGCACCCACACTCCAATACTGAACATCAAACAACAATTAACAGAAAATAGTGAAAGTGGAGAAATTACATTCTTGGCAGGAATGCTGGATGGGTCCCCCCCTGGGGGGTGGAAGTGTGGCAATTTCTCAAACAATTAAAACTAGAATTGCCATCCTGTGATAGTTAGCCTTGATTGTTAGCTTCTGGAGATTTAGAATCAAGATGGAGACAAGCCTTGGACTTATCTATGAGGGAGTGTCCAGATTAGGTTGAGGTAGGGAGACGTGTCCTAATTGACGGCGGCAGCATCGAATGGGCTTGTGTCCTAGACTGAGTAAAAAGGAGAGAGATGAGGACCAGCATCCATCTCTCTCTGTTTCCTGACTGAAGAGGAAATGTGACAAGCTGTCTCATGTTCCTGCCTCCATGACATCCCCACCCATGATGAACGGTACTCTCCAACTATGAGCCCAAGTTCCTTACGTTGCTCTTGTCAAGTGTCTGTCACAGCAATGAGAAAAGAAACTAATTGATACATCGTCCATCAATTGTACTTTTAGATATAGAGCCAAAAAGTTGAAAAGAGAGTCTTTCTGATAGTGGTATTATTGACAATAATCAACGCATGGAAACAATCCAGGTGTCCATGAATGGGTAGGCGGATAAGTAAAATGTGGTCTGTACAAACAGTTGAATATTTATTATTCAGCCTTCAAAATGAAAAAAAAAAAAGTCAAAGGATGCTGGAATGTGGATGAACTTTGCACACATTATGCTAACTAAAGTAATGCACTTACAAAAAGACAGTTACTCTGTGAGTCCACTGCTATGGGGCAGTACAGCACCCATAATCACAGAGCTAGAACGTGGAGAAGTGGTTCTGGGGCTTTGAAGAAAGGGGAGCGAGCTATTGTTTAATGGGAAAGTTTTATTTTCACAAGATGAAGAGTATATGTAAACAGGATCAAAGCCACTATATTCATCTGAGGGCTCTGCATTGTTCACCTCCCAGGCATATTGATGTATTGAGTGTTAACAACCTTGTGGTTGGAAAGTAAGGACCCTACAGAGAAGGGATGAGGGGCAAGCGGTGGAGGTTATGTTGAATCAATACATAAGACCGCATCTGGAAATAAGACAAAAAGATTTAATATTTTATTGAACAACAAATACAGTAACATATAAAAGAGCTAAAAGATGAAGGTGTGCGCGCACACACACACACACACACACACACACACACACACACACACACACAGAGGAAACAAAACTTGGGAGGAGGAGAGGTGGGAAGCAGTGGGTTCACTGAATTCCCTCAATTGGAAACAAAAGGATATAACTTAAGCTTGACTAATCAAAAAATAGAAGTGTAAGTATATCAGAATGTAGCAAAATAAAAAACAACTGAAACTTCTAACAGAAACTGAGGGGAAAAAAGGGTAAAGGGAGCATAGGGCAGGGAATGTAATTTTTCATAGCATTCAATTTTTAATAATAATAATAATACTTTGTCATATCTTTTAATAATAATAAAATCAGGTTATTCTTGTTTTTTGTTCACCACATCATCACTCAATTGCCTAGTGGCATTCCGGGAGTACATATGCAAATCATACACGAAGGAAACTGATCCTAAACTACTGTAGGGCTACTTGCCCCTCTTCACTGTAAAGAAGTTGAGACATTGAATGCTGTTTTGTCTTATACATTTTTGGGTTGATTATCAATGGACCCTTATTCCTTCCCATGGAGGATGAAGCTCCTTTTGTTCTTCCCTTGGATATTGGTGGATTTACATATTTCGGGATTTATAATGAGCACTTTGAGATCTTTACACATTTTGATTCCTTAAGAATAAAACATACATATTTTATTTGATCCCCACAAGAGTTGTGTGACCAGTTGGTGCAGGCATTCCTACTTTTCTTCATACATAACTTCATTCTCCTGTCAAAATTATATAAGGTTTGGTGCATTGAATAATGAAGGCAGACTTTGAAAATGTAAAAAGCACATTACCCAGGAGGAAAAAGGAATCATCATAAACAGGAAATCCTTGTGCATGCCTCAAATATAACCTTCTGAACTCTGAACTCTTGTTCAAATCGAACAATATGTCATTAAAAGTGTGTGCCACAAAGAAAGATTTGCCAGACAACAGTAAGAAGTAAATTAGAAGAGAAGCAAAAAGGATCCCTTAAAAGCAGAATTACACTTAATTGCTATGCTTACCCTTGTTGGACATACCATCATGTTCTAAGCAAATAAAATAATTGATTAATTAATTTTAAAAAATGAACCTAGCATTTTGTTAGAGAGGCACAAAGAGTATGATCTGCTGTTTTTTTTATTTATTTATTTATTTATTTATTTATTTATTTATTTATTTATTTAAGAGAGAGAGGGAGAGAGAGAGGGAGATTGGGCATGCCAGGGCTTCCAGTCTCTGCAAACAAACTCCAGATGAATGTGCCCTCCTTGTGCATCTGGCTTACGTGGGTCCTGGAGAGTGGAACTAGGATCCTTTGGCTTTGCAGGCAAACACCTTGACCCTGATCTGGTGTTTTAGAACATATTTTTGCTTTGTGTTACGCTTGAAGCTCTACTCTTATTCCCATTTTTTCTGGCTTACCTGAAATCAGTGTAACTGCTTGATGAAATCTGTACAACTTTGGCTCTCCCCACACTGAATGTTTCTAGTCCCTAGAACAAGGTGACCTGCCAAGCTGGAGTGGACACAATGTGGTGACTCACATGAATTTTTTCACTTAGTTCTAAACAAGTTAAGTGCAAAGACATTTGATAAGGGTGATGTTAGCTATTGTGTTATCAGTTCATAGTGAGGCAGTTCTCTTCCTTCCTCCTCTCTCCGCCCTGCCCCCATCATACAACCTTCACCCAAGAGAAACAATGTGAGAAAATTTGAAAGTAAACTTTCAGTTTGAGTGCTGTTATTTAATCTTGAAATGTTTGAGATTTAGGGTGTCAAGAAAAATTTTTCTGAAAGGCTCTATTTTTGACAACTATTATAAGCAATGTGCAATGATGCTTTCATGGGTATCACAGATAATTCAAATACAATTTAATTAAAAGGCTTATCTGATTATTTAACTTTTGATGACATAAAGAATTGTGTTAGGTTCAGGAATCAATTTATATCCCTGAAATTTATTTGATGCAATGTATCAAATGTATTTATCAAATAAAATGAAAATAGTAGTTCATTTCTTCCACAGGTACCTTTGACAGAAGTGGATATTGATGAGTGGTGTAATACAGCAGCACAATTCTGTTGTTTTCAAATCTCTAGTGAGAGGAATACTATTACCTTTAAAAATCTGAATGTAGCCTAGAGAGATGGCTCAGCTTGCTTGCAGAGGTTAATGACTTGGGTTCGATTCCCCAGTGTCCATTTAAAGCCAGATGCACAAAGTGGCAGATGCATCTGGAATTTGTAGTTCCTTTGCAGCAGCTAGAGGCCCTGGCACATCTGTTCTCTTTCTATCTCTTTATCCCTATGCTTGCAAGTAAATAAATACATACATATAAAAAGGAGTTTTGTAAGAAAAGGAAAAAATAAGAAAAAAATATGAATGTAACTTTATTAAAGCTAAGAATGTAAATTTAAATAAAAGGGAATGAAAAGTAGTCCATTTTTTGTATTAATATGTCACTAACTAAGAATATATATGTATATATTACTTAAGTCTTCCAGAAGATTTTTTTCCTGCAAATTGGTATGTCTTGATATTACTAGTTCTGTTAACTTTTGCAATGTATTTCTCTGAAGGTGTTTTTCCAAAAAAAAAAAAAAATTCTGGTGATATATGCTTAAGACAGATGCCTGACAATATAAAATGGTTGCACATTTCATAGTGTTTTTGCTTTGTACAAACCAATTGTCTAAATATGTTTTGTGCTGATACAATAAAACATCCAAGGCTGCATAATTTATAAATAAAAGAGATTTACACCCATAGCTCTGTCTAAATTTGTCAGCCACATCTAGTGTCACCTCAAACTGCACTATATCACAGCAGAGGAGCAGAAGGGGAGTATGGGTGTGAGGCAAGTGACAGACTTGCTTTAGAACAATCCTATCATTCACTGACTGATCCAGTCCCAGAGACCCAACTTACTCCTGGGATGCATAACTTAGTCTCAAGAGAATTGACATGGCTCTTAAGAAAGACATGCCCCTTTATAAGGGCAAACCTAATCATTTTGCAGTGACCCCACATCTTAGCACAATTGCATTGGGAATCAAATTTCAGCATAAGTTATGGAAGAAATGGGTCATATAGAAACCATAGCAGCAGTGCAAAGGAACTGTTCATTTTTACTGGTATCTCCAAAAGGTCCTACAGTAACTTTTACACCAGAATATTACAGGAAGTGATATCTACCACTTCCAGGCCAACATAATTTAAGGGCAGGTGGATGCAAATCTTGTATCTTGCCTTTTCCCTCAGTAAAATGGTGATGGCCATGGGTACTTGAAAGCAGAGAACTAGGACCAGGAATCTACATCAATGTTTTCCCATGGAATATGTCTCAATAATTTAATTCAAATAGCCAAAAATATCACTGATATTCTAGCCAATGCAATTGCCAGGTTAATGATTGATTCTTTTAAAAATTCTTTTAAAAATATTATTATTCATTTGCAAGCAGGAGATAGAAGAGAGAAAGATAGAGAGCCAGAGCCTCCAGCTGCTGCTCCGGATACGTGCATCTGACTACCCCGTGCATCTGGTTTTACATGGGTACTGGGGATTCAAACACGGGTTGTTAGACTCTGCAGGCAAGTGCCTTAGCCACTGAGCCATCTCTCTAGGCCTAGATTTCACCTTTCTTCTATTTAATAAAATAGATTTTTTTCATTCATCTTTAGAAACTTTGAGGAGTTAATGAAATGTACTATCACTAATATTCTTCCTTAGTAGTTAATTCTCAGACACATCACTTCTCTGATAGAATGTCCTATTGGTCATAATTTGATAACTTTGGATCAAAACCTTTCATAATAAGTTATATGTGCCTTTAATCTATGGCTTTCTATCAAGAACAGTCCAAGATTCCACCCTACTTACAAGTTAATAAGGCAACCTACCATGATTACACAGAGGCTAACAGATGACATGGGCTTCTAGTTCAGAGATAAAGATGCAATTAGGCACAGCAAGTAGGATGGTTTCATGTTTACAGTGATTCTCTTTGCCTGGAATTCTCACAGAGCTGGTTGGAGAAGCTTTAATCTTGTTGCATCTAACTCCTTTAATGAGAAATAAGGAGACGTGTGTGATGTTTGCTTTGGAGAGAGCTCTTACTTTTATCATAATAGACAATGAGCAAAGGTGCCCCTTGACCCACGGGGATATCTAATTTCATTTTCCAAATCACTTTTCTGTATAAACATCCTTGAAAAGATAAGGCCAGGCAGTGCCTGTACTCTGCATGCAAAACATTGAAGAGCTGTGGAGGGCTGTCTCCAGTCCTGCTTGCCACCCATGTGCTATGATTTCAGGAGGTTAGCTGATGTATGAACTTCTGTCCACCTCCACTTCATTCTTGCAGAAGATCATTTCCATATGCATTGCACATTTTCCTCACAACACCTTTACTCCAACACATATCCAAAGTTGAAGACCCATGTCCCCCAAGTAACTTTCCTCAGCAGCCCTGGTGACCTGCCTTACTGAAAATTGTTGTGCTTGCCCTTTTTAAATTTCCCATTTTCCCCATTTTTCAGAATATATGAGGTAATGAGCTTTCCAAACATTTTGAAATTTCCCCCCAAGCTTTTCTTCTCTCTAAACATATGATTTGAGAAAGCCTAAAGCATGAGGCATATTATCACCTACATTTATTTTGTTCTGTCTTTAAAATTAAGCATTATACCCATTTCATTGTCCTCTTCTTCTGTATCAGGAGTGGGGGGGGGTGCAAAACAAGCCCTTTAAGACTGTCCTGTCTGCAGACCCTTGTACCTGCTGAGCCATCTTCCCAGTCTTGTCTTCAGAGCTCCTCTCACATATTCTACTTTCTGCTTTTAGGAAATGCAATGACCAACCATGAAGTCAACCACAGCAAGGGACAGGCAGATCAGAGCTGGCACCAAGCACAGATGCTGTTGCTGGTTTGTTGACAGATTTGGACCCATAGGCCTATAAATAACTTATCTATGCTCATTTTATTTTGCCAATAAGGACAGAATAAGGAGGAAATAAAAAGTAATAAAAAGTCAATTATGTGTACATTATCTACAGGCCTTTGTTTCTGAATCGCCCAACACTTTTCCAAACACTATGCTAAGGTCCCAGTTTTGCAGTGAGCTGGCCAAAATTAACTTCTCGTTGACAGATGGAAACTGGATCAGCTGATGATATGTAGTAAGAGGTGTTTCTTCTTCTCCTCTTCCTCCTCCTCCTTCTACTTCCAAGAGATAGTTGGCTGAAAGGATGCTAATTTGTGTGCTTTTGAAGTTTTTCAGAGAGGCTAATTAAATTCCTGACTTTAAAAGGGAAGCAATATCTCTGAGCTTTCTAGCCTTGTGTAACACCATTGTACTTATCTTCTAAGCATTGGTTTCATCGCCACCTGACAAATATGATTTTATTTCTAATGCCATTTCATGGATTTTACTAAGGCAATATGTTCAACAGGTACATTGTCCAGTTTAGAACTGTAGATGACTATCTCACAAGCCTCCTCGAACACCTCAAACAAAACACATCCACAGTCTGGCAGACACCTCAGACTAATTTCCTGCAAACCCCCACTTTTGCTTAGCCTTGTTTCTTAAGTGACAGAGCTTATGGTTGCTGAGAACCAATAAAATATGACATAAGTGATGGACTTTCATTCTTTTTTTTTTTTTCTAGGTAGGGTCTTATTCTATCTTACTCTGGCTCAGGCTGACCTGGAGTTCACTATGTAGTCTCAGGGTGGCCTTGAACTCATGGTGCTCCTCCTACCTCTGCCTCCCAAGTGCTGGTATTAAAGGCATGCACCACCACACCCGGTTTTCATTCTTTTAACTGAGTCAAAATTTGGCAAAAAAAAAAAAAAAAAAAAAAAAAAAAAAAGAGTAGAAACTTAAGTATCCAAGACTATGTTAGCATACTGTTGACTATGGAGTCTCACACTGGCCTTGAAGAATTATGTTATATATAAGAAGAATTATGTTATCTATATTATATTATATATAAAATTCCTTTTGATGGGGTTCAGTAGCAAGGAACTATCTCTAAGACCTGAGGGTGACCATCAGCCAAAAAAACAGTGAGAAGTTAAAACCTTTGGTCATACCTGCACAAAGAAATTAATTCTTTCATCACCCTGGAAAAGCTTGGAAAATCCTCTTCTCCAGTAAGCCTCCACATGAGAACAAAGTCCAGGGTCACTGTATTTGCAGCCCTAGTGGCTTCCAAACAGAGAGTTAAACTCACCTCTTCCAGCTACTGAGCCACAAGAAATGTGAGGCAGAGAAGGTGTGTTATCTTAAACACATTATAACACATGTGAAATGTATAACAAAACCTGAAGAACATTAGGTATTTCTCAAGACTCTTGTACATCCTTTATATCCACACAAACATTTTTTCCAGTGAAATTCAGTGTTGATTCATAAAGTAAGACCGTGACATGCCAACTTTATACCTAAGCCATCTGTGCTGACTCTATTTCTCCAGATATTCTTTCCTTTTCCTCTTTGCTCCCTCGTGACTTCCTACTTGGACTCCTATAAATCTTTTCCCTCCTTAGCTCTCACAGTAGCTTTGTCTGGTGAAATGTGGGCACATTTCCCTATGCAACACAAGCTGCTCAAATCCTCTCCTGCAGGTACCAGCCCTAGGAAACACAGATCGTTCGCTGGTCCAGACACACATGTGTGATGTGTAGTATATGTACTTATTGGATGCACAGAATGTTGATAATCTAGAGCAATGGAATGAAAGTCTTATAAATTTTGCTTCAGATGATAAAAGGAATATAAGAAATTGGTTTGTATTAAACAAATGTTCGAAGCCTCTCAAAGTCTCAGACAAAGATTTCACAATATGAGTAGAACAATCATACTTTACATTTGATTTTGCCTTTAACCATCTCAGCTGAGGCAGTGATGTCACTTGGCAGGTGGGACATGAGGCACTGGAGAATAGGAACACCAGGTGAGATAACTAGGCAGGTTTGCTAGCTTGTACCCCCACATGCCTCTCTTAAATATAATGAATGGGAGGAAATTTAGGCATGGGAAAACTGAATATCCTTGATTTTTGCATAAAAGTGTGCCATGTTCTTTACCCTGATTGTAGATCTCAGAGGGAATTCTAATCCATGTGTTTCCAGTTAGTTTGTATTGAATTTTCCAAAAGTTTCATAAGAACCATTCAAGTCCAAAAATCTCTGTGAAGACTTTTTCTGCCCTCTTTCTTTCCCTCTCATCTTTCTTCCTTCCCTTCTTTCTTTCCTTCCTTCCTTCCTTCCTTCCTTCCTTCCTTCCTTCCTTCCTTCTTCCTTGTCTTTCTTTCTGTGATTTTTTTTAAATTAGATAAATATATATAAATATATATAAATATAGTTAGTAGAATGGTAAAGAAAAAAAAGTGAGAAGAGGGAAATTAGAGTTAGAATTTGGAAATTTCCATAAGGAACCCCTCTATGATGACAAAACTCACAAAAATAATCCACTTAGGTTGTATGGAATCTACTCTGCTTAAATGGATTTTGAGTGTGTCAAACCTTAAATCCTTTTGTTAATACTAAATTTCTGCCTTTAGTAAATATTCATATAGTTCACAAGTATAGCATTAGTATAACACTGGATTTTAAATGTCTTCTTTTTTTCCAGATTAGGATAGAAATTACTTTAAATGTTTGGTCATATATCATTGAATATTAATCAAGTACCTTCTTTATTAAATGAGTCTGCTGGACTTACAGAGGCAGGGGTGCTTCCAATGCTAGAGAAGTCTACCTAAAGATTACTTTCAGTCCTATGAATTGATGGGAATATGTTGAATTTCAACTGTGTGTAGCAATATTCTGTTGCAAAAAGATTAATTAATATATGTAAAAGTGAAAAAATTGCAGCATTACTCATCTTAAGGATTATCACAAGTGAAGTTTTAAAATTTTATTTATTTATTTATTTATTTATTTATTTAGAGATACAGAGAGAGCATGGGCATGCTAGGACCTCTAGCCTCTGCAAACGAACTCCAGATGCATACACCATCATATGCATCTGGCTTACATGAGTGCTAGGGAATCAAACTTGGGTCCTTAGGCTTCATGGGCAAGTTCCTTAACCACTAAGTGATCTCTCCAGCCCCATAGTGAATTTTTATGTAGATGTGTGTGTAAACAATGATAATAAGTCATGTTCATTTCTTCCCAATTATTTGCTATGTTTCAGCACCTCAAATTCTAAGCTGAGAATATCAACGTGTCTAGAATTTAAGGAGTATGTCCCCATCTCATCAGTGCTGCTTCTTACTAGTTGTGCTTGGTTCACACACACCCTTGCACATCATGCCTAGTCATATAGGATTTCATGTATAGTCAGCAGAATTACATAAAATTATCAAATGAAACTGTCTTGTGAAACATTGCTACACACCTCTCTGAAACTGGATGCCATGATGCATTCAGGATTTGAACATGCTTATCTCAGTCCTCAGCCCTCACCTCCTAGGTTGTCTCTTCATCTGGAACAAAGGACCTCACATCATCATTGCAGAATTCACTTGAAATGAAATTCAGGCTTACCACATGCTATGATGGACTGGACTTTATAGAACATACTTGATTCATTTGGGAAGCATGTTTATTTTGGAGTTTTGAGCAGATGCATTTCTGAAGTTGAGAAGCAGCTTGCCAAGAAGCTAGATTCTGAAATCTAGCCATTTTAATACAAAAATCCAAATGAGTGGTATAAGTTCTTAACCATCTGTTAGAGCTTTTATAGAGAATATTATTGCCTGGAGTAGAAAGGAAGACAATAATGAATTTTCAGGTGCCATCCAATTCTAAAATTCTGTGACTTAAGCTTCTCAGAATCATTTATTATTTGTACAATTTATTGTAGTTTATCTGGGAGATAGCTGTGTACTGCTTTGGATAGATCTGTGTTACTTGAGCTGCATAAAAGGTTTCTCATGGATACTCCTCTCTAACTTCCTTATCTCCTTTTCTACTTAATCCTTAATGTTCAAAATGTACTTAAAGGATATGGTGGCAGTGGAGTGATAATATTTCCAATGCCCTGTTGGAACACAAAGATTGAAGTAAAAACCTTTACAGAGAAAAAAAAAAAAAAAAAACACGCAGCAGATTAAAGTGAAAATGAGTCTATTCAATGAGCGAGTTTTGAGGGCAGGCAGGAGGCACCCCTGAACACGGGAAGATGAATAGCTCCCAGGGATAAAAGGCAGCCACAGAATAGAAAAAGGTGGGGAATGCTTCTTATTTGTTTAAGAATGGGCCTGTCTAGTGTTATGCCCCATACTAGTAGGCAACTATTCTCCTCATTTCATAGCTCTAGATTTGGTAACTGTGAGAGGCACAAAAGAACACCTCTGGCTAGTTTGAGACCATGTTTCTCTGCAAACTGTGGAGCTGTTTTCACTAGGTTAAATGAAAAAACAGTAACAGATGCTTAGGTTTAGCACTCAAACTACACCTTCCTGGGGAACATACAGAAATACGAAAAATAGCAGTCAGTTTCAAATAGCACGGACACAAAGGAAGTACTACTTTTAGAATTAAATTGCCAACCTGATGAGTTAAAATTAAAAATGCAATTCTTATCAAATGTAGCTTTATAATATTTACATGTAATGAAACAAGGTAGGCTGTTATTTGGTCAGAACAAAATCAATAGTAGTGGACAGTAACTTTTTAAGTACCTTAACTGTATTAGAGGCAGAGGAACAAACTAGTTTCTGCTCTTTTCAACATGCAACATATGACCCTATTAGGAGATGTTTCAGAGGCGTTTCATAGCATTTTGAACAAAATATTTGTGCTCCCTACTGAAAATAGTTTAATATCAAGTCCCACAGGAATTCTGTCTGCCTCATAAAGTTGCTTTTAGCATTTTCAGTGTTTGGCCTTGCTTTTCCAAATGGACACTGACTATACAGACTATCTTCAAATTCAGATTTTGGAGAAACAGTGTGTTCCCTTACCCAATAGTAGACTTTGCTTACTTTTCTTTCTCAGTACCAAATATTTTGTTATGTTGAATCAATCTGTAACTCCATGATTTGAATTATGAATTCGTTACTCACTCTAATTCTGGTGCAATCTAATTTCCCTTTCATATGAACAGAAATTGGCAAGTTCCTGTTTCTATCCACAGGCTAACCTGAAAATGTAGGTACTATGACTCTTGAAGTGTGACCTGAAATTCCAACTTTGCTTCTTACCAGTTCTGGAGTCTTCCACAAGTCACTTGCCCTCTGCAGTGATTCCATTTTCTGGCTTGTAAAATAGTGACATAGTGACAACCACGTGGTAGGATTGCTGTGGGGAATAAACTGGATGATGAATATAAAGTTTGCAGCTTGACACCCAGTCTGTGGCATATACTCATTAACTGTTAGCAATTCTTATCTTATAACTAATTATTTTTCTGGATTCTATTAAGTAAATCATATTTTCCTAAAAACAATGCCCTATTTATGTTTAGTAAAACATAACTCTTGCAAGTAATGATTATACACCAGATGCCAATTTTTTTTGAAATCTCAATATTCTTTATTGTTTTTTAAAAAGTGACTACATATAAAAATATTTCAATATAAAATACCATAAAAATAAGCAGATGAACAAATGTTAATTTTCTATGAAGGTCAAATGTCACTTTTGACCAAGAGCAGAATATACTGAGACCATCATCTGGTGAATGTAGTGAGTGTCGATCGGAGTTTAAAAATCTGACACTCGAAACTGGGTGTTAAGATTAGGTCCTAAAATTCTAAAAGTAAGCTGATCATTAAAAATATAATGTCAAGCACCCCTTTAATACCGGCACTCAGTAGGCAGAGGTAGGAGGATTGCAGAGAGTTCAAGGCCATCCTGAGACTACATAGTGAATTTCAGGTTAGCTTGAGTGAAACCCTACCTTAAAAAAAAAAAAAAAAAAAAAAAAAAAAAAAAGCCAGGCATGGTGGCACACAGCAATCAGAGGTAGGAGGATCACTGTGAGTTAGAAGCCACCCTGAGATTCATTGTTAATTCCAGGTCAGCCTGGACTGGAGTGAGACCCTGC
Organism: Orientallactaga sibirica; assembly: GCA_036365145.1. Taxonomy (NCBI): domain Eukaryota; kingdom Metazoa; phylum Chordata; class Mammalia; order Rodentia; family Dipodidae; genus Orientallactaga; species Orientallactaga sibirica. The sequence goes on along the minus strand of JAEOAD010000019.1, from coordinate 7,557,859 downwards.
CTCGAAAAAGAAAAACAAAAACATATATATATATATATATATATTCAAATCTGACTCCTGACATCTCTGAATAAATGTATGACTCATTGTAAACATGAGCATTCATTTTTATTTGTTAACCATTCATTGAGATAAATACATCTAAATAAAATGAATTTTGTGGAAATGTGTTTGTTCTTTTTTTGTAAGTGTATATGTATGCAAGTTTGCACGTGTGTGGACCCTTGTGTGTGCTCTTGTGCATGCACTTATGAGTGCATGCATATGGATGCTAGAAGTTGATGTTGGAAGTCCATTACATTCATTATGCATCAATATAACACACACAGACATACACACACACACACACACACACACACACACACACAAGATGGAAGAAAAATCATCAAGTTATTTTTTTAAACCTCTGGACCATTTCCATCATTATATAGCATACATCATAGTATGATCTCTGGTCTTAAATATTCCAACAGTCACCTCATGTATCTTCTTGTTTTCTATCTGTATTCCCCTAGAGACTGTCTCGTACACTGTCAAGTTCAGTGCTATTCCTCATTCTCCTTTGATTCAGTTATTACTTGGCCTCTTGTATATGATCCTGTCTTGTCTTTTTGATCTCTTAGCACTGGAATGTTGCATGGTAAGACTCAGATCCCATTCTACCTTTACCCATGCCTTTCCTTTTCAATATCTTTACATATAGATGACCCTGAATCTCCAACACATGCATTACAGATTTGTATACTCAATTTCTGACTTGATATATCTTCCTACATGAACTTCAAATTTACCTTGGCTATAATGGAACTCTTAGTCTCTTGAAACTTCATGAAGTTTTCTCTATCTCAGAAAATGGAATGCATTCTTCTCATCTCTATGACAATATAAACAAACAAAATGGGGGAATCATGGACTTATCATTTTATTTCACTTTTCTCTCATATTTCATGTTCAATTCATCTGTAATTCCTCCGGCCATACATTCTAAGCTATCCAAAACTAACTCCTCACCCTCGTCACTTGAGTCCATGCTAGCTGTTACCTGAATCGGAAATAGCTTCAATTTGCCCTCTTTGAGTCTATAACCATGAATAATTTTAAAATATTTATTACTCCTAACTACCTTGGTTATGTATCTCTAATGTTAATTATGTCACAATGAGCAAGGTTACAGGCAAGTATCCTTAGCTGAATAACAGGAAGTATAGATGATTGTGCTTTGGGGAAAAGATAAAGGAGAAATTAGAGGAGAGTTTCATGCATAGATAACACATGAGATCATAAAGAACGCTGGGGTCTTGCTTTACTGATTGATTAGATGAGTAGTTCTTAGGGAGAACTAACATCCTGTAAATTTGGAATTTTTCCAGTTTCACTCATGGGAACAGGCACTATTTGGAGTTCTGGATGAACATATCTTTCTTTCAATCTATGAACATAGGATATGGCATAATTTTTTTTTCAAGTTCTAGAGGTCAAATCTAGGGCCCCACAAATCCTGAGCACATACTCTACCATTAAGCTATATCCCTAGCCTGATGGCACGTCCAATTCAATTTCTGCCAAAAAGTTTTATATATACATGTTGCTGAATTTATCCCTTGGGATTTCACCACATTTAAATGTTCATGGTTTGTTTGTTTTTTTAACCTAAATTTATATAGTTAGATGCTTTAATTCTAAATTGGACTGTTTTAAAATGTTCAGTTTCTAAGTTTTCTTTACAATGTACATTGACCTTGTATGATAAAAACTTGCTTAACTCACTTGCTAGTTCTCATGACTCTTTTACATATTTTGGGGGATTTTTAAAATTTATTTTTTTTTAATTATTAAGTTGAAAGGGAGAAAAAGAATCAGAGAGAAAGGCAGATAGAGAGAGAGAGTGGGCATGCCAGGGCCTCCAGCCACTGCAAATAAACTCCAGACGCATGCATTACCTTGTGTGTCTGGCTTACGTGGGTCCTGGGAAATAGACCTAGGTTCTTTGGCTTTGCAGGCAAGTGCCTTAACTGCTAAGCCATCTTTCCAGCCCTGGGATTTTTTTTTTTTAGTTAGATATTCTAGGAATAGGAATAAGAAGAACAAATACCCTTGCTTTGTTTCTGTTTGGGAAGGTTGTAGAACCATTAGTAGATGGAAATTTGCTGGAGGAAGTAAGTCATTGGGGCAGTCCTTGAGGATTTTTAGCTGGGCCCCAGTTCTGTTTGTCCTCTACTTCATTGTTTTTTATTAAAATAAAAAAATGTATTTCTATGAGAAAGAGGCAGATAGAGAAAGCAAGAGAATCGGTGCTCCAGGGCCTTTAGCCACTGCAAACAAACTCCAGATGCATATGCCACCTTGTGCATCTGGCTCATGTTCTGGGGAACTGAACCTGGGTCCTTTGGCTTTGCAGGCAAGTGAAGCCATCTCTACCACTAAATAAGTAAATTATTTATTTATTTTCTATCTATCTATTTATTTATTTTACAGATACAGTTTCACTTTAATCCAGGCTGACCTGGAATTCACTATATGGTCTCAGGACAGCCTCAAACTTATAGCAATCTTCCTACCTCTGCATTCCTAGTGCTAGGATTCCTAGTGTGTGCCACTGTGCCTGGCTCTCCTCTGCTTTCTGATTGCCAAAGTAATGTGACCAGCCAGCCTCCCACTCCTGACTCGTCTTCCACAATGATAAAAGTTCCCCTTAAAACTGTAAGCCCAGGACTTCTGTGTAGGGTGGCAGCATAGCAGCCACACTAAAGCAGCCTATGGGGGGGGGGGGTAGGGTGGGAAATAAGCCGAAAAACAGCAAAATATATTCTTCTACCAAAAAAAAAGTACCTTGAAATAAACCTAACCAAAGGAGTGAAAGATCTCTGCAATGAAAACTTTAAAACATCAAGAGAGAAATTTCAGAAGACACTAGGAAATGGAAAGACATCTTATGTTCTTGGATTTGAAGAACCAATATTATGAAAATGTCAATCTTATCAAAAGAAATCTACACATTTAATGCAATCCCCATCAAAATTTCAATGACATTCTTCACAGAAATAGAAAAACAATCATAAAATCTTTGGAAGCACACAAAAAAAATCTTGACTAGCCAAAACAATTTTGAACAACAAAAATAAATCTGGCAGGGGCTGGAGAGATGGCTTAGAGGTTAGATGCTTGCCTATGAAGCCTAAGGACCCCGGTTCTAGGCTTGATGCTCCAGAACCCACGAAAGCCAGATGAACAAGGGGGCACATGCTTCTGGAGTTTGTTTGCAGTGGCTGGAGGCCATGGCGCACCCATTCTCTCTCTCCCTCTACCTGCCTATTTCTGTATCTCTCTCTCTCTCTCAAATAAATAAATAAATAAATAAATAAATAAATAAATAAATAAAAAAATATTTTAAAAAATCTTGCAGTATCACCACACCTTATTTTAACCTATATTACAGAGCCACAGTAACAAAAACAGCATGGCACTGGCACAAAAACAGAAACAGATCAATAGAACAGAATACAGGACCCAGATATAAGTCTGGACAGCTACTGCCATCTGATTTTTGTCAAAAAACCAAAAGTACTCATTGTTAAAGGAAAACTGGATATCTGTATGTAGAAGGATGAAAATAGATCATTATCTCTCTCCATGCACAAGAATCAAGTCCATGTGGATCAAAGACCTTAATATCAGACCTGAAACACTGAAACTGCTAGAGGAAAAAGTAAGGGAAGCCCTTCAACATACTGGCATAGGCAATGGTTTCTCAGTATAACCCCTGTTGCTTGGGAAATAAAACCAGTAATCAACCACTGGGACCTCATGGAATTATAAAACTTTCATGCAGCAAAGGACATGGTGGATAGAGCAAAAAGACAACCTACATAATGGGAAAAAAATCTTTGCCAGCCATACATCTGACAGAATAATAATATCCAGGACATAGGAGGAATAATATACAGGACATACAAAGGATTAAAAAAACTAAATAATAAGAAATCAAACAACCTATTAAAAAATGGGCTATGGAACTAAATATTTCTTAAAAGAAGAAATACAGACGACCTATAAACAAATAAAAAGGCTACTCTACATCCTTATCCATTAATGAAACACAAATTAAAATTACTTTGAGATTCCATCTCACTCATGTCAGAATGGCTATCATCAAGAAAAAATGACAATAAATCCTGGCAAAGATGCAGATAAAGAATAATCCTTCTACTATGTTAGTGGGAATGTAAACTGGAATAGCAATTGTGGATATCACTGTGGAGGTTCCTGAGACAGCTAAAAATAGATTTACCATATGACCCAGCTATACCACTCCTAGGCATATATCCTAAGGACTCATCTCACTACCTTAGAGATTCCTGCACAAACATATTTATTGCTGCTCTATTCACAATAGCTAGGAAATGGAAACAGCCTAGATGTCCCTCAACTGATGAGTGAATAATGAAGATGTGGTACATTTATACAATGGAGTTTTGTTCAGTGGTAAAGAAAAATGAAATTATGAAATTTGCATGAAATGGATGGCCCCAGAAAGGATTATACTTAATGAGGTAACTCAGGCCCAGAAAACCATTCACCTGCTTGTTCTCTCTCATATGTGAATCCTAGCTACAAATTTCTGGACTTTTATGTGAATTGGAATAAAACTTGGTAACAGAGGCCAGTAAGCTAAAAAGGGGCCATAAGGAAGGGAGGAGATGGGAGGACTAAAGGGGATGGTAATGTATATATGTAAGTAGATGAACAGATTACTGGGGGTAGAAAGGCCTATGTTAGGTCAGGGGAAAGGACTGAGTAAAGGAAAGGTGAGAGAGGGTTAATCAAAATCTAAAAAGTATGAATTAGCTGTATGGAAACCTACTTTTTTGGACAATAGTGCATCTAGAAGCCATAGATTGTTACTAAAATAGTTTCAGTGCCAGGGATAGGATACCTTCCAGTGAGTTCTTGGCCAGGGAGGTTCCTGATGCCCCCAAAACATTACAGGCCATTGTCAAGGATCTTGGTTTCCCACCAGGAATAGATGGTAAGACCCTATTGTTGAAGACACCACATGCTTTGTCTGCAAGGTCACTGGGAAATCTTGCTGAAGCTGAGCTGAATAGCTCTTCACTGTAGAACAGCTGGCAGAAACATGGAAAAAGTTACACTGCATGCATCTCTATGGGAGACAGTGAAGACTCCAGTGGAGATAAACAACAGTGGACACTGCAAGCCTTAAGTTTGGCCAGCTATGCCAAATGAGCCAACAGGTGCAATAGTGGCATGTCTGTTATGGGGGAAACCAACTGCTCTCTTATTGGATGGGAGGCCCACTACATGGGAGGAAATACATCCCTGATACTGAAAACCTATGATGGGGGCGGTCATGAGCTCTAGGGGTATAACCTGCAGGTGTCTGGCTAAATGCATATATTATGCTCACCAAACTGCTTAGTAAGCACCTCTTTTAATGTTCATATCTATATATTAATGCTACTCTCACTTTTGGTTAGAGAAGTGTTTCTTTTCAGATGGCTGTGACCTCTAGGATGACTCAAAAGCACCACAGTGCTGAGAAGATGTGACAGAGGAATTTTTTTTTTTTTTCAAGGAAGGGTCTCACTTTAGCTCAGGCTGACCTGGAATTCACTATGTGGTCTCAGGGTGGCCTTGAACTTACAGCAATCCTCCTACCTCTGTCTCCTGAGTGCTGGGATTAAAGGCATGCACCACCATGCCCAGCAAGAGGAATTTTTTTGAGGTACAGTCTCCCTCTAGCCCAGGATGACCTGGGATTCACTCTGTAGTCTCAGGCTGGCCTCCAACTCACAGTGATCCTCCTTACCTCTGCCTTCCAAGTGCTGGATTAAAGGTGTGTGCCACCACAACCTGCTCACTTTTTAAAATTGTTTGTCAAATGTAGGATTGTTTCAGCTGTCTATATCTCTGCTCTGTCAAGGTTTCTCTGATTCACTGTCCCTACCCTCTCTCCTCCTCCACAAAATTGATGGCTACAAATCCCTTTGGATGGATCAGATCATTTCCTACTTACCCAAGCTTCTCTCTGAAATCTGCCTTCTTGCCACATGTCCTCCTTAGTCTCATGTTACTCTGTGCATGAGCACGATTACGTGCATTACATCATATTAGAAACTTTGTATATAGTCTACCCCAACAGACTAAAGTTCAGGACAAGAAGGTTTTTTTTGTTGTTGTTGAATGTGTTGATGTTTGCCTATAATCTCAGACTAGTGAAGCTAAGGCTGGAGGATCACAAATAAAAGGCCAGCTTGGCTAAATGCATGCCCTATGTCACAACAGAAAGGAAAAAGAATGTCTTTCTTATTAACATGTTTTGCTAACAATACAAAGAAAACAGATCTGTATACCTCTGTCTATTGATTCACTTGTGTGTAATTTTATATATATTGACATGCCTGTGCATATCTTATATAATTGTATTACATATATGCATATATATCTATATGTGTGCATAAATTTAACACACACACACACACACACATATATATACTTTCCAGTATGTTTTTATCAGAATCTTTGAAATGTAAATTATCAGCATTATTATTGAAGTCATTGTCTAGGCTTAACCTTAAGAGATTTATTTAGAAACATTTGGAAAATCTTCTCTGAACTTATGAAGTTAACTCCTATAAGGAAAGCCATACTAAAATCCATGCCAGTTCCATGTTTTTTTGGACTTATTTGAATGAATATGCAGAGATCAATTAAGCCTATAGAGTTATTGGCCAACCATATATTCATGTACAAGTGTAGAGCTTTTTTCCATACTTCTTCAGTTCTTCTTTACCATTTCCCTCTCTAAAAACAGACGATACTACTGGGCACATTTCATGGCCACCATTAGTCATGGGTGTGATGATTCATCAGGTTGGCTCATAAAATGAAAGCAGCCTTGCCCTTCCTAAGCGTTGACTGTTGGCAGCTCCCATCCCCACACTGAATCAGATGTGTATTTGTTTGAGTAATCAAGAAAGAACTGTCTGTCTTGTGACCTTAGAGGTTGGTGAAAGGGACCAACTGAGTGTTTTTGGCGAAGGAAAGTTAGCAGAACAATGCAAATCTGTATAGCAGTGAGCCTCTCTGCTGGCTGCTTTCTCTGGGCAGACTCCAGTATCACAAGAGCCACTGATTGCCAGAAGAATTTTCATCTTCTGCAGAATATGATTTTAATACAAATCAAATGGATTTCAGATCTTATACAAGCCATGCTCAAACCCTCTCTGTGTTTATTTTTTTTTAAGTTCTCTACCTTCTTTTAAGACCTACAATCTTTGACAAATGAACATTTTGAGTACTTATCTATAATAAGAGTCTATAACAGGCAGCTTTGCAACATGGACACCATTGTGGAAAAAAAAGTACATCAAATAATCCACCTGGGGAATGAATGAATTCAGCTAATGCAAATTAAGTGAGGCAGTGAGACCACACAGAGAAGATACTGAAGTCATTTCAAAGACAAGTGTGAAGATTGGTGGCCAGGGAGCCCAAGAACTTTGAATGACAGGTCTGATGATAACAAAGCCAAAGGAATCACAGAAACAGAGGATTTACTTCTTAGAATGAACTCACTCATCCCATTTGTTAATCAATGGATCTTTCAGAATATTCAAATAGTGAGTTTTTTTTTTAATTTTTAAAAATATTTTATCTATTTTTTAGAGAGAGAGAGAAAGAAAGAGAATTGATGGTCCAGGGCCTCTAGCCACTGGAAATGAACTCCAGACACATGTGCCACCTTGTGCATCTGGCTTTCATGGGAAACTGGGGAATCGAACCTGGGTCCTTAGGCTTCACTGGCAAGTGCCTTAACTGCTAACCCATCTCTCCAGCCCTAAATAGTCAATTTTAAGGTGATCTATTTGATTAGTTACAGGATGATTCTTTTTTTTCTCTCTCTCTTACACACACACACACACACACACACACACACACACACATTTTCCCCTATTAGGGATATTCTGGATGCCATTCAAAGGCGAGTTAGAAGTGCAATCCACCAGGCAGAGACACCCTGGAACTCACTCCTCCCTGTCATATTTGACACTTTCAAGCCCATGCTCTATGTGATGAAATCATTACAACATCTTTCCACTGACCTGGGAAAATCAACTACATTAGCACAGCTGAATTGCTAATATATACCTCCTTTGATTCAAGCTCCTACATGATCTTATTCCAGATAAGATCTAGGGCCAGTTATGTGTGCCCTCTGGCATCTTCCTAAGAGGAAACTGTTTTGAAAGTAAAGTGTCTGATAAGATCAACTCGGGATATCTGGGCCTGGTGACACACACCTTTAATCCCAGCACATGGGAGGCAGAGGTAAGAGGATTGCCATGAGTTCAAAGCCACCCTATATAAGACTACATAATGAACTCAAAGTCAACCTGGGCTAGAGTAAGACCTTACCTTAAAAGAAAAAAAAAAAAAAAAAAAAAAAAAAACAGGGCTGGAGAGATGGCTTAGTGGTTAAGGCACTTGCCTGCAAAACCTAAGGACCCAGGTTCGATTTTCCAGGTCCCATGTAAACCAGATGCATGTGGTGGCATTAGTCATCTGAAGTTCATTTATTGATTAGAGGCCCTGATGTGCCCATTCTCACTCTCTCTTCTGTCTCTCTCCCCCCTCTCTCTCTGTCTCTAATAAATAAAAATAAATCTTTTAAAACAAAACAAAACAAATCAACCAGGAAAACACATGTGACAATGTAAGCCTTATTGGAAGCCACCCTATAAAATCACAAATGATTTTTTTAACAGAGAGTGATATTAAATAAGATTAAGGGAGAATGCTGATTTGGATGAAGGCCTCCACTAGGCCAAACCAGAATGGAGTTACTTACCCCTGCTAGGTCCATGTAGTCAAACTGGAATTGAAAAGACCAATGTTCAAAAACAAACAGGAGGTTCATCAACATCCACCAGAAAGAGCACAGCCCTCAGCAAATATGATAAGAAATCCTCCTCTTCTGTAACCAATGACCCCTGCTTTGTTTTTTTCTAGTCTTTCCTACAAAAAAAAAAAAAAAAAAGTCTCCCTCCTCTGTTCAGCTCCTTGGAATACCCTTTCATCTCATAGATGTGCAATTCATGAATTACCAACAAAAGCAAAATAGAGTACTCCTTTCTACTTTATTGAAATTTAGCCTTTTATCTTGTAGGAAGGGGAATTTTGAGGCAATTAAAATTTGGGACAATTTCATACATGTATACAATGTGTTTTGATTGCCTCTTACCCCTTTCTCTTCCCCTTTCCCCTCCGTCTAAACTTTTTCCTCCTATTAGATCTCCAGTCTATTAGCACTTTTATTACTTTTATTATTTCATTTGCTCTTATTTATTTTTGACCCACTGATTTAAATTATGATCACTGGCATAATCATGAGTGGGAGATTATTTACTGGATAATGGACAATCCTCCACACCCCTAAAGGACATAACTTCTCTTCTCTTGCCTTTTGATTGTACTTATAATAATGGTTCATATTTAAGTAAAAAAGCAACAGAGTTCAGCTTGAGAAATGCAAGAACAAAAATTTTTAAATAAGTATATTCAATGGTACTAAAGTGGGTACTTAAAATTTAATTCCTCATTCACAATAAATACAAAAGGCTAATATGAAGGAAATGAAAGCTAATGTCATAAAAGGACACAAACACATATGAAGTTGTTCTCCATATTCCAACAGGGAAGAACCTCCTTTCAACAGGCCCCTCATTTCTTATGTGGAGAAGCTTGCTAGTTCCAGCCCTGGCCACAGTGATTCTCTCCTACCCAGAAAGCTAAGTTAGGCAGGCTATGCCGCTGAGGGAATTGCCTGGGTAAGGCAGGGTTTCTGCAGCTCTGCCTTGGACCACTGCTCTGCCTGTCTTATCCAAGGCTTATATGCTGGTGATAAGATGTAGATACAACTCTAAAGCCACATTACTCAAGCTACCTTTTATGACATGACTGGTTGGACTCCCTAATTATCTTAACTGTGTCTGAGTTCAGTGTGGAAAAAAGAGTACCTGTTCATGGGTTCTGCTGTAGCTCCTACAGCTATGCTGTGTCCAGAAAAATCCCATATGAAGACAAAAAGGGGAGTAAACTCTAGTAGGGGGAAATCTTGCCCCACTCCTGGAATTCCTTGTCTTTTACCAGCTTACATCTATTAAAGCTTGCCCATAAAACAAGCTAGCCCCCAAAACCAGTGATCTCTCTTTTGACAAGTCTAGACTCACTCTTTGACTCTTTAGTGTGTGGCACCCCTCTGCAATGGTGATATGAACCTGGAAACACTGGGTAGAATGCTCAATCTGCTCTATCTCCAAGGCTTCCAAAACCTTCACTACCAGCAACAAAGCCATGTAATGAAATCAGATTCCCTACTATTGGCAGTCCATTATAAGACCAATCACACCACATCATGGGAAATATCATGAGCCTGTGCTTACAAAATATTCCACTGAGCCAAAGGAGGGAATGATTTCCATGAGAAGGAGCGCACTTCCCTTTGGCCATAGAACAGGAAGGAAAGAAGTAGGTAACATGACAGTTCAGGAAGACAGTATTGTACGCACTCCTCTCCTTCCTTTGGCTCTTCCATTCTTTTTTGCCACCTCTTCTACAATGGACCCTGAGCCTTTGAGGGTGTGATAGAGATGTCTCACTTAGAGCTGAATACACTCCTCTGTCACTTCTTCTCAGCATTTTGATGAATTTTGAATCACCCCAGTGGTCACCACCATCTGAAAAGAGAAGCTTCTCTAACCAAAAGTGATAGTAGCATTAAGACATGAGCATAAACATAAGAATTTAAAGGGCAGTTTGGTGTGCATAATATATCCATTTTGCCGGACAACAGTAGTAGTTTCCCCCTGGCTATAAGGTTTCAGTTCAAGGCAGGAATTCCTACCATGGAGTGGGCCTTGAGTTAAATCAGAAAGCAGCTGGTTTCCCTCATAACATACATACTACCATTGCACCAGTCGGTGCGTTGGGCTTGCTGCCTGGCCAACCATAAGGTACTTTTCTTTCACAACAGACTGCATATCACTTTCTAGCATTCTGACAGCTAGTCAACAGGGAGAAGGTTTCCAGCTCTGCTCCACTTGATTTCTCCGTGATGTGCAGCCCATGTTGGTGACGACTTCAGCAGTAGCCTCAGTACCATCTAGTTCAGGTGGGTTCTCAAAGTCTTGACAATAGCCTGTAATGTTTTTTCTTTTCTGGTGTTGGAGTTTATTTTGAAAATATCAGTTTCTTTTCTTGTTTCTGAATAGATACAACTGAAAGGACCTTATCTATGCCATAACCACATGGTAAAATATAAGGAGTTAGTTCTGTCAGCAGCAGTCCATAAAGAAGGTGGCAAAAAGGAAGAGAGGGAGTCAGTCAGAAGCTTATATAACTGGAGCTCTTTGGAACTGTCTTCAGCTCAAATGTTGGAAGGAATTGCTTTGTTTTAATTAGGGAAGCCAACACCTATAAAAGGAGATTGACTTTAATTAATGTTTGTCAGAGAGTGTCCAGGAACAGTCTGTTTATAAAAGGTAAGCCCAAAAGTTGCTGGTAAGCAATTTTCAGAATAAAAAGCCAGACAAACAAAAGCTTAGTTGGGTAAACAGGTTGTTCAGATTTGATTGAGCATGCGGGTTTGTCAGGTTTTGAAAACTATTAAAATAAAATATGTTTAAAGAAAGGGATATATAATGAGTGAATAAATCAGTGAGGTTTTGCAAAATGAAGACACAGGAAATGACACCCCAAATGAAAATCAGAGCATTGACTGTGTCCGGAGACCTTTTGTTTATTCTCCCCATTGCTGCACATCCCTCACTCATAACTGTAATCTAACATCTACTGCATCATATATCTTACGTTATATTCATATAGTATATAAGGCATATCAGTGTTAACTTTTTTTAATTAAGAACATACTTTGTATGGATACATCATGTGTTAGTAGCATCTTTTTCCTCCTCCCTGCCCCCATCCCTCCTCAGTGAGGTAGCTGGTATTCTTCATAGGGTTGTGAATTATGTATTGTGGGAGCACTAGTCAGTTATTGGGGGGAGGCAATGCCAACTGGGTATGATGTCCCAACCTGTGGATCCTACAGTCTTTCTGCCCCCTCTTCCACAAAATTTCCTGAGCCATGGTGGGTGTGTTTTAAGTCTGCTTCACTGATGAGCTCTTAGGAGCCTCTGGATCTTTGCTTTGGTAGGTGCTGAGTAACCTCAGCATCTGTCTCCTTCACCCTAGCACTGATCGTCAGGCTCACCATGGAAGCAGAACTCTTGCTTGTCTCCCCAGTTCTGCTGTGGTTTCACCTGTGCTTTGATGGAAATGTGAGGGGTGGTTTATCTCCTGGGGTCTGGCTACCTTCTGAAAAAGAAAGATTCTCCAACAGAGAGTAAAATCAGCATAGATTAAATAGGATAAGATTTATTAATTTAGGGAAACTTTGATGGTAGTAGCCCCTCATTTAGCCAAGGGATAGCGGGAGCTTGACATTGGAGAACATAACCTTTGTCTCCATAGGATTCTGACCTGGTTGCCAGTTCCAGATATGGGTTCCTGTACATTGAATGGATCTCTTAGCCAATCAGAAAGTGATTGGTTACCCACCAATGCTGTGTGCATTAGTGTGTACTTCTTGTCAGGGTGTTTGCTTCTGAGTAGCTTAGACCCCTGGTTGCTCACATCCTTGTTGGCTATTTTACCCCAGTAGCTCCTGTAGTACTTTCTAGTATTAGATGGGCTAACTGTCTGGGAATGGCTCTTTTCTAGATTCCAGCTGGGTATCTTGTGTTCTTTGTTGGTAGCATATGGTGACTTCAGCAATAAGGTCTTTATTTTTACCTTAGGTTGGTAATCAAGTGCTTTGACAGAAGCCTGTCTTGTTTTGAGGACTTCATATGTCTCTCTGATAAACAGCTCAATATGGGTAGCACCAATTTCTGGTTCAGTGATGACTTAAAAAATGTTTGTTTGTTTGTTTGTTTGTTTGAAAACAGAGAAAGAGAAGAGAGAGAGAGAGAATGGGCATGCCAGGGCCTCTAGCCATCACAAGATGCATGGGCTACTTTCCTCAGGTGGCTTTATGTGGTTATGGGGAATTGACCCCAGGCCATTAGGCTTTGCAGACAAGAACCTTAACCACTGAGGAACCTCTCCAGCCTCAATGTTGACATTTTAGACTGTATATAAAAGGAAAAAGTATATTTTCTCATATATCTAGCTCTTTTAACTTGTGTATTTTGTGAAATTCATCCCCAATGTTGCATGAGAATATAATCATTTATTCTAATTTCTGTGAAGTTTTGAAATGTGTAGCATCCAACTGCACATCCTACTGTTGTTGATCATTTGAGTCATCTACAATCTGGCATAAGATGAGCTGTGCTGCCATAAATACTTGTACATGCATTGTGGTGAAGACACAAATGCATCACTGCTGAGGATGTATGTAGAAGTAGAATTGTTTAGTCATGGGGTATATAAGTTTAGCTTTAATAGCTTTTGTTTTTAATTTTTAAATGTTGTATTTCAAGCAAGATATGTAAACATGTGCATTCTGTCAGATGGCTGCAGAAGGCAATCTGGTTACTTTCACACATGATAGTGTGAAGTCATCCATGTTTAAAATACCTATGAATCAAATTGGATGTTGCCATGTTATCTGTTAAGAACAAGTTAAAATTCTTCCATTGTCTTTCAATTTGTATCATCTTTGATAGCCTCAATTACTCTAAGATTACAAATATGTCATTGTGTTCTAAATAGACATGAGAATTGGCTCTTATTTACAAAAAAAAAAAAAAACCCTTCTATATAGTCTTTTAATGATTTGGAGATGTCACTCTTTTACTTGGCATGTGTTATGAAGTGTGTGTTGCATGTCAGATGCCACATGCTCTGCTGGAGAAAGATCAGACAAAAGAAGCATCTTATCCTCATGAAGCTTCCATATTGGTGGAGGAAACAGTCAACAAGTTTCACATCAAACTGCAACATGAAGGAATTTGAGGTGGAGAGTATATGACAAGACCATTATAAATGGCTATTATTTTAAATAGGGTAATCTGAGATCGCATGCGTACAAAAGTGATCTTTAAGCAGAGACCTGAAGACAATAAAAAAAGGAAACATCTGGGGTGGACAGATGGCTTAGAGATTAAGGCACTTGCCTGAAAAGCCTAAGGACATAGGTTCTACTCCCCAGATCCCACGTAAGCCAGACACACAAGGTGACACATGCGCATAAGGTCATACATGTGTACAAGGTGATGCACACATCTGGAGTTCAATTACAGTGGCTAGAGGCCCTGGTGCACCAATTCTTTCTCCCTCTTTCACTCTCTCCTAAAAAATGAGGCAAGACTTCTGGGTAAGATGGTGGTATAGGAGCCATACCAAACCAGCCTAGGGAGAGATTTAAGCAAAACCATAGCAAAATACACTCTTCTTCTGAAAACTGAAGGAGAATAGGTTATTCTTAGAAACAGTGGAGAAGCAGGAAAGACCAAGATGCACCAGAATCCCACTGAGGCACTTGCAACCCCAATCTGCGCCATCCATGTTCCTGGCACCACCCACCAGGCATGTCAAGCAGAAACAGCAGAGACCAAACAAGGGGATTTTTCAACCTCATCAGCCTCCTTGCAAAGTCAAGAAATCTGAAGGAAAGACAGCTGAGATCAACTAAGGAGCTACTGAAAGGGATACAGGTGGGACTGGGTGAGAAACTCCAGGCTTCCTGAATTCTCCCATGCCCCAACCATCAGAACCTCGAACCTCCAGCATTTAGCCCCCAGCTGCAGGGCATCCACCACAGTTGAACAGAACTCCAGATCCACAGCACAATACAGAGGGATCGAGGTGGGCATTCAGCATTGCTGAGATTGGAAGCCACCCCAAAAGGTACAGGGACATAGGCCTGCATTGGAAATGCTAATCTCTCTTTCCATGTCAGAGCAGGTTATGGGTTACATATTTTTGGTTAGGTTTGTTGCCTTTGATGCTTTCAGATTTATAGGGCCTTTGTCTTTTGCTTCCATCATTATTGTTTTCAGATCCAGGCTGACCTGTAACCCAATTCAGAACAGAATTCTGTAATGTCTGTTTGTGTTAATCTCCTGTTGGAATGTGTAGTGTTCCTTTAATCAGTTTGGATATAAAAACTGACCTAAAAGTATATGAAGGTGGATTGCTACATCTAAGAACACTGAAGATAAGTATCTTTTCAGGATGCAAAAGTCCAAGAAACACAAAGATGTAAATCACATTAATGTGGGATTTTGAAATACTTTTTAAAAATGATTTTATCTATACTCAAAAAAAAAAAAATCAAAGGAGAAAACAAAGGAATTAAAGAAGAAAAAAACTCCTGAAAGAGAATACACAAACCAGCTTAATGAAATAAAGAGGTCATTACAAGACATGAGTAAAGAGTAACAATATCTGATTTATGTTGTAGAAAATTGCTCTGCACTAAAAACTCTGCAAAGTCTCACCAGAGAATAGACTATACTATGCTATACTTAAATTGTGTAATCAAAATCAAACATTCAGGGTATATTACAAGCAAGAATTTGCAAATTTTCAAATTATTTGCTGGATGACTTTTAGAACAAGAAAAAGCTGGAAAGAACCTCTCCTAGGTTATAATTAAATTACTAAACATGCAAACCAAAGACAGTATATTGGGCTGGGGCAAAAATTGAGCAGATTACTACTTTGAAAGCCAGAGTTAACACGTTTGCCTGTGCTGAAAAGCCTAAAATTGGACCCTGGTTTCATTCCCAGGACCCTGAAGAAATCCTTTATGTTGAAGAGAAAGTACAAACACAGGAGGAAATAGGAAAAAAATAAACCATACTCAAATAGCCAATTGAATAAAGCAGGAAACACTACAGAACAAGGGGAATAAATATATACACATGAAATTCATTTGACAGTGGCTATCTCTCAATAAAAGAGGCCGTTGTGGGCCTACAAGCCATCCTCTCTTTCTGTCTATCTGCCTTTCCCCACTCTCTCAAATAAATAAATAAATAAATGAATAAATAAATAAATAAATAAATAAATAAAATAGTTTTTAAAAGTGGATGGTAGTACTATATTTCAAAACCATTTAACAGGACTCACTACCAAATTGGATAGAGAATTGAAGAGAATGACACATTTGGAGCATCAGTTTTAGCCTTTCCCTAAGTATAGCAATTCTATTTATACATTTTACCTTTCTCATGAATTCAGCAACTCAGCTTAAACTTATCAACCTGCGGATACATGTTTTCCATGTAGCATAGCTGCTCCCCAGGTAGGAATGCCACATAATCCTTGTCCTTTTTTCTTTTTGCCTCTTTGATGATAACACTCACCAATTTGTATATCTTCTCTTTGTTTTATTCCCATTTTTAAATTTCTTACTGCTTTTCTTCTAAATCTAGTAATCTCAACCTTGACACTATCAACATTTTTGCTTGCATAGTTCTTTGTTGCAGGAACTAAACTATGCCTTAGCAGTATCCTTGGCTTCTGCCTTCCAGATATCAAAATGTTTACCCAACAAATTTGCTCATGCTCTGGCCAGTCCATCCCCTACTCCTGTTCATCCTTGATGACATGAGTTAAAACCTACTTCCTGTTGGGAGAGAGAACTCAGTGCTTGTGTGAGCATGAGGACTTGAGTTTGGATCCCCAGAACCTATGTTAAAGCGGGGTGTGATGGCATATGCCTGTAACCCCTGCAGTGGGAAGGGAAGATGGAGAATCGCTGGTAATTATGACTAACAGCTCTAGCTGAATCAGTAAACCCCAGCTTCACTGAGAGAATCTATCTCTGAAAGAAAGGTGGAGAGTGATGGAGGAGGACATTGACCTTTGTCTTCCATAGTTGCGCTCACACATGTACACAATTACATTTGTGTATCATGCCATTCACAAATTTCTTACTACACGCATAGTAATCATATATCACACAAATAAACACCTATCCTACACTGCCTTCCAGAATCAAAAGACTAAAAGTGTACCTTCTATACTTTTTCTCCATAGGGACCTTTTTCTACTCTGTCTATTGTTAGCTCTCACTGGTTACCAATTGACTATGCCCCCAGCTTCACTGAGAGAATCTATCTCTGATTTGTTCTATATTATGTTATTGGTTCCTGTGGTTACCAATTGACTATGCCCTTACCTTGATTTGTTCTATATTATGTTATTGGTTCCTGTACATCCCAATTACATTATAAATGCAGTTAGGGGAAAATGTAGGTATTATATGTTTCTGTATCCCCTGCATCACTTACTGACTTACAGATAGTAGAGCTCACTAAGGATTTTTATATTTTTTTTAAAAAAATAACCCATATTATGTCAGCAGACTTTCCATGTCAGAGTCATGTCATAAGGGAGTTGGTAGCATGTGTAGTTTCCAGTTGCATGATGCTGAGGTAGGAGAAAAGGAAACATTCTACCTTGACACTGGGAAATGTTTTGAGTCTGACATCATAATTAACAGAAGAAGAAAATGAAATTTAACTAAATTTCAAATACCACAGGCTCTGGCCAGGCAGGGGCAGATTTTGTTTTAGTTACAAATGTTGTATTGGAGCCAAACTGTGCTCACAGTGGTAAGAGTAACACGAGATCTACATACGTCATCTACAAAAGCAGAGGCTCCTTATAGGTAATGTTCAAGGTATCCAAAGAGCCACATTCACAGTTAGGACAAAATGTGGTACAATGATGATACATTGGAATGTCTGTCACCTGGTTCTGACTAATAGAAGAGCACAAATTATTTCAAAACCTACAACCTTCATAGTAAGACATAAATCAAAATCTCCAAAGTGAAACCAGAAAGACAGGACCATCCTTTGAAAAAAAAGATTAAATTTTATACTTAAATTAAAATTGAATATTTGTGAATATCAGACTTTTAAAATGTCTAATCATTTCCTAGATTTATGTAAAGTACATTCTTTTTACATCAGTGTGGAGATGGAGAGAAATGGAGGTTTTTATAAACAATGCTAAAAGGAACAGTAGATAGATTTAAGTTACAGTAAGTTCAAAGCTAAGTACACGAAGTCGGAAGCTGAGGACTTCAGCTCTGATTCCGCTTGGGCCCCACTTCCTTGTCAAGTACTTCCAATGAGATTAGTGGCCTAATAAAAGATTCTGGGAAGAAAATCTCTCTTTACCATTTGTTTTGACTTTCCACGGATCAAAGGTGGCTATTTGCCTCATGGTTACTGTTAAACAAAAATTATGCAAGGCCTTTGCTCTGGACTGAGCACCTGCGCTTCGAGCCAACAGACCAGGCCAAATGGGGTTACTCTGATAAATGTCACACCATCTAACTGAAACTTTAAGGAAGCAGATAGATCTCAGAACAGGTTTTTGTTGTTGTTGTTATTGTTGTTTTTCAGAATACAGGATACTCCCATCTATTTGTGTCAGTATAATAAAGAAGTTCCCTCTGATTTAACCCCTATAAGATACTATTGTGAAGTAACCTGATAGTATTTAGTTTATTCTTATTGCTATTTTGTTGCTCATACCTTACAAAAATACTCTTCATATATTATCTAGTATGATTCTCATTCTATTTTATACAATGAAGACTCCCCCATTCAACTAATGTCAAAAATCCCATTAGAAAAAGCTGGGCGTGGTGGCGCACGCCTTTAATCCCAGCACTCAGGGAGGCAGAGGTAGGAGGATCGATGAGAGTTCGAGGCCACCCTGAGACTACATAGTTAATTCCAGGTCAGCCTGGACCAGAGTGAGACCCTATCTCGAAAAACCAAAAAAAAAAAAAAAAAAAAAAAATCCCATTAGACCTTGTAGCAGACAGCTTCAGGTTCGCTGAGATGAACTTCCAGACCAGGCACAGTTATGGAGGAAGGGATATTATTTATTGAAGCTTACAGATCCAGGGGAAGTTCCATAAAGACAGGAGAAGCAGCCTGCTCTCACAGGGCCAAGCAGACAGAGAGAAAACCAACCAGCCACACAGCACACAGACCAAAACTACAGCCAAAAAGTCACAGCACACTTCAGGAACTCCTACTGGGCACACTTTGCATATCTTTACAATGGAATCTCAAACCCACACCTTAAGACCAGCCCCCAGTGACATTGCCTCTAGCAAGGTGATTGCAGATGCAAACTATAACTAATAAAACACTGAATATATTGGGAGACATATATTCAAACTACCACAGACCTAAAACTAAATTTGTTACAATTTTTGTCTTTTCACATTATTATGTATTAGTAGGAAAACCTTCTGTCAAATGAATTTTAAGGGATTAGGAGAACTTGTTGAAGAACATCATTTATCTATACAGAGCCCACCCAGTTTATTTGGTATATATAATATATTCTTTCTACATTCCTGTGTTGGAGTTCCTGACAGAATCCACTTAAAGGAGGAAGGACTTCCTTGGATTCACAATTTCAGAAGGTTCAGTCCATCATGGGGGAAGGGGAGGAAGATCAAAGCAATTCATGTCATGGTAGGCTAAGCAGCAGAGAGAAGAAGAAAGCCCCACTGATTTTCTCCTTTCCCCACTTTTATTCGGTCCATGCCACCCACATTCAGAGTGGTTCTTCCTATCCTGGTTAATTCTCACAGACATGCCCAGGGGTGTGCTTGACCAATCTGCTAGTCAATTGGTGAATCCAGTCAAGTTGACTGTGAAGATGAACCATTGCATTTTCACCCATTGTCAATGATGCCAGAAACAAGTCTGTAGATATCTATTCAATCAGCTTCCAATGAGAAGTTTGGTGGCAGCTACAATGAATTGTGAGTGTATGCCCTCATTGCCTAAGTGAGACGGGTGCCTTGTGCTGCTAGCTGTGGTACCTCCAGACCTGTGAAAATGTTTAAAGCACCACAAACACTTTGAGCTGTTACTGGTAGTATTGGGGTAAACAGCTTTATTCTACTAGTCAGTGTATGGCTAGTCCCAGATATAGTAGTCAATTTCCAGGCCAATCTAGCTAGTCATTTCAAAACCCTCAAGTCATGTTGTAGTAGTTACTTTTCTCATTACTGTGACAGATGACCTCACTGAAACACCTTAAGGGAGCAGAGATTTATTTTGGTTCATGGATTCAAAGGGAACAGTCTATCACGGTAGGGAAGGTATGTAAGATTGGCTCAGTTCATGCTTACGGAACATGAGGCAGCTGGTCACATCATGACAGCTAACTAGGAAGCAGAGAGTTTACCAGAACCAGAGGCCAATATAACCTTCAAAACCCACTTTTAGTGACCCATTTCTGCTAGCTAGACCACACATTCTTAAGTTTCCACAATCTCCCACAACAGTGCCCGCAGCTGAGGGCAAAGTGTTGAAACACCTGAGCATGTTGGTCATTTCAAATTCAATACATGTTTAAAGTAGTTTTTTCAGCTGGAGAGATGGTTTAGCAGATTAAGGCATGTGCTTGTGAAGCCTAAGGACCTAGGTTAAATTCTTTCTGAGGTAGGGTCTCACTCTAGCCCAGGCTGACCTGGAATTCACTATGTAGTCTCAGGGTGGCCTCAAACTCATGGCAATCCTCCTACCTCTGCCTCCCGAGTGCTGGGAGTAAAGGCATGTGCCACCACGCCTGGCCCATCTGGACGTTTTTGCAGCAATGCTCTCTCTCTCTCTTTCTCTAATAAATAAATAAATAAAAATAAAATATTTAAGCCTGGTGTGGTGGCACATGCCTTTAATCCCAGCACTTGGGAAGCAAACAGAGGTAAGAGGATTGTCATGAGTTCAAGTTCACCCTGACACTACACAGTGAATTTCAGGTCACCCTGAGCTAGAGTGAGACCCTAACCCGAAAAACCAATAACTAAATAAAATAAAATAAAATAAAATAAAATAAAATAAAATAAAATATTTCAACTGGATTTTTATCCTCTGGCAGTCTCTTTAACTGTTTTCATTGTCCAATAATTTCTTCTGTCCTTAATCAGGTCTTTTGCTACTAACACAACACCTGGCAACCTGGGGCAGGCTGCTTGAAATCTGAATCATTCAACAAAATATTTATTGAGTAACTGGAAGAAGTCAGACCCTGGCTGGTTGCTAAGGGTACAGAGTTAAATAACATTGCCCCTCCCCCTTGAGTTATTTATAGTCTAGTGTTTTGGAAACAGTGATGTGTTCCTTTCTCTTGATACCTAAAAGTAATACTTTTAGCAATGAATTTGAAGCCAGCAAAAGAAAATAAGAATGTTCACCCTAAAAGCAACAAATAAAATGGAGTGACTTCAGAAGTCACATTTAAATTGGCCTAGGGGATTTTAAAAAGACAAACTTGAGTTTGTATTAGATGTGGGTTTGTGGTAGTTTGAATATATGGCCCCCAATATATTCAGTGTTTTATTAGTTTTATTATAGTTTGCATCTGCAATCACCTTGCTAGAGGCAATGTCACTGGGGGCCAGTCTTAAGGTGTGGTGGTGGGTTTGAGATTCCATTGTAAAGATATGCAAAGTGTGTCTAGCAGGAGTTCCTGAAGTGTGCTGTGGCTGCTTTTGGCTGTAGCTTTGCTGTATGTGCTGTGTGCCTGGTTGGCTTTGACTCTCTTGCCTGGCCCTGTGAAGGCAGGCCCCTTCTTCTGCCATTATGGAACTTCCCCTGGATCTGTAAGCTTCAATAAATAATATCCCTTCCTCCATAACTGTGCCTGGTCTGGAAGTTCATCTCAGCGAACCTGAAGCTGTCTGCTACAGGGTTCATATTTTATTTGTTTTGGTGTGCCTGCGTGTGCTCCTTGCACATGCATGAGGAGGCCAGAGGCAGGTGTGAGGAGTCCTCCTGTATCACTCCTCTTCCTTATTTCCATGAGACAGTCTCTCACTGAGCCTGGAGCTCATGCCATTTGTCAGGTAGATTAGTGAGCAGCAAGATCCACCAAGCCTCCCACCTCTGTCTACCTCAATACTGGGGTTACAGATGTGCCTTGCTGTGCCCAGATTTTGTGGGGGGTTGTGACTTGAACTCGGGCCTTCATGCATGCACAGTAAGCAGTCTTATCTGCCCAGAAATCTCCTGAGCTCCTGGGTCCACAGTTTCTGAGGTACTGTGGGGTTCCTAGTTCTCCTGCAAAGCCAAGACTCACTCCACGGCTTTGTGCAGACTGCCCATCTGACCCTCAGTGATTCTCTTTTTCTATCCATTATTAATGGGGTTCTCATTCCCAGTGTATGGAAAGCATTGTCTTTTGCCTCCAAATGTTTCTGCTTTGCGTTTGATACTATACTGAACTGACCTTGTGTCATCATTTTTCTCTCTCCTCCTTGAACACTCCTTCCTCATACAGCCCCTTGCCTTTGGCTTGTTCTCACTGTGTGTCTCCTATTTCTTATCACTCTCTTTCCAATAAAGTTTGGCCTTTCTGTCAAATGTTCCAAGAGTGTAGCTCTGAAAACACCCATGACTTCTTCCTCCTTATTATTTTGTTCTGAGATGAAGAAGTCAACCAAAATCCCCCAGAGGAGGAAGAACCATTGTCAATATAACATATACTCTGGAGAAGCTGACATGGAGACATGTCTATGTCATGTAATCATGGCATTCTCCTGATATGGTCATGTAAAGTCAAGGCTAGAATTAAAGCCCTAGTTAGCTCCAAACCATACTCTGTTCATTAGTTTTGACCTCACTATAATGACACAAGCCAATAAGGAAGAATAAGAGCATTATGTAGCTTACAATTTGGGTTTCCAGGTACAAATGGCATCAAACAGGCTCTGTGGTGATGCCATCCCTTGGATCAATTATCTCATGAGTTAGATAGCAATAGTTCAGAGTATGCATGGGAGCAAGCAAGTTGTTACATATTAAACTAGGATCAGAGAGAACAGAGGCCAGGCTTGCTCCTTGTATATAATCTTCTCATAAGAACTCAAGGGGTCATGTGAGAACTACCTTCAAAAAAGCATGGCCCCAACTACCTAAGAATCTCTCATTAGACCTCACTTCTTAAAGCTTTCGCATGGCTTCCTAATGTGTCTCTCTTGGGAACCAATCCTCTAATCGTAGCAGTCCTTGAAGGACACCTAAACCATACCAAGCATGGGAACTGAAATACTGAGGGACTATCCCTGTGATGAGATTCCGAGAAAGTGCATAGAAAGCAAAGTAGAGATGGGAAGCAGGAGGAAGGGAAGAGCCAAAAGAGGGGATTTTCCTATGAAATATACAGCCCTGTAAGGAGTTTGAGTGGGACTCATGTGACTTCAATTGTTAGGTTTTCCTTGACCTATAAAAAATCATTTGTTCCTTTTACACTGAGCCTATTTAGAGGGACTTAGAAGACAATAAAACTTAAGTCATGGAAATAAAGCTATAGGTTTCTGTCTAGCTATCTAAGTGTATGGCACAATACAGGCCTGGTCCTAGCCAGACCACGTGGCAGAAGAAACCAGGAAGTGGCTTCTGTGAACATGGCGTCCTGCACAGGCTTGGTGTGACAACAGTCCCATGCTCGCAAGAAGTCTGCTAGGAGATGACCTGTCCAGAGACAGGCTCATTGGTCACAAAAAGGGGACCACCCCATACAATGATTAGCCAGCCAAGCCCCTTAAAACCCATGTGCACTTCCTCAATAAATGAGTTTGCGGCAGCTCGCCCTCTGCTGCTTCCACCCAACTCCTGGAGTCTGTGTTGTGATTCTGCACTGCTCACCCCCAACTTGGCAGAGACCCTGCCGTCCCTCCTGGGCTGGCCTTAGGGGGACCACAACATCTAAGCAGTAAAATAAGCCCATATTTCATGGAACTAACTTGGAGAATTTCCCTATTGTACATGAACTGTGATTTTAGAAACACTACAGCTTACTCCAGATGGCTCTGTACATGAAAGCAAAAACTGGGCAAGCTGTGCACTATCCTTCTTCTTCCATTAACTCATCCATAGGGTGGATATTAAAATATCATCTGTATTACATGGTGGCATAAATTACCTGGTGCTTATTGGCACTTTGCATTATATGTGCCACCTATCATTGGTAGTGGCATTGCCAACATTAGGTAGCAATAGAGGCCACTTCCACTGCCATTTCTTTACATATTTGCTATGTGTCAATAATTCCTTCCTCTAGGCCTCCTACCACAAGGGACAGACACTTGGGTCAGCTCTCCACAGTTCCCATGTGCTAAAATGATGTCTGTGTCACTTCACTCTCCCTCATTCTTCTATCCATCAACTCTGCACTCTTTCTACCCATTAACCCTATACTTTATGCATGTTACTGAGATTTTAACTGGAGACTGCAATGGAAGAAGTCAAATTAAACTCACTCATGTAAAAGCTTGAGTATATCAGCTGATCAAGAATATTGGCTGCTTTCAGCCAGGCATGGTGACGCATGCCTTTAATCCCAGCACTTGGGAGGCAGAGGTAGGAGGATCGCCGTGAGTTCGAGGCCAGCCTGAGACTACATAGTGAATTCCAGGTCAGTCTGGGCTAGAGTGAAACCCTACCTCAAAAAAAAAAAAAGAATATTGGCCGCTTTCAAACACTACTGGTTCAATAAACTTAAAACTGGAAAGTTCAAATTACAGAAAGCAAAGCATCTCATGTTCTCTCTCATATGTGGATCCTAGCTAGAAATGCTTAGACCTGTGTGTGAGCTGGAACCAAAAAGTCGGTAGCAGAGGCCAGTAAGCTGGAAAAAGACGATAAGAGAGGGAGGAGAAGGAAGGACTTAAGGGGATGGTATTGTAAATATGTAAGTAGAAGAACAGATTATAGGGAGGGAAAAGCCCTAAGGGAGGCCAAGGGAAGAGATTGAGTAAGGGAAAGGTGGGGGAAGGGTCAACCAAACTTCAAAATATTCTGCATAAGACATATGAAAGCCTACTTCTTTGGACAATGGCACATGCAGAGGCCATAGACTGCTACTAGAAAATTTTCAGTGCCAGGGATGGGATACCTACTAGTGAGTTTTTAGCCTGGAGGACCCTGTTGCCTCCAAAAACACTGCAGGCTATTGCCAAGGCCCTTGGTTTCCCATGAGTAACAGATGGTAAGACCCTATTGCTGAAGACTTCACATGTGTGGGCAGCAAGATCACTAAAAAATCAAGCTGGTGCTGAGCTGAAAACCTTCTCCCTGTAGACCAGCCAACTGAAAGCTGGAAAAAGCTGGACTGCATGCAGCCCTACTTGAGACAAAATTGATCAGAGGGGAAAACAATGTACACTGGAATCCTCAAGTTTGACCAGACAGGCCAAATGACCGAACAGATTCAATAGTGACATGTATACTCTGGGGGAAACCAACTGCTCTCTAATTGGACTGGAGGCCTGCTCTATGGGAGGGAATACATGTCTGGTACTGAAAACCTAGTCAAAAGCCTGTGGCAGGGGAAGTCATGAGCCTTAGGGGTATGAAGCCTGCTCTTGTCTGGCTAAATGTATATATTATTCTCACCAAACTGCCCTGAAAGCACTATACCCAACATTCATATTCATATATTAATGCTACTCTCACTTTTGGTTAGAGAAGTTTTTTTTCAAATGGCGGTGACCACTGGGATGACCCAAAAGGCAACATAGTATTGAGAAGAAGGGATGGAGGAGTGTCCAGCACTGCAACATCTCTATCACGCCCTTCAAGGCTCAGGGTCCATTGCAAAGATGTAGCGGAAAGAATGTAAGAGCCAAAGGTAGGATAGGACTTCTTACAATGCTACTGCCCAGATAGAAATTGGCCTCACTATCCATGACTTCGCTGTGCCTAGCAATACTTTCACAAGACCCTCATAATAGGAGAAAAAGATGATGACATCGAAATAAAAGAGCACTAACAGAGAGAGGGAGGTTATGATGGAGAGCAGAGTTGTGAAGGGGGAAATGAGGGAGGGAAATATCATGGTTTATTGTCTCTAAGCATAAAAGTTGTCAATAAAAAATAAAAGTAAAATAAAATAAAGAATGAACTATTTCCGTGAAGTTTTCAACAAACAGAAATTACCAAATTAGATTTTTTAAAAAAATAAATTGAAGTATGTATGCTGGGTAATTTCATAGTACTGTTGGATTTGTATTATTTATGAGTGTTGCAATGTTCCAAAGTTCCATTTTTGAAGTTTCTTGTGGAGGTGAGGGAAAGGCTCTCTCATATTTTTATGCAAACTTTTTCAAATTCCCATAAAAGGTAAGAAGGAGGTATATTATACAGTAAACAGAGATGAAATATGAAGGCATAGTAGACCCCAAATATAACTGTGAATGTAACATGTTGCTGCATGGTCTTAGACACTTTTAAAAATGATGACAATATTGCTTATTTCATAGTATATTTTCATTAAAGTGTATTGATCTTATTAAAATCTAAAGACAAGTAAATGTCACAGCAGTTATCTGCCATCATGCAGGTAATAATACATTATCATTATATTAATAATTGTTAGACTTTCTTTTATTAGCCTGGATATAATGTCACTACATCCTGCCTGCTGAAATTTCAAAAGGCTTAGTGATTTTAGGGTCACATGTAGTCCTGGAAATGTGGTCTATATTTCAGATATGTTTGCTAATTTGTGAATGTTGATCCAGTAACTTCTTCACCTATGAGTGGTATGTATAACCACCTTGCTTAGTGAAGGAAGGACTTTTTTATCATAAAAGTTTTAGTGGCAATGAGCAAAGTAAGATTTTTAGTACTATATGATAAAATGGAAATGTACTTTTTTAAAGCCTTATAATACATATTAAGATCAATTTCACTTTCTTGCTCTGTGGGTTATAAAAACTCAAACTTCCAGATTTTACAAGGAAGAAATTTTATGTTTTTAGTACCCCATATAACCTCTCTTTGGGGGATCGCTTTTCTTCTCCAGGCAGTTCCAAAATAGGATCATGGGAAATTCAACATCCTCACCCTCTTCTACGCAAAGCTCAGCTTTGCCTACAAACAGCAGCAGCTGCGGTCCTGAGAAAGCTCTGAGGTAATGTCAGATGCTGCGCCTCCATGGCCTTGGCATGATTTTCTGACAACCCTTCTTGTCTGACTGTGGCGGTGGGGAAACTCTTCCTCCTATGTGGGGGAGGTGAAGGGAAGTGGAGACACACATTAATTTGACAACTTCTCCAGCCTCTTTACTAGTCATGGTCATTTACCTTGAAGTGAGGGGACAGAAATGAATCTTACCATTAAATATTTCCATACAACCTTCTTCTGTCTCTGAAGGTGAGTGACAATCAGGGAATCTCACCATTTGTGAAGCTTGAAGCTAATACAGTTTGGGGATGTGTTAAGAGTCCAAGTAACAAATGCAAAATTAAGAATAACCATGAATACATATTTAGAGAATAAAAGGAAATCAAAACTAGTTAGAGAGTTTCCCCACTCAGGATCCTTCCTGTTTTATAGGAGCTTTGCCTTCTTTTCTTCTTTTACACTCTATAATACAGAATAAAATATAATACTTATAATAAAATCTTTCTTAAAACACTAGTTGCAAATTTGAAAATACTTAGACACTATAAAGTTCACAAAATTAAATACATAATAATGGTCTGGGGAAATGGTTCAGTGTTTAAAGGTGCTTGCTTGCAAAGACTGCCAGCTCGGAGTTGAATTCCCCAGTACCCATGTAATGCCAGTTACACAAAATAGTACATGCATCTGGAGTTTGTTTACAGTGGTGAGAGGTTCTGGTGTGCCCACCATTCTCTCTCTCTCTA
Organism: Orientallactaga sibirica; assembly: GCA_036365145.1. Classification (NCBI taxonomy): domain Eukaryota; kingdom Metazoa; phylum Chordata; class Mammalia; order Rodentia; family Dipodidae; genus Orientallactaga; species Orientallactaga sibirica. Next base: position 7,530,126 of record JAEOAD010000019.1, on the reverse strand, counting down.
ATAAATAAAAATATTTTTTAAAAAAACCTAAGTCACAGTATTTTTATTGTCTACCTCTAAATACTACATCTAATGAATTTTGCCTGCTTTCTTTCATCTTTTCATGTGCTAGTAATTTAGAAATATAGAAATAACATTTTCAAGAGATATTAGGAGGGCATTTCAGTTTTTGTCCTGGGATGAATTAAAATTTTGCATCTATTACTTTGCAAGTTCTTTCCACCTCTATGTTAGAACTGCTATGCAAAGTTTTGGAATTCTTGTAAAATTTGGGAAAATCGCTATTAAAATTTTTCATACATAAGCCATAATATAATATTTCATGTCTTCTGGCTCAGTGACTAATATTCAATTCTCTTTTAAGTGACACGTTGTGCTTGGAAACATAATAGAAAATTCATGAAGTTCTTGTAATGTTTCTTGGTGGAATTTTTATTTTTCAAAGTAGGGTCTCACTCTAGCCCAAGCTGACCTGGAAGTCTGTAGCTCCAGGCTGGCCTCAAACTCATAGCAATCCTTCTACTTCAGCCTCTCGAGTATTGGAATTAAAGGCATGTATCACCACACCCAGCTTTGGTAGAAACTTTAATTAATATAAACTTGTAAGAATATTAATTCACTCCCTGTGGTTATGATGCTTTCTTTTGTTGGATTCTAGTTTTGTGTGTGTGTGTGTGTGTGTGTGTGTGTGTGTAAATGAATAGATACAAGATAGAGGCAAAAACATAGCTATCTTTTACTTTTTCATTTTGAAAATATATTCTATTTATTTATTTATTTGAGAGGTAGAGAGAAGGAGGTAGACATAGAAAGTGAGTATGGGCAAGCCAGGGTCTCCCACCACTACAAATACTCCAGATGCAGACACCACTTAGTGCATCTGGCTTTAGGTGTGTACTGGGGAATCAAAACTGTGCCCTTACGCTTTGCAAGCAAGCACCTTTAACCACTCAGCAATCTTGCCAGCCCCTATTTTTTCATCTTCATTCTGCAATAGTAATTTTCATGTGTCTTGTTATTTCTTAATCTTACACATAGGTCTTCAGTGGATTTGTTTGAAGTACGTCAGTTGTGATGGTTCTTTTACTTTGGGAGACGTCATAACAAAAAAGTTTTCAGTAGGCCTGGGGAGATGCCTCAATGGTTAAAGGTGTTTGCTTGCAAAGCCTAAGGACCCAGGTTCAATTCCCCAGTGCCCACGTAAAACCAGATGCAGAGTGTCTGGAGTTGGTTCACAGTGGCAAGAAGCCCTGATGTGCCCATTATTGACTCTCTGTTTCTTTCATTTGTCTGTCTGTCAAATAAGTAAATATTTTTAAATTTTTGTCAGTAATAGTGACAATTGCCTTTCAAATCTAGACACATCATGAAAAGGCGGAAATACTTGTGTTCAACAAGTTGTGGTGCAAACATCACAATGTTTCACAATGTGCCATCTCTTCAGCCAAACCAGAGAATAGTGATTAGGGTTTTGAAAAGTTCTCATATGTAGTCAATGGAAATGATAATTGCACAACTTTTGTGCATTTTGCTAGATTTTCCACCCAAACATAGAATATATCTAGTAAAAATATGTTGAAAATAGTTACCACAATAACAGGCAATATATGAAGCTTTGTGATACTCTGCCTCATACATCTTACATGGATATGAACAGTTTAGGTATTTTCTCATGTTTATCCTCCAAAACTTAGGTTGTCATTACCACAGCCAAGAGTTCTGTTATAAAGTATAAATTAAAGGGTTGCTTGTCACTCATTTAACTGTTCATTAATTTCGAGTCCTACTCTATAGATCACCCATCCAACCACTCATTCGTTACATCTTGAATAATCAAACCAGCATGGAACTGGTTCTCATAAAGTTAATGCAGTTGATTCTGCTGTGCTCAGTTACTTCTATCACTCTAAATAAAGTAAATATTAGTGCCCAAGGCCTGGACTTTCCTCTCATAATTTGTAATTCCTTTTATCACCACAAATAAGTTTGACATCCTCTGGTAGAAAATATTCAAGACATTTTGTGTACATATACTGGGTCTAAGATTATTCACTGATTGTTTTAATGCCTTCAGTGCTCTCCCTTAATGTCAATCCAACATAATTCTTATATTTAAAAATTGAAAATGTTTTTATATTTATTTTTACTAAAGGTCAAAAAAAGGCTTTCAAAATAAATCCACAGCTTTAAAAAAAAAAAAGGTATTTATTTACTTGCAATCAGGACAGAGAGAGGAGGGTGGAGAATGGGTGTGCCAGGGTCTTTTGCCACTGCAAACAAACTCCAGACATATAAACTACTTCGTGCATCTGGTTTTACATGGGTACTGGGGATTCGAATCCTGGCCTCTGTTGAGCCATCTGTGCAGCCCCGACACAACTATTTTGTTTTCTTACAAACACTTCAAATTCTGGGAAAGGTGAAAGTTAAACAAAGAACAGACCAGCTGTGAGTCATGCTTTTATAAAAAAGGAAGTAGGAAGCACTACTGCCCAGGCGCACACAAAATCCTGGTGGCTGAGGGTCCTTGGCGCTGTACCTGAGAAAGAGTGCTCCCTGGGACGGCGAGTGTGAGGTCCTTTCTAAAATCTGCCAACATTGGAGCCCAGTGGAAAACTAACTCACTGTCGCTGGATGGCACGGGAGGAGAGGGCAGGGTGACCCACCTTTCTCTTACAAGAGCAATAAAACAAGAGTGCAAGATCTCTTTCCATAAAGTTCAGAAAATGTGATGACATAGAGAGAATAATAATAACAAAATTCTCTTTTAAAAGAGCAAGTTACTCCTCCACTCACAACCACAACCGCCAAGTGTTTTCTCATGCTCCTCCAAGTCCATGTCCAAGTCCCAACATATCTTCGTGGGGTCTCGTGTCTTGGCTCCCACCACCTCTAACCTAACTAACTGTCCTTCATTCTCAGCACTTCCTGCGGCCTCCCTGGCCTCTTGGTTCTGAACACTTCCACCACTGGTCTGATGTGTGCTTTATTATTCATTCATAATTGCCCTATGTCCTCATACAAACAAGTACTCCCAATTTCCACCCTCTGTGTTGTTTGCAGCTATAAATTGCAAAGGGTACGTGCACAGTTGACTCAAGTGATGTACATTCAATGAGTGAATAGATTCTGGTGTGACAAAGTGCTACCCCATCCTGCCTGCCAGGAATATTAATATGATGATTTCATACACTATGCCATTCTTCATCAATGTCTTGCATCGAGAGAGACGAGATGAGACATGGGCCAACAAGAACCCTTGGAAGGTCCAGAGAAACGCACCACAACATTTCCATGTGCTTTCGCTGTGTGAGAATTTACTCATTTCCGGGGCTTTATGCCAAAGTTTACAGAGCAGGAGAGACCTGCAGTTTCCGGCTGAGTGCAGTGGGCCCTGCTACTATATCTTAACTGCGTTTCAGGATGGAAATGAAATAGATCCACACATCCATAGATCTGTACACTAATGACCATGGCAAGCAAAAGGCAAAGCGAAAAACTCAGTCTGGAGGAAGATAATATCATGTGAATGGCCTAAATTTATTTTTAAAACTTACAAGGTATGAATTAAAAATTTAATATGGTATACAAAAATTGATATGCACACAATAACAATTTATTCTAAAAACTTGTAAAGTGTGATAGTTACCTTCCCATTGCTGGAACAAAACACCTAACTAAAAGCAGCTGATAGGAAGGCCAGTTTATTTCAGCTTGTAGTCTGGAGGGGAAGTTTTGCCATGGCAGGGGAATGATGGCAGAGTCTGGGCATCACATCTTGCCACAGAAGCTGGCAGAAAATAGCAAGAGTGAGCTGAACTCTGACTGGCAAGGGGAAGCTGACACGAAGCACCCCTTCCAGCAACATACCTCCTCCAGCAAGGCTCGTCCTCACAAATTGCCACCAGCTGGGGACTAAGTACACATGAGGCGCTGGGGGGCATATCATTTAAACCATCACATAAGGTATGAATTAAAAATTAATATGACCTAATAATAAATTTAATATGGCATATACTACTAAATGAAGAATTAATATGACATCGAGAGGAAGATTACTAATACATAAATAAGTTAGCATGTAATGTACTACATATGTCTGTAATGTATTTGGATCCTATTCACCTCCCCATCACCCTCTTTTATCCCCCTTCCACTCCAACTTTCTTCTTTCCAACCAGTCCCCTTCCTACTTTTATGCTTATTTTTTGTGATCCACCAAATTAAATTAGAGTGCTTGCATGAGCATGGCTGGGGTGGGGTTACCTACCTTGTTTGGGCATTTACCAGCAGCTATACCCCTGAAAATGACTGTCTCTCTCCCAGCAACTGTTAACTACCAATTGCTCCTCTAGGAAGGGTGAGATCTTATCAGGCTGTCTCTCATACACGATGGAATGATGACAGCTCAGTATTGTACAAGAAAGTACAGCTGTTGTGAGTTCATTAGTGTAATGGCCATGCCATGTCCAAAAGTCAGTATTCAACTCCACTCCTCCCCATCCTCCAGCTGTTAACATTCCTTCCAAACCCTCTTTAGAGATCTTCCCTGAGCCTAGAAAGGGGTGGTACAGATCTTCCATTTAGGACTGAGCACACAATAGCGACTTCTCTGCACTTGGGCCAGGTATGTATCTCTCCATTAATCTCTGGCCACTGCAAAAAGAAACTTCTGCAATTGAGGCCGAAAACAGCATGAATCTATGGGCGTAAACTTATATATTTAGAAGACAGTTTGGAAACCAGTCCACTGAACATAACAATAGTAGGTTCCTGCCTAACCCCCCCCCCAAACACACACACACATACATTGAACCTATGATTTTCCCAATTTACAATACCAGGCATGAATTTGCTCCTGTGGAGCAGGATTCAAATCCAATCAGAAAATACATGGTAACCTCTAGAACAGTCATGCCATTATTTTACCAATGGGCACATCTTGTCTGACAGGTTCGTTGTCAAGCACACAGGGTCCCCAGCTTATTAAGATTGTTGATTCTCCCATAGCAGCCTCCAAAGCACCTTTTATCACTATGACAGCTAGCCATCAGGGAGGAGGCTTCCAGCTCAGTTTCAGCTTGAATTCTCTATAATCTGCTACCAACTCGTGTGATGTCTTCAGTAACAGCAATTTACCACCTACTTTGCAATCAAGAGTAATGGCAATAGCTTCCATTGTTTTAGAGACCTCTGTAGCCTCCCTGAACAATAATGCATTGGTAGGCATCTCATGCCTGTCACTGGGATTTTTGATCAACTAGAAAAAAAAATACTTCAGGCAACAGAGTCAAAGAAATTGAAACAGTTTTAGTTTTTTTTCTTGTTTTCCCCAGGTAGGGTCTCACTCTGGCCCAGGCTGACCTGGAATTAACTATGTAGTCTCAGGGTGGCTTCCAACTCCCAGTGCTCCTCCTACCTCTGCCTCCCAAGTGCTGGGATTAAAGGCATGCGCCACCACACCAGGCTAGATTTAGTTTTTTTTTTTTTTTTTTTTTTTTTTTTTTTTTTGTGGAGACACAGAGAGACAGAGAGGGAGAGGAAAACAGATAGAGAATGGGCGCGCCAGCAGCCTCTCAGCTGCTGTGAACGAACTCCAGATGTGTTCGCCCCCTTATGGCAAGTGCGGCATTGCACCCTTGTGTCACTTTGCATCTGGCTAAACATGGGACCTGGAGATTGGAACTGCTGGAAATTGGAACCAGCGTTCTTAGGCTTAGGAGGCAGGGGCCTTAACCACTAAGCCATCTCTCCAGCCCTAGATTTAGTTTTTTATATAGTAACATGTCATTACAGGAAAGAAAAGAGTATAGTTTACAAAATTCTGATGTCAGAGATTTTAAGTAGAAACCTTATACCCTGCCAAAATATTGTTCACATGTAAAAGTAATAGGACAATGAAAATAAATAATAAAATAATAGTAAAATTAAATAATTAAAATTAAATAATATTGAATTTAAAATAAATAAAACAATAAATAATTAAAATAATAAAATTAAATAATAATTATTATTATAATTAAATAAAAATTAAAAACAATTTATTCAAACATGGGGAGATGTAGGGAGTACACATTCATGCAGAAACTACAGGATAACAACTTTAAAAAAAGATGTATTTTTATTTATTTATTAGAGACAGAGAGGGAAAAAGAGATTGAGAATGGGCACTCCAGGGCCCATAGCCACTGTAAACGAACTCTGCACATCAGGCTTACTTGGTACCTGGCGAATAGAACTTGGATCCTTAGGCTTTGCAGGCAAGCACCTTAACTGCTAAGCCATCCCTCTAGTCTTTGGATACCAACTTTTAATGAAATTGGAAGTTATTTTTTGGAACAATATATATGTTTATCAGAAAGGAAGCTTAAACAGGATCCTGCTGGAAACCATCCAGCAGACATTTGTAACTGGAGCGTGAATGAAACTGCATACCATTTTTCATTCCCTGGGCTGTTCTTGGTTACCTGGGTTCTCAAAACAAGTCTTTCATCTTCTTTGAGCTAGATAAGTCTACAGATGGTTGTAAAGTCCAAATGTGTATGAAATAATTAGAGATCAAGTTGTTTTATATGTTGTGGCATCACATTTACATGTAGGTAACCTCACACTGGCTATATTAATTTGAGGCATTTTCAACAGTGCATTTGTGGAAACAAGTTTTGAAAGGCATCCATATTTAAAGGGATATACAGGGGTTCTAGACCAAAGAGGAGGTACTACATCTACATTGTAATTTATAGAACACTTTCTAAATTCTGATACACACAGATTCTACGGAAACTGGAAAAACAAGGCAATCTAAAATAATAGCAACTTGGAAAACACAAAGCAAACTTGAGAATTTAGTTCTCAAACAATTTATCTGGAATTTTTAGTTTCTTTTTATTTTTAAATTTTTTATTGTTTTATTTATTTTTTATTTATTTAAGACAGAGGATGGAGGGACAGAGAGAGAGAGAGAGAGAGAGAGTATGTATGGGTGCACCAGGGCCTCTAGCCACTGCAAACTAACTCCAGATGCATGCACCATGATGTGCATCTAGCTAAGGTGAGACCTGGAGAATCAAACCTGGGTCCTTAGGCTTTACAGGCAAGTGCCTTAACTGCTAAGCCATCTCTCCAGCTCTAGTTTCTTTTTCATTTTTTTTTTTTTATTTGAAAAGGACACAGAGAGAGAGAGGAAGAGAGAGAGGAAGAGGCAGAGAGAGATTGGGTGTGCCAGGGCCTTTTCACCTGCTGTGAAGGAATTCCAGATGCATGCACTACCTTGTGTACATGTGCGACATTGCGTGCTTGAGTCACTTTTGGTGTCTGGCTAAATGTGGGACTGGAGATTTGAACAAGTGTTCTTAGGCTTTGTAGGCAGGTGCCTTAACCACTAAGCCATCTCTCCAACCCCACTAGTTTCTTTTTAAAATAATTATTTCTCTTTTCTTTGCATCTTTGCTTCCTCCTTTTCTTCCACCTCCCCTAGAGATCATGGTCTATTTTATCTTTTCATAAAGACAAAAAAGGAAAGGCTGAGTCTATTTCCATTACTATACACTTTTATAATATCTCATCAGCTAGATAATAATTCTAAGAGGCCAAAAAGGCCAGCCTGTCCCTCTTCTTGACTGCAAGGCTGTCATTCCCAGGCCAAATCTTGAAGCTCAGCCTGTGGGTCTCTGTCACTCACTTTAAAACATTGGCTTTAACTCTCTTATATTTTACACTCCAGTCTGAACAATTCTGAGCAAAGTGCCAACAATGGAGATTACTTAATTGGAGGAGAAGTTAGAAAGTCTGCATTCATCCTTTGCTTTTATTTTCCTGTAAGCTTATTTATTGTAGCCATTGTCTGTTTTGACCACCTAAAATAAAACTGACAACTACTGTGGATGAAATACATTCAAATATATTTGAAATATCTTTCTCGGCATTTTGGTAAATGTCTCTGTTTATAATTGAAATTGAGTGAAATGGAGGGGAAGAGGGTTTGAAACACTTTCTTAAGGCCATGTATCTTTAGGAGGGAGCCACACTTTGATCTCGGACCTACTCCTTTTCATTTTACTCTTCAGATAATGCCCCCTGAAAGAACAACAAAACACCATGTTTCTCTCAGCACTGGCCAATGAGGCGTCATTGTCATCCAGGGAACATAGCATGCACCTCACCCTCTTGGCATCCTCATGGATAGCTTAGCTTAACTGGTGAAATGGGAAGGGAAGAGGATAGGTAAAGATATTTTTTAAAATATTCTTGATGGTTTTAATATATGGGTGAAGATATATTTTTTAATTTCCTTGGTGATTCTAATATATAACCAGAGTGAAGATGATTTAGTATTCCTTATATGTACCAAGTCTAAGTTCAACTTTAAAATATTTTATTTTATTCATTTATTTACTGAGAGAGAGAGAGAGAGAGTATGGGCATGCCAGGGCCTCTAGCCACTACAAACGAACTCCATGTGCATCTGGCTTACATGGGTTCTGGGCAGTCGAACCTGAGTCTTAAGATTTTCCAGGCAAGCACCTTAACATCGAAGCCTCTTATCCAGCTCCTAAGTTCAACTTCTGTCAAAGAATTTTCTTTTTATCTTGGGTCCCTAGAGCAATTATGTAGCTACTTTCCTGTGTGGTAAGCGTTCTACCACCCAGGCTTGAATGACTTATTCAGAGCCAATACTTGGAAAACTGCAGACCTTTCTTTTTCAGCTTCCCTAGTATCTATTCTCAGAACCCTGTGTTAGAGCTCCTGCATAAGTCACTAGTTGCTGGAATATGACCCAGAAATAAATTTTAACACATTTTTATTAGTTTGTTTTATCTAAGTTCATAAATATTTGTTCTAAGTTGTAAAGGGCCAAATGAAGCCAGTAGCCACTCAAATCCTGTCTTGTTCTGAAGTTTAGTTCTTTACAGCAAATGTGGAGGTAAGATGACTCTCCAGAGGCCTGGATAATTTGAAAGGTGAATGGTATGAGTCAACTCTCCATAGTAAGGAAGAAGTGGGGGTGTGGGCATTGCGTCATGAGGGGTTTCATCATTATTCTCCTGGCCTTTCTGGATGTTCCAACATTAAGGAGAATCCAGGCAAAAGCCCCATTGTCTAATTTATACTGAGTCAGACTTCTGAGCCAATCAGAAACCTGTTTCCAGAGCATTTTTAGAATGAGGTTATACATTCTCAAGGATCATTTAATTAAGCTTCAAATATGATTTTCAGTGTATGTGAATAATCTAGGGTCTAGTCTCCATGTTGGTCACTTTTCACCACAACATGCTACACCAGCCCTGGCATTGTTTGCAAGTCTTTCATTTGTCCTAGGATTCTGGTACTCATCAGTTTGTTAAGCTGGTTTCATTACCTGATGATCCATTAGGTATTGAAACCTAACCTCACCCACTGTGGGCCAAACTACATTGAGCAAAAATGAGGCCAAGAAACCGATGTGCCAAACCTACTCTTTTCTGAGCATTCTCTCCTCTCTAAGGGCGCATGACCCAGTGGGTCTTCACCTGCTTTATCCATTCCCTCAGCTATTCCAAAGCAGATTTAAAGGTCTAGTCCAGAGAGGGACAGATAACTCTACAGATTATTCTATGTGCACAGCTTGTTCTGTAAATGACCTTTCCGTGAGTTTCTAGAATGCAAAGACTGCTTTCTTCCAAAGGAACCACTATCATCTTCGATACTTTTATTATTAAAAATAGTTACAAGGGTACTACTATAACAAAGAATAAGGACTTGGACTGCTTCCTAGTCATTTATCTGTACTTCACCCACATGCCTACTGAGGGAGCTACAGTTCAGGCAGCCAGCTTCTAGGTACATTAAAACAAATAAGTGGAATCAGTTCACAAATAAGTAAACTGAAGAATAGGCATTAAACTTAAACCAAGTACTTCCATAACAGGGCTTTCATGTGCATGACTTTCTTTGAAAATGTCTCTTTTCTTTCTTTATTTGTACTTTCTCATTGCTAATACATTTTTAAAATCTCAAACCAAGTAACTTTCTTTAGGCTCTTCTGCCTCTTACTACTCCTCATTGCCCTTATTTTCCTCTTGAATCTTTCAAGCTAAAAGCAAGTTTTGAGTATTTTTGTTGAAGATCACGTGGCTGTAGCTACCAGGAGGTACATCTGTGTCCTCTATTCTGTTCTATTGATCTATGTGTCTGTCTTTGTGCCGGTACCATGCTGTTCTTGTTACTATGGCTCTGTAATGTAACTTAAAATCAGGTAAGGTGACACCACTAGCCTTATTTTTGTTGCTGAAAATTATTTTGGATATTTGATGTTGTTTGTGCTTCCAAATGAATTTTAGGATTGTTTTTTTTCTATTTCTGTGAAGAATGCCCCTGGAATTTTATTTTTATTTTTTTAAATATATGTTATTTATTTATTTATTTGAGAGAGAGAAAGGGGGGGGAGAGAGCATGCACCAGGGCCTCCAGCCACTGCAAATTAACTTCAGATGTGTGCGCCACCTTGTGCATCTGACTTATGTGGGTCTTGGAGAATCAAACCAGGATCCTTTGGCTTTGCAGACAAACAGCTTAACCACTAAGCCATCTCTCCATCCCCCTGCCCTTGGAATTTTAATGAGGATTACATTAAATGTTTAGGTTGCTTTTGGTAAGATTGACATTTTCAAAATATTGATTCTTCCAGTACAAGAACATTGTCTGTCTTTCCATTTCCTAGTATATTCTGCAATTTCTTCCTTGAGTATTTTAAAGTTTTCATTATAGGATTGCTATATCCTTAACTTCTTTGGTTAGGTTTATTCCAAGGTACTTTATTATTTTTTTAAGGCAATTGTGAATAGGAGTGATTCCCTGATTTCATTTATAGCATGGTTGTTGTTAGTATATAGGAAAGCTACTGATTTCTGTGTGTTTATTTTGTATCCTTCTATGTTGCTAAAAGTGTTTGCCAGCTCTAACACTTTGCTGGTAGAGTCTTTAGTCCTTTATGTATAGAATCATATCATCTGCAAGTAATGATAATTTGATCTCTTTCTTTCCAATCTGTATTCCTTTTATGTGTGCCTCTTGCCTTATGGCTATAGCTAAGACTTCCAGTATTATATTAAATAAAAGTAGGGCAGTGGACATCCTTGTCTTGTTCCTGATTTTAGTGGAAAAGTTTCAAGTTTTCTCCATTTAGTATTATGTTGGCTGTAGATTTGTCATAAATAGCCTATAATATGTTGAGATATGTTCCTTCTATCCTCAATTTTTTGTAGGACTTTTATCATGAGGGGATGTTGGATTTTGTCAAATGCCTTTTCTGCATCTATTGAGATGATCATGTGATTTTTGTTCTTTGATGTGAGGAAAACTGGATATCTATATGTAGAAGGATGGAAATAGATCCATATCTCTCTCCCATGGACAAGAATTAAGTCCAAGTAGACCAAAGACCTTAATATCAGACATGAAATACTGAAACTCTAGAGAAAAAAGTCAGGGAAACTCTTTAATATATGGTCATAGGCAATGACTTTCTGAATATAACCCCAGTTGCTCAAGAAATAAAATCTCTGGGATCTCATGAAATTACAAAGCTTTTGTATAGCAAAGGACACTGTGAATAGAGCAAAGGGGCAAGCTACAGAATGAGAGAAAATTTTTGCCAGCTATACATATGACAGAGAATTACTATTCAGGATACAAAGAACTCAAAAAGCTAACTAATAAGAAATCAAATAACCCAATTAAAAAATGGACTATGGAACTAAAGAAAAGTTTCCAAAAGAAGAAATACAAATGGCATATATGCATCTAAAAATATTCTACATCCTTAGCCACCAGGAAAATACAAATTATAAATACTTTGAGATTCCATTTCCTATCAGAATGGCTATTATCAAGAAATCAAATGACAATAAATGCTGGTGAGGATGTAGAAAAAGAGGAACCCTTCTACACTGTTGGTGCGAATGTAATCTGATAAAGCCATTGTGGATATCAGTGTGAAGATTCCTGAGACAGCTAAAAATTGATTAGCCATATGACCCAATTATACCATTCCTAGGCATATATCCTAAGGACTGACCACACTGCATTAGATACTTGCACATATCCATGTTCATTGCAACTCTCTTCACAATAGCTAGGAAATGGAACCAACCTAGATGTCCCTCAATTGATGAGTTGATAATAAAGATGTGGTACATTTATACAGTGAAGTACTATTCAGTGGTAAAGAAAAATGAAATTATGAAATATGCAGGGAAAGGATGTATGTAGTGAGGTAACCCAGGGCCAGAAGGCCAAGCACTGCATGTTTTATCTAATATGTGGCTCTAGCTACAAATGTTTGGATTTGTATGTAAGTTGAAATAAAACTCAGTAGGAGAGGCCAGTAAGCTAGAAGGGAGTATAAGGGAGGGAGGAGAAGGGGAGACTTAAGAGTATGGTATTATATATATGTAAGTAGAAGAACAGATTACTGGGCGTGGAAGGCTTAAGTGAGGTCAAGGGACAAGATTAAGTAAAGGAAGGGTGTGACAGTATTAATCAAAATATAAGTGGGTATGAATAAGTTATATGAAAACCTACTTTTTTGGACAACGGAGCACCCAAAAACCATAGATTGTTACTAGAAAATTTTCAGTGCCTTGGATTGGATACCTTTCAGTGAGTTGTTGGCCAGGGAGGTCCCTGATGCTCCCAAAACATTACAGACCATTGCTCTTGCTTTCCCACCAGGAATAGATGGTAAGATGTGAAGGCTCCACATGCTCTGGCTGCAAGGTTACTAAGAAATCTTGCTGGAGCTGAGAGAAACCTTTTTTTCTTTATAGACCAGCTGGCAGAAAGCTAGAAAAAGACTATGTTGCATGCAGTTCCATGGGAGAGAGAGAAGTCATGAGTGGAGATAAACAACAGGGGACACTGCAAGCCTTTAGTTTGATCAGCCAGGCCAAATGAGCCAACAGTTGCAATGGTGGCATGTCTGTTATGGGGGAAAAAACTGCTCTCTAATTGGACTGGAGACCCACTCCACAGTAGGGAATACATTCCTGATACTGAAAATCTATAATGAGGGAAGTCATGAGCCCTAGGGGTTTAATGCCTGCTGGTATCTGGCTAAATGCTTATATTATGCTCACCAAATTTCCCAGTAAGCAGTTTTCTTAATGTTCATACCCATATATTAATGCTATTTTAACTTTCGGTTAGAGAAGCTTCTCTTTTCAGATGGTGGTACCCTCTAGGATGACTCAAAATGCACCATAGTGCTGAGAAGAAGTGACAGAGGAGTGCTCAGCATTGAAAGTCTCTGTCACACCTTCCAAGGCTCAGGGTCATTGCTGAAGATGTGGCAGAAAGAATGTAAGAGCCAAATTAAGGGTAGAACTCCTTACAATGCACTCTTCCTGACACAAAATGGCCTGGAAATCTATGACCTCATAGTGTCTGGCACTACCTGCACAAGACCATTATAATAGGAGGAAAACATGATGACACTAAAATAAAAGAGAGACTGATTTAGAGGGGGAAGGGATACAATACAGAGTGTAGTTGTGGAGGGGAAAATGAGTGGGAGGGAATTATCATGGCTGTTGTCTAAAATTATGGAAGTTGTTAATAATAAAAAATTAAAATAAATTTCAAAAATTTCAAAAGCCACTTTTGATTATTGTCTCATGCTGACACTTTCTTTCAATGTCATTCAGATACACTCAGTTCATAACTGCAGATTTGACAGAAGAGGATGAAATGATGTAACCTTGGAGATAGAGACTATAAAAACACAGTTAAAGAATGCCAACAATCTCACCAGAAACAAGTGGAGGCATAGTAGGATTCTCCCTTTAAGCTTCCAGTACAAATATAGGCCCTGGTAGCACTTAATTTCAGACTTCTGTTCACCATCACCACAAGACAGCCATGCTTATTATTTTATGTTGCTGAATTTATAGTGATTTTTATAGCAGCCACAGAAAATTAACACATAGCCCTCACCCTCAGTGGAAGGTGGGAACATAGGCCTGGCAGCAGCATTCTGATGTGCATCCAATGACAGAAATTACCCTCAATGGGCTTTCTGCCTGATTAGCCCACAGCGTGCACTGGGCTTCCTGCCGTGTAGCCCTAGCTGGTGTTCTGATCCTCGAACTGAAGGGTGGAATTGCAGCATGTGCACTTTGCCCCAGGATGCTGCAATGTCCCACATCATGCCGCTGCTCACATTAAGCTCATTTGCTAATTTCATCTCACCAGGGTTACTGACTCTGTCTTGGAAAGGCAGATTAGTTTCTATTTTAAAATCCATAATTTTGGTAGAAAAAATACAGATGTGTGGTGGGTGAATGGGTACTGGGAAGGCATCAGAAAATATTTCCAAGTTTAATGCTAAGTTTTATTGGAAGCATTCCTTGAGTGTGGTACAAAAGACCCTGAAGAGTTTGGTTGTTAATGGTAGAAACCATTCACTACTTTCTCTACTTGGCTTTGGAATTAGCTAAATTCAGGCACTAGTTTATGTGAGATTCATATTCATTCTCTCTCTCTCTTTCCCTCTCTCCTCTCTCTGTGCTTGGGATTGAACTCAGAACCTTGTGCATGCCAGCCAGGCAAGTTTGCTGTTTAGCTACATCATTAGCCCTGAGTTTCATTTTTGCTAAATCTATGACAGAATTGTTTGTGAGAATCAACAAAAGTTTGGAGAAATTTCACTACCGCAAGGTCACAGTTGGCTCTCCATGGCTCCTTCTTTAACACCGTATGAGCCACTCCCCAACTCTGGGTCCCAGCCTCTGTGAGTCAATTTTCCCAAACACAACCTTGGAGCTTCTGACTTCTGTTATCACTCTGGAAAGATAACTGGACATACACACAAGGTTTGAAGAAATATTGTGTTTGGCTCCGAGAGATCACATTGACCGTCCAAGGGGTGGTGGTGGTGGTATTCATGAACATGCTGATATCTGAGTCATCAGGGGATAGATTTAAATTGCTCTTGATTTTCTTATAACAGCTGCTTCTTAGGTGACCTCTGTTTTGTCCAAACTGTTCAGAGAAGGCCATGATGAGAAACTATCTTCAAAGCATTTTGCAAAGAGCACACCCACTAAATATTTTAGCACAGGGTATCATGTAAGCTTATCTTAGCATGAAGGTGAAATTGGGCTCTGTAGCAGCATACAACAATCCATGCCTTGCCCTATCCACATTACAGCCATGGATATTCCTAACCTCAGGCTATATTCTCAAAGCATTCACACGAGCAAGGATTTCCCCATAATGACTATATTCGTTACTTATCTCACTGATGTGGCAAGCTATCAAAAGTAACCTAAGGAAGGAGAGTTTATTTTGTTCACAGTTCCAGGGTATAGCCCATGTTGGTGGGGAGGTCATGGCAACAGATGCTAGAGGCAGCTGGTCATATTACATCTGCAATCAGGAAGCAGAAAGAAAAGAATTCTTGCACTGAGCTATCTTTCTTCTTTACATTCAGTCCAGGATTCCCAGCCCATGGAATAGAGCTGTCCATATTGTGGTGGGTCTTCCCACCTCAATTAACCTAATAGAGAAAACCCCCTCTCACAAGCATGCCCAGAGTTTTGATTCCCTTGTGATTCTTAATCATGTCAAGGGTAGAAAACTGAAATTAACCATCTCAATGACCTATGGTCACAGCTATTGACAAGTTTCACAAGGAAAATACTACAGTAGACATCTTGATAATTTAAAATTGGTTAGTGAACAGCTTTCAGAATTTTTGAACTATAGTGATGGGAGTATACAGTCCATAGGTCTTGTGGCAGAGGGGGGTGAAGAAAGGAAGCTTCCCTTTGTCTAAGCCAGAGTTCAGTAATGTTAAGCAGAATGTAGTCTGAGTATGGGCAGTGGCCACACACTCCTTTATGGAAGCTTCCAGGTTTATGGCAAAGGTGTCTGTGGGCCCAGCAGCCTCACAGAGGCCACCTATTCTAGAACTGCCACATGTGACATGCTGGTGGAGTCCTCCCCTCTGGGTTGTTATTGGAAAGTATCAGGCTTGATTTTTCAAGCATACATAGCATCTTGAGGGTCCCAGGAGTAGACTATGATGTGATTCCTTTTCCTTTGCACAAGGTAAGTAGCCCACCATATAACCGTTGTTCCATTTTACAGGTAGATAAAAAAAAAAAAATACAAAACAGACCTGAACCTGGGTCAGTTCATAAGGACAGAGTCAAAGTCAAACTCAAGCAACCCAGATATACACTCATCTTGATAGAATTTGATTAACATTTATATCCAGTGAAGATAGCAGAAAAATTACTTTGCTATTATTCCAATAATTGCTCCAAGAAATGGGAATAGATTCTGCGTGAGAAGTTTCCATGTTGGCGTGAGTTAAAGCCAAGAGCTGGTAGAAGGTTATCTATGGAATTATGTAACAAATGACACATGTGAGAATATCCAGTATTTGGCCTTGGAAAAATTGAAACTGCCCATGTACACAAGATTAAGATAATATTTATTTCAACAAAGCAATTCGAGTCTGTTCACTTTTATACCCAGAGGTTTTGAAAACCTGACATTTGTTTAGCCTAGCTAATATAATCTATTTTGCCATCAATGTTCACCATTTTATAATGAAATTAGTTTAGGTCAAAGAAAGTCTATGTTAAAGCAAGTGTTTTCACCATAATGTTTATCTTTGACCAACCTGCTACCCAAATTGTTTCCCAGAATACAAATTCTTATAAATCATGAAGTTGAAAAAATGGTGCCAATTTTCTTGAAGAGTTTTTAAGTTTCAATTAATATGTTGCCATTTCCAATTAGTTTTTGAAAAAAATATATGGACCTTTCCTCATTATTATTATTTAAAATATCAAATATATATGACTTTTTTGCCTAAACAAATGTAAATCATTTGTGTCTCTTTCCTTATTAGAAGAGCCCAATACACACAAACACACACCCACACACCCACATGAACACACACACACACACACACACACACATGTGTTCTCACCAAGGGGAGAATGCTAATATCAAGGTGTCTTTGAGTATTTCAGGCTCCAACGTGCCTTTTCTGAAGATCTCCAGGCACATGTGAATGGGCCTGTCCCCCCCTGGCCATAACATGGCACTCTGAAGAAATATGTCTCAAACAGAACTCCCCACTTTCCTCCCTCAAACTTCTTCCTCTCAGGCTTGTGCCTTTGTGTACCCTACATGGCTGCTAGAAATAGCAGAATCATACATTTTGTACTTTTTGACTTTGTTTCTTAGGATAAATCCCTACAAGTGGAATTTCCGAGTTTCTTTTTTAACTTTTTAAAATATATATATTTTTATTTATTTATTTATTCATTTATTTGTGAGAGGGAGAGAGAGAAAGAGAGAGAGAGAGAGAGAGGAAGAGAGAGAGAATGGGCAAGACAGGGCCTCCAGCCACTGCAAATGAACTCCAGATGCATGCGCCCCCTTGTGCATCTGGCTAATGTGGGTCATGGAGAACTGAACCGGGATCCTTTGACTTTGCAGGAGATTGCCTTAACCTCTAAGCCATCTCTCCAGTCCTCTTTTTAAACTTTCTATACAATAATTTTGAACTCATAGAGAACAACTGCAGAAACTACTAAAATTTTCCATATCCCTTTTACTCAAAAGAATCACTAATTTTAACATTTTTCATGTTTGCTTTATTCTCGCTCTGACATATGTCATATAAAATACATATGAAATATTTGTTTCCTTTTTTTTTTTTTTTTGGTTTTTTGAGGTAGGGTCTCACTCTAGCTCAGGCTGACCTGGAATTCACTATGTAGTCTCAGTGTGGCCATGAACTTTTGACAATCCTCCTACCTCTGCCTCCCGAGTGCTGGGATTAAAAGCATGCATCACTATGCCTGGCTTCCTCATATTCCTTTTTATTCCCCTAAGTATTTTGGTTATAATTCCCAAGAATAAGAATATCCTCCAGCGTTACTATAGTAAACTTTTCATCATCACAGGTCAATACTGGTAGAGTACTATCTAACTCATAGTACTTACTAAAATTACAGCTGTTGTCTCTGTGTCTACTCCAGGACTCAATGAAGAATCTCATTGGGGTGAGGAAAGTATTTATTTTGGCTTACAGACTCACGGGAAGCTCCATGCTGGTAGGGGAAAGCATGGCGTGAGCAGAAGTTGGACATTACCTCTGCCCCAGCAGGTAAAACACAGCAGCAGGAGAGTGCACCAACTAACACTGGCAAGGGGGATCTGAGTATAACACCCCTGTGCACCCCAGCAACACACCTCCTCCAACATGCCGACACCTCCCAAGTTGCTGCCAGCTAAGCATTCACAACACCTAAGTTTATGGGGGACAACCGTTTCAGACCACTGTAACTTACATTTAGTTTTCCTGTGTCTTTGGGCTCCCTGGTTCTTGGCCCTTCCTTGGCTTTTGCCACACTGGTATTTCTTGAGAGTGTCCCCTGATTCTGCAGCATGTTTTCCAGATGAGCATCAGCTTATGCATTATCGTTTAAGGTGCATAAGTAGGGTCATGCCCTTGTCACTGCAGGCACTGTGTCAGGAGCCTCCCTACAGCACTGTCTGTCTCATTATCAATGGTGATACTTTCAATCGCTCTGTAAAGTGGATCATTTACTCCATACCCCCATTCAACTCGCATTCTCCATGTTAAGTCTGAAAATCTCCCAGATGCAGACTTTCCCATCCACACCCACAGGTGTCCCTGAGACATTTACTTCTCATCTCAGTCTCGCTTTGACCATCTCCTTTCCTTGACTTACCAAACTTGTGTTTCTGAAATTTAAACCTTTATTTATTTAACCTTTATTTAGACCTTCAGTTCTACTCAATTATTTATACCACCGCTTTGCAACTAGCTCTTCAAAATGACCTGTGCTGACAAAGTCCCTTCAGTCGTTTAAGCCACATATTTTAACATATTGAAGACAGAAATTCAGCATTTCTCAAATGCATTTGAACAGGACTATTTTTCATGCTAGTTTAATGTAAATAACTTTGGAATTAAGTGATCTAAAGTTAAAATTTTATAAAACACCCTTTGGAAAACACTGCTGTGAGGCCCACACTCCCTAGCAAGTCGGCCGGATATATACCTTGCCTCTTTGCTCACCAGCACAAAGGCTGCTACTCTCTCTGTGTATATTCCTTCTCTATCATTAGTCAGACCTCTCTACTCTGATCACACCCACACTCGTGTCTTATTACTGAGCAATGCCTTCCCTCTGCAAGACTCATGTGAGGTTTTGTCAGCTGCACCACCTCCTAACCTCTTCCTGGGCCACTCTGATTCCATTTCCAATGCTGTTCAGTCTGCTCTCCCTTCTATTTGCTCAACTGAGGACACATCATGCTGTGTGTCTTACTCCGTTGTGGCTGCTATAACCAAGTGTAACAGACTGGGTAGTTTACAAAACACTGGAATTTACTCTTTACATTTCTGGAAACTGCAAAGTCCAAATCAAATCTGCAGTGGATTTATTGTCTAATAAGGGTTTGCTATCTCACAGATAATCATCTTCCCACTCAATGTCAGATGACAGAAAGGATAAGGATGCTCTTGGGCCTCCTTTGTAAAAATGCAAATGCTCTTTATGAGGGCTCAATTCCCCCAACCATATTCACATCCCAAAGGCTCTATGTTGTTCTATTATCTTGGAGTAAAAACTTCAGTGTTAGAATCTGGGGAGGATAGAAGCATTAACACCATGCTCCATAATGCTTGCTACTTGCACATCTGTCTCCTCCCCACACGTTAAGCATCTTGAGCTCATGCTCTGCATATATGCCCTGGTACTCATTCTTGCCAACCTACGCATGTTGATTGCTGAAGAAATGTGTAAACACAGACCTGATCTTTTCTACATGCTGTGGAGACTATTATATGATGGATTTGTTGATATCAGTAATGCCTGGTGACTATATCACATTATTTATCTTGAAGGGACTTTTGTATCAGACTCAAATTATAAATATCCCAAACTAGGTTATTTTTCATGTCTCTTTCCACAAACCTCTCACTGATGTTTAAGAATATATATTATGGGCTGGAGAGATGGCTTAATGGTTAAGTGCTGGCCTATGATGCCTAAGGACCCCGGTTTGAAGTTCAATTCCCCAGTACCCATGTAAGCCAGATGTACAAGGTGGCACATGCATCTGGAGTTTGTTTGCAGTGGCTGGAGGCCCTGCCACACCCATTCTCTCTCTCTCTCTCTGTCTCTTTCTCTCTCTCTCTCTTTGCCTCTTTCTCTCTCTGTGTCTGTTGCTAATAAATAAATAAAAATAAACAAAAAGAATATGTATTATGAGTTAGGTGAGGAAAGGAGCTTTAATTTTGTTCTTTGAATAATAATCAAAATCAGCAGTTATCAGATATATTTCCACTTCAGTAACTTTATAAGATTCATATTAAGAACATATGCTAATTTTATTGCTTAAGAACCAAAGAAAACATTGTGGTATATATAGTCTCGTGGTAGTTTAAATAGATGGCTCCCAATATATTCAGTGTTTTATTACAGTTTGTAATTTAGATCTGCAGCCTGGCTAACGGAGGTGTCACTGGGCAGATCTTATTGTCCAGCCCTAAGGTGTGGGGTTGGATTTGAAATTCTAATCTAAAGATATGCAAAGTGTTTAGATGGAGTTCCTGAAGTGTGCTGTGTGGCTTTTGACTTTTGCCTTTGTGGCTTCTCTCTGTCTGCTTGGATCTGTGAAAGCAGGGCCAACTTCTACCATCATGGAACTTCCCTTGGATCTGTAAACTTCCATAAATATCCCTTCCTCCATAACTGTGCCTGATTTAAAAGTTCATCTCAGCAAACCTAAAACTGTCTACTTCAAGTCTATATTTCTGAAGCATGAACAATCCTCTATAATTTGGAAGAATATATGAGTTTGGTACATTTAACTTTTAGAGCAAATTTTGAGCTTATAGTCACAAATGTTCTAGTTTTTCTGTTCATTCAAAAATGCCTCCACAATACTCTTTAATTTCAGATGTTTGAGAATTTCATGAGATTTAAAGTGCAAAAGTTTCGATTTTCTCATAAGAGCAATTTGACAGCTGGTCTTAATTCATTTTGCTAGGTAAATGTGGATTACTATTAAGCAGGCCATATTCTCAGCAGCATAAACAGGTGATGAACAAGGTGGGAAACATTTTTCTTATGTCAGCTCTGTGATGTTTATCAACACACTTTATGTTTCTGAGTTTCAGAACCTTCCTGCAGTCAAAGATGTGGCTGATAAGGCTACCTTTGCTCTGTAGAACTGACTGAGCCCTTTGACAGCACCACCCCTTATGCTGCCAAGGGCACATCTTTTGCTCCAGCTTGCCACTGGGATGACAGCTTTATTACCTTTTGTAGGAAAGCTTGGCTATCTAAGACAGTCACACACACAAAAGGGACCATTTCCTGATCAGAAACCTCAGAACTTCAGTGTGTGCAACTCAGTTCCTGCCCCTGCAGAGATAATAGGAACAAACTTTTCCGTAGCAGGAGAAACACTTTGAATTTTTTTTCCATATTCCACTCCAATTTTTGAGAATGTGTTTGAATTCAAATGTGGAAATAAACTCTAGATTTTTGTCTTCTATCTGAAATATATTCTACACAGATTATAGCACAAGGCTAGGGTGTATCATTCAACCTCCCTGCCTGCTATGATTCATAAGGAAACCCCTTTCACTGGCTGCCAACAGCTCGAGAGCTTGGGATGCCGAGGTTTGAGAGAGAACAGATTTAGAGTGGACTTGTAGCAGGCAAGAACACAATGTGCATTCCAGGTTGGCAAAAGCTCACAGTTACATTTGCAAGGCAAGGTGGGGCTGTTAGAGCCAAAAAACAGATCTCTTTCTCTCTCACACTTCTCTTTTTTCTTTCTTTGCTTCTCCTTCTCCCCTTAATGTATTTGCAAAGTTGGAGCCTTAATTGTCATTGTTCCAAAATCCCCCCCCTCTTTTTTGCATGTGTGTAGAGTATGTGTGACGTGGTATGTTATGTACAATGTATACACATGTGTGTGCCGAGCATGCATCATGTATGCGCTTGCATCATTCTGAGTAGAAGTTTTGGCACCTTTTTCTATTCCTTGAGACAGTTTTTTCCTGCAACCCAGAGCTACCATTTTTGGAGTTGTGAGCCCTCATGATTGTCTAGACTGAGGAGATAGTCATGTGAGAGCATGCCCATTTTACAGGAGCTCTGACAGAATCAGACTGTAGCAGTCTCAGACCCTCCCAAGCCTTCATGCTTAAGAAGCGAGAGCTTTTAACTGCTGACCCATCTCCCGAGCAGCCAACAAGCCTGTTAAAGATCTCTGCTACACAGTACTGATCCAACACGCCACCATCACAGCTAGACTTATGAAGCTGAAGTATGTGGAGCCTGAACCAGCATGACCATACAAGGAAGCTTTGAATTCCTCATGGCAGCCTTTTATTACTGTTTTAAAATCTGCCAAGAACTGCCAAATGAATGGAACTTTGTGGAATGGTTATAAACTTTGTAAAGATAAACCTTTGATTCCACTATGAAATTCTGTTAAAGAATGCCAAAATTATGATAAAATTGCATAAATTTCAAAATCAGGACATATTATAACATTTGGATTGTTCAACTCTAGAAAACATCTGTTGGCATTACAGTTGATAAGTGGGCATTGCTGCCCCAGCTGTATGGGCAAACAAAAATGAAACAAAACAAAATGAAACAAACAAGCAAAAGAATAAGACAAAACAAATAATAAAAAAAAAAACTACAGAAAATGTGCTTGGACTACAAAGCTGGCTTGTGTGTCTGGTTGCTTGCAGATTCCTTGGATCTTTAGAAAACTACCCCTTAGCAATGTCCAAAGCATTTGTTAGAAACACTTCATAATGCAAGTATGTTTCCCTTGGCATCTCAGCAGAGAGGTCCTTTCTTTTAGCAACAGAAAGGGTTTTGTCTCTAGCAGGCTGAGGTGTTACTGCTGCTGCTGAGGATGACAATGAGGGTGATGATGGTGATGGTGCCACAGCCAAGAGCGAATCAGCAGTGGAACAAGTCCTAAAGAGAGAAGTTTCGATGGGCAGAAGCTTTTAGAAGATGCAAGGACCCTTGGAAGAGATGTCATTGAGAAGGCAGACAAGGAAAACACACTACTTTGATGTGGCTCTGCCACAGTGACCTGCCATCACCTGTACAAAACCAAGAAGACACAGGTACTGAGCAGGGCAGTATGGTGCAGTAGTCAGAGCCCGATTGCCACGGTATCAATTCCAGTTTTTTTGTTTCCTAGTTTGTGACTTTGGGAAAATTACATCATTTCACTGTCCTCAACTACTTTCTCTGTAAAAGGATGTAATGAAAGTATTTACCTCAAGGAAGTGTTTACCTGTTATGTTTAAGTGACTGCAACTAACACAGTACTTGTGACTAATGTTCCACAGAGAATGAGGGCTGCCTTAGGAAGGAAATAGGGTCCAAAAATGAACTTTAAAAAAAAAAGTTTCTGCCTTTCTTTCATAGTATACACCTGATTCAAACACATACACACAAGAGTCATTATCACACTGTTAACACTCCCTTTGGTAAAATCTCTAAGTCCTTTGCCAAAGGCTGTAGGTTTGTCCCCAGTGATCTGTTAGATAATGGTAAGTAATGAAAATTCCAAAGTCATTTTATAAGAGGCAAGACTCATTCTCAGCTGTCCATGAGACTTGTAAAAGCTTCCCCAGGGGATACAGCTCTGGGGAGGCAGGGGATTCGCCTGCTGGCCTTGCTGCTTTAGGCTGGCACTGGGGTAGACAGGGGGAAATGCTTAGAACACCATGAACAGCAAAGAGAATAACGACCATAACAACTTACAGCTACCCCAGGAATGAATTTATGTCATTTTTCAGGTAAATGGACGAAGTAGAGGTCATCATGTTAAGTAAAATAAGCCTGACTCAGACGGGCAAACATCATTGTTTTCTTTTATATGTGAAATCTAGATTTTTACACATGCACACACATGCGCGGGACCTGAAGTAGAAGGAGGATGATGAAGAGGACTGAAAGGGCTTAAAGAGATGGAAAGGGAAATAAGAAGAGGGCAATAGAAACAACAAGAAAAATATCAAATGTATTCAATCACATAGAATGTAGAATCCATATTTAGTAATATATGCATATTATATAAGACATGAAAGCAAAAAGGGGACTATTGGGGCAGGAAGGGGACTAGTGAGGGAGAAGAGGAGGAGAGGAGGGTAACAGGGGCAAACATGGGCAAAGTGCAAAGATAATACATGTATGAAAATGTCACAATAATAAAAATGAAAATACAAAAGAAATAAAGGGTACTTTCTGTTGATAGCAAATACTGAGTGGAAAATAGAAAGAGGCATGGAAACTAAGTTCATATTGAGTGTGCTGGGTGTTGCTATGGTCCTGTGCTGTCTGCCAGCTCCACCTTACTTTGTCCCCATTTCACATTCATCAGCAGAACTTAGTTTGGAAAGAAAAGGTATGTGGGAAATATGTCCTATGCATATTTTCCAAGCAGAGTGTTCATTTACTTTCTTAGAATAAATGTTTTTGAAGTATAATGCTTATATCACTTATAATTAAGCAGCTGAAATTCATTTTACAATTTGAGTTAAAAATTGTAAGAGATCATGAATGCCAATTATTGGTAAATTTCATGGCTACTCCCTAAATCTTTATTTCTGCTGCCAATTACAATGGATTACCATGGTGCTTAGGCACCTGTTTCATGAGACTGAACTTCCTAAGACAAGGCCCACCCTGCACAACATTTTATCCCATGGTATTTGGAAGTTTATATGTGATTAACAGATCTCTACCTTCTTTCTTAAATGGATAACTCTTATAACATACAACTTGGACAACAAATAGGGCCTGTATTCTAAGTTATTTTCCACTGAATCTTTAACAATACTTAGGGTGTTTCCCACTTTAGCAACTCTGTTGAGATTCCATTTGTCCAGTACACAAATTCAAGGTCTAAAGAGTTCCTAGGAGAATAGGTCATCTACTTGCTCTAGGACTATGCAATAACCTCTTGAATATATAGCATTTTGCATGTTTTCTTAATCTACATTACTGCAAATGTTTCTGATGGTGACATATTTTCATAGAGCTTATAAGCTTAAGGTTATAAAGTCTACATATAAATCCTTAATAATTCAGTGCATTAAGTATTGAGATTCCATGTTTTCATAATAAATGGCTCTGAATATCAGCATTGTGAAATAAGCTCTCAATTTGCTTATGGTTTCTGTGTAATTTGAGCAGAACAACTCAAGTTCAGCTCTATCTGCTGATGGCAAGGACTTGAGCTGGAAGACTCAGGCTTGGTACTGGAGTGGTTAGAAGCACTGTTCACAGAAGAATCTGGCAGTTGATGCTGGCATTAGGCTAGGAGGCTGTTTCTGTCCTTGTATACATTTCCACATAGACTCTCTGAATGGACTCCTTTGCTCCACAGTTTTACTGGGTTCCAAGAGCAGGAGTAGAGAGGGGGAGTGTGTCACCATTTTTGATGAGCAAATGTGACCACTTTTTGAAAATGTAATATGCTACGTTGGGGTTGCTATTCCCATGTTACAGATGAGAAACTGAAGCACAGAGAACTTAAGTGGTTTGGGCCCCATAGCTTGTGGGAGAGTGGCAGGGTCCAGAGTCAGTTTATTGTTCTTTGGACCTAGCTGAGTGTTTGCCTCACAGCTATAACCACCAAGAGGCAACTCTTTACACGGCACTCCATTTACACGCAGAGATGTGTCTCCATGAAATGTTAGTTATCAACTAAACTTATGTCTCAGCTATTTTGCCAAATACTGTATTTTGAACTAAATATATTAATTCCTCTATGATACTTTTCTTTTTTTTTTTTAACTCTATGATACTTTATTTTTTTATGAGGCAGAATCTCAATAGCCCAGGCTGGCTTTGAAGTAATTTCCCTCCTAACTCAGCTTTCCCATATGCTGGGATATGGTGTGAAGTACATTGCTCAGCATCAATGGTACCTTTTTCCTAAATTACTTATGACCAGGTTTTAGTTATCATGTTCCTTTACCTGCAAATAATTCTATAATGTAAAGCAATTCTCTCTTGTCACTATTTCAGGGACCTAACATGGATAAACTACTATCATTTCATATATGGACCTTAGAATTTAAACAGGCCAACAATGGAATAGAATAAAATATTCTACAGGGTCTGGAGAGATGGCTTAGTGATTAAGGCACTTGCCTGTGAAGTCCAAGGAACAATGTTCAACTGTCCAGATCCCATGTAAGCCAGACACACAAGGTGATGCAAATGTACAATGTTGCACATGACCTCAAGGTGGTGCACATGTCTGGCATTTGATTGCAGTGGCTGGAGACTCTAGCATGCCAATTCTTTCTCTCACTCACTGACTTTCATTTAAAAATCATAAAATAAGTTCTATGGAAAAAACAGCAAATCAGTATATTTCCTTTTAGTTTTACTTTTTACAAAACATAAACTGCTAGTGCTCACAGGAGTAGTAACTACCCTGGAAAGCTGTTTGTACTGCTTGTTTATGGGTTTTTAACAAATGAATCAAAGTAATTTGTTTAGGATTTTTTTTTCTCTGTGTGGGTTTGCTTTCATTATTGTTCATTGTCTCTGGTAATAAGATAGGAATATGGACTTCTATCCTTTCTAGGGTTCAAGGGAAAATTGACATTGGAGCTTAAAGAGCAAGTATGTCTAAACTGTAGAAATACTAATGAAACTACAGCTGATAAGAGTAACTTTCTCAAAACTAATGAGCATACACTGAAACTATACTGATGAAGAAACTGCTACATCTCAGATGATTATATATATTATATTTAATATAATATACATGATTATATATGTGGATTTAATGGATGAATAAGATTTCAGCTAGTTAAAGCAGAGAGGAAAACGAACAGATTAAAAGTAATGATTGATACAGGAAACTAAATATAGAGAAGAATGTTTATTAGACAAATTCAAATAGAAAAGAAATGAAAAAAATAGAAAGGAAAATGAGGAATGGGTAATATGTTCTAGTCTGTGGTTATGTATAGATTAGGGAGAAAAAGAAATGGCTTTTGTTGGTGGCACTTTATTCTTAAAGAAAAACAATCTATATAATAGGACTTGATATTTCAGAGGCTTGTTTATTACCATACAGTGAGTGGAATGATGGGAGCTAAGGAATTGGTATATTCAAACCAAATATCTTAACAACACAACTGTGATACTAAGTTACCAAATAAGATGATCCTGATTCCCTTGCAATGTAATGAGTGCTTCAATGAAGTTTATTGATAAATCTGGATTAGTAGAAATTTAAAGGTCCAGACATTTCTTTCTGGACTATCAAGCAACATGAGAGCAATACTCTTGTTTGTCTTGTTCTTCAACAATTCCTAGCACATGGTAGATATTCAGTAAATTTTGATATATATGTATCTATGAATGTATATAATATATAATTTGCTTTGTTCATAGATGAATGAAGCAAAGGAGAAAAAGTAAAGATGGCTGAATCCATAAGAATAGAAATTGGTCAGGATATGACTTGGGTGGAATGCAGCTAGAGGTAGAGAGGGACAGGTGGGAAAGAAGAGGGAATTTTAATAATCATTGAGGGCAATGCAATTGGATGTATGCATTGTCATTGTGAAAACAATCATTTTAAACTCTATGATTATTTTTCAGATTTCTAGTGGCTCCTGAGTTATATCTATTTTCCTCCTCTATCCCTTAGATACTTGAACACATGAACTCCAGTTTATCTAGTAAAAGTCTTATCTCATTTCCATGACTTATTTAAATGTTACTTTATTTCCTTATTCCATTTTGGGGTGTATATCAGGAGGTATGGCCTATCTTAAGTTCTAGGGAAATAATCAGGAATAACATTATATCCTTACACTCCAGTAGGACCATGACATGAGAAAATGAATAGATTAACATCTTTGAGAACATATAGAATGGGTCCTGTTGCAGTCAGGTTCACATTGCCAGCAGAAATCACCTAACCAAGAGCAGCTTGTGGGCACAAAAGATGTTTATTTTGGCTTATAAGCTCGAGGAGGAAGCTCCATGATGGCAGAGAAAACGATGGCATGAGCAGAGGGTGGACATCACCCCCTGGCCAACATCAGGTGGACAACCAAAACAGGAGAGTGTGCCAAACACTGTCAAGGGGAAACTGGCTACAATACCCATAAGCCCGCCCCCAAAAATACACTGCCGCCAAGAGGTGTTAATCCCCAAATGTCCATCAGCTAGGGAGACTAGCATTCAGAACACCTATGTTATGGGGGACACCTGAATCAAACCACCACAGGTCATAATCCTAATGGGTAAGGAAGTGTCATGGATTAGTTTTCCAAGGTTCCAACTGTTGCAAAGTCATAAAGGTATGAAGGAAGCATCCAGCTTCCAGAAACCACAAGCATTTGGGAAGGTAGATGACAATGTGTATGCATGGATGGACAGGAAAATAAGCTGGTCATTACTAATGCTTTAAATAGGAGAAAATAAATACGGTCTTGGTCCTTCACTCTGTAAGAACAGAAAGTCCTCAAACTGTGAACCCAAATCATCATTTTCAGCATTTGCTACAACTTGACACGATTCAGACCCTCAGGTCAGACAAAAGACCCACTGAATCAGAAATTCCACAGAATGGGGTCTAGTCATTTAAGCCCTCCAGGTGATTCTAATACATACTCAGGTTTGAGAATCATTGAATTAGAACATTGAATTAGACCACAGACAGGAAGTCCTGACAGGAATTTCTGATGAACCTCTGAGAGCTGCTGGAGTTATTTAGTGAAGTGTTGTTTTGGTAATGAAGATGCAGACACAAATTCAAGTTAAGTGTTTCGATAACCAGACAGTATTAAAGGACATCAGAAAATAAGTTATCTCTGGTTTTGGTCTGGGGTAGGGTCTGATAAAGTAACAATGGTTCTTGTCTTGAAAATGAATTATAAGGAATGAAATGGTAGGAGGAGCTAGACATGCGAAGTCCAGTACCTAGCCATGCCAAAGATCTCCCAGTATCTCTTGTTCTGAAGCCACATTATTGCTGTCCATGTAAATGGGTTCTTGTCTAAGACATATTCCCAAATGATGCCCTGGTCTCATCCCACGGCCAACAGAACCTCCACGCTCCAGAACCATCCCATAAGCAGGAAAGCACACCTTGTAGGTGAAGACTGGATCTAAGGCATCACCAGGCTTTCTTTGGGGGCCTTGAACTCATGATGATCCTCTTACCTCTGCCTCCTGAGTGCTGGGGTTAAAGGCACAAGCTACCACGCCTGGCCCCATGAGAAACTATGTTTGTTTGGAGTGTCTGCATACCTAATCCTCAGAGTATGAATTATCACTGGTAAAGTCAAATGTAGATGCACTGTTTATTTTTACCTTTGATGGGCTAAGCATGTGACCTATTTCTAGCCAATTAAATGGGAGGGTAGGTAAGCCTGCTGGAACATCCTAGCAGAGATTTTCTTCCTTATTTAGAAAGTACAAAACATTCTTTTGTCTCTTTACTATTTCTTCTGATAGTGTCATGTGAGGAATTGGTGCTAGGGAAGGGCTCAATGCTAGGACTGAAAGCAGTATGTAGAAGGCAGTGGAGCGGAGGGGTGACATCTGGATTAGCTTACATCTTGTCTTTGAGTGACTAAGTTATGTTTTTAGTTACTGCCTAAGGCATTCGTGATTACTCACCTTTCTCTAAGAATCCACCAGGACGAACTTCAGCAAACAGCTCTGCCCTGTTTACCCCACTCTTCTAGATGTTTCAGCATCATTTGAAAACCTGATACCCATTCTGCTCTGTGATTCTGATATCTGGCCCTCTCCTTCCCCAAATGCATGCAGCTTCTCTGTGCTTTCTGAAATCCAACTGTGGGCTACACATGCCCTGGCACTTAAAACCTCTTAATTTCCATTTCCTTGCTGACATTGACTTTTTCTTGTAATACTTTCAAGTAGAGGCTGGTTATTTTTCTCCATGTTAGGTATGCTACTGTGTCCCTGAGGCAGAGTGTCTTCCTCTTCTTTTATTGTTATCTCACTATTTTCTTTTTGCTTCTGACAACCACAACTTTGTGAAATATACATAGCCTGACTTTACCACCATTTCCTTTCCACCCATTTAATATTTCATTTATTTCGATTGTTTTCAACTATATTATTATTAAATAGAAGTTACAATGACATGCTGAGAATGACAAGGCAAAATAACTAGCCACTCTTTAAGCATTTGGTCAATATGTAAAGAGGAGTCTATTAAACCACACTGTTTTTGGTTGTGTGCTAAAGCCCCCATATTCACCCATGAAGTAGGTCCCTTGTAAATATGCCAGTTTCCATCTTCCATCAAATTCCAGAACATGCCATATTCTTTGACAATGTAGGCCTCCGGCTCATGCTTTCTTGCTTTCTCACTTGTTTTTCATCTCAACATATTTTATGTCCTCCCAACACAGAGATCTGTTATTACCTACACTCCTCTACTCTATTCAACACTCCTGTCTTTTGTTTTTAGATGGCGATGACCACTGGGATGACCCAAAAGGCAACATAGTGCTGAGAAGGGATGGAGGAGTGCCCAGCACTGAAACATCTCTGTCACACCCTCCAAGGCTCAGGGACCATTGCGGAAGAGGGGGCAGATAGAATGGAAGAGCCAAAGGAAGGGCATGACTCCCTACAATGCAACTGTCCAGACAGAAATTGGCCTCGATATCCATGACCTTGCAGTGCCTAGCAATACCTTCGCAAGACCCTCATAATATTAGAAAAAGATGACATCAAATTAAGAGAGACTAAAGGAGAGAGGGAGGGGATATGATGGAGATTGGAGTTCTAAAGGGGAATGGGGGCAGGGGAGGGAAATATCATGCATTTTTTGTATGTAAGTATAGAAGTTGTCAATTAAAATAAATAAATAAATAAATAAATAAATAAATAAATAAATAAATAAATTAAATAAAACCACTCCTGTTTCTACCAAACTCAAGTGTAGCTAGAGAAGAGAATCAGTGGGACTTGGTCAGGTCTCCTCTAGGAGTATAATTCCAGTTCTGTTGAACTACGTCATGTAGTCCCCAGTCTTTAGTCAGTCAATGTTTATAGAGAAATCAACTGCCACCTGTTGACATTTAATCATGGCTAACACTAGTAATTGTAACGGGGTATAAGTTGCTTTTATTGTTGTCTGAAGGTCAAGATATCCGAAGGAAAAGTATCATTGATGGAAAATCAATAGCAGCCTTTGTAAATGTCATTCAAAATGCCATTCAAAATGAGTAGGAAAGGTTAATGGCATTTTGTTTTGAGTGTTTCAAAATATATTACCAGATTAAATAGAAACCATAAAAATGTGCTTCCTATGAAAGGGCAAAATAATTAAAGTTATATAAGCAATTGGTAAATATATGAAAGAAAAGATTCTATTAATCATGCCAGAACATTTGTTGAGTTGTTGGCTAAAACCCCCACTGATCCCAGTGCAGTGGGTATCTGCGTATGTGATCATTTAGTCAAGAATTAACATTGTTGAGCACTTAGGTCAGCAGAGGTCAGCAGGGTGGTAAAGAAATGGTGGTAAAGTGCTTTTTTATGGAGACACTGACAGTCATAAGTTTTCTAAAGAATTAAGGGCATACCCAGAGGACAAGTTCAGATATGCCAGGACATCCTGAAACAAAGGCCTATTACTGGTCTTGGGTGGTGATGTCTCCTTGGTAACCATGGAGAAGTTGGATGAGCTTAAACACTACGTGTTAAAAATTGCTTAAGAATGAGTCAGTACTGAATCTCTTGCCCTTGGTGAAATTGGGATGCAATACTTGAGTCAGGTTTGGAAATCTGTTTGAAAACTTCAGTTACTATGTCTTGGCTAGAGTTTACTGAAGAAAACAGTCTGCAGTCCCCCTTTTCTAGAAAACAAAAAGTGAAAAGATATGTCATAGATATGAAGGCCAAGGAGTCTCAAAGGCAACTCAGATTTCTTAAATGGGATTGAGTAACACAAGTCCACCGATTTCTCAAAATTATAATTGTATCCAAGGGTTATGAGCAAAACTCTGTTTAGACAAGGACAGAGTTGTGCAGACTCTATCAAGCAGTTCACAATTAATCATTCTCATGGGGATGAAGGGTAATAATGTATTGCTTCAGTATCTTTTGTACTTCCAGGGTCTAGGGAAGAAGTATTACCCTCTTTTTCCTCACCCAACCCTTCTGAGCTGAGTTCTCATTGCTGTTCAGGGGACAGGTAAAGTAAGAGGACACCATCCACCTCCCAATATCCAAGATAGAGGCTTCTACAGAGAGGGAAATGATCTGCTCTCACCTGCATCACCAGTGGCTCCACACTTTGGGGCTTTCTCTGCTCACCATTTAGATATGGTCCTCAATGCTGCTATATCATGTGTAAAACTGTGTGAGCTCTGCCTCCAAGAAAAAGAACTCCTGGGCATCTGCTGAGACAAACTTCTGACTGACCAGTATGAAGTAGTTAGAATGAAGTTGTTCTACATGATTCGCTTTTGGAAGAAGTGCACAGACCCAGATAAAAACTTTTATTATGTCCCTGGATTTTCCTGCTACAAAGGAAGAAGATTGACTGTTGGCTCTCTGGCAAGTGAACCATTACTTAGAATTGAGATCTATGAAAAGTATAAAACGATGCTAGGGAGGTATATCCTGAATACTACAGGAAAAAATGGTCTCAGAGAGCTTTGTAACTGTCTTACTATCTTTTTTTGTTGAGAGAGAGAGAGAGAGAGAGAGAGAGAGAGAGAATTGAATTGGCATCAGGACCTTCAGCAACTGCAATTGAACTCCAGACGTGTGTGCCACCTTGTGCACATTTACCACCTTGCATGCTTGCATCATTTGGTGCATCTGGAGAGTTGAACATGAGTCCTTAGTTTTCACAGACAAGACTTTAACTGCTAAGCCATCTCTCCAGCCCTTACTCTCTTTTAATAAGATAAAGTATTTCAAAGACTATTTCATTTTTTTTTTTTTAATTTTATTTTTATTTATTTTTGAGACAGAGAGTGGGAGAATGGGCACACCAGGGCCTCTAGTCACTGCAAACGTTACTTCAGATGGATGTGTAACCATGTACATCTGGCTTATGTGGGTTCTGGGGAACTGAATCTGGGTCCTTAGGCATTAGAGGCAAGCACCTTAACCTCTAAGTCATCTTTCCAGCCCATCAAAGACCATTTTTAAAAAACAATTAATAAAAATGGCCAAGGACTTTGAGAACCTCTCAACTAGGGAGTTCTTGTGCCTTAAGGCCAATCTAAAAAATCAGGGTAGAAGCAAGCTTAGTGCATTTATGTGTCACCCACACAGAACATTTATTTCTTCCAGCAAACATAATATAATCATTCTTGGGTAGTGGATGGCAGACTTTGCCCTACCTCTTGAACTCCTATGTCCCAAATGATCCTGAGTATATCTCAGCTAGAGGCATGGGCAGCCTGGCAGCCCAGAGGTGTGGGGGGATTCTACTTCTTTTGCCTCACTTTGCCATGTCTGGGGAAAAGCAAGTTAAAGTTAATGGACCAAATGCCCTGAAAAATATCTACCTATTTAAGAAAAAAGATAAATGTAAAGTGGTATTCACGAGTATGACGAGTACTTTAGTAGTGGTTAAAATTACATGAGGAAATAAATTACTTCTTCAATACTTATGGCACATGTTCAAGCTCTAAAACGTATCTTTTCCTGGTTGGGGTAAGATAGTGTGTGTGTAATACAGAACATAGCATTATCCAAAAAAAAAAAAAAAAAAAAACAAACAAAAAAAAAATGAGCTAGATGATTATGTGTCACACACACACAAAAAATATTCCAATGCCAAAAGAAATACATCAGTCTGAAAAAGAAGAAACCTAAAAAGCAACCTCAGAGATGGCTAACAGAAGGGAATCTACTACTGGTCCCCACTTGCTTCCTTTCTCACAACCAGTTGCCACACATATATACATACATATTTTTGGAAACTTGAGTATATGTAAAGGGAATACTTATCACCAGGCATGGTGTTGCGATCCCACAATCTCCACACAGGATGCTGAGGCAGGATGACCAAGAGCTTGAGGCCAGTCCGGGATACCTAAATATCTTGTCTCAAAATACAAAAAGCAATACTTGTTTGATCCACTTTTCAGACTTCAGTTAAGATGACATATTTTCTAAAAGAAGGAAAAAAAACCCTTTCCTTGTGATCTTAAGATAAATGTCTTGATTTAAAGCTTCATAAAACTGAATCTTTCTCTCTATAACGAAAGCCTAGTTTCTGTTCTATCCTGTCTAAAAGAGCCTTTATTTTTGTCTGGGTTGTTTATATGCTTGCAAACATCGCCCCCTGCTGTAATAGATGCTTAAGTGTAGAAGAAACTTTCACTGAAAAGGATGTCACAACTGA
The DNA here is from genome assembly GCA_036365145.1 of Orientallactaga sibirica. Classification (NCBI taxonomy): domain Eukaryota; kingdom Metazoa; phylum Chordata; class Mammalia; order Rodentia; family Dipodidae; genus Orientallactaga; species Orientallactaga sibirica. The sequence continues at coordinate 7,495,650 of JAEOAD010000019.1, read as the reverse complement.
TTATTTAAAGTGAGACTTTATTTTTAATAATATACATATCATTCATTCCATATAATATTATAGTGCATAGCCATATATGAAAGTGTACTGCAAAAGCAAACATTAAGACCACAATGGATTCATATACACAAGAAAAGAAGACATTCCATATGTTTATGAACACACAAAGAAGTATCATAACACAGTATTCACTACATACATTGAAAATCATGCAAAAAATGTATTCAAACCATGGCAGACAAGTGCAATTAATACAAGTTGTACTTTTCTTGGTACAGAGACTATACATATTCTTTGGATCAAAAACAATGCAAGTGAATAGTGAGGCTTTTATGTTCATGACAAGAACATAAAAGCACAAAGTGAGGACACTGTTCCACGTGGGATAATAAAATACTCAAGGCCACAGATGGAGATCAGAGCTCCTGAAAGAGTACCCTGAGAGGTAGGGTGAATATAGAGAAATGTGAGAAAGAATATGCCACCTTTTCTGAATCAGGACAGTAACCACAGGCAGGCATTGAAGCACAGCTCTACACCTGCACTGCAGTTCTACTTCCTGTCAGAACTCTCTGCACATCATTAAAGTTCAGAGTGAGACAAGCAGTATGTGCAGAACCTCGGCATCATGGCAAATTTAATTTTCTTTACGTTTCACACATGGTTTAAAAAGTGTAGATCTATAAACATGTTTCCATTCAGGACACTAACTTTTTAAGTGACATACATATATATATTAAATATACATATTTGTGTTTGGCATCAGAGTAGAGAAATACAAAGATTAATTAAGCCCAAGCTTCCAACTCAAGAGTTTTCATAGTTGGAAAGTTAATGGAAGCTTTGATTCTTCTTCTTCTTTGTGTGTGTGTGTGTGTGTGTGTGTGTGTGTGTGTGTGTGTGTGTGTGTACAGCACATCAGGGATTCTTGCAACTGTAAATGAATGCCAGATGCTTAGCCCACTTTTTGTGTCTGGCTTTACAGCTGGGAAATTCAGGCCAGCTGATTTGGCCTTTAATTGCTGAGCCATTTCCCTGGGCCTGATAATTCTTTACTGCTCTTAAAAATCAAATGCTAAAAGCAGCCTCTTAAAACTGAGATAGGAAAAAAAAATAAACGGATAAGAAAAAATATATATATTGAACAAAATCTTTTGGTTAGCTATAGGTATTTCTCCTTTATTTTTTCAAATTGCATTTATCATGGAAATGCAGACCACTTTGGATAGCTATGGCTCAATACTACTTGGTTCCTTCTTCTAAGACATCATCTTCTTGCACTCCACTGAGCAGAAAACCATCCCTTCCACAGGCATGAACTTCTGCCCAATGAGACACTTGCTGCAGCAGGAGCACAGGAAGCACTCTGTGGATGCGTGCCAGCTGAAGTTGTTGTAGGTCACTCGCTGCACTTCTGGGTCGATGGCATTGTGGCATCCTTGACACACCTGCTCAGGAATGACACAGGAGGAGAGTGAGGGATAAAATTTTGATACTGACATTTGCACCTTAGGACAACGTGAACATGACTCTGAAGATGGCAAATTAAAAGACGGCAACCAAAGAATGTACAAATGGCCTTCTAGTCAGATTTTGTAGCAAGCAATTACTGAGCATGATGAGAAATGCAGGTGAAGGCCAAAGAGGCGACCTGATGATTATAAGATGCAGCCGTGGGGCTGATGTGCACGATCCTGACAGCAAACTCCAGGGCAATGCATCAGGTTCCAGCATATTTTATTAGACTGCACATTTGTAATTAAAAAGAAATTTATAAGATATTTTTCTTCACTCACTAAATCTGTAAAATGGTAACTTCTCCAGCTTTAGCAATGACACATGAGATCATTAACATCACTAAAGTTCAGACAATAGTAACTAAAAAAATCATTTTCAAAGTAATTAAGGACTCAAAATACCAATAGTGTTTGAGAATAATGAGTTTGCACTAAAAATAACTTTCAGTTAATTGGCTTCTGTTCTACTCTAAGATGAGTCATAATTTATGTAGAAGCTAATCCTATAGAATATTAGAACTTACGTCCCCTGCACCAGTTAGCATCATCTGTGTGTTACACTCAGATATACAGATTATGCTCAAACACATACACAGCTTTAATGGAAGGTGTAAATGAAGAAAACAAAAGACAATCTTCGATCTTATAGCAGAAAATTAACCCTCTGAGATCGCTGAAACTGGGTAATCCATATATACTATCGTTTTTATGTATGTTCTGAGTGAATGTGAAAAATCTAAAGTCTTTGTTTTAAATAATTTATAACAAGCGAAGAAGCTAGTGGGGTTGTCTAGTCCCAGATGACAGTGACTAATCCTGTCCTCCTACCTCTGCCTCCCAAGTGCTGATATTAAAGGCGTGTGCCACCACATCTGGGTATCTATGAGCATATTCTTAATGTGGAACTTAAAAGATCTCGGAATATGAGGATGTCTGAACATCATTGGGATTGATAAAAACTATGGGAACTTTTAAAGTTGGACCGAATGCATTTTACATCATGTATGGCTATCAATTTATGGGGGCCAGGGCATAGAATGTGGTGATTTGATTCAGGTGTCCCCCATAAACTTAGGTGTGCTGAATGCGAGGTTCCCAGCTGATGGAGATTTGGGAATTAACACCTCCTGTAGGCAGTGTATTGTTGGGGGCGGGCTTACAGGTATTATACAGCCAGTGTCCTCTTGCCAGTGTTTAGCATACTCTCCTGTCCCTGTTGTCCACATGATGTTGGCCAGGGGGTAATGTCCACCCTCTGCTCATGCCATGGTTTTCCCCTGCTACCGTGGAGTGTCCCTTCAAGTCTGCAGGACAAAATAAACCTTTTTGCCCCCACAAGCTGCTCTTGCTTTTGTGATTTCTACCAGTAGTGTGAACCTGACTGCAACAGTAATGTTGATATTGAGAGGGAAGTTGCTGCCAGACCCCTGACTGTGTGGTTTTGGCTTTTGGAGATGATTTTCAAGAGGAATGTGGAAGGATTTGAAACCTTGCCCTAAGAGATGCCTTGCAGTGCTGTAAGTACAGCTTGATGGAGTATTCTGGTCAGAGCTGAAAGACCTGAATGCAGTAAGAACTATGAACTGTGAGGTTTGGCTTATGAAGGAGTTTTGTCTGGATTGGGCTAGCAGTGGTTTGTGTGAGAGGCTTGCTGTTATGCCTGTGTCCTAAGAAGTTGTACAGGGTTGCTTTGTGTAAAACAGACTGGTATGAGCAGAGGGATATGGCACAGAAAAATTGAAATCTTTCAGTGAACTTCTGGCCGTTCAACTATAATTGAGAGATTACAATCTTTGAGATTGGGCCAGCTGACCTGCACTGGGGCAACAGGAAGAATATACACTCTTTTGAAGGGGCCTGAGTGCTCAAGGAGTGTCCTGTTCTTCAAAGTCTGCTTTACTCCCCCCCCCCCCAGATTAACAAACTGGCACCCTACCTGGTATTGTGGAGTACAAGAAATACAGGAAAGAAAGGGTCATTGAATTTGCAATGCAGTCTTGTGTTTTGGATATGGCCATGGGCAGTGTGAAGCAGGACTGCCTGCATGGAGACATGATGGAACCATGAGGATGAATCGTGGGTTGCAGTGGAGACCCAGTGGAGATGCCAGGACCATGAGATAGATGGCTGAGAAGAAAAGCTGCTGGCCCTGGATGAAGTTTTCCAGGGCTGTAAGTAGCCTAGCTGGAGGGGCGGAAATGGAACTTCCGAGACTTGTTGCTGGTTAGAATTATTGGACTTGGAGATTTGTCACTGACTAGAGTTGTTGGACTTGGAGCTACAGAGTTTGATTTTTGCCGTGTTTAAATCTTGTATTGGCTGACTATTTCTTTGCTATGCCCAATGCCATCTTTTGCAGTGGTTTATTTTGTGGTATTATGGGTTTTGGGGGGGGATTTTTTGGTATTACTGCTCAGTTAAAAGACATTGGATTATGGCGATGTTTGAACACATTAGGATAAAAAATGTGGGGACTTTGAAAGTTGGACTGAATGCATTGCATTTTACATCATGGATGGTTAACAGTTTATGGGACCAGGGGTGGAATGTGGTGGTTTGATTCAGGTGCCCCCATAAACTTAGGATGGAGATTTGGGAATTAATGCCTCTTGGAGGCAGTGTATTGCTGGGGGCGGGCTTATGGGTATTATATCCAGTGTCCCTTGCCAGTGTTTGGCACACTCTCCTGTTCCTGTTGTCCACCGGATGTTGGCCAGGAGGTAATGTCCACCCTCTGCTCATTTCATCATTTTCCCCTGCCATCCTGGAGTGTCACCTCAAGTCTGTAAGCTAAAATAAACTCTTTTTTTCCCCATAAGCTGCTCTTGGTCAGGTGATTTCTGCCAGCAATGCGAATCTGACTGCAACAGATGGGTAGATGTGCTCATTTCAATATTAGGCAAAGGTCAAAGCCAAAACATATTTTCTAAAAGAAATGATGGAATATTATAAAATTAAGTATGGAGATTATTTTTTAAATGCTTATTTCCTTCTTTTCATTAGATACAATGTAACACAAAGTAATATACAACAGCTGAATTAATCAGTTTCATCTACTAAGCCTTTACTGCATAGTTACGAGCACCTACTATGCTATTCTTGTGCTGGGCAAAATATCCCTGCTCTTATAAAATTCATGTTTAGTGTTTAAAAATAATGTAGCACACCTCACAAAAATATACAATATACATTATGATTCCCTTCTTGTCTACCTAGAAATAATGGCCAACACATTAGGCTATCTAATAGATTAGGACATAAGTTATTTAACATCTTGTTCTCAGGAAAAAGCAAGATCCATTGTGATCCCAGAATAAATGAGAAATAGTCAAAACAAGTCAGTTATTCAACTACTGGCTAAGTGCAGACACCAAAGAAGATACGGGGATGAAAGGGCTAGTGAGTGGTCCAGTGGCATGAACAGAAACGGTCTGCAAATGAAATCTGATCTGTACCAATAAGAATAAATCTACCCATTCACATAAGGGATTTTTTTAAAGTGAGTGTTATCATCAAGCAGCAAGTATCATCTACGTTGTAAACACAGGGAGAAGGAGCCATCTTGAGGTGGCTGGTGGTCAGTGCATGCATGTTTTTGAACGCCTGGATTTTAAGAGCTATAGAGAGAATCCCGTGCTTTCTACATAAGAGGATGACTCCCCTTTTTAATAGATGCAAAGAGAGGCACACATTTAAGTTACAAAGTAGGCTGAGGCAAGTGTGCCCAACAACACTGCTTACCACAGCATGGTTCTTCACATAGCAGGGTTTGCAAACAGGCTTGTCATTGACCATAACGTAGATTTCTCCCGCTAGGATGCTGTCACAGTCAAAGCAGCAGAAGTGTTTCAGATGCCAATTCTGGTTTTCTGCCTGGGTATACTCATTGCTGAATATGAGCTTGAAGAGGAGAAAAATACAAGGTCATCAGGTAAATATTTGGATCTGCAAGCAGATCCGATATTTCTTGGGGGTAAAAGTTTGAGAATGGTAACATTAAGCTAGAATTTATGTTATTATGTTATGTAAATCAATCTTTTGTTTTTGATAGTCCTTTTTTAGTTATATCAAGTCACCCAATGAAAAAAAGAAAAGTATCTTGCATTTAGCTTCTTCGGATATAAAGAAAGCAATATTATTAACTGTTGGTACTTCTGTTCAGGGAGCCATGTGGGATTAAGAGCAAGTTTGCCCGTGCGTGCCCTAGGCCACATACCTCATCACAGCCAGCACAGCGGGGTTTCTCACTGTCACAGTAATGTCTGCCACAGTACAAGTTCCCATTCTTCCAGAAGTAGATCATGTCCACCAGGAGTTCACCACAGGTGCTACAGACGAAACAAGCCGGGTGCCACAGTTTGTTGTAGCCAGCCCTTTCGGCATAGATGGCTGGGTCCCCTTCCTTCATAGTCAGCTTGCAGCAGTAGCAGGACTAGAGGAAGGCACGTAAACAACACAGCCATGAGGACTGGCAACCCTAGCAGCAGCCTCAGCAGGAAGTCGGAGCAACAGCTTTAAGAGAAAGCACTAGGGCTCATTTGTACTTCCATGAGACGCTAACTCTTAACTTTCTTTAAGCTGTTCCTACCTGCTTTTGCCATCTCATGGAAAACAGAGCATGGTTTCCTGAACTGACTCGCCCACACAGAAAAGGTTAATGCTAATTTTCACCTCAATTTTCCATGACTCTTCTCCCCCCCAAAAAAAAAAAAAAAAAAAAAAAAAAAAAAAAAAAAACTTTAGGATTAGTTATCTTAGTTGCTGTGTTAATTGGATCTATGAGAAAGACAATCACTTCCATCCCTATGCTTTATAAGCTACATCATAATGCTCTTGTCTTCAGTCATTATAAGACACTTCAACTTTCTTCTCTAGGACAGACTTTTAAAAAAAGTTTGCTAATACGGCCAAATAAATTTAAGTCAAAGCTTCAGGCATGATCTCACAAGCAAAACTGAATCCATCTAAATAAACATTTTATTTGTTTGTTTATTTATTTATTTATTATTTATTAGAAAAAGGGAGACAGAAAGAGAGAAAGACAGAAAGAGAATGGGTGAACCAGGGCCTCTAGCCACTGCAAATGAACTCCAGATGCATGTGCCACCAGGTGCATCTGGCTTATGTGGGTACTAGGGAGTTGAACCTGGGTTCTTAGGCTTTGTAGGCAAGTGCCTTAACTGCTAAGCCATCTCTCTAGCACAAAATATAAAATTATTTTTGTTTATAGGAAGACATCAGCAACACCAAAGTTATGTTTAGAAATAGATTATTAATTAGATCAGTATGCTATGTCAATGAAAACATCAATCCCAACGTATACATAAAACTCACAATCACCCTTGACAATAATCAGAAAATTTGGCTTCAGATAGAATTACCAAACATGATGAGTCTCCAAGTAGAAACTGAATTTTCATTTCGTTTCTTTCCTACTTATTCCTTTGGAGAGCAGAAATGCCCCTTGCAAAAGTTTAAAGACAGAGAAAGAACCCACAAAGGAAACAAACTGAGCCAACAGTGTGACTACTCACATATTGGGTCTTTTTGGGCTCAGCAGACTTATTCTCCACAGTCCCTACTGTTGCCGGGGTGCTTCTATCCCCACCAGGGATGTACTCTCGCTCACCGCCCGGAGTGCTCATCTCACAGGGAAGTTTCACATCTCCAACTCCCAGAGCCTCGCTCTTGTACTTCTTCACAAACTGCTCCATCTCCTTCACTTCTTTGGGAGACAACTCATGGCACTTAGAAGGGTCCTGGTCATGCGCAGGGAGCTGCTTTGCCAGCTGCTTTTTCCGGTACTGTGCCCCCTCTGAGCCTGCCACTGGCTGCTTCTCCTTGGGCAGCATCTGCATGTACTGTCTGGCCTGACCACAGGGAGACAGACCAGTGTTAACTGGGACACACAACTCTCAGAACAAACAGCAGAAGCCACTTACTTAAGAAGAAGTAAGTTTTATCTTCACACTCTAAGATACTGACATATTAACACACTAAAAATGGTACTCTAAACAGACTTAGGTGGCTTAACCAACATTCTTTTTTCTCCTTGAAATTAACTTTCAGTTTGTAAAACCATCTGGATTACTACTGTTTACTTGCTCTAAATCAACAAATGTGTGGCTAAAAGAGAACTTTAGGCCTGTGGATCATTAGCATGTTCATCATAACAAATAGAATGACCTACCCAGTCTTCCTCACACACTTCCAAATGCTTCATCCAGCTATCATAATAGGGGAAGAAGCTTGGTACAAATCTGCATTTTTGCCTTATATAGTAAAACAAGCATGTTGGATATTTTTTTGTTCAGTTTTTAAAAAATGGTAAAATTCTATTAGATATTTTTTCCCATCTTGAGAAAAATCTTAAGTAAGCCTGGTTAGCTAGATTGACATAAAACATCTGATTTTCATGTAATCTTGTTGTTGTTGTTGTTGTTGTTATTATTTTGAGATAGGGTCTCACTCTGGCCCAAAGTAACTTGGACTTCACTATGTAGTTTCAGGGTGGCCTCAAACTCATAGCAATCCTCTTACCTCTACCTTTGTGTAATTTTTAAAGATGTTAGAACATTTCCTAACAGGTAGTTGGAAAAATTCTATGAAGTATCTAATGTCATATTCAAAACTAAAAAAAATTGTATAGGAGCTAAATGTCAAGGTAATGTGAACCATAAGAAAGACAAGAGATGGGGTGGTTGAATATATTATCAAAGGGACTACCCTAAGTAGGCAGTCTTCAATAAAGGGCTCTTGTTCCACCCATTATTTACCAATGCCTGATTCTGGACAGGGGGAGCCCACTCATAGGTCACAGTGTTGATGGAGACGTTCTTCTTGGCAGCAACTGGATTGGTCAGTATCATAACGTTGCGCTTATACATGGGGATTCCATCTGATTTCAGCTTTGCAATCAGGGTGGTGTACTTGGTGTCTTCAAAGAGCTTCCCTACTTTCCGATCCTCTTCATTGCTCAAGAGAACATCGTGCTCTTCTTGACCACACTTGCAGTTACGACATATTTTTCTATAATTTGGGAAATAAAGTAGAAAATAATTGACTATGTCAAATCAGTGCTGATTATGCATGTATATTCATTAGTTGTTCATAACATACTGTGAAACGTAAAGCATATTTTATTTATAACAGCCTGTAAAGAAAAGTTCTTGATTCATAGGGAGGTATGAGGTTTCATACACATAAGATAGCAGGAGACATGTAAACATCCCTTGCTTAACAAGACTTTGAAGAATGAAGTTTACTTAAGAAAGTTCATGTTCAAGGGGCATGTCTGAGAGCAACTCCATCAATTATTCCTCACTTTATCACAAAATAAGTAAATAAAACCACCAAAAAACTGTAACAAGAGTCACATTTTACTCATTGCATATTGATATTTCATTACTTTCCCCAAGGCTTTTTTTATTTTTTATTTTAACTAACAGGCAGATTCATGTAACTTTTCCCCCAAAGACTATACTCTTTCATTTAGTCTTGTAGCTTTTCTTATTGCCTTTCCTGTTCCATTTCCAATTTCCATTCCTCTCCAATTTTCCCCCTACGTTCTCTCCTTCATATTTCTTTTCTCCACTTTCTCTTTTCTCCTTCCTTCTCAATTTTCCAAACACTTACTGACCACTTATCATGTGTTCCATTATGTCATAAAAAGATAAATAAAAGCATGGTGTTATAGTTCAAGGTCATAGTCCTCTTCCTCTGATCTGTCTAGCATCAGACAGTCACTCATGCAACCTATATGCATGCTCATGTGTCAACCAGCGAGTGGGCTTGACACTAGGACACAATGAAAACATGGATCATGGGTCTAGCCAGTATCTGACCTTTTAGAATTAACTGTCTGGTGAGGAGATACAAATTAAATACACCATACATACACACATACACCCTTTTAATTGTCTATGTGTTAGGAAAGAAAAGTACAGGCTACCCTGATAGGGCATAACTTTGACTTGAACCTGGAAGGAAAGGATTCCACAGGAAAGTGACATTTAGGTTCAGAGCTAAGGAAAAAGAAACCATAGGTGTGTTGTTTGTGTGTATGGGAATGTGTGTATGTGTGGGTGTATGTGTGTGTTTTGGGAGGAGGACAAGTTTCCTAACATGTGATAGAAAGAGGAGTCCTTGCAGTGATCCTGAATTTGAAAAGAAATGTTCATGTAGGTCCCATAAACAGAAAAGCTGGTATGCGGGCCATGAGGTAAGTTAGTGTGATGGTGACATGGTTGGAGAGGTAAGCAGGCCTGAGACACCGGTAGGACACATCAGGGAGACTGGCCTTCATTATAATAGAATTTAGAAGACACAGAATAATGGGTAAAAAGTTACACAACCAGATCAAATGCTGAACAAAAAAACATGTGGAGAATGAGTTAGGAGAGACTATATAATGTGTTAATTGTGCACTGACTTTTCCTTCACAAATGGAATTCACATGTTGGATGGTCACCATTGTTCCAGGTGAGATGTATTGTAACTTGGACTCAGGTAACTGACAGTCAGATCTTCCTGAATGGAAACCTAACTGAAATGAACTTTGTGGCTGATTTGGGCATAGTGACAATTTCTAAAAAAATAAAAAACAAAACAAAACAAAAAAACCCCACTGATTTCTGAACAGCTTATATAAGGAACATTTAATTTATTTACATTATTTATATATAAGTACAAAGAGAAACAGAGTTGAGATAAGGAGGAGACTGATGAATGTCTTTAAAGCTAAACTATTGGTAAGTTTGGTATGCCCGTGAACATGATAAAAATATCAAGTAGACAGCAGAACATATAAATCCAGTGTTAAAAAGTAGCTGGGGAGGGGAAAGATGGTTAAGTGATTAAAGGCCTTTGTTCTGTGGGATGTTTGATTTCCTAGTTCCTGTGTAATGCCAGATGCACAAATTGGTGCATGGATTTGAAGTCTGTATGCAGTAGCAAGAGGCCCTGGTGTGCCCTCCCCACACACATACTCATTATACACACTCACTCTCTCTCCCTCTCAATTAATAAATAAAAACCCATTTACAACACTAGCTCAGTAAAAAATTCAAATTTAGAAGATAGGGAACAGCATATGATGTGTACGTGTTGGACAGAGAACCATCTCCTGAGCAAAGCATAGGGGCCAAATAAAGACTTGAGATGGCCTGTCAGATTGAAGTTTCATAGTCTTCCTTTACTTTGTTACTTTGTCTTGATAAGAGAAGATAAATACTTCTCTTAAGTGTGATTGTTTCAAGTTTCCAAAGGTTAAGTAGTCTTCCATAGACTAAAGTTAGTCTTAAAATTCTTCTTCTTCTTCTTCTTCTTCTTCTTCTTCTTCTTCTTCTTCTTCTTCTTCTTCTTCTTCTTCTTTCTTCTTCTTCTTCTTTAAGTCTTCTTCTTCTTCTTCTTCTTCTTCTTCTTTCTTCTTCTTCTTCTTCTTCTTCTTCTTCTTCTTCTTCTTCTTTTCTTCTTCTTCTTAAAATTCTTCTTCTTCTTCTTCTTTTCTTCTTCTTCTTCTTCTTTCTTCTTCTTCTTCTTTTGGCTTGAATCATTATTAAGATCCCCTCTTGGGAAAATACGTGTGCTTAAACATCTCAGTCAGGGTGATGATCTGATGCTCTTGGATGTCATTTGATTGGACTATGAAGTGGAACAGGTGACTCACAGAGATACCACCGTGCATATGGTCTCAAAGCATGCTGCAGAAGTGAAACCACCACACTGTCGTCTGTGCAAGAATATCTGCTCCCAACCCCAGAGAAGGGTGGGCCAGCACCACAGACTGCTCTGATTGTAGGAACTGCCCCTTAGTGTGTTATTAGCCGAAGCTATGTGAGCTACTTTCAATTCATGGTGGGAAAAATTATTCTTATCATTGTGGAAATACTGCAAGATTCTATCTTTTGTTTCCTGGCATATGTGCATGTGCCCAGATCAATAAAGTAGAAAAGAGAATTGAGTAGCACTTCCTACAATGTTAGGTCCTTTGATATTTGACTTATCTTTTAATACAGTAGTATTCATTGAATGACTCAAACGTTGTCAGAATATTACACATGGACTATGTGATTTTATTAATGTGGACATTTAAGAAATAAATAAAAGTATTTTTCCTTATGTTTTAAAAAAAAAGACTTGAGATGGTTTCTGGCAGAGGACAGAAGGTGGAAAGGTGACCACCCAGGAGACAGTGAGTATGGGGTTCCTGTGGTATTGACGATTAAGGCTGGAATGGAGACATAGGGCAATGGATCTGGCATTTAAAATACCTTTAAAACATTGCTCAGGAGAGCACTTAGAAGATGCAAATGAACATTATGTTGTTGGGTTAAGTATGTAAGCTGAACACCTACATCACTAACAAAAGAACTTTAGCACTTACTCATATTAGAAAAGAAGAAATAACAATAGCTAACCAAAGTATTCTACTCAGAAAGTTATGAATTTAAAAAGGAAAATAAACCTAAATCACAAGGAAGGAAAATAAGGGCAATAAAAGAAACTTACTAAGCAAATGTTTGCTTTTCATTAAATACAGGAAAGGTACAAGAAACACTTCAGCATCTCTTATGATCACATTTGGTTTAGTGATGTCATCAGAACAATCAGGAGGACCCTAAAAAGTCTCTGGGTGGGAACTCATTCTCTCTTGTGCGCCTCTCTCTCTCTCTCTCTCTCTCTCTCTCTCTCTCACACACACACACACACACTCCAATCCCCAAACACTGAACAGACATTACACATAGTCTATTACTTGTAAGATCTGACACAAGAAACTAACCTTGCTATCTCCAATTCGATTCACATTGTCCTATTAGTATTATCCAAAGTAGTGAGAAAAAAAAAATCAAAGAAACAGAAGTGACAAGGATTCATCAGAAAGGAAGAAGGTAACTGAGGGTTATCCACAGACACCATGACTGACCAACCATGGACACCATCACTGACCAACAGAAGTGTGAAGCATCAGCACTGAGAAAAGCTTCATAGGTTTTCTGTATTCAAAATTAATACAGGGCTGGAGAGATGGCTCAGTGGTTAAGGCGCTTGCCAGCAAAGCCTAATGACTAGGTTCAATTCCCTAGTATCCACGTAAAGACACATGCACAAAGTGGCACATGCATATGGAGTTTGTTTGTGGAGGCCCTGCTGTGACCATCCTATCTCTCTGTCTCTGAGTCTTCTCTCTCTCTCTGCTTGAAAATAAATTAAAAAATATTTTTAAATTAATATAAATCAAGCTTCATATGTTTTCTGTATTAAAATTAATATATATCAGGTGATTTATTTATATCAGAAGCAAAAAAAAAAACACCTAAAAATTTAATGAATATCTTTGCCAAACAAAATATCAAATAACTATTTTTTGTCCTGAGTTTTCTTACAACTTTCTAATATATAATCTGAATATTAAATGTGACTTGGAGAGCAGGGGAGAGGAGAGGGAGAGGAGGGAAGGGTGGGAAAGGGGGGATGAAGGCACATGACTTTCCTTGTGCACACAATGGTCAAAAGAAAAAACATTATTTGTTAAAAGTCTGTGAAGATTAGCATATTTTATTGTAGCTGTAAAAGATTCTTACATATGGTTATCTCATACTCCCATCTAGTGGAAAGGGGAACATTATCCTACCACAGTGTGGTATCTATGCCTATTCTTCAGTTACCAAAAACAATGGAATTATTTACAAAACTAACATATTGTTGTTGGGCCAAACTTAAAAGTTTGCCGCCTTCTGGGGAGGAAAGAGGTGCAGGAGAATTTAGTTCTTAGTCTAGTTAGCCAGGACCTTGTACAGCAGTGCATTCTGGCCCTCGTCCTAGTCAGCAACCAAGTGAGAGCAAGTCAGGGTTCAGGGCTGTGTGGTGAATACGGGCGTTAGCTAAGGTCATCTACTTCGCCACCAGTAAACATGCAGCACACAGTAAGAAATGCTGGGCTTTAGACTTTGACAAGTGAACATTGAGCACAATGAAGGTGGGTTTAGAAAGCATCAACTGTGAACAGAGTGAAACCGTATTTACTGTTAAAGTTCTACATGCAAAGGTGACATTAGCCAATGACACAAGAAGCTTGTTCCCATTTCCATCTATACTGGCCGTTCTCTGGAGGCTCTGCATTCAGAGGAAGCTTCTCTGCCTATCTATTCCCTCACCCACTGCTGTAACCTTTGCCAAGCCAATAGTGCCAGGTTAAAATAGCATGCCAACAGCAGCAGGATAAATAACTTTAAAAGTCACAGTGTGCTTGATTCTTAGTTTTCTAAGTGCAGAAACCTGTTACTGTTTCATTAGCCATTTTAAATGGGAACTGTAGAGTAACACCTCCCTTGGGTCAGAGTTGTGTTAAGAATGACTCAGACAGGAAGGGACAGTGACCTCAGTGGACTGTCATCCCCACAACAGCTGGAGCCATGGCATCCTTAAAGCTAGGACGCGGGTACAGCAGGTCTACTCCCACCACCACAGGCTGGCAAAAAGCAGAATCAGGACAGGCCAGGAGCAAGCTGCTGTGGAAATCTGCCTTTGCCAACTGTCTACTTTAAAACTGTTCTGAAATCTTTCAGTAAAAATTCTTAGGATTTTAGTCTATAGTGTCACACACATGCGAGGGGGCAGTGGCAGAAAGATTTAGAATTATGTTACTATAAAAATTCTCTATTTTTTAAAAAGATGTAGCAGTGGCCTGAGGTGCTAATGTGTGTGGGGGGAGGGTTATCTGTACTAAAAAATTATGTGTACAAAAAAGTTTTGTGCCTCATATATACATATCAGCAAATATCACTATGCAGGGCAAGCCCAAACTCCATACTCGAGTCTGAGAATGTTAACACAGAAAAAGTAGTCAAGACATTAATTCATCTTGAAAGAGAGATGTTTTTATATCACTATTCATAAAAATTATTATTTTTCCATAGCAAGTAGCAGAAACTGGAGTGCTCCGACGCGCTGCCAGCAGCCCCAGTGATTTAAAGTCAAGGCTGCATCACTGCTACAAACCATAATTTAAAAGGGCTGGACGCTGCCCTTTTATAACAGGGAGATACAAATATGGACTGGAGTGTGGACCTCTGCTACAGAACTAAACACAAGAATTACTCCATTTATGGTGGGGAAGCTTGAGCTTCCTGTGAGCTCTTGAAGGAGACATCTGAACAGATGTGTACAATAATCAAGGGGCACCTTTTTTTTTTCTTTTGTAAAACACAATTGCTTTAATGGAAGGATTTAACACAAGTTGTGTTATTATTATACTTTGAACATGAAATATCTATCAACTTGAAATCTTGACTTGGTGTCAGACATTTAATAAATCTTTTTATCTAAATAATACTTGGCAGTATGCCCAACACATTGTATTTCTTGTGTAGACATCAGGCTTCCTCAACCTCTCATTTCCCTCCAATCTTGCCATCAATGTCATTGTTGAGGAAGGGGAGAACTCCAAAAGGACCTCATTGTTCCCAAGGATGACTGTCACAAAAACCAACACATCACAGGGGAAGGCCTGGTGCAGGTCCAAGTGGCTTCATTGTGAAAGTGCAAGTGTGTGTTCTAGTTTCTAAATCACCATATATGAAGGGCACAGGAAGGTTTGGGCAAACTTTGAGTCCAAATTTAGCTCTGTCACCTCCAAACCATAATCTGATAAATTATAAATACAAATTATATATACACACACACACACATATATATATAAGATGGGTAGATGAGTATGTGGTGAGTTTGGTACAATTAGAAAAATTAAATGCTGTGCTAAGGATTTTAAAACAGCCTTAAGACCTCTGTCCCTGGTACACCTCCCATGAATATGTTACTTTATATGGTGAATGGGAGATTATCCAGGTGTGCCTAATCTAACAGTCAACCCCCCAAAAAGGAATGTGTTTTGTCAGGTTGGAAAGAGAAGAGGAAGTCAGAGATTAGAAAAGACTTGAACTACTGTTGCTTTGAAGATGGAGGAATTGTATGTCAGAGGATGTGAGTGGATTCCAGACAAGAGCAGCTCCAGCTCACAGGGAGCAAGGAAACAAGGACCTCAGGTCTCTAACCAATAGCAGGGATGAACTATAGGCAGATTCTCCCCTTGAACTGCTAGATAAAAACCTAGCAAGGCCAACAATTTGATTTCTGCCTTTCTTGATGCCATGAAAGAGAATCTGGTTGTCTATTCTCCTCCCTCCCTCAAACTCCTGATCTAAGCATTAAATGGATGCTGATTTTAACCTGCTCATGTGGTCCTTTGATATGTCCCAAAAGAAAACTATTACAAGTGCTTACTGGTATGTGGCATAGAGAAACTGTGAATTCTAGTTCTCATTAAAAACTCAGTACAAGGCTAGAAAGATGGCTTAGTGGTTAAGGCACTTGCCTGTGAAGCTTAAGGAACCATGTTGGACTCCCTAGATCCCATATAAGCCAGATGCACAAGGTGACATACAAGGTGACAAACACGTCTGGAGTTCAATTACAGTAGCTGGAGGACCTGGCATGCCAATTTTCTCTCTCTCTTAAACACACACACACACACACACACACACATTAAAAAAAAGGACCGTCTGTTGGGCTTGCCTCAAAAAAAAAAAAAAAAAGCCCTCAGCACAGTCATTTTAATTTAACATTTTTGGTTTTAGCTATTTGATATATAAAATGAGATTTGAAGAGCTAAGTTGTAAGTTCTACTCTAAACTCCTGTAAGTGTAGGAATTCATTTTAGCTTTCTACATCCATTGTGACAAATTCTTGCAGCATCTTCCATTGCCCTTTCTAGACCCATGCTCCACCTGTGCCGAGGAGTCTGCCTATCCCTTGCTCTCACCAATGGGTAATGGGAAGCACCACTGGCATCAGCAAGATGAAGAGTGAGGCCAGGCTATTTATTCGTGGTTTTCTGTAAGTATACAGGGGAAATGACCTCTAACTTAGGAACAGGTAAAAGCAGGGGAAGGAAGTACAAGAGAACAAACTGTATCCCTCACATATGCATGTTCAAGTTCTGATGCTTCCAGAAGGTAATAAAGGTTCAATGAGTTCATAAGGATAAAGTTCCTAACCTGGTAACAACAGAGGCTTGGTATAAAAAAGGATGGTTTCACTCTCTCTAAATGCATGCACTACATGTACACACACATGCATACACACTGATACACCAAAGAAGGACTGGAGGACACAGTGAGAAGGTGGCTGTCTACAATGGAGCAAGAAGATTTTACTTTATTCTGGCAGCCCAAGCTAACACAGTGGGTAAGAAATTGTTCTCAGAAATAGTGCTTGAGCTGAGACCATTATTTCCTGGTGCTGGGAGATAGGGTCTTTGTGTGACAAGAAATACCAAGAATTTAAGGCAACAACATGGATCAGGCAGTTGGTACACACCACGCTTCAAAGGAAAGTGAGGCAGGCAGGGAAAGCTAGCAGAGCTCACATGCTAAGGTCGGTCACCAAAGGCCAGGGTCTGACTGAAGGAATCATCATAGTGAGAGCGAGTGTTCGGTGACTAGGAAGTGTATGATACAATTGATTAACCCATTTCAGCATATTGTTCCATGATTATATGGTGAAGAGCTAGAGAACAATCTAACTCGGAATTTCTTTTTTTTTAAATTTTAAAATTTCTTTTCTTTATTTATTTGAGAGAAATACAGAAACACACACACACACGGGGAGGGGGGGGAGCGGGGGGGGCACCTCTAGCCACTGAAAATCAACTCCAGATGCAAGCCTCACTATGTGCACCTAGTTTATGTGGGTGCTGAGGAACAGAACCTGAGTTCTTAGGTTTTGCAGAGAAGGGCTTTATCACTAGGCCATCTCTCCAGCAGTAGCTCAGAATTGCTAAATGTGCCTATGAGGCTAGAAGTCAAGGTTCACAACAAAGATGCAGGAGGAGGCTAAGTGGCTGGGACCTTGTGGCCGGGGTCTACAGCTGCACCCTACCTCATACCCAAGTCTACTCGTCTAGACTATTTTAAAGACTACGGAAACACTGAACCTGGAGGTCAGTGGCATGGTGAAAGAGTCAGAGAAGGATCAAGAATCCTAATAGAGGAATGGGCCTGGACTCTTGCCAGGAAGATGACAGAACTACTAAGAAATATCTGGATAGAATATGTAAATGCCAGCCAGGCTGGAGGCCACAGCTCTAGTGTTTATGGCTCTTATACTCTCAAACTATACCCAGTTTATTAGATGAATCTGTGTGATAAAGGTAAAATTAAAAGGTGATTTTCATGCCAGGGAGATCTGCTCTTGCCTGACAGACTTTTCTGAAATAGGAAAATAATTCATTCCAAACAAAAACTAATGTGCTTCGGAGAAAAGATTACCTCTTAAAATCGAGCTTTAAGAAAATCACAATAGTAATTGTTGCAATTACATGGCTGAACTACAAAGATTTTAAAGATTAAAAAACAATACGTCCAGCAGGGGGCACTGCTTCCCTCTGCAAAGTCACCTGGGAGGCAGAGAAAAGTAGTGCACATAGTAAGAGGTAAAGTGCCACAGGTATTCTGGGGTTCCTCAGCTGTGGCTTACATCAACAAATTGAGAATATTAAAAAAAAAATCTGCATCTGTATCAGATAAGACTTAAAATTTTTCATTATCCCTTCTCCCCCCCATATAGTATAAAAGCTATTTATACAGAATTACACTGTATTAAGTGTACATGGGCAGGGTGCATGCAAACAATATAGTTTTATGTAAGACCCTGAGCATCTGTGGACTTTGGATCTGCAGGGGTTGAATGTGAACAACCATATTCTAATCCATGGAACTATTTTACATTTGGTGAGTCATTTTTTTTCAGAACCTCAAAGGCATACTGTCAGACTGCTCTATGCCACGAGAAGGCAGTTTAGGACAGCTATTTCAGGCTGTAATTTTAAAAACCCTGGAAATTTCTGGGAAACAACAAAAGCGAAAAACAAAATCATTATTCCTAGAATGACTGAGTTTTCTAGTGCCCTCACTTTTTAAAGTATTTGTCTCTGTTTCTGAAGACTTATTAAGCATGCTAGCTATAAAAGGACACTAGTATGTCAGATTTTGTTATATTCTCCTTTAGCTTATGTGTGTAGCCACAGTGGCTGGTAAAATTGTTTATTCTAGACTTTCCAATGGAAACCTGTAGCACAGAAGTAGTTGACAGACTTCGGTTGTAATGAGGCAGCCACCACACAATGTATAAGTGATTGTTTTATTTTCTAACAAAGTGTGGATTCTAATTTTGAGCAGGTATGTTAAAGAACATTTATGTTCTTCATAAGAACAGGCTTCAAATACTGGATTTAGATTTACATGCTACTATTACTTTTTGATTAGTTATGTAGGTAATGTGTATACAGTCATGCTGGTATCATCATTAGCCTCCTGCCTATTCCCCCCCCCCGGGGCCCTCCTCATTGGGGAATGTGGGTCGTGCATTGTGGGGGTAGCCATCAGTTATGGGGAAGAGGCAATGTCTCTGTGCATAAGGTCCCAACTTGTGGCTCTAACAATCTTTCCGCCCCTCTTCCACAAATTTCCCTGACCCGTATTGGGGTTGTTTTAGGTCTACTTCAGTGATGAGGTCTAGGGAGCCTCTGTGTCTCTGTATATCTGGTTTGGTAGGAGCTGAGTGTTCTCTGTGTCTATCTCCTTCACCCTTGTGCTGCTGGTACCAGGTTCACAAAGAAAGCAGCACTCTTGTTCATTTCCCCCATTACTCTATGGTTTCAGTTGGGGCCCTGGTGAGGTGCGATGGGCTGATTCTCCCCTCAGGTTCTGTATCCACCTGAAAAAGAGAAGCAAATTCTCCAACAGAGAGGTCAGCACCAGATAAATGGGATAACCATTATTATTTTAGGTGTAGGCCCTCTTGTAGCCCACAATTGGTGGGAGCGTGATATTGGAGAGCAGGCTCATTTTTTTGGATATGGTTCTGACTTGTTTCCCAGTTCCAGCTATGGGTTCCATTCCACTGAGCAGATCTGTTAGCCAAATCAAGAGCAGTTAGTTACCTACCATGGTTGTGTGCCACAATTGCCCTTGTGTGAGCATCAGGTCAGGTTATTTGCTGCTGAGAAGCTTAGATCACACATTGCTTGGACAGTTGTTGGTCACTTTCCCCCAATTGCTCATGTAGCACCTTCTGGCACTAGACAAGCTAACTGTCTGGGGACTGGCTCTCTTCCAGATTCTAGCCATGTCACTCCATGTTCCATACTAACAGCATATGGTGTCTTCAGCAGTAGGCTCTTACCATTAACCTTCGGTGGGTCATCAAGTACTCTGATACTCTGTCAGAAATCTATCTTCTTTTGGAAAACATTGTAGGTCTCTCTGATCAACAGCTCACTGTGGATGTAAATCACATGCTGATACTAGGAGTTTAGGCCAATGTCAAGGGAAAAGAAGGAAGACAAAGGTAATATAGAAGAGAATGAGAAAAAGAAAAGGGAGAGAGAGAGAGAGAGAGAGAGAGAGAGAGAGAGAGAAGCAGGAAAAGCTTAAGGTTACTCTTCATCATACCCTCTGCAGGGCCCTGTGATTCAGGGGTTCCCTTGAACTTGATGAAGGTTCAACCTTTTAGTCTGTCTTTCAGGATATAGGATTTTATGGTGCCATTTCTATTTGGGTCCTGTTTTGTGCCCCCCGCCCCAAACTTACCTTCCCCTCTCACCCCACCCTCCCTATTGTCTGTTCCTTGAGATACTTATTAGGTATGTCAGCATCTCAGGCAGATTCAGGTTAGAAGCCACAGATGACTGAGACCATGTAACGGTTATCTTTCTGTGATTGGGTGAGTTCACTGAGAATGATCTGTTCCACATTTGACCATTTTTCTTCAAATTTCATTGCATCATTTTTTCTTACTGCTGTGTAGATATGTAGATATGCCACATCTTGGTTATCCATTCATCTAATGATGGACATCTGGGTTGATTCCAGTTCTTAGCTATTATGAATTGAGCAGCTATAAACATGGTTGAGCAAATCTCTCTGAACTGAGGCATGGAGCTTTTAGGGTAAATGCCCAGTAAGGGGATAACTGGGTCTGTTAGTAACTCTATAGTCAATCTTTTTAGGAGTCTCCATGTTGCTTTCCATAGTGGTTGTACCATCTTACATTCCCACCAACAGTCAATGAAGGTTCCTATTTCTCCACAACCTCACCAGCATTTGTTTTCATTAGAATTTTTTAATCTTTGCCATCCTTGGGGTAAGGTGGACTCTCATACTTGTTTTAATTTGCATTTCCCTGATGATTAAGGATGTTGATGTGTGTGTTTGCCATTTGTGTTTCTTCCTCTGAGAAATCCCTGTGCAGTTCTCTGCCCCATTTTGTGAGTAGGTTGTTTGACTTTTTATTGTACAGGCTTTTGAGTTCTTTGTAAATTCTAGAAATTAGGTCTCTGTCAGTTGTATAGCTGGCAAAAATTTTCTCCCATTCTGTGGGTAATCTATTGGCTCTGCTTATTGTATGTTTCTCTGTGGAAAAACTTTTCAGCTTCATGAGATCCCAATGGTTTAGTGATTGTTTAATTTCCTGAGCTACTGGGGTTTTGTTCAGGAAGTCTTTTCTCATTTCTACATCATGGAAAGTTCCTTCTACTTTTTCTTCCAGTAGTAGCACAGTTTCCAGTGTTATATTGAGGTCTTTGATCCATTTGAATTTGACTTTTGTGCATGGCAAGATGTGTGAATCGAGTTTCAGTTCCCTGCATATGGTTATCCAGTTTGTCCAGCACCATTTGTTGAAGACGCTATCTTTTTTTCCAGTCTACATTCTTTGGGCCTTTGTCAAATATCAAGTAGCTGTAGGTACTTGACCCAAAGTCCGGGTCCTCGATTCTGTTCCATTGGTGTATAATCCTGTTTTTACTTCCCTGTTAATTTTCTGTTTGGATGAACTGTTTCTTGCTGATAGTGGAGTATTGAAGTCCCCAACTATGATGGTGTTAGTGGTTATTTCAGTTTTGTTGTCAAGTAGGTTTTAGGAATTTTGGTGCACTTGTGTTTGGTGCATAAAGATTGATGATTCTGTTATCCTCTTGTTGGATCATTTCCTTGATAAGTAAGAACTGGCCTTCTTTGTCTTTTTTGATTACTTTTGGTTTGAGGTCTATTTTATCTGATATTAGCATAGCAACGCCTGCTTGTTTCTTATTTCCGTTTGCTTGGAATATTATTTTCCACCATTTTACCTTGAGGAGGTGTCTATCGTTAGTGGTGAGGCAGGTTTCTAGATTGAGAGGGTCTAATTTTCTGATCCACACTGTTAGCTTATGTCTCTTGATGGGTGAATTAAGGCCACTAATGTTCAGGGTAATGACTGTGAGGTTTGAATTAATTCCTGCCATGATGTGGTGGTTTGGTGTTTTCTTGGACTTTGTATTTTTTTTTGCCTTCTCTGAGGTTGGTTATTGTGATCTGCTTGTAGGCATTGAGGTTGGTTGTTTCATTCATCTGTGTAGAGAATTCCCTGAAGTACTCTGTAGGTTTGGCTTTGTGTTCATATAGTTGTAAAGTGGAGTTTTATCATGGAAAGTTTTTCTTTCACCATGTATTTATTATGAGGGATACTTTTGCTGGGTAGTTTGGGTTGGAAGCCATAAATTCTTAGACTTTGCAATGTTCCATTCCAGGACCTTCTGGCTTTCAGGGTTTCCATTGAGAAGTCTGTGGTAATTCTGATAGGGTTTCCTTTATATGTAATGTGTTGTTTCTCCCTAGCTGCTTTTAGGACATTCTCTTTGGGCTTGATGTTTAGAGTCTTAATGATAACATGTCTTGGAGAATTTCTCTTTTGGTCCAGTCTGTTTGGAGTTCTGGTAGCTTCTTCTAACTTGATGAGATTTTTTTTTTTTGAGAGAGTGGGAAAGTTTTCTTCTATAATTTTGTTGAATAAGCTCTCCATGCCTTTAGTCTGAATTTCCTCCCCTTCTGGGATCCCCATGATCTGAATATTGGTATGTTTAAGGGTATCCCACAGTTCTCTCATGTTCTGTTCACCAAATTTTTTTTTGTCTTTTTAAAAAAATTATTAAAGCCGGGCGTGGTGGCGCACGCCTTTAATCCCAGCACTCTGGAGGCAGAGGTGGGAGGATTGCCGTGAGTTCAAGGCCACCCTGAGACTACACAGTTAATTCCAGGTCAGCCTGGACCAGAGTGAAACCCTACCTCGAAAAACAAAAAAACAAACAAAAAAAAAAATTTAATTGACACCTTCTATACTTACATACAAAAAACATATGATATTTCCCTCCCCTCCCCCATTCCACTTTAGAACACCAATCTCCATCATATCCCCTCCCTCTCTCCATTAGTCTCTCTTTTAATTTGATGTCCTCATCTTTTTCTTCTATTTTGAGGGTCTTGTGAAGGTATTGCTAGGCACTGCAAAGATCATGGATATTGAGGCCAATTTCTGTTTGGGCAGTTGCATTGTAAGAAGTCATACCCTTCCTTTGGCTCTTCCATTCTATCCGCCCCCTCTTCCGCAATGGTCCCTGAGCCTTGGAGGGTGTGACAGAGGTGTTTCAGTGCTGGGCACTCCTCTATCCCTTCTTCTCAGCACTATGTTGCCTTTTGGGTCATCCCAGCGGTCATTGCCATCTGAAAAGAGAATCTTCTCTAACCAGAAGTGAGAGTAGCGTTAATATGTGAACATGAACATTAAGTGTAGTGCCCCCAGGGCAGCTTGGTGAGAATAATATATACATTTAGTCAGACAAGAGCAGGCTTTATACCCCTAAGGCTCATGACCTCACCTGCCATAGACTTTTGCTTAGGTTTTTCAGTACCAGGCATATATTCCCTCCCGTAGAGAGGGCCTTCAGTCCAATTATGGAGCAGTTGGTTACCCCAAGAGTAGACATGCCACTATTGCACCCGTTAAAATTTTTGAACTTATTGAAACTTTTGGATTCACAAACTGTTTCCTCTGTTTTGTCTTCCAGTTCTGAGAATCTATCCTCCACCGGGCTGACTCTATTCTTGACAGCTTCTATAGAGTTTTGGGCTTGTTCAATTTGGTTTGAATTTTCTGCTGCTTTATTATGTATAGTTTCCATCCTTCTGTCGAGTTCCCTTTTCACATCATTTTCTGATTTTCTTAACGCTTCTTGGAATTCATCCTTGAATTTATTTATGTCTTTATTGAGTTTAGCTAGCTGGTTATTGAGGTCCTCTCTTTTTTTGCTGTCCTTCAAGTCATTTATCTGTCTTTGGAGTCTTGCCTGGTTCTTTTCTATTAGGTCTAATCTAGCAAGAACAGCATTCATACAATTATTGGCCTTTTGTTGATTTTCTGCAAATTTTGCTATTTTCTTGGCCATTGGTTGCATTGCTTATGTCTTCATTTTGGGGTTCTGATCCTATTGTCTCTTCTATGTTTTCATTAGAGATATCCATTGTGGTATTGGGCAATCTTGTTGGATTTACTTGCGTTTGATTTTTCATGTTATTCCTTTTGCGCTATGGTTTGTCCATCACAGTGAAAGAATCTTATTAAATTTAGAAGGAAACTTGAACTGGCTCTGCACATGGGGGCAGCAATGAGTATGATGGCTTTCACACATGGAGATCTGCAGGGGTGGAAAAGCCTAGGTTGGGGCAGGGTGAATGCTAGCCTGCTGGCCTGAATCCATGCACGGGGGAGGGAGGTGGCAGTGAGTGGGATGGCTTTCATGTGTGGAGCTCTGTGGGGGCAGGAAAACCTAGGTTGGGGCAGGACATGGTGGGGTGAAAGCTAGCCTGTTGGCCTGGGTGGTGCATGGGAGGTGGGGAGTGGGGGGTTCATGGCTGTGGTGGCAAACCCGACAGGGTTTGCGTGTGGAGTTCTCCAGGGGCCAGAAAGCCTAGGCTGGGGTGGGAATGGGGGGAATGCTAGCCAGCTGGCCTGGGTCCACTAAGCCTGCAGTTAGTGCAGGAGGAACCTGCGGCTACCTAGGTCTACTAGAATCTGAAGCCTGTAAAACACCCCACTAAGGGCTGGAGAGATGG
The DNA here is from genome assembly GCA_036365145.1 of Orientallactaga sibirica. Lineage (NCBI taxonomy): Eukaryota > Metazoa > Chordata > Mammalia > Rodentia > Dipodidae > Orientallactaga > Orientallactaga sibirica. The sequence goes on along the minus strand of JAEOAD010000019.1, from coordinate 7,471,145 downwards.
CTTAGTGGTTAAGGCGCCTGCCTGCTAAGCCTAAGAATGTCAGTTCCAATCTCCAGGTCCCACGTTTAGCCAGATGTGAAGCGATGCAAGGGCACAATGCCGCACTTGCCCACAAGGGGGCGTACACATCTGGAGTTCAATTGCAGCAGCTGAGAGGCTGTTGGCACGCCCACTCACTGTCTTCCTCTCCCTCTCTCTGTCTCTCTCTCTCTCTAAAAAAAAAAAAAAAAAAAAAACACTTAACCCTAAATGTCTTGCCTTTCCTTAGCCATGAGGTGAGGCGTGCTTAGGCAGACACCATCTTGACCATACTATTACTTTTAAAAAACCGTGCAAATGAGATCTATCCAAAATTGACATTCAGATGCACACACACTCCACAGTTACATGCACATCATTCAAACCAGGACACTGACTGGCAATCAATTATTCTTAAAAAGTAAATCCAAGCTCTTAAATGTTTTTCAGTAATATATTTACTAGTGACAAATTCTTAAGATACCTAAGTTCAATATCATTTCCTGACAACTTGATATAGATGTACTCTTACTGTTTAGTGAAAATGCATACACGAGATGTGAGAAGTCAGTAACTACTAAGAAAAACAAATGAATAAACAGTCCTGGAAGGTCACCACAAACTTCTTTGCCACTCAGAAAAAGCATGCTCAGTTTTTTGGGGTCCATAGGAAATCTAAAAGATAGTACATAAACAACTCTATAGTTTTTATCAAACTGTTCAGTAAAACTTAATGACAGCAAGACTGAACAGGTTCACTTTTTAATCATTTCTCAAAAGATTACAGAGCTGCAACTGAGCAACTGCGCCTGAAAACCTCTAAGGGAGTGTTCTCCAAGGAATTATGGATAAGTGTAAATGATAATGATGCTATAGCTTTCAACACATTACCTCCAGAAGTGCAGTTCAAATCCTTCACAGTTTTCTTTGCACTTGAGGCAGGGGGCTCCGAATCCTTGCTCATGACCTAAGCCCATCTGTTAGGAAAAACACATAGACTATATTACAAATGTTTAAATTTTTTAAAAAATTCAATAAATAAACTTATTTAACTCTCCTGTTAACATAACTTTGAAAGGAACCTTTTACAAGTCTCACATTGTTTGGCTAATGATGACACCTATGTATGTAGATGGTCAAGTACATGCTTGACATACTTTATATCCTCATTACTTTTGGCATGGGAAAAATAATCAAATATTACTTTGTAAAAGATTGCAAATACAGCAAATCATGAAAAGTTATGTCTTTGGCTGCTACCTGTCCTGGATATGTTAAGTACAGTAAGCACTCGGACAGCAGCACTTAGAAAGCGAGCCTGGCCCCAAATGATAAGTTCTGTAGCAAATAAGGAATGTATGCAAGATTTTAAGAATTATACTTAAAATATTTCTGTAACCACAAACATGTATTGGATGCTATAAGTACCAGGTTATTTATGATCTTGTTCAGATCTTACTAAAACTTTATAAAATGTTTACAAAGCAGACAATATTATTCTCCATTTTGGAGATGACTTAATTGAAACCCAGGAAATTTTCAGAATTTCCTGAGTATCCAACTGTCAATTAATAGAGATCTGTGCATAGTTATTCTGACTCCAAGGCCCATGTTCTCATGCCTAGGGGTTGGAGTAGAGGCTGCACTGTCGTCTTTACTGTGGGAAAAGATTCTTTTCTATTTATGACATTAAACAATACCAAACATCTTTGGTAACTTGCTAAGAAATGGCCTAATGAGTAGAAGGGATGAGGTGAAGACAGAGCGAGGACACACAGGGCCATGCAAACTCCTCTATCCAACTAGTCAGAAGTGAAGAGAATGAGTGGGCTTTACATCAAGAAATCATCAGTAACAGGATTATTTCCTATTTTGAGTAGCGCATCAGGCACTATGACAAACTAGTTCCTAGTGAGGTCCTGAAGTAGGACTTCAAGTTGGATAAATCCTAGATGCTTTGTGCGCTGGGGACGTGGGCAGGGATGGGGGATAGGGGAGGTGGAGATCTATCTTCCTGTATTAAACAAGTACTCTCCAGCACTGAGCTATTTTCCAAGCAACAGTTTTACTTTTTAAGACATGGTCTCACTAAGTTGCCCAGGCTGGCTTTGAACTCACTCTGTGGCCTAGGTAGGCCTTCAACTTGCAATCCTTCTCCCTTAGCCTCCCGAGTAGCTGACATTTTAGGTTTCTGCTACCAGGCCCACTAATACATAAACCTTTTTCAATGCCTACTCTTTGTAATTTTACCAGATTGTATTTATCATTACCCAACCAAAAACTACATTGCAACTTCTCCCTTGAAAGATTACTCAGTTTTTCAGAGGGGAAGACATCTTCAGAGAAGGCATGAGATCAGACTGGTACAGCGGATGCCCTGGAGAACAGACTCCTACAATGCGGACAACACATGTGAGGGTGGGAACCCTGCCTGTGTTTGTCTAACCCTGCGGAAAGACATTTGAGGCTACCAGAAATCTCAGCTGCAGTTTGGAGAAAAGTAGTAATTTGAGATAGCTCTGTAGGTTGCCCTTAAAGCTCATGAAGATTTACCCCAGGGTTCCCCCACCCTGGTCTGCATGAAGGCCAACAGAAAGTCCACAAGCTCCATCCTGCATTGTGTGTGACTCCCTGGAGAAAGCGGCTACTCCTGACCTTTCCATCTTCTCCCTGTGCTCAGACAGGAGTGAGGAAAATGAAAATGTCATAGAGAACAAATGAAAGAAAGCAGAAAGAGGTCATAACAGATATGCTCTCCTCTCACCTACTATAGCCCAAGGGAAGTAGTCCTCATTAAAAAACAAAAAAACACACACTTAGTTTTCAAAAGCACAGTTAGCAGCTAAAGCAATCAGAGTTTCAGATTGGCAATGAATTTATTTATAGCTACAAGGCTGTACTATAAAGCTTACACCTCAAAGACATTTAGTTGTCTGTCATATTATAGGGTAAAAACTAATTCAGTATAATTCTTTTTAAATTTCTGTTAGGACAAAAATGGACAATGCTACTCTAGCAAAATAGAGCTAGTGATTAATTCTCTGTTTCCCTGTTTAGTGATGTGCCTGCCTGCTTCCAGACTGATATAACCTAAAGCACAGATGTAATATCTCAAATATACCATTCACTACCTAGGAGGACATACACCTCTGTGAGTGTGAGGCAGATTCTTCTGCCCTGTCCCCAACTGAAGCATCTAGGAACCTGCTAGTCTCCCACTCCCGAGTCAAACATGTAGCAGATAAAGGAGAACAGAGCAACCCTACTCTATAGAAAGGTAAGTTTCAGAGCCAGAACTGCTAGGGTAATTTCTCAAGATCCATCACCCAGCTTGTTCAGCATAGTGTCAGAGCGCCTGGGCTTCCCTGCTCTTTAGTTTCAGTTTAAACACTCTGTATGTTCTAATGGCTCTACCAATTTCCCTCCTTCACTTTTCTGGGATGCCCTGGAACACAGGATCCACAATTCTTAAACTTCCTCCTTCTTCTTTAATCACAGCCCAGATCACCTTACTTTTAGTGACTATCCTTTGCCTTTCCTCAAGAGAAGTGATTATTATTCTATGATAACAAAATCTTCCAGGCTAGGTTCTATCCAGTTGTCTGTGCTTGAGAATTCTTGGTGAGAAATAAGAGAAGGTGTTACTAATGATATCCAGGGTGCATGCAGGAGTGTGCAGGAGGAGGGGACGTGCTCCTTGTCAATGAAGCCAGACTGGCAGATGAGGAAGTGACATCCAGATCCTTGGACCAATATGAACCCTAAGTCACATGTGTTTGTGCACTGTGAGAATGACCAATGTAGGTATACAGGAAATGATGAAAATTACACAGGTATAAATACTAGGAAAATAACAAAACAGAACTGTGAAAAATGTGTAAAAAAATAACTAAAAGAGAGTAAGAAAATCTGTGGTCTGGTCCAGAGCGAACAATACTCCAGTTCAATGATTTGGAAAGTCATTTTTCTTCTCTAGGCTTCATTGAAATAATTAAGCAATTGAGTTAGATTGACTCTACGTGGTGTTTTTTGCATGTATATGTACTGTGTGATATGATGTATGTGGCATATGCGCCTTTGTGTGCAGAAGCATGTGCCCTGTGCAGGCGTGAACATTAGGTGTGAGTACTATAATCTCTCTGAGTCATCTCCCCAGCCCTGACTCAACATTTTTTAAATTCTATTAAAAAAAATTCTTTATTCCCTTTCCTTCCTCCTTCCTTCCCTACCTGCCTGCCTCCCTCTCTCCCTTCTTTCTTATGTGAGAAGGGGAGAGAACAAGCAAGTATGCCAGGGCCTCCAGCCACTGCAAATGAACTCCAGATGCATGTACCACCTTGTGCTTAACCAGATGCAAGTGCCACCTTGTGCTTACGTGGGTACTGGGATTCAAACCTGGGTCCTTAGGCTTTGCAGGCAAGTATCTTAACCACTAAGCTAAATCTAAAACTTCTGATTGCAAAATAGCATCACATAACTTTATCTTAACTAGGTTAGCTATTCTTCAACCTAATCAAAGTTTTCTGTTTCTGCAAAACAGAAATTGATCATTTGAGACAGGTAGTGTATAGTGGCTCTTGTCAGTCAGAAGCATTTGTACCTCAGTTTACAGGATGTCTGCATAGTTCATATAGGAAACAAAAGACTCAAGTTGTCAGTGACACTTCTCAGTTCTCCTGTATGTTATTATTTCTCAAGCAATGTGAGATGGTATTTCCTGAAGATTCGATTCTTGGTGCCTAAAAACACATGGTTTTCATAAACATACAAGTTCCACAGCTGTCTATTTCATATAATTTCAGTGACACGTTCTGGCCAACGTCAATAAAAAGATATGAAAAATTAATTCTTTTTTTTTTTCTTCTCTGTTCAAGAAAACAGGTTCTCTAGATTGACTATATTTGGAGATCTCATAGTCAGGCTTTGGAAATACCTATCATGGACCTCTAGGGAAAAAAATCAAAGTGCTCATGTAATATTTGTCCTGAAACACTAATCACAGATAAAACTTTCAAAACACCTTTAACTATACAGGCTTCAGAGACTGAACTTACATTTCCATGATCTGTATTCCCCACACTGTTTTCCTGTTGTTTGTTTCAGAGTAAGAAATGGGAATGGAATCAATTTCTCTATAATCATAATTTCACAGAACCAGATAAGTTGGCAATATTTCAGGTGACCCCTTGATCCAGAGAAGTGACTGCATGCCAGATACTTTAAAGAAAAAAGCAAAGAAAAGGAGGGGGTATACAACATCTGGTATTTTAAATATGATCTGGGATGATTGGATCTGGAAGATATTATGCCATATTTCAGAATGAGATCATCCAATACATGCTGTTTTCATAACCAAATTTCTCTCTGGAGCAAGGAATCATATGTGGTTACTAAATATGCAAGTGTAGCTAAGACTTTTTTAGTCACCTTGGAATGAAGCCTTCCAAGATAGATCATATGAGATACACATATTCTCTGTGTATTTACCAGCCTTCCAGATATACACGCATGCATGTATAAATATATATACTCATTCTATACTCATAAAGAAACACCTTAGATTTTTGCTCCTATAGATGAATATTCTTGACAAAGGAACTACATTTCTTGAAAGCTCAGCATGTGACTCTTACAAAATGTTACCTGTGAAGTTTCTCATCTACAGTAAACTTATATTGACTAACCTTTGACATCAGGTGTTAAATTGTTTTAGTTTTTGGTTCATTACCTAGTTCCTTTCTCTATAACATTTTAAGTACAAAAAAATGGTGGGGTAGGGTACAGAAAACCTGCAATCTGTAGACATCTTTCAATTTTTATATAATATATTTTGTTAACTATTTTCAGTAAAAGCACAAATAATTATGAAGAGCTATGAGTAATTATTCCTAATAAAACTGTTCTATTTTTCTTTGCTTATAAGATCAAAACTTTCCATCTTCCATTCTGAAATATATAAGAGGAAGAATGAAGAAAGGGTTTTCACCACCTACCTAGTCACCCAGGTGATTGACTGAAAGGCCTCTTTATCCTTGCAGAGGGAAGCTTGGGCTTTAAGTCTAAAACACTACTCTGTTCCCTCATCTCTATCAGCATTGATGTTCAATCTCCTGTCATGTCGGCCTAGGACTACACTCCAATTGATTGCTACCATATACATATGATATCACCCACCTAAAGGTGGGACTGTGAGATGGCTCAGCAGGTAAGAGTGCTTGCCATTTGCCATGTAAGCAGGAACATGTGAGACAGCCTGACTTACTTGAGTTCAATTCCTCAGCATGCACGTAAACAGTCAGGAGTAGCCACGCATGCCTGTACCCTGTCGCCTGGGGAATGGAAAGGTGGGGCTCACTGTCAGCTCTCTGAACAACAACAAAACAACAACAATTAAAAAAAAAAAAAAAAAAACAGCAGCTCAAGGGTCAGTGAGAGGTTCCATTTTAAGGAAACATAAAGATGAGGGCCCAGTCTCTGGCCTCCTCACATGTGTGCATGGGGCGCAAGTATCTGCAAACATACACTATACATACACATACCACACACACAATGCCACACACTGCACAGCACCCCAAAATGCAATCAACCTAACAGGGACAAAATTGTTCTTGTCAGACACTTTTAATGAGGTCAATGAATTCCTCTTCTATTAGCATGGCAGAGAAACTTCTTGAAAAGCTGGCACTTGTTCCTAAAGCTAGCATACCTTATACCTCTCCCCTCCAGCAACTCTGTACCTAAGGAAGCTTTGCCCTTTGCTTTCTCCATTTCTCTTTTCCATCTGTTGAAATCCCATTCTATTGAGTCTACAGGTCCAATTCTAATGCCTGTTACTCTAATAACCTTTCTTCAACTGTTACCTGAAAGAAATTTTTGAATTCTGGGGTGGGGAGATGGCTTAGTGGCTAAGGCACTTGCCTGCAAAGCCTAAGGACCCAAGTTCAACTCCCCAGTACCCACGAACATCAGATACATAAGATATTGCATGTGTCTGGAGTTCATTTGCAATGGCTAGAGGCCCTGGTGTAACCATTCTCTCCCTCTCTCTGCCTCTTTCTATCTCTCAAATAAATAAAATAAGAAAAATAAAATTCCCACAAGTCTTGGTAGAAATTCTATAATTCCATCCTATATTACAACAGGATTGTTAATAGTTGAATTTACTATTGACTATGAGCTGCTTCTTTATACATGACTACCTCTTACTGGTTTAGAGCCAGAGATTTATAGCAATACTAGAATGTTTTGGCTATTTTTTTTAATTTATCAAATGCTTATTGACATGGTATCTTGATCTCCAGGAATTCCCACTACTTTTCAAAAAAAAAAAATTTAAGGACTCCTGAGGGGATTATGGAGGTAATAGCAGCAGCCTAACAACACTGCCAGACATGGACCTAAAATTTTAGCCCCTAAACAATTTCAAGAGTGTCTGAAGTATTATTGTTATCAATATTTTTATCCCTACACATATAGTGAAGACAGCTGTGCCTGTTCTTAATGCCAGGGCCTAAAGACCTCGCAATAAACAAATATTCTCTAAAAGATCAGCTTTACAAACAGGAAGAAATAAAATTTTTAACATAAGAAAACAGGAGTACACCTTAAGAACAGAATAGATCAACCAATACTACTTATCCAGATGCAAATCTTCACTGCAAATTATAGGATCTATTCCTATGCCTCCAGCACCCCCAGTGCAGAAAGTACAGTGCTGCAAAGTTCTGTGTAAATCTCCAACATGAAATTTGTCATGAGCCCAAGGGTCTGAAACTTTTAGTTTACACAAGTGGTAAATAATTGCACATTGTGTTAGAAGAAAAAAGAAAACCAGACATCTTTCAGTCTAAACAATTTGATAATAATTATGATTTTGGCCAGGCGTGGTGGCACAAGCCTTTAATCCCAGCAATTGGGAGGCAGAGGTAGAAAGATTGCCATGAGTTTGAGGCCACCCTGAGACTACATAGTGAATTCCAAGTCAGCCTGGGCTAGAGTGAGACCCTACCTCGAAAGACCAGAAAAAAAAAATTATTCTTATTAATTCTTATTTTGGAGATACTGGGTCAGTCTCCTTGGAACATTATGCAGTCAGTGACAGAGAGACGGTCACCAAAGTAACGTTATCTATTTGGTCCTAGGATGTAAACAAGTGGAAACATACCACCAAAGCCTCAGACAAGCAGATCCCGCTACATTTTTAGGGAACAGAGACTTTGGACGGGGTAATATATGGGTGTACTTCTAATTACACATATTTTTTTAAATGAGCACTATAAGCTGTAGTGGTGAAAGAGGTAGTGAAAATACTTCAACTATAACTTGTTAAAATGCTACTACTGTACTAAAGAGATGGCTAAATGGTTAAGGTGCCTACCTGCAAAGCCGAAGGACCCAGGTTTGATTTCCCATACACGTAAGCCAGATACACAAGGGGGTGCATATGTCTGGAGTTCATTTGCACTGGCTGGAGGCCCTGACACACCCATTCTCTCCCTCTTCCTCTCTCTGTCTCTATCAAATAAATAAATGAAAATCTTAAAAAGGCTACTACTTTGTGAACTATCTCATCTCAATTAATCTTCCACAACCCATGGAAAAGGACTATCATCCCAATGAAGGAACTCAGACTAGGAAAAATAAAGCAACTTACCTGATTACTCTGCTCAAGTAGCTGAGCTAAGACTGACTCTTGCAATTTGTTTTACTTTTAATACTACTTTCTTTTTCCCCCCCCTCCAAAATGAGATGTTGAAGGTAAGTAATTATCTTGAGAGTTATTTCTCAGGAATGATGAATTTTGATCTGAAATACTCTCAATCACCAGCAAAGCTCTCCTTGTCATAGACAAACCTGAGACTATGGGGAACCTGGATACTGGTCCACAAGTGGTACTCACATTCAGTCCCCTGAGGTGGTCAATTAATACAGGAGGACCCTCAAAAGAATAGGGCATGAGTCAAGAAAATCCCCTCAGGTCTTGATGAAAAGTCTTTTCATTGTAATATCAAGAAGGAAAATAATTAACAAAAAACAAATAAATATGAATGAAAAAATTATGTCTAAGATTATAAGATTTTATTGTAGACTTATTGTAAGTACCAACATTATTTGCTGTATTATACGGAAGACTTATGAATTGTGTGGTAGTAGGAGGCAATATAATAAACAAAAACTCAAATACTGTTTTCAAGTTAATTAACTTCTAGATTAATACAAAAACTAAAAACTTTTTATAAAGTACAAACCTCTGGGGTTGAAAACAAGGAACATTTGTCACCTTATAACTTCTGTAGATTAAGAATATGGGTGTGACTTATGAGATGGACTGACTCAAGAGATGCTGCAAGTTTACAACCAGGGCTCAACACAGGCTGAAGTCTTTTCCACATTCCATCAAGAAAGGACCACTTCCCCACTGTCTCACATGGGCCTCCCACATGGGTGCCTCATGACATGGTAGCTAGCTTTCTCCAAGATGAATGAATGATGTTAGAAACTGAATGCATGTAAGACGGAAGCCGTAGTCGCCGATCTTGGAGGTGGCATTATTACCTCTGCCATATTTTATTTGATGGCAGCAATGACCAGTTTCAGCCCAAGTCAAAGGAAAGGAGAAGACGCAAGCATAAAAGTCTTAGTAGGTGAGAATCACAAAGGACCATCTTTAGTGGCTGCCTACTATGTCCTTGTGTCTGTTTTGGTTTTAAATCCAAAGACAAAGTGATGTGTAATGAAAGAGCTAAATTATAAGTGGATACAAGGGTGATTATTACTATATTGCTTTTTTTTCTGTTTGACATTTAAATGTCTCTTTATACAAATGGGCATCCTACAACAGAAATTTGATCCTTCCTTATAAATGTCTCCTGTGAAACTTGTTAAGTTATTCACTCAATAAGAATCAGGGAAGTCTTACATCAGTTAGTACAGAAGATGGTTTTTTACTCTCTAAATCCCACTCTCCTCAAGACTGTACACTGATGTGCAATTGTGTGTATACACATAGTCATGCAGCCACAATGAGATTATAAACAAGTGGAAAAGAGAAAGCTTGATTGGTAAGAATTTCCAAACATATATGAGAAAACTTTTACAATTTTAGAATCTGTCATGTTTTTCTTTAAAGAAAATAGAGAACAAAGTAGAACAAAGAAGATTTATATGAACCTTATTACATAAACCTATTTGGAGCTAAGATTAAGTAAGAGTAAACACATATAAAACTTAGTGCTAGGGCTGGAGAGATGGCAAAGTGGTTAAATTGCTTGCCTGCAAAGTATAACTGGGGTTCAATTCTCCAACACTTACATAAAGCCAGATGCACAAAGTGGTGCATGCATCTGGATTTCATCTGCAGTGGCTAGAGACCCTGGCGTGCCCATTCTGACTGCCTCTCTTCTATCTGTGGTCGTTTGAATGGATTTCCCCCAATACATTCAAGTGTTTTTTATTATTAAAGCTTGTAATTTATATCTCCAGCCACCTGGTAGAGGAGGTGTCACTGGGGGCAAATCTGAATTCCAGCCTAAAATAGGCAAAGTGCCTGAGTTCTGGGTTCCTGAATGCTGGGTTCCTCAGCATGCTTGTTTTATGGTATTGGTGGTGTCCGTTCTTTCTGCTTGGGCCTGTAAAAGGGGGCCAGCTTCTTCTGCCATTATGAAACTTCCCCTGGATCTGTAAGCTTCAAGTAAATTCCTGTCCTTCCATAACTGTGCCTGGTTTGAAAGTTCATCCCAGCAACCTGAGGCTGTTACAGAATTGGTACCAGGAGTGGAGCAGAGTTTCTGAGATGAATCTGACCCATGTGGATTTGGGTCTTTTGGAACTTATGAGCTGGAGGAATAGGAAACTTGGTGCTTGCAACTGAAGACTCCTTCTGGAGCGGGTCAGCCAAGTTTTATTCTGATCTGATGAGTTTGAAAATGCTAAGTGCAGACAAAATTGTATTTGGAGGTTTGGCTTATGAACTTTCTAAGGGGAAAGAAAGACTGCAGAAAACCTTGTTGGCTACTGGCATAAGGCTGGCTGCATTTTTCTGCCCAGGCCCAGAGAACTTGATCAAGGTTAAATTTTTAATGGTCTGATGTGATTGGCTAAAGTTAGGGACAGGGAGATTTGAGGTTTTAAGTTGGAAAAATTCAAGCAAGTTTACAATTTACTGGTACAGAGACTGGTTTTAAGTTACTTAAGCTGCTATTGTCAAACACATTAGCAACCTTAAGGAACATGGTTCAACTGCTTTACATTAAAATAATGGAGAATGTCTAAGGTGATTTCACCCCAGAAAGACTGAATGGTAGGAATGTACTCTTTTGAAAAGAGAACAGAAAAGAAGGAACATGTTCTTCAAGGTCATGATTTACTTTGTCCCTGAATTAAGAATATGGCTGTAACCTGCACATCTGGTATTGGTTTTTGGGAGCAAGAAAAATGGGTGGAGTGGTCACAAGTACACATGGTTCTAGGAGCCATTGCTGAGACGTGGCATATAGGCAGGACATGATGACCATCATGAAGAGGCTGGTAAAGCTACTGGAAGATAGACAATGGTTAGCATGGAGACCCGAAGATGCTTTGGATATGCCACGAGTGTGCAAGGGCTACCATTGAGTGCTGTTGACCTAGGAATGGCAGTTTTCCCTGGCTATCCAGCACAGCTGGAGGGGCAGAATTGCAAATCTGGAGACTGTCAGACATTAGTGAGGACACTGGACTTGAACTGCAGAAGTTTGATGTTTGTTTGATGGTTATTGAGTTTGCATTGTTCCAGTCTCTCTCCCTGCTATGCCTTACAGCAGTTGGAAATTTTTACTCTGTGCCTTTATATGTTCAAAGTATCTAAGTAGCTTGGTTTTACAAGACTTCCAGCTAAGAGACAATCTTAAATCTCATATGAGACTTGGGAAATTGGAACTGTCTTAAATTGGTAAAGATGGTGGGGATCTTTGAAATTGGACTGAATACAATTTACAATGTGAGATGGTTGTTAATCTACTGGGTAGAATGTGGTATTTTGAGTGGATGTCCCCCAATACATTGAAAAGTTTATTAAAACTTGTAATTTAGATCTCCAGCCACCTGGCTAGAGAGGACATGTCACTGGGAACAAATGTGAATTCCTGCCTAAGATATGAAAAGTGCCTGAGTTCTGCCTGGCTTCCTGAGTGTGCTGGCTTATGGTGGTGGTGGTGGCTTTTCTCTCTGCATGAGCCTGTGAAAGGGGGCCAGGTTCTGTCACTATGGAACTCCCTCTGGTTCTGTAAGCTTCAAATAAATTCCGTTCTTTCCATAACCATGCCTGGGTTGGAAATTCATCCCAGCAATCTGATGCTGTCTGTTATACTATCTCTCTCTCTCTCTCTCTGCTTGGAAACTAATAAATAAAATATATTTTAAAAAAACAAACAGTGCTATAAGGATTCAAGCTAGGGAGTACTTACAGTCAGCAATACTTATATTTCCAGTAACACTTAATGTTGTAGTCAGCTTCATATTGCTGGTACAAAGAACCAAACCGAAAGCAGCTTGTGGGAGGAAAGGGTTTATTTTGGCTTATAGACTCAACAGGAAGCTCCATGAAAAAATGTAGCATGAGCAGAGGCTAGTCATCACCTCCTGGCCAACATCATGAGAGTGTGCCAAACACTGGCAAGGAGAAGCTGGCTATAACACCCATAATCCTGCCCCTACCAATACACTGCCTCCAGGAGGCTCCAGTTCCCAAATTGCCACCTGCTGGGGACCCAGCATTCAGAAGACCTAAGTTTATAAGGGACTCCTGAATCTAATTACTAAATTCTACCCCTGGCCACGATAAACCAATAACCATACAGGATGTAAAATGCAATACATTCAGACAAACTTAAAAAGTCCCCATAGTTTTAATCAATTCCAATGATGTTCAAAACATCTCCATAGTCCAAGGTCTTTTAACTGAGCCATAATAAAAAACAAAACAAAAAACAAAACATCATGGCACAGAATAAACATTCACATTGCAAAAGATGGCATTCAGCATAACAAAGAAAGATTGAACCAATACAAGATTTAAAACAAACAGGGCAAACATTAAACTCTGTAGCTCAAGTCTAACAACTAACCAGTGACAAGTCTCCAAGTCAATAATTCTAACCAGGGACAAGTCTCTAAAGTACCAATTCTGCCCCTCCAGCTAGGCTACTCACAGTCCAGGAAAACTTCATCTGGTGCTGGCGGCTCTCCTTAGCAGCCATCCTATAGTCCACTGGCTCTCCCCTGCAATCAACAGTTGATCCTCATGACTCCATCAGGCCTCCACACAGGGAATATAACAAGCCTGCTTCACATTACCCATGGCCAATTCCAAAAACCAAACTGTGTTGCAAATTCAATGTCCCTCTGTTTCCTGCATTTGTTATACCCCATAAGACCAAGTTGGCTACCAATTTGTTAATCCAGGGTGGGAGAATAAGCTAATTTTGAAGAACAGCAAATTCTTTCAGCATTCAGGTCCTTCACTTCAGGAGTCTACAGTCTTCCTGCTGTCCCAATCTCAATCTCAGTAGCTGCAATCTCTCAATAATTAGCAGAATGGGCAGCAGCAGTTTTGGCCCCAAATTTTTATTTCCTTTTTTGGGGGGGGAGGGGTGTACAATATCCCTCTGCTCACACCAGTCTATTTCTATGCAATACAACCCTGCACAAGTTCTCCGGACACAGGGAGGCGGAACACAACAAGCCTCTCCTACAAACTGCTTCTAGGCAGTCTGGAAAAAGCTCTTTCTTCTCCTCATAAACCAAACCTCACAGTCCATGGTTCTTACTGAATTAAGGTCTTTCGACTTTCTTAGACCAAGGTTTCAAATCCTTGTACTTTTCTCCCACAAATCAGTTCCAAAAGGCCAAAAGCCTTAGGTTTCTACCAGTAACAACTGCACTCTGTCCCAATTTTACTGTTTCATGTTGCTTCACAGAGAATTCAACAATAAGCAGTTTGTGGGAGGAAAGGGTTCATTTTGGCTTACAGACTGGAGGAGAAGCTCCATGATGGCAGGAAAAAACATGGCAAGAGCAAAGGCTGGACACCACCTCCTGGCCAGCATCCGGTAGACAGCAGCAGCAGGAGAGCATACTGAACACTGTCAAGAGGAAGCTGGCTATAACACCCATAAGCTCGCCCCCAACAATACACCTTCTCTGGAGACTATAATTCCCAAATTGCCATCAGCTGGGGACCCAGCATTCAGAACACATGAGTTTATGGGGGACACACGGATCAAACTACCACACTTACCTACTCAAAATCTAACAGATGATGAATCCATATAAAGTATGTTCTTAATAAAAAAATATCTAACTTATCCACACAACAGTATTTGGGTGATGTAATGTCATTTTTCTTTTAAGACTTCCACTTATTTTAGGTAAGCAAATGATGAAAAGAAATGTAGTTGTTCCCTTTAGTTTATGCAAGTACCTTATAAATATTTTTAACTGACTACTATAAAATAAATTTTTATATCGCATCAACCAATAGCACACCTTTTCTGGGAATGAGTTCTATGAGGAAAAGGACTCCTCCTTCCTCGTGAATCTACAGCTTTGAGAAAACACAATGCAAGCTGTAAAGATGTCACAATTCACAGACTATGACTGCAGCTAAAATGGCTTCTTAATTAGGACTGCATGTACTGAAGGACTCCACAATGACATGAGCTTAAGCAACATACCTTCAAAGCCTTGTATTTATTAGCTACAAAGGGGATTTTAAAACATGATGCTAAAACGTATCTATAGGAGATCTGTAAAAGAATTTGGATCACAGCAAACATTCCTAATTTGGGCTCAGACAACACTGCCACAGTTGGCTCTACAGACTGGGTCACATAGGCAGATGCACACATAGAGGCTATTGTTAGGTCACTTTTTCCCAAAACTTGAATAATGCCATCTTTATTGACATGCCTAAGACCTACAGCATAATCTCTTCAGAGTAACTAACCCATTATAACATACTAGTCATAGCATGGGAAGGTGACTTAACAATAAAGTGATTTATAGCCATTTGTCCCTAACTGTCTGGTTGGAACACATACAGGGAAGAGGGAGGTAGATGTGTTCACTGACTAGAGAAAGAATGGTTCATGTTGTTGGCTGAGTGGCCGTGGAGGTGGCTGCCCAAGGGAGTAGGGAATCGACAGAACCCAGAAAGGCCCAATAGAAGACACAGAAATCGGGGAAAGGATGGGCATTAAAAGGCAGGCCTTAGAGGCCTCTGGAAAATGGGGGGAACTTAAGCAGAACCCCTACTTCCAGGTCCTCATGTCTGCTATTTTTTTTACTGTCTGGCCAGTCCATAACATCCCTTGCTCTGGAAAAACTAAGTTATGCTTATATGATGTGCTTGTAAACATAAAATCCTTAACTAATTTAAACTCATTATGACTTTTGAAGGGTTAGAGAAGCAGTTTGGGGCTTGAGACATGGAAGCATACTTATCTAGCATGCACCAAGCCCTGGATTTATCCAGGAAAAATGAGAGAGAGTGGGACAAAGAAGTGGTTTGATTCATATACTTCTGGACAAGGATTTCCCCACTGAAGAAGGAAACCAAGCATCATTTTACATCTGCCTAATGGTTCAAGGGAATTGAATGTTTTTAAAACATGCATTCCAACTAGGACCACATTTCAGTTGCATACTAATTTAACTTTCTTTTATCTTTGTGCAACAAGCAAAGAAACAAAAGTAAAAATGGTGATGACTATCATATGCTGGTGTATGTTCTATGTGTAGGCATCATACATACTTTGTGCTTTAAAGCATTCATTTCATATCCTCCCAGTAAGGTATGCAGATGAAATTCATTTTCAGTTGAAGATACTAAGGTTTACATGGTTGAGTAATTTTGCCAAATTCACACAGCTAGTAGGAGTTAGGGCCATAAACTAAATCTAAAATTCTCAAGCCACAATATAATTTGGTTCTTAAATATCTGCTAGCTAACTGAGCACATTGATCAGGGTTTATAAATAATTAACACTGAGCACCTGAGATGTTAGGCACTACTCTGAATGTTTACATACACTGTTTAAGGTCACAATAATCCTCCAGTGAGGTATTATCTGCACTTCATAGAACTGTAGTGGCCTGTGCCTCAAAGCTAATGGAAGCATGACTAGATTATTAAAAACAGAGAAATCAAGTGAGGGATACTGGAGCGTTCACTTTTACTGTATAGACTTTCTGAAGGACCAAACACGCAGCTTTAAAATGCCAGTAGCCTAGGGTATGACTGCAGCAGAAACTCTGAACATATGACAGATCTTCAGAAATGCATCCCCAAGTCCTACCACCAATGCCATCACTGAACAAGTTACGCGTTAGTAGTGGTCCAGGTTTTTCACATCTCTGAGGTAGTATCAAACACACAAAGCTCTGCCATAGCCTCATGGTTGCTTCCTGAACTTCTTTTCCTCTTGATTTTGAGGTTTGGAATGTGACTACTTTCACCTAAGAAGTAGCTTAAAAAGTGTACCTGCTGGTCCTCTACTGCTCCACCCCGTTTCAGGAACACATCATCTCAGAGTCAGATCCAGCCTTCCTGAAGAGTATTTGTCCAGGAGTGAATCATTGTTAGAGAAAGGTCACTGAAAAGGATTATCATTCTCTGTTGGTTCTGTGTTGTAAGTATTCCTAATATTTCCTCTAATGACTAAGGCTGTCTGGCTTAGACAGCTCAGCTGTTTGATGGCTACTTGACTGACAATTGCCAGAAACCTTTCCATGCCTCAGGACTCAGTACTGGTGCCTGAGTAAAGAACTGAGTACCCCAGAGGTGGCAGAGATGAAGGTCAAACAGGAAGCTTGCTGCTGCTATCTGCACAGTTCCGGAGCCTGCCTGGATTGTAAAGGATGCTATTGGTGCTCTAGAAGACCCTCTAGGGCAGTAGCAGCCACCGCTTCAGCCATTTCCAGGAGCCACAGAAGCTGTCAATCAAACTGCCCCTCACACCTGTAGCAGTTCCTTAAAATGTCATTATGACAGATGTGGCTGTTTTAAAAAGACTGATATCCTGAAAAGATGACAACATCAAAACAAGAGAGACTGAGAGGGGATATGATGGAGAGTGGAGTTGCAAAAGGGAAAGTGATGGGGCAGGGAATTTTCATGGTTTATTGTCTATAATTATGGAAGTTTCCAATAAAAATTTTTTAAATTAAATAAATAAATAAATAAATAAAAATCTAAAGATGGCAGTGCAAATATATAACCCCAGACTCAGGAAGGAGGAGGTCAGTAACTCATAGTGGCCACTGTAAGGTCAAGGCAAGTTTGGACTATATGAAATCCTGTCTCAAAAGAAAGAAAACATTAATCCTGAGCTTGGTGGTTCATACCTGTAATCCTGGCAGTCAGGAAGTTAAGTCTGTAGGACTGCCATAAGTTCAAGGCCAGCCTGGAATCAGAGTGAGTTTCAGGCCAGCGTGTGCTACAGAGTAAGCACACAAACACACACAAATAAACACACTGAGACTCAGAGCTGCTCAGGGAGTCTTTGATCTAATTCCCCAGGGAAGATCAAAGCTGCCACAAGGCAGGCAGGAACACTGTAACTGACATGGTTACCTGTCCAACTGCACCTCTGCTTTGGAGACTTTGATGCAGCCATGACAACTTCAGATGAATTCATGTCAGGCTGCTCTAGATGACCTTGCTCAGAGCCCCGGGACCTCCTCAGAGAAGTCTTGGATCTGGATGGGAGGAACGCACCCAGCCTGCCCATGGCAAATGGTGTGTATATGTTACTGCTACAGAACTCGCAGGGCTGTTCCTCCCACTTTCTTTGGAGCACTCGGGGGTGGCATGGGGAAGAGGGAACCTCCTGTACAATGTCCCTGGTGCTGCAGTCCAGGTCCCAATAAAACCTGGTAGGAGTGGTTTTCTGCCCACCTGTAGTCTTCACTACAAATAGACTGGCCTAAACTGGTTAAGAAGCAAAGAACTTCTTGGGCTTCCAGTCCAAGCATACCCAGCTACAACTAGAGAGTGGATGGAGAGTTCCAGAGAAGCAGGGAGCAAAGACTGTGGCGAATTCAGGATGCCAAGGTAAAGAAGAGCAGAAGGTGTAGAAATGTAGAAGGTGAAGGCTGTGAAGAGCCGAAAGTACAGGCACAGCCACTGGAAGAATTCCAGAAAGCTTGAAAGTTACTAGGCTGGCTGCTGAAGAGCTGTTACACTAAGAACTGAGGGTCCTTGGAGCTGCAGACCCTCTGGCAGTACCTGCTGCTGGACCACTGGTACGTTAAAGCTCAAAACTGTATCACTAAGATAAGAGTTTGCAGTCCTAATACCCTAGGCTCAGAGGTGTTGACACTAAGCCACATTTTCCCTGTGCACTATTTCCGTCTGGAGAGAGAAACAAAACTTTGGCTGATTGGTGGTGTAAGGAGGATGAGTGATACTGTGTCAGGACCATGTCAACACACAGTTCAGAGCCAAGTCCAACCAACACTAACTAGCACACAATGTGACATGTCCTCTTACTGTAAGGTGGCCACAATTAGGCTAGAGGGCAAGGAGCTAGGCTTTTTCACTAGCTCAATGACAATATTCTGAACTGGAACCTGAACTCTGAGAAAAATCACAAACAAATATAGCCCTTGTACAATGGCTTTATTTTAGAACAGTCAAACAGAAAGTGCTAATGGTGCGAGCATTAAGCAGGTCTTCATTGACTTTCGCCATGTACCTGTGGGGCATGCTGGTCAGTCTTCCTGTGGAATGCCTTCTTTACCTCCTGAAATTTAGTTTATTTATAGCAGTTGCCACCTCAATTAAACACTCTCAGTCTATCCAATTAAAATTAATTACTCGTGCTCTGGGACTCTATAACGGGGGCTGGTATTCCTAGTATGTAGTGCTACTCAAAATGTGGCACTTGGCAAGCTGTGAACCACTAGTACATAATGAGACTTATAAAGAAAATAAAAAGCATGCAATTACGAGTCATTAATTACTATGATTAAATAATTTTATGTCTGCTGCCTTTAGTAACTTTAATAAAAAAGCACAGTCTTTTATTTTAGTAATTCATTTTGGTTATATTTTTTTAAATTAGCCCATGACAGATTTTTCTTTAAGTGGTCCCTTATCAGGCAAAAGGAAGTGTTACAGGGTTTACTTCATCCTCCCCAGCACTGTAATCAATCTGCACATGTGTCTTGCTTCCCTCCCATCATAGAGTTTTAGGGTATGTATATAAGCTCAATGAGTGATACCGAAAATGAAGTCTAGAGTCTGGCATCATAAATTTAATTTTCATTTTTCATATTGTCTAGGAAAAACAAAGAGAAACTTTTTGCTGAGCCCCAGTTGTGTTTATTAAAGATAAGTACCTTAACAAGCCTGCTACCACTATAACTTACTCATGCAATCAAGGCTATCAAGAGATGTGTTCATATAAATACAAAAATCCATCTTAGTGAAAACATCACTGTATCTTCAAAGCAAGCAAGGAGAGTTCCAGCTGTCTTGACTTATTAATGGACTTCCACCAAAGCACCTGAGGAGGGCTTTTAGCCCAGTTTCTTTGCTAGGCTCACTGTTCAGATAAGCTACACAATGAACTCTGAAATTCCTTCGTACAGTTTTGAGGTGGTTAGTAGGTTACTCTAATAAACACAGGCTGAATCATTCATGGTTTGAGGGTGAGTCAGCATGTCATACAGTAGTAGCCTTGCTGTCACTAAGCAAACAAGACTTCAGCAATTCACATGCACTGGCTTCTGATAAAGTACTTACCTATAAAAGTTTTTCCCAGGGACTGGAGAGATGGCTCAGTGGAGATAAAGAACTTGGCCCTCAAGCATGAGGGCTCAAGGACAGATACCCATACCCACATAAATGCTGGTGTTCAATAGGCAGAAACAGGGAACTTTTGGGGCAAGCTGGTTAGTGAGATCAGTTGAATCACAAAGTCCTGGGTTCAAATGGGAGAACCTGCCTTTACAGAGTACACACATTCACATGCACACATACATACAAAAAAGTAAATAAAAAATAAATAAAAGCCTTGTCTAAACCCAGTCAAGCTCTAGTCTCAACAAATTAAGGGGGGATCAGAGAATTCTAAAGTATGCATTTTAGTGACTATGACCAAGCAAGAACAACAATGCCTAGACAACTGTGGTCACACAGACACCAAAACTTGAGAAGGAAGCTAGGTAGATAGTCCTGACTATAAATTTGGCTGTAGTTCTTTTATGAAAGAATCAAAGATTAAAGCCAGGCATGGTGGCGCATGCCTTTAATCCCAGCACTCGGGAGGCAGAGGTAGGAGGATCGCCGTGAGTTTGAGGCCACCCTGAGACTACATAGTTAATTCCAGGTCAGCCTGGACCAGAGTAAGACCCTACCTCGAAAAACCAAAAAAAAAAAAAAAAAAAAAAAAAAAAAAAAGAATCAAAGTAGTTGAAAAGTATAATATTTAAATTCTTTAAATTCTTCCCTCTAACAACAATGCTCTACATGAAAAGTATAATATTTAAATTCTTCCCTCTAACAACAATGCTTTACATAAACTTTAACACCTGGATATTGACCTAAAGAACAATGAAGTTATTTTTCTTTTAAAATCTTGTAAAATGAAGCTTTAAAAGTTGTTTTTAATTTTATTAGTCTTGGTTATTTCCCCTCTTTGATGTTTATTTCATTAATAATAATTCTTACAATTTTCTTGAACTTTTCATTATTTTTACAAAAGTATAATTTAGCTGGACATGGTGGCGCACGCCTTTAATCCCAGCACTCGGGAGGCAGAGGTAGGAGGATCACCATGAGTTCAAGGCCACCCTGAGACTACAGAGTGAATTTCAGGTCAGCCTTAGCTAGAGTGAGACCCTACCTCGAAAAAAAAAAAAAAAGTATAATTTTCTGTGTTGCATCTTAGTGATCTAGGAAAATGACTTTAAAAATCATAATTACAGTTACCATGGCAGTACTTACCAAAAAAAAAAAAAAAAATTCCCATGACAGAAAATTCAATGACTCTTTTGTAAGGCATTCGTAATCATTAGAAGACTGGTACTTTATGGATACAAGGCTGCAATTATTATAGCTTTATCCATTTATGATCACTTTCATATTCCAATCCATAAAGACTGCTTTATCGTTTCTTCTTCTTCCATTACTTAAGATACAGGAGTTAAGAATTCCAAAGTTTGCAAAAGCAAGAGTAAAGCCCAAGAATCTTGTGTTAGAAATCGAGTGTACTGCTAATTTATAAAGAGTGAAGCCCAAGAACCCTGTGTTAGAAATCGAGTACACTGCTAACTTATAAAGACTTTCCAGATGGCTAGGATCATAGGCATGCTTACGTCCATTTGTCTTTTACTTTCTTTTAGTTTTTTGTTTTATCACTTCTTATAAGAATATATGTGTCTTTTTTTTTTTTTTTCATTATTCCTACTACCACAGTCTGGAACAGTGCTGGGTACATTTTTTTAAATGCAATTTTTAAACAGAGAGTCTTATTCGAGAGATGATACTTAAAAACAATAAATACTCTTCTATTTTTCACTTTTCCATAATAAAACACCAAGTAACACGTCACTTCTAGGCTTATCTGATCCATACTACTTTCAGCTGTACATATTTTTGAAATAACACACTACAAACTTTCTTAAATTTAACTTTTAAGATGCTCATAAAAATATGAGCATAGTCCAGTTAAGCGTAAAGAAAAAATAGCTTTATGGGGAAAATACTGTTTGTTCTACAGGCTTCTTTACATAAATAAATATACACTATACTACTCTGATACTGATACTATTATAAACTAATAATATTTATACTTTGTACTAGTTCATTTAGGCATGAATACATACATATTATTATGTAACATTTACATATTACACCATTTTACTATATGTTTGTATGTATGTATCCGCATGCTCACGGTTTGTGTGAATTTCAAATACCACAGCATATTATATTTGGCAGACTGCTGATACAATTTTTCAGAGCCAAAGAGTCAAATAATTTACAAGAATCTTAGAAATCATGTCTATCATTCTGATTTATTGTATTTTTGTTTATTTATTTGAGAGAGAGATACAGTAATAGGCAGGGAGAGACACAGAAAGAGAAAGAATGGGCACACCAGAGCCTCCAGCCACTGCAAATGAACTCCAGATGCATGCACCTCCTCGTGCATCTGGCTTACGTGGGTCCTGGGGAATTGAGCCTTGAACCAGGGTCCATAGGCTTGACAAGCAAGCACTTAACCACTAAGCCATCTCTTTAGCCCCTCTCATTTTGATTTTTTATGGCTATGAAAAATAAGGTTCAAAGTGGCCAACATCACAAAAATAAAAGAATCAGAGTTACTACCCATCTGCCCCAAGCTAACTTAAAGATATGCTAATAAAGGAAGTTAAGAAAGTTGACTTTTTCTAATTTCTAAACACACTGCAATGATTTGACTTGTATGAAACTATTTTTAGACTATATTTTTAGAGAGAGAGAGCAAGAGTGAGAGAGAGGACAGAATTGGTGCACCAGGGCCTCAGCCACGGCAATTGAACACCATATGCTTGTGCCACCTAGTGTGCATGTGTGACCTTGCACTTGTATCACCTTTGTGCATCTGGCTTACGTAGAATCTAGAGATTGAACATGGGTCCGTAGGCTTCACAGGCAAGTGCCTGAACCACTAAGCCATCTGTCCAGCCCCCAAGCTGTATTCTTAATCCTAGTTTTCAGGGAACAAACACAGAAAGTAGCCCTATTTTTCCAATTAATTATCTTTTCTCTAAGAAAGTCCTATTTAATAACTCTTTCCACACAATTATGGTCCTTGATATTAATTCTGAGCTCACAATGCTCAGTATTTCGTCAAGAAAAATCAAGAGGTAGAGCTGATCACTCAGGTGTTTTCCAAAATACAAGAATTTTTGCATGCAGAAGGGGAAAGTAAAATAACTTCTCAGCATTGAGACTGATTCTTTACTTTTTATTTATTATTGATTTATTCTTTCTTTGCTTCTCTCTTTTAGTTGTCTAGTCTACCACACCAGTGGTGCGAGCATTCTGTAACTAGGAAAAGGAGCTTAGCCATGATGTATGAAGATTCCTATCAAGTGCAGACTTCAAAAGTAGAACACACTCTTCTACAACGCACTATGAGTGCCCCTGCAGACTCAGATGCTACTGGCTAAGCTCACAACACACAGCCAAATGTGGACTCATGACTGCTCAGCATCACATTAAATAGCTGCAAGACAGCATTACTCTTGGCTCCCAACACAAAGTGGGATGTTGGAAGAATCCTAGAAGATGACATCAAGAACACTATTGGAGCTCAAGCAATTTCTTTGCCTGTAAAAGCCTCCCCCAAATTCTTTTTCACAATCCATTTTTAGATTTCATCTCTAGTACCACACACTCAAGAGCAACATAAAACATGGATAAACACACAAACACAGAAACAAGTAGGATAAAAATTGCAGTGGGATAGGAACTATTTCATCAAATATAATTTCTTTAAACAAACAAGTAAAATGTTTAAATGTGCCCTATTTATTTCTTTATTTCTTTAGTTCTATTTATTTATTTCTTTTTTGATATAGTTCTACTCAACATGCATTTACTGGAGAAGCAAGCTGATATGAGACTCAGAAGGTAGATGGCATGAGAAAAAGGAATAATGACTGCAGATTATAGTTCAAGTTCACGGTAAGTTTCAGCTCAAGCTACCTGAACAACTTCATCTTGAAAAGATTAAAATCTTCATTTTCTGAACAGCAAATAGAACATGCAAGTACTATAAAATATAAATCTACCTTTCAAGAAACTTGTATTTTTGGTAAAAAGGTGAAATTTCAAAGGTAAGTAACACACAGTGGAAAGGAATGAGAGTCTTAAGACAATTACAGGTGACACATTTTGGTAATTTTGGAGAATGATTTCCCATAGAGGTAGAAACAGGAGAACGATTTCCTAGAAGAGGGCACCTTGTGACGGGGTAGACTTTGAGGAGTAAGTATGAGTTAGTATGGGACAAGGACCACGAGCACTACGGAACAAGCAGTGTTACAGGGTGAGGTGATGGTGCCCAGGCAAGAGTGGATTTACAAGTTCCCATTTCTGATGCATGGAACTGCATAAAGGAACAAGAGCAGGAAAAACCTATGACAGTTTGATTGAACCCAATCAGTGCAACTAAAACAAAAGTGAGTTCATATCTAATCAGTGTAATGTATCACACCATGGGTTAGAAGAAACAAAAGCCTGGCTAAGCTAAGGACCACTTAACTTTCTTCTGCAGTATCCCCATCTAATGCAAAGCCCTAGATGTGCTTGGCCCTCCCTTTCACTCCCATCTGTGCCAGTGCCTTATAGCAAAGAAGGTTTAATATTTATTACAGCAAGAAAGGCTTCACACAGAAAACAGTGGTAGATTTGGGAATCCGGATCACCATGCACTTTCTCTTTTCCTGTCACTCTGGGACTCCTATTAGAGAAGTCATTCTCATTTCTAGTGACTTTTAATCTTTAACATGCATCTCATTTTAAAAATATATTTTATTTATTTATTTGAGAGAAAGTGGCAAGTGGGGGGGGGAGAAAGAGAGAATGGGCACGCCAGGGCCACCAGCTGCTGCAAACGAACTCCAGGTGCATGTGCCCCTTATGCATCTGGCTTACGTGGGTCCTAGAGAGTCGAACCGGGATCCTTTGGCTTTGCAGGCAAATGCCTTAACCGCTAAGCCATCTCTCCAGCCCGCATCTCATTTTTTAAAAGTAAAATTAAACAAATAAAGAACAAGAATCATGTGAAAGGCATTCAAGATGTTAAAATGGATCAAAAGAAAGAGGTTAGAACAAAAGGTTAAAAAAAGAAAAGAAAATACAGTAAAATTAAGGCCCCTTCTCAATTCTAGGCGTATAAGGGAAATTGTTAAAGTTTTCTTTCTTGCTGGTATGTTTTAAAGAAAAAGAAAAAAGATTCTCATGGGAGAGTAACGCAAAAGAAAGAGGAAAACAGCTGGCTGTGGGCCATCATTTCCCATTCACCACAAAAATGATTATTTCTGCTTCTCAGAGGCATTGTTTTTTCTGCAAGCTGACAGATTCTACTTACACACAGTCAGCTCTGATGAGACAAGATATCTGGAAGAGGTCCAATGAGTAACTCAGAAGACAGGGCATGGACATAAAAGTCAAATTCTTCTCTAAAATATTATTAAAACAAAACTCTGTATAGCCAAACTAGCTCCCACATCCTAGCAACCACTCACTGACTCCAAACCAAACAAAATGGAGGAAAAATCCCCTGTGTTTATGGAAGTGGGGTTTGACTGGCAATCAATTCAAATTTATACAGAGGATATGGAATTCTTTTGTCATACAAGAATCTTAGACTAGTATCATCAATCTAGGTCACTAAACAAAAGAACAACCTTCTTTATTTATTTCATTTTATTTATTCATTTACTTTTGGTTTTTTGACATAGGGTCTCACTCTAGACCAGGCTGACCTGGAACTCACTATGTAGTCTCAGGTTGGCCTCCAACTCATGGTGATCCTCCTATCTCTGCCTCCCAAGTGCTGGGATTAAAGGGGTGTGCCACCACACCCACTATTCTTTATTTTTACAAGAATTGTTAATGGCAAAAAATCACATTTTCATCTGCTCAAGGAAAATAATTCATGAATGCAACAATATAAAGACTTTAGAAGAAAAATGTCATATATCTTTAAAACACAAATCAATTTCATTTTATTCAAATGTTTTTTCTTTATTTCAACTTTTGAAGTTGTATTTTTCAAGGTACATTTAAGCTATTACTTTTCTTGTGTACTCATGGTTTATCAGTTAAGGTGCTTGCCTGCAAAGCCAAAGGACTCAAGTTCGATTCCCTAGTACCCACATAAAGCCAGATACAAAAGGTGATGCATGTGTCTGGAGTTTGTTTGCAGCTGCTAGAGGTCTTGGCATGCCAGTCCTCTATCTGCCTCTCTCATAAATAAATAACAAATGAAGGGAGACTTAAAATTGCCAAGATGACAAACTAAAATGATAAATCTCTGTGGGTGAGTCAGATACAGGTTTGTAAGGTTTTTCGTCTAGTGGGTTAACAAACAATGGTTAAGGAAAAGTTTAAAAATAAATTGAGTTTTAGATTATGGTAGAGTAGAAAAAATATTCCTAGAATCTTCAAAGTATTTTGTTCTGGGAAAATTTCATCCAATCCAGTCTACTATGAGTCTGTTGTGCAAATAGGTGTCAAATGGGACATCTTTGGGGTTTCTTCTTCAATTCCAATTTAAGAATTGACAGGAATGACAATGTGGTGAAAGATGGACTGTTAACAGCATGGGATTCTCTCTCTTTACATTTATATATGCCTTTTTAGGGGGAGAATGTAAAGGAGTAAGATTATACAGAAAATGCTTGGTTGAAAAGGCATCTTTGGTTTGCCAGGGCTAGAGCGAGACCCTACCTCAAAGATATCCTTTTTAAAGGAGGGGGAGTGGAGGAGGAAAGCTGTGCCATATGTCAAAAGAATTATTATAGGCTGGACAGATGATTTACTAATTAAGGCACTTGCCTACAAAGCCAAAGGACACAGGTTTGATTCCCCAGTACCCATGCAAGCCAGATGCACAAGGTGGCGCATGCACCTGGAGTTCATTTGCAGTGACTGGAAGTCCTGGTGCACCCATTCTCTCTCTCTCCCTCCCTCCCTCTCTCTCTCTCTCTCTCTCTCTCTAATAAATCAATAAAAATGGGAAAAAATGTTTTTGGTTTTTCGAGGAAGGGTCTCACTATAGGCCAGACTGACCTGGAATTCATTATGAAGTCTCAGGGTGGCCTCGAACTCACGGCAATCCTCCTACCTCTGCCTCCAAAGTTCTGGGATTAAAGGAATGCACCACCACACCCAGCTTGAAAAAAAATACTTTTATGAAAAGCATTATTATAACCTACACTTTAGGAAACTGCTTATAAATATCTAGATTCTTTTTTCCTTGTAAACTCATATCATTGTTAACTCTGGATTTTCCTGCAAGAATAACTGATGGTCTCAAGGAATTATACAACACTTTTCAGTGTTGTAATAAACTATTTTAAAAAGCAATTTTAGGATCATAGAAAAACTGAGCAGAAAACCCCAAAGCTCCACTGTTTTCCTACACACTCGTACAACCTCCCTACTGACAGCAAACTAGCTCCAATGTTTATGCTGTACATTATGGTTTGCTTTTGGTATCATCTCTTCTATGGGTTTTGACAAATACATGTGGCATATAGCCACCATGATAATATCATACAAAATAGTGTCATTGCCTACTCATACTTCCCTACTTTCAAAGGATGTTGACTTTTACAAAGTAGTTTTTTGAGGAGGCTGGAGAGATGGCTCAGCTGCTAAGAGTGCTTCTTAGAAAGTAGTTTTTAAGTCAATTTTTATAGGCAAAGACCCCTGCCCCCAAAAAAAAAAACACACTCATTGGGCAAACTCAAGTGGCTCTCATACAAAACAAAAAATACTGCTTTAGTAAACAAAAGACTACCCAGCAAATACCTTCTTTTTCTGGTGGCAAGATTAACCAGAAAACCATGTTAGGAAAACTAAAGATCCCAAATGGAAGAGACTAGAATGCAACTGCACCACTTCAAGTGTATTGTACTTTCTCCTGTTCTCAACTTCCCCTCTGAGTGATTTTAGTCATAAGGGACCCAAAAGCTGTTTTCTCATTGTGAATTCATATTGGTAAACAGCTTCCTGACCTAACTTGCATTTGCATACAATTTCACAAGTACACTTCTATATGTAAAACAAAATTCATTAATGCTGAAGTCAGAAGATAAAATAAAAATATTGGCAACCATAAGTAAACAAGAAAATTCAAGTTTTCTGTGTCTCTTACTCACTTCGTCTAACTTCCTTCTCTATTTGATAAGTGACTTAAATTTACTGCTAAGTAAACGGGCAATTCCCAGGAACAAGACCTTGGAAATAGAACGTTACACTGGAATGTGACCTCAGCGTTCCGTTGAGTCATAGTCTGGTCTCCACCCCTTTTCGCCCTCGCTACCCGAGGCTCCCCTAAACCTAGAGCTCCTCAGGTGGGCGCTCACAGGCCTGGACACGCTGCAACAGTGTGAAAAAGGTTTCCCCCGGCAAGAGCGCAGAGCACCGGCTGGCAAACTATCCCCTGGGAGGGAGGCAGGGCTGTGCAATCAGGCAGCAGTGACACCCCCTCCATCCTCAAAAGTCATCACGTTAAGCCGTTATCAGCAGCCACGGGTGTGAAGGAAGTGCATTACACGAGCACTCACTCTGGAAGGGAGGAAGTCAGGGCTGTCAAAGCCACATCCGTGCCCCTGAACCACACAGGCTCCAGCAAGCAGAGCCTCTGTCCGCAGGCAGGAAGGAGCGTCTCGATCTCGAGCCTCGCTCTCACCTCGGGCTTCGGGGCAAGCGCGGTTGAAACATGCTCAGGGAAGTTTCGAACACCCTCCCCCCTGGCTGGCGCGGAGACTGGGGAGCGCAGGGTCCGGAGCCCGAGTCGCGACGGTCGCTCGGGGGGTTCCGGGGTCCGCGGGGGAGCTCGCCCTCCATCCACAGGGACGTGACATCAGCCCCGGGACTGCCCTGAGTGGCGGAGCTCCTCGGTCCTCCGCGGGCGCGCAGGTGAGCCGCCCGCACCCTTACCTTCTTCATCTTGGCTTCCAGGTCCATGGTGGTGCGTCCGATGGGAGCGCCTTCCTCCGTCCGAGATCTCACGCTCCGGCCTGCAGGTCTCCCACTCCTCTGCTGGGGTTTGGCGGGAGGGGAGATTCCCGGCGCCACAGCCACTCACTTCGCCCGGCGCCGTCGAACTTCCGCCGCCCAGTTGGGCCGCCGCAGGGACCGGGAACAAAGAGAGCCAGGCAGCCAATGGCAGGCTGGCAGCGCCGGGCCGCAGCCAATCACCGCACGCCGCACGCACCTTAGCCGCCCGAGCGCAGCGCAGCAAGGTGAGAGGCGGGGCCGCAAGCGGGGCGGCGCCGGGCGGGCCCGGGTCCCAGGTAACCCTGCTGCAGGCCTTCCAGGATGCTCTGTGGGTAGGAGCTGGTTTTAAGCAGAGCCGGAGACCCCTCCTTTGGGCCAGGTTGGACTTGAGTTTGTGGGGACTTTTAATTCAGGTAAAATTAAAAAAGGACTAATTATCTCAGTACCAAGTTCTTGGTTTATTTTCTGGGCAAAGAGGAAAACTAATTTGTGGAGCTTGTTAGGCACTCCGATGATGTGACTTTAGGCCCTGATGTCACTATGGAATTGTGGAGATGTCTGTTTCTCAAAATACTTCTCTCCAGACTCCAAATGCTGACAAGGACTCTTTTGTCGGTCGCATCGTTAATGCCAATGAAGACTGCTGCTTTGTTTTCTGAGCCTCTCTCTCAGTTGGCATGAGAGGGTCAATGATTCACACCAGAAGCAGCTCTTACCATCATTCATTCTTTTGTGAGTACAAGCTTGCCTCTTGTCCTAGCTTTAAGAAACTCTATGAGGCTGCTCTTGAAGTCCGGGTTTCACATGATGAGAACTACATTGGTGCACCAGAACCGGATCCACTCCATGCCCTCCTTCACGGGCAACCGCAGAGAACATCACCAGTGTATTGAGTCTGGAAGTGATCATAGGGATGGCTTAATCTAGTTCCCTCATTGTGGAAAACTCCCCTCTTTTTTTCTTGTTGGTTTCTTAATATTATTCAATGGAGCACTGATTTAAAATTTTATTTTTTCTCATCCTAACTAAAATTGGAATGACCAAAATGAATCGTGATTTACTTTTTTCTTTTCAGTCAGATGAAGTAAATCTTTCTGTCGTTTTTCCCAAGCCTCCCTGATAGGTGTGGGCCATACAGTATGCTCAGGGCAAACTCTCATGTACTCTCATGATGTCTAGCTGGGACTACCAAGGAGCGCCACACATGGAAAATTTCCAGTTAAGTAGTGTCAATAAGGCATTAAACAAATGTTGTATATAAATTTTGATTCTGTATTTGGTTAAATAGCAGAGGTAACACCAAGAAAATGAGCTGGAAACATTTGTTTTTTTTTTTTTAATTTTTATTTCATTTATTTATTTTCTTTTTTAATTTGAGAGAAACAGAGAACAAGTGCGCCAGGAATGAACTCCAGACTCGTGAGCTCCCCTGTGCGCATGTGCAACATTGCGGGCTTGTGTCATTTGCATCTGGGTAAATGTGGAACCTGGATATTGGAACGTTCGTTCCTAGGCTTCCCAGGCAGGCCCCTCAACCGATAAGTCATCTCTCCAGCCCTAATTTTTTAAAAATTTTTTTGAGAGAGAGAGAGAGAGAGAGAAATGGCGCACCAGGCCTGCAGCCACTGCAATCGAATTCCAGATGTGTGGGCCACCTTGTACACATGTGCAACCTTACATGCTTGCATCACCTTGTGCAGCTGGCTTACATGGGAACTGGAGAGTGGAACATAGTTCCTTAGGCTTCAGTGGCAAGCACCTTAACCACTAAGACATCTCTCCAGCCCAACATTTGTTGTTTAAATAAAAAGTTCTGCCCCCATCCCTAACCCTCCTAGTATCAGTTTGTATGGAT
The DNA here is from genome assembly GCA_036365145.1 of Orientallactaga sibirica. Lineage (NCBI taxonomy): Eukaryota > Metazoa > Chordata > Mammalia > Rodentia > Dipodidae > Orientallactaga > Orientallactaga sibirica. Next base: position 7,440,501 of record JAEOAD010000019.1, on the reverse strand, counting down.
ATCATTAGCAAGGAATAGCATTGAAACTCAGTGATTTTTATTGGGAATTATCACACTACCAATTAAAGATTACTTATAAAGAAATAAAATTGATGTAGATAAATGTTAGGTTAGGAGAATTAGATTGTAGATCCTTATTCAATTACCCATGTGTTAAATTGTATAGATATTAAGGAACTAACTAGAACAGACCGTTTTAAGATAGGATGCAGTTGATAGTGAGGGAATGATTAGAAAAAGGCACTCATTTCTAGCGTGATCTTTTCTGTTCGGGGTGGGGGACGGCTTCAGGAATAGAGAAAATATAGAATGAAGGGCAAGGTGTTGTTTATTGTGTTATTGTTTAGTGGGGGATAAATGCCAAAGGTCTGGTTTTGAATATGTTGGATTTGAGATTGGAATGCTGATACGAAATACTCAAAATACAAATCTTAGCGATAAAGCCTGAGCTGGAATGTTCACTGAGGAATTAGCATCCTGTCCAGATTAAATAAATGTAAGCCATAGTTAGGAATAACAGCCTGGGAGATAGTAAAATTGAAGAAAATATAGCAAAGACTTTGATTATGGAAAACTGAACAAAACAAGCTAAAAAGGAGATGATGGCTAATCAAAGGATAAGAAGGAGATGATACATCAACTTCCTGCAAGCAATAAAGGAAATACAAGAAAGCATTGTGGATAAGAGTCAAATGTACTTTGGACTTAACAAAAAGTCCTTGATAGCTTCGGGAAGTGCTGTGTTGGTAGAGTTGTGAGGGCAGCTATTACTTTATAACTGTGGCTCCCTTCGGGCCTAAAAAGGGCTGTGGGCAATGTTTAACTTGGCTTCTCCTCCAAACTGATGGAGACATCAGTCAAATACATGGCATTTTCTGGAGTTTCTATCAAGTAGAGAAGAGGTCAACATACCCAGCAATACTAAGGAATGGTCTTAAGATCTTTAGCCTTCGAAACGTAGGTAAAACACCAGGTTTTCTACATGCAAACACAAAAAGTTCTTTATGTGGGCCAAATGTACTATTTATTCAGAATAAATACCGTCTATATGTCATCAAATTATAATGTCTGGTGAGGGAAATGAGTTAAACATCCATGGACCCTGACTGTCATGGACACTGAAATGATACAAACATACCTAAGACATTTCCTTTGTTCTTAAGTTGTTTACAGATGGGTAAAGTTGTTTCTAGGAGGTGTGGCAGGCATTAGGAATAATGAGTTTTTATAGGTAGAGGGAAGCACAAAGGAAGAGAAATCTTTGATTGAAGATGAATAAAGTCTTGATTAAAACTCTTTGATTGTAAGTAAGAAGAGTCTAATGAGCTACTTTTGTTAAACAAGATGGCATTTTTCTTGTAAGAATACAGATGTTTCTTGCAAAATTTAAAAGCCAGAATGCACCTGGGACTAGAACTAGCCCTGTGTAAAATGGAACTGAGAGTATAATGCCTTCGCTGGAGCCTTGTGATCTCTCATCTTGCTGCTCTGCCTACATCAGCTTTAGTTCTTTGCCATAGCAAACTACTTTCTGCACATGTGGACATCCGAGAAAGACAATCTCAGCTTATGAGTTGACATCCCTTAGTTCAAACAAAAGGCCTAGATTGGGGTTCCAACAACTCCAACAGAAAGACTGTTCTTGTCCTAGCTTGGTTGTGCTCAGATCGCTCATCCAATCAGCTGGGACTGGTGCCAATGCAGAGAGGACTATAACAGACACACAAACTAAATTCCAAACTGATAGTTTGGGCAGATCTCACAGAAAGGAAGTGACAGAGGTTTTCAAAACACCCCAAAGACATCTATGTCTGCTTTAGGCATTATAAGGAAATATGGAAGGGAGGGGCTTAGTGAGTAAAGAAAGGAAATTGTTATTTTTCTTTGCATTGCAGAACTATGGAATATTTAAAAACTGTATTACACTTCAGAGAGCCTACTTGGACAAGAAAAAAAATGTAGATGTTGCTTGCAATTGGAGATCTGCGGGTAGGAGATTAATGGGACAAATGGAAGGAAGGGGAAATTAATTAGGAAATTCTAGCTAAATCCCACATGAACTTGGTGAGGGCCAAGCTAAGGCAGTAGCAGTGGGCTTGAAAGTCAGGAGGAATTGATATTAAACAGATAAAAGTAATTGAACTTGGCTTATTTTGAAGAGGGAAGATAGCCAATCTACCAGCACTCTGTTTTTCTATGTCCTAGGAAACTTTGCAGTGGCAAATGTGGTAGATAGAGCTTACACCTTCCTTATGAGGAAAACAAAGAAGAAAAGGAAGTTTGCTTGTGGAAGATGATCTATTCAGTTTTATATGTGCTGCATTTGAAAGGCCACTGGAATCAGTCTGGTGACAAAAGAAAAACTCCAGCTGAAGATGCACATGGTCATATTTACACAAACCTATATGCATGCCACCCACAGATAGAGCATACCATACAAGCAAAACACATTACTGGAAGGTTTTCTATTCTAGATGAAGTAAGATTTTCAACATAAAGATGATGAAACCTTTTTCTTCAGTTATTAATGTGATCCCCTGAGGCCTCTTCAGAGAAGTTAATCATTTATGAACACTTGTCATGGAAATGGCTCTGTGAGCCTGGTGCGTCTATTTCAACTCCTTAGCAGCTTGGATAAAATTACAGGTTATCTGAGAGGGGATATTTTAATAGAAAACAGGTATTATCTCAGAACAAACCATCATGTTTTTTTTTTTTTTTTAAATCAACTAAACATTGAGGTTTGACTAAGGAAGTAATGGATGGGCCACATGTTTGGTTTAGCATAGCTACTAAACAATGATGCTTAGGAATTTTTGTAATAGGAAACATGTTATAGGAACAGTATAGAACACAGAATTGTGTATATGCTCACAGCTATGTAAAAATACCATAAACAGAAAAGAAACATGAAGGAAATATACTTAAAATGCCATGAGTGGTTTGTCTTTGATTAGTGAGTCCATGGTGATTTCTTCCTTTCCTTTAAGAAATATCCTATGATGTGCAAAAGGAATCTTAATGGAAAAACCTTATCTTAAAAATTTATCATCTAGAACAGTTTAGGACATTAGGGCAGAGACATTGGAAGGATTAATCTCTCTAAAAACCCACGTTAACAAATGAAATACAAAAACAGATGAACCAGTTAGCTATCCTGAAAGTCCATAACCAATCTTTACAGTAAACCTCTAAACATAACATATGAGGTAAAACCACCAAGAGGCACAAGACATGTATGTATGAATGCTTTCTTTGCAGGAAATGGGGAATAATGGGGTTATGGCTGATAGAAAGAATGGCAATGTTCTCTGTTTGCTGTAAAGAACTTCAGGCCAGTTCTATGATAGCTGCTGAAAACTGAAGAATTCAAGGGCCTTAAAGCCATCTTAGCTTGTGCTATCTCAGAAATGATGTTCAGGACTCCTCTGTCCAGATAAAACACAACTATGAGGAACTACTTTCAGAGAAATCAACACTGAGTAGGAGTGAGAGAAGAGAAAATGGAGTGTGGAAGTCTAGAGAGGCATCTTTCAATATGATGACTGCTAATTGCATGTGGTTCTTTAAATTTTAAACACTGTTTTTTTAATACTTCATAGATTCAAAGGAATATTGGCTCTGTAAAATTGGAGATTTTCTAAACTTTGTCACATTGAAAAAGTTCAGGAAAAGGTATACTATATGAAAATAAGCAGCAATAAATTATAGAGATCAAGTTTCATAGAATGTCTTTAAAGCAAAAATGTTAAGATGGACTAGGAAGACATCCTTACATCACATCAGGAGGATGTGTCCACCAAGCAGAACTAAGCTGTATAAGGTAATGAGAAAAGACTAATACATGTACAGAACTACCCAAAGTAGAATTAGAAAACCTCAGAGGTGAGGTAATGAAGTAGAAATGAATACACTAGTATTATATAAGCGGTGAATAAAGTGAAAAGGATAAGGAGTAAAGCACTGGTTATTTCTGAGAGCAACAGAGAGTAGAGTGAACACAGGACCTCAAACAGCACAGGCTAGGCAAGCAGTCACCACTGAGCTATATCCCCAGCACTTTTTCTATATTTTTCTATATGTTATTTTGAAACAATATCTTGATAAATTGCCCAGGCAGCCCTTAAATTTGCAATCCTCCTGTTTCAGATTCCCAATCAACTAAGGTTGCAGGCCTATGCCACTAGACCCATGCCTGCCTCAAGTTACACATGGAATGCATTTTAGAGAAAGTAATCAATATTAAAAACAGACTACAAGTCAAAATGTATCTATGATAGAAGTCCAAGAAGAGGAAAACCAAGCCAAAAGAACAAGGGCCAAAATCTATAAGTCAAGAAACTTTTCTAAGTTAAAAAACTGATTTTAAAAAAGCACACTAGTATACTAACTAAAAATATAAACTCAGAGAAACAAGCACCAATACACTTTAGTAAAATTACTAGACTTAGAAAAATAGGGAAAATAAATCTAGATTTTTTAAAAAACCATTTGATTCATAAGAGAAAGAAAATTATCATTAGACTTTTTTTTAAATCAACCCTATAGACCAGAAGAAAATTCAAAAATAAGATTCCAGGGCTGGAGAGATGGCTTAGCAGTTAAGGCATTTGCCTGTGAAGCCAAAGGACCCAGGTTCAATTCCCCAGGACCCATGTAGATGCCAGATGGCACATGTGGGTTCACATGTGTCTGGGCATCATTTGCAGTGGCAAATAAATAAAAAGATTCAAGAAAGGCTATTCTTTGTGTTTATGGCACACACACACACACACACACACACACACACACACACACCTGGAGCCTACAGGACAGCCTCAAGTAGTATTCATCAGATGTCATCCACTGCTTTTGACACTGGGTCTGTCACTGGCTTGGAATTCACCAAAAGGTTAGATTAACTGGCCAGTCAGTTCTAGCATCTGCCTATCTCCACCTCTCCAGTGCTGGGATTATGAAACCTGGAAATTTTTTTTTTTTTTAATGTGGTTTCTCAGGATCCAATCTGCTTATGAGTCAAGTATTTTCTGTGAAGCAGCTTTCAAGTATGTAAGACAATCTTTTACCAGCATGCAAGAGCCTTCTGAGTAATTATACAGAATGAGCTTCAGACAACTAAAGTTTCTGAAGAGATACTGACATGAAGAAAACATATCATACAGGACTAAGGATAACTAAGGGACAAGAAGCAGAGACTGTAATGCACACTCACTCTAGGACCTAGCAATTGTAGATTTAATATAAATAATGTGTGAGGTGAGCTTATAAAATTTGAATATATTTTCAATGTTCATGTTATGATTGTATTGAAATCAATTTGATGATCATATCAACATGTAATATGAAATAAAAGCAGTAAGCAATACTGGAACATTCTATCATTAACTAACTCTAAGAAACAGTATTCCATGTATAGAAGAGAAGAAATAAAATTGATATCCTAAAATAGTTTAGCTATTGGACTGAAGAGATGGCTCAGTGGTTAAAGGCATTTCTCTTGAAAACATAAGAGCTTGAGGAGGCCTGAGAGATTATTCAAGTTCAAGTCCAACCACCCACATCAAACAGCTGGGCATAGCCCATATATCTATAATCCTAGCCACATAGGAGAGTAGAGGCAAGAGAATCAAGAGGGGGAAGTAGCATACTCAGGGGTCAGTAAGAGACTCCAGCTCAATTAAGACAAGGAGAAAGAGGGATGAAGTGGGTCACCTGACATTCCCCTTTGGCCACTACAATTTAGTGCCACCAGAGGTGAGCTCATGGTCCCTGTGTAGGCAAACACATATATACACACACACACATACAAACACACACATAAAATGACATCCAATTTATCTGAATTTTCTAGTTCTATTCCCAGAAAGGCTTGCAATAAATCTCAGTAAATATCCATAGTGTACAAATTATGTACTTGAAGTAAAAATTCTCAGTAAAAGAGACCCAGAGTTTCTTGGGAAAATACTGAGCCCAGCAGGAAATGTTCAGGATGTGCCTATGACATGTTACAATAGAAGAAACTAGAGAATGTATAAAAATCTATTGCAGTCATGTCAAAAGAAGTCAGAAACCAGCTAGAAGAGTCTCCCATAGGCCAAAAATGGTTGAAGTTACCTTTCAATTATAATAATAATTGTAATGGTTTGAAGCTTATCAAATATGTTCCAATCCCTAAATATGTAAACACATAATATTTGTATGTGTGTGTTTATTCATTTGTGAAGACACACTTGTGTGAAGATGATTTGAATGCATGTGGAGGCCAGACGTCAATAGCTGATGTCTTCCTCAAGCACTTTCCATCATAGTTTTTTAAAAATATTTTATTTATGTATTTAAGAGAGAGATAGGAAAATAGGGAGATATGCAGAGAGAGAATGGGCATGTCAGTGCCTCCAGCCAGTGCAAACGAACTCCAGACACATGTGCCACCCTGTGCATCTGTCTTATGTGGGTACTGGGGAATTGAACCTGGGGGTCCTTAAGCTTCACAGGCAAGTGCCTTAATCACTAAGGTATCCCTGCAGCCCCCTGCCATAGTTTTTGATATAGGGTCTCTCACTGAACATGATGTTTACTAATTTGGCTAGACTATCTGGTCAGTAAGCTCCAGTTCTTCCTATCTCTTCCTTCCTACTGAGATTACAGACACATGCTGCTATGCCTGGCTTTTTACATTAGTGTTGGGGAATTGTAAGTCCTCTTCTTTGCAAGGTAAGCATATTAATGATTGAGACATCTCCCTAATTCCCATAATATTTTGTTTGGGTTTGAATGTAAATTGCGCCCCCCATAGCCTCAAGTGTTTGTAATTATGCTTCCTATTTAGTCCCCGCTGGTGAAGCCATTGAGAGATGGAGCTTTGCTGGAGGAGGTGTGTCACTGAGGCAGGCCTTGAAGTTAATTAGCCTAGCCCATGGGTATTCAGAGCTAGCTCACTCTTGATCCTGTTCTCTGTGTGTGTGTGTGTGTGTGTGTGTGTGTGTGTCTTTCTCTCTCTCCCCATTCATGTGTGTGTGTGTGTGTGTGTGTGTGTGTGTGTGTGTCTTTCTCTCCCCATTCATGTGTGTGTGTGTGTGTGTGTGTGTGTGTGTGGTGTATGAAGATGTGAGCCAGTTGCCATGCTTTCTCCACCAGGATGGAGCTTTGCCTAGAAAATGTAAACATGAAATAAACACCTTCTTCCCATAAGATTTTTCTTTGGGTATATTGTCCTAGCAATGAAAAGGTAACTACTACAATAATATTTTTATTATTTATTTATTTATTTGACAGAAAGAGAGAGAGAGAGAGAGAATGGGCACACCAGGGCCTCCAGCCACTGCAAACTAACTCCAGATGTGTGCACTCCCTTGTGCATCTAGCTAATGTGGGTCCTGGGGAATTGAACCTGGGTCCTTTGGCTTTGCTAAGCCATCCCTCCAGGTCCTACAAAAATATTTTTGAAAACCAACACTGACTATTACAGGAGAATGCTAGCAAACAACTAGGCATCTAAAGAAATAAGGAGAGAGAAATTAGGATTTATCCTGCTTTTCTGAAGCTTGCAGTATTCTGCATATCTAACTATTAGAAAGTATGTCTGAAGTATTACAACTAATAAATGAAGAACTGATAGAATACCAACATTTCATAACACTCAGTGGGTAAAATGCAGTACCACTGACTTCTACTATCATATAAGATAAGCAGTTGTACATGCAAAACACCTTCTTAAGAGCTGCCAGAAAGATTACCTCTGAATTTGACCTAGTCATCATGTCCAGTAGTCAATTGGCAGGAAATACCAGGAAGAACATATGGAACTATATGACTGATTCTAAATCAGCAAAATCTAGATGATAAGAAACTCCAGGATGATCTGATCCAGGCTTTTCAAAGGAAACACTATAAGGAAAAGAAAGAGAGAACAAGTGCTTGGAGTTTGATTGAAGTGGCTGATGCCCTGGCATGCCAATTTTCTCTCCCTCTCTCTCTTTCTCTCTCTGTCTCTATCCATGTCTCTCGCACTCTCTAATTTTTTTTTAATTTTAGAAAGAGACATGAGATATTTCATTTATTTTAACATGGGCAAGGATAAGACTATATGATATTATCTAGAAATAACATTTAAATGATGAAACTAAAGAAAATGGACAATGCAATTACCATAAAAATCAGGATAAGAGTTGTTTATCAGTGTTGATTGGCAAATTTTCTCCACATTGAAAGGTGTAAACAACTATTGCTGGCTTTACCAAAAGACGCTGGGTCAACTCACAAGAGATGATATGGTGAGGGTCATCAGAACCCCCACCTAGATTTAGGTGTCCCCTGTGCCAGCTGTACACAGTAACACACAAGATCTCATGGCCTGAGTGGAGGAGACAGAGTATATAGAGAGGAAATGGTCTAGGAACAAGGAGCTCCAATGTGCTCCATTGAAGTGGTGTCTCTGGAGTCTCCATGCTCTGTAAGTAAGCCCTCACCACCAGGCTGAGGGATGAGCATCAGCAAGGTGGAGGGTAACCCCGATATAGTGAGCCCCACTGAAGTGCTGCTCTGGGTTCCTGATGCTCTGTAAGCAAGCCCTCCTCCTGAGGCTGAGGGAAGAGCTTCCAGGGCTGCTTTAGGGGCCTCACATTCATATAAGTAACCTCTCTTTATATTGTATAAGTGATCCCATCCCAATAAACTCATTGGTTCACTGAACTGGTATTGGTGTAATCATACTTAGGTCTTCCATTTGAGCTCTATTTGGGTGAAGATGTGTGTCCACATCTCCCCAAGGGCAAAGTTTCCTGCAACAGTTGGTATGGAAGGGGTTGTGTGATTGGAATGAAAGACATAGATAGGATTTATTCAGTACCTGAGAACTTCCCATAATAAGGGGGCAATAAGGGACATGGGGGGGACATTAAACAAAGTTAATAACTGGCCATCCCATTCTCTTGCTTCTTGATACACCAGCGCACATGCGCGCACACACACACACACACACACACACACAAACACACACACAATGTCACTCTCCAATCTTTTTAATATGTGTCAATCTTATGTGAACTCAAATGTACTTACCTCTCCTCAAGTCAGTACAAAACTCTTGTATCCAGTTCTAAATCCAGGACATCTGGATGATAAAAATGCATCTCAGTTTGTTCCAGATGTTACTCATCGTAATTCTTTTCTAATGAGCTAAATGATTAAACATGACCATCAGCTAACTTAAATAATGTTGAGTGGGTGCATTAGTTAGGACTGCCATGACAAATTACCACAAACTGGGAGGCTTTAAACAACAAAAATTTATTTTCTCTCAGTTCTGGAGGCTAGGAATCTAAATCCAAGGTGAGAAAGGGTCATTCTTTCTCAGAAAACTCCAGGAAAGCTCCCTGTCCTCGGCCTAGTTTTGAGGTTTTCTGGTGATCCCTGGTTCTTCCAAGGACTCTCTGGCTTAGAGATGAAAGTCTTAAGTTTTTCCTCCCTTCTCACATGGTCATCTTCTCTTTGCATGTGTCTGTGACTGACTTTCCTTTTTATTACTTTATAAAGACACAACTCATTGGAATCAGGGCCCACCCAGGTCCAGTATGATCTCATCTTAACTAATTATATCTCAAAGACTACTTCCAGATAAGGTCACATTCTGAACTTCTGGAGGAATACGAATTTTGGAGGTGACTTTTTAAACTATTACAAATGAACTTGCTTTTGTTTGGTTGAACAGAATTGGGATAGACAAAATAAAACTGAGAAGACAAAATAGAGTCAGTCAATTTTGTTTTACAATAGAAACTACATCCTATAGGAATTAGGATATAAGAACTAATCCTCTTGCCAGTAGAGTTGGTCCCTTGGTCTTCTATTTGGATATGCTCAATTTTTACCCCAGAAATTTTTAGTGGTTTTGTCTTTATGTTCATTTTCCTTTTCTATTATCTTCAAAGATGACCTTGCAGAGAGCTCTTGTTTGAGATTTTCTTTATAAGGAGTTTTCCACCCACTTAAAGGCATTTGATATGCCATAAAGGAATGATCAACAGGCTTTTTGGCCAGATTTGGAATAAAGTAACTATTGGCTTCTCATTTTAAGTTCATGGAAAACTTTAAATCCGTATTCCTTAAATGATGATAGTAATTACATTTCAAAACAGATCATCTTTACTGCCTTTTGTACTGTAGAATGTGTGACAGCAACTCTGACCTCAACTTATCAGGTGCCAATAGCACTGGACTTCAGTTGAAACAACTAGAAATGTCTTCAGATACTGTAAATGTCTTTCAAGAAGCATAAATCATTCCTAGATGAGAATTATTGCTTAGCAGGATACTAGAATCTATTATGTACTGTTCTTTAGCAAATCACCTCCAAACATAATAACTTTAGGTACCCCAAAATATATGTTTTGCTCATAAATTCTCAGTATGGTAAAGAGAGGCAAGGTAACTTGTTTCCAGTGCACATGGCATTGGCTGAGTTAGATCAACTAGCATTCTATACAACAGCTTCACTTGACTGATAAGGAGATGCTGGCTATTAGCTGAGTGCTCTGTTCCAGTGGGCTTCTAAGGGTTATTTGGGTTTCTTCACAGACTGTCCCAAGAGAGTGAAGTCGAATTCATAGTTTGTGATCTGTATTCAAATGCAGGCATCTATGTCGTCAGTGCCTTCAATGCTTTATTGTTTGAGATATTCACAAAGTTCTCCCCATTTATATGGAGAGGAAAAAGATCCCACCTTAATTTGGCGAGTGTCAAAGATGCAAGAGTTTGCAAGATGAGAAATATGTAATCTCTTACCATCTTCCCTATAAACACAGAATCTCCCATCATTTTTCATATGCCAAATATAGTGATATTTTTAGATCTAAGATCTTCCAATTGCCATATTTTAAATGTTAATATATATCACTTAAATAAAATCTGGTGTAGATGATGCTCCTCAGATGTGATTCATTAGTTATGGCTCTTTGAATATTCTTATTCTTGATCTGAAAAGCTCTGGATTAAAGGAGAAAATTGTCTCTTACATACATTCTACCTCTAGTGAGACAATCATGGAATCTCTGCTAAGCAAAATCCCTTTCAACAATGGGTAAAATAGGAAACATGAAGCCATCACTATTCCTTAGCAATTCTAAGGGAACCTGGGAAATAACATGTCACTTAAAAAATATACATATATATATTTATTAGAGACAGAGGAGGAGAGAGAGAGAGTGAGAATGGGCACACCAGGGCCTCTAGCCACTGCAAACGAACTCCAGATGCATGTGCCACCATGTGCATCTGGCTTGCATATGAACTGGAGAATCGAACTGGGATCCTTAGGCTTTGCAGGCATGTGCCTTAACTGCTAAGCCATCTCTCCAGCCCACATGTCACTTTTTTTATTAGTGCTTATTTCTGCTCCTTAGACACTTTTCTCCAGGATCTTCTGCCCATGGGGATCCTGCTTCTGTGATTTGAGTCACTTTTCTTCTTCTTTGTTTTTTTTTTTTTTTTTTTTTTTTTTTTTTTTTTTTTTTTTTTTTGGTTTTTCGAGGTAGGGTCTCACTCTGGCCCAGTCTGACCTGAAACTTACTATGTAGGTTCAGGGTGCCCTGAAACTCACAGCGATCCTCCTACCTCTGCCTCCAGAGTGCTGGGATTAAAGGTGTGTGCCACCATGCCTGGCTACTTGAGTCAGTCTTCTTTTCCATCAAAAGTCTCCATATTTGCATTTGAGTCATCCTCTTAACCTGCTTCTGACCTTGAGAAGTTAAGAGTTCAAGTTCAAAGTCCTCTGCATTTTATATTGACTTAGTTCCTATCAGTCTTTAAGAAACCTTGTGAGATTTTTGGGTATTAGTGTACAAACAATTGTTCAAAACTATACCCATAAATCTATAGCTTATGCTCCCAGTGTGACATTCTAATGGGCAAGCACATTTAAAAGACTCTTAGAAACTCTTTTAAATGCAGATTATCTAGGAGGCACACTGTTAAGATCCTTAGGAAGCCTTCTGTTTGTCTTTCTGAGTCATGTAGTATATGTATGTATGATTCACTATGATAGATATTGCTAACTTATTGAAAATTTTATTTATTAAAAAAATTATTTGCTGGGCGTGGTGGCGCATGCCTTTAATCCCAGCACTTGAGAGGCAGAGATAGGAGGATCACTGTGAGTTTGAGGCCACCTTGAGACTACATAGTGAATTCCAGGTCAGCCTGAGCTAGAGTGAAACCCTACCTCGAAAAATTTATATATATTTGAAAGAGAAAAAAGTAGACCAAAAAAGGGAATGGGCACACCAGGGGCTCCTGCCACTGTAAATCAACTCCAGATGCATGTGCCACTTTGTGCATCTGGCTTTACATGGGTACTGGGGAATTGAATCCAGGCTCTCAGACTTTGCGAGCAAGTGCCTTTAATATGTGATATCTTCCCAGCCCATTGCTAACTTCTTAACAAAGGTTTTTACCAGTCACCTGGGATTTCATTTTGTATATAAGTCATTTCTAAGTTCTTAATTAAAAAGCATTTGTCACATGGAATTTCTGGGCATAAGAAACAGATTTACCCTGGAAGCCAGAAAGTACTAGTCCATTTTAAAGAGTACATTCTTTTTATTTGTTTTCACACATTTTTTCATAAGAATGACACTGAGCCAGGTGACACTTCCAGTATTATACAAGTGTCAAGTTCTTGATATGGTTCCCATTTTCTGTACTACTACATACAACAGTCTTGCCAATATATATTACTTATTTTATTTCTTAGCTTCTAGCAAGCTTTATCATACTTGAAGTCTCCAATGACAACTGAGGTTCTTTAACTTCAGAAAACTCTGCTAAAATCTTTATGCTTTCAGATAGTATTCTGAAGGCCCTTTGAGTTTCTTTTCACTTCTGTCCAAAACCAATTCTACATTTGTTTGTTTGTTTGTTAGCCCCCAACTTCCAGAATGTATTTTAATGTTTATTGCTTGGAGACAAACCACTCCAAAGGAAGTGATATAAAACAGCCATATGAGTAGCTTAGAAAAGATGTGGGCTAGGAATTAGTATGGAGCACAGTGGACAGACAGTCCAGCTTGATAATATATGGGGCTTCAGTTAGCTGGAATTCCTCAAGGCTGGGGATGGCTTAGTAACCTGGCTAGGGGCCAGATCATCTTGTGGTCTATTCACATCTGTGAGATGTAGGATGTTCATCAGAACTATCAGCAAGAATCTCTGTATATGGTCTTCACAGACCAGTTTATACTCCTCACAGTATGGGAAATGGGTTACAAAAGCCCTTATCTTACAGAGCAAGGTGGAAGTCTGTGCATTTTTCTGAAACAAACTAGCATGTCACAGAAGGCTAACTTGTAGACCTGAGTGGTTCAAACCTTGCACCTCCCAAATAAAAGATGGCTCTAGGCTGGCTTTAGAAGATAATCTCTGAGCCCTTGACATATGCCCTTGATAAGAGTCTTACACCATAACAGATAGTTTATACTAGCAACCAGCAGTGTGAATTGGGTAAGGGCCTTGAGTCATGAGGTATCAGCTTGACCCCTTGAGTAGTGAAAGACTGAGTAAGTTTGGCCATGTAGGCACTTCATGCCTATATGCATGAGCTTCATTTGAAACTCCTGACACCAAGGCTCAGGTGACCTTTCCTTGTCAACAGTGTATTAACGTGTATTGTCACGTATCACTAATGGGGGAACTTAGCTGTCCACACAGCACTGCCAGGGCAGACAACTGTCTGCTTGTGTCTGGTCTCTCCCTGATTTCAGCATACTCCTTTTTCTTTGTTGATTTTAAATGTGTATTCTTTTACTACAAAATCATAACCACAAATACAATAGTGTTTCTGAATTCCATGAATGCTGCTACTGAATTATACATTGAACCTCAGTGAGGTCATAGGAATCACAGATACAAGAAAAACTTGTTTATGTTCCATGGTGTCTGGGGTTTTTTTTTTTTTAGCAAGACTAGAAGACTGGGGAAGTTGTCACTCAGTGATTACCTGAGGTGCCTTTGCAGGACCAACTGATGCAAGCTGCTGACTAGAACTATCCAGCAGGAATATCCATACACAGTGTCCTCATGTGTTCTTTCTGCATGAGATGGTTTGAATTTTCTCACAGCATGGTAGCTGGGTTGTAAGAGTGAATAGCCCAGGAGAGTAAGGTATGACTGCATGGATTTTTCTGAACTGGCTTCATAAATGTTATGCAAATCCTTTTGCTAAACTCTTTTAGTTGAGGCCATCACAAAACTGCACTCGGAATCAAAGGAGGATAGATCACATTGTACAGTAGGAAGAATGTCAGTATCTCTTAGTATGCATACTGGCAGATATTTTGTAGATATTTTATTCTACACATGTCAAGTAGAATTTTTGTCTATTTCATGGAACAAGTTTGAATGTTTACCTCCTCTGCTTTCAATTTCACTACTTGTTCAAATTGAGATCACTGTCTCAGGCACAGCTAACAAAAGCTTCACCTTGCCCTTGGCCTGTCCTGGGTTACTGTGTTTATAAATAAGGGTTGTACTGAAGATATCTGGCAGAATTTGATAAGTCATGGTAGACAAACTGTCTCCATTTCTGACTCTGAGAAACCACTTCAAGCCAGCATACTGCATTTAGTATAGGACAGAACACAGCCTTACTAGTTGAACAGGATATGTGATTCCTAACCTCTCAATATCTTTGTTTGGCCACAGGTAGGAAAAGGAAGTCTCTTAACTAAACTGTTGGTGCATCCACTTTGTTTTTCCCTTTCTAATGAGCTAACTAGGATCATAGCTTCTCACAGTCTTAGAACTTCCCGATGGATGCAAGAGCTCACCAACACCTTCCAGGACTCTGACACTTGCTATAAAATCCTCTTAAGTAACTGGTTTGGTTTACATAGCCTGTGTCCTAACAAGAAACTGAAAAGAGATTTAAACATATTAACTGTGGTGGTTTGATTCAGGTAACCCCAATAAATTAGGTATTCTGAATGCTAGTCTCCCCAGTTGATAGCAATTGGAAATTAAAGCCTCCTGGAGGTGGTATATTGTTGAGGGCGGGCTTATGGATGTCATAGCCAGTTTCCCCATGCCAGTGTTTGGCACACTCTCCTGTTGCTATTATCCACCTGATGTTGGCAAGGGATTGATGCCCACCCTCTGCCCATGCAATTGTTTTCCCTGTCATCATGGAGCTTCCCCCTTGAGCCTATAAGCCAAGATAAACCTCTTTCCCCCCCCACAACTGCTCTTGGTTGGGTGATTTCTACCAGCAATGCGAACCTTACTGCAAAAGTAATGTTGGTACTGATAGTGGTGTTGCTGCTAGATACCTGACTATGTGGCTTTTGTCTTTTGGAGCTGATTTTCAAGAGGAATGTGGAAGGATTTGAAACCTTGGCCTAAGAGATGCCTTTGCAGTGCTGTAAGTACAGCTTAATATACTATTCTGGTCAGAGTTGAAAGACCTGAATACAGTAAGAACTATGGACTGTGAGGCTTGGCTTATGAGGGTGAGAAAGAGCTTTGCCTTGGGCTGGGCTAGAAGCAGTTTGTGTGAGAGGCTTGCTGTTATGCCCATGTCCTGAGAACTTGTGCAGGGTTGCTTTGTGTAGAAATGGACTGGTGTGAACAGAGGGATATGGCACAGAAATGAAATCTTTGGTGAACCGCTGACTGTTCAGCTGCAATTGAGAGATTACAACCTTTGAGATTGGGCCAGCTGAACTGTACTGGGGTAACAGGAAGAATGTAGACTCTTTTGAAGGGGACTAAGTGCTCAAGAAGTGTCCTGGTTTTCAAAGTCTGCTTTATTCCCCCCTGGATTAACAAATTGGCATCCTACCTGGTATTGTGGAGTATACGAAATGCAGGAAAGAGAGGGTCAATGAATTTGCAACATGTTCTTGTGTTTTGGAAATGGCCATGGGCAGTGTGATGCTGGTTTGCTGGATGCCTGCATGGAGACCCAATGGGGCCATGAGAATGAACAGTGAGTTGCAGTGGAGAACCAATGGAGATGTCAGGACCATGAGATGGCTGCCAAGGAGAGCTGCTGGCCTGGATGTTTTCCAGGACTGTGAGTAGTCTAGCTGGAAGGGTGGAATTGGAACTCCAGAGTCTTGTTGCTGGTTAGAATTATTGCACTTGGAAACTTGTCACTGGCTAGAGTTATTGGACTTAGAGATACAACATTTGATGTTTGCCCTGTTCAAATCTTGTATTGGTTGAATATTTCTTTGCTATAACCAATGCCATCTTTTGCAGTGTGAATGTTTATTCTGTTCCATTATGGTTTTGGGGGGATTATTTTTGGTATTATGGCTCAGTTAAAAGACCACCTCCTGGAGGCGGTGTATTGTTGGGGGTGGGCTTATGGGTGTTATAGCCAGTTTTCCCATGCTAGTGTTTGGCATACTCTCCTGTTGCTCTTGTCCATGTGAGGTGGGGGGATGTCTACCCTCTGCTCATGCCATCGTTCTCCCCTGCCATCATGGATGGAGCTTTCCCCATCGAGCCTCTAAGCCAAAATAAACCTCTTTTTTTCCCACAAGCTGCTCTTGGTTAGGTGATTTCTACCAGCAATGCGAACCTGACTGCAACACTAACGTAATGCTTTAAAAGTGCCATTATCTCCTAACAGCTGCCCACCTCAGACAGAACAACTTTGTAAGGTTTCTACTGTACAAAACTCCACTCTTATCATCAGTCTGATGATCTTGATGTTATCACATTGCACGTGATGGCCACAAGGCTTGAACTTGTTTAAGCCAGGTGAGGTTTTATGGGCTTCATATGCCAGTGAAAGTAGAGTGGATGCTAAAGAGACTTGAACCTTTAGAACTCACAACCTCTGTCTCTCTCCCCATCTCCTACTTACTGCACTTCAGGGTCAGTCTCTTAGAACAGACTCCCCGTGTCACAGGAAAAATGGCTACATTGTCAATAAGCAAATACAAGGGGATTCTAGGGCTAGGAAGATGGCTCCATGGGTAAACTACTTGTCATACAAACAGGAGGGTCTGGGTTTGGATCCCCAGAGCCCACATAAAAATGTCTGCTATGGTGGCACATACCTGTAATCCTAGCCTTGAGGAGCTACAGACAAGTGGATTCTTAGGGCTGATTACCTACCTATTCTAGCTAAATTCATAAGCTCTAAGTTCAGTCACAGACTTTCTCAAAATTATACACAAACGCACAAAGGAGCAACTGATGAAAACACTGGATGCTGAGTTCTGGCCTCAACACGCACCTTGTCACACAGTAGAGAACACATTTATGCAAAGTACACACATATACACAGGCCAAAAATAAGTTTGAAGGATCCTGCTAATAATAACCTGTAATCAGCCATAGCTTCTCATTAAACTGAATGGTCATATATTATTATGCTTACTTCTTTCCTTTATAACCTTAGGCAAATGCTGGCATGAAATACTTTATTTTCTACTCTAAGAACAAAATAGTTTTGTTTGTTTTAATTGAGAAAACTTTATTTTACTACACCAAAATATAAGATTTATTTTTAACCTGAATCCAAAGCACAAAATAATCCCTTTTGAATTGCTGTATTAATGTAGAAATGATATAAAAGCAGATGTGACAATCTATTTTTATAAAAGTAAATGTTAAATATTAACATCACTCATTTTTTGGCAAACAAAGAAAATATGCTGTAAAAATAGAATAGCAAAATGAAAGTATGAGACACAACATTAGAGTTTATTGAGGTAATTGGCTAGGAATCTCTGTGTGCTGGAATTTCATATTATTTTTAAAACTAATATTTCCTTATGGGCATATTCAGTGAGTACTGAGTGGTATTTTGGAATTACTGTCTATAACAGCATACTCCCAGAATAGAAAGATACATTTTTAAAAAATTTTTTATTTATTTATTTATTTATTTATTTATTTGCAAGCAGAGAGAGAGAGAGAGAGAGAGAGAGAGAGAAGTGACAGACAGAGAGAGAATGGGCATGCCAGGTCCTCTAGCCACTGCAAATGAACTCCAGATGCATGTGCCCCTTGTGCATCTGGCTTACGTGGGTCCTGGAGAATCGAACTGAGATCCTTTGGCTTCGCAGGCAAATGCCTTAACCACTAAGCCATTTCTCCAGCCTGAAAGATACATTTTATAAACAAGTAATGAGGACTTTTGAAAGTTTTACTCAGTGATTAAAATGGCTATAAAAATGTTGTTCTTTGAATAAAAAAGTGCAGATCCTGCAACTTTAAACAAATATCACTATGTCTTACATTGTCTTAGGTATTGTATTTGCTTATTTTTTAAGTAATGCAATTGTAGTTTTAGAAAAGAGATCTGGAATGTGGTACATAATTTCCATGTGATATTTCTATGACTCAAACCTCACAAATGTCTAAATTGTAGATCAATTATAAGTTTAAAATCCTTGCTTTAGTTGGGTGCACTATTTAAAATAAAATAATCATTTTACTCTGTGTGACAAAATCATTCTCAGATCTATTAAATCATTACTTAGTAAATTTCCTTACTGTAAAAATTAATAAAAGAAACTTTTAAAACTGCCTTTCTGTGAGTATGTCATTTCCCCAGAGCGCCATACATTTCGGCAAATGGAAATGCTGCACTTTTCAGATTGCCTCTTAACTGTAATATAAATATGAGTCTCTGGTAAGCCTCAGTGTGAGCACAAGTTACTAATTTATTTTTCATGAGTTGAATCAGTCCTAAGAAAGGATGCTTGGCCCAGCCTATTGGTGACTATTTTAGTGTTGCTCTTGCTGTGATAGTTGGGTAAGAAGGAAAATCAATTATAGTTTTGAAAGAGACATGGATTCTGGCCACATAAAACTTGGTCTTTTAATCCCTGGATAAAAACCGTAGCTGGGAATGCACTTTGAATGGAATAACAATTGCTTCTACCATCAGAGCATGTAGTGACTTCTAGAAGCCTATCATTTAAACACATGGATTAGTCAAAATAACGATGTGAAAAATATGGTAAATACAGCCAACCCAACATGTTCCTTTTGGATCTCTGAAAACAAATTGCGCCACAAATTTTCCATCATATTTCATGTGTTTTTGATGCATTACAGAAGTTATGCAAGTGTTCATTTATATATGAGCATCCCAAGATATCAAAGGCAAATAAGTTAGTTGACTTTATTTTGGAATGGAGAGGTTTAGCTTTATCTCTTTGTAACCTTTAAAAAAAATAGTAAATTCTAAAATTCCAGGTCAGCTTAGACTAATGAGACTGAGACTGTATCTTGAAAAACAAAACAAAATGAGACAAAAAACAGACAAGAAAAAAAAAAAAAAAACCTTTATTTCATCCCCTTGGCTCTATTTTTGTGAAATAATAGGAAAAAATCATTAATGTTATGTTACATTTCTCTGCTAATAGCAATATGCTAATTCCTTAATTCAACTCTATTCATTTCCTACTGAGAGTTTATTCCTCTCCTACTCAATATGGAAATATGGCATTTAGCCTAAAGATATAACATTCTCTTCTTTCTCTCCACCCAGAGGACAAAGAATAAGATATAGGAAACAGTTAAATAGTAATCCAGTTACTCAATTAAGAAGGCATAAATGATAAACGGTAGGTGCAGTAGACATTAAAATAAAGGCATGTATAAGCATATTTGTCAGCTCTACTCATCAGAGCAAAACACTAGACATAGCTAAAATGTTTGATATCAGAAGAGCAGATAAATAGCATATTCACATGTTTGAATTCAACATGTTAAATAAGTAACTGTAGCTCTATGTAGCATTGATAAATATTCTCCATAATTCTCAGCACCTGCATAGCTCTGTTTAGAAAATTATAGGCTTTGGTCTTTTCATTATACTATACGCCAGTATTAACTCATTAATTTAAATTATATCTTTTATATATTATAAGAAAAAATTAAGAAAAGTTATTTGTAAAATTACTTCAGGAAAGTTACACACTGTTCCATCTCCTTAACTCCATACACACATATTTTTTTTTAAAGAAGAAAACTAACATAGCGGAGACACAGAGATGTGAAGGTACATTTTGTTACAAGACTGTGAGGGACTTTCCTGGTTCAGAAGTTGGATAGATAGGGTAATAATGAATAATAGATAAATGGATTAATAAACTTTGATTATAATGTGATTCAGAGTTTATCTGAAAAGGTAATAAGTGTTTGTTTGCCTCCAAGGACAGATGTAAAACTATTTGAACCACAGCAGCCCATCCTAGGTCCTGCCTAATATTGGCTCCAGTGTTCAGGCTCCAATTCCTTAACCAATTCCATGCCTGGTAGGTAAATCCTTTCCTATTCACAAATATCATTTTTATATTCTACATATTTGCGAACTTTCCAAATTTATTTTCTGTTGCTTATATTTCAATTTCATTGCATTGTGCTTAGAGAACACACTGTATGGCTGTCAATCCTTTTACATTGAGTGTTCTAAGGCATGTTCCATGCTTATATTTGCATCAATATGATGCCCTGGAGGTCTTTGTACCTGTTAATTTTTCTTCATTGTTTTTTATTTCCAAGATTGAATAATCTCCGTTTAGTTATGTTCAAATTCTCTGTTTTTTTCTTCAGTAGTGGATTTAAAAAAATTTATTTTTATTTTTATTTTTTTATTTTTGGAGAGAGACACAGAGAGAGACCGACAGAGAGAGAGGGACAGGGAGACAGATAGAGCATGGGCGTGCCAGCAGTCTCTCAGCTGCTGTGAACAAAATCCAGATGTGTGTGCCCCCTTGTGGGCAAGTATGGCATTGCACCCTTGCGTCACTTTGCATCTGGCATAACGTGGGACCTGGAGATTGGAACCAGGTTCTTAGGCTTAGCAGGCAGGCGCCTTAACCACTAAGCCATCATCTCCAGCCCTGTAGTGGTTCTTCTACCTCTTCAGCTATGCCCTTCCACTGCTGTAGTGGTTTTTTTTTATTTTAATTGTGTCTATTAAAGCTAGAATTTCTATTTCTTTGTCTCTATAGTTCTAATGTCTTTTTATAATATCCACTTGATAAGATATTGTTTCTATGTTTTCTGTCACTTCTTTAAACAGCACTCTTTTGTTCTTTTTAAGATTTTTGGAGTAGACTGTTTATGCATTTGTCTAATAAATTAAGCATAAGAGCTTCCTCAGGACAATTTTCATTGACTGCCCCACACTATGTATCCACCATTTCCTAAAATTGCTTTGAATGTCTCATGATCTTTAATTGAGTACTGAACATTTTTAAATGATGTGAAAAATATGGGAATCAAAGCTCCCCTTGTCTGTGGGATTTATTTTTTTGTTGCTATTTGTTGTTGTTTATTGACTTTTCTGGCTTATTTTTATGAAGTCAGTATTCTCTGTCAGGTGTGAGCACTGAATTCTCTACTTAGCTATCTTAGAGGTCAGCTAATCATTGGGCAGAGATTTGCTTAGATTCTCTACAGCTCAGTCAGGCAAGATGTGTCTACTAGTGCAATACTGTCATGTCTGTTATGGGGGTAGCCAACTCCTCTCAGCTTTGAGGCCCACTCCATGGGAGGGAATTCACATCTGATACAGTAAACCTAGTCAAAAGCCAATGGCTAGGAAGGCCATAGCTCTAATGAGGAAATCTACTATTGCTGTTTGGCTAAACTGACATATGATGCTCACCAAATTACCCTTAAAACATCTATGTTTATGCCTGTATATTAGTGCTCACTTTTTGTTGGGAAGCTTCTCTTTTCAGAGGGTGTTGACTACTGGGAACTTTCAAAACTTGTCAAAGTACAGAAAAGAAGTGAGTGGAGTTCTCAGTACTAATGAGATATCTCTGTCACACCCTCTAAGGCTCAGGGACCATTGGGTACGAGGTGACAGAAAGATTGTAAGAACCTAAGGATGGGACAGAATGCCTTGCAATACTGTTTTGCAGACACAAAGTGACCATTACTTTCCTGACCTCACAGCAGATGTCATTACCTGCACAGGACCTACATAATACTGACCTCATCAACATGTCATGGATGGTGGAGGAAGGAAAAAGCAAACACAAACGTCATCAAGATAAAAGTTAGACCAGTTGGAAAGAAGAGGGGTTTCAATGGAGGGGGACTTGAAAGGGGGCACAAAGGATAGTGTTAGAAGAGGATTACATAAATTATTTAATAATTTTTAAAATTTTTGTAAATAGTTCATCTTCCATTCTTTGTGAGGCGCTCTGTATGTGACAGGCCATTCTCTGTGTATTCAGCACAGTGCTGCTATACCTTTCACTTCCCACATGCACAAGTCCTTAAGATTAGCAAGTATCAACAACTTAGAGCCTTCTTCAGGTTGCCTAGAGCACTATCATAGCACCGTGCATGTATGAGGCCTTCCAGACCATAGCCCTATGCACGTATGTGGCTTTCTAGGTCATAGCCCCATACATGCATGTAGCCTTCTAGAGCCCCAGGGGCTTCTCAGAGACAGCTGTGCACATCATTTCCATATTTTTCTTGTGAGATGTTTCCCCCAACTATTGTTCCTCAGTGAAGACAGCCAGCATGGTCAGCCATTGTCTCTGTGTTAATTCCAGTAAATGCACCAGGGGATATAGAAATGTCATTCTTCACAATGGGCAAGCTCCAGGTCACATCAAATCAAGACAACCTTGTGAGTAGATCTTGCAAGGAACCATTAGGCAGCTTCTATAGTTCAGTTCTCTTGGAACACAGGTTGTCTTGTCCTATTTCCTCCCCCAGTGGCTCCCAGGATGCAGACTTTCCCTGTCATTCTGGGTTGTTGATGTTCAAGGTTACTGTGGATCTAGGTTAAATGTTAAAATGCCACAATGCTTGTAATTCATACCAAGATTTAGCAGTTTTCTTCAGTAAATTTCTCTTAAAATGCTCATGTTGGGTAAGTTTTGACTTGTGTTTTCAGAGGAAAGACTTTTCAGTGGCCCTAAGTCCATTATTTACTGATATTATATGTTATATATGAAGTTATTATGTTTAATAATGTAAAGAGAGAACAACAAGGATATTAGGAAACAGGAAAGACATAGGGGAGAGGATGGAAATAAAATGATGTTGCTAAATTTATTTATAAATTGTTACATTTCTACAATGATGTAATAAATTTATATAGTCTCAGTGACATAATGGTGAAAGCTTTGAAAGGGATGCTAACCATAGTGCATTTATATGTGTTCAAACATATAATTTCTATATACCTTATTTTATCTTCTGAAGGGAAGTAGGGGAGGAAAGTATGAGAGCCATATTGTGAAACTTTTAGGAGAGATTATATCCCCATAATGATGCAGGAGACTCCCAGCCTCATGAAGCCCAAAACCATCTCCTTGACCAAATTATCAAAGAGTGGAAAAAACATAGGCAAAGAAAAGGGTAAGTTAGAATTTATTAAGCATAGGATGAAAACAAGACAGAAGAAAAAGCAAGAAAGAGGAACAATTCCCCACTCTCTGCATTGCTGTACGGTGGAGAGGAAAAGCCCAGGGAAGAATTTCTCTCACTTGGGAAATAGAAGTCTCTCTCCCTGAAGAAGCCCCTGAGGAAATGATCTCTCAGGTCCATTTATGTGAATCAGGCATCCACCCATTGAGGAAGCAGCTGCTGCTGTTGCTGTTCATCACAGCCATCTTGGAGGAGCCATCTTGGACGACAGAGTGGCATGTGTATTTCTTTAGGCCAGTCCCTAGCTGACTTCCTATCTAGAGAGCCCTCTTGTTCCTCATCTGTATCAGCATGCTGGCAATTCTCTAACTAAGCAATGTTCCTATGCTGAGAATGATAACATTTTCCACGGATGAATACTTTCTGTGAAATCTTTCTTTAGTCATGTAATTTCGTCTTCAGTTTGATAGATAAAGCACCAAGTACTTAAAACACCCAGAAAAATCGCATTCTAGGACATCAAGTTTAGTACAAATTGTTCCATACTGTAACAAATTCATTTCTAAAGATGCGTAATTTTGTCAATACTTTAATCCCAGACCAGGCATCAGGAAAACTTGATTTAGAATATAAGTGCTGTAACACACAACACACATGCACAGTCATATCCCTTGATAAGTAAGTTTAGATAGGCATACAAGTTTTCTGTTACTGCAAGAACAAATTACTACAATTTTTATGGATTGACTAAATATACCTGTATTATGTCACACTTGTGTAGGTCAGAGGTCCTACAGGGAATTCACTGAGCTAAAAATGCAAATGTCTGTGGAATGCATTCCTTTTGGAGGGTCTAGGGGAGAATACCTCTGCTCATCTTTTCCGAGCCTCCAGTCCTCCTGAGCTCTTTGTAGTATTTTTCCCTTTTGGGTCCTAATTTGTATCCCCCCCTTGTCCTCCCTCCCACCCTCTCATTCCCTCCCACCTTTGGCTCAGGTATCCCTTGCATCTTTACAGTCAGTAACCTAACATCTGTCTGACCTCACTTCCACTATCACAGCTCTTGCTCTAATCACAACTGGAAAGGATTTTGTTTTATTGAGAAAAGTGATGACTTTGAATCCACCTGGATAATTGAGTCTAACTTCCTCATCTCAGTGTCATTAACTGTGATCTTATCTAAAATTTTCCCTTTTTTTTTCTTGTAAGGTTACATATTCAAAGAAGATGGGATTTAGGACATGGGCACCTTGGTGAGTATAATTCTGTCAATCACAAGAGAGATAGTGAATGTTAAAACTATTAAGTAGTTACATGTAAAAATTAAAGGATCTTTAAACGAAACAGATTGGTTCATCTCTATTTTAACCCACTTATCACTTTCTATAACTAGCAATGAAATATCAGACCTTATATTCCTTCTAATATGCTATACATGTGGTGTACAGCAACACTTAGGATATATCAAAAATACTTAGCCTGAATTTAACTCAGCCTCTACTTTTAACATCCAAATTGTAGGAAATATAAGTGACAGATGATCAAGTTAAAGGCTACCACAGGGCTGGAGAGATGGATAGCAGTTAAGGCGCTTGCCTGAAAAGCCTAACAACAAGAGTTGGATTCCCTAGTACCCATGTAAAGCCAGATGCACAAAGTGGAGTGTGTGTCTGGAGTTTGTTTGCAACAGCTAGAGGCCCTGGTGTGCCCATTCTTTCTGCCCCCTTTCTAGAAAATAAATAAAGAAATACATCACACACACACACACACACACACACACATACACACACAAATGTCACAAAGAATGAATTGACAAACAAGGCATATATTCTCCAAGACACCTTGTCTCTT
This sequence comes from Orientallactaga sibirica, assembly GCA_036365145.1. Taxonomy (NCBI): domain Eukaryota; kingdom Metazoa; phylum Chordata; class Mammalia; order Rodentia; family Dipodidae; genus Orientallactaga; species Orientallactaga sibirica. Next base: position 7,415,286 of record JAEOAD010000019.1, on the reverse strand, counting down.
ATAATTCTAAGTCATGGAGGAAAAGGAAGAAGTCGAATTTGCTGTAGATTAAAGGAGACCTAGTAATGATTTAAAAAATAAAGCCTTAAATTAAAAACAAAAAAACATGTTTTGGAGACAAGTAAAAGTACCTTAAAAAGAACTGGGAAGTAGATGACATTAAGACGCTTCCTGGGTATCTTAGAGATGTTGGAGTACTATGAATATGTAGAAGAATACTCATTTTCTGAGTAAATAGATGTTAAAGTTATTTGCAATTTATAATGTTACAGAATGAGGCATATATAGAAGAAATATACATATCAAAATGTTAATGAATTATGGGTACATGGGTTATATTATACAACATGTATTCTTTCTGTATTATTAAACATTTTCACAGGGCTGGAGAGATGGCATAGAAGTTAAGGCATTTACCAGGGAAGCCTAAGGACCCAGATTCAATTCCCCAGAACCCATGCAAGCCAGATGCACATGGTGGCACATGCATCTGGAGTTCGTTTGCAATGGTGTGCCTATTCTCTCTGTCTCTCCACCTCATTCTGCCTCTTTCTCTCAAATAAATAAATAAAAATAAAATTCTGGAAAAAAAAAATTACATTAGTATAAAAATTAAAGCGAACAGAAAATTACATATATATACTCAATTGCATAACTGGCTGAAGATAACTAAGTTTTCATTAGATAAAAAATTTGTCTCTAGAACTAATGAAGGAAAACGTTGAAGGAATGAACATTTCTTAGCTTCATTCAACCTAATTTTTCTAATCCTAGTGACATTTTATTTATTTATTTATTCATTTTTTTGATTTTTGGAGGTAGGATCTTGCTGTAGCCCAGGCTGACCTGGAATTCACTATGTAGTCTCAGGATGGCCTTGAACTCACAGCAGTTCTCCTACCTCTGCCTCCCAGGTGCTAGGATTAGAGGCATATGCCTCCATGCCTAGCCGTGACACAGCAGTCTTTAAAGTAGCATTTTTTCTTTTTTGAGATGGGAAGAGAATTTCTAGAAGTGCTGACAGTCACTATAGTATGATTTTATGATTTTTATGAAAGTAATATATCCACAGTGCCTAAATGATTAACAATATAAAGGAAAATAAAAAATTTCAATCTCTATTTGCTTGTAATTTTCTACAAACAAACCTTTGTGGGCTCACTAAACCTTATACAATCCATGTGATATGTTGGATTCCATATGTCCTAAGCAGATAACCAGTCCTGATCCTGAGTTAAGCCTTCTTTATTTACCATTCTTTGGTTGGGAGGTGTTGCTCAGTGGTAGAGTACTTGCTTACCATGTGCAAGACCCTGGGTTACATTGCCAGCACCACTGCAAACCAAAAATGCCCTCAAGCTAATGAGAAATATTTTCCAAGTAGCAAAGTGGTCAGTGCAGGAGGCTACCTGGAGGTGAGTAAAGCACAAATCACCCGTTACCTGAAGACTTGGGGACATTCATCTAAGCGTCAACAAAAGGCATCTAAGCAAGTGCTGCTGTCCTGAGACACCTGGTCTTCTTGCTCAGTAGCTGTCACTGCTTGGAAAAGCGCCTCAACTCCAGTGGAAGGCTGAGGGCTCTACCTGACAGAGTCCAGAAGTGGTTGGAGACCCCTGGTGGTGAAATAAAGGAAAAAAGGCTCACCACAAAATTTGTTTCTTAATATGGAAAGTAGCACAGATGGACATGGAGCCATCCTCTCTAAGCTTCCGGCCTGTCTGTGTTGTTCTCCCTTCACTCTGTAAAGATACTGCTTTTCCTTAAAGCCCATCCCTTCTCATTGACAAGCACTATTCTTTTACTGTAGCATTCTTCTCAGTTATATGTCCTTTCTGAATAATCTACCCATTCAACGATCTAATTTTTCGTCATGATTTTCTTATGTGAAGCTAGAGTGTTCAGTAAAACTTCGAGGGTCTTGCACAGAGTGTCACATACTTGTCATTTACTAGACAGATAGGTAGGTGCTAGGATGAGAAAAAGAGAGATACAGTGAAGAAGCTGTTTAATAGGACAGAGTGGTCTATATCCTCTTTGATGGTTTCTAGCCTAGCTTGAAAGGGAAAAGGTTCACCCCAAAGAATTCCTAGAAGACACCTTGTTCTGCAGGAATTCCCTCTGTCTTATGGGCTGCATTGTGTCCCTTGTTCTGTTCATATGTTGATGCTATAACTTCCACTGACGAGGATGATACTACATTTGGATATAGAACCTTTAAAGTGGCAATTAAGTCAAAATGATGTCTTTAGGGCAAACCTAATCCCTTATGACTAGTGTTTTTTAAAGGAAATTCTGACAGAGCAGACACAGAATGAAGATAAGATAAAGACATGGCATTGGGGCAGCCAACTGCAAGGTAAGGAGAGACGCCGCAGAGGAAATCAGTTCCACTGCCACTTTGATCTTAGCCTCCCACCTCCCTGGAACTACCAAAAAAAAAAAAAAAAAGAATGTGTTTGCCTATGCCCCTCAGTCTATGATACTTATTACAGAAGCACTTGAAAACTCAAATACTTTCACTCTTATTTCAAGACTATTGTAGGCAGAAGAAAGAAAATATGTAAACCATATCCAACCTCATAGCTTTCTTGGGAAACTCTGAGTACTTTAATATGAGCAGATCACCAGATATGCTGGGGAGAAGAGGTGCAGAGAATTGGAGAGATAAGGCTAGAAAGGAAGGAAGGACAAGATTAGTGGGGACTTCCTGTGCCAATCTAAGAAACAGGTCCGAGGAGATAACTCGCTTGGTAAAATGTTTGCCTTGCCAGCACGAGGAGCAGAGTTTGATCTCCAGAAATGTAAGAATGACAGGCATGGTGGCATGCACTTAGCATCTCAGCATTGGGGAGGTGGAAGAGAAAGCTGATTCCTAAGACCTGCTAGCCAGCCACTCTAGCCTACTTAGTGTGCTCTGAGAGAAAAATGCCCTGAGAGAATCTGTCTCAAAATAGGTGAATAGCACTTGAGAGGAGCAATACCCAAGGTTGCTATCTGCCCTCTGCAAGCCTCTACAACCATATACAGATGAGCCTGTATATATACACACACATGCACACGCATAAGCACCTGTATACCCATACACACATGAGCCTTCATTCACACGTGCACGCACATGTACACAACTGCATGCACACACACGCACCTGTACATCCTTACACATATGAACCTGCACACACACATGCACCTGTAAAAACATTAAAGCATACACACATGCACATGTACACATATTCAAGCACATACACATGCAACTATACACACATTTAAGCACACACATATGCACCTATACACCTATAGGGATGCAAGCTTGCATATACACATGCACCTGTGCACACATACACACCCAAACCTGCATACACCCATGCACCTATACACACATTCAAACATGCATATACACAAAGAAACAGGGCTTGAAGAAGTTATGGAATTAATGTAGCATTTAATGAAATTTCATGTACTTCAGTGGGGCCCCTCTAATCAAAGATAATAACAAAGGTAGGAGGCATTTTGGAGCTTTGAGTGATCCATTTTTCCATGCTATTTCATTGATATACCTACTAATTGTCTAAGTGAAAGAGAAGCATTTTAAGGAAACGCATCAACCTTCTTCTCTTACAAGGTATTTATTCTCCTGAGCAATCTAAATATTTCTATTCTTAATTTTATGTCAGTTATCTGTGTTCCATCATCTACTGTAAGCATCAGTGGTTTCTTCTCTCCAGTGTTTATGTCTTAAGTGTGTCCAGCTTTTATTCTGGCATTGTTGAGTTGGTCCTTATATACAATGGATTTAACTAGAATAGTATTACACTTTAAAGTCAACATCTCCATTCCCTATGTCTTGTTTCTTTGTAAATTACTATTAACTTTGTAAAAAAATCCAAGATGTGGCTAATTTATTTTTGCCTTTCTGTTGTCTCTCCTTGGCTATCCTATAGACACAGTAGAAGTAATTTTTATGCTGTAATACATTGTTAATTCTATGAAAGCAGTGGTGTGTATGACATATTTATTAGCACATCCCCAGCCCCGATATGGTACATAGTTGATAATAATCTCAATTTAAAGAAAATGATTGAAATGTATTAAATTTATATTTACTCAGCTATCTATCCAAAATATTTGTGAGTCAGTTGCTTTTAAATTACAGTAGTTCTTTGGGATCATCTTAGGATTTTTAAAAACTTTTTTTTTATTGACAACTTCCATAATTACAGACAAAACATAATCCCTCCTCTTCTTCCCTCCCCATCACAAATCTACTCCTCATCATATCCCCTCCCTCTCTTCATTAGTCTTTTATTTTGATGTCACCATCTTTTCCTCCTATTATGAAGGTCTTGTGAAGGTATTGCTAGGCACTGCGAAGTCGTGGATAGCGAGGCTAATTTCTGTCTGAACGATTGCATTGTAAGCAGTCCTACCCTTCCTTTGGCTCTTACATTCTTTCTGCCACCTTCCACAATAGAACCTGAGCCTTGGAAAGTGTGAAGAGATGTTTCAGTGCTGGACACTCCTCTCTCACATCTTCTCAGCACTATGGTGCCTTTTGAGTCATCCCAGTGGTCACTGCCATCTGAAAAGAGAAGCATCTCTAACAACAAAGTGAAAGTAGCATTAATATGTAGGGATGAACATTAAGTGAAGTGCTTACAGGGCAGTTTGGTGGGCTAATATAGACATTTAGCCAGACAATAGCAGAGGACAGTAAGCTAGAAAGAAAGGGACTTTTTTTTTCAGTAGACATAAGAGCTTTGCTGCCTCAAACATGCTGCATTTGGGTTTGGATTTAAGGGGACAACAGAGATGCCGACAAAAGTATGGTGAACAAGTTCTGTATATGACTTTGATTCTCATCACTGACTGATGAGGGCAGAAATTACTGTGTTTTTTTGTTTGTTTGTTTGTTTTGTTTTTTTGTTGTTGTTGTTTAAATCTCAATTCAATTCCTCTTGACTACGGTCAAGGATGACTGAATAAGCAGTTAGAGGAGTGTTTTAGAGTAATGGATTTCATCTAGAACCTTCCAACACATTTTTTTCTTTAAAAGAAATTAAAATTTATTTACACATGTTGTGTGTGTGGCGGGGTTTATGGGGGCTCCATAACCTCTTTCTGTGGCAAACAAACATGACTTTGCCAGCATATTTGGGTAGCTTGAGAAATGAGCCTCAGGCAGACAGGCTTTGCAAGCAAACATCTGTAACCATTTTCATATGTAACCATATTTTTATATGTAACCATATCAAAATGGTAGATGAAAGAGAATTGACAACCTGGCTTTATATATGAACTTTTAGACAATTGGTATAATTGCGATGATGTGTTACGGTGTTACGGTAAGTTAGGAATCCTAGTCAAGAGGGCAATAAAAGATGAGACCAGTTTAAAGATGAAGAAGGCTGTAGCTGTATGTTCTTGGTGTTCTAGATATTTATTGACTCTTATCAATAATTTGGCACATTGGAGCCGAATTCATTTAAAAACAGAAAGCACCCAGCATGACATTCACACATGTAATTGATAATAGTTCTTGAACCCGAATTGAAAAGTAAAACACTTTTTTAAAGGATACTAATAAGTAAGCTTTACATTCAGCACATGAATAATCTTAATGTTTATGCAGCTTTTTTCTCCTGAGAAGGAGTTAATTGAACATTACTTCTGAATGAAGTATGTAACCTGTCAAATCTACCATGAAGGCACGGAAGAGGCTTTGTAAAGTTAAATGTGGAAGGGCTTTGCTGCCACCTAATGGGAAAATGAGGTATTTTCATTGTGCATTAGCTAATTTCATTTCTCCATAGGAATACAACTGTCCTGCTGTAATAAATGACCTTTCATTGAAAATTCATTTTATTTTTATAATATTGGTGTGTATGTGTTTTATATGTGTGTACTAGATTATGGACTGAATAGAATACTATGAGATAAATTACTTTAATTATTATTATTATTTTGGTTTTTTGAGGTAGGGTCTCACTCTAGCCCAGGCTGACCTGGAATTCACTCTGTAGTCTCAGGGTGGCCTTGAACTCACAGCAATCCTCCTACCTCTGCTTCCCAAGCAATGGTATTAAAGGCCTGTGCCACCACATCTGGCATTATTATTTTTTGTTACTATTATTTTTAAAGACAGTTTTCCCTTTGTCACCTAAGCAGATCTCAAATGAGCAATTTTCTTGCCTCAGCCTCCCAAATGTTGGGGTTCCAGATGATAACCACCATGCCTGGTTGTTTATATTTGGAACAATGTTATTTTCTTATAATTTTATTTAAGTTAAATTTAGTAAAGCCTTAGTGGTATAATTGATGAGTCTTAAATATTGAGCCTTTTCTTTTAAAAAAGCTTTGGGAAATTCTAATAAGCCTCTGAGTGAAGTGAAGAATTAGTCACAATAAAAGGTGAGGCTAGCAGAAAACTAGATTAACAGACATTAAGAAAAAGCAGACTAGAGACTGAATGTCTTGAGTGCTCATTCGTGGGTGTATAGATTGAGGCATATTTTCCTCACTAAGGTTAAAAGTATTCAAGGTTACTGTTTTCTATTTTTACATTTTATTTATTTATAATACAGTCTAAGGTTGATTTTTGCCTCTTTTTCTCACTGAAGAATACCTTGCACATTATCAATGAGAATAAATATTTGCTGGATGAAAATAATTTTTATTTATTTATTTGAGAGTAGAGAAAGGGGGAGGGAGAGAGACAGAGACACTTGGGGGAGGGGGAGATGGGCACACCAGGGCCTCTAGACCCTGAAAGCAAGCCCCAGATGCATGTACCACTTTGTGCATCTGGCTTTACGTGGATACTGGGGAATCAAACCCAGGCTGTCAGGCTTTACAAACTAGTGCTTTAACTGCTGAGCCATCTTCCAGTCCTGAAAGTAATTTATGTGTCTGCATAAACTATAAAATAGAGGAAAGGGGGTGGGAGCAGTTCTGGGATATAATGGAAAATTAGAAGTTGCCTCCATGTGGTACAGTCAAGAAGAGTGTGTACAACAAAGACTATCCTTTATTGCAAAGACACAGGAGAAACCCACCAGAAATCACAATGGACAGCTGAAAAGAACAAAGAAACAGAAGGGCAACTCGGCAAAAAGAAGTAAGCCACACATTGCTTTAGCCACGTGGCTCCCCAGATGGGAGGAAAGAAGGAAAACCCTTGAACAAAAAGTAAGCCAGATGGCCCTGGTGAACAGAGTCTGATATGCCTGTGGTTATCACAAGCTTCAAATCCAGCAGAGGGTTCAGGGGAGACTGTCTTCTCTGGCCTGATGGGTCAGTCGTAGAGACTAAGTTCATTGGTCACCCCTTATGACTTGAGTCCTGTGGATGGATGCCATCTTGAGAGGAAACCTATTCTTTAAAATTGAGTTGTCCTGGGACCCTGAAAACAAGAAGTCAACCTTCAGTATCTTTGGATTCAGTAACTGAGGAGTTAAAATCTTTTGGAGGAGTCCTGTTACCTTACTTTTTCATGTCTCCCTTGTTTCTGTGCCACAACTTGTGTATCAATGGATTTGGATATATTTTCATGTTTGACTTGGAGATAATCTGAGTAAGAAGCCAACTTTTGAGGGCTCATTCCCTCATACAACTCATAGATGGGAAAACAAAGTGTTACAACAGCAGCAACTTCAAACCAAGGAAGAACGAGAAATACATTTTAACCATCAACCCCACTATAAAGCACCAATAGCCTTAAAACAGAAAAATGGCAGAACCACCATATTGTGTCTGTGTTATGGAATTAAAGGCTAGTTAGGATAAATGTAAAGTATTGGGAAGGTTAACAAAAAAAATAGAGGAAAAGAAGGTTAAGTGACAGAAAGGAAAAAAGAAGAGTGGGAAATAATGTTATAAAGAGGAGGAAAGTGTAAATTGTCCAATAATGAAGTATTCATAAACAAATTAAGTAAGATAAAGGGAATAAAAATAAAACTACTTTCAAATAAAATAAAATCTGAATGACATTAAAAGTATAGGGAAAAGAAAAAGGTAAGGGGAAAATACAAGAAGCAAAAAATACATGGGGACCCCAGGAACCACAGCTGGCCGGAACAGGGACCCTCTGAGACATGCTGGGGTAGGTGAGTGTTCCTCCAGAGGGACATCATCTTCTAGGGGGACATCAGCCCCCTGTGGCCTTGCCTCCACGTTTTAGGGCTGGCAGGATCTTTCCTGTTCCTCCTTTACTTTCAGTTCATGCCATCGTAAGGGATCAGATATGGCAAATGAGCAACTGACGTCTCTTGGCCGAAGCCACTCTTTGGCATTGACTGAAGGCTCCTAGCCCTCTGCTTGAACTCCAGCAGCCCGCTTGGGCTTTGGCAACAACCTCCTATCTATTTCTCTTAAACACAAAAACTGGTAATGCAATGACCATTTAAAAGCCCTTAGGGTGGTAGCCGGTCTCTTCCCCTTTGGGGAATTCCCCCAGTGCTATTAAGCCCTAGGGAAAGTTGCCCTCTGGTCTTGGCACTTCCATTCTTTTCTATCATGGGCAATATTGCCTCCCACCAAAAGGAATCACAGGTTCATGGATTAAGTGTACTCTCCTGAAAGTTAGAATTAACCTCTCCTAGAGAGAGGCTATCTCCTTCTGGGAAGAAGTCCTCCAGATTGCCCACTGGATGATTTCTGCGGATCCATATGACCCTAGCACATGGACCCACATAGCTTATTTGGCCAGGAGACAGGAGGTTCAGGAAGGAAACCCCCTCTCTCTCTTTTCTCCCAATCCTAGCAGCAATTAGGCAATGCGTTAGACCCCTTAAGACCACCCCCATGCCAAAATTAGATTATGACTCCAATGAAGAGAGTCCCAAGGACTGGCCAGTGTCAGACCTTAGTTACCTTGAAAAAGCAATAGAAGAAATTAGAAAAAAAAATGACCTAGAATCCCCTACACCCACCCTCCTTTATCCACCTTTGCCACCATACCTGGCCCCCAATCTGGGTTGTCCCCCATGTACTCAAGCAGAAAAAAAAAATCCCAACATGATAAATTCCCCTAGCAAAAAGCCTTCTCCATCTGCCCCCTCACTGACAACCACAGAACAATTATGCAAGCTCTGAGATATCAATACAAATGCATATAATCAGGGAGTCTCAGCTTTTCTTGTTAATGTTCTTGTTAATGTACCCTTACAATGGTATCCGTATCAGGACAATGGCCTAAAAGAACTCAGGCAGTTGGGGAGGATGGGATCTATGCATCATGGACTAAGTCCCTCCTTGTAGCAGAGAGCGTCAGGTTCGCTGAGATGAACTTCCAGACCAGACACAGTTATGGAGGAAGGGATATTATTTATTGAATCTTACAGATCCAGGGGAAGTTCCATAATGGCAGAAGAAGCTGGCCTGCCTTCACATGGCCAAGCAGAGAGAAAAGCCAACCAGCCACACAGCACAGCACACTTCAGTAACTCCCACTAGGCACACTTTGCATATATTTACAATGGAATCTCAAACCCACCATCACACCTTAATGCCCAGTGACATTGCCTCCAGCAAGGTGGCTGCAGATGCAAATTATAAACTAATAAAACACTGAATATATTGGGGACCATCTATTCAAACTACCATATTCCACTCCTGGCCCCAACAGATTTGGCCCCCAATAGATTTATAATTATCATACATTGTAAATTGTACTCAGTCCAATTTCAAAGGTCCCCATGGTCTTGATCAACTTAAGATAGTGAGTCCTGTAAAATCGAACAAGTTAAATACTTTCAACATGTAAAGGCATAGAGTAAACATTTTTAACTGTATAAGGCATAGCAAGGAGAGACTAGAATAATGCAAACTCAACCACCATCAGCAGTCATCAAACTTCTGCAGTTCAAGTTCAATATAACCAGAGACTGACAGTCTCCAGGTTTTCCAATTCTGCCCCTCCAGCTGGGCAGAGTAGCCAGGGAAAACTTTCATCCCATGCCAACACTGCACTCCATGGTAGCCCTTTCATAGTACTGGTATATCCAAAACATCATCAGGTCTCCATGCAAACCACGGTCCATCTTCCAAAGGCTCTTCCAGCCTATTCCTGAGGGTCTTCATGCCCTGCCTCATGCCGCATCTCAGCAGCGGCTCCTGGAACCGTGTGCAATTCATGACCACTCCATGCATTTTTCATGCTTCCAAAACTAATACCAGATGTGCAGGACACAGCCATATTCTTAATCCAGGGACAAAATAAATCATAGCCTTGAAAAGCAGGTTCCTTCTCCAGTCAACTCTTTCCAAAAGAGTTTACATTTCTAATAGTCTTTCCTCAGGCATCCTCTCCATTGTTTTAATGTAAAGCAGTCGGACCACCTTCCTTAAGATTGCTAATGTGTTTGACAATATCAACTCCACTAACCTAAAACCAGTCTCAGTGCCTCTAATTTTAACTTGCTTGAGGTTTTCCAACTTAAAATCTCAAGTCTCTCAGTCTGGTATCTTTAGCTAAGCACATCAGTCAGAGGAAAAATTTTCAAATGTCTAATTGATAGTGGGGCAGATAAGACAATCCTAAGGTAATCTGAAGTTCCCCAACAGTGGGAACTCATTCCAGGGCCCCAATTAATGGGGATAGGAGGCCCCTCTGAGGCATATGTTACCAAGCAGGCCTTTAAATGGAAGGACCTGGATGGAACTACAGGTCTCATCAGACCCCTTAGTGGCTGAAGTAACAACCTGCTGGGTAGGGACATGCTTGAGGCCCTAGATGTAGTTATTTCCAGTAATATACAGGGACAATGTATTGAGACAGAAGACTATGAGTGGTACCTTAGCTGGTGTCACCCCCAATCCTAGAGGCCAGTGTTAAATAAGAAACTCCCTGCCTAGAATATCTCTCTGATGAGCCAATTTGGGTCAAACAGTGGCCCCTGTGTTGGGGTCCCTCCTGGGCTGGGTCTCTGCCAAGTAGGGGGTAAGAGTCGCGGAGTCACGACACAGACTCCGGGAGTTGGGTGGAAACAGCAGAGAGTGAGCTGCAGCAAGCTCGTTTATTCAAGGAAGTGCAGGGGGTTTTAAGGGGCTTGACTGGCCAATCATTATATGGGGTAGTCCCCTTTTTGTGACTGATGGCAGCCTGTCTCCAGACAGATCATCTTGTAGCAGGTTTCTCATGAGCATGGGACTGTAGCTGTTTTCACACCAGGCCTGCGCAGGATGCCATGTTCACAGAAGCTACTTCCTGGTTTCTTTTGCCATGTGGTCTGGCTAGGGCCAGACCTGCATTGTGCCATACATATCCTCCTTTTTGTTTTTATTATTGGTAACCCTGGGAGGCATGGTTCTTTGCCAAGCCATTGTTGACCCCAGGCCCCAAGGGATCATCACATGCAATGGTGCCTGTCTTAGGTTGCCCCATCTCCTGGGGTCTTACCTGTCATTGAATGCCTGCCAATCTGGTGAGAAAACCTGAGGGGTGTGGCTGTCACCTACAGGCATGGGAGGGCCAAGTAGTGGTGGCCCTGTGGGTGCGAACAGTCCCAGCGAATGAGAATTAACTAAAGAACCTGAAAAAGACTGGGGTAGGACAGTTTACTGGGTGACTGTTGTGATCTCACTCTAGCATCATAATTAGTAGCATTGAGTGTCCTTATTGGTAGCAGATCAATGTAATCAAAGGAGTTGCAAAGGAATTTATGGCTGGTTGGAGGGTAGCATTACCATAAGAAGCATTAATAAGCAAAAAAGGCAAAGGTGTGGCTAAGGAGAAGTACGTGCTTGAAGGGGGAGGAATATAGTGAAATAGAATGGCTAAAATAAAGCCTAGGAAAAGCGTGGGAATCTAGGCCCATTGTACCAAACAAGTATGGCCTAAGAATTGTCCAAAATGGTTTCTGGGATGTGACAGTAGGAGAAAAGGAGATAAAAGGAGGAAAAAGGGGGAATAAGTTTAAACTCCCGCACCTGGCTTGAGGGTTTGGCATCACCCTCTTCATCAAAGTCGATCCCCGAGTCAGTGGCTGGATGGATGTTTCTGGCAGGGATCTGTGAAGTTTCTGGAAAGACACAAGCATACCCTGGGCCCTGCGTTAAAACTTGTTTTATAATTGGTTCCTTTAGGGTCCGGTTAGTTCTCTCCATGATGGCTTGTCCTTGTGGGTTGTAGGGGATTCCAAGTGAGTGTTTTATTCCCCAAGATTCCATGAAGGATGTGAATTGGGCAGATGGGTATGCAGGGCCATTATCAGTTTTAATTGACCAGGGTATGCCCATGACCAATATAGTTTTTGTCACCTTAATGACATGGACGCAACCCATAAACTATGTATCCATTTGCCATATAGTCTGTATGTGGCTTCTCAACCTTTCTCAAGTGTTTATAAACCTACTCCCCTTTTGAATAAGTAAGTGCTGTCCATCAGACAGTCTCCCAGGTGTTCATTGCCCATTGCACTCACCTGCTCCAGGACCCTGCTTTTTCCCACCAGCTCTTCCTGTGCCCAGGACATCGGTGGCCAACAACCCTGGGGAACAGTGAGTATCACACCCCACCAGCTGGTTCTCTAACCTCTTAGTCACTTGGCATCTCCCCTTCCTTGCCCCTCTCCTGGCTATAGGAACCCTTTTACTTGTGGCCCCCTGCTTTATCAAATTTCTCAGACAACAAATAACTAATAGGGTCCTCATGCACTATCTAGCTCTATCTAGACCTGCAGTAGACTACAAAAATCTCACTCAATATGATGATACTGCCCCATTATAAAAGAAAAGTGGGAACTATAGGGCATGGTTGAAGGCCCCCAGGATACTGGAGGTTTAGGCAGACCTGAGTTGTCAGGCATGACTAAGGGCCCTAGACCCTGGAGGTTGCAGTGAGCCTAGACCCTGACAATCTTGAGACTGGCAGGAGTGCGGCCACTCCCTCCCCCCAGATCAGGGCACCTGGACATCTTGATAAGACTTAGGTTTCACTTTCCCCAGAGCCTTGTCCACTTACATCACTATATGTAAATAAGGTATCAGCCAGCAGCCTTCTCACAGTCAATCCCCCTACAACCCATTCCCTATACCATTTCCCACCACTACTTAGACCATGTGGCCCTTTCCCACTCATCCAAAATCCCTACATGCTAGTTAGGCATCAGCAGGACCTCTGTACTAACCAACCCCCTTATGACCCATATCTCTTCCTGCTCTTTCACAAATGCTTATAAACCTGTTCCCCTGATAGTAAATGAGCTGTCCTCTGATGCTGCCTCCTGGGTGTTTCTTCCCATTGCACTCACAGGTACTCAAGACCCTGCTCCACATTTGCCTGGACATCTCTGGGGAACCATGGCCTTGGGGACCCCAGGATCAAACCACCACATTCTGTAAACTGATAATCATATATGATATAAAATGCAATGCATTCATCTAACTTAAAAGTTCCCATAGTTTTTTTATCAATTCCAGTGATGTTCATACATCCTCATAGTCCAAGATCCTTTAACTGAACCATAATACCAAAAAATCCACCCCCCAAACCCATTGCACAGAATAAGCATTCACACTGCAAAAGAAATATTCTACCAATACAAGATTTAAAACAACCAGGGCAAACATCAAACTCTGTAGCTTCAAGTCCAACAACTCTAGTCAGGGATAATTCTCCAAGTCTGATAATTCTAACAAACAACAAGTCTCTGGCATTCGAATTCCACACCTCCAGGTAGGCTACTCACAGTCCTGATAAACTTCATGCAGGGCCAGCATCTTTCCTTAACAACCATCTCGCGGTCCCAGCATCTCCACTGGGTCTCCACTGCCACCCATGGTTCATCCTCACAGCTCCATTGGGTCTCTATGAGGTAATCCTGCTTCACACTGCCCATGGTCATTTCCAAAACACAAGACCATGTTGCAAATTCAGTGACCCTCTCTTTCCTGCATTCCTTACACTCCACAATATCAGGTAAGGTGCCAATTTGTTAATGCAGGGGGGAATAAAACATACTTTGAAGAATAGGATACCCCTGCAGCATCAGACACCTTCAAAAGTCTGCATTCTTTCTGTTGTCCCAATGCAGGTCAGCTGGCCCAATCTCAATGGTTGTAATCTCTCATACAATTGTAGCTGAATGGGCAGCAGTTTAGGCCCAAAGACTTCATTTTTTGTGTGTGCCATATTCCAATGCTCATACCAGTCCATTTCTATGCAATGTAACTCTGCACAACTTCTCAGGACACAACCATAACAGCAAGCCTCTCACACAAACTGATTCTAGTGTAGTCCAGGCAAAGCTCTTTCTCACCCTCACAAGCCAAACCTCACAGTCTACATAGTTCTTACTGCATTCAGGTCTTTCAACTCTGACCAGAATAGTTCATCAAGCTGCACTTACAGCACTGCAAAGGTGTCTCTTATGCCAAGGTTTCAAATCCTTCCACATTCCTCTTGAAAATCAGCTACAAAAGGCCAAAGCCACATAGGTGTTTAGCAGCAAATGACACCACTCTTTTGTTCCAACATTAATGTTACAGTCAGTTCACCTTGCAGGTATAAATCACCCAACCAAGAGCAGCTTGAGGGGAAAAAGAGGTTTATTTTGGCTTACAGGCTTGAAGGGGGAGCTCCATGATGGCAGGAAAAACAATGGCATGAGCAGAGGGTGGGCATTACCCTATGGCTGACATAAGGTGGACAATAGCAACAGGACAGTGTGCCAAACCCTGGCAAGGGGAAACTGACTATAATACCCATAAGCTTGCTCCCCCAAAATACACTGCCTCCAAGAGGTGTTAATTCCCAAATCTCCATCAGCTGGGAACCTAGCATTCAAAACACCTAAGTTTATGGGTAACACCTGAATCAAACCACTACTATCACCCTAAGTGTAATTGTTCTTAACACTTCAAGGAAAACATACAGACGAGCTGACTGAATTAAAAAACAAGACACAACTATTGTTTGTCTCTAAGAAACAAGCCTAACTGGCAAAAGATTCTGTCCACAATGAATTTAAACAGAAATAAATGCTTGAGGTATCATATCACATTACCTGATACCAAATTATACTACAGAGCCATTGTAACAAAAATAGTATAGAATTAGCACAAAAGATATGTAAATCAATAGAATAAAATAGAGGGCCAAGAAATAAACCCACATAGACATAACCACAAAACACACACAATGGACAAAATGTGCTGGGAAATAGGTTATTAACATATAAAAGAATGGAATTAGACTATTATCTTTCATCCTGTACAAAAATTAATTCCAAATTCTTCTACATAAGAACTGAAACTATATCTAAAAATTACTTAAAATTAGACATAATAAAAACAAATCATCCAATCAGTAAATGGGTAAATGATTGATACAGATGGTTCCCAAAAGATGAAATACAAATGATCAATAAATACATTAAAAGATATTCATCAGACAGGCTGTGAGTAGTGCCATGCTACACACCATTAAGGCAGATAAAAAGGAAGAGAGTGCAGATCCATCGATAAGAAGATAGCCACCTGCCCACCATGAGATCCACCTCTTCTACATCTAACCGGGCCCAGAGGAACTTGCAGTGGCAATGGCACCATGAACACTGCTCTTACTGCTAACCTGACAACCATCTCCAGGGTAATGGTAGCAGACATGATGATCAAGTACAGGTTATCAAAGTAGAAATCCAGAGGCTACAAAGAACTCAACACTAAATCAGACTGCCAACAGACCTGCCATGGGTCAGGGAACATTGTGGAAGAGGGGGAAGAAAGGTTGTAAGAACCACAGAGTGATTCAGAAACATTGAGGCATAGTCCTCCCACTATCCCATAGAGAATGACTGAGGCCTTCATGACCCCACTGAGGAGTGACCCAGGGAAACTGAAACAGGGGAGAGGGAATAAAAGAGTATAATCTGTTAAAAATTTATTAATTTAAAAAGAATAGACAGAAAGAAGAAGGGATTCAGTGGATGGAGTATTTGGCAGGGAGAAAGGGGAGAGTTATTAAAGAAGATTATGATCATAATATATTTTTTATATTTATGTTAGTTGCCAATAAAACAGTGTAAAAACTTTAAAGACACAGAAAAAAAGATATTCATCATCTTTGCTATCAGGAAAATTCCAATTGAAAGCACATTGAGATTCTATCTCCCCCCAGACCTAATGGCTGTCATCAGAGAAACATGAAACATGAAACATGAAATGCTGGTGAGGATGTGGTAAAAGAAGTACCCTTATACATTGCTGATAGAAATTTAATTTGGTGCACCCACTATGGAAATCACTGTGGAAGTTCCAAATGAACAAACCCTAAAATTTTTTGGTTGAAGTTATGGTTAAATTAGTAAAGAGCTTACTGTGCAAGTGTCAGCCTGAGTTTGGGTCCTTAGCACCCATACCAAAATGCCAGGGCATGGTAGTGCATCTAGTACTCTGATGCTGGCAGATCCCTGGGGAAGATGGCAAGCTAGAATAGATGAACCAGTGAGCTCTGGGCTTAGTGGGAGACCCAGTGTCATTGGATAATGTGAAGAGCAAATGAAGAAGATACCTGACATTGACCTCTGGTCTACATGGGCACCCTTGTGTTTATGCACCTGCACATTAATATAGAGGATCAAGAATATACACCTGTATTCACATCACACATACACATGCAAAAAATTAAACTTCCAAATGATCCATTTACATTACTTCTCAGTATATGCCTGAAGAAATTTAAGTTGTCATAATACAGAGATACTTTTACATCCATAATACCCAACATATGGAACCACCCTAGATGTCCATCAACAGAGGGATGAATAAAGAAAATGTAATAGTAAGGTTTTAATAATAATAATAATAAAGAAAAATAAACAGTAGGCTTTTATTCAGCTATAAGGAATTCAGGTAAATGAATGGACCTGGAAATCATGTTAAATAAAATAAACCTAAGAAAAAATATATGTTATATTTTCTCACATGTTTGCAATGTGAATATGAATATTACATGAATATATCATGTAAATAGAAGGGGAATTAAAAGGGGAGGATGTGTCTACAAGGAGGTTATAGGGGGATTAAGAGAATAATGGGGTAATACTGGGGAAAAGCAAATTTAACCTTCATGAGACCTACGAATTATTTATTTCTTTAGCCTCACTTCCTGAGTCCTAATGAGCTCATTTTTATATTTGGAACTTCCTACGGAGCCTCCCTCCAGGAAGGCATGCTTCATTTCAGAGTAAATTGTTACACATTAAGAGGAGACAACCTAGTGAGAGCCAAACATTAACAATAAACAAAGTAAAATATGTTTGTGAAAATTATTACCTCATATGCACACTAAAAATGTTAAAAAGCAAAGGAAAATAATAAATCCCCCCTCTCTCCCTTTCTATTCCCTTTATATCCCCTTTCTAGCTTACTGGCTTCTGCTACTGAGTTTTATTCCTACTCACATAGAAATCCAATCATTTATAGCTAGGATCTACATATGAGAGAGAACACGTGTGTAAGCTAAATTTTGATTCACTCAACTTCTCTGCTGAATTGATTTCATCTACTCATTGTGGATTCACATTTTGTGAGGTGGTTAGACTCTTAATTACTTATCGTTTTGAATGTGTACATGCCTCTGTGTGTGGTATGTGTAATTGTATGTGTGTGTGTGTTGCATGTATGTATGTGATTACATGTGTTTCCACACAGCAGAAGCCAATAATGAGTATCTTCCTCCATTCCCACTACAACTTTTCTATTGAGACAGGGTATCTCATGGAACTTGGAGTTCATTGACTCAACTAGTCTAGCTATCCAGCTTGCCCTGGGTATCCACCTGTCTCTTCCTTCTGAGCACTGGGATTATAGACATGTGCTATATGCTCAGCATTTACATAGGTTCTGTGGATCAGATTTCAAATCTTCATACTTGCATGGCAAGCACTTTACTGATTGGCCCGTTTCTCCAGCCCCATCTTACATCATTTCTGCCCTGTCTTCTTCAATGCTCATGGAGCCTTGGAGGACATGTTAGAGACGGTCTTATTTAGTACTGAGCACTCACAAGTCAGTTCCTCTGAGCAGTTTGATGTCTTTGTTGATTTCTGTGTTGTATATCCTCCTATTATGACAAATTTCTACTGCAATAATGTCAGTGAATGTGAATTTTGGGAAAGGTGCTAACAATTAGCTCTTTTGAGCTGCTAAAAGCCAGTATTAACAAATCACTCATAGGTTTATAGCAACTCTAAGTTGTTACCATACTTAGCTTTGAACAGACCTAGTGACAGAAATTACCACGCCTCTCAGTGACAGTTGTGATTATTGTGTTTCTTTTCCTGATCTTCTTTCTAAAATTACTTGTGTTTCAGTGTGAGTTTCTGTAAGGCAGGAAGAAGTTTCTGAAATATGGGAAAGCCCATGCAGATACCCAGACTGGATTTTTTTTTTTCTTTTTTAATGGGAGTTCAATTCAGCCTGGATGCCAGATGTCTAGGTGCTGTGAGGTTTTCAGGAGAGGAATGATGTTAGCTCTTAATTTTCTGCCCTAAGAAAGTAAGAAAACTGGATTCTCCCCTTATGTTCTTGGTCTCTAGAAATGTGGGAGCTGTAAGGACGCTTTTAGGCAAAAAAAAGATGAGGAAACAAATTGGATTTTCCTTGGGAGGGAACAATCCATTAATGCTGACAGGAACATGAAGTGTCTGGTCACATTGTGACCAGAGAGATGAATGATGTTGCCCCAGTTATCTCTCTCCTTTTCCTCTTTTTTTTCATCCTGGGACCCCTGTCTATGGGATGATTCTTTCCACATTAAGGGTAGGTCTTTAATTAGTCTTGTATGGAAATGCTCTCAAAGGTATACCCAAGCCTGTGTCTTAGAATTTGCTAGGGCTTCCTCCCTTCCTTCTTTCCTCCCTTCCTCCCTTTCTTTTCTTTCTTTCTTTCTTTCTTTCTTTCTTTCTTTCTTTCTTTCTTTCTTTCTTTCATTCAATATGTTTATTATTTATTTATTTGAGAGAGACAGACAGAGAGAGAAAGAGGCTGAGATAGAGAAGAGAGAGAGAGGGAATGGGTGCAATAAGGCCTCCAGCCATTGCAAATGAACTTCAGGTGCATGCACCACCTTGTGCATCTGGCTTACATGGGTACTGGGGAATTGAGCCTCAAACCGGGGTTTTAGGCATCACAGGCAAGCATTTTACTGCTAAGCCATCTCTTCAATGTGCTAGGGGTTTCTTAATCCATTGATGTGGCAATTGAAATTAGTCATCACAAATTTACCTTTTGTCAATGACACAAAACCAGTCATTTAAAGTGACAACACCTAAAGTCTCACATTAATCTCATAAATACAAAACTCATTTCCTTCGTCCATAAGAACCCTAAAGTCTTTATAATTCTAAATGTTCTAACATTTCTACCAGTTTGAACAATCAAACTCTTAAATCTTTTCTGAGACTCAAGTCAACTTTTTTATGGTGAGGCCCTGTAAAATAAAAAAATAAAAAACATATTGCATACTTCCAATATACCAGGGAACAAAATAAAAATCCCCCCCCCAACAATGTGTCATAGCTTGAGGCATGTGTTTCTACATTGGGAAAAACATTTATTGACTTGCAGTCATGAGTTCATGGATCTACAGAGCTGTCCTTGAGCTAATAATGAAGGCAACTGTTTTCCTTTCTGGAGGCTCTGTAGGATAATCCGTTTCTTTGTGCTTTCCACTGTGCATATACCATTCACATTCCTTAGATAATAGTGGGTTCCTTCTTCTATTCTCAATGGGGGCTATTCCTCAATGGTAGCTATTCCTCACAGAACTCTCCTCTTCTTACATGACAGGTAGTATATCCACACAGGTTCCAGGGATGAGTTGTTGGGCATTGCTAGAAATGGGCTGGGACTGTAAGGAGGCTGGCCTGAACTGCTGGACATGGCCAGGGACCCTGAGCTGTGGGGTTGCAGCAGGCCCTATAGTCAGGAGTCTTGTCGACGATGACTGGCCTGCCCTACATTGTAGGTTGTAGTGTGCTGTCATCACCCAGAGCAGGCAGAACTGGTGAGGCCCTCCCCCAGTATCCCAAAAGGCTCTGACCATTCCATAAGTCAGACTTTGCCCCCCACAGTTCCTGACCTTGTGGCTAGCTGCCCAAGAGACCCTTATGTGGCTGAAATCAGGTAGCCTTCTCACCATCTCTCCCCCACAGCCTTTGAAGTCACAACCTTCTGCCCTTCCCCTTATCTTCCCTTATCCTTCCCCCATAGCTTTGAAGTTACTAGTCCTTTTGCCACCTAGATAACTGCCCATAAACAATGCATCCGATTTCCATATAGTCTGGATGTGCCATCTCAACCTTCCCCAAGTGTTTATAAACCCACTCCCTTTTGAATGAATGATTGCTATTCATCAGACAGTCTCATTGCCTGTCATCTTCATCATCGCACTCACCCACTGCTCCAGGACCCTGCTGCTTCCCTCCCAACTCCTCCCTCCCTTGTCCAGGACATTGGTGGCCAACAACCCCAGGAAATGGGAATGGTAAAGACCCACAATGAGTAGGTGGACATTTTTTTGTCTAGCCATTGTTGTACTGGGCTGTCAGCAGGTACTCTGTAGGACTGAGTCTCAAGGCTACCTATAGTTTGGGGATGAAGTTTGTATATTAGAGGTCTCCTATAAAAACTATGTCAAATTACATTAGATGTACTGTTTAGAAGGGAAATTCTCCAAGGGGTCTTAGCTAAAACTACATTTTAGCTCCAGAAAATCAGTCACAGCTTCTGGCATAGAGCAGGGCAAAGAAGGGAAGAAAGTAATAATGGGTATAAACTGGAAGAGCATGACTTATAACTTCCTACATTTATCTGATAAATACTTTGATTTCTTGGAGTCAGTTGCCATTTCAACAAAACCTGTCTTTTCCCAAATGTCCCAAACCCCTTATTAGAGAGTGTAGCCCCAGAGATGGCCTGAGCCTTAGTGAAACTATTTATGACATGCCTTCATAGGGCCTGGTCTTCATACATTACTTCCTCCTACTGCATTTAAGCAAGTATGTCGTGGTAAGCTATTGGGGTTGGTGCATTGCTGTTCAGTATTCTTTAGCTTTTAAGGCAGGGTGGGATATTGACATCTTGCCCTCTTGTCTTCTCCCCTTGTGAGTTGCAGTATTCACTCACTTATCCTGAGAACTGTATCTTACGTGTTAGAGTCTTATACTTTACAACTGAGTCTTAGATGTCAAAATTAGTGATTCAGGTTCATTCTGCAGCTGGAGGAAATTCCACCTAACCACATTCTATTTGGTTCTAAATCTGCTGTTTTCTCGTGACTATGTTCTGTAATGTCTTTGATACAAAAATTTTTTTCTAAGACCCTCAAGTTTTAGGACTTCACAGTGCAGTCATATGAGAGTGAGTCAGCAGTTCAATTCCAATATCTACACCCACCAGGGACTTTCTGACAAAAACTAAGACTGCTATTGGCTTTATTGTTACCCAAGTATATGAAAGAGGAACTACATTAACAAGAATAGAGAAGTAAAGACTACCAATTGCCCATGAAGAGAGAGGGCAGGAAGGAGGCAAGGGAGGCATGGAGGAAGGGAGAGAGAAAGAGAGAGAGAGAGGGAGAGGAAAAGCACTACCACCAGTATGGAATGTACTGAATTATGTAAAAATTGGTATTTCCTGAGGAAAGATTGTTTTCAGGATATTTTCTTAATTTTTTCTTTCTATGTATTTTAGATGAAATTCCTTCTTGCAATGATTTTGCCAACCTTCTAAATAGGAATTCTAGTGAAAAAAGACAAAATATGGGCTTAGTGGGTAAGGTGCATGTCTGCAAGCATGAGGACCTGAGTTTGTATACCCAGAACACATGTGAATAAATTCTGAGCATGGTAGTCAGTTACTATAACCCAGTGCTGTGGAAGTGGATACAGGAGAGCCCTTAGGGCTTGCTGGTTAGCTAGTTTAGCTGACTCAAATCAGTGAGTGCTAAGTTCACTGAAAGATCCTTTTTGAAAAAATAAGGTGGTGAGTGACCAAGAAAGATATGTGCACAAATAGAAAATGGCCTCTATGTGCACAAATAGAAAAAAAAAAATCAATTATGCTGTTACAATAGAGAAGTTAGCATCATAACCTGATAAGGACCTTTTGACTAATGTTTTATTTTTTAATAGACCTATTGAATTTACAACTCAAAAATAAATTGCTGATTCTATTTGTCTAATTTGTTAGCCAATATATTCACTTGATATTAACTTCTTAAAATATTTCTAATTCTTCTTCCATTTTTCAGTATCTTCCTCTCTCTCTCTCTCTCTCTCTCTCTCGTTTTGTTTCTGTGTGTGATATATGCATGTGCATACAGATAGCTCTGTGCACATGCATGTATGAAAAGACCACAGGTCATTGTCCTCTTTTAACTCCCATCTACTAAACTCCTCTACTTCTCTTCATCTCCCTTCCCCAAGACAGAGTATCTCACTGAATGTGGAGCTCCCATTTTTTTTTGTTCAGATTGGCTGAACAAGGAGCCTCAGAGATCTTCCTCTCTACTCTACTCATTGCTGGGTTACAGGGATGTGTGATTATACCCAGTATATTTGGAGGGGGGGTGCTGGAAATTGAACTCAGGTCCTCATGCTTGTGTAGTAAGTGCTATTATGCGCTGAGGTATCTTCCAAATCAGTCCCAGAAATGTCTTATTCTATAATAAACATGTCTTTTGGTTTTTCTCTACAGATATTTAAACAAAATTTGAAAAAAAAAATGCTTGCAATGGATTGGAAAACAAATTAAACCCAGGCAAAGAGAACTCAAAGTGGAAGTAGTGGTTATTTCAAGTGCTGGCACTTTCCAGAGCTCACTTTAAGCTTCAGTCCCAGGAGGCGATCTCAGTCTATGAGGCACAAGTACAAAGAGCTTTGACATGCCATATGCAAATTTCAATGTGAAAATCTTCATCAGCTTTCCTGCTCTTTGTTTTATTAGCTGTGGGATTTGGGGTAAGGTTCCTTAAAATTCTATCTTCTGGACACCATACACTGTCAGCACAGACCATAGAGAGACCTGGTTGGAATCCAGAAGGGAGCCAGTCCCCAGACAGTTAGCCCACCTAGTGCCAGAAGGCATTATATGAGCTACTGGGGGAAAGTGGACAACATCTGTCTGAGCAACTCAAAGTCTAACTGACTCAGAAGCAAACAACCTGATATGATGCTCACACAAGTGCAATGGTGGCACACAGCCATGGTGGGTAACCTACTGCTCTTGGATTAGCTAACAGATCCACTCAGTGGAAAGGAAACCATATCTGGAAATGGGAAACAAGTCAGAATTATATCTAGATAAAGATTTTGCTTTCCAATATCAAGATTCCACTAATCCTGGGCTGTAAGAAGGTCTACACTCTTTAAATTATAAATTTAAATTTATATTAATTAAATTAATAATGGTTATTCTATTTAACTGGTGCTGACTTCACTCTCTGTTGGAGATTCTGCTTCTCTTTTTCAGACGGGAGTTGGACGTGAGGAGATAAATGACCCAGTGCACTCCACCCCGGCCCCAGCTGAAACCACAGAGGAATTGGGGAAAATGAGCAAGAGTGCTGCTTTCTTGGTGAATCTGATATCAGCACAAGGGTGAAGGAGATAGACACTGAGGACACTCAACACCTACCAAACCAGAGATCCAGAGGCTCCTAAGAGCCCATCACTGAAGTAGACTTAAAATGCTCCCAACATGGCTCAGGGAATCTTGCAGAAGAGGAGGCAGACATTGAATCTCCCCCATAACTGTCTGCTGCCCCCACAGTGCATGACCCACAATCCCCATGGGGTTGACCTGCATCCCCAATGAGGAAGGCCTCTTCAGAAAAGGGGCAGGGATGAGGGAAAGGATGGTACCAAAATGTGTTGTTTACATACTAAGTATGTCCTTATCTAATAAAAATAAATTTAAAAATTCTATCTTCTGTTTTGCAAAGGGGGTGATGTCCTGAAGTTGTGTCCGATTTAGAGGTAACGTGTGTAAAATGTCCATCACACTGCATGCAACAACATAGCGCTGTGATTCTAGGGCTAAAAAGGCTGTTGTAGGAGGAAAGTAGAATTTTGAGTTCAAAGCCATTCAGGGCCACATAGCAAGACCCTGTTTTTAGAAAAAAAAGTCCATTACCATTCTAGGTAGTTATGGTAATTAAGGTACAGTTTTACTAATATTTTACTTTTTATCACAGTATATTGAAATCCCTGTTTTTACTTTTAAAAATATATGTGCTTTTACATAAGTTTTTTTTTTAAAATAAGATTTTATCTTTTAAAAAATATTTTAAAATTTTATTTATTTATTTGAGAGAGAGGAAGAGGCAGAGAGAAGGAGAAAATGGGAGTTCCAAGGCCTCCAGCTACTACAAATGAACTCCAGACACATGTGCCCCCTTGTGCATCTGACTTACGTGGGTCCTGCGGAATTGAACTGGGGTCCTTAGGCTTTGCAGGCAAATGCCTTAACTGCTAAGCTATTTCCCCAGGCCAACTTTCAAGTCTTAAATAGAACCTCCCTTTGGGGAAATATTTTGCATTTACTTATTAATGGGAGTGGTGATTCTGGGTGAAATGGATGATACATGTGTTTCTCAATATTTCTCAGCCAAAGGGGGTTTCCTTTGAGGATATGGTCTGCAGATGTTAACTACAACATTTCTCTTCCTTAATAAAATATTGGAGAACCCATTATATAGCTAAGTTTGACATGATATTTAAGTATGACAACAGTCTCACCTCTAGTTCCTTACATATACTCTGCCAACTCAAGCCCGGAAGGCTACCCTCTCAAACAACTACATGATTTACATGCTTTCATTTAATTTTTGTCCAATGTCAATTTAGTAAGAAAGTCTTAATTACTAAATTCATCCTTTCACCTCTTCTTCCTACATAAGCCTTTGGACCACCTTCTGTTTCTGTCTATCATCATAGAAGAGAATATGTCTGATCTGTTCACTGATTCAGCCTTCCAGTACCTAGATGAAAAACTGTTAACAACATTACAAAGAATTAAACATGTTGTCAACAAGGTACTTCATGAAGAACATGTTCTCAACTGTGCTGTGGACCAGAGCTAGACATTGAAAGCATAAATAATTGTTGGAATGGAATTTGCTTCTGCAAAACATCTATTTACTGATCATTGTGATATAAGATGTTTTACTAGGTGATTGAGAATATAAGAATAAGCAGAACATATTTATATCCTTGCATACTGGCATCACATACACATTACTTGATACTCGACTTTGTTATGTAGACTGAGAATTTATTCCTGTTTAACACACAACGAAGCAAGTGTAGAGAGCCTGAACAACCTGTTTACACCACGAGGAAAAGGAAGTTTGTGAGGGGTCCAAGTTCTTCTACTAATTATTTAGCATTATGTTGGGCAGTAAGTCTGACTTCTTTCTTTTTTCTGCTCCCTATATCCACTACAGATGGAAGATAAGTGTGCCATGCATCAGAGAATATCATTCTTTTATCAAATGGCACACTATTTTTGAAAGCAGATTAATTGCAATTCTGTCCCCTGAATCAGTAGGTTATTTTTATTTTTATTTATTTATTTGAGAGAGTGACAGAATGGGTACACCAGGGCTTTCAGCCACTGCAAACTAACTCCAGATGCATGTGCCACCTTATGTATTTGGCTTTATGTGGATAATGGGGAATTGAACCTAGGGTCCATCAGGTTTGCCGGCAAGCAACTTAACCACTGAGACATCTCTCAAGCCCCTGGTTATACTTTTTAATTTCCCCAGAAGGGGCATGTCAAATTCAGGGAAACTGAGGCCAGGTTATAATAATGGGGGGTTTTCAACTAGCATTGCAATAATGGCCTCTCATGACACATTAAAACATGTGCTTGCAGCCGGGCGTGGTGGCGCACGCCTTTAATCCCAGCACTCGGGAGGCATGTGGAGGATTGCTACTTAGTGGTGAGATATAGTTAATTCCAGGTCAGCCTGGGCCAGTAAACAATTTATTATGGATAAAAAAAAAAAAAACAAAACAAAAAAAAAAAAAACTGGCTTTTACTTAGTTGTACATTATGCAAACTATTTATGATAAAAGAAAAAGATCACTAATTGTCAAAAATAATGATTTGTTAAATGAATGTAATATCAAAATGAATGTAATATCAAAAAGAGGAACTAAATCGTAGTTTATATAGCTTAGAAGCAGAAAAAGTAGAGAAGTGCCAGCAAACACAAAGAAACTGCTCAGGAAATCTAAAAAGCAAAGGAAAGGTTGACTCTCACAGATAATGTTCCTGAGTCATCATCAAAGGTAATTTTTCTTCTGAATTATTTAATTAGAAAGAATCACCCCTTTTCAGAACTTTAAAATGGTAAAATATATGTTTCACCTTAGTTTTAAGTACCTTGTGCTATTAATTTTTAAGTTACATTTATTCAATAAATTAGAAACAGAGAATGTTTTCACTATTGTTGTTTGTTCCTTGTGGGTAATATAGATGCTGCTGCTGTAGGGATAAATTTGATAGAAGAAAAGGAAAATGCTACCTGAGGCACATAAGTGACACTTCTAAGTATTCTCTTTTGAATACACAGAAATGGTTTCCAATTTTCCTACATTTTATATAGAATTGGCTAGAATATGTCCATTTCACTTTATGTAACATATGTATTTCTGAAGAATTGATATAAGATGTTATTATAGGCAATGTAAGAAGTATTTTTCACCTATCAGCATAAAAAAGAATATAAAATTGAATATTTTTATAAAGTATATTTTTGGTAAAGATATAACTCATAAGATGGAAGTGTTTAAAAAAATTTATTTTGATGTAGGGTCTCACTCTAGTCCAGGCTGACCTGGAATTAACTATGTAGTCTCAGAGTGGCCTTGAACTCATGGTGATCCTCCTACCTCTGCCTCCCGAGTGCTGGGATTAAACGCATGCACCACCACGCCTGGCTAAAATTGTATTTTTAAACATTGAGTATATTTGAATTTCATAACTGAGTAAGAATATGGGATTTATTTTGTACTATTTAACAAAACTAATACACTAACAAATCTATTGCTCATTTCTTTTACATACTGAGTCATAGTTTAGATAGCACTTATGTGGAAAGAAGTGTGGAAAGAAGTTAGTTAAATAACCCAGGATGAAAATGCCATAATGGGTATTAAAAACATTTAGTACTGAATAGTAATAAAAATAATGCATGCCCAAATTGGCAGAATGCACTCAAAACAGTATTGGGAGGGAGATTTCCAGCCTTACATGTGAATGTCTGAAGTGCAGCAACATGCTCAGAGACATCATATAATATGGACCCAGGGACAAGCTGTACAGGCGCATGCTGCAACGACACTGTAAAAGGTGCCCTGAGCAGCACAATTTACTGTCTTTGAGTGTATACTTGGGAAAGACTTCCACAAAACTCAGTGTTGGATTCAAAACTAATGAGTGAGAGAAAAAGAGTAGAGTTTTATTTTTATGAACAATCATTTCATTTTTTTGTAAAAACATAGAAAGAGCCAAATAAACAGAAGAATATCAGCATAATTGACTACTTGTGAAATCTAACATTTCCTATGTAAGTCATTTCACTTAAACGACTGCTTAATATTTTATAAATTAGCTGTCTGGACAGTTTATTTATATCACAAGAAACTAGATCTCTTCTTTAGACAGAATAGTAGCCTGTTAAGTTTCAAAAATAAAGAAGAAACACCTGATGAATTATTTTTAAATGTATCAATAAACCATGAAAGATTAAAAAAAGAAGTTAAATACCAAACCATTAAATAAATAAGTCATTTGTATAAGATTGGTATGTAATACATTATTTAAATCTGTAAGATTCAGTTTCATTATTTGAAGCATGAAAAGTTATATAATAATTAAATCAGTACATTTTATTGCTTTCAGTAATATTTTAAGGATAAGTATCCAAGAATATTTTCTCATAATCTTTGATTATTTTAAATTTTTGTGTGTCTGGATTTACATAGGTACTGGAGAACTGAATCCAAGCTTGCAGTCTTCACAAACAAATACCTTTAACCACCGAGCAATGTCCCCAGGCTCTTACTTTATGTTTTTAACATGAGCATATATTAAAAACAAAAGCAAGTACAATAAGCAAAGTTTCGCAATTCACATAACATATCAGGGAGTTGTGAAATCTACGAAATTTGTATTATCATAGTAGGACCTAGCTTTTTTTTTTTTTTCCTTTGGTTTTTGCAAGGTAGGGTCTCACTCTGGTCCAGGCTGACCTGGAATTAACTATGTAGTCTCAGGGTGGCCTTGAACTCTCAGCAATCGTCCTACCTCTGCCTCCCGAGTGCTGGGATTAAAGGCGTGCGCCACCACGCTCAGCTTGGTAGTATGTTTTTATAGCAGTATGCTATCAAAACAAATGAAAAGCTTAAACTCTTATTTGTTATTAATGCTTTATGCATGGAAACACAATAGAAAGTCATAAAGTATTTTTGTATCTTAAAACTTAAACATTTTTCCTTTTGCATAACAATAAAATCTCATTAGCATGTCTTTCTTTTTTTGGACATTCTGTGAATTTTTTTTTAAATAATAAAAGAATTACTTAGTGAAAATAGTTGGAATATGAGCTTGATAAACTTGGCTAGAATTATATTTAGTTGTTTAAATTATGTGAGGGCAACATGAAGAATACATGCATAATCTTTTGCACAATTACATTGTTTGGTTTGCATAGTTTAGATATTTCTTATACATAATGTTCATTTACAGCTACCAAGTTTCAGCTGCTATTGTTTGTCAAAGATGAGAAATAAGCAAATATGAAATCATCAAAACACACTACAGGCTATAAAATGGGACAGAAATATCTTCTTGGAGTATATGAAAGATATTTAGGAGATCAACCTTAGATTGGATTTTAGAAATATTTTATATTGGTATTCTTATTACCTTTACCCATTAATAGTTTTTTTTTCATATTTGTACTTACATATGTGAAGCTCAAATGGTATGCCACTGACCAACGGTATTTCTTAGAAGAATGTCATGGGCTGGAGAGATTTCTTACCAGTTAAGGTGCTTGCCTCCAAAGCCTAAGGACCCATGTTCAACTCTCCAGGTTCCACATAAGCCAGATGCAAGGTGACACAAGTATGCAAGGTCACACATGGGCACTAGTTGGCACATGTATTTGGAGTTCAATTACAGTGGCCAAAGGACCTGGCATTCCAATTCTCTTTCTTTCCTTCTCCTCATACCCTCACTCCCACTCGCTCCCACTCTTGCTCTCTCACATAAAAAAAAAAGGCCAGGCAGTTGGGCTTACTTCAAAAAAAAAAAAAAAAAGGAAACATAATCATAAATGGGACTCACATGGCATTTGAGGTAAATTCAAATGTGGAAAACAGAAGCCTCTTAAATATATGTAGGAAAAGAGGGTAATGGGATGCTAGCATATACTAATGGACTGAGTAATAAGTTTAAGATCTGCTTTGAGTGGCTTAACTTTTAAAGAATATGCTTTTAAAGTCTTCAGAAATAACTTTCAAAATGTGAGCCAAATTATGGACAAAAATCTTCTATTAATTATCTCTTTATAAGATTAGTGTATTCTTCTCCAGATCACGCTAGGAATTATAGTAATTTTTCTTATTCTTTCAGGGTGTTCTTACAAAAAAAAATCTTCATGTTTTCTTACCACAAGTAACCAATAAGTCCTGTATCACCCAAGTGCACACTGACCAGAATTCATAGTTAGAAGCTAACAAACTAGAATCTGCTTTACAGTGCTGTAGAGACAACACCCTCATATTTTTCCTGGGAGAAAAATGAAATCAAACTTAATTTGACAATTACCAAGTCTGTTATCAGTTATGATGTGTTTCCTCATTCTTTGGGTTGTTCTTGGTTGAGGATCTGCACATTTACAGAAACCTTGGTGGTAGGAAAGGTGCTATGTGTGGTCCATTCTATGGAACGGTTTCTCAGAGCTCTGCCCTTCCTCGACCTGTGGGAAGCCTACCACTCCAGAGACCCAGCCAGGTCTCAGGCACTGAAGATCCTATCCCTTTCTTGGATGAATAGAACTCAAGATTTTGTTTTTATTTTGTTTTTCTGCCAATTGTCAGAGGCTTTTTTTCATGTCTAAAAGGAATTCTATAGGAAACTTTAATATATGATAATACTGTAACTTGGTCGTGTTCTCATCATATTATCCTCTGTGTCCCCTTTCCTCTGTCCCCATTCCACTGAGGATCCTCCTCTTTCAAGATAGTCCTTCCTGTTTTGTTGTCCCTTCCTTTAGTCCTCCTCAATCCTCTATGTCAAAATGTTTATAGCATCACAGGTCTTGTGGGGTATTGGTAATCACAGGGGATCATCAATGCACCAGTCTCCTTATGTCAGGAGGACGGTGCCCCACAGCACTCCTTCCCACACTGTGGCTGTAATACTCTTTTAGGTCTCCTCTTCCATGATGTTCCTTGAGCCTTGGATGGCTTCTTAAAAATCTGGCGGTAGAGGCATTTAATCATAGCACTAGAGAGGCAGAGGTAAGAGGAATGCTGTGGGTTTGAGGCCAGCCTGAGACTAAAGAGGGGGTTCTTGTTCAGCCTAGACTAGAGTGAGACCTGGCTTGAAAAAGACAAACAAATAATAAATAAAAAAGAAATCTTCAGGGTCGAGCCCTCCACAGCCTCTTAATTTCTGCTTTCATGAGTTTTTGAGTCTCTTCAGCATCTACTGCTATCAACATAGAGAGTGTTCTCTGGCTAACAGTGAGAGCAGTGCACATATTTAGCCAGCTAATTTCTTTGCAATATTCCCTGGCCTCTGGTGGGTGTGATAGAAATGACTAATCCAGTGCTAGGCACTGGGTTTTCTCTTCATTTTTTTTTTTTTGATGAGTCTTGGGTATCCTCATTATTTACCACCATCTATAAAAAGAAGGTTCTGTAACCAAAAATAAGAGTAGCATTAGCCAGGCATGGTGGCACACACCTGGCACTGGGGAGGCAGAGGTAGGAAAGTCTCTGTGACTTCAAGGCTAGCCTAAGAGTGAATTCCAGGTCAGCCTGGGCTACAGAGAGACCCTACCTCAAAAAATAAACAAACAAGTGCCAGGATGTTTAATCCCATCACTCAGAAGACAGAGGTAGGAGGATCACCATGAGTTTGAGGCCACCATGAGAAAAACCAACCAACCAACCAAACAAACAAAAAGTAGCATTAATCAAAGAAGATAAATGTACATATTTTGAATTGTTTTGATGGGTATAATACCTCCATTTAGCCAAAGAACAGTGGAAGTGTCCTTCTGGGGGCTGTGACCTTCCCAGACACAGGCTTTTGACTGGCTTCTCAGTCCTAGGCATGAATTCCCTCCCACTGATCAGGCTTTATAACCATTCAGAGAGTAGTTTATTACCCCTATAACTTATGTGCCACTATTTGCCTGGCTGATTAATTTTTAAACTTGCAGGATCCACTGTTTATTCACACTGTTGGTCACTTTTATCCACCTGGAGCTTGCACTCCTGCAATTTGAGAGCATTTTCCAGCACTATGAGAGGTAGCTGGCAACGAGATGGCTTCCATCTCAGTTCACAATGCAGTTATTTATTTATTTGGACAAAAAGAGACAGAGAGGAAGAGGCAAAAAGGAAAAGAGAAAGAGAGCAAGAGCAAGAGAGAGAGAGAGAGAGAGAGCACGTATAGGCATGCCAGGGCCTCCTGCCACTGCAAATGAACTCCAGATGCATGTGTCTTTGGGCATCTGGCTTTATGTGGGTACTGGGGAATTGAACATGGGCTATCAGGGTTTGCAAACAAATGCCTTTAACTGCTGAGCTATCTCTCTGGCCCCACAATCCAGTTTTATATCTTCTAAAATATTGCACTTTCAAAACCAAAGTTTGGTTAATTACCCAGTGCTTAAAGAAGCTTAATCCTGTTGGTTTCACCTTATCTTTAGGTATTATTTTCTTAATTTTACAAATGAGGAGATTGTGGCTCAGAAAAATATCCACCCCCACATGGTATATATCTGCCTGAATAGTCAACTAAGAACATAAAGGCTGAAAAATATTTAGCAGATATGTGTCAAAGAATTCCAAGTTGAGCAATAGAAAAACAAGAAGATTAGCATGTATGGATGTGAAGGACCACACATGCTAATATGTAAGCATCTTTCCATGTAGTTAATGTTACTATATACAACTTTATCACAATATAATAAGAAATCATAGGAGGAGGACTGGACATTCATTGTGGATGTTCTCATGTTAGGTTTCTAAGGGCATAATTGGGGGAGTTGACAATTCCTATCTTCCAAAAGAGGGGGAGATAAATTGGACAGTTTTAAAAAAATAATTTTATTTATTTACTTGAGGGGGAGACACAACACACACACACACACACACACACACACACACACACACACACACTGAGAGAGACAGAGAGAGAAAAAGAGGGAGAGAGAGAGAGAAAGAGAGAAAGAATGGGAATACCAGGGACTCCTGCCACTGCAAAAGAACTCCAGATGCATGGGCCTCTTCATACTTCTGGTTTATGTGTGTACTGGGGAATTGAACCTGGACCTACAGGCTTTCCAAGAAAGCAAAATTAACAGCTAAGCTATCTCCCTAGCTCCAAATTGGGCAGTTTTGAATCTATTCATTTCTTAATCACTTTTTAGCTCCATGTTCAGCATATTACTTTGAAAGTTTGTGTGCACATGTTGTTAGCAGTACTGTCCCATCCAGCCACCATAGGGCCACACATGTAAACAGGAGCCTGAAATTGTCAAAATTAAGGAGGGCAACTAAACAACTTTATCCATTTCTCTACTTTTTTAGTGTAAATGTTCATGACTCAGAATCCTTATTATTAAATAAAATAAAATAGAGTACCCTGTTCTTTTTTAAGGAAGAATAAAGATATTTATAGATCTAGAAAAATAATGTTTCATATAATATTTATAAAAATCAAATTTCATGCAAACCCAGCAAAGTAAACAAAATATCAAAAGTTCAGTAATGATACTCTGCTAAGCTGGATCTGAACATTGGGAAAAGGGGAAAGCAGTAATGTTTTGAGAATTGGGGAAAAACATAAAAAGAATTCATAGGAAGGCTTGGATATTTATTATGGATATTCTCATGTTAGGTTTCTTTTTGTAAAAATATATTTATTTATGTATTTGAGAGAGAGTGTCAGAGAGAAATAGGGAGAGAGAGAGAGAGAAAGAGAGTGAATATGGGCATGCCAGGACCTCCTGTCATGGCAAATGAACTCCAGAGTGCCTTAACTGCTAAGCAATCTCTCCTGTCCATTCCTAGCCAACTTTTATTCACTCTCCAGTGCTTGGGTTAAATGTACTCCATAGGTAACTGCCTCTAATTCCTTAGAATCGATCAGAACTCTTATTATATATGCAACTTGGGCCACATAGTTATCATTCTTCAAAGTAGAAACTGTATGAGTTAGGAAAATGGAGCTCATACAAGTCTTACAAAGATTAAATTCATTTATTATCTTTGTTTTTGAGCTAGACTCTCACAATGCACCCCAGTCTGGCCTTGAACTCACTATATAGCCCATACCAACTTTTAACTCATAGTGATCTTCCTATCCTTTTACTCCAGCCTCTAGAGTGCTAGGATTGCTGGTGTGAGACTCCATGCCTGATAAAAGAGAGGAATTTAATAAAGATAATTAGTTACATAAGTGGTAAAAAGTTGAATGAGCAATGCCTGGAAGATGTAGTATCTTAGACCCTGGTAATGTATTTATGACACCTGCTGAATTAAAGATAATTCCTCATAAAAAGTTTTCACAAAAAAACAGCCAAACAATAACAACAAGAAAAAACGCCTTAAACTATATTATAAGGTATTAGGCAGAGAAAAATTCAACTGTATAGTCTCAAAGTTAATATCAGAGTATATTCTGTGTTCATATTAACATTTGGGGAATTATACTGTGGACTGAATTAAGACTTACTGAATCATCCTTTCAAAAGAAATTCCAACTTCCTTTCATCAGCACTGATTTTCATATAATTAAGCATACAGAATGATGCAGCTGCACAAGAGTCCACTGCACACTTTCCTAAAGGAGACCAATGAAAAAGCAGTTGTCTGAATGAAACTATGTTAAGAATCCATAATTGCAAAACTTCAAATGTTGATTTTATAGAACTAGGCACTTAAGGGTGACACATCCAAAAATTAATGTTTAGAAAATAAAGCTATTTAGCAGATCTTTATTTCAATATGAATAAATATAAGTTTAAGTCACAATCACATGCCTCCCAATTACCCTTATTCTACCTCTGAGTGCTAATATACGAATACAAAAAAAATTCTTGTATGAATTTTTAAATGTTAGTTTCACTTCCAGATATCACTGTATTAAAATAGTATTTCTTTAACCACCAACAACAACGTAATGTGACAGCCATAAACATGCAAATACACTCTCTAAACAGGAGGAGGCTATTCTCATTCTTAACTTTCCTTTATATTACTAACCATGGGAAAGATGACCACATGACTATGGTGGTTTAGTTTTCCATTTGGAAACTAGGCCATGCGTTATTTTCTTTTGGGCTGTTAAATCTAGGGACTCCAAAATAAAATTCAAAAAATAAGGATGTCCAGTAAAAAACATCTCAATATTTTATGGAATGGTAGAATTGGTACAATGTGATTTATTTTATTTTATTTCTAACATTTGAAGAAAGACATTTTTTATTATAAAACTAATTTACACATAACATTATGAACACAGGTTCTTGTGTGTGAAGGTGCACGTGTGTGTGTGTGTGTGTGTGTGTGTGTGTGTGTGTTTGTCAATGACTTTGCTAAGTAGGCTAGACTGCCTGGCTAGTGAGCCCCAAGGATTTGCCTGTCTCCACCTTCCCAGCACTGGGATGACACACATGTGTCACCATGCCTATTTTTTTTTTTTTAATAAAGGTTCTCAGGATAAAAGTCAGATTTTAATGCTTACATGGAAAGCACTTTCTTGACTGAGCTATCTCCCTGCATCAATGCTTAACCTAATCAACTCTTAAAGGCCTCACCATTCTAACTCTGTTGCACTGACAACTGAATTTCAACATTAGTTTTGGAGCAGACAAATCACATTAAAGTTATACAATCATTTTTTTTTCCTCAGCTCTTTGAAGTTATCATTTCCAGTCTTTTGGTTTCCATTTTTTGTCATCAGGCAATCATATGCCCATAATATTGTTATATTATCAAATCTGTCATTCCTTGTGGGTGTTTTTATAACTGATTATTGCCTTTTACATTGTGGTCTCAGAATGACATGTCTAGGTAGAAATTGACATTCATTGAGCTATCTAAAGTTGAGAATTTGTTTCACATATCAGGAAACAGCTCAGCATTAGACTTATAGACATCTTTTTCTCTCACTCTTACAAACATCTTTTCTCTCATTCATTTCTGGATTTATGTTTGTGCTGGAATTTTTCTATTTTAATATCAATTAATTTCTGTTTTCTTCCATTTTCTTGATTCTTTCCATTCTATTTTGGATAATTTATCCAGAAATGTCTCACATTTTACAAGTTTTTTCTTAACTTTTGTCTGATCTGCTTAAAGTTAAACTTCTAATTATTTTTATCTGATCTGCTTAATTCTTACTTCTCATGATTGCATTGCTCATTTCTAAATATTTAAGTTTGTTTTTTTTCAAATGTGTCTGAACCAGCTTCCATTATATTTTCTGCCTTCATTGTACTTTTGTTTCTATTATTTGTATAGACCGATTAAATTGATTCACTTGTGATTACTCTAATAGTGACCATCATTGAAACTTTTTTGAGTACATTTTGATTTATACCTTAACTCACAGTTGCTTATTTCTTCAGGATTTCCTAACTTTTCACTATGAAGTAATCTTGAAGTATTACTGGTGAGAAATGTATTTGTTTAGGTACACATTGAGTAATTCTATGGAAGACTTGTGTTTGCTTTTTTTTTATAATTAATTTTTTATTTATATTATTCTAATTTTACATTCATAATGGTGACTCCATTATCCTCCTCCCTCTCCTCCCTCTTCCAAAGGGACCCTCATCAATGGGGAATGTGGGTCATGCATTGTGGGGGTCGTCAAGAGTTATGGGGTTAGGCCAAATCTCTGTGCATAATGCCCCAACTTGTGGCTCTAACATTCTTTCTGCCCCCTCTTCTGTGAATTTCCCTGAGCCACATTGGGGTCATTTTAGTTCTACTTCAGTGATGAGGTTTTGGGAGCCTTGTATTTGCTTTTGCCAGGAACCTGTATGTATTACCAATCCTAGATTTCTTTAGTCTGCATTTTCCAACTTGGCGATTTTTCACCATACAAGTGGTGTAAATTCAGACATCTAAGATGAAGGCTTTTGATTGAGAATGGGAGAGCGTTAAACTTTTCCAACCTCTTTCTATCCTCCTCTCCTTAGCAAAGCTGCAAGAAGCATCTCTCTGTAGACTCTAGGCTGAGTTAGTTCTTTCAGGTCCTAATGGTGCTACTGCTCTACATTCAGGAGTCCTGGCTTTGGAGCATTTGCCCTGACGTACTCAAGTCCACACCTGTCTCTCATGTACCCACTGGAGACCTATGAAACCCTGATCTCTGTTGTGTCAGGGAATGGAAAAGTCTCAGGCAAACTACTCCAGGGCTTGCTTGTCCTTGTAAATCTGCAGTTTCTTATGTTTTTGTGGTTACAGAACTCCTTTATTGCCTTCACCTGCCAAAAGAGGTGCCAAAATGACTTTTAAAAGTGCGATTCAACATTATTAGGTTTATTATACTAGTGAGTGTTCACTTGAGTCCTTGTCTTGCCTGGCTGCTGGAGACAGATTTCCAGCCTTTTCATTTCCTGTCACTGTTGGTTTTCCCTTTGTCAGTAGACATGGCAATGGCTGAATAGTAGAGGTTTAAAATCTTACTTTATTGGTTGTCATAGGGTTATGACATTTTAATATTTAGGCAACCTGAGAAGCTTTGCTGCTCTAGCATTACTTTATGTTAGTGTATATCATGTCTGAGCCAACTACAGGGATTCAGGTTCACTTGGGTAGGGATCCAATTCAGACTTGCACCTGGACCTATGTCAGTGCAAAGTAATTTGATTTCCTGAGAACATTTCTTAAACTGAAGCTATTTAAGACTTGATTAGATCTCCCGGGTCCATTAACAAATGTTTCTTCTGGGCTCTGGGATCTGGGTTTAAAGATACTCTAGATTCCAAAAGTTGCCTGTAGTTCACTGAACTCAAGGCATTTGCTAGATATGAATCCAGCAGTCATAGTCCTGAGAATATATGCGACAAAGTCAAAGGCCTCTGTGATGTGACTTGTTGGGCTCCTTCTGAGTCAGGGATTTTTTTCCTTCTGTTTATTTGGGCCCATGGGTGACTGCTTTGGCTACTTTATGTTAGGCAGCAAAAGTGAAGTCACTGGTTTCAGATGGCTGGTGGAGGGGGTAGAATTTACGGTTTCACTCTGCTATCTTGTCAGCATGTACACGATTATTAGGCTTCAGCCTTCACTTGTGAAAGGAAAGAAATGATTTAGGATGGCTAAATTTCTTTCTTTCTTTTTAAAATTTATTTATTTATTATTTATTTATTTATTTATTTATTTATTTATTTATTTATGAGAGAAAGAGAGAGAGAGAGAGAGAGAGAGAGAGAGAGAGATGGAAAGAGGCACGGGGGGTGGAGAGAATGGACACACCAGGGCCTCCAGCCACTGCAAATGAACTCCAAACGCATGTGCCCTCTTGTGCAGCTGGCTTATGTGGGTCTTGGGGAACCAAACCAGAGTCCTTAGGCTTCTCAGGCAAACGCCTTAACTGCTAAGCCATTTCCCCAGCCCTGGATGGCTGAATTTCTATGAAGAACAGAGGAACCTGTGTTGAATTGCTGCAAAATTTGCTCTTGTGAAAACAATAACCAGCATGAATTGCTTTCTAAAGGGCGAGAAAGATGAAAAACAGTAATTATAATTTAAGATAGTTTTGCTGGGCAGGCGTGGTGGTGCACTCCTTTAATCCCAGCACTGAGGAGGCAGAAGTAGGAGGATCGTCATGAGGTCAAGGCCACCCCGAGACTACATAGTGAATTCCAGGTCAGCCTGGACTAGAGTGAAACCCTACCTTGAAAAACCAAAAACCGAAATAAAAAGTAAAGCAAAGATAGTTGTATTTGTGTTCATTTTATATTGTTACTACAGTTAACCAGCTTTGCATGTTTTTTCCAGCAACATAATCTGTTTGAAATAATGGATGAGTTTGGAAAGAATTATATTAAGTGAATTGACCCAAGCTCAAAAACAAAAACAACAACAAACCTGCATTGATGTGTGGCTCCCAGCTTGTAATATCTACAAGTACATATTAGTGAGAGGGTTATTGTGGGTAGTTCCTGTAAGGACAGAATGGAAATCAAGAAAGAATATAAAGAAATGAGCAGGAAGTGAGTTGAGGGAAAGGACACACAGGCACAGAAAGGATAATAGAAAATTGGAGCAAGAGGGAATCTGGGACAAAGAGGGGAGATGAGATTCAACTAGAAGAAATGGTACTTCAAAATGGCAGAATGGATGCTAACTAAAGCTGTAGGCCAGTGAAATTAAAAGTTAAAAAGCCAGTATTAGTCAGGTTTCTTCAGAGAAAGTGAGCCAGAAATGAAACTGGAAAGAGGAGTGAGTGAAAGAAAGAAGAGACAATAGAGGAGAGTGGGAGGGATGAAGGAGAGAGAGGGAGGAAGGGAGGGAGGAAGAGAATGAAAGAGCCGATACGTAGGATCTGGAAGCGAGGTTTGAATGTTGCAGTCCTCAGGCACCTCAGGCAAAAGTATGTTTACTTTGGGGACACTCTCTGTTTTGGCTTTAAGGCTCCTGCTGATAGAATGTACTCTATTTGCATTAGCGAGGCTGAGTTTCTTTATTCTGAGTTTAATAATTTAAATTTTAATCACACCTAAAACATACCACTATAGAAATGCCTAAGTTAGACTTTGTTCAAACTTGGCACCATAGGATAGTCAAACTTATAAAAATACACAAAAACCATACACTATATGTAAACCTTAGCAACAACAAACCCTCTATTCCCATAACTCAATTCTATAGAATCCCAGTGGACTTCCTGGAATTTTGCTTATAATTGAAAATCCATTTGGCAAGATACCTAACCTTTTTTCTTTCTTTCCTTCTTCCCTCCCTCTCTTCTTCTCCCTTCTTCCCTTTCTTTCTTCCTCCCTCCCTCGTTTGCTTATTTATTTATTTATTTATTTATTTATTTATTTATTTGGTTTTTCAAGGTAGGGTCTCACTCTAGCCCAGGCTGACCTGGAATTCACTCTGTAGTCTCAGGGTGCAAGATACTTTTGAGCATAGGCATGCACAACAGGATATATAGACATGTATCCTTTTCTTATGCACACTTAATTAACTCAAATATCTAGATTAATGATATTAATGGAGATTTTGTATTAAGCCTCTGTCTCTTTCTACTAGCAGAGTAACAGTAAATCGGGAAGTATTTATAAAACACCAGACTACCCAAGGACCTTTTACCTCTTGTGTCTCCTGGTATGTCTTCCCAATCCCTTGAGTCCCATGCTAAACGTAATTGGGGCCATTATGTTAAGGACTAAGGATAACACCATGTTGGCAGAACCTGAAACATGGTTTCCCTACTTCTCTGACTCCTCCCAATCCCACTCCAAGTGCCAGGATCCCGCAGTTCCCTAATAGAAGCATCAATCATGCACACAGCGAGGGGTGATGTACAAAATTGAATTTGGCAAGACATCTATTCAGTGTGTTGATTTAGACTTCAGCAATTTCAGTTCACAAACCTGTTTTCTCGATCTGCTTCCAGCTGGGAAGCCGGGGTGGATGCTTGTCTCTTTCATGTTCCACTTCATTCAGCTTTTCATCCCAGGATGAAAATTATTACCCACATATCCTCTGCTTAGTTGGCTCTGCATTTCTTGAAGGTCTGTTATGACAACCTCTCTGTATTGATTAGGGGAGTCAAATACTTTTCTCAATGAAACACAAGAACCTTGTGCCAACTTCAAAAGTCACCAGAATAGTTTCCTCTCAGCTAGCAGAAGTGATTGGCATTTGCTTCTCAGTTGCAGCTTTTAGTCTCACTGGATCTACTTCATGGTACAAATAAGACAGTTTATTTTTCTCTTATGTTAGTGGTATAAAGCCAGGCAGGTGGTCTGAGAGTCAGGATGGCCTCTCTTCTCCTGAGGATCACCAAGTACTTTTGGTGATGATTGGCTCTGACATCTCCCATATGTGTGTCTCTGATTTTAGCCACTTTTCTAGTAGTTACTGTTCTTCACACAAGAAAATGAAAGAAAGAAATGGCTGTTTCTTTACAGGAGATAATCCCAAAGTTGCATACATCATTTTTGTTCACATTCTATTAGATAGAATTTAGTCATATGGCTACCCGCTCTGCCAAGTTACTGCACATACACCCTGTAGATCAGCAACAAGTTTCACCAAATACTGGGTGCCATGCATTAAATTGTTTAGTGTTGAGTAAAGAATACATTTTAGAAATTATAGAAATATTCTCTGAACTAGCTTAAACAGAAGTGGAAACATATGAAAGACCCAGGGATGCAAGGGTGAGAATGCAGCTAGAACTCAGAGATTGGAAACAGGAACTGAAAAATTTCACAGCCTTCTGCATCTTTGCTATCCTGGGCATTCTCTCATTTATGTCCTCTCCATCAGCTAGTTTTTGTGACCTTGGGGTCAGGTTTGCATTGCTGGCAGAAATTACCTGACCAAGAGCAGCTTGTGGGGAAAAAGGTTTATTTTGGCTTACAGACTCAAGGGGAAGATCCATGATGACAGGAGAAAATGATAGCATGAGCAGAGGGTGGACATCACCTTCTGGCCAATATCAAAAGGACACCAGCAACAGGAGATTGTGCCAAATACTGACAAGGGGAAACTGGCTATAATACCCATAAGCCACACCCAACAACACACTGCCTCCAGGAGATGTTAATTTCTAAATATCCATCAGTTGGGAACCTAACATTCAGAACATCTAAGTTTATGGGGGACACTTGAATCAAACCACCACATTCCATCCTGGCCTCCATAAACTGACAACCATACATAATATAAAATACAATCCATTCAGTCCAACTTTAAAAGTCCCCATATTTTTATCAAAATAAAACATCCCTGTAATCCAAGGTCTTTTAAGTGAGCCATAGTACCAAAAATTCCCCCCCAAACCATAATGGCACAGAATAAACACACATACTGCAAAAGATGTCACTGGGCATAGCATATTCAACCAATACAACCATAGAAATATTCAACCAATACAAGATTTAAACAGGGCAAACATCAAACTCTGTAGCTCCAAGTCTAGTGACAAGCCTCTAAGTCTGACAATTCTATCCACTGACAAGTCTCTGGAGTTCCAATTCTGTCCCTCCAGCTGGGCTACTCACAATCCTGGAAAACTTCATCTGGGGTCAGCAGCTCTCCTTAGTAGGCATCTTGTGGTTCCAGCATCTCCACTGGGTCTCCACTGCTACCCACGGTTCATCCTTATGGCTCCATCAGGTCTCTATGCAGGAAACCCAGCAAACCTGCCTCACTGCCCATGGCCATTTCCAAAACACAAGTCTGTGTTGCAAAATCAATGACCCTCTCTTTCCCACATTCTTTATACTCTATAATACCAGGTAAGATGCCAATTTGTTAATTTGGGGTGGGGGGAATAAAGCAGACTTTGAAGAACAGGACACTTCTTCAGCATTCAGTCCCCTTCAAAAGAATCTACATTCTTCCTGTTGTCCCAAATGCAGGTCAACTAGCCTAGTCTCAAAGGTTGTAATTTCTCATATAATTATAGCTGAACAGGCAGAAGTTTCAGCCCAAAGATTTCATTTCTGTGCCATATCCCTCTAATCATACCAGTCCATTTCTATGCAAAGCAACATGGCACAAGTTCTCAGGATACGGGCAAAACAGCAAGCCTCTCACACAAACTGCTTCTAGCCCAGTCTAGGAAAAGCTCTTTTTCACCCTCATAAGCCAAACCTCACAGTCCTTAGTTCTTACTGCATTCAGGTCTTACAACTCTGACCAGAATAGTCCATCAAGCTGCACTTACAGCACTGCTAGTCATCTCCAGTCTTTTCATTAATCAGAAAACAGAGAATCATGTGCTGTGGGAGAACTCCCCCATGCATGGAATCTTTTCTTTACAGTGCTGCAGTTGGGAAAGGAAAAGAGGGGTGCTGTCAGCTGCTGTCTGGCCAATGGCTTGGGCCCAATAGCAGAGGCCAATTATTCTTCTGCTTAATCTGCCAGCAACTGTTTGAAGCATATTGCTTAATGCACAAGCCTGAAGTTAAAGGCTAAAGGCAAAATGGTGAAAACTTCTTTCAATTTCTGCCTTCCCATTCAGGACCATCACAGGTGCTCCATTCTCTGGGGTCATTAGCACTCTAGTCTTTTCATTAATCAGTCAGTGTTTATAAGGCAGCTGTGATGTTCCAGCATATCCATGGAACTGTAATTCTATCCACCAGAGATGTAATGTTAAATACTGCACAAATCTATATTCTTAAGGAACTAGCAATATAATGATTTTTTTTCTGGACTATAACCAAATTTCTCTCCTGTCCAGGAATTAGCCACTTATTTATAAAATCATTTCTTTAAATCATAAATTTAAAAAATCATTTAGGTTAGAGTATCAAGATCTGTGGAAGACAGAAAACACTTATATGACCAATATCCTTTAGTCATTTGCAATCAGTAAGTTGCAGAGGTATGTAAACAGATGCATATATCTTATAATATGATAAACAATGCATGTTTAGTGAGAAAGTGTTGTAAGTGTTGATCCAGGAGTCCACAGGAGGAATATGAGGTAGAATGTAGTCAATAAAAGTTAAAAAAAACAAATTGCCATTTCCCAATTTAAGAAGTTTGATCAACTTTAAATATCCAGAATGGAAAATGGGGCTGCAACAGTTTAAATTACTATATTCTCATTATTATGTTGATATCATAAATAATAAATAAAGTTTTGTGGGAAATTTTCCAAATGCTTAAGCATCTTTTAAAAAAGGTAAGTTTGAAAAAGAGTCTCTATAACAACATCCTTCTATAAGGAACTATAGAAGTTTCCAAGTTCAAAGAGTGTTGGTAATCGTCCACACAAACAAGCACACTAGTGTAAACTGGAATCTGTACTAGTAGGCACAGCTGAATGTCCTCAATGGTGTGAGGGTAGAGTAGTCTGCTTTGTACTTTGTGTCTTTAGTCAAATGCCTTAGAGATGTGTGGATGACCACCACTCAAGGACCCGTGAGAGCACAGCTGATGTCCATGTTGGCTGTGTTACTTACTGAAGCAGGAGGAGCCATGGGAAATCTCAGTAAAGGGTGCTCCGGGGAAGGTGGTTATAGAAGCTGGACTTGTATTCAGTGGATTTTAGGGAGAATTCAAAGAAACAAGGTTGAGTCCTAGACTACATACTGACCAAAAGTGACGGTAATTCCATTTGTCAACACTTTGTGAGGAAACATGAAAAATAGTAAGTCTAAAGTTATCATTGCTAACGAACCAACAGTCACCAGTGCTAAGCAAGAGAGACAACTTTCTGGTCACTCACTACCTGGAGCTCACAAATTAGATTGACCTGCCTGTCTCCACTTCTGAAGTGCTGAGATTACAGGCATGTGCCAGCATACTTGGGACTTATGTGAGTACTGGGGATTGATCTTAAGACATTGTGCTTGTCAGACAGACACTTTACCAACTGAGCTTTCTTCTGCCAAGCTCGTTTTTGGAATCTGATCCTCTCACCTGGTGAGTTACTAGCTGTTTTCTCCATTTCTCTCTCTTGTTTCTCCAAATGCTCTTATTTTTTAAAAGGACAATTCCAGTTTCCTCTCTTCTATAAACCTTTATTCTTGGGACATCAGATCACCATGCTTGAATCGCCTTGCCAGGATCCTATAGTTTCTCAGTGAACTGGTTTCTAGTCGTTTCCTATGATCTGCTTAGCTTTTCTAACCTTGATATCAACTAAACAAATCCAAGATTCAAGGAGTTAAGTCTTTTCACATTAGCTCCACTGTTGACATACTTAATAAATAATAAAAATAAAATACTAGTGAGATGAAAGGTGGGCTTTAATCAAAGAAAGCCCATAGAGAAGAAGCTCTTGAATGGAGAAGGCTTGTTGAAAGGCCGGGGACCTGTTGGGATGCAGTGAGAATGGATCATTGTTCTGGCCCAGGGCGGGCGGAGTGCAGGGCAGCAAATGCTAGCTCAGAGTAACAGAATTCATCAGCCTGCTCTGTATTTCCCTCCCCTCCCCCTTGCTCTGGGGCAGAAACTGTGCTGCTTCACAGGCTGAACTTTTT
The DNA here is from genome assembly GCA_036365145.1 of Orientallactaga sibirica. Taxonomy (NCBI): domain Eukaryota; kingdom Metazoa; phylum Chordata; class Mammalia; order Rodentia; family Dipodidae; genus Orientallactaga; species Orientallactaga sibirica. Next base: position 7,370,837 of record JAEOAD010000019.1, on the reverse strand, counting down.
ACCTCTTGCCCCAGAGGGAAAAACATGCTGCCTGAATGCTTCCACTTGAGACACCTTGCCGGAATCCTTCTTGAATATCTTTAGAACAGAGGCTTCTCGGGCCCCCGAGGGTGTTATTTTTCAGGCAGAGGTGAGAGTCTCCCATCATATGGACTCATTAGGCTTTAAGGGGGCGGGGGGAAGAGACAGCATTTTGCAAGCATAGCTCTAAAGGAACACCATCCCCGTGTGTTGCAATAATTATTGTATTTCAGTCTTGTAGCCTTTGTTATAGAGGCTTTTTATATGAAGTAGGAAAGGGACTCTTTGGGTGACCAGTTAAGCCTTTGCTGGTTTTTTTTTTTTTTTTTTTTTTTTTATTTATTAAAGTTCAAATTAAACAAGATTCCCGCTGTCACTAAAGTTTTCTGAACTATTTTTTGTGTAAATGTTGCTCACCCTTTGAAATCAATACAATTAAAAGTCGTGTTAAGAGCCCTCCTTTTCAAGGCTATGAACTTTTTCTGTAAGGACTTTTAACTTGTTTCAGCTCTTTGATTTCTTAAATGTGTCCTCAGACAAGAAGGTACACATGGTCTTTGATTGCTTCTTAAACTGGCAAAGTTATACTTCTATCTTGTAGACACACATAAAAATCTTTCAGTGATTGCATTTCTCTGTAGATTAGTAGCTTGTTAATTTTGAGGATGAAATGAACTCAGGAATAAAAATCATTTGAGAAGGTATCTTGATTCACTTCAAAAAGATGCAGCTTCCCTAATAAGGTTCTGCCTGAGATCAGAGCTTGTATGCAGCACACTGGGGACATCTAGTGGACTAAAGTCAGAATAGACCCTCAGACTACAGTTTGGATTCTAACTTCCAGATAATGTTAGGTTTCTAATAGAATTCGAACACCAGTGCACCTTCTGTGTTGGTCATGTACATTTTAAAATATGATTTTTAATTTAGTTTTGGGTAAGTACAGTGTACATTATATATTACTTGATTACTTGGCAGTTTCCTGCAGTGTCAGATTTTCACTTATTTCCTCCTAACATAGTAGATCTCATTTTCAACCGTGGTGAGGCAGATTTACAAAGCATAAATGAAGACTGTGTTTAGCAAGTTATATGACCTGGGGAAAATCTGTCTGAACTTCCTTTCTTTGGCTTGTAAAGTCCAAGGTTAAACAAATGACAGTGGTTTGGAAATCTAGAATAATATTTGTACATTATGCTCATTTTATGTAGCATTTTGAACTGTTCAAGGGGGCTTCACACTATCACCTAAATTGATGTTCTACATATTAATCCACATGCTATAAATTAATAGGAAGGTAAGGTGGTTTGTGAACCAGGTCCTTTATTTACAACCTTTGTTATCTCAATAACCACACACAACAAAATCATTAAAACCATTTTGCACTTGGGAAAGTTAAGACTCAAAGATAGGAAGTAACTTGTCAAACTTACAAGGGGGTCAGAGGTAGGGCCCATGTTCACTTTTAGGTTACTGTGAATTCCTTTCACAAAGCTGAGAACGTCACTTGAGGAAGCCAGGGGACTCCAGAAAGCAGCTATGGTGTGTGCTGCCCCTGTGGGGTTACTCTAGACAGAAGTCACAAAACATAAACACAACTTAGAGTTGACTATCCCAGAAGTTAAAAATTTAAAAGACAAAATAACTTAATGAGTTCTTCATCTTGAGGGGAAAGATCAGCAAGGAAATTTCTGATAACTGCTGTCACTTTCAGTTCTGTATTTATGACTATGTGATGTTTATTGATACAGCCACAATGGGACATGTAATAATTTTTTAAGAATAAATCAACTAGGATAAATTTACTAACAGAACAACTATAAACAATAAAACTGATTCAATTTGGATAATGTGACATGAAATTAACAATATTTAGTAATTCTAATTTGCCGTTAGAATGGACAATTCAATTGAAAAGATTCATCAGGCCACTATTTGAAATAGAGAGAAGGATCAATTAAATGCATACAGTAATTTGAAAAGGCTCTCATAATTTATTTTGATAACCTTGATTTGATCAATTTCACTTGGAAAAATATTTGAAATATCATTAAAATTAAACATTCCTATCATTATATATATTTTTTGTTATTTCATTTAAAGTAAATGTTTATTTTCACAAGTAAACTGAAAAGTCATTTGAATAAAGTGCATTTTTATATAAAACAGTGCTCAAGAATCAGTTGAGGTTTGAAAATTTGAAAGTTGAATTAACATTCTAAGCATTCAAATTTCTTTTGAGATTGAAGATATACTGTGAGTTTTTAATAGTGCAAAGTTTATATTAGTATCTTCAATGTGGGTAAGAGAAATCCAAAGTGTAAGTACATTTTGTGAGAATAAATCTTTCATGGTGAATTAAGAATCCATGTAATTGTAGAATTCTCCTTAACTAGACATTTGAGTTTAGCAGGCATTCTGTTTATAGCTTTCCACTGGCTTGGTATAATCAACTATAATTTATTCAGTTGTTAACATATAGTCAGATTTGAGTTTTTTGCAATTCCAATTAATGTATATTTTAAAACAATGCTTTTGAATTATTAAATTGGTTGGACTTGTTTTCACTAATGAGGTTCATATTATCACTGTCTAAAAAGTCATACCCATTACCAGTACCATTTTATATGGTCTGTTTTTTTTTTCTGAGTAAATTAAATGCATTTCTCATAATAATGCCAAATCCCTACCCACTGCATGCAATACTCTCCACACATCTTGGCGATATAGAGAAACCTGAAGAAAGGTTTTCATGACCCAAAGAAAGTATAATGTAATGGAAAATAAGCAAATGAATCATCTATGTAAGTAACACATATAAGAATATTCTTCACACATCTTAGTCATGCTGATAAAGAGAAGCCTATAGAAAGACAAAAGAAAGTATACAATTGTGGAAAATAAGCAAATGAATATGTAAGCAACACATGTGTGCTAATCTGCTTTGAGTAAAATCTTCTAAACTTTACTGCTGTGAACTGTAGGAACTAATTTTCCTAAGCACTTTTTTATGTCAGTTTTTGTAGTCATGCACATTATAGAAGGTATTCACTAAATAAATATTATTTCAGTTTAATTGGATTAAAAATTAGAAATGCAAATTTGCCTCAGACTATCTCTAAGCCCTCATCTCTGTTTTTATGGAAATACCCTTTTAATGGCTTAAGCCTATGAAGAAAAAAAAAAAAAAACACTGAAGATTTTTAACTAGCCGCTTTGCAGGGGGGCAGAAAGGAGCAAAGAAGATTTAGTGGTGAAAAGAGCAAATAAATAGGTGCTCCAAGATTAAAAAGAGGGTAGGAGTGCATGCTGAGCCCTTGAAAGGCCTCTCTGTGTTTAAAGAAAAATATTGTTTGGTGCTTTCACCAGCGCATGATCAAAATAAGAGGTACAAATTAGTTCACGGCTGCTGAAGCCACAAAACACCACGCAGAGCGCTGTCTTTGGGAAGGTTTTAATGAGGAGAAGAGGTCATCAGAGTGTGACATTGCTTTTCAGAATTCTTCAAGAACAACACAGACTTCCTGTTCCAAATGTGGTAGAGAATAAAACAACGTTAGTAGTAATCGTACAACTTTTGAACCGTGTTCCTTGGAAATGCTCTAACGTGCTCATTTTGTAGCTTTAGTTAACGTTCTCAAAGGGAACGCTTCCATATTTTCCATGTGCCCTTATTTCAAAAGTACAGTGAAACGGTGGAGCTTTAACATGGATTATATTTATAAAATAAAGTTTTATTCAGGCTTCTGAAGAGATTTTAATGTTTTCATTGCTCCAGGTGAAATGGTACACCGGTGGCTCTGTTCATTAACATTTAGCATCAGTGCAAAAAAAAAAAAAAAAATCAAGGATTACCACATACAGCATAAAAGGAGTGTTACCATGACTTTGAAATTAAATTCACCACAATCTTAGTTTTGCTGCATTTCAAACGTGATTTTAAAATGTATAAGTTGTTAATGACATTCTAGGTCAAATATTCACAGTCCAATATTCAGTCCTATGGAGACTGGTGTTACTCAAATGTGTAGCATATCTGAGCCAGAGCTGAAGAGAGCTTCTAGATGCTTAATAAATAAGACATTTATTTTGTTTTCAAAGGCCAATATTGCAGCATTATTTAATACTTTAAGTAGAGATTGGTGCATTTCATTGCCACTCTACCGCAAGTCTATTGCACGTCTGCTTTTCATTAATATGGCGACATTTAAAAAATGTTTTGAAGGAAAATATTTGTGTCCAAATACTCCAAGCATCACAAAAGTGCTCTCGTACTTTTGATGTTTCAGTCTCACCAATAGTCATGTTTACTTATGATTTTTTACCCTTACAATAAGTGAAGCACAACCACATTTTTCTCTAGATGTGTGAAATATCATTGTCAAATGCTTGAAAATAATTTCAGAGCTCTACAGGGTGAATGTGAACTGGAGTCGAGATGAAGACAGATAATTTTTGGTGCATTGTAATGTTTCTGATTAACTTGTAAGGAAAGGGTGATTTGCATGCACTTAACTGACTTAGGGGTGACAGCATGTAGTATAGATCATTTTCTTCCCTTTCCTTTTCTTTTTTCCTTTCTTTCTTTTTTCTTTCTTTTTGTTTTTTAAATTTTACCTACTTTGTCTGTCTATCACGAGAAGAGTCCAACATAGACTCCCTGCCTCACATGTGATAAAGGATGAAAGCCATCCTTCTAGTTTCATGGCTTTTCAATATTTTAATCAAAAGTCTCTCAACTTGACAGTCATCATTTACTTAATTCCATCCTTTATGCTCATTTTATTTCTTCTAATGTATGCAGGCTTTGTTCTTAAATATTCTTATTCATAAACCAGACACATTTAAGTTGCCATCCTTCGTGTGTAGAATTTTTCTATGAATACCTGGCTAGACAGTGATGTTTAGCTCAAGCTTTTGATCTGACTTGTCCCGCTATGTTTTGGCTTAGTTTGCAGTCTTTTCCTGCCAGTGATTACATATTGGGTACTGTATGGATTCTTTTTCTTTTCTTTTTTTATTATTGCTGCTTAAGACTTTGTCTTCTCTTTTACTTGCCTGTGAATTCAGCTGCAATTTATTTTGTGAACATTACTCACAAATCTTTCATATGTCTTAAACATCTAAAAGCTACGGGAGGCCTTAGCACATATTTATAGTAGCAAAACTTATGACCTAGACATTAACACAAAACTGCAAGGTTTTGTTACAAAATCTAAAGTTTTCCTCCAGTTATTTCAAAGTGCATCTTAGTCAAGGAAAACAAAATGGTAGAATTTTTGAGAACCAACAAAAATGTTATGAAAAGTTATAATTTATATGATTACATTATATTTTCCAGAAAATATTGTCAAGCAAAGTTTTCTCATTCACAAAAAATTACTTTTGTTTGAGAAGTAACAAATGTTTGTAGTTAACAGGCATCAAAATACGAATCTCTAGGATGTGAACAATTTAATGATATCATATTATTTAACTTTTGACAGTTGGTATTTTTTTCAATGTAGGGTTTCCTCCTAGCCCAGGATAACCTGGAATTCACTATATAGTCTCAGGTTGGCCTTGAACTCACATCTGTCCTCATACCTCTGCCTCCCAAGTGCTGGGATTAAAGGCATGTGCCACCACGCCTGGTATGTAACAATTTAAAAAGATTATAACCACTTTAAAATTTTATGAAGGATTTTACTTTATAAATTTATTTTAAGTGCTATAATAATGAATTTCTTTATAAACTAATCTACTTAAAAGATTGAAGAAAATTTTAAAAGTATACCAAACAGTAATATTGCCATTGTTCCACAAAGAGGAAAGATTTTAAGAGTGATATAAAATTAAAAGGATTTAAAACATTACATATTTTACTGATTAATTTTCATATGAATATTCATTAACACATTCATTGTAAATAATCACAAAAACTTGATGAGGCTTTGACCTTTTACAAAATATGAGAGAGAGAGAAAGAGGCAGATAGACAGAGAGAGAATGGGCACACAAGGGTGTCTAACCACTGAAAATGAACTTCAGACACTTGTGCCCTCTTGTGTATCTGGCTTTGGTGGGTACTGAGGAATCAAACTTGGGTACTTAGGCTTTGCAGGCAAGCACCTTAACTGCTAAGCCATCTCTCCACCCTTGTGTTTTTTCTTTTTCTTTGAAGCAAGCTCAACATGCTGGTCTTTTTTTTTTTTTTTTTTTTCTTGAGGTAGAGTATTACAGTCTTACTCTAGCTCAGGCTGACCTATCTAGAATTCACTATGTAGTCGTACGGTGGCTTCAAACTCATGACGACCCCTCTGCCTTCCAAGAGCTGGGATTAAAGGCATGAACCACCACGCCTGGCTTGAGATTTTTTTTTTTTTTAATGAGGGAGGGAGAGAGAGAGAGAGAGAGAGAGAGAGAGAGAGAGAGAGAGAGAATTGGCACACCAGGGCCTCCAGCCAGTGCAATCAAACTCCAGATGCGTGCACTCCCTTGTGGGCATGTGCAATATTGTGTGCTTATGTCACTGTGTGTCTGGCTTACATGGGACTTGGAAAGTAGAACATAAGTCCTTAGGCTTCATAGGCAAGTGCCTTAACCACTAAGCAGTCTCTCCAGCTCCTGTTTTGCCATTTTACCTAAAAGTTCTCAGTGTTTCCTAGATTTTAATCTTCTTTAGGTTTTTAAAAATGGTGACTGAATTCTGTAGCTCATAAAAAACGCAGTAATGACCCGCCATCCCCAAGGCATCTCTAAAACCCTTTCTGAAGGTACAAAATCTAAACTTATCTTCATGTCATTAAAAATTATCATCCATTTCACAGCTTTTATATTTGTACTGATTGTGCAAAGACAATGGTGAATAGAAATGTTGGTGTTTGTTCATGAACCAAGGCAGTGGCACCAAACTGGTTGTAGTCATTGTATCCTTTCCTGCTCTGCACACTCAAAGGGGGGAAAGCACAGATTGATTTAAGATTTCCCTGAGAAGGCAGTTAAGACCTAGCTTATTTAAATCTTGACCCTTGAGCTCCTTCAGGATTTGGAGCACTGTTCTTGCTGGGATTGCTTCAGGTAATCCCTGGATATGGAGCCCTGATCTTCCCCACATTGTAGATTTCATTCAGTGCAGACAAACTAGTCATCTGCTTCATCTGATGCCCCAGCCAAGTAGGAACTATCTATATAAACACTTTTCAAACAGTACATTATAAATAAGAGTAAACAGTGTGGCTTAATGGAATATCTAAGTAATGAACTATTTTAATTATGCACAGTTTGTGACACATTGGCCTAATTTATAGATTAATTATTCAAAATGATGACTCTGGTTTCTCTGCAGTTCATCTTTCCAACCTACTGCATGTGTAACATGTGCTAATAGGTCTAAGTTTGGTTTTCCTACTGTTGGCTATCATTAGCAGAATGGACTTCTCAGGGTAGAGGCTTAGCCTAAGCAAAATCTTGGTGAGTAATGGCAATAAAAATAAAAACAGTGTGTTCTTCAAGTACTGAGGAAACCTTTTTCAAGTACTCTCAGGTGTGATAGGAAAAAAAGTCTTTAAATACCAACATGAATATTACTAGTTAAAACAATTCCCTTTTCCAGTTTCTTTGAGGACTCTTTCTATGAGGGAGTAATTTATGTACCATTAGTTAAAATGTTAAATAGAAGTACCGTTGTGATATATATATATATATATATATATATATATATATATATATATTACTAGATGTATAAATGTCATATCTAGTATAAAGTATAATTTCATGATATTTTTGTGACCTAGGTAAAAATTTATAATTGATATTGTAATATTTTCAATGAATCTTAACTGGATAACAGATCAATATTGAAAATGGGTTCCAGTTACTTATCCCTGATGAAAATCTATAGTAGCTGATATTTATGTCTTACCTTTATTTCAATTCTGTCTGTCTGCATAATAATATGAATGTTAGTGACATATTGGCTTTATTTCCAGATGCTACAGCCATCTAAGCTTGCCATTTTTATTATATGAGTAATAATTTTGTAAGTTAATTTACTTTAAAAATCTTGCTGAAAATTTTGCTGAGATCATGCATGTACCAAGTAGAATTTTGTGTTAATGCACATTAATGACAATGTTAAAAAGCAAAAGGAAAATTAATAGAATGTCAGAATAATTTGTGTTGAGCATCCCCTACTTTAGAAATCTGAAATGCTTCAAGAATTAAAACCTTTCAAATATTGATATGATAACCATAAATGGAAAATTCCACACTGGACTTCATATGATTGGTCATAGTCAAAATTAAATGAAATAAAATATTGTTTAAATTACCTTTAGGTTATGTGTATAAGGTCCACATGAATCATAAATTAATTTTTTTCTTTTTAAAATTATTTTATTGATTTTTGGAGAGAGACACAGATAGAGACAGACAGAGAGGGAGAAGGAGACAGATAGAGATGAGCGCGCCAGCAGTCTCTCAGCTGCTGTGAACGAAATCCAGATATTTGTGCCCCCTTGTGGTCATGTGTGGCATTGCGCCCTTGCATCACTTTGCATCTGGCTAAACGTGGGACCTGGAGATTGGAACTGGGTTCTTAGGCTTAGCAGGCAGGCGCCTTAATGGCTAAGCCATCTCTCCAGCCCAATTTTTTCTTTTTTTATTAGTTATCTATATAATGTGCATAGAGCCATGATGGTACCATCTTTAGCCTTCTCCCTGCCCTATCCATTGGAGATTGTGGGTCTTGCTTTGTGGGGATAGCCATCAGTTATGGGGGAAAGGCAATGTCTCTCTGCATAATAACCCAACTTATGGCTCTAATAATCTAAGAAATTAATTTTGTGTTTAGATTCAAGTCCCTTCTCCAACATGTATTTGTATATATGTGCAAATATTTTGAAGTCCAAATAGTTGCAACACAAACTCTTCTTGCACCAAGTATTTTATGCATAGGATATTTGGCCTGCATTACATTTTGGAAAATTTGGCTCTTGGCAAAGCCTTAGCAAAGAGCAGGAACATCTTGAGAAATAAAACAGCAAGAGTAGAAGTACAAAGTTTAACTCTGAATGAATGGTTATAAAGATGTTAAACCCAGGCAGGCGTGGGGTGGCACTTCTTTAATCACAGCACTTGTGAGGCAGAGGTAAGGAGGATCACTGTGAGCTTGAGGCCTCCCTGAGACTACATAGTGAATTCCAGGTCAGCCTGGGCCAGAGCAAGATCCTACCTCAAGAAGCAAAAACCTGAAAACATCCAAACAAACAAACAAATAACTTGTTATACCTGATGCCTGCATATAATGCATATAGAGTTAGCTATGAGTTAGTTGGAAATATAGCTTCAGAGAGTCAGTTATAACTGGATTGAAATTTATATTTTGTAGTGTTTTACATATCTATCTTTACTTCATAGTCCCAGCAACCTTATGATGAAGCTATTCTTATGATGAGGACAGGTACATAGTATATACCACAATTTAAAATGGCCACCTTGTGTTTAGGGTGTTAAATTAAATTTTGAGCACTTCTATGGTTCTTATAAAGAGGAATTTTCAGAAGAGACACTGATAAACTCTACCACACAAATAACTGGTAAAATTTATAAAATTTTGAAAAAGCTATGTGCTTTTTAAAAAAAGTATAGCGTTGATTGGTTGAGAACTATCAGATTCCAAATCATGATATTTTCCAAACACCTTGTACAAATGTTTTTTTTAAATAATTTGTATTTATTAAGTGGGAGAAAGAGTGAGAGAATATGAATATGGGCATGGTGCCAGGGCCTCGTGTTTCTGTAAACACACTCCAGATGCATGCACCGCTTTGTGCATCTGGCTTTACGTTGGTACTGGGAAATCAAACCCAGACTGGCAGGCTTTGCAAGCAAGTGCTCACTTTTAATCACTCATCCAGATTCCGAGCCTAGAAATGTTGTTTTATTGTATGAATATTTGATGGACTTCCGAGGCTCATTTCATATTTGAAATATTAGAAGAATAAACATAAGAACTCAAGTATTTTTTTTTCTACATGGTTTTCTATTGCTCTTTGTAAAATCAGTGAGTTGTTTCCAGTTAAGATATACTAGATTTTCTGGGACAAAGACTTTGTTTTTCCCCATTTCTGCCTTGGAAAAGTATGATAAAAAAAACTTATCAACTTAGTTTTCCTGTCCTGGTGTCTTATCAGAGGCATATTGCTTCGATATTTAAGTTGACAAATAAAGTTGCAAGTATTTATATTGTACAACAGCATGTTTTGAGAATATATCTAGAGTGATTGAGTAGATCCATGAACATGTCATTGCATCACATAGTTTTTATTTTGTGGTGGTGAACATATTAAAATCTATTTTCTTAACAATTTTCAAATGTGCATTACATTACCATTAGCTATAACTACCATCTTGTATCATAGATCTTCTGTCCTTATTCAACTAGTCTAATTGAAGCTGTGTGCCTCTTGACCTACATTTCCCAGCACCACTACATGCCCTATCCTCTGAAAAGCACCCCTCTTCTCTCTGCTTCCATACTCCTGACTTGTAGGTTTCACATGTGAATGACATGATGTAGTATTGTCTTCTTGTGCTCAGCTTGTTGTTGCTCTTTACATTCTCCCTCTTCATTTTAAAACTTGAAATGGAATATAAGTGAAATGGATCATCAATGTGGAATGGTTCCATGGATGTTTAGGCATTTTAACACTTGGAATTCTATCCCCCTTTCTCTCACCTGTGTCTTTGCCAGATTTTCAGCAAGGCTTAAATATGTAATGTTAATTTACTTGGAGTTTACCATGTTACCAGTTTTACTTCCTTTCCTCTGATTCTGATAAAATTCTTACTGTTTGCTTTTGTGCTTGCTTACATATTTGCTATGCTGTCTTAGACTGCTGTTTAGATATCAGAGAAAAAGGCAGATTGGACTTCTGGACTTGTGGGATTCATAGACTAGCTGGTGAATGGATAAGAAAAGAAACCAGGGCTGGAGAGATGGCTTGGCCTGCCAAGCCTAAGAAGGCGGGTTCCAATCTCCAGGTCCCACGTTTAGCCTGACTCAAAAAGTGACTCAAAGCCAGGTGTGGTGGCGCATGCCTTTCACCCCAGCACTCGGGAGGCAGAGGTAGGAGGATCACCGTGAGTTCAAGGCCACCCTGAGAGTACACAGTTACTTCCAGGTCAGCCTGAGCCGGAGTGACACCCTACCTCGAGAAAAACCAAAAAAAAAAAAAAAAAAAGTGACTCAAGTGCTGCATTTTCCCACAAGGGGGCGCACTGGTCTGAGTCCATTCATAGCAGCTGAGAGGCTGCTGGCCCTCCCATTCTCTCTCTCTCTCTCTCTCTCTCTCTCAAAAAAAAAAAAAAAAAAAAAAAAGAAAAGAAAAAAAAAGAAAAGAAAAGAAACCAGTAGCTCTCTGTGGTTAGTGCAACATCAATGAAGTGACAGGAACATAGGAGAGTGACAACACACCTCCCCATACTTGGTTAGTCAGAGGATTTATGGTAGAGAGGGCTTAAAAGCTATGAGATTTTCAGGGGTTCATTCCTCAGAATCCATATAGGGCCAGATGCACAAAGTGGCACGTGCATCTAGAGTTTGTTTGCAATGAGTGACAGGAGGCCTTGGTGCACCCATTCTCTCTTTCTCTCTCCTCTTGCAAATAAATAAATAAAGAAAGAAAGAAACAAACAAACAAATAAATAAATAAAAAATATAAGGGAGCAAAGAGGAGTTTGCTGAGTTTGTGTGTGTGTGTGTGTGTGTGTGTGTGTGTGTGTGTGTGTTAGCAGAAATATGGTGACACAGATAAGAATTTAGGAAAAAGTGACTTTATGATTATGAAGAGGGCAAGAAGTGCATAGAAGGAGGCAGGTGACCACCACTGAAAGGAAAAGACTTATCAGGAAGTCTTGTGGGGGATGACAATGCACCTCTTCTCATCTTAGAAATTAAACACAGAGGAATAATGGGAGCTGGAAAGGCAATAAGTAAAAATCATGCAATGAGGGTTGTTTTATAGGTTTCATTCTCTTACCACTTTGTTGATGAGTTCTGAGAATATATTTCATCATTTAATACATTTAATATACAAATTGTGGTTAGTGTTCATTGTATTATTACTGAAACAGAGTGATGTGCTAATGTAAAGACCACTTATGAGAAAGAAAATGTAAATTAGGCCTGTTCAATTTATGTCTTTCAGTGGCTGTATACTACATATCCATACAATGCTGTGGCTTTTCTCTATTGCCAACTCCACTCTCACACATACCATTTCTAGATTTTTCTCTACACTTAAAAAAATTACTGAACTACTCTTTACTACCCATCAGAATAGTAACTGGGCTTGCAAGATTAAAAAAATATATATATCAAAATCAACCAGGAACTGCAAAGAAAATATCAGTATATTAACTGTTGAAAAATAAGGTAACTCACAGGATAAAGCTATTCTAAAGCAAAACTTGCATGTACTCTCACTTAACTTTTAAAATAGTCAATAGTACTGAAACTGAATTGTACTCCTTTGAAATCTTGCTCTACATACCCAGGAAGTTAAACCATGTTAAATACATGACCAACAGCAGGTCTATATGCAAACAAAAATATTTAAAACAAGTAGGGGGGAAATGATGATGGGATTAAAAGGGTTGCAAAAATAAGAATAACCGAGGATATCTTATGTGTAACTAGAGTCAATGGAATAGCAAAGGGATGATAAATACTAGTCTAAAATTTTATACCTAGCTATATAATTACTTTAGTGTTAAGGTAAAAGTGTTTAGCTTCAGCAAGAATGCAATTGATTTCAGAGAGAATATGTGTTTTCCAGAAAGTAATATGAAAACATGATGCACTAACATGCTGATTTAACTACTGTCCATATAAAATAGTTTTGATTTTATTTATTTAAAATATTTCTATTAATTACTTACTGTATGCAGCTAGAGAGAGAGAGCATGTATGGTGGAGTAGGGGCAAATGGGCACACAAAAGGAGGACACTTGCTACTACAAATTCGAGATACATGTGCCACTTAGTGCATCTGGTTTTATGTGGGTACTGGGGAACTGAACCTCCAGCCGCTGACTTTGCAAGCAAGCACTTTTGACTGCTGTGTCATCTCTCCAGCCCTAGTTTTGATTTTTTAAAAAATTATTTTTATTCATTTATTTGAGAGAGAGAGAGAGAGAAAGAATGGGCATGCTAAGGTCTCCAGCCACTGCAAATGTTGAAACTCTAGACGCATGTGCCACCTTGTGCATCTGGTTTGTGTGGGTCCTGGGGAATAAAACCAAGGTCCTTTGGCATTGCAGACAAGTGCTTTAACCTCTAAGCCATTGCTTCAGCCTGATGTTATACACAAAGCTATGCTAAGACTTGGGCCAATGCTATTTCAAGTGTGATCATATGAACTGCAATGGTGTATAAACTGAGAATAGGTAGAGACTTTTAGACATTTGACTTTGCCTCAGGATTGTTGACTGGGGAAAAACAAAGTTTCATTACTGATAGTTTGAGAGGTGCTTCTCTGTGTGGTAATATCAAAATGGGGGTGAGAAATGTTATGGTCATATAACGCTTGAAGGAGAAGAAAATTGGAACAAATAGAGATCTGTGGGAAAGTCTATAGTGTCCAGACATTTGCTCTTCTTAAGAGTTCCACTGAGGAGCTGGGGAAATGGTTAAGTGGATAAAACATTGTTGTCCAAGCCTGAGAACTGGAGAATGATACCATACCCACATAAATGCCAGGCTAGCAGGCATGGCAGTCCATTTGTAATTTGATAACTAGGGACATCTGATGTCAATCATCAAAAATCTCTGGCCACATACATACATATGTATATACATACATACATACATACATACATACATACATACATACACACATACACACAGAGAGCAAAATGGAGAATGAGAGCGAGAGCGAGCGAGAGAGAGAGAATGAGGATGGGCACACTAGAGCCTCTTGCCACTGCAAACGAACTCCACATGAATGTGCCACTTTGTGCATGTGGGTTTATGTGCGTATTGGGGAATTGAACACCAGGCTTGCAGACTTTACAAGCAAGCACTTTTAACCACTGAATCATCTCCTTAGCCCCTTGGTGACCTTTTAGTCTTGAAATTAGTCATATGAATTCTGTAAGTTTTATTTATTGATTCTTTGATATGTCCTCTCCTATTTTTTTCTGGATTCTTAGTTTGCTTGATATTTCAGTTCTATGATTGAATGCCTTCTATTTTCCTTCTTCTATCTCTATCACTCTTTTATTTTTGCAATTTTGAGATAAACCCTTAGATTTATTTCTTTAGTAAAAATGGATTCTTTTCCCAATGTTAGTGCATCCTGATACTGATTGCATCAAGTATCTTTTTACATTTGGAAGCTAATAACTTCAAGCTTTATCTTGTCATTTCTTTAAAAATATTATATATATAATATTTATATTTATATATTTACATTAATTAATATATTAATATTATTATATTAAAATATATAAATATTTATATATATTTAATATATATAAAATATAGTAACAGGATATACTCTTATATTTCCTCACCTTGGCTTTCATTACTCTGCCAGCACTCTTCAGTGGAGTTTGATAATCACTGTGGGGTCACGAAGGCCTCAGTCATTCCTTACAGGATAGTGGGGGGATCTGTGGCTCTTGCAATCTTTCCACTCCCTCTTCTGCAATGTTCCCTGAACCATGGCAGGCCTGTTGGCAGTCTGACTTAGTGTTGAGTTCTCTGTAGCCTCTGGATTTCTGCTCTGATGGGTTTTGACTGAGTACATGTCTGTCATCATCTCCTTAGAGCTGCTTGTCATGCTAGCTCTAGAAGCAGTATTCATGTCACTGCTTCCTTTGCAATTTCTCTTGAGCCCCAGCAGATGTGGTGTAGGTGGCATGTCTTGTTGTAGGTAGTTGGCTATCTTATTGTCTTGCTGATGGATCTTGCCTCTCCATTTTCTCTGCTGTCTCTAAAATAAAAACAGATTCTCCAAACAAGAATGAGAACAGCTTGGGTTAAATGGACTATACAAAATTATTTGAGAGATTTTTGGTGTGTAAGCCCACTCGTCTTTTGCAGGGAGCAATGGTGCTGCTATCTGAAGTATGAGTTTCCTGACCATGGGATTCTGATTTGGTTTTCATAGCAGATATGAGTTCTTTCCCATGGAGTGGGCCTCATGTCCAATCAGAGAACAGTTGGTTACCCACAGAGGCTTTGTGCCACTATTGTGCAAGTGTATACTTCTTGCTGGCTGGTTGATTGCTTAGTCTGCGGGGTCCCCTGCTTATTCATGCCGTTAGTGACCATTGTCTTCCAGCAGCTCCAGGAGGGAGCTAATTTCCCTTTTACTTCCAGCATGGTATTCAGATATCCTGTGACAGCAGTATGTGGTATCTTCATCAATAGGATGTTACTTTTTAGCTCTGGCAGAGAATCAAATGTTTTGGCAATGGCCTACATTGTTTTGGGGATATCATGGGTCTCCATAGCCAACAGCTCACTGTGGGGGTAAACCCAATTCTGGGCCTGAGATTTACTGGCCAGAGTCGATGATTTTAAGGTTAAGCTTTTACACCGTCTGTCCAGACTGTCTCTCTTCCCTCTTTATTGGTGGTTATATCTTCTCAAATGCTAGTCAGAATGAAGTCTTCTATGGAACTGATTCGTGTCTTCATTTTTGTGTAGTTCCCTTCCCACCTTCCTACCCCCTACCCCTCCAAGCCCCTCCCACCTCCGATATTCTGTTCCTCACCTAACCTGTCTGGTAACTGGGACTTATAGAATGAGTGCCAGGTCAGCCTATATCCCATTAAATCTTTTATAATTATATGCTATGATATATTTTGGAATATGGTTAAATGTCTCTAAGACTTTGATGGATATTTTTCTATCTAATTTTCACAGGTATTTTATATAATTTTTATTTTAAGAGTTTTTCTCTATGCTTTTCTTATTTGAAGATTTTTCTTTTTTACTTTGTCTGACTGAATTTTTGTAGTATATAAATCTCTATCACGTTGAAGATTCCCAATGCAAGGTGAGAGCAGGGGGAATCCTTTCTCATATAGCCCAATTTCTCCTGCTGTGCCTCCGTAGTACTGCACTGGCTTTTCTTGCTGCAATTCTGAGTCTTTACTATTTTGGCCCTTCAGTAATCACTGAGGTATGACAATCTAGATGATTTACACAATATGAAGTGTATTGACAAGAGTTACTGTGGAATTATTTATTACCTGTTGCACATTTCATCCATTATTTTTTATGATCCCTCTGGATGGTTTCCAAATCTCAAAATTTGCCATTACAGTGTCAGTTTTCAACTGTTTTTTTTTTTTTTTTTTTTTGAAAGGCATCTGTTTGTTTCCTCTTTCTCTAAAGAATATCATCTGCAGGTTCATTCTTTTCGTTACTTTCATACTTAATATCATCCAGAAATTCTCAGCCAAATATTTCTCAGTAGGGTCATTTGGAATTGCGTGTTTCATTTTAATCTGGTTACTACTGTATATTACACCAATTTCATTTCTTTTTTCTTTTTTGGTTTTTCAAGGTAAGGTCTCACTCTGGCCCAGGCTGACCTGGAATTAACTATGTAGTCTCAGGGTGGCCTTGCTCTCATGGCGACCCTCCTACTTCTGCCTCCCAAGTGCTGGGATTAAAGGCATGTGTCACCACGCCTGGCCTGATTTCATTCTTGTCTATACCAGTGTAACATTCTCTCATAGATTTCTCCTCTTCCTCCACTCAAGACCACATCACGCTATGCCGCCTATTAACTATCCCAAAGCACACTTGTGATTGTGCTACTCAGCCACTCAAAAATGTCAATAACTTCTTCCTGTTTCCCAAATTAGAGCCACATTCTTCATCTCTGAATTTAAAATTTCCCATATTCAAGTTCTGGTCTAGCTTTCTAATAATTTTCAATGTCTTTGTGTCACATTCTATTTATATCTCAGTACAAAGAAGTTCCATACCCATTTTTGCTTTACCCATTCTGTGTCTTTGCATCTGATAAATCTTCTGCCTGGAGTGCATTCTCTAATGGCCCTCAACCCTAAATTTTTAAACCATGCCTACATATTAGGATGAATTGGAAATTATATCTTTTCTACCAAATAAATTCAGGTCTCTGTTGAACACACCTGCCATACATTTCTCATTAGGCATGATGTTCCTGAGGGTCAGGTAGGCTATTGATTTATTTTGCACTCCTAGGTTGTCTAGCTTATCTTTGCAATTGTGGGCCTTTAATAATCACTGACGTATGATGGTATAGGTGATTTACACAATATGAAGTGTATTGACAGGAGTTACCATGGAATTATTTACTATCTGTTGCACACATATAGGCCTTTTCATCCCAGTAAGATACTTGAGGATAAGATCAGTTACTTTTTGTTTACTTTCACAATGGCAGGCATAATACCTTGCTGTATGTTTTGCTTATTTGGGGTGAATAGCAATGTATATAGCATATAAATAATTGTTCTAGGATGCCTTTGAAAATGTCAGTCAGAGAAATTGGGGGAAATTTTTCCATTGGTGAAGCATTTTTTTTTTTCCTTCTTCAAGACAGAATCAGTTGCTACTCCTTAAAATAGTCTAATTATTTTACTTGAGACCTAGTTATAAAACTACTTGCAGTTGCACTGGAAATAGAATTCTGGTGTCACTTAATGAGATTTTTCAAGTTCACATTACTTATTCTGCAGACTTCTTCATTTGGGTAGATTATTTAATATTTTATTTGTTTTATTATTCACATTAGGGGGGTAAAATATTTCCGTTCACATTCAAAGTTGGTTGAATTATTTGCCAGAGTTTGAGTGCACATAAGTTTCTCTCAGTCTTGTTATTTCCAAGTGTGCATCTGCTAATGCATCTGTAATTTTCATCCTTCAGTAAGTGTGCTTGCTGCTTTCCAGGAAGGAAAGCTTTGTCTGACTTTAGAGGCAGATGATCAATTCAATCCCTGTGAGGTAACAACCCTCAGCCCCATCCGGTTTTCCCTTCTTTCTTTATCTGCACCCCAATATGATATATTTTGGAATATGTTTAAGTATATCTAAGACTTTGGTGGGCATTTTCCATCTAATTTTCACAGGTATTATATATAATAAAACACACTAAATTTAATCTTTTAACATTCATCAAATATAATACGTGCAATCTTTCCTTGCTGGAGTTTCCTTCTTCATTTATCAGCAGACCACTAAATGTGGTTTGGTTACAGGGCTTCTTCTCTGTTTATGAGTTAATCATTTATATATTTGATTCTCATGTTATGTGTAATACCACACTGAGTTTTTTGGGACACATAGACAAATATAAAACATGGAAATTCTCTCTCACACATAACACTCAATGGTAATAACCATGAGTTCAAGAAGTTAGAGAAGAAAAGAAGTAGCTTTGGCAAGAGTAGTAGAGTGCTAGAAATGGGGTTTTAAAAAGAATGGCTTCCTGCTCTAGTCTGTCTAAATGTATATTTTATTCCCACCAAGCTGCCCTGAAAGCACTACACTTAATGTTCATATTCACATATTAATGCTACTTTCACTTCCGGTTAGAGAAGCTTCTCTTTTCAGATGGTGATGACCACTGGGATGACCCAAAAGGCAACATAGTGCTGAGAAGAAGGGATGGAGGAGTGCCCAGCACTGAAACATCTCTATCACACCCTCCAAGGCTCAGGGACCATTGCCGAAGAGGGGCAGATAGAATGGAAGAGCCAAAGGAAGGGTATGACTCCTTACAATGCAACTGTCCAGACAGAAATTGGCCTCGATATCCATGACCTCACAGTGCCTAGCAATACCTTCGCAAGACCCTCATAATAGAAGAAAAAGATGATGACATCAAATTAAAAGAGACACTAATGGAGAGAGGGAGGGGATATGATGGAGATTGGAGTTCTAAAGGGGAATGGGGGGAGGGAAGGGAAATATCATGCACTTTTTGTATGTAAGTATAGAAGTTGTCAATAAAAATAATAATAATAAAAAAAAGAATGGCTTCATTGGTGTGCATGGAGAGGGGGGTGAAGCATTAATGAAAAAACTGGTCCAAGAGGCAATCCAATATGTGTACTAAGGGGAAGTGTGGGATTGGGAGCGTTAGACTATGCTTGATATAATGACTACTAGGATCCACTTAAGCCAATAAATTTTCAATAGAGAAGTGGCTTGATGAAAATGACGTTTATTAGTAAGCACTCAGGCAAGACACACAAGGGCTATTATGGTCTATCATAAAAGATGAATAAATTCATAATTACAAAGAAAACAGCTAATTGTGAGGATTAAATTAAAGATATCTGCAAATAGAATGTTTTTGAGAAAAGTTATAATTATAAACTAAGAGAAACCATGAGCATAAAGCAAGGAAAAAGAAAAGTTGGATTCAAGGGATAAAAGGTTCCTTTAATTCTTATAACAAACCCTCAATATTTTTGAATTTTAATACTTGTTCAAATGCACTTCACTAGCTGAGGCCACTAGGTGGTGATCTTTGTTAGTTGTTAATGCAGTTTTTCAAGGTGTTCAGTAGTAATACAAGGAAGCACACACATACACACACGGATTTTGTTTCATGCTATTGTGGGCATGTAACATATGTAGATATTGACATGTATCCATATGCTTTCCCTTATCTTTTATTCCTTTGAGTAGGTTTCACAGGTATGATGGAGGAGATGGGAAGAAAAAAAAATCATACTTAGATCTTAGTTTTAATGCTTATTTGACTCTTTGCTGTTGCCCAGTCCTGGTCACAGCTGTCCTTGATCGGTAGTACTGGATAGCGATTTCCTGCCCGAAAGCTAGCGTTGGCCATGGAGAGGCAAATAGGAGAGGTGCGCACATGTAGCTTGCCTCAGGATTGTTTTCATGCCATCACTTTTCTTTACTGTTCTCCAACACTCATTGCTTCTACTTGTCCCAGAACTGTACTTTTTCTACTTACCATTTTGAGGTTTTAAGCTAAGACATTAGTTATTTCCACCTCATTGTAAAAACTTAGCTGCCTGGCAGATGAGAAGAGAAACTTGTGAAATGACCTAGTATGGGGTAGGCACTGCAAAAGTTTGCTGAAGGAGAAGTTGAACGATGAGTGAACAGATGTCAATAATGTCCTGGAAGGAAGTGGTGGTCTTGGTCCCATAATGCTGAGTGACTGTTTCCATGGAAACCTTTAAAAAATCTTTATCGTGGCTTGTTTAGTATAGTTGAGCAAAAATGTGTGTCTTACCTGTTCTTTTGTATCTCACTGACTTAAGAACCCAACTACCATGGCTAACACAGGTCTCTGGGGAAATGTTTTCTGAGTTCTAAACATTTAACTTACTAATGAACTTTTGTTAACCTGTGATTTTGTAATAAGTTCTTATGAAATGAACTAATAGCACAGTTCATAAAGTCACTTTGGAAGTGCCTAGTCACACAACATGTAATTAACAGTAAAGGCAGTAAAGGCTTACAGTGCACACAGGGGTCTTATCTATGCAAACCGTTTTTTTTTTTTTAATGCTAAGTTTCTTGATGATCTTTAATAAACCTTTGCAATTGTAATAGTAATTACAACTTCAATGGCTCCAGTCAGTCTGAAGGCTCCTCCTTAATTTATTTCCATCATTTCCATTTAGAGAAGAAATTCTGGGCACCTAGATACAGTTATACATTTGTTACCTGTTCTGAAAATTAGGTTGTCAATTCTCTCTTTAGTAGAAGAAAGGAAGGTTATTTCCTTTCCTCCCAATAGCTACATTTTAATGAATTTTTTATTTTACTGATTTATTCTTGACTTCTTTTTCCTTTCCATTTGACCTTTTGGGCCAATCAGGGCTTTTAGCCAAGGATCAAAGAAATCTGAGTCTTGGCTTAGGCAAATCCCAGACTCATTTCTTTTACCTGATTTTCCTGCCTTATCTCCGCCTGACAAAGATAATCATCACATAATGTTAATCACTTGGAACCCTGACCTCTGAAATAGTGAGTTTGTAAAGCAAAATTTCTTGAATAGCAAGTTAGTATATTTTAATGCTGAACGTTGCTCCATCTTAAAACAGTAATTTACATTTATTTATTTTTGGTGAAGTTCACATAACAGAAAGTTTGCAACGTTAATGATTTTAAATTGTACAATTCGATCACTTCCAATACATGCATGAGGAAACATAACCATGAGATGTAGCCCCAATCCAGTCATGTGTTGATTAACAATATGGTAAGTCGTGAGAAATGTGTCCTTAGACAACTTTGTCAATGTGTGACCACCACAGAGTATATACACAAACCAAGGTGAGGCAACCTCAGAGACACACTTATGAGAAATGTCTGTGGATTCCTAAACGAATCAAGTTGACACAAACTTAACCATCACAGTGGCTATATAAACTTCTCATAGGACCACTGCCATAAATGCAATCCATAACTGACCTAAACAACATTATGTGGTGCATGACTATACATCTAGAACATTTTTATCACCTGAAAAATCTGTATGTGCCTTAAATAGGCGCTCCTCATTTCTTCCTTCTCTGGGCCCCTGACAATTTCTAGTCAGTTTCTTCCCAGCGAATTTGCCTGTTCTAATATTTTGTGTAGGTGTTTAAAAAAACATTAAGGCATATGTAACTATTATGTTTGATTTCTTTCATTTAATATAATATTTTCAAGGTCTATCCATTATATAACATGTACCATTGACTTCATTCTGTTTAATGGTTGAATAATATTGTGGTAGTTTGAATATATGGCCCCCAATATATTCAGTGTTTTATTAGTTTATAGTTTGCATCCTCAGCCACCTTGCCTGAGGCAATGTCACTGGGGGCCGGTCTTAAGGTGTGGTGATGGTTGAGATTCCATTGTACAAATATGCAAAGTGTGCCTAATAGGAGTTCCTGAAGTGTGCTGTGGCTTTTGGCTATAGTTTTCCTGAAGTGTGCTGTGTGCCTGGTTGGCTTTTCTCTCTCTTACCTGGTCCTGTGAAGGCAGGCTGCTTCTCCTGCCATTATGGAACTTCCCCTGGATCTGTAAGCTTCAGTAAATAATATCCCTTCCTCCATAACTGTGCCTGGTCTGGAAGTTCATCTCAGTGGACGTGAAGCTGTCTGCTATAAATATTCTTTGCAAGTTTAAACTGCATTTTGCTTATCTTCTATTGATTAATTAATTTTCATAGTTGATTCTACTTTTGGCTATGATGAATATTTTGCTATGAGCATTTGAATATGAATTTTTGTTTGAACACTTATTTTCAATTTTCTTTAACAATGGCTGACTTTGAAGTTTGTCACTGGGTTAAAAATGAGAAGCATGAATGAATAGGAGTTTTGAAGAAAATAAGAAAGTGTTTAGCAAAATCCTCTATATATGGTAGATGTTGATTCTTTTTTCAATGACTTTTAAACATTAGTGCTTCCTAGAAAATAAATATAATATGCAATAGAATTCTTCTTCTACTACCAAATTATTACTAATAGTGGTCACTGAACACTTTTTTCAAGGCATACTTGAACTAGGTCATATCTACCTTTTCTTTACCTATAGATATATTATTATTATTATTATTATTATTATTATTATTAGTTTTTAGTTTTTCAAGGTAGGGTCTTGCTCTAGCCCAGGCTGACCTGGAATTTACTATGTAGTCTCAAGGTGGCCTTGAACTCATGGTGATCCTCCTACCTCCACCTCCTGAGTACTGGGATTAAAGGTGTGTGCCACCATGCCCAGCTTTACCTGTAGATATTTTATTTTTCTGTCATCCTGTATATAGGATCCTATTTATATCAGACCAGCAATATAGCTGCCTGTAGTATTCAAAACCCCCAAGAAGGGGTAGGTACATGGCTCAGTAGATAAAGCACGTGCCATTCAAGCGGGAACACCCAAGGTTGAAACCTCACCACACACCTAAAAAGCTGGATGCTATTGCAGGCATGAGTACTTGCAGCCATTCCTATGGATAGGAAGGGAGCTGGAGACAGGAGAATCTCTAGAAGCTCTGGGCCAGCTAGCTTGGTGGAAGTTGCAGTGAACTTGACTCTGTTTTGAAGGAGATGGAAGGTGAAGACTCACACCTTAAAAGGTCCTCAGTCATGCCATTTATTCACCCCATACACATAAACACACACATTCCTGGATCACTCATAAATGTGTCTCTCAGTATGCATAGCCACAAATTATTGTTTTTTTCTTTTTCTTTTTAAAATTTTAGTTATTTTTATTTATTTGAGAAAGAAAGTGAGTGAGAGACAGACAGATACACACACACTCACACACGCACAGAGAGAGAGAGAGAGAGAAAGAGAGAGAGAGAGAGAGAGAGAGAGAGAGAGAGAGAGAGAATGGACACACCAAGGCTGCCTGCCACTGTAAATGAAGTTCAGGCACATGTGTCACCTTCTATACCTAGCTTATGTGGGTACTGGGGAATCGAACCTGCTGGGTTCTATGGCTTTGCAAGCAAGTGCCTTAACTGCTAAGCCATCTTTCCATCCCTAGCCATAAATTCTTAATTCCTAAATTAAGTAGTTTCTAATGTTCCTTTGGATTTTTCCTATTTGGTATTATAATATTTCATAATATGCAACTATTGAATTTGTTTTTGCTGAGGAAAGATTGTTGGATTCTACTAATTGTGTCTAAATCATTTAGACAAACCTAGTTTTTACAGTCAAAATAGTGGGAGAGCCCTAAGCAATTGTGTTAGGTGGAGGGCATATGTTAGGTCTGAAAAATATACCACAATGCTTTAAAATTAATTTTCTTAAGAAAAAAAGATGCCAGTATAAAGTCAACTAATCAAAAGAAACTCTTCATGAGGCAAATACAATCAGTTCCTATTTTATATGTAAATGAACATAAATACTTTACTGAATACATTAATAATAACTTTGAGGAATAATTTTGGTTATTTTGGTATTGGCAAATATCTCATAGGCAAAAGGCAGAAAATATAATGGAAACTTTTCATGTTTTTTTTTAAGTTCTGAAAAGTGTTTTTCTTTGTTAGACTGGCCATCAGGAGGGCTATGAAAGGGTGATTCAGAGGCAGGGCAATGATATATATGCTTTTGCCTTAAGTCTAGGCATTCACTAAAAAAAAAAAAAAACTTGCTTCAGGCTATACCTTTGGCATTCCATGAGTTAAATAAAGGTCAGCTCCACGTGAAAAATAAAAATCAGTTGATCTTTTAGTGTTAAGGGGGCAAAATAGTTATCATTTTAGATGCTTTGAGTGCTCTTTTAATTCAAGGATTTTGGATTTCTTTTTCTCACAACTGAGAATTTTCAGACCAGTGGTGTCCATAATGTATACGAGTGCCTTGAGGCATTTTGAAAGGGTGAAGAGACAATTTACCATAATTTTTAAAAAATGTTCTTGCCTATACAGGCTTTTGTATGATATTTAATAACTGGATGGTGTGGCTAGCCCACAAGATGAGCAAGGCTTGTACATTTGATTTTTATCAATAGTAATTTGCAAGAAGATTTTCTGTAGATTAGGTTCTAATCCCACCTTTGCCTCATTCTTTCTCTCTGTAAATAATATCCAAATACAGACTTCTTAGGGCCACTCCATATTTTTTCACCATATTTATCTTTTTGTGGAATGGCTTAAAGACTGTGGTGGTCAGTTGATCAGTCACTGAGAGCCGAAGAGCTCCATGTCTCTACAGATTTTAATCTGGGCATTACTATCATGTTATTTAGATAGCATAAGAGCAGTATGTGTTGAAAGGATTGCCTGTGATGGTTTGCTTACACACAGTAGGAGGTCATTCAAGTAAATTCAGGTCTGGGTTATTGTTATTCCTGCTCTGTATCTTCTTTAGATAAAGTTTCATAGGCAGCAAAACGACAGAGGCTACCCATTTACCTGGTTAACTCTGACAAATATTAACAGCCATGCAGCAAATGTCACTGGTGGCTGTAAGATGGAGTAGCATTACACATGTGGATGGCACCAATGCTGGCACATTCTGTCAGGGTATAGGCTACTTGTGGACTATCTGTGTAATCCAGGTAATTCTGTACTTCTCAAAAAACAATCTCCTTCGGTCAAGGAGATTAGTTAACAAGTATGTAGCAACCTTACAAACAATCCCCCAGACAAATGAGATCAATAGATTTCTTCCATATACAATTTACTTGTGGGTTTAAAAGGGAGGCATAGTTTCTGCATATATTTGATGGAAGCATTGGAAAAAAAAAAAAACATGTGAGAAGAGTTATGTCCCTCTGCCCTTTGGAGAAAAGATGTTACCTCTTCTATTTCTTTGTATAAGTCAGAAGGAAAAAAAAAAAAACCAAAACCCAACCATTGTGAGATAAAATTTTCTTCTCTCTTTTAAGGAAATTCCTCTCCTTTTAGAAAATAAAAATGAATGATTTTCTCATCGAATACTGAACGCTACTAAAGGAAAATTCTTGATTAGTGATAAGTGATTACAAAATAAAAAACTTATTGCCAATCATGTGAACAAGGCCAGCAAGTCTGGAAGTTGAAGAGTCAGTAGACCCTTCCAGTGAGATTCAGCCTGAAATTATGTATATTTAGGGATGTGTATTCTCATTTTCTCACTTACATAAGGGCATATTTTATTATTTTCAGTGCTATCAGGAGTTTTTTCCAATGATATACATAGAATATCATCAGTCAGTGTTTTCCGAATAACTGCATGGGTATATTTTAATGTTCCTCTCATTCCTGAGATTCTTTCTATCTTTTATATACTGCAGACTCATTTAATCTGTACTTGAATGTTTCAAATGACTGAAAGCTTACAGAACTCCTAGCAAGCTTGTCTTTCATGGGGGGATCACCCTAATTATTAGATCTTTCTCTTTTTTTGAGTAATATTTTATCACTGTGTAATTTCCACCCTTAGGTTTTAGTTTGGTTTTATGGGAGAACATTAAAATAAATCTACTTCCTCTTCACATGAAAGTTCATCACATTTCAAGGCACCTATAATGTTCCCAAGCATTTTCTTCTTTCTTCTAAGCTTCAATTTTCAAATGATAGTGCACTTAGTTCCTTAACCATGTATCTCCATTCCTTATCACTTTTATTTGATCAGAATCTTTAATGTGTTTATTTTATCATCTATTATATAATGAGTAGATTTCTGAGTCATGAGCTTAGATAAACAGTTTATATATTATTTTACCTAAATAAAACTGATCTTAAAACATACCTTCCACTTAATAGAAACTGTGTCAACACTACCTAACTAATAGGAATGAGTTAGATTAATTATGGTTGTAAATAATTGCAAAGATGTATTTAGAAATAATTGGTTTAGCAATTTCAAATTGAGGCAATATCAAATGTAGATATATTAGTGGACACATTATAGTAACATTAATATATGAATATGAACATTAAGTGTATTGCTTTCAGGGCAGTTTGGTGAGAATAATATACACATTTACAGACAAGAGCAGGCTTTATACCCCTAAAGCTCATGACCTCCCTGCCATAGGCTGCATGCAGTGCAGCTTTTCCCAGCTTTCAGTCAACTGGTCTACAGAGAGGAGGTTGTCATCTCAGCCCCAGCTTGATTTCTCAGTGACCTTGTCGCCCAGGCATGTGAAGTCTTCAGCAATAGGGTCTTACCATCTGTTACCCATGGGAAACCAAGGGTCTTGGCAATAGCCTATAATGTTTTGGAGGCAATAGGGACCTCCCTGTCCAACAACTCACTGGAAGGTATCCCATCCCTGGCACTGAAAATTTTATAGTAATAATCTAAGGCTTCTGGATATGCCATTATCCAAAAAAGTAGGTTTTCATATGTCTTATTCAGAATATCTTGAATCTTGATAGACCCTCTGCCCACGCTTCTCTGACTCAATCTCTTCCCCTGGCCTCATTTAGGCCGTTCCACTGAGGTTCGCATTTTCTTTCTTTTTTTTTTATTATTATTATTTTTTTATTTTTGGAGAGAGACACAGAAAGAGAAAGATGGAGAGGGAGAGAGAGACAGATAGAGAATGGGAGCGCCAGCAGTCTCTCAGCTGCCGTAAATGAAATCCAGATGTGTGCGCCCCCTTGTGGGAAAATGCGGCATTGCACCCTTGCGTCACTTTGCATTTGGCTAAACATGGAACCTAGAGATTGGAACCGGGTTCTTAGGCTTAGCAGGCAGGCGCCTTAACCGCTAAGCCATCTCTCTAGCCCAGGTTCTCATTTTCTATGCATGGGTCTGTGGTTCCTGGGCTGCAGACTCATTGAAGACTCTGGTCTCTGTAGAACCACCTTTCCTTTCCATTGTACAACTGCCTTCTAGGAGAAGGCTGACCATTCCAATTGGGGCATAAATGATCAAGTGGACAACTGTTTATTATCAGTTACCCAACCAAATGATGTTTATTGACCTCTTATGCCAAAACTGTGCCAGATGGGAATCTAGCAACCTGATAAATCACTTAAAAGAATTGGCTGCCTAGATCAACTTGCATCCTACTAAAGGAGACAAAACTGTAAACAGACACTTGAAATAGTCTATGCTCATTGCTATGGAAGCAATTGAGCAAAGGTGTTACTAACACGCAAAAGGAATACTTTGTCCAGCCTTGAAAAATGTCTTTGACAATAAGTTATATATTCTCAAATATTATTCTCTTCTTATTCCAGATAATTTTTATCTAAATTTTGAAGGGGCATGCTCCTTTTATACATCTTGGTATGCTTAGGAATGACCATGCCATGTTAAGCATCCCATGTGTATTCAAGCCTTATAACAATCACAATGTATTAATCAAATAATAATGGCACTATGAGAGTTGAGTAACAATAACCTTTCCTTTCTCTCTTTGCAGAGTCCTAACAATGTTATAGTTCTCTAGAGAGTGAAATCAGAAAAGAAAAGAGGTGGGTATGACATCTTATGAATGTTTAAACCGGAGTTTAAATAAGAAGGGTTATTTAATAATGGAATTTAGAGCATTAACTCTCAATTCCCTGAGGTGTGTTTGTTTAACCAGCCTGTCCACATTATTACAACATCTTACATGCTACATGATTTCATAGAAACTGGAGAAAAAAATAGATGCTTTTCCAGACACATGAACAAGAAATTGGGTGGCCATTCACTAGACATTTCAGTTCTTGCGGCAGTGTGCTCCTTTTCATTGCTTTGTTAGGGGTATCTTGGAGGACAGCACTTTTCAGTCTGAGTGGAGAGATGCGGTGCCTATTGTGGTCTGTTTTTCTATGTGGCAGTTGTTCCTATTTTGTGTTTGTTTCTCCTTTAATGAGGACACAACTTTCATCCAGGGACATGTATGGGTCACTTGTTAGTGCACTTAAATACACTGAGGCACTCCACCAGCTGGAAATGGTGACTTGTAGTTAAATTATTTTTTTTCACAGAGAATGGTTTTCTTTTTGACATATTTTAATATACTTGCACACTGAGAGCAAGGGTGGGTGAACAGAAAACAGACTGTTTTATTAACCCAGCAGTCACCTTTGAGGCTTGCACATGTCCACTTTTTTTTCTTGCCTTTGTACATAATCCCAAGAGACTGGTACCTGGCTTTGCTCAGAATAACAAAGTCAGGCACAAATCTCCAAACACAATTGTTAGCTGAATGCCAACTGTTTCTTCTCATCTTTTTTTTTTTTTTTTTTTTACTTGAGCATTAAGAATTATATCTTTATGGGTGAGCTATAACCATTAAAGGTTTGTTTTTCTTTCTCAGATGTTTCCTTTATCATTTACTCTTTATTTTACAATATGTAATCTAAGGTGATAAAAATGATTTTTTGTGTGTGTTTTGCAGAGCTTCTTTTCCTTCAAATACACTTAATAGTGAGAAGAAGAGAAAAGAAGAAGAAAACATGTTACAAGCTTTAACTGGAGTCCAATTTCAGCTGAAAGCAGCATTAGGAGAAAATGAGAGACTTCATGTCCACCAGGAATCCAGGACCCACACGACACAGCTTCACATGCAATTTTCATACAAACCCATGTTTCCTAGATTTCTCCCAGAAAGACATGACATTTCTTCAGGTCAATTACCTTCCTTTTCCAAGGTATATATCTGTGTATTTATAGAGCTCTCATTTATAAACTAATATAATAGGTAAATACCTCTAAAAATTAATGCATCTTAATTGTACTCAAAATTGAAGAAAATTATTTTTATTTATTTATTTATTTTTTTGATGTAGGGTCTCACTCTAGTGCAGGCTGACCTGGAATTCACTCTGCAGCTACAGTCTGGCCACAAACTCACAATGAATCTCCTACTTTAGTTTCCTGAGTGCTGGGATTAAAGGCATGTACTACCATACTGTCTTATTTTTAAATTTAAAAATTTGAACATATAGGACCTTCTTCCAGTCTGCAGAAAGTAGTCAAGTTCATAGTAAGTGGCTCATTTATCACCATGGCATAAGCACCCAAGATACATCACATGTTCTCTTTCCTATCATTCCCACTTCTATATCCTCATCATGATAATAATTCGACTCAATATTTTGGGGATCTTTATCTTTTACAAACACATTTCAAATCATCTCATTCAATTCTCCAAACCAATCATTAGGGTGTCATAGAGATGGGAAGATTATTAATAGAAATGAATGTTTTAAAAGCCTCTAAAATTTATAAAACACAAGTAAGTGGCGTGATACTTAGAAAGGATAGGTTCTTTAAGTTTGAATTCTTGGTCTGTGTTTCTAGTTCTGTCCTAAGCCTACAAAGTATCATTTTGATGATTTATTCAACATGAAAGATAACAATTGTGCCAAAAAAGTGTTCATGGGGCTGGACAGATTTCTTAGTGCTTAAGGTACTTGCCTGTGAAGCCTAAGGACCCAGGTTCAACTCACCAGTACTGACATAAGCCAGATGCACAAGGTGGTGCATGCATCTGGAGTTCGTTTGCAGTGGCTAGAGGTCCTGGTGCACCCATTCTCTCTTTCTATCTGCTTCTTTATTTCCCTCTTAAACAAACAAACAAACTAACAAATAAATAATACTTTAAAAAAGTGTTTATATAGATTAGCAGATGGTGATTTTATTTGTAGGGGGTCTACTTCAGTCTTTGTAGATAGCAAACATGTTACATGTGTTTTTTTCATACTAGAATGGAATGTTAGCGTAGGTAACTTTGAAGGCAAACACTGTGAGTACATGTTCCTATGATTAGTGCTTTATTTAGGCAGCTATCTAATGGATTACAAAAGCAAGTTTGCAGCCCATGTTTGCTGACTCTTAGCAGAATTTCTGGAACTCATTCATTTAAATATTATATTTTGATCATCAGATTTGACCATATTTTTGAACTATATTTCTCAGGTACAAATATGAAGAGACCTTGCAATTAAGGTTTTGTACTGTGTAAAGAAAAATAAATAATTACAATGAAAGGAAAATTATGTACCATAGTTGTATTGGCAAGTACTATATATGGGTTTGATGGTGTTGGGTAAGGCTGGTTACTATGGGACATACCCATCCTCAGGTTATATCTATTTTAATTATAAATAAGTTTATTCCATTATTTTTAAATAAAATATTTATATATTACAAATTATACATTAAAATTATGTATTGTAACATAACCAGTATGTTTGGTTTTAAATCGTTTCTGACTTTTCTACAGTTTATTTTCAAAGATCTATTTCTTTACTTTAAAAAAAATATTTTATTTATTATTTGTTTGCAAGCAGACAGGGAGGGAGGAAGAGAGAGAGACAGAAAGAGAGAGAGGGGGAAGGAGAGAGAGGATGGTTGTTCCAGGGCCTCTTGCCATTGTTAATTACCTCAATGCATTAATGAAAAAAATTACATTTAATTCTGTGGTTTGTAAAATTGATTTTTCCTAGGACAGTATTATTTTCTTCACATCTTCATTATCCAAGCAATTCTTTTTCTTATGCAGGTGTATATGTATATGTGTATGCATGTTTGTGCATTTGGGGAACATCTGTGCCTACATGTGTGGGGAGAATCGAGGTCAATCTTTGGTGTCACATTCAGGCACTCCTTTCACCTCGAGAAAGAGTCTCTCATTGTCTTTTGCTCTCCAATTAAGCTAAACTGGCTGGTTAGTGAGCCCAGGAATCCTCCTATCTCTTCTTGGTGATGGGATTACAAGTCTGAGTCACCATGCCTAGCATTTTTACATTGGTTTAGGGATATTATTCAGAGCTTCATCCTTGTAAGACATGTGCTACAGTCAGGTTCACATTGCTGGAAGAAATCACCCAACCAAGATCAGGTTTTGGAGAAAAAGTGGTTATTTTGTCTTACAGATTTGAGAGGAAGCTCCACAATGGCAAGAGAAAATGATAGCATGAGCAGAGGGTGGACATCACCCCTTGGCCAACATAAGGTGGGCAGTAGCAACAGGAGAGTGTGCCAAACACTGGAATGGGGAAACTGGGTATAACACCCATAAGCCTGCCCCCAACAATATACCACCTCCAGGAGGCTTTAATTTCTAATTGCCATCAGCTGGGGAACCTAGCATCCAGGACACCTAAGTTTATGGGTGTTGCAGTCAGGTTTGCATTGCTGGCAGAAATCACCCGACCAAAGAGCAGTTTTGGGGAACAAAAGGGCTTATTTTGGCTTATAGACGCAAGGGTATGCTCCAGGATGGCAGGGGAAAGTGATGGCATGAGTAGAGGGTTGACATCACTTCCTGGCCAACATCTGATGGACAACAGGAGTGTGTGCAAAATCTAGCATTCAGAACACCCAAGTTTACGAGGGGCACCTGAATCAAACCACCACAATGTGGGACACCTGAATCAAACCATCACAGCATGCATTCAACCAACTGAGGTAGTGAGCCCCTCTTTCTTTCTTTTAAAGCACCAGCTAAGCCTTAAGTTCTATGTGACAGGCTTCACACTCATCACTTTACATCTGTTATTTTAATTCTTTGATAATCTAGTAAAGTAACTAAAAGTCCCACTTAACAGATAATGAATCTGTCGCTCAGAGAGTTGAGAAATTATCTCACAATTGGGTAACTAATAATTGGGTTTTGTCTGTGACTGCGTCAATAGTGATAATTTTTAAAATCATTTTTTAATTAAGTTGAAACTTTTTATGGATACATCATTTCCCTCCTCCCTGACGCCACTCTACTGAGGCGCCACCTTAATGGGATTTCTGTTATTCACCATGGAATTGTGGGTTATAAGTTGTGAGAACATCAGTCTATCATTTTGGGGAGGTCAGATGTCTCTGGAAATTTCCTCTTACCCTGTGAGTCTTACAATCTTTCTACCCCTTCTTCTGAAAACTTTCCTAAGCCTTGGTTGGTATGCTTTAATTCTACTTTAGTGTTGAGCTCTTGGAAACTTCTGGATTTCTGCTTTGGTATATTTTGAGTATCCTCAGGGCCTATCTCTATCACCCTGGCTCTGGTTGTCAGGTTCTCCATGGAAGCATCATTCTTGCTCATCTCACCCCTTCCTCTGTGTTTTTGCCTGAGCTCTAGCTGCTGTGCCAGGGGTGGTTCACCTGCTGATATGGAGTCGGCTATCTATTCATATCCTGTTGATAGGTTCTGGTTGTCCTTGGTTCTCCCTTCTTGGAGCCAGTGGCTCACTTTGATTTTATCTCTTTTTCACTAGCTTTTGTAATGAGGTCTGTGATGATTGATGGTGAGAATAACCCAGTTTGTAATAGATTGGGCCAAAGATAGACCTGGTTGAGAGCAGATATAAGGCCATGAGTGAAACCAGAACTTCAAGCATCTTTAAGAACTTCTCTGAATACCATCTATGCATCTCACGGTGTTCTCTTTGTTCTCAGACCAGCCCCTCTGTGCAGTCTTCAGTTTCTTGAGGCTCATATCCTCACACCTTGTTACAAAGGAAATTTAGGATGTAGGTGGCTCAGCTCCAGCATGAAAATTTCCAAGTAGGATTTATTAGGATCACTTGTCCAGGCCTTCGTCTGGTCATTATGACCAAGATGTTGAGGGCAGCTATGATGGATTTGTATAGGTCAGGTATCCAGTTTCGTGGTTATGGGCAGACTTGGTGGGCAGGGCTGTTGTCAGGATCTGAGTGGGATAGCTCCCTTTGTAGCTATTAGCAGGGACCATTGTGATAGTTATTCTTTTGCTGTTATTACTCTCCTCCATGTAACAGCCTGGAATATTTAGATCTTTTAAATTACATTTGTAGGATAGAAGGATTTAGCCTATTTTTGTCCATTAATCTAAACTCTGTCAGGTTTGTTTTGAACATCTGAAGTGAATTTGACCCTGATATATTCTCTATTTGTGAAACTTCCATTATTTAACTAAATAGAAAATTCTGTTTGTGTTAGGAAACATGATCAGTTTCTATAATTAAAAGTAATAAAAGTTAAGGCAGAACCAAAGAGTTTCAGACTGTAAACATCCTATGTGGACAGACACAATGAGTGAATTTGGTTAATTCTGTCTTTGATTAGGACGTGCCAGCATCTAAGAGCCTGATTAAACTATATGATGTGATAAGAATTCAGTTTCTGGATTTGAGAGCTGAGACTCAGAGTTTTGTCTGTAGTGACATTATGAAGGCACTTCCTACTTTGAAGCTCTGTTTGAAGTCATCCACTGGCTCACACTTTTGACTTTTCAAATCTCAAGGCACAGTGCTAAAAAAAATTCTAAGCCTTAGAGATTCAAACTGTGTCAATTGCATTTTAAGTGCCATAAGATTTCATAATAACGTAATGTATTTAAAAATATTTGTTAACTTATTTTCAGAAATGAATTACCTTATTTTGGAGTATATTTAGTTTGGGGTGTTCTTTAATCTTAGAAGAACAATGTTTCTTACTAAGCACATATCATGTGTACCTCAGTGTTGAGAATGAGTAGAGATACTTTATGTGGGAAGACCGGTCTTATTCAATGCCTGATTTAATTTTGTTGATTAAGTATAGAAAGGTCAAAAATAGAAGAAAAGAGTAGCCTCTTTCTTTTCCATAGCAATTTCAAAATCTTTTGGATTCTCCACACCTTATTAACACATAAAAATCTTACTGGGAGGTGGCAGGTGTTCAGAGGAAGGAAGACATGGCTACTTTGAGGGAGGAAAATAGAATGGAAATTTAACTTCTCAGTTAATAGAGTCATATTTTTTTTTGGCAAACCCTTTGAGTTTGGTGTACAAGAGACAAAGCATGCATAACCTTATGCCCTCTGACCTGGATAGCTTTCCCTAGATGCTCCTTCCTCTGTCTGGCTGCCCCCTTTCTGCTAGCGTCTATTGCTAACACTCTGGATAATAGGCCTCAGAGCTTATTTTAACAGCCATGGCAGAACCAGTGTTCAAGGTCACTGGACTTTGGACTTCAAATACAGAGTCCAGGTGAGACCATGCTTGCTCACTGGGCACCTGCAGGAATACTTATAAATCCCTGCTTCTCATAGGCTGACGTTATTCAACACTATCCTAGTGCCAAATGGGGGAAGGGAGCCAGTCTCTTCTTGTTTATATTCTTCCTTTTTGACAATTTTGGGCAATTGTAAATCCTCCATCACATTCTGCTATGGGATGATTTTGTCCCAGAGCAGGGAATCATGAGCTGTCTGTGTGTCTTCTAGCTTCCTCTTACTGTCTCTCTCTCGCTCTCTCTTTCACTCATTCCATCTCTCTCTCTCCCCCCCTCTGTCACACACCTTCCTTTTTTTCCTCCCTTCTCCCCCTCTCTCTGTGGTATGTGTGTTTGAGGAAATATTACTTCAGTTTGGACTGCTAGGAACTTTCCACACATTCCTTTCCCCAGAGTTGGCATTCATTTACTTTTCTTGGGGCTCTAGGGGAGGAAAGTTGCTGGGAATGGAGTTGGAAACAACAACAAAAATACCAAAGGTGTTTATCAAAGATATTAATCTTGATACATGGGAAAAACTTATAAAATAAGAGAAAGTAGTGAAAAAATGGAACCATTGAATTAGTTGCTAAATCTATGCTTAAATTCCATTTTACATTTGTACTTCGGATGTTCTGTATTTGTTAAGTCATCTCCTTAGATGTAAATCTCATTTAAATTTATGCTGGACACCCTTCTGAAGTTACCTATTTCAAAGAACTCTTTTTTTTTTTTTATGAAGCTTAGACCAAAAAAGAGGAAATTATGCCAAGTTGGCCTAGATATTGTACCTTAAACCTTACATATTTTAAAAGTCTTTTTCCCTTTGGTGTTGATAGAAAGGAAAGAAGTTCAAAGCTGGAAAACAAGGTGATAAATATGAATTGCCTATAACAGGTTTTGAAAGTATTTATGTGTATATATATGCTTGTGTGTGTGTGTGTCTGTGTGTGTGTGCATGCGTGCAGGTAGGTAGATGAATGTGTGTGCATATGTGTGCAAGTACATGTGGAGAGCAGAGGACAACCTCAGGTGTTATTCCTCAAGAACCCAGTATATCTTTAAACACACATTTTTGGGGACAGGGTCTATTATTAGCTTGGAGCTTGCCCAATTAGTTGGATTGCCTGCCTGGCAAGCCCTGGGGATCCTTCTGCCTCTGCTTCGCCAGGGCTGAGATTACAACTGTGCCACCATGTCTGACATTTTTATGTGGATTCTGGGGCTCAAAGTTAGGTTCTCATGATTGTGAAGCGAGTTTTCTGACTATTTTCTCTGCCCCCATAACATTGTCTTAAAACTTTTCCTTAGAATTCCCTGTTCTTATAAGCATGAGGACTGCAGAGTTGAATGAATGTAGCTACTGCTATCTGCTAGTGACTCATGTAGCTACTGCCATCTGCTAGTGAGTAATGGATGAAACTTAGATGGTAGTCATGGAACCTAAGATCAACCTAAGTCATCCAACCTAAACTAAGATCAACACCACAATCAAGAAGTCTATTCCGACTGCATGGTTGGAATAGCTTGTATTGTATGTTGAGACCCCCAGTGTCTAACACCTTGTGAGGAAACATTCTTGCTAACACAGGAGAAATGGCTCCCCAAAGCTGAGGCAAGTAAGTGTGGGAGTCACCCCTTCTCTTAGAGTCCTTGAGTATAAGGCAGCCTGGCACTGTGATTTTACTATTCATCCATAACATCTAGGGGCTCTCTTTATTTTAGGCAATGAAGCAGAGAGAATAAGGCAGCCTCTTAGGCCCTGGATTGCAGCATCCAGAGAATTTAGAAAACCAAGATTCTCTCTTTTTGCTATCAGTAGCCTGTAATTTTAGCCTAATTTCCTTTTACTTATCTTGAGAGCTTGTTTGGAGGTTCTAGCAGGGGAGTGCAGCTACTCGTATACCCTTGACCGAAGACCGGTCCTCCTCTATTCGGGAAGGTCGTCCTCTTCGACTGAGCACGCAGCTTCGGGAGGGACGCACATGGAGTGGTGAGGGAGGAAGGGGACACCCTCCTAGCCAGCCAGATCAGCCGAATCAACCCTGGCGATCAATGGGGTGACAGATGTCACAGCCAGATCGCCCTCACATCCCTTTTACTTATCTTGCAACATAGAAGATTAATCACTTTTAACTTCAAAATCTTCCTTTATTAAATTTTAGACTGTTGTACATTTTGAGCTTCTTATTGAATGACTCCATTTTTGAGGCTTTTATTAATTTATTAAGATCAGCAATAATATCTTTAAATTTCTAAGATTAATTTAAAAATTCATCATGGGGTTGAACAAAAATATTTTTAGAGCAAGATGATATATACTCAACATAGGACTTTTGCTTCTTTTTCTTAGTGAAGTAGGTCTCCTCATTTTCAGTTATTTTATTCATGTTTCTTATATTTATTTCTCCTACTTAAGTGTATATGGACATTTATTATATATAATTAATACATCTTTGTCTATTCCAGTGATTATTCCACTGCCAAAGAGACTATATAGATTCTAATAGTTTCTAGTAGTTTCCAGAAAGTGAACAACAGTGACCTAACCCCATAAATTGAAATTTCAAGTCTAGCCAATTGAGACAAGCAGGAATAGTACATATATCCATTCAACATTACATCTTTAATATTAATATATAACTACATAGGCTAAGAGATTCCTAAGAGTTTCAATGCAAGAGTTAAGAAAATATCGTATCTTAGTTATTTGTCAATTATTTTTGCTCACTAGATTCAAGAGTTACTAATTCTTTGACTTTCCTCTTAACTGAGTTTAGGATTAAGACACTGACTTTCTACAAGTTTTCTGAAACACCTCCATCCTCTCTCCTCTGTGCACTGTGTAAGCAGCAGCTTTAAGGTTTCACTAACTGGATAGTTTTTTTAAAAAAAATACTTTATTTTATTTGAGAGAGAGAGAGAGAGAGAGAGAGAGAGAGAGATTCATCAGGGCCTCTAGCCTCTGCAAATGAACTCTAGACACATGTGCCACCTTGTACATCTGCCTTTACATGGATACTGGGGAAATGAACTTGGGTCCTAAGGCTTTGCAGGAGAGTGCTTTGCCTATTAGCTATCTCTTCAGCCTCTGGATACTCCTTTTTTGTGGTAGGGTCTTACCCCAGCCCAGGTTAACTAAGAATTCATTATGTAGTCTCAGGGTGGTCTCAAACTCATAATGATCCTCCTACCTCAGCCTTCTGAGTGCTAGGATTAGAGGCATGTGCCACCGTGCCCTGCTCTGGATACTTTTAAAATAAGAAAACAAACATCTTCCATTTTCTGTTTTCACTGGCTCTTTTTTGATCATTGGAATCAGTCATGATCTCTCACATTACTTTCACGGGGATCTGGATACTGATGCTATCTATCATTTGTTGCACATTTCATATATTCCAGATATCCTTTACCTGCTGTGCAGTCCTCTAACCCTATCCCAGTGTGCAGAGGTTTTACTGATGATTATGGTATATTGGCTAAGTGTTTGACATGTCCACTGAAAATGGAAGCTGTATGGGAAAAAGACCTTGTCATGTTGTTTCTTTACTTTGTGTGTGTGTGTGTGTGTGTGTGTGTGTGTGTGTGTGAGAGAGAGAGAGAGAGAGATAGTATGTGTTTTGAATATATTGGCTGCATTGGGGTATTGTATGCATGTATGTATCAGGTTGAAGTTTGGTGTCTTATTATTTATTATGGCAGGGCCTCTTGATTCCAATGGGCTTGCCAATTTGGCTAATCTAGGTAGCCAGCTTGCCTAGGGATCCCTGATCTCTATTTACCAAGTACATGCTGCCATGGCCACCCAGCATTGACATGGGTGCTGAGGATTTGCACGTAGTTTCTTATGCTTGTGTATCAAGTATTTTATTAACTGATTTATCTCTGCAGGACCCTTGTCTTGTCTATCTTATTTATAGGTGTGGCTCTAGTAATGAGAATTCAATAAGTGCCTAAGAAATAATTTGTTAATAAATGGTTTCCCTGTTCATATTTATTTATTTATTTATATTATATTTTTATAATTATATATTATAAAATTACATTATAATTTTACATTCATATTGGTGACTCCATTATCCTCCTCCCTGTCCTCCCTCTTCCTGTTCATTTTATTCTTTCATTTGACTTTTAACACTATGTCAGGTAAATTAATCGAGTTTCATGGCTAAAATTTAAATGCTCCTGGCTTACAAATGATTGTGTCCAATTTAGAGCCCTTCTTTGAGATATACATCGACATATCTAATGACTTCTACCTAGATGCAAACTCAGTGTGGCCCCCAAACTAGTAACATGGTACAATATAATAATTTAGTGTCCCCTAAGTCTATCCTATAGGATGACCTGCTTGCTCTCCACTGTTTGTACTTCATAACTGGAATACTTTTCCATGTCCCTGCTCAAGCCTTCAAATTGGCATCATGCTCTTTTCTTTCCTCTCTTCCCTCCTGTTGTGTTCAGTCTCCTTATAAGTTATTTTCAGATTTACCCAGTTTTTTCTAGTGGAGCCGTGTAGTCAAGGTCATCCTCATTTCTCTTCTGTATTCCCACATTCCTCTATGTTACTTCTTCCAGTAAAGTTCCTGTGCAATCTGTTCCTAACACATGTCCCCAGAGAGCAATCACTATGCAAGTGTAATTATGGCCCCTTTCTTCCTTGTGAGGTAATACCCCACCAGAAGCTATCTAGGAGTTTTTCATTTCCAACTCCTGAAGCCGACTGGCGTGAGATGGTGAATTGTTTCTCTCCTACATTTCTTGATTTAAATACTTGGAAGAGGGAATAACTTGCATGACTGATTCTTAGGCAATTTCTTCTACATTATGCTATTCTCAGCTGGATAATAGCTGCAAGCTAGACAGGAAAATCTGAGATCATAGTCTCCAAAAAAGGACCTTGTATCATGACTTTTTCCGTATTAATAATTAAGCATGGATTATTAAAACTTTTCAAAACAGAGAAAAATGTGGTAGGATTATATGATAAAAGTGAAAGAATTAGTCTCTTCAGTGTTCCGTAAGACTAAAAGACCATAGAAAACACTAGTAGCAGCAAGCTAAGCTTAGAGTTTTCCTTAAGAATCATCTTCACGTGAGCACTGTTTAGCTCAACCACAGTTTTCAGACATTACTGAATAGCAAATTTATTTTTGTCTAGAAATTTTTAAAGCAGCCATTACTGTGACCCCTTATTGGTATAGACATGCATCAGTAATGTCCTCTAGAATTTCCTATCTTTGAGTTATGGCTTAATGCTTTTGAGTGATTTACTATATATTTTTTATTGCTTTTCATCACTTTTTTTCTGCAATCAGTGCTAGTTTAAAAGTAGAAGTCCAGGGCTGCAAAATGGCTTAGTGGCTAAAAACACTTACTTGCAAGCCAGTTGGCCCAAATTCCAGTCAGATGCAAAGTACCACATGTGTCTGTTGTCCCAACACTCCTAAAGGCAACAGGAAGAAGAACCAGGAGAATGCGGACAATCTGGAGCCAGCTAGACTGGTGCATGCAGCAGAAAACAGCCAACACAGAGACCCTGTCTAGAATGGATACAAAGGCTCTGAGGTTGTCCTCAGACCTTCACATGAACAACCCAAAAATAATAAATTAAATAAAATCCTCTCTCTCCAAGTAATTCTTTATGTAGCCAATTGGGTCTGAAATTGGGATACATAATTTAAACATTTTTAAAACTAACCCAGGACATGGATTCTGAAAGCAGCACATATATGTTAAATATATTTAAAATTATTACTTTCTGATTCCACCATTATCTTCTTTTCTACACTACAATGGGAGCATATTGCTTCTCTTTCTACATTGTTATTAACTTTTCCCCTTTTATCAGAAAAAGGATCTTACCTTCTTTGATTCTCTCATTGATATTTTAAAAGGACTTTTTTCCCTCTTTTTCTGTCTCTATCAGGCAAGTCCCATCTGAATGGTCCTTTGTCATTCATTGTCAGGCTTTGTGACTATACTCAACCCAGCTTAATGTTTTTTTTTTGGGGGGGGGTGCGTGGTGGTTGTGGTTTTTAGAAGTGTGAGGCATTCGAATTGGGAGTCTTGCATCAGTTCTGTCCTTAAGAAAAATGGAATCATTTTTTTAAGTGGAAATTGGAGTATATACCAAGAAGGAAAAGCTTTCTTTGTTTTAACAAATTGAAGTCCCACACTCATTTAAAGAAAATGTGACACAGAACTCCTAAATCACTCATAACTGGAGCATCCTGATTGGGGCTTTCATCCTTGCATGGAGCTGAGGAGAGACATCTGCTTCAGTACTCCCACCTGGCTGTACACACGCATCACATGCTCAGCATGCACTTGCTGTTGTTTCTGGGCCCATCTGCTTGTATGCTATGCATTCACCATAGCATATTTTCAGACCCTTGCCATAGGGCAGAAATGCCAAGCAATTATTTGTTGAGATAGATAGCCCACATCATACTGTAAGTGCCATCTGTGCCTAGGAAATCACTCCCTGGTGGCAGCAGTGTCATCCTGACAGCTCACAGGAACATCAGAGTTGACATATAGGGACAATTGCATGCTTAATCGTAGCCTGAATGCTCACTCTAAAGGCATCTGATACCAGATGCTTTAGAGAGCCATGTAACCCCCCTGTTCTTTCTCTTGTTCTCTCTACACCTATGATAATTGGCAATACTACACTATGGGGAAAACTTCTCCCTGACCCCAGCTGGTAACCAAATTATACCCTAAAGCATGAACATTGACATACTTTATATTTTATTGCAACTATGATGGTGAAAAAAGAAACATGTTCATATTATTATGCTTACTAGATTGACCTAAATAATAGCTAAAAAAACAGGTCCCAGAAATTACTCTTAATAACATTATTTAGCAAAATCACAAAGGCAAAAGAATATTTTAGTCCTTTATGAGTTCTTCCCATGCTTGGCAATTACTTCTGTTAAAAAGTATTTCATATAAGAGGTAAGAAAAATAGGGTGATAGTCTATAGTAACATACGGCTTGAAGCTTTGTACATAGGTATATTTAGCAAAAAACATATTATTTCGTTCCGAGAAAACTCTGAATTTGTTGAATTTTAGCTATTTAGTGTTAAGAAGGCAGGGGAATTTGAAGTGTTAAGCATTATTGGTAAATGAAAAATACAATACGCAAGTAGGTCTTACAAAAATGATTCAATTTCCTGTGTTATCTAAAGTGATGCTGCTAATTCCTTCAAATCATCCTATCAGAACACTCTTGGAACAACAAAATTCTAAAAATTTACAAGGATATAATTATGAAAGGCTTTTAAAATTAACTATTGAGCCAGGTGTGGTGGCGCACTCCTTTAATCCCAGCACTTGGGAGGCTGAGGTAGGAGGATCACTGTGATTTCGAGGCCACCCTGAGGCTACATAGTGAATTCCAGGTCAGCCTGGACTAGAGTGAAACTCTACCTCAAAACCCCCAGTCCCCCAAAATAAATAAATAAAAATAAAAATAAGAACAACAAAATTAACTACTGAAATGAAACTAGCATATTACACAATTGTTTCAATCCAATTACTCAAGTTTATATTTAAGTTAAACACTTGATAATAAATTGTATTCATCTTATCTTGCTGTTCTTGCAACCACATGGAAAAATTGGCGACTTCAAATCACTCTTTTTCCTCTTTATGAGTCTCTGGGTTTGAAGTACAAGGTATTTTACACACATGTTGTTAGGTAACTAACCTAGACACTGGTCATTTAGGAACCTCACTCAAATCTGCCTGTTGCTTGGCTATTCTTTGGGCTCTGCACCTCTTGCAGATAGCTTATCTCTATCATTTGTAGCTGGGTACTTAGAGCAGGAAGAGAAGACAAACATGGACTTTGCTTTAACCTTGCACATGCATGATGTCCCACAGGCCAAGTTATCATGGTTTAATCCAAAATCAATGTAGAAGACAATGTAATGGAATAAATACAGGAAGGCACAATTTAATAATTTATTAGGTACTTTAACTATGATATACTCTGTTGCTATCCAGAGTACTGAGTGGCAGAAACTCACTTGCTTGATTTTCTATGACAGTACAGCCATTTCTAGAATGTTCTCTTAAATTTAGTAAATCTACAAGGAAACTTTTGGAAACATCATAAATTTTACATAAAGATTACTTCGTCATTCTCTCTCTATATATATTTTTGACAAAATTAATTTACCAACTATTTCTCATAAATTTTGCTTTTTGTGTTACCACTTTTGATATATTGTAGACTCTCACTCTTGCCAAGGCTGACCTGGAGTTTACTCTGCAGTCTCAGGTTGGCCTGGAACTCACAGCAATCCTCCTAACTCTGCCTCAGAAGTGCTGGGATTAAAGGCGTGAACCACCATGCCTGACAATGATATTATTTTCTATCCTTTAAAAAAAAAATTGTTTGGATTTGTTATTTGGCTACTACTGACCTCAGAAAAGGATTTGAGATGCATGATTTGCTCTGGAAAAATTGTGCAGAGTTGAAACCAAATTTCAATTTTTTGTAGATTTCTCTGCTTAAGACATTTAGGCCTTGACTGTGATGCAAGGGGTGGTTTATCTCCTTGGGCCTAGCTACCTTCTAAAAAAGAAAAACAGATTCTCCAATGGAGAGTGAAGTCAGCATAGGGTAATTGGATAAGCATTATTAATGTGGGGAGAGTTAAATGGAAGTAGCCTATCTTTTACCCAAAGACTAGTGGGAACTTGACATTGGAGAACATAATCTTTATCTTCACCAGATTCAGACCTGGTTCCCAGGTTCAGATGTGGGTTTCTTTCCACTGAGCAGATCTCTTAACCAATCAGAAAGCCATTGGTTACCCACCAAGGCTGTGTGCCACCATTGCACTGGTGTGTACTTCTTGTCAGGCTGGTTGCTTAGACCTTGAGTAGCTTAGACCCCTGCTGGCTCACACTGTTGTTGGCCACTTTCCCTCCAGTAGTGCATGTAGTACTTACCAGCAATAGATGGACTAACTGTCTGGGGACTGGCTTTCTTCCGGATTCCAGCCAAGTCTCTCTGTGTTCTGTGTCTACAGCATATGGTGTCTTCACTAATAGATTCTAACCTTTTAACTCAGGTGGGTTATAAAATGCTTTTACAGAAGCCTGTCTTGTTTGGGGGGACCTCGTAGGTTTCTCCAATCAACAGCTCAATGTGGATAGCACACATTTCTGATGTCATGAGTTACTGGTCAGAACCAAAGGTTTTTTTGGTCATTTTTCCTTTTTATAATAATAATTTATTATTTTGTTTGTATTATTCCAATTTTACAATCATATTGGTGACTCCCTTATCCTCCTCTCAGTCCCCCTCCAAAGGGACCCATATCAATGGGGATTGTGGGTCTTGAACTGTGGGGGTAGCTAAAAATTATGTGGGATAGGCCAAGTCTCTGTGCATAATGACCCAACTTGTGGCTCTAACACTCTTTCTGCCCCCTCTTCCGTGAATTTCCCTGAGCCATGTTGGGATTATTTTAGTTCTCCTTCAGTGGTGAGGTTTTGGGAGCCTCTGTGTCTCTGGATATCTGGCTTAGTAGAAGTTGGATGTTCTCTGTATTTGTCTCCTTCAGCCTTTTTCTGGTGTCATGTTCACCAAGAAAGCTATACTCTTTCCCTTTCCCCACATTACTCTATGGTTTCAGCTAGGGCCCTGGTGAGGTGTGATAGGCTGATCCTTCCTTCAGGTTCATCATCTATCTGAAAAAGATAAGCAAATTCTCCAATGGAGAGAGAAGTTAGTACTAGATAGATGGAATGGCCATAGTTATTTTATAGCAAATTTTATATGCGTAGGCCCTCTTCTAGCCCACCTTTGGGCTAATTTTTTTTTATTAGTTATGTATATAGAATATATACAGCCATGATGGTACCACCATTAGCCTTCTCCCTGTCCTCCCACCATGGGTAATGTGGGCCTTGCCTTATGGGGGTAGCCATCAATTATGCAGGAGGGGCAAAGACTGTGTGTAATGACCCAACTTATGGCTCTAACAATCTTTCTGCCTCCTCTTCCATGAAGAACTTTCCAAAGATCTTTAAGGTTAGGCTTCATCTCACCCTCTCCAGGGCACTTATTTTTTGAGCATTCCCCCTATAGTCCTGTTGAGGGTTATATCTTTTAGTCTACCTTCAAGGAAAAAAGTTTCTATGATACCAGTTCATTTTGGGTTTAGTATGTGTTTATTTCCTCCCCCACTCTCCCATTAACCTCCCTCCAAAGAACCCTTCCATCCTATTATCTGGGCCTCAAGTTGTCTATCTGGTATGCTAGCAACTCAGGTCCCTGAAGTTCTACTGATTACTTCTAAAAATCATTTTTTCCTTGT
Organism: Orientallactaga sibirica; assembly: GCA_036365145.1. Classification (NCBI taxonomy): domain Eukaryota; kingdom Metazoa; phylum Chordata; class Mammalia; order Rodentia; family Dipodidae; genus Orientallactaga; species Orientallactaga sibirica. Next base: position 7,326,095 of record JAEOAD010000019.1, on the reverse strand, counting down.
TGCTCAGAATAGATTCCATTGATTTGTCCTCAATTTCACTGACTTTTGTGTTATGTCATCTTTTGGTCTCACATTTATTTTTACATTCAGTTAGTTTTTATAAATTAGACTGTTGTATTTATCAGCTCTCTAATTTCTACTTTGTTCCCTTTTTATGTCTATTTTCTAATTAAAAATTTTTTTTTTTTTTTTTTTTTCAAGGTAGGGAGCCCTAGCCCAGGCTAACCTGGACCTCACTGTGTAGTGTAATGCTTGCCTTGAACTCATAGCAGTGATCCTTCTACATCTGCCTCCCAAATGCTGGGATTAAAGGAGTGTTCTACCACACCACCTGGCCTATTTTTTTTTTTTTTTTAGTTTTATGGTGATTTGATACTTCTAAAACATTGTTATGGTGCTGCTGTGAATTCTTGTTAAGTGTCATCAGTTTTGGTATTTATTTATTGTCTATTATCACTAAAACAGATCAAGCTATGAGTGATATTTTCATTGGATTCTTAGCATTTTAGATTTGGGGTTCGAGAACTTTGGGTCTTATTTAGATATTTGATTTTAGTAGGCAATATATGTGGCTTACTATAAGAGCAATAGCAGTGTAAATAAATGAACGAACATTAAGAGACTTTATGAAGAAATAGTATCTGATTTTGTTGATAAATATATGTGTTGAGTAGTAGGGCTGCTGTTGGGTGAGCTTGTAAGAGAATAAATGCTTTAATACAATATGCTTGGAAAACAATTGGTTCTATGAGAATCATTGTGTTTTAATTAATAGGGGAATGTTTAAATTGTGTTGAGTTTGAGGAAAGCGGGGGTGGGGGCAGTAGCAGAAAGTAGCATTATGATTGTTCTTTATTTGGTAGTTATTTGCAGAGGTAATATATAAATCTATGAGAAAAATAGTCTTGGCCTACACCCACAGTTGAGAATATAAGACAGAGAAAAGAAAGAAAGACTGAGAATGATAGATCACAAAGAAAATAGTATAATGTAATGGGGCTCAAAGCAAGAAATACTTAGGTACAAGGGCCATTCAAAATGCTACAGAAACTAATAAAAGAAATGTGTAATTTATAGATACAATTTGACTAAGATAATTATAATTGGCCTTTGAAAATGTCATAATTTCAAACATTAGGAACAGAAGCTTAATTACACAATATTATTGAGAAACTTCAGAGAACAAAAGTTTGCTTTGAAAGTGAAAGGGTTGAAGAGAAAACCAGATGACAGTTTCAGGGTATATTATGGGCAAATTTTATAATTAGGATAAAAATTTATAGCATTTATGAGTCACACCATATATATTAGGTATTACATATAAAGCTTGGAGTTGAATGTATATTTGTATTTACATGTGTGTGTCCATATGTACACTCACAGGCTACAATATCACCTTTCTACCCATTCCTGGGTCTACTCCCTACACACACACACACACACACACACACACACACACACTTTAGTTTGCACAGTTGGTGTAGTTGCCTTTGCGAAAATGTTTCTCATTTTCAGTAAAACAGAAAAACATTGGGGTGCAGAGGATTAGTAAAGGTGACTTAAGGCAGCAAAGTTTTGAAAATTCAGTGGTTTTATGGCCAAATATTAGACTACATTTTGAAAAGGTCAGACTCTGAAAGGGATATTAAGTAACCAACTCTGTATTATAAATTCTGTAAATCTTAGATACAATTTTAATGATGCCTTTGCAAGTGGGTATTACACCTGTTAATTAAAGTTGAAAAAATAACCAGCATCCTCATTATTAGAACCTATAAGTAGCAATTCATCTGCTGGATATCTCAGGCATATATATTTAAAACACAATGTGCTGCATGAAATCAGTGATCCTAAGTTTAATTACCATCTGATGGGAGTTAGCAATTTGACTTCAATTTACAGCATAAAGGTTATGTATGGTGTGCTCATTCTACAATGCTGGTGCTATTATAATAATGAACGCTAAATTGATCACTGAATAAAAATAATAGTAGAGGAAATCTATCCATAAGCTGAATAATTTGTAAGGCTATTGCATCCCAAAGAAATATACTCCCCTTTTAATTTTTAGATACATTTTTCATTACATGTTAATGCTTACAGGAAGCTAAAACTTGAATTTTAGTCTAGACCTGGCATAATGAGAAAAAAGTAATCCCATGAACAGCAGTTGGCCTTATTCATTTGACTTCAAACCAGTTCTGACACTTATAAAACTGCTCAGGTTACCAAATGCTGGGGGCAAATTCTCTGTAGTGTTTATGATCTCATACTTAGGAATCAAGATTATTTATGGCATTTCTGCCTCCTTGATGTACTTAAAACGACCTCAAATGTTATTTTGTTAGTGATCAACCTAGTGTTTTTATTCTTTCATATTTTTCTTGTATATTTTGGTTTTGTGGACTCATGTCTCTTTTAAAAATATTTATTTATTTATTTATTTATGAGACAGTGAATAAACACATAAGAGCCTCTAGCCACTTCAAATGAACTCCAGATGCATGCCACCTTGTGCATCTGGCTTCTGTGGGTACTGGGGAATCAAACCTGGGTCCTTAGGCTTTGCAGGCAAGCACCTTAACTGCTAAGCCATATCACCAGTTCTATTCTCTCTTTTTGTATACATGTCTATATAGCTGTTTGTATATGTGTGTGTGGGGGGGTTATGCATGCACATTTTTGCATGTATGTGTGGAGGTTAGAGGTTGACATGTGTGCCTTCTATATTGTTTTTCATCTTATTGATTGAGACAAAGCTTCTTCAGTAGAACATAAATAAAGGATTTAGTTGGTATAGCCAGCCAGCTTGCCCTCAAAATCTGGCCATGCCTTCTTCATAAAAACTGGGATTACACACATGCCTTTATGCCCAACATTTATGTGGGTGTTGGGGATATGAACTCAATTCCATATACTTGTGTAGAAAACGTTATACTAACTGAGCCATTTCCCCAGTTCCACAATGTTGTAGTTACCTTGTCGCTGAGACAAAACACCTGACCAAAAGCAGAAGATGGGAAGAATGATTTTAGTTTGGCTTACAGTCTAGAGGAATCTTCATGATAGCAGAGGAAAGCATGGCTCACTCTCTTGCAGCTGTTGCCCACCTTCTGTGGAAGAGTTGATGTCAGAGTGAGCCAGACTCTGATAAGAGAGAAATGGGCTATAACACCCCAAACTAGTGCCCCGTAATACAACCCCTCCAGCCTGGCTCCACCTCACAAATCTCCACCAACCTGAGGAATAAGTACCCAGAACACATGAGTTTATGGGGGACACCTACTTCAAACCATCCAACACAGCTTGCTCTTAAAATAAATAGAAAATAACACAAAGTAAAAATAAGCCCTTTTATATGAAAATTGTGTAAAGAAACTTTGTAGGATGGCAACATAACTGAACACAACTAAAGTTTCATTATTTGGGGGGAGGTGTATGTGTGTGTGTGTGTGTGTGTGTGTGTGTGTGTGTTTATGTATATAAAGACAAGATCCAAGCCTACTGCTTTCTTTAAAACTTGAAATTACTCAGTGTGCTAATGTAGTTATTTAGTGGGTACTCAGAATATTTGATTGAATTCATGAACCAATGAGACAGACACAGATTCTTTCTTTGTTAAGAATTATTAGTTTATTCTTCCTGATTCTTAGTTTAAATGACCATGAAGACATTTATTGGCCCATGGACTAGTTTTACTTGCACTGTGTTGTTGAGTCTATGAAAGTGATAGTTTTTGAGAAATGTTGAAATTTCTACAGGATACTTTTTGGGGATAGTATTAGAGCTCTAACTTGGACAGTGGTCAAATAATCAATGACAATTTAGGTGTCTGATGTGTAGTCTTAAAAAAATAGCAAAGAGAGAGGTATTGATTTACAAAAATCTGCCTGGTTAACTTGAAGGGCTTCCCAAACACACAAGTTAACTAATATATTAATGTGTGGGCATTTTCATTAGCCACGGCTCTGATGTTAAGTACTTTAAAGGAATGTTATCAGTGAATATATCAAGTTAATTATTAATTCATATACATGTATCTATTCTTTCTTTTTTAACTTTGGGTGTCATAACTTGATCCTACTTGGAATCAAACATGTTAGCTGAAAAACAAAATGCTCAAGGTCTTACTATGCTCATTTTGCCTTAGGAAACATATTTGTTTTAGAATTGATGGAATACATGAAAGACATATTTGCCAAGATTTTTGACTGCTTAAGTCTGCAGTTCCAAAGCAATATTTTAATCTTATTAAATCCAATTGAATGGACAGTCTACATGCTTTGTCAGTTAGGTGAAGTTCCAATTGTAACTAGTATTAAAGGAATAGAGATGTAAGAACCAAAGAAACATCTATCTTCTGCCATTTATTCTTTATACTTGAACTTTAGAACATTGTACAAAGAGTACTTCCTGTGTTCACAGGGCAATTCATTGGAGGTATTGACATGAGATTTGGTCTCTAAAGGATTCTTAGTAGGATAAAAATGGACTCTATGTTGGCAAGTTTAAACTATGTCTTTATGGCAGATCTAGTAGTTCTGCTGATTGACTCTCGCCTGACAGTGTTTCTGCTAAACCACCACTCACTAGAGCAAATATCTTCACTATAAAAATTTTTCTCTTGGCTTAAATTGCCATCAAGGTTCCAGCCTAGAAGCTATTTTGTTTTAAAGGTTCAGTTTAGTCAGTTTAACTTACTGGTTAAAGGGGTTGACTAATACCTCTGGTTTATGATTTTATTTTTGATTGTAGTTATGAACTTTTAACAAATTTATTTATTTATTTACGAGAGAGAGAGAGAGAGAGAGAGAGAGAGAGAGAGAGAGAGAAAGAGGAAGAGGCAGATAGAGAGAAAGAGAATGGGCACACCAGGGCCTCTAGCCACTGCAAATGAACTCCAGATGCATGCACCCCTTTGTGCATCTGGCTTACGTGGGTCCTGGGGAGTTGAACTGGGGTCCTTAGTCTTCTCAGGTAAACACCTTAACTGCTAAGCCATTTCCCTAGGCCCAGTTATGAACTTTAAAAAATTTCCTGTTTAAAAAAATTTTTTTGAAGCAAGATCCCACTCTAGCCCAGGCAGACCTGAAGTTTACTCTGTAGCCCCAGGATGGCCTTGAACCCAGAGTGATCTTCCTACCTCAGCCTCCCAAGTGTTGGGACTGAAAAAAAAAAAAATATTACGAATGGCATTTGACAATAGAAGTTTTTCTATACATGTAAATGGACACATGAAGTTATAGAGAGAGTAGTTAACAATATGTAGTTTCAGTCTCAGAAAGTTTTGCAAATCAAATAAATAGGTTTGGTTTCTTATTGGTCCTTTAAAGAAATATTTATGTTGGAAATGTTCCTTCATTGAGAGTACAACAAATTTAATTTTGACATTTGTTTTGAAGCCAGATATCTTTGTTTAGAGAGGCTATTCAGTCTCTGTTTTTCAGTCTCCCATAGAAAATTTTGTAAATAAAGAATACCAAATGTATAACATCAGGGGCATTACAAATGCTTATGAAATACCTGTAGGGTGAGTCTCTGCCTCTTGGGAAGCTCTGTGTGGGTGTTTCCAGGCAACATTAACTGGCCTTCCTCCCAAATGGGCTCCCTTTTCCTGGGAAACTACTTAAGGAAGCTCTAGGAAACCGCTAGGGCATTTTCTTTTTCTTTTTAAAATGTCTATTATTTATTTATTTATTTATTTATTTATTTACTTACTTATGAAAGAAAGATGGAAGAGGTAGATACAGAGAGAATGGGCACACCAGGACTTCCAGCCACTGCAAACAAACTCCAGATTCATGCACCACCTCATGCATTTGGCTTAAGTGGGTACTGGGGAATCGAACCTGGGTACTCGGACTTCACAGGCACCTTAACCACTGAGCAATCTCTCCAGCCTGGACATTTTCTTTTTCCTAGAATTGTAAGGATGGATTTCTCTAGTGAGTTTGGTGTTATCTGGAGCTGGCTTGTCAACTCTAGAACTTTCTTTCTTTCTTTATTTCACACACACACACACACACACACACACACACACGGAGAGAGAGAGAGAGAGAGAGAGAGAGAGAGAGAGAGAGAGAGGGAGAATGGGTACACCAGGGCCTTCAGCCACTGCAAAAGAACTCCAGATGTATGTGCTCCATTGTGCATCTGGCTTACATGGGTACTGGGGAATCTAAAACCTGGGTCCTTTGGCTTTGCAGGCAAATGCCTTAACCACTAAGCTATCCCTCCAGCCCCAACTCTAGAACTTTTAAAGACTGATAATTCATGATGTGAACTATTTAAAGGACTATGACAGATAGATGTATTTGGTGATGCTGATTCACTTCTTGTGAGTAGCAAAAAATTTAGTGACTCTGTACATAAAAATTTTGAATATGTATGGAAAATTAAGAAATATGATGATGCTGGCTGTTGCCTCTTGTCCTCTCTAGATAAAGTGGGATAGGAAAAGAATAATCTGAGAGGTGAAACTCCTCATTTTAAGATGTACATAAATGATCTATAGGTTTGTAATTCTCTGAAAGAGATTTCTCTCCAGTAGCCATATAGTTAAATTGCAGAAAACCAAACTCAAGCTCTCATTATATGATAGGTTGACCTTACAAATCAAGTTCAAGACCCAGCCCGACAGATGTCTGCAGCTAAAGTGAGGGCACTAATTGGAAGTGAGGTAGAAAGTGACCAAGGACTGGAGAGATGGCTTAGCAGTTAAGGCGCCTGACTGCTAAGCCTAGGAATGCCCTTTTGATTTTCCAGGGCCCATATGTAGCCTGATGCAGAAAATTATGCAAGGGTGCAATGCCACACTTTCCCACAAGGGGGCAGCATGTGTCTAGAGTTCATTCACAGCAGCTGAGAGGCCACTGGTGTGCCCATTCTCTCTCTCTCTCTGTCTCAAAACAAAACAAAACAAAACAAAACAAAACAAAACAAAACCAAAAACAAAGTGTGACCAATGAGGAGGTGTGAAAGACCTCTGAGGAACTTCAGGCTTTTTCTAATTCATTCAAGCCAAAGTCTGGGGTATAAGTGTGGGAATGAATTTTAAGGGTGTGGGATGATAGAGGAAAGAATGTAAAATTAGATTAAGTTGAGTTTATCAATATGGGCCCATTGAGCAGAGGTTCTAGGTTTAATAATGCAGCCCTCACAGTTAAAAGAGGGACCAAGAGTTTATTTGATTGGTTGGCTGAAATATGGGTCAAAAGATGGCTTGCTATGAATGAGCTGGATCTGCCTTATGTCCCTTGGCTTGATGTTGATAAAGGGATTAAATGTCTGTGGAAAATTGGACTGATGGGGTGGATTTGCCATATAAAACCTTATCTTCCATGATGGGAGGGTCTGGAAGATGTGTCCCTCACCAAGACTAAAAGAAACAGATTTATAGGGGAAGCACCAGCATACTTGAAAAGCTTAGTCATTCCTCTTCTATGTAATGCAGACCTTATAGGAGGAGAAACTGTTGCAGACTGAGATGATTTTTATGCAATTGGTTTAACTGGATCCCAGCGTAGCAAGGGCCAAATGACAACACTGAATTGTCAAAGGTGAGGTGAGCATATTTACTGTGGGAAGCACAGGCAAAGCAATATTCATAGCTGTATGACTCCTGTAGGCCTTGTTACTGGCTGATCAGTTATAATATTTCCAGAAGTAAAATACATAGGAAACCTACTAATTTCTTGCTTGATTTGCATAAGCTGAAAAGATCCAGGGCAAACAAACAAAAGGCTGCTTTGAGTCCTATTAACACAGATTCATGGACTCCACCTATTTTCAGACTAAAGCTAGTTTAGGGTGCCATAATCCCTTGAAGGAAGGGGAGGTCAGTCAGGTCTTGTTGAGGAAGGACCATTCTGAAATGTTTTTATTGTTAATCTGTATGGCATAATGCAGGTCGGGCCCTAGCCAGATTGCATGCTAAAAGAAACCAGGCCACACCCTTCAGGTTTTCTCACCAGGATGGCAGGTAGTCAATGATGGGTAAGACCCCATGAGATGGGGCAACCTAAGACAGGCACCCTTGCATGTGATGATCCCTTGGGGCCTGGATTCAACAATGGCTTGGCAAAGAACCATGCCTCCCAGGGTCACCAATAATAAGAACAAAAAGGAGGATATGTATGGCACAATGCAGGTTGGGCCCTAACCAGACCGCATGCCAGAAGAAATCAGGAAGTGGTTTCTGTGGACATGGCGTCCTGTGCAGGCCTGACGTGACAACAGCTATAGTCCCATGCTTGTGAGAAACCTGCTGTGAGATGATCTGCCCTGAGACAGGCTGTCACTGGTCACAAGAAGGGGACCACCCCATACAATGATTGGCCAGCCAAACCCCTTAAAACCCCCTATACTTCCTTGAATAAATGAGTTTGTGGCAGCTCTCCTTCTGCCTGCTTCCACCAAACTCCCGGAGTCTGTGTCGTGACTCCACGCCTCTCACCCCTTAACTGGCAGAAACCCTGCCATCCCTCCTGGGCTGGCCCTAGGGGACCCCCAACATTAATCTTTCTCTCATGTGAAATATTGGCTCAGAATTGACATTGATGCCTAGAGACCCCAATGTGATGTGCTTATGGAGGTCAGGTGTTTAATGGAGTTTTAACCAAAGTATGACTCACAATGGGCCAGGGTCCCTGAACCCATCCATAGTTATTTTTGTAGTCGCCAAATGTATAACTGGGATAATATACTTACAGGTTGGCAGAACCCTGACATTGGTTCCCTGACCTGTGGATTGAAGACCATTATGGTTGAAAAGGCCAAATAAAAACCATTAGTCCTGCTTCTTCCAGAGGCAACATTGAACCAAGAACAATAGCACATCCCTGGAGGGATTTTAGAGATCAGAGCTACTGTAAAGGACTTGAAAGGTGCAGGGGTGGTGATTCCCACCCTATTGCCCATTAATACTCCTATTTGGCCTATTCATAAGACTGATGGATCATGGAGAATGACAGTTGATTCTCAGAAATTTAATCAAGTGGTCAATACAATTGTAGCAGCTGTATTGGATGTGGTTTCTTTATTTGAGCAAATTAGCCCATATCCTTACATCTGGTATGCAGCTATTGATCCTACCAATGTTTTGCTCTCCATACCTGTCCAGAAAGAGCACCAGAACAATTTGTTTTCAGCTGGAAAGGCCAGAAATAGATATTTTCTGTTTTACCCTAAGGTTATGTTAATTTTCCAGCCCCTTGTCATAATTTAGTTTGTAGGGATTTTTGAAAATTTGTTCCTTACCCAAGGTATCATATTGGTCCATTTTATTGTTATATTTATGACATTATGGTTATTTAACCATGGGGGCAGGTGGTTACAACCACTCTAAGTTGTTGGTACAGCATATGCATATCAGAGGATGGGTCATAAATCCAACCAAAGTTCAACCTAAGTGAAATTTCTACCAGTTAAATGTTGTGGGGCATTCAGTGATACTCATTTTAATGTGAAAGATAATTTCATTCCAATGTGAAAGATAAGCTATTGTGCCTAGCTCCACCTACCACTAAGAAAGAACACAATGCTTAGTGGGCCTATTTGGATTTTGGAGGCAGCACATTCCTCACTTGGGTGTATTATTCTGTCGCATATACCAAGTGATTTGGAAAGCTGATAGCTTTCAGTGGGGCCCAGAACAAGAGAAGGCTCTTCAGCAGATCCAGGCTGTTCTGCAAATTAGGTCATATGATTTAGTAGAGCTGATGGAACTTGAGATGAATGTGGTGTCTTTTGGAGGTGGAGCCTTGGTGCAGGAAGGGTGTCACTGGAAGCTGACCTTGAAGATTTTTTTTTTTCTGTTTTGTTTTGTTTTATTTTTATTCTTTGGTTTTGTGAGGCAGGGTTTTACTCTACCCTTGGCTGACCTGGAATTCACTATGTAGTCTCAGGGTGTCCTAGAACTCATGGCAATCCTTCTACCTCTGCCTCCCAAATGCTGGGATTAAAGGTGTGTGCTATCATGCCTTGTGACCTTGAAGTTTTTAATCCAGCTCTCCTGGGAGTTGGCAAGCATGTTCACGCTTGCTGTCCCACCCAGCCGCTCATGTATGAAGATGTGACTTGGTTTCTTACTCTGCCATGCTTTTCCCACCATGATGACACTTTCCTTGGAAACTGTAAGCCTAAAATAAACAATTTCCTTCCATAAGCTGATATTTCTGGTTGGGTGTTTTGTCCCAGCCATGAGAAAGTCTGCTATACCAAATTAACTCTGACTAATATTACTTAATATGTATATTAATTTTACCTACTAATGGGTTTCACTGTGTTATTTTCATATGTCTATGTAGAATGTACTTTGCTCATATTCATATATCACCTACTTTTTCTTGTCCCTTTCCCATTCCAATTTTTCTCAGTATCCTTGACATTTTATATTGATTGGATACAAATTTAAACGATTAATGCTAAATATGATCATTTTATTTAATATTATTCAACTGAAATGTTTCCTTAAAAGAGAAATGAGGGGCTGGAGAGATGGCTTAGCTGTTAACTGCTTGACTGCGAAGCCTTGGGACCCTGGTTCAAGGCTTGATTCCACAGTACTCATGTAAGCCAGATGCACAAGGTGGTGTAGGCATCTGGAGTTTGTTTGTAATGGCTGGTGGCCCTGCCGTGCCCATTCTTTCTCTCTCTATCTGCTTCTTTCTCTCTGTCTGTCACTCTCAAATAAATAAATAAACAAAAAAACTTAAAAAAAAGTGAAATGACTTTGGTATGTAAGATATTCTAGCAAAATGTTCAGCACATTTTTATATAGTTTATTCTGAATAAATATATTTTCAGTCCAATTTTATTGGAGTATAATACTTGTGTGACTTAGTGGCATTGAGATTTAGTTTGAAGGCCTTATTATTATTTTTTTTTTTTGAGACATGGTCTTACTGTGTAGCTCAATCTCACCTAGAACTTGTGATCCTCCTACCTCTACCTCCAATGTGCTGGGATTATAGAAATGCCACCACATCCAGCTAGTTTGAAATTTAAAGCATTTATTATGATCTCTTTGCCTCCGATGATCTTAAACTGATCATGGATCATATGCAAATGAATTTGTCGTAAAATTTCTAACAGTGGTCCAAATCATTACATATTGAGATCAAAAGTTATTAATGTCTTATTGGAAAAGTGACTTAATTATTATTGTTGCTGTTACAGGATGTTACTTCATTTCTATATTTTCTATACTGAGAGCTATCTTAAATATAGATCAAGGAGGAAGTATGTTGAGAAATCTTTGGAAATATGTGGAAACAAATGTTAGAACAGAATCATATCCTTATTTATTTTGGTTGTATCTCAGTGAAGAAGTTTACTAACAGCACACTTAGTTCATAATCATGGATTGGTGGTAGAAATCACCTCATCAAGAGCAGCTTGTGGGGAAAAAGAGGTTTATTTTGGCTTACAGGCTTGAGGGGAAGCTCCACAATGGCAGGGGAAAATGATGGCATGGGTAGAGAGGGTGGACATCACTCCCTGACCAACATAAGGTGGACAATAGCAGTAGGAAAGTGTGCCAAAGACTGGCTATAACACCCATAAGCCCACCCCCAACAAGACACTGCTTCCAGGAGGCCTTAGTTTCCAAATCTCCATCAGCTGGGAAACCAGCACTCAGAAGACCTATGTTTATGGGGAACACCTGAATCAAACCACCACAGTGGACCATTCCACTGTTTCTCTTTGTGTCAAACAGTAAACATTTTTAAAAATTCCAGAGGTGGCTGGGCAAGGTGGTACATACCTCTAATCCAGCACTGAAGAGGCAGAGGAGTAGGAGGACTGCTGTGAGATTGAAAAAGCCTGGAACTACAGAATGAGTTCCAGATCAGCCTGGGCTAAAGTGAGAGCCTACCTTGAAAAAAATATACAAACAAAAAAATTCCAGATGTGATATCCAAATGTCACCTAATATTCATATTCTTCCTTTTCATTTGTTAACAATTCATTGAGGGAAGATGGTGTTTTTGAATACTGCATTTTTGAGAAATATTCAAGAAAATGGTTATTTGATATTGACCTTTCACAGATTGCCTGGTCCTAAATGTAATACCAATAGTTTTGGAAATTGACCATTTTGTGACTAATCAGAAATAGACAGAGATGTCTATTTAGTTAGACAAACTGGACACAGGGAGAGGATGACTGGAATGACTTCTGAGAGACTCAACACCAGCCTAGAGCACCCCTCTATATTTCAGATACAGAAGCTCGAGTTAGAAAGGAAAATCTTTGGAAACATTCACTTTTAAACCATCATTTACCTTTAATTTTCATTAAGAAAAGTAGCTACATATCTTAATAAATCATGGAGAAAGAAGCTAAATTTAAAAGAGAATAATTGTCATTCTAAAAATGAGGAATAGGCAAGCCACAGACACTGAATGATCTATTTTGCAGTGGTTATGTAAGACAATTAATTCATGGAACTATTTTTTGCCATCTTATTGTTAATATTAGAGCATCTTATTAAAGAGAGGTTAAAAGGATACATTTAATAACTTTGGAATCATAGTTGATTATTTTATCAGAGTGGGTTAGCTTTATCAAAAGGTCACCTGAGAAGTTCTGTCATTGATAGTACTCCCAGATTGTAAGTGAGCTAACTAAATGCATACACAGTTTCAGCTAAAGGTGAAATCTATGTAACTTTGAATGAACAGTGTGTCTGATCTCTGTGGAGGTAAGTTTCATTTTAACTTCAGTTTGGTCTTATTCTTGGTACATTTAATGAAGCATATAAACAAACTTTAAAAAAAAAAAAAAAAACTCTTACTCAATAGTTGTCTATTTGGGCTTTTAAACACAGTTTCATTTACCATGAGTTTATTAGCTAGTTCTTTTAACAGATACAACCATTGGTCAAAATAATTCCATAAATTATACTTTCAAACCAAGTGTTATGGGAAGGAGTACAGAAATCTAACATAGAAAAAATTATCAGATTTAAGGAGTTTCTATTTAAAAACTGATCCCTTCCTTTACTTTTTTCTTAATCTAAAATGCTTTGATGTGATGTATCCCTGCACAAAAATCAATCATATCATTGTATCTTAAATTCTTATTTTTTCATAGTCTACAGCAGCCAAAAGGATGTGGTTCCTATCTGTCTTCTGAACCTAGTCCCAGGCTCTTTTTTCCCTCTTTCAATGAGTTGCTCACTGGCCCTAATTCAGCTCCCCAAACCCAGCATGCTTACTGCTAGTGAATGTTTGCATATGCAGTTCATTCTGCTCTGCTCTTTGCATGGCAAAGATGATGGTATGTGTTCTCCTTTTACAATGTAGCCTGTGTGGATTTATATATAATGTTTATTTAATGATCTGATTAGGCTAAAGTTGGCTCTCTGTTTTTTTTTTATATTTTATTTATTCATTTATTTGGGAGAGAGAGACAGAGACAGAGAGATACAGAAATAGGCAGGTAGACAGACAGAGAGAGAGAGAGAGAGAGATAGGCATGCCAGGGCCTCCAGCCACAGCAAACAAACTCCATATGTGTGTGCCCATTGTGCATTTGGCTTATGTGGGTCCTGGAGAGTCGAATCTGAGACCTTTGGCTTTGCAGGCAAGTGCCTTAACCACTAAGCCATCTCTCCAGCTCTGACTAATTATGTTTTTACCCAGAAATCACCAGCCAATGCTTGATGCCTAGAAGTTGCTCAATAATTACCAATGAATGCAATAACCAAAAATAAATCTAGTGATTCATTTCTGCATATCTCTGAAACAAGTGCCTTTTACTTGTTTTTTATTTATTTTTATTTTTTGTTTTTTTGAGGTAGGGTCTCACTCTAGCACAGGCTGACCTGGAATTCACTTGGTATTCTCAGGGTGGCCTCGAACTCATGGCTATCCCCCTACCTCTGCCTACTGAGTGCTGGGATTAAAGGCGTGCACCACCATGCCCAGCACAAGTGCCTTTTAAATTATAAATCATATTATGTATATTTTAATTATATTATATATTTGTATTTATCATAATTATATTATGTATATTTAATTATAAATCATAATATATTATAAATTATTAAATTAATTTATTATTAAATTATTATATTGAAATCAAAACACATAGAAAAATAGATATTTGAAGATTATGAAAAAACATTATAAAACTAGGTCTAGTATTATATATCCATGGAAACCTTTTGTTTTTATTAATTTCAGAATTTTTGTAATGACTAAATGTTGGACACTTTTCAGAAGCTATGTAAACTTATGAGTTGATTTCTCTAAACAACCTGATAATTTAGAGGTCAACTAACAGAATCTGGTGTGTACATCAGGAAAAAATCAAAATTTCTCTTTAAATCTTTGATTGAAAATGTGAAAAAAATGAATTTTTATTGGATTGGATTGGACTGTGACTCAATGTAGGAGGATAGAATGATTTAATATTGCTAATCATATAAAAATTGGCTACAAAGTTTTTTCTTATAAGCTTTGTGTTTATGACATAATTAGTGCAGAACAAATTTAGTTATACCATTAGGAGTTTTGGAAAGGTTATATCATGAAATAAGTTCTATTCAAACCATAATGTTGCCTTATTCTCTAGGCAACCCAGTGAAAATACTTTAGGTGAAGCTTGAAAAGATGCTGGAAGGCAAAGCAAAAAAAAAAAAAAAAGAATTTGGTTAATTGGCATAATGCAAGGTGGCTGGGCACAGTTGGTGAAAGTGTCAGAGTACGGAGAATCCTTACCAAGAAAGACAGTTTGTACAATTAGCTCTCTGAACTTTAACCCTTCTAGAATAATTAATGAGTAACAGAGGGGATCAAGACAAAGACACAAAGTGATATGGTAGATGCTGGCTAGTAATACATCAAAGGATGCTCATAATTGGCCCTGTGGCTTTCATTCTTTGCCCTATTTCTTTCAATTCATTGACTCAAAATAATGGGTTCAGGTTCATTATCAACAGGTTTTAGCTGTAAGAGCACAACATTGCAACAAAGCTTGGACTGTGACAGAGTTGAAGGCTAAGAGTTTGCAGTTGATAAGCACTCTTTAAAGAAGGAAAATTACACATCCCTTCTGAATGAGTTCACAGCTTTTACACTCATATTTAGAATCTTGAAAGCTTTATATTTTCCAATTCTACAATGCTAGAATATGATTGGTGTGGACAGGTATGTACATTTACATTTCAGTGATGTTTAAGATAAGGGTAAGAGTGTTTATATTATTTTAAATGACATTTAAGTTATTGCCAGATCATATGTAAATAACTGTTTGTTCTCTTCAAGAATATGGTCATATATTATTTTTACATTTTTGAATAATGTATTTTGCAGAAGTTTTAATTTCCCTTGATTATTTACATTTGTGATTATAACAGGAGAAAAGTGGAAAGTTTCTTGAAAAATTTCCAAGATATACTCTTAAATTGTCTGTTTGAATAAGATATATTTCTTTTACAGGTAATTAATGTTTTAATTAAAACTTATAACGGTGTGCACAAAATAGGCAACAATTTTCAATATTTTTGCTTTGTTATTTAATTTCGTGTGTTCCCTGTGAAAGCCAAAATAAATTTTAGTTTTGAACCTTTGGTAAGTAGACAAGATTTTCCCTTACTAATCACTCCAAAGTCATTAGAAGTTATCATTTTAGACATGAATTTTTATTTTCATGCTATCATATCTTTTTTATTTTAGAAACTTAGGTAGTTGTGAAATTCAACATATCACTAAAATTAACCAATACTGATGTTTATCATTTTATTTGAAATATTTTTCAAAGAACTATTATTACTATCTTAAAAGATTTTAAAAAACATATTTTGAATAGAATTTTTTTGATAAGCTTCTGTATTTTTAGTTAACATGTTGTCTCTTAAATGCATACTGTAGATTGGTAAGACATATTTGTTGTTGATGTTTCAGAATTTTTTTTTGTAGAAATCTGAAGACAAATTGAAGTAAAATGTCAAATAAATTGAGTTATAAATTTATTTTTATAATTCATGCTTGGTAATGCATTTATTAAAATGTATTGAAAATGACGGAAAGATACCAGGCATTTAACTTAAACCTTGTTTGGGCACAGAATTTGCATATCTATATAATAATGAAATCTTGCATTCCTTATGTAGAATGTATCTGTTAAATATTTTACATTTGCTAGCAAAAAATTTATGGCATCATCACTAATTCATATGAGCATTTTATTGGAAAAATTGTTGATTCCCTATAAAGTCATAAGTCTAAAAACTTAGCTTTTATCTTTCCTGGTATATAGTGTTTACCATAGTATATTATCTTCATCTTAGTTCACACCTGCATGAGATTTTTTTAAATGGAGATTATTATCCTGAGTGATAGAATGTACCTTTTTTTATTTTGTTTGAAAAATGACTAGTGAATACCTTCTATTGACCAAATATTTTGTTGCGAGTTGATATTTATTAGACTTATAACCTTAGAGTTTAAAAAGCTTTCGATACCAGCTTTTGACTAATAAATCTCAAGTTAGACTAGCGAAAGTCCTCCTATCTCAAATAATCTATGTTAAAATGGAAGTAGTGAAATCAGGAAGCTGGCATTTACCTCTCTGTTAAGGGAGCTACTCACCTGAAGCAGATGTGTGTGCCCACACATTTATCACTCCTGTGGACATTCTGTGCTTGCATTAATAGTAAGTAAACCTTTCCTGATGTAACAGTGATTGTAATAGATGGATTGGAAAGTCAGAGATGCATAAGCATGTCACTACTAAGCTAAAAAAATGAAAATATAATAATGTCCAATACCTTACTTTATGTGCATTATGCTATAAACTATACACAAAATATACATATTTATACATATATGTTCATCATAAGCAGGAGATAGGAGCCATAAAATGCACATGAATGTAGTACTAATGGACTTCATCAAAGATCTGACATTTAAATATGGGTTGGTGAAAGGTGGAGAAAACACAATATTTGAAGTGAGAATGCCATAAAGCATATGCAATGTTCTCAAAGCAAAAGATTCTCTTGAGTCAGAGTACTGGATAGACAGTTGTTGGATATTATGCTAATGTGTGGTAGGGCCGGGTTGGAAAGTGTCCCTGTTTCTTGGCTTCAGAGTTTGTACATCATTCTGGGGAACTCTGGAATGAGCTATGCAGTATGTGGTGAAGTGTGTGCTTTAGGAAGGCAGATGTGTAGATAGTGGATAATTGGTGTGGACAGAATAGAGTCTGGTGACAGCAGCAAGAACTACTGAGAAGCTGTTATAAGTTAGGAGACACTGAAACATGACCTACACCACTGAAGCAGGGTCAGTGCACACAGTCAAGGATGGGCTGATGCACAATAGATTGCTGAGAGAGATTCAAGGGGACAGGAGACTGAAGGTTCAAGATGGTATCATTGAGGAAAACCATTAGATTGTTATTTTTGTTTGAGACATAGTTGGTATAAGATTTCTTTGTGAAAAGATAATGGATATTAAAAGTACAATTCACATATCACTCAATTGACCCATGTAAAGGGTTTTACTATATCACAGCTTTGAACAAATGCTACCACAATCTAATTTGGAACATTTTCATCGCCTTCTCCCAGAAACGTGAACATACCAATTTGAAATGATTCCTCATTTATCACTATTCCCCTTCATCATGCCAACTGATGACTGTGCCTTCATTTATGTTGCAGCATTATCAGGATTTCTTCACTTGTTTTTGTTGGCAAATAATATTTCATCAAGGGCATACAACAGTTAATTTATTTATCATTGGATAATGAACATTTAACTCGATTCCACTTTTGGCTGCTGCAAATAATATAACTATAACATACATTTAGAAGTTTTGTGTGGATAGTTTTATTTTACTTAAGATATTTATCTTTATTATATCTCTATATATCTATCATCTATCTATTCATATCTATTTAACATCTGTCTATCATATAATTATGTATCTCTATCTATCTATCTATCTATCTATCTATCTATCTATCTATCTATCTATCTATCTATCAGTTATCATCATCAATGTTCCAATTTATTTATATACCAGAGTGTATCATTTCTGGGTCATGTGGTAAGCTATAATTTAACATTTTAAAGGCACTCCTATTCACCTTCTTAGTTAGAAATGGATAAAAGTTTCCTTTTCTCTCGATCATCATTAAAATATGTCCTTGTCCTTTTGCTTATTCATCCTAGTGCAATGGAAGTGGGACCTCAATGGTTTTGATTCTCACTCTCCTAATGAAGAATGACAACTACCTCCTTTGTGTGTTTATGTTCTTTGGAGAATTGTCTTTGCAGATCCTTCACCCATCTTTAAATTTTGTTTTTGGTGCTTTATTTCTCAGAATTTTAACCAAAGTCTCTTGTCATAAATATGGTTACAAGTAGATTCTCCCATTTTCACTTTCTTAATGGTTTCTTTCAAAGAACATTTTGTTTTTAATTTTGAAAGTTCTGTGTCTGTGTATTTGTGCATGCAATTTATCTTGCCTAATTACCACCCTCATGCATGAATACATAAATATGTATGCACAAACATACATATCTTTATAATTTTTGCTCCTAAATTTAAGTCTGTTATCTATTTTAAATCATATTTTCATGTGTTTGGTGTGATGAACAAGCCATCTTTAAGTATTTCTCCCCATGGGAACATCCAAGTGTTCCAGTGCTATTTATGGAAGACATTATTCCCATTTTGCTGTCCTTGTTGAAAATCAATGACTGCAAATTAAGGCTTATTTCTGGATGTTCAAGTCTTTCCCAATGATCCATGTTAGTTCTTGATCAGTTCTGCATAATCTTGAAAACTGGAGCTTTGTTGGAACTGTAGAAATTAGAAATTATATCTTCAGGCTGGGAAGATGGCTTAGCACATAAGGTGCTTGCCTGCAAAGCCTAAGGACTCAAGTTCAACTCTTCAGGTCCCGTGTAAGCCAGACGCACACAGCGATGCAAGCATGGTAAGGTTGCACATGTGTCTTGAGTTCGATTGCAGTGGATGGAAACCCTGGTGCACCAATTCTTTCTCTCTCTCACTCTTTCTCTCACCCTTGCTCACTCACATAAAAAAAAAGGCCAGTTGGGTTTGCATCACACACACACAAAAAGATAGAAATTATATCTTTTAGCTTAACTTCTTAAAAATTGTATCTTTCAACTTATATAGTTTTCCTTTACAAGAGTTATAGGCAGTTCTCACTGATTTTCTAGGATCAGCCTGTCAATGTCTGCAAAGTAAGCCAGCTGGGATTTTGATAGAAATTTCATTGAATCTATAGCCAACTGAGGGAACATTACAATCTCAACAGAATTTCATGTTCCTATATATAACCATGAAATGTCTCACAATTATTTAAAGCTTTATTTCTTTCAATAGCATTTTGTAATTTTTTTATGCAAAGACAGTGAAAGCGTGCATGAGAGAGAGAGAGAGAGAGAGAGAGAGAGAGAGAGAGAGAGAGAAAGACAATTGGTGTGTCGGGCCCTCCAGCCACTGCAAATGAACTCCAGATGTGTGCGTCACCTCATGTCCATGTGGAACCTTGTGTACTTGCATCATCATGTGCATCTGGCTTATGTGGGACCTGGAAAGTTGAACATTGATTCTTAGGCTTCGCAGGCAAGCTCCTTAACCACTAAGCCATTTCTCCAGCCCTTCAATAGCATCTTTGAGTTTTAGGAAAGAAGGATTTTTTTTTTTTTTTGGTTTTTCAAGGTAGGGTCTCATTCTGATCCAGGCTGACCTGGAATTAACTATGTATTCTCAGGGTTGCCTCGAACTCATGGCGATCCTCCTACCTCTGCCTCCCGAGTGCTGGGATTAAAGGCATGCACCACCACGCCTGGATAAGAAGGTTGTTTTTTGATGCATTATAAATGGAATTGTTTTCTTCATTTTGTTTTTGGGTTGCTAGTTTATAGAAATATTTTTTGTTTGTTGAACTTGTATCTTGCAGCTTGCTGAATTTGGATTTTCCTTACCGTTTCAGGCTTTTCTGTGTGCAACATCTTGCCATGTGCAAAACAGTGATACTTCTATTTCTCTTTTTCCAGCACAGAAGCATTTTATTTATTTTTCTTGCCTAATGGCCATGGTTGATTATCTAGTACAATGGTGAGTGAAAATGTCAAGAGTGAGTATCCTTGCCTTCTCGGTCTTAGGGAGTCACATCTGGTCTTTTATCACTAAATATTCTATTAGCTGCTCTAGATAACCTTAATCAGGTTGACCCTTCTACTCTTGATCTATGGAGGACTTTTTGTTTTAAACTATGGAAATGTAGATTTGTCAGATACTTTCTCTGTTTCTATTAAGAGTATCATATTATTTTGATAAGACAAAATTTAAATTTCAAATTTAGTGGCTGATGGATACTCCTACTTAAACATTTCTATAATAAACACTTTTGACACTAGTTATTTTAAAGAAAAATGAGAACAAATACAGAAAATTGATCTATATTTCCTATAATTCAGTATTTCATACTGAGTACATATTTTTGTGTAAGATTTAAGTACATTTTTAACCATGAGGTAAAAACTTGCTTTATAATCCACAATGAAGATGTAATTTCAAGTTTTATTAATTAATTAATTAATTAACTTGACAGAAGAGAGGGAGAGGGAGAGGGAGAGAGAAAAAGAGATAGAGGGAGAGAGAGGAAGAGAGAATGGTTGCACTAGAGTCTCCAGCCACTGCAAAAGAAGATCCAGGCACATGTGCCACTTTGTGTATTTGTCTTTTTCTGGGTACTGCAGAATCAAACCTGGGTCCTTTGGATTTGCAGGAAAGCACCTTAACCACTAATCCATCTCTTCAGCCCTCAAGTATAATTTTTATGTATTAACAATGAAGAAAGAACAGCCTTTATTTTTGGAAAATAAGTGTACTCTTTTGGTCTCATATATTTTTGCTATGAGAACACATATTTGTTAGTTTAAATAATGTTTATTTTACTTAAAATTATGACATATCCAACATAACTGAAAATGAGTTTCTGCCTTGGTATTTAATCTGGAGAATATACAAACACATCATTATAGATAGTGAGGATTTGATGAAAGCAGATGTTTAGATCAGAACAAGATGTGATTAGAATTCATGAGAGAATTTTTAAAAATAGGACCAGTCGCAAGTGCAGAATTCTTTTCACTATATCCTTATTATAAACTCAACTATATTAAGTGACTAAAGAAATCTCTTTAGATTTAGTCAAGTATACCTTTTAAAGAAAAGTAAGGATAGTTTTCAAATTAATAATTCTTAAAATATTAACTCATTTATTTAAAATACCTTTCATTATATAGTATATTAAAATGGCAGTTCAAGATAAATATTTCTGCATTGCTCTATACTTGAGTTGCCCTTTAAACACCTAATACCTTGATCCATATTCAGTTTTTTTTTTACTTTAGTCTCCCTGCTGTGATGAAAGAGTCATCTCATCTTGTATTAATTTTATTTGATATATGGAATATCATTATGTCATAGCTGTTGGGATAAGCTTAAGTTCAGAGACTCTCTAAAGTTTAAAAGTAATATTTAAAACTTCATTTTTGTCAGATATATTTTTGTTTTATTTCACTTAGGTCTGATTTTATATCAAATAAATATAGTAAAATATTACCTATTGTAAATGCTTATTAGCTATGATATATATTTTTAATAAAACAAAATAAACTACATTGAATGTATGTGTGAATGTTTTATTATTGGATCTTTGTCCTTGTTTCCTTTAATTATTCCAAATGTAAGACACAGATTGTGTTCAAGGTTTATAACTGAAGATGAATTTTTTTTTTTTTTTTTTTGGAGAAAGACACAGAGACAGAGAGAGAGAGGCAGAGGAAGACAGATAGAGATGGGCGTGCCAGCAGCCTCTCAGGGGCTGCAAACTAAATCCAGATGTGTGTGCCCTTGCATCACTGCATCTGGCTAAATGTGGGACCTGGAGATTGGAACCAGCGTTCTGAGACTTAGGAGGCAGTCTCCTTAACCACTAAGCCATCTCTCCAGCCCTGAGGATGATATTTTAAGCACGTTTTATTGAGCACTATTTTAATGTTTTGCAGGGTGTATGTGTTGTGTGACTTTATAGTTTTTTGCTTTATTTTTTAATTCCATGCTCTCATGTTATGGAATTATGATTTTAGCTACATTTTGAAAGGGATATTATTTTCCCACTTCCCTGATAAAGATAAACAAAGTTAACCTTGTTAAATTTGATACCGATATCTCAGAATGAATGTTTTGTACCTATTCATTGATGAACCACATTGTTTAAAAAGTATATTTTGACACAGAATCCAATAGACATCAGTGATTATTGTAATATATATTAAATGTAGCATTCCAGATACATTACCCCGAAATAAGTGTATTGTGAATTGTGTTACTTTTTGTTTCCAGTCTGTTAGTATATAGTTTTTTACTTCCCAGTTTATGTCAGGGCCTAGTCATATTCATCGTTGAGGGCATAATACTAGACTGTTTAGTATAGAAACACAACAGTAATTCATATTTACATTAGTCAATTTGAAAGTTTACTTGTTGAATATTCGTTCATAGAAATTATCATTGTCCATGGCCTATTTTTCCAAATAAATACATGCTAGTAAACTTTCTGTGTGAACAAAAATTTATTTGATTCAGAGATTAATTTAATCTCTTGGTTTTTCTGAGAGCAAAGAAATAATACACGAATATACACTATATTTTAATGTAAGAGCTATGTTGAATTTTATAACTTTTAGTGAGAATAAGGGGTTTATTTGGAAATTTTGAAAATTTCAAATGTATGTACACATCATATATATATATATATATATATATATATATATATATATATATTGTTTTAAGTCATAACAGTCATATGTATATATGCTTATGTATTTGCATTTGTAAAATAAATACATGTATTTACATTATTTTTACATTCTTTCAATGAGTATATATTTATATGTCTATGTACTTAAGTTGTTTTTAAAGAAGCAGTTGTTAACGAGTCACTGGAGGCTAAAAGTGGTCAATACCTAGATATATTAAATTTACAATAGATAAGAAATTTATGATGAAAGTATAAAATATATTTTAAAATTAACTTGTAGAAAGATGTATTAAGTGTGGATTGCAAAAGAACATTAAGGAAGTTTTCAGAAATTTTCACACTAGATACCATAAATCTACCTAAGGCAGGGGTGGTAAGATTTTTAAAATATTGATTAACACATGTCTTGATGTAAGATTAGCCAGGTAGAGAAGGTTATTAAGAGTATATGTGAATAAATCACATCCACCTAAAATTGTAGTTAAAATTATGACATTATACTATTAAAGTGTTGATTACTATCATGTCAGTCTGGAGGAAGGGTTCTCTGAGTACTGCAGAAAATGCAAGTTTTAAATGCTTCTTCTTTAACATCTTTGTTACCTACATGTTCTCACAATTGTAACCACGTTGGGATTAATAACATTGTCATGTTATCTTTTAAGTTTCATTTTATCTGTAGTTATCTATTTTAATTTATGATATTATTTATGCCTTCTTTTTGTTTTGATCAATATTCTCAATGATTTGTCAATTTTATTAGTCACCCCCAGTACCAACTTAACTCTTATTGATTTTTTTGAGGGGGAGGGGGTCGTAGGCTAGACCAGGGCCTAGCATGTTCTATGTTGACACTATTGAGTTACATCCCTATTGTCACTGTTGACTTTCATTATGACAACTTTGGCTTATACTCCACTGGATTTGAAAAACCGTCCACATGTTGCATTTCTGTATGAGTCCAATCAGGACAGTCTGAACTCAGGATGTTAGCTAAAACTCAAAGTATGAAAAATAAAATTTACAAGCTTCAACATAACTAGTCTTAAATAATTATATTTACTTTTCTTATCCCTTTAAAAATACATTCTTATTTCTATTAGTTCATTGTGTGCATGTCTTATATTCATTTTTGCTTTTGAAGATGTTCAGGATTAAATATGTTCTTGGAAATATTGTTGAAAAATGTTGATGTTTTCATGAAAGCAAGAGGATGCAGATCTTTTTTAAATAGTCTACCTTTGAATTAAATAACTAGATATATCAGATGCAATTGGTTGCATTTAGGGTGGAATGGCTGTAGGTAGACAAGACCTAGACACAAGTAATAGGCTCTCTACTGTTTCTTTTTTTGCTTTGAAATGCATTTTCTTTCTTTTTACTTTTCGATTTATCATTTATTATTAAGACTTTTCAGGAGGATAAGGTATTTTTTGGAATTTAAAATAATTATGAAACTTATATTTCAAAAAGTTTCTGTTTATATACAACTATATTCGTTCTCCTTTTTATTTACTACCAAAATCTCCAGCCAAATTATTTTAAAAACTATTGCTACAAAACATAACACATATTATTTAGAACATTAGTATGTTTATCACTAGGGACTTAGTTAATTTTTTTCTAGATACAGATACAAAATTTCCAAGTTTTTACCTTCTCATTTACTAATACACCTACATTGTATACCCATAATCTGATTGCTTACTAATGTAGGGTTTTTTTGAGGGGGGGTTTTGAGGTAGGGTCTCACTCTAGCTCAGGCTGACCTGGAATTCACTATGTAGTCTCAGGGTGGCCTCAAACTCACGGCCATCCTCCTACCTCTGCCTCCTGAGTGCTGGGATTAAAGGCGTGTGCCACAACGCCTGGCTTAATGTAGGGTTTTTAAGCCACATTCTCTGAATGCTTGATTTTAGGTTTTAGTAACAGGCTAAGTTAACATTGATGTCACTTGTCCAGATCTAGTGAACTCAGGGCTGGGTTGATAGCAAATGGAAGCGATTAGCATGCTAGCAGATATAAGGGAAGTAGGGACTTCGAACTCTCCTCTCAGCACAGACCTCAATTCTGTTGGAAATCCTCATGGCTTCTTGTGAAATGCCATGAAATTAAACATTCATTTGAGATACTAAATATTCCCTTTCAAAACAAACAAGAAAAAAAATCTCTCATGATTGACATTTATATGGATTTATTCTGTTTAAAGTACGGTGAGTTCATTGGAGAGGTAAAGTAGGGCTTGTGAAATGATGAAATGATGAGAGAACACTAGGTCAAGATTTTTAGTGAAGGATATGTGTAGGTGACATATTATAGCTTAAGTTAGAAAAGAAATTACTGCATCTTCCCTTTTTTTCTGCTTCATTGGGGTATTTATTAATAAGTAAATTGCAAGCTGTATGCTGTAGGTTAATAGACAAACACATTATTAGGTCAAGAACAAATAAGTGGAAGAAAGACTTCAGCTAAGGCCAAGGTCCATTTTGACTACATTAGATTAGGTAAGAATAAATTTAGGGATGATAATGGTAGTTAATACACAGTAGATTTAAAAATGGTAAGGTAGGGCTGGAGAGATGCCTGTTAAGGTGCTTGCCTGCAAAACTTAACTACCAGGGTTTGATTCCCCAGTACCCATGTCAAGCCAGCTGCACAAAGGTGCACATGTATCTGGAATTTTTAGTAATGGCTAGAGGCCCCGATTCACCCATTCTCTCTCTTTCTGTCTCTTAAATAAACAAATAAAATATCAAAAAATAAAAATGATAAACTAGGGTTGGAGAGATTGCTTTGTGGTTAAGGCACTTGCGTGCAAAGCCAAAGGACCCAGGTTCAATTCCTCAATACCCATGTAAGCCAGATGCACAAGGGAGCACACACATCTGGAATTTGTTTGCAGTGGCTGGAGGACCTGGTGTGCCCATTCTCTCTCTCTCTGTCTGCCTATCTCTCTCTCTCTCCCTTAAATAAATAAAAACAAAATATTTAAAAACATATTTCTACCTTTTGTAGAATTTATCTGATAATTTATATCATTTGATTTTATTTCTCCTCAATACAAATGATTCTTAGATGAGAGAATGAAAGAAATTTCAATCTTTTACTTGAAACTACCAGTTGGCCAAGACAAGTTATGGCACTTCATGGAACTGTCATGCAATAGACCATAGCGTGTCAGTTTATAACTTGTACCTATACGACAATGCAGGCTTTTTATAAATTGAGTTATCTTCTCAAGACCACCAGCATACTATACAGCTCGCGGAAATGGTTATCTTCACCACAGACATAACCATGTTCTACATTCAGCCCAGAAATATATACATTCAGACCCAGAAATATATATAAAAAAACACCCAAACAACAAACCTGAAAGTACATTATAAAAATCACACAAAAACCAATTACACTTTTGGTTAAATTGCTTCATCTAAACTAGTTTATTCTTCCCCAATGAAGTTGAAATCTTTGAAGCATTTTACACTTTTCCCAGGCTCATTACAACTCAGAGAATGATAATTTTTTTTATCCCAAACGTGCTTTGACATTTAAAAAGTAGAAGATATATTAGTCTTTCGGTTTACCCCATACACTTATTCCCTAGTAGTTTTGAAAACATATTATTTCATATCTACTACTCCATAACTACAAACTAAAAAAAAAATCTTATTTTATAGCATATTAAATGATGATTAATCTCTCCGGGATAGACTTACATTAACCTAGATCAAAAGAAACATGTAACTTACATTAATTTCCAATGAGAAATGCAACTATCACAGGTAATACATGCTTGTGTCCTCTGAGGAGTACGTACATTTGATCTTTATAGGTCAGCTTGTGATGGGTCTGGGATCAGAGTGAAGGCAGCTGGCTAAGTGACTCAGACATCTAATGCACCCAGTAATGACACTTACAAGTCTTCCTGACGTCCCTAGGGGCAGAATGTTTGTGGACCATAATGCTATAAGCATGGTATATTCTTCCTCCCATGGTGTTTTGACAATGTCAGCATTAGCCAGTCAAATTCTTATTTGACTTTGTTTTACTTACCCATATGAGTACTTTGTGTTTGATTTACTGGTATTTTGTATAAGCTAATAACCGTACCAAGGTTGCCTTTCATTTTCTATTAAATTGGCAAGACCATTTTCACTTTGTTAGAGGATGCTGTGGTGTGATCTGTTATGCTCCCACTCTGCTGCAGAGGGCAGTACGATTCTCCATAGAGACGTGATGGTTCATTAATCTTATGCATTCTCCACATTATATCTGTACATAAATGAGCACCTACTCATAGGCACTTTAATATTATCCACTCATATGATAGGCAATGAAGACCATGGAAACTTCAAAAGATGAAGTGCTCTTTAAGAGCCAATTTATAATTCATGTCATTGTGTGAATGTGCTATATTTAAATGTACTGGATATAAATCTTTTTTTTTTTTTTGCTGGATGCTATTTTTATTAAAGTTATCCATATATATCTAGCTCACCAGACTTTTAGGAACACCAATAGCCTTCCACTCTCACTAGTTTCCCTCCTTGATTCTCCCTACCTCAAAAGCAGTTCCTTTCTGACAAGTTTTGCTGACTTGTTTGGTACAAATTGAGTTTCTAGAAAATGTGATTCACCTATTGCTTTTGGTCTATCAACTTCATGTATTATCAGTTAATTTCTAAGTCCAAAGGTTTGGCAGTTAACTCTTTCTAAAACTCACTCCCATAATCCATTTGCCCAATCCAAAATTATAAATTTACTTAAAACCTGATGAAATATTATTTTCAATTCCATTGTGTGGTTTCCTAGTGTGAACTTTGTAGATGACAAGGTTGTGCCACAATGACAAATAGACACTCTAATTTTTTTTCTAATGAGAAGATAGGTTAAATTAATTTCCTTTACTGGTCAGGGTTTGATTTTCTTGGGGTTATGAATTAGCCTACCTTTCTTGTTTAAACTCCTAATTATCTATTCATAATTGATTCAATGATCATTTCCCTCAAATTGTACACCTCCTTTCTGAAGATTTTATAGTACATCAGGTAATTTCATCATCTGGGTGATGGCCAACCTTCTACACTATAGTTTGGTTTCTTTATTCCTGGCACAGAGCAGACATATATTGCATTTGTATTTTGGCCTAATTCCTTGTCTTGTACAACATACATGTGAAGTTTTACATATCTGCAGATATCTTCTTGCTTGGAAGTTATTTTCTTTCAGAAATATACATACATACATATATATATGGCAAATGAACCCTAGATGCATGCACCACTTTGTGCATCTGGCTTTAAGTGGGAACTGGGGAATTGAATCCAGCAGACAGGTTTTGCAAGTATGTGTCTTTAACTGCTGAGCCATCTCCTCAGCCCATCTTTCAGAATGTTTGAACCAATTATAGTTCTAGTAATGAATGTGAAGAAGATACCAGACAGTCTAATGCTTGATCTTTTTCTCAGCTACAGCCCGTTATAGTATCTTTTTTGTCGAATATATTTTATCTCAATTGCATTTTGGAATTCTTTGTCTGGGGTTTCTTCTGAGTAGTTTTCATTGGAGGCTTCCACTATGGAACTAGATATTCTTGGTGAAGTCAGACTTTCTCGGTTTCTTGTGTGATTTTCTTAATGTTGGGGTTTATATGGAAGATAATCCCTTTGTCTTGCCTAAAATGCGGCAACAGCAGCTCTACTGGGGTCTGTGTTGAGTTCCCTGTTACACTTTGTTCTGGGAGGATGTGGGTGGATGAGGCATCCACAGGTCTGGACAGAGTCTGAGGGTGAGGCTACTGCATCCTGCTTGCTGGGGAACTGAAGCATAGTCTGCCTTGATCAGGGTTAGAGTGGGCAGGCAGTTCTGGGCACACAGGGGAGCTGGACTAGTTGAGCACACAGGGGAAGAATTCACCTAGGTTACTCAGCCTAGTGTACAGTGTAAGTCATGCTGTTAAGATTTCTGTTTAATAAAGCCAAACTAGTACCAGATTTAGGTTAATTATTCTCAAAATTGAGTTCTGCTTCCAATGCCCTAGGAATCACAAGGTCTCCAATATGGCTTGGGAAAAATGGCACTATTCCCAGTGCTGTGTGAGAACTAGACAGCCGCTTCTAGTCATTTCAGTTGGCTGTTTTTCTGGACTTAAGTATTTTTCTCAAACAAGTGTCTTAATCAGTATCTGCTGAGAACTTCAACAGGGAAATCTTCAACTAATTCTTTTTGGGAACACTGTCTTGAAGATTCTGGAATTTAGGTCAATAAAATTAAATTTGTTCCCTCATATTAGCAAATCTGCTTGTCTTTTCTGGAGTTTACTTTCTTGAACCACAGACTGGAAAGCTGGAGCAATCTCTGTGCTCACCTTTTTTGTTTTTCCTTGAGCATTTCCTGTCCTTAGGGATCACTTTCATTGCTGACTGATACCCATTCTCTTGCAAACTGGACACACACACACACACACACACACACACACACACCTTTTGTCTGTTTTTATTTTCAGTGTTCTAGTTAGTAGGATAAATCTGGTTCCTATTTTCCTAATTTAGTCTACAATACCAATTCAATTTGCATACTTAATAATTGTAATGCTATTCTTGTCTTACTAAAGATTTCAACATGTTAGCAACAGCCATACAGTGATCTTTAAGTGGTATTATTTATAATTTCAATAAAAGTAGAATGAGTATGGTATAGTACTTCCAAGTAGATATAACTTAGTATATAGATTATTATATCAAAAGAGGCATACAAACAACAACAGGAATATCTTATTCTTGAATAAAATATTATTTTGCTTAGCATAGGACATTTTAAGTTTTCTGCTTATCCTTGATATTCTTATTTACAAAATAATGGTATTAATTAAAACATTACACTGTCTTCACAGTGTGTCAATCATTTTATTGCCTGCCTTGTTACTTTTACAAATCAGCATTGCATGCAATTACTCAATTTCCTTAAAAGCCTTCAATTTTAATTTTATAAAATATTTATCACAGGGCTGGAGTGATGGCTGAGTGGTTAAGGTGCCTACCTACAAAGGCTGAGGACCCAGGTTCTATTCCCTTGTACCCACATAAGCCACATGCTCAAGGCAGTTCAAGTGTCTGGAGTTTGTTTACAGTGGCTAGAGGCCCTATAACAGCCATTCTCTCTCCCCGCCCTCTCAAATAAAAAAATAAATAAAATATTGAAAAATTGTTACAAATGTTTTTTCAGTATGGAGCTCATAGGTATTTACTATATCACTTGTATGTTTCACAAGAAAAGCCCATAATTAGAAAACACTAAGAGTTCTGATAGATTATATAATCATAATATAAATAATATTAGAAAATATTTGTATGTTTAATTAACTTTGTATTACTTAGATATCTGTTTATGGATAGATCTTCTTATCTCCTGTGATTTTTCTACATAATTCAATAAGGATTGAATTAAAGATGAAATAGCATGAAACACTATTAGAGAAAGAAAAAATTAAATGACAGACATTCTTATGATATTAATTCTAAATTGTGGGGCCCATTGCTTTTAAAAGCATAACTTCAAACACAATACCAAATTTGTTTTAAATGTAACTATGGAATTACTGAGAGGAATCTTTTCCCATTTATATCAAAGATGAAAGATGATTTGCGATAATGCATAGGCTATTTTCCTGTCATCATAATTGGACTTATTCACTAAACTGAATTAACAACAGAGGGATGATCAGGGAGCCTGCCCGTTGATATCTAACCACACATATAACTAGAGATAAAATTTGTAGATTGTGGTTTATACTGTCAAAATACTTTTGCTTTCATAAAATGCTATATGCATATATATGTATTCATGTGAATATATTATTGTAAGATCATAGAATACTTTTACTCTAATTTAGCAACTGAGGAGTAATATTTTGACTTAGTAATATTTATTCAAGACTTTATTTGTTTACATTAATGCTAGTGGTAGCAATCTATCAAATTTAGTTTAGGGATTCATTCTGTGAATATGACAAATCTGAATAGCTATGCTGGTTCCAATGATAAAACTGCCAGGTAAAATACATGATACTTAGTTGCATTTGAAATTCAGATGAACAATAAATACGTTTTTGGTATTTGTGTGTGTCATGTGGTATTTAAAACATACCCTGACTAAAATATTCATTTTTAATAATTTAAAATTAACATATGTATAGACATCCTATAGTTTTGTGCATTAATTCTGTCTCCCTTTCATTCGTCAGTCACAGATGGAGTATTAATCTCTTTTATTCATTGACCATTTTAGCCCCAGTTTCAAGTACTCCATTCTCCAATTAATAATATCCATTTTTCTAGTTTATCTGGGAAAATTCTGGCTCTAGAATTTGATTTTTATTTCATTTATCTATAATTATTTGACTCACATCATTTTTCTAACCTTCATCCTTCATGTTCTTAATTCTATCCTTATTCAATGTACAATGTTTGCCTTTGTGAAAGAATGGAATTGTTATGTTGGGCCATATGACTTGGACTTAAAGAGCTTTTTACTTCTTTCACCATTTGCCAGTTGTAGCTTTCAATAATTCACCCTTATTTCAGCTGCAGTTTTCTACAAAATGGAAACAATAATGTGAAGACATGCCACATAATGTTACTATGATGATTATCAATTTATTGTAAAGTGTGTAGAATTGTTCCTTCCTATTTTACAATTTGCACTCTAAGTTAGCTTTTGTCATCATCCTCACTATTGCTGTCATCATTGCCAGTAGTGTGACCATACTTCCAAATCACTTACCATCATACATATTTAGATCTCAGTGTACCCTGTATATGTATGCATAGAAAAAGAGGAATTTACTCGTGATTATTAACTACCCACTTCAACCTCAAAGTGGCCATCAATGCTGCCCAGAAACCCAGAAACATGCCCAGGATTCATTCTGTCTCCTTTCCCCATCTTCTCTAACCAGCCTCAGTCATCACTCATGCTGTCTCATTGTGCTTCATTGAGGAAATTTAGTCAGCAAAGAACTTCCAGAGACTCATAGCCCAGTTTTCCTACCTGTGAGTCAGCCTCCCACCATGGGCTTCCTTTCTTTTTTATATTTTATTTATTATTTAATTTGGAGGATGAGCATATGCGTGTCAGGGTGTGTCAGGGCCTCTTGCCACTACAAATGAACTCCAGATGCTTTTGCCACTTTGTACATCTGGCTTTACGTGGGTACTGAGGAATTGAACTTGGGCTATCAGGCTCTGCAAACAAGTGCCTTTAACCACTGAGAAATCTATCCAACTCTTTTCTTTAAGTCTAAATCACTTTTGGATGCCCCTGCCTTGACCAGTCACCTCTTGTGCATCACATCTATTACTCCCATTTATGTTGAACATCAGCTTAGGTGTGCTGAAGGCAACACGTCCCAAAGCCATGCATCTGACTTCACTACCTCTAACTAGTCAGTTCTAAATTCCCCTGACTTCTCAATACTTCTCAGTGGAAATAAATCTGGAAAAAGAAAGCCTCTGTCCTAGTTGAATATTTTGCATCTGACCTGAGGAAATCATAAATGGACCTGTAGATTGCCTGAGACCAGGTGGCTGCCAGGTATATGAAGTCAGCAGGATTTAGACTATCTCTTTTGTTATCATTGCTGTTGTTGTTGATGAAGTAACTGCCATACATGACCTTGCGAATGGTGGAAATTGAATCCTAGTGGCCTACTTTCAAATTCTCTTTCCTAAGAAGAGCTAATGAGTCATGCTCCATAGTTATCATTCCAAACTCAACTTCTTCCTCCTGAAGCAAGGAGCCTAATAGTATTTAATTTATTTAATGACCTCAGGAAGGTAATATACATATCAAAAGTTGTCCTTCAACATCTAAGTGCATATTGACAGATTAGTAATTTTCCATGATATTTTTAGTAGGAATAACTGAATCATATTTTCTTAAACATTTAGATGTTATTTCATATAAATTCATTTATCTTTTTCTTCCTATTCTTTGCAAGTAAAGGTTTATTACTTTTAATATATTTTCTTTGAGAATAAGACATGGTTTATATTTAACCTGTTTCTATAAATATGTATAGTTATTTCCAATTTGATCATAGCTTGCTTAATAAGATTTAAAAAATGAAATATCCTTATTTTTATCTACATCTTTATGTACTATGCCAGTTTAAAAATGTATGTTTTAGCTTACCATTGTCTCACAAAAATTTGATGTGCAATATTTTTAATGATCTGTTCCATCCATAAGCCTATTCACATTTGTGATAACCTTCACTTACACTAGATATGATTTTTCAAAAACTTTGTTCTTCTGTTTGTAGAGTGTGAGACATCTATTATTAATGTAATATTGGTGTTTTTCCCCTGAATTGTCTTGAGAGAATAATGTTCTCCCACTTAGAAAAAAAAAAGTCCTTTAGACTGGAGTATTCTTTACAGAAAAATCATTATGTCCACATATGTTCATAAGATACACTATTAAATTTAGTAGTCCTATCACATGTAAGCTTCAGATATTGTTGCTTTAATGCATTCCCTCACTACTTTGATAAAAGCCTTAAGATGCTGCCACTAGTTCTTTGATGATTTCCTCTGATGTTCCAGTACCTATTTTTTTTTTCCTCCAAAAAAATCTGTTTTGCATAAACATGAGAAGTCAGGGCAGTTTGAATTAACAAGTAAAGAGATTCAAGTTTTAGTAATGAAAGTACATGCATTTGTGATCAATTCTTTCACAAATTTTTGAATATACGGAAAGTTTATGATTTCTAGAAAATAGGAATGATTAGTTTTAAAAAGAAATCCATATATGTCATTCAAGTTTTTAATTTTCAGGTTTACTCAGCAATGTCCTCATTGAAGTAATGAGATTTATTAATGGAATTTAGAAAGAGGAAAGTCATATTAACCTAGATATTGACTTATTCATTTTCCCCATCACTCTGGTGTTGCTGTTGAATGAGTTTTGCATTCTGTTGGATGACTGTGGCTGCTTTATACATAGATTTAGCCTCCAGATATTTTTGATGGCAATTACACTTAATAGAAAGCCATTGTGTACAATTTATTATATTCAAAGTTAAGTGTTATATTCCTGTAGGTGTAAACAATTAGCCTATTGGTTGCAAACTCAAATTTGTCCATTTTAACTGTGAAATTGTCCTTTGAACGTGACAGTTGTTCTTCAGAATTAAACACGTTAGCCAATCAGCATTAACCAACCTTATTGCTGAGGTGGAATGCTGCCTCCATTCACACTTATTCTCTTTTTTCAATCTTTGTTCAAAGTCCAATACACTGTGGGCCCTTGAGCCAAGAAACACTCGTCACTTCCTCTTCATAGACAATACAACCCTTCTAATGCTTAGGCTGTATTTTATATTTTTTTAAGCTAAGAATGTTCTTCTACCTCTATTCTAGGAAAGAATACCTACACTCAGTGGTACTCATGGGGACTGCATTTTTCCCATTGTGCTAAAATGTCATTTTCATTTTTCCCCCTAGACTGTGTGAACTGATTTAGATCTAAAATCTAGCAGTGTCTGATATTTTCAACTGTGTTTTTCTTTAAAATTAAGGTTACTAGTTCCACTATTGTCCCTCCTCTCTCACACCTGTTGTGCTTCTCTAATACCAGATTGCAGCTTTGTGTCTGCAGCAGAAGGTGAGCAGTTGTAGGTCAGCATATTGTATGAGAAAGGCACGTCTCTTCTTCTTTGTTTTGGGAAATGGCTGAAATCACAGCACTGTCCTGGTTTTACCATAACCAACAGCCAAATTGTTTGCATGTGTGTAGAGAGGTGTGTTTGTATGTGTGTTGTTATTTCAAAGATGTCATGTGAAATTCAGAGGGCATTATAAGGAATGTAAAAACCGGTGAAATTTTGTGTGTTTTTTTCAAGCTCTGCTTGCTTTGCATTGAAACCACACAATAGAACACAGCTTTCTTCATGATGAACAAGGTTCACACGCAGAAGAAAAGAATCATTTCTGAGCACACCATCATTTGACATAGATTTTCAGCTATACCATCAGGGTCACTGGTAATAGCCACCTCTTTTTTCTCTTGTTTAAAAATGGGAATTTTTCAAAGGGCCCAATTTTCCAGTATTCATACTATCTAAAGTTTGTAACCTAATTTTTGTTTTGTTTTGTTTCTTACTTAGATCACTACATTGTATAACATGCCAGGGAAAGCTCCTGGTCCTCAAAACACATGCCCCAAATTTTTGAAGCTGGAACCAATGTTTGGATAGAATTGTGATGACATTCTTCTATAATAGTTGATATTCCTTTACATTTTGGGGTACATTTTTCCATTTTTCTCTTTGTGCTTCTATTACTTTTCCTCATTGTGTGGCATCAGCAGAATGAAAGGAAATAGTATTCCATGAGAAATGTGATTTTATATATATATATATGCAAGGAATATTAAAAGATAAGATCACTCAAGCATTTCACAATCATGGTGATGCACATATTTACTAATACCTGCAAGACACATTCATTTATTTGAATTTGGAGGAAATGCTTCAGTTATCAGGCTTACTAGGTCCTTTGGAGATGGAAACTAGGAAAAAGTGGACTGCACAATGGGAAATTGAGGATTAGCTCTCCCTTGAAGGAAACCTCTACTCATAACAATGGATTCCACTTGAAATTTCCTAAGCTTTGAGAGCATATGTTATATATTTTGCTATTTGAACTCTTAAAATATAAGGAAATACTCCAATGATGGTTCTCTATCACTTATGGCATACAAATCACAAAACTCACAAATGTAGAAGTAGTGCAAAATCAGAGTCACATCATATCATATGAATCCTAAATGGTGACATGGGTCACAGGAAGTGATATGGAAAGGGAAAGATAGCCAAGGCTTTGTGGATATGTTAGCTACTTTATTGCACCCTTTACATTCCATTTCTTAGATTTAGGCATGAAGATTGACCATAATAGCAATGTGCAATTTAAGATGTCTAAAACAGAATTCTAAAAGTAAAGTCTAAGGAAAGAAAATAAATAAAACAGAGCCCATAAAATGTAATCATTTTTATAATATAGGTATATTTTATATAAAGTTTTATATTTCTCATTCTGTGACTCTCTACCAATGTAAGGGAAAGGGTATTCCAGGGTTCCATGATTATAATTTATTGTATAAAAACTTGTTAATTGAAAATCTAAATCTAGCACTACATGTATATTTTCACTTTGCAACTATGATGTATGAACAATTTATGTTGAATATGTCCTAATATGGTATCAATGAAAGCAAAACAAAAGATATGCTGCCAATGCAATTAGTGTCATAACATGTAGTGACAGCTTCATTGATGTGATAGGAACATTTTATTTTCTTCTGCTTTGCTTCCACACAATGAGTAATCCTGGAGCAAAAGATTTCCAGACACTAATGATGTAAGTTACTAATAACACTACTTATCCTTAAAAAAAAAAATCTTGTTTTGTTTCATCTTACTTTGTCCATCTCCCATCTAGATTTTTATTTTTTTGGCAAATTACCTCTCTCTTATTTGAGAAAAACTTTAGTTCTCTTCCTCCTAAGTTTATTTGTCATACTGTTATTTTCATTAATGATATGAATAGAAAATTGTGAAGTGAAGCAAGAATTGATCATTTAAAATTTTTTTTTTTGTGTGTGTGTATGTGTGATTGCAAAGGCATTTTTAGCCTCCATAGGTCTCTCTGGTCTCATTATCCTATCCAGATTCTCCTTTATAAATTGTAGCATTACTGTAATTATTATAGTTTATATGGGAAAACTAGATTTTCCTCTTTTAATGTAGATTATATAAGGAATTTTAGCATAGATTTTAAGAACAAAAATCATGAAACAAACATATACCCACAGTTGTTTTGTAATGGAGTTTTATTTCTAACTTGTGTAAATATAATTTTAAATGCTTATATACCTTTCCCTTCTTTACTGTACATATCTTTTCTGATCTCTTGCTCTAAAATTGCTTGTTTCATAGCCATATTTATTTGTTATATGCTATTATATAAATTGCTAAGTTTTGGTATGAAATAATGAATCCCTGTGAAAACTTCATCTGTTAAAGCAGATGGTCATAACTTTTAGTCCTAAAAAGTTAATCCATATATCTTTTATTTAACACAAGATTGCACATTAATTTCTTTTTGAAGTAGGTCTTGCCACTAATTGCTTTGGAAATAAAAGTGATGAATGTTTCTTCCTGTAGAAGCTTTAAGAACCTGTTTATCAATCTCCATCATGTTTTCTACCCTAATACAGTGGTAGAATCATGTGGGAGATGGATCCTCTATTTTCCTGGTTCCTTGCACAAATATGGAACAAAGCGCCACACCAATCCACAGTGGATATGTAATTTTTAAGTGTTTTGGGGAATTGTTTGTTATGACAGCATATCCCATCCTGTCCTGTCTGACAGACAGAAACTGTACAGTTGCAGCAGACTGTAGGAGACTTGTCATTTTCTAATCTCTAGGGAGCTTCAGTGTCAATCATGAGAGATGCCATCTCATTTGGTACATCTAACATTACAACGTAATTAGTTTCACTTTTATTTATTGGGTTTGTAATATGTTGTACCTGAATGTAGAATGCACAGTTTAGATGGATGACTCCATGAAATATTTTTGATTTCTCTATATAACCTTTTTCAGTCTTAAATTTGACTTTACTCTTTTAAGGTTACCTTACCATCCAATATAAATGCCTTTGGGAGGGAAGATATTTTAAGTCTTATCAGTCATTTATACCTTAGTGAATAAGATGTGTAATGAATAATTAGAGTGTTTTCTAAAAATAGTTTTAGATAGCTCCAAAAATGAGGATATAAGAGACCATGGCACCTGTCTTGAAAAGGGAAGGGGATATAGAGATTGCTTGTTAAAGACTAATTTCACTTCAAAAGTTTTAGATGGACTTTGTCTTTGTTTAATGCTCTAGTGCATGTCAAGATTAAAAATAAGCTCTAGAGAAATCTTAGCATCCTTGATGTTACAGAAAATTAATTTACATTAATGCCTTAGGGTTTCTAGAGACTTCTGTTTTTCAAAATTGAGTAGTTGGGGAACAGAAAACTTGGGAAAGTCATTTACTAGTTTTGAATGATTTTACCTATTTTTTTTTAGAGCAAAAATAAGTAGATATACTTCCACTGAAACTGATAAGAGACTGATTAGTGGATTTTTCTTAAGTGTACTCAGGTGGTAGAAAAACATTTAGAAGTGCAAAGGTGACATTAGTGTGATGGTATCATGACTACACACATGAAAAGTGCTCTCAGCGCTTGTGCCTGGAGTACGTTGATGAAAAGGTCAATGTAAAGCACATTAAGAGTTTGCTTTCAACTTATACTTGTCTATGTGTGTGTGA
This sequence comes from Orientallactaga sibirica, assembly GCA_036365145.1. Lineage (NCBI taxonomy): Eukaryota > Metazoa > Chordata > Mammalia > Rodentia > Dipodidae > Orientallactaga > Orientallactaga sibirica. The sequence goes on along the minus strand of JAEOAD010000019.1, from coordinate 7,287,877 downwards.
CAGTACTGAGTACTGTTTTCCTTTTTTTAAATTTATTTATTTATTTATTTTTTAAGGCACGTTTTCACTCTAGCTAGAGCTGACCTGGAATTCACCAGGCTGGCTTCAAACCACAGTGATCCCCTACCTCAGCCTTCCAAGTTCTGGATTACAAATATGTACCACCACTGCTGGCTAGGACTGGGATCTATGTAGTCATAGCAGGTACGGTTGTTGATTTGTCTCTCAATTTCCATATTCCCCTATTTTAGTGATCTTTCTCTTACTGACAAATACCTGAAAAAATAATCATCAAAGAAGATAAGGTTCACTTTGGCTCACCATTTTGGAGGTTCCAGCCCAGTTGATCTCATTTCTTTGAGCCTGTTGTAAGGTACTTTGACATGCAGAACAAATCTGCTCACCTCATGTACATGAGGGAAAAATCAAGAGGATTTGTATTTGAGTCCCATAATGCTCTCAAAGGGCATTTTTTCCCCAGTGCCCCATAGGCTTTTCTATTCTTAATGTTTCCACCACTTCCTAAGAGCAACAAGTTAGGACCAAGCTTTTTAACGCTTGGACCTTTGGAGAATATTTGCTTTCCAAATCATAGCAACCATCTAGCACTTTAGTAGATAGCAACTTGTCTTCTAAAAACCCAAAGATTTGTTTTGGAACACTGCTTACAGCTGGGTACAAAGGGCTTTTTCCATATGTCTGGGAATTCATGTTCTTTTGGAAGCAGCCTGAACCCAGTGACTAACAGGTTTTAATGTGTGTCGCAACTGCAGCTCTTTTAACCTGAGATATGACTGAAACATGTATTTTACCTGATCTTTAGTGTGGTAAAAGTGACAATAGAACTAATAATATGAAGAAGAAAATATGATCACTTTAATAAGCATTTTATCAGCAAAGATAAGGAAAAAGGGGTTGGGGAGATGGTTCAGTGGTTAAAGGCTCTTGCTTGCAAAACTTGCTGGCCTAGGTTAAATTCCCCAGCCATCCACAAAAAGCAGGATACAAAAAGTGGCACAACCATCTGGTATTCGTTTGCAGCAGCATAAGACACAGGCACACCCACCAAGTGCATGCGTGAGCACATGTACACGTGTGTGTAAACACACACACATTACACATGTGCGTACAAATAAAAATTTTAAAGTCCAATATAGTATAACACTTATCTATTTATGTTTTGATGGAAGTAAATATTTCTCAAGTTTTGCTTTTGTCAAATTTAAAGAATTATTCTTTTTTAGAGTGGCTTAAGGTTCAGAATTACTTTGGTTTTCACTTTGAGTATAGAGAGATGTTATGAGGTAGATTTGGATGGGGGAATACAATACTAGCTTTGGGTTTTGAAATAACCATTCAGGTTTTCTAATGAAAATGACCAGTGTGTGTGTTGGTTTGTGGAAAAGCAACAATTGAAAATCAAAGAGGGCAGTTAGAAAGTCTTTGTAGATATCTAGGTGATGAGCATGGTTATCCTTGACTAGAATAGTAGCCACTATTGGGTGAAACAGATAGATTTTGGATATGTGGGAGGAAATGAGTAAAGACATCAGGGAATAACAAAGCCAAGACCACCTCCAAGGTTTGAGTCCAGAGTAACTGGAAGGACAAAGATTCCAGTAAGGCAGCTAGAGAAAATTGTAACCAATTCATGATTAGAAGGAAAGATGCACATTGTCTGCTACACACAAAAATGGCAATGTACAATAGGTAGTTGAAACTACTTGTATGACATTTAGGAGAGATGTCAGACATGGAGGGTGTAAAACCATGAAAATCACTAGTATAGAGATGATACAGAGTCACAAGAGTCAAAGAGGCAGCTAAGGTCAAGAGTTCTGCTACACATGCTGGGTGTGGTGGCACACACCTTTCTTCCCAGCACTTGGGAGGCAGAGGTGGGAGGATCACCATGAGTTTGAGGCCATCCTGAGACTACATAGTTAATTCCAGGTCAGCCTGGGCTAGAGTGAGGCCCTACCTCATAAAACCAAAAAAAAAAAAAAAAAAAAGTTCTGCTACACAATAAGAGGAGAAAGAGCATTTAGTTCTTTCAGTTTTCATAAATTGAGGAAAAGAGGAGGAAACAAAAAAAGGAGACATAAATCCCTAGTGAGTCTGGAGAAATCCATGAACACATGATATTCTTAATGAAACCCATTATTTTGTACAATTAATATATGCTAAATGTTGGAGGAAGGCCAGAGGGAGAGAATAATCACAAGTTGGAACCGAGAAATGACAAGTTTGATGTTTTGTTTAGAGCTTTTTAAGAGCTTAACTGAATGATATGTGAGGATGGAAAACCGACACTAGACAACAATGAGTACAAACTAACATTTCTTCAGTTTTTAAAAGTGGGGGCTAGAAATGGAGTGATATCTGGTGAGAGATGTGGTACCAAGAGAAACTTTTTTTTTCCCCTTTAGTAAAAATATACTTGTTTGGATTCCAGTGGAAAAGATCTAGCAGAGAATTAGTATTTGACATTGTGGGTTATAGATGCGAGTGGAAGCTGCTGGGAGATGCTCCTGAGTGTGTGAGGATGCAGGTCCAAACATGGAGGGCTATCTTCCGGATAAGACAATACCATGCTAATGCACAGGAAACCAGGATACTTGGACACAGAGACTACACATGAGTATCTGTGATGAACTTTGGGAGATGGAAACCAATGTAAGGAAATTGACAAGTAACAAGAATGGAGAACAGTTCACATTGTATTTGCTTATGGCCTTGCATGACTGAAACAATTTAATAAGCACTTAATCCTAATGACAACCCCACTCTTGGAAGTATTTTTATTACAATGCTTAGCTTTACCTCTTTTATAGATGAAGAGATTGAGCAAAAACATGGTAAGTACTTAACCAATGTCTTACAGCTAAAAAGACATGAGGCTGACCTTTGAACCAAAGCATCAAGAGTAATCCAGGAGTTCTATGCACTTTGACATATATCTTTGTGAAAGATACTTCAAGGACAAAATTAAGATTTGACTATCAAACATGAAAATACTTTCCTTTTATAGAGATGCTTTTTAGATGACTCATGAGAACATGCCTTGCCTTTTGATTGACACATTATTAATTATCTGCAATGCTTCTTGTAGGAATCCATAAACACCCACTAGACAATAGCAAAGACAGGACTTAAATTACAATGAGTAATCTGGCAGGTGTTCCTTTTCTTATTAGGAAACAGATAAATTGTGGTAAGATTGTTTTGGGCAAGTGGTATAGTGTAACTGAAAGTTTTGATAAAAATATTTTTTAAATTAAAATTATATTTTATTACAAATAACATAAATGTTTGTTATAATGAAAACCATAGCTATTTTATTGGGTCACTGTTAACTACCTATAGTTGTCTTATCTTTTAGTGCATTTCCTACTGTGAAAACCAAATTGATGTGCATTCTGAATCTCATAAATGTATGTACACATATGTCTTGATCACATGATATTTCATGAATATCTTGAACTCTAATCAAATGCAATTTCCACTAAGAGTTGAAATCTCAGATGTTTTCTTTCTTAATGATGTTTCTGATATGAGTGCTATTTATTTTAATATTAATTTAAACAATTTTACACTGTATTATTTATCACTACCACATAGTTAATGAAACTTAGATGTAGTAGCATAATGAGCAAATATGAAATGTCTCAAAAATTTTATATCAGTCTTGTTGGAAACTTTAAAAACCATAGTTTTAAAGAGAGGGGTATAACTCAATGGTAAAGCACTGGCTTAGTCTGGGTTTCAACTCCTAGTACTGCAAAAATTAAAAACAGTTTAAGAGTGTTTAAAGCAAGAAATAAAGTATTAAAGTATTTTCATATAAAAAGCAGTCCTAGAAAAACATCAATGTCAGTTGTATTATACATTTTCAAAACCAAATATCAGAAATTTGGCTGTAACCTTTATTTGAAATGTGAACAATTTACTTGGACATCTTACTTTGTATGATTTCAAGAATATAAGTAAAATATGCAAATAGTGTAACAGTTATACAATGAATTGAAGGTTTTACAGAAAAAAAAAACTACTAAGTGGGACTAAAATTACATTTTTTGACTTTCAGTTATTGCAGATAACTAATTCATAAAATAAAGCCTTTACATGGCATTTTGTAAGTGTAAATTTTGCTTATATATATTAAAATTATAGCGTAAACAGTATATAATAGTCATAATCATTATTAATATCAGGCTGTGGATATAGCTCAGTTGGTAGGGTATTTGCCCAGCAATTACAAAGCTCTGGGTTCAATCCCCAGCACCTCATAAAACCAGTGTGGTGGTATACACTTGTAATTCTAGCACTTGTGGAGGCAGGGGATCAAAAGTTCTAGGTTATCTTTGACTGCATGGTAAGCTCCAGGCCAGCCTAGTCTACCTGAAACTTTATTTCAAAAAGAAGCAAAACAAAGATTAGAAATTTCAAAAGCTGCATTGTGTATTATCATTGACATTGGAGGATAAAAATATTATTAGTCAAGATTTAAATTATTCTGGAGTAATTTTGATAGCAAAGTGAGATATGGGAATAATTTTATCAAGTGAAATATGAGAAATTTCATGGTCTTAAAACAAAAACTTAGAGAATTAGTACTCTAACTCAAAGAGCAATTCCTAAGAACTGAAAAATGGAATAAGTCAGTTTGTTGAAGAAATGTTATGTGTTGCAATAAACATGTTATCTTAGTCCATTTTGATAACAACCATATAGTGCTTGTGTATCTTCTAGGAAAAAATGTTAATTATGGGCAATAATGGACCAGCAGGAGGGTTTTTACTGTAGCCACACCACTGCAGAGAAGTTCCTGTTGAGTGCTATTTCTCAAATTAGTGGAATATTTAAGATAAAGAAAGGAAGTCGCCTTAACTTGAAACTGCTGTGTCATTTCTTCTTCCTTAACTGAAATTCCAACCAGGGTTCAGGAAATGCCCTAGTAAGCCACTTCTCTTTTCTTTCCTCAACTGAGTGGTTTCCAACCAACTCAAACCATTCATTCCCGGTGAACAGATCGCTCCTTGTGGCTGTCTCTGGGCTTGGTGCTTATGTTATGAGAAGAAGGACTGTAATTCTGCTGCTATTTGTAGATGTGATTATACTGATAAAATCCAATCATTGCTGGTAGGTAACTAAACTGGCAGGTTAATTTTCTGTACTTTAAACAAACGATGAAGACAAGCTTAATCAATACCTGTTTTACTTTGATATGTATAGCTTGTCTGTAATTATGATTTCATGTTATGTGAGAACTAGGAATCATAGTCAAGCTTTGATGTACTATAATTTTGATGAAATATAACTGAAATGCTACTAATGCCTTATTTTAATCAAGATGTAGATATCACTGTTTTTGTTCATGATAACCAACTTCTTATAGTTTAAATTGTCAGATATTCATGAAATCATCACATACCTTAACATTTTATTGCCTCATATGTTATTTTATGAGTAAATGTTAATTTATATTTAAATTGTAGCAATACCTATTTTATTGCTTATTAAAGGTACCAATATATAAGTTCTGCTCACAGGAGAAATAACACCAGATACTGTATTAACATGTGATTTTTTTCCTAGGATTAAACTGTATCATTTTTTATGCAGATATGGATCTAAATATTTTGGAGAGTTCAGCATCTCAAACCAATAACTTTTTAAGTATTACTTCTTTAATCACAATATTTGAAATAGTTGTAATGTCTTAACAATTAGAGTTATCTTTCTCTGTGAATATAAACACGGATGTATATGTATGTGTGTGTGTGTGTATGTGTGTGTGTTTGTGTTGTGTGTTTATATGTATTTGTTTTTATGATTATTCTATGCTTTCAGTGTTGCCTTAGGGTGTTTCATTGGGAATAAGCACTTGGATAACAATAGTAAACCCAAGGTAATGTTTAATTCAGCCTGAGTAGTTTATTAATAAATTAGTAATTTATTTACTAGAAACTTCATTTAATGTTAAGAATTAAAAACAATTGCCTGTTCAGAGGCTATGTCAACAAAGAAAAATGATACAGAATGTAGACTTCATTACCAAAATTATTCATATTAAACTGTTTCACTTGTATTTTTAATTTTTATTATTTATTTGCTAGAGAAGAGAGAGGGAGAATGAAAATGAGAATGAATGAATGAGAATTATTGGGCATGTCAGGGCCTCTTGGCACTGCAAATGAACTCCCGTAATATCCACCACCTTATGCATCTCGCTTTTTGTGGATACTGAGGAATGAAACTTAGACTGTCAGGCTTGCAGTCAAGGGCCTTTAACTGCTGAGCAATCTCTCTAGCTTCTTGTAATTGAAATGAATTTGAGTTACAGGTACATACTTTCAGGTGGATTTTGAAATAATATTAGAATCTTTGCATGTTTTGTGTGAGCTACCTTAAATAGAACATATTTATGGTTTATATCTTGGACATTAAAAAACTTGTAAAATTACAAACACTACTAATACCAATACCATGCATTGATAATTTGTAATGAGCATTTTCTTGGATTTTTTTCTTATTTTTGTAGTTTTTAGTTTTTTTCCAAAGCATTAAAATAGTGCACTATGTGAGTATACTTTGTTGGACTGAAACTTGGAGTTGCTATAAAAATGAAATAAGTTTTGTAGAAATCATCTTAATTTCAGTTTCTGAGGCACACATGTTCATCATTTAGATAGCCAAGGCATTTACAAGATGTTTATATAACATAAACTCTTAGCACTAGTAGCCTTGTCAGAAATGTAGCAATTTGCCTAGTTGAAGTAGAAAATAAATTTTAAAGTAGTGGTTTAATTAGAAAGGAGAAATAAGGGTAGGACAAACTGAAAGAAACAAATTGTTCTTACACAATACTCTCAATAAACTGATAAAATATCATTTATTTGGACAGGATATAGGCCTATAAACATTGTGCGTGTGTGGAAATGCAGACAGTTAATCTATATTAGACATCATTGTACCAGTCCAAGTGTCTCTGAAATAAGTTCAAGATTCTATATTATTCATGAAGATAAACTCTTACAGTGTAAAAATTATCAAAACAACACTAGATCAAGAAATACAGTGATAACAGATCCAGAACAGGGCAAAGTTTACAGATAACAGATTGCTATTTTCCACTATCTGGCAAGGAAACAGAGCACATGCAGTATGTAAAATATAATTCTTACTCAGGTTTTACTGGTGATATTTACTAAGGCCAAGGAGAAGAATATGAGGCATAATGCAATAGGAATGGCAAATATGTACAAAAATATAACCCATGAAGAGAGGTTAATCGTAGTTTTATAGAAAGGGAGAGAAGGAACAAGGGAGGGATGTAGAGAGGGGGAGAGAGGGGGGGAGAATGCAATTTACAAAACTATCCCTTACATTACCAAGTTGTAAATTATTAGTCAATCAATCAATCTGTGGAGTTGGGTTGTGGGTATTTGGAGATGTATCAGCATTCGGCAGACATCACCTAAGTGTAGTTGATGGTGATAGATAGTCTTGTGAGTGTTGTGATTACATTAATTTAGATTTTGGGGACATGAAAAGTCATGCCCAATTCCCATCTAAAAGAAAAGTATGAGACTAGATGTAATTTATGTTCATATTTAAGAAGAATGGGGAATCTGCATATTGAAAAGTGAAATAGTACCATCGCTTGTAGAATCTTCTCAGGTGATCATTGTTAAGAACAGATTGGTTGCTTGGTGTGGGGACATATCCCTATAACTCCTGAGTTTTGGAGGCAGAAACTGGAGGATTACAAAAGTTTGAGGTCCAGGCCCACCTGGGCTACTAGTGTGACTGAGTAAAGAAGAAACAACACAAATTCTAGGAGAAAAAGGTCTTATTACTAATTTTTAGTTGCTCCCTGGGAAAGAGGGAAGTTAAGCCCAGTGATACAAAAGACCCATTTAGTTGTAATTTTCTCTGTCTTTTCAGACTTGAAAGATTAGTAGAGAATTTGATATAAAAGTTCTGTTTTGGAGAATAAATCTAAATGAAAGGCCACTGAAGGAAATGAGTGTAGGAGGCAGAGGTGGCCTTTTTTTTTCTCTTTGAGGCAAGTCCAACAGACTGCCCTTTCTTTATGTAAGAGAGAGACAGAGATGATAGATAGACAGATAGATAGATAGATAGATAGATAGATAGATAGATAGATAGATAGATAGAATTGGCACACCAGGGCCTCTAGCCACTGCAATCGATCTCCAGATGCATGCACCACCTTGTGTGCATGTATGATCTTGCACGCTTGCATCACCTTGTGCTTCTGGCTTACGTGGGACTCAAACATGGGCCCTTAGGCTTCACAAGCAAATGCCTGAACTAAGCCATCTCTCCAGCCCAGAGCTAGACTTCTGATAAGCATCCTCAAGGCATTATCTTCATTCCTGAGTTACGATGAAAGGGTTTTTCCAAATCATCTTTCACTTTATTGAATCATTCTTCTTTTAGCCTACCTATTGAAACAGATGCTATTTTTTTTTCTAGCTTCTTCCATGAGGCCTGATACTTCTTACAGCCTTCACTCACTTTCTTCTATACTTCTTACTTACATGTTTCCAATATAGAGGATTGTCTACATGTGAATAAATTAAATTCTGATGAATATTGGTCTCCCTTAGCAATTCCACACAAATAAAAATGAAACACCAGATGACAGAATGTTCTGTGTTTAATCACATACTGGCTTTACCCTCTTCCTTCCCACCCTCTGCCAATATAAATTTTATCAAGCATCTCTTTCCCCTTCCCAAAAGACTAGGCCAGAGCCGGGTGCATTGACACTTCATCTATAGCATGTAATGATCTCATTTGGTGTCTATAAGGAATTCTTTAACATCTAAGATGTTTTGATCCCTTTGAGCCCAGTCAGAACAAATTCAGAGATAGTCTTCAGCTAGTATGCGGAGGGAAGTAATTTGTTTTCAGACCTACTGAACCATATATTTGCAACAGAAGTTTGTTTGGTAGCATTTTACCTGCTGATTTTTTAAGAATTTTATTTATTTATCTGTGTGTGTGTGTGTGTGTGTGTGTGAGAGAGAGAGAGAGAGAGAGAGAGAGAGAGAGAGGCAGACAGAGAAGGAAAGAGGGAGAGAATGGGTGTGCCAAGGCCTCCAGCCACTACAAATAAACTTCAGATGTATGCGTCCCCTTGTGCATCTGGCTTAAGTGGGTCCTGGGGAATCGAACCAAGGTCCTTTGGCTTTCAGGCAAGTGCCTTAAATTCTCAGCCATCCCTCCAGCCCTTACCTGCTGATTTTTAAGTTTTGGTATTTTAGCTTTCTCCTTGATTAATTTTAATGGAAGAGGCATATGATCCTTTTATCAAACTCTCAAATTTTTCTCTTGATTTTATGAATCAGTTTCCCCTTTCTATCACTATGATTGTCAGTAATATTTGCAAGGCAACTTTCAAATTAAGTATGGTTTGTTTTCATCAAAATTGTACCTACAGGGTTGTAGAGGTGGTTCAGCAAATAAGGGCACTTGCTTACAATGTCTGATGGCCCAGGTTTGGTTACACATTGCCCACATAAGGCAGATATATAGCGTAGCACATACATCTGGAGTTTGGTTGCAGAGGCAGGGCCCTGCATATCCCTTTCCCTCTCTCTACCTTTCTTTCTCTCTATTTGCAAATAAATAATAAATAAAAGCAAAAATATTTTTAAAAATTTTATTTATTTATTTATTTGAAGGGGGCAGATTGAGAGAGCATGGGCACACCAGGGCTATCATCCACTGCAAACAAACTCCAGATGCATGCGCCACCTTGTGCATTTGGCATATGTGGGTCCTGGGTAATCGAACCTCGGTTCTTTGGCTTTGCAGGCAAGCACCTTAACCACTAAGCCATCTCTCCAGCCCCCAAAATATATTTTTTAAAATGTACATACCATTAAATATTTTTCTCATAAACACATTCAAATCTTTAAATATTTTTCTCAGAATTATACAAAAATTACAATATAGGATTTTTTTCTATTTTTTTCCTCTTTCTTTTTCTCTTTCTTCTTTTCTTTCTTTTCTTTCTTTCTTTCTTTCTTTCTTTCTTTCTTTCTTTCTTTCTTTCTTTCTTATTTCTTTCTTCCTTTTTCTTTTCTGAGATAGGGTCTCACTGTAGCCCAGGCTGGCCTTGAACTCCTGGCAATCCTTCTACTTCAGCCTTCAGAGTGCTAAGGTGTGTGGCACCACAACTGATTCTTCTCTCTTTTAAAACTGAAAATACCTTTTTTTTTTTTTCAAGCTATAGCGTGTCTACTGTAGCCCAGGCACACTTGCAACTCACCATGTAGTCTCAGGGTGGCCTTGAACCCATGGCAATCCTCCTACTTCTGCCTCCCAAGTTCTGGGATTAAAGGCTTGCTCCACCACGCCTGGCTGAAAATAATCATTTTTTAATTAGCCTTTGAACATTACTTGTGAAAACTTAGTGATATAACATTTGGAAATTCCTAAGCATATCCACCCTTAAACTGAGTAGGAACAAGGTATTAGACAGATCTGAATAGTATGGTAACTTCATTCTCTGAAGACTTCAACTAAATCCATGTAAACTTGCTTAAGTTAAATACAGGAATGCAACTGGTCCCAAACAAATCTTGGTTCTGAAAAGATGCCAATACCTGTCAATAAGAAGTTCCTGTTTTTCAGCAAATATTGTAGAAACAAATGTTGAAAGAGCAGATGAATTCTCAGTGAGTCTGAAGACATTGGAATGGCTGAGAGAGAGGATGATTGAAATGTATCTTGAAAACAAATTGGCTATTCTCTGGCCTGGTAAATGATGATTTAGAGCAAACTCTAGCATCTATCAAGTCCAGTGGCTTTTAATTAGCATTTGGGCTGTTGTGAGGAACAACATGAAGTGAGTTTAGAGAGGTAGATTGGGACAAACTTTGAAAATCTATGCTTTTAATGCTCTTAGGGTTTAACATGAAAATATATTGATGGATGTGATCATCCTTCAGTAGATGTCTGTGGCTTGAGCCATTTGGAATTCTGATTGAAGGATAAAACTGGAGTGGGTCGTTTTGGACTTTTATTTATACAGTGCTCCTCTGGCTGTTCAAGATGTGCATGGCATTTCTGGTCATTATATTGCAGCATAGCTTGTCTTTGCCAAGCACAAAAGGAAGGTGCATAGCTGAGGATATGACATAATCAACACCATGAAAGATGGAAGGTGAAATACAATGGCATTTTTTACTGAAGAAACAATCATTTAAGTGAACATGGATTAGCTCTCAAGGAAGTGGAGCAAGCAAACATGTACATATGATTTAGTGATTTTTCTTTTTTCTTTTTGTGGTTTCTTGGCTTGGAGTTGGTGGAACACATATTAAAATAGGAAGTCAGAAGTTACTAATTTCCCATGTGACTTTGAATATGTCTCTGTGTATATGTAAGTAGAAGTGACACATTGTGTGGGGAGTAAAGGTCTAGAGCCCTGTCTGAGGATGAAGGATGAGGAAACTGGTGGACCTGGTGGGTCTCCTGCACCCAAAGACTAGCTCTAAATTTATTCCTAGGAGACCAGACTTGCGTTTGACACAGAAATCCAGCACCCGACACAGGACCTCTCTCTGCTTTCCTGTGAAGCCTCAGCTCCAGATTTCTGAGGGCTTCATAGCATCAAACTAACAAGGGGCTTTATTTATCTTTAAAAAGGCCTTGGAAATTCTGCTTTAGAATAGAGCTTTCAGAGGATTAGAGACTGAGACAATTCTTTGCATAATTTGGGAAGTAGCTGTTAATTTGCCTCTTCTTCCTAAGATATTTCACTTTTCCATATTTCTCCCAAGTGTACTGTCATTGTGTTTGCCTTTTGTCAGTTTCTATTTGATTCACTGATTGTACTAGGCTGCCTCTTTGTTTGAATTCTATCGCACTGAATCAGTCAGATGTATGACAAAGATTTTGTGGATTTGTATAAAGATGAAATGAATCATCATAACCAAAACTAGTATGCAACATTATTCCACAATTTCCTAGGAAACAATTTGTAAAATAAGTAAATAATCTAAAATATTTGTTCCTTTAGTGGGAGACAAATCGGAAACTGTGACTGTCCTCTACTGTTGCCTGAGCAGTTTTTTTTTTTAGAGAGTTTTTTTTTTTTTTTTTTTGAGTAGCAAATCTAGTTAAATCATGAAATCTCTTTTTTCCTAACTCCCTTCCCTCCTCCCCTGTTCCCTTTTCTTCCTCCTCTCATTTTGTCTCTCCTTTCCTCTGATCTGATAATAGGGAACATTAAGCATGCTCTTGTGCTAAAGGCTCCATGTGTCACCTCATTTGAGTCTGACCACTATCTTGATAGAAGAAGAGAAAGTCAGGATTTTGAAAAAATGGAGACCTTCCTAGGATGACCACAGACTCAGTGATTTGTCAGGAACTCAAATGGGTCTGGGTCTATACAGTGCTTAAACTTAGATAAGTTATACAATCTTTTCTGGGACACTTAAATTTAAATTTTAGTTCTCATTTTTTTAAACAAGCTTCCATCTTTATAGCAGAGAGGGGACACAAGAGGGAAGGGTTGGGGGACATCAGAAATGATGGCTATGCTAAAAATGTTTCCTAGGCTCACACAAGGATAACGAGGCCTTTGACTGTATTCGATTTGCAAAAATAGCAGATGCAGAGTAACAAGGGACCAGAGGAGATGTCTGTATTTCATGAAAGAAAGGAGCAAAGTGAAGAGACTCATTAATGTCGAAGCAGTGGATGGATAACCAGTGACAAATATCAAGTAGATTTGCTTCAGTTTGGGCAGAGAAAGGTCATTGATTATTTTTGGTTAAACTGGTTCACAGAGGCCAGGGCTCCACTAAAAAAGGGAATTAATTGCTTCCATTTCCCACTAATTGCCTCAACATTTCCCTTTGCTTTGTCATTGGAGATTTGGTCAGAGAGGAGAAAAGTCAAAAGTCAGAGTTTGATGGAATCTACATAAAAAGGGAATCTGAGGAGACCAAATTATGGCATTTGGTGTAATAATGATAATGATATTTAGCATTTTTCCCTGGGAGTGCTGTGGATTTTTAGAGCCCTTTTCAATCTTTAATCAGACCATAGGGCACATTTAAAAGAGTTCACTGTTTTTATTTCCATCTAGAGGATAAGGCATCACAGAGAGATGAACTGACCCAGGGCAAGTCTCCTGAGATGTTAATCCTGTACATTAGATTACACCCTCCGATGTTGAGTTTGAGCTGGTAACCTGGGCTCTTCCCAGTGGTACCATTCATTGCCACTCCTTCAATGTCTTTAGGAATTTTGTACACTGCTGATTGAAATTTCTATCTTTATCAGTGATTGAAAAATCACCCCTCTACCCACGAAACAGTGTACAATCATTTTGATGTTGCAAGAATTATTATTATTTTTAGCTTTCTAGCTATTCATGCTTGAATTGTCTTCATGTAGCAGGACAATGTACCTTGTGTTTGCTGAGTTAACTAGTCTTTGAAATCCTTTATAGCTCCAAGTCCATTGGAATATGTGAGATTCATCTCAAAAGTTTAGTTTTTTATTCCTTTGCAACCCAACATGGTAATTTAGAAAGTAAAAATCACAGGATTCTGAACATCCTAGATTCACATTGGATTTTTCTGGCTTTTATGATTTATTCATAGCTCTTCCTCTGGCCCAATAGTTAAATGTTTCTTTTTAGGAAGCTACAAATTTTTAGGAACACACACACACATACAAGCTATTGTCAATTAGATTTTTATTACATTAAGAGTCGTAAGAAACACTATGTATTAGGATGTTAAGTTTAAATCAAGATGATTAGAACTCAAAACAAGCCATAGTCAGCTGTTTGATACCAGACAGGTTACATAAATGGCTGGCACTCAATTTCTTCCTCTGAAAACCTGATATAGCTTGTAGGAGTTCCATGGTTATTAAGTGAGAGAGTGAGGGTGCAGCTAGCTTCTAGCTCAATATCTTCTCAGAATGGTGATCATGTAACCTTAACTATGATGCTTATTAGATCACTAGAGCATGGAAGCATATTGAATGGTTATTAATGGGAATAAGACTTGATCATAAGATGATGCATGGTCCCCTATTTATAAATGCTTTATTTGAACAAGATGCTCTCATAGTTATGTTGCACCTCATTCAGCTGGGTCGTCTTCCTCTGAGCTAAGAAAGTCCTCAACAACCATGACAGAATGCTTCACACACACCAAGTAATTTAGTAATTAGACCACCACTGTGAATTGAGTAGATTTCATTGATTATACAATTATGGGTAATTGTATATTGGTAGGGAAATATCTGTTCCAAAGGCCCAATATTTGCCAGTCAGTAGAGATGAGGCTTAATCATTGGGTGAACCAACACCAAAACCTGGGATCAAACAGCTACTGTTACAAAGCTTTGTAAGTAACACATTACATGTCAACACTGGAATTCTGTGTGCTAAGAAATTAAATGTAGTAAAGAGATTTTCTTAAGGCCATCACTTCTGACAAATAGGCTATTCCTACTAATAGTTAAAAAAATAACTAAAAAAAATTCCTTCAACAGTGATGTCGCTTTCATCAACTATTCATGGCATTCTTCTTCAGTGTTTCTTTTTATTTTATTTATTTATTTTTAAAATATTTAATTTATTTATTTGCATGGAGAGAAGAGGGGAGAAGAGAGAGAGAATGGGTGTGCCAGTGCCTCTAGCTGCTTCAAATGAACTCCAGATGCATGTATCACTTTGTGCATCTGGTTTTAAGTGGGTACTGGAGAATCAAAGCCCAGTTATCAGGCTTCACCACTGGGCCATCTCTCCAGTCCTTATTTATTTATGATCAAGAGAAAGAGGAGAGAGATAGAGATGGGTGGGGGGGGGTGGAGAGAATGAGAATATGGGCACACCAAGACCTTCTATCACTGCAAATAAACTCCAGAAAGATACACCATGTTGTACATGTGGATTTTCATGGATAATGGGGAATTGAAGCAGAACCAGAGCTGGTAGGCTTTGTAAGCAAGTTCCTTTAACTACTGAGCCATTTCCCTAGCCCCCTTCTTCAATATTTTCATTTATTCTCAGCAACTCTGAACAGCCCATTCCCTGGCCAGGACACATATGTTAGTCTCCTCAGCAGAAAACGTTGTCATCTGGCCTTGTGTGTGGTTGCAAGTGCTATCTACTTCTCCAGCCACCACCCCATGCCTGCTTCCCACAGCTCTCTTGCAGCCTGGAGCCTTTTCTTCTGAGCGCTGTAGCTGAAGAGTATCTCAGAGAGTTTTTGGATTTGTTTCTCTTAAACAATGTAACTTAATAAAACTCTCCTCAAATATATAAACAGGACACAACCACCCCGACAGCAAACACCAAGGCTGTGTACGTGAAAAATCAGGTTTGACTGTTTTGATTAGTTTGACTGCTCAAGTCAGTCAAAAAATAATCATCAGTGAAGCCAGTCATTTTGACAGGTTGTTGGCTCCCTGCTCACTGTATGTGTTTAGCTAGCTTGCCTGTCAGGTTGAAATGGTCAGATTGACTGGGGACATTGTAACAGATAATTTTGACTTGGGAGAATGTGGGTGGCTGTATACCAGAATCTACTTTAAATAACTTTATTTGAAAGCTATATCTATTTTCCAGGGATGAGGGATAGAAGTTTGAAAGTGACATTCTGCAGTAGTTGACTTTCTAGAGTGAGATGTCTCATTGCTTGTTAGAGCTGCCACTATATTTATAGGCCACAACACAATCCCATTTTCTGATGCCCATAGTGTTCAATAAGACTGAAACTTGATTCTAACTTGGAGAGCAGCTGACTTTTCTGAAGGGTTGATGATGTACATATGACAGTAAATGACTTCTCAGATACGGCACTGATTTAATCAGCAGCCATTTGTAGTAAAGAATTGACCTTGTGACTAGCAGTAGTCCTCCTTGTAAGGGGGATTCAGGAGAGAAAACAGAAAAAAAAAAAAAAAACAATATCGCACAGAACATTTTACAAGAGGCAAGAGAATTTGATGGGAACTATTATTTGAGCTGTCTTTAAAGCAAGCATTTTTATATACATCAATTTTAATGTCCCTTTACAAACGTTATTTTGAAATGAGCTTCTATAATTGGGGAAGACAAAAATAACACCATTAAAATGGAAAGAATGGTTTATGTTTATATTATAGTCTTAGATTTTATAGGGGAGATATAATGAGGTTATTGTCTGCTGTAAGCACAGCCTTATAAAGTCTGGTTTATGTTGGTTAAGTATCCTAATGTATTTATGTTGGGAATTTGAAATATCCTGTTACTGTTTGAAAGACTTATTCATGTGCTGTTCTTCAACTCCCTGAAAATTCTAACTTTTCACATAAACATATTTTGTAAAAGTTCAGCATTTAGATGTTATCTCATGTACTTTTAAAAGATAAATTCAATGCCAAGATTAGATAGAAGTTAGGGGCAGACTGTCCATAATGACTTTAAAATGATGACACATTTCTAAAAATAGCCCAATAGTCATATTTTCTCTGTGTTAGAGTCACTTTAAGTATCAATCTCTGTTTTTACATTTTGTGAAAATTGAGGAAATGGAAGCATACTTTGGCTTAGCTTCCACGATTATGCTTTCTAGTCAGTCTATGAGTGGGCTTTATTAGCAATCAAGCCTTTTAACTTGAGTGAAAGAAAAAAAAATTCATAAAATACTATATTACAAAGAAACTGTCAGGAGGCCATGGGGATGTTCTGTTTAATTTTTAATTTTCTTTACATTATAGAATCATTTACTACATTTAGGAATATTTCCTTAGGCTATGCAAATGTATTGTATATATTTACCTCCTTGATAGTAACTCATAAATATCTTCATTGCAGTGTTTCCTCCTCAACACTAGACATTCTCCTAAAAAAAAAAAAAAAAGTTTGTTGGGCTGGAGAGATGGCTTAGCATTTATGGTGCTTGCCTATGAAGCCTAAGGACCCAGATTTGATTGCCTAGTAACCATGTAAGCCAGATGCACAAGGTGATGCATGCATCTGGAATTTGTTTGCAACGGCTAGAGATCCTAGCACACCAATTCTCTCACTCTGCCTCTTTTTTTTCCCCCCTCTCTCAAATAAGTAAATAAAATAATAGAAATTTATAAAAATGTTAACTTGAGAGACAAAACATTAAATGATTGCTACTGATTGGAAGCAAAGATTCTGCAGCGAACTAGTGTGTTCAGGATTGCTTGCTTTGCCCTGGCACTCCTTACATAGTCATCTAGCTCTAGTTTCTCATGTGTTATGGAGGGCATAGAGAGAGTAAAGCTGCTCACCTCTCTGGCTTGATATGATGATCACATGAGAATAGACAGATAGGGTACCAAGAAACATGTGCGATTCAAAGGAAACTTTCTGTACTTAGTGCTGTCATCATTAAGATGATTAGTATAATTTTTAACTTTCAGGGAAGCACCAAGATAGAGGCAAATGCACATGGCTTGATTTTTAACTTGGTGTGCTAGCTTTATTACTCTGAGCCCTAGTTAACTGCATATATATATATATATATAAACCATAGTCATAAGGGATCAAATATTAGCTCTAAAAGGTATTAAATAAACCAATGACATCAATGTGCCCTATAAACAGAAATACACTATGTAGATGTTTTTCATTGTACTCATGTGTTTGAATTTGTTGCCATTTGTTCGCTTGTCCTATAAACTTGTGGCTACATATTAAACAATTCTGTTTGAATGCTAGAAGACATTCACATAAACCAAACCCCTGATGTTGAAAGTTACTAAGTGTTAGAAACATTTAGATACTAACTTATTTGTGCAATAAATCACTGTAATTTTGGTTTAGTCTGATGGAAACTCATCATATTTAAAATTAAGAAAATAAGCTGGGCATGGTGACACACGCCTTTAATACCAGCACTTGGGAGGCAGAGATAGGGGGATTGCAGAGAGTTCGAGGCCACCCTGAGACTACATAGTGAATTCCAGGTCAGCCTGAGCCAGAGTAAGACCTTACCTCAAAAACCAAAAAAAAAAAAAAAAAGCTACAATTTTGTCATTGTATTCTATGAACTGAAATGATATCAAAACCATATTTGACACCACAGATTTTGTAAATGTTTCTCATTGAGAGAAGGCAGTGTGGTTGAAAAACAAGCTTATTTTACAATAAATCTTTTATGGAACAACAGTTGTCATGGCAAGAGCGGGTAATCAGTTCTAACAAGCACGAGCAATTTACTGACATGCTGAGTGTTTTCCTTAAACTAAGCTAGTGGATCATTGAAGGGAAAGCTGACTATGTTGTAAAAGTTCATGAGGGCATACTCGAGAGCTGAATCATCTTAGGCTTTGGACCTTTCTAAAGTGATCCAAGTCCCAGACTGGGCCACAGTACTCAGTGTTCAGCTCTCTTGCCCGCTCCTTCCTGTGTATTTGCTTTGGCCCAATGGAGGCTTCTCGTTCAACTGGATCGTTCTCTTTCTCTCCCTGTGGCTCCTTTCACATCCAGCCTTCATCTCTTTTCTTGTCAAGATTCAGTTCTCACAGTTAGTCCCATATCTCCTCGTGCCCTTGTTCTTCTGTCACCCCTGATCATCCTTGGCCAGTGCTGCCTCTGGGTTTCTGCCATGAGAGACAGCCCCGGGACAATGAGCAATTTGTTCTTCTGTGAGTCGGCCACTGGCAACCTCAGCTGGACTTGCGACTCTAACTAATGTTAGTTCTCTCTTTCATCCTACTTGGCCAATTTCTTAGCTTTTACTATCCTTATCCAACTTCAGATCTCACCACACCTATCAGTAGTTGAATTTGCATATAATCTTAGTCAGAAAATCTATTATAAAGAAAGTTTCAACTCCCTCCCAAGAAATCTAAAATGTTATATTCTGTTTCACAGAAAATGATTCGAACAAACCCGGGCTCCTTGCCTGTAGTCTAATATCTGTTTTACATTCATGTACTCTTCTTGCTTAAGTTTTCAGCCTGTTCTTAATAACCCATTATCATCTACATGTAAATATGGTGGTAACAAATACCATTTATAACCAAACACACAAAGATACACACATACATATGCACACATATTTGTTAACCTTAAAATCATTGGATTGACTGAAATCCCCAAGGATTTCTTGCTGTTTGTGGTTATTCATATGTAGATGCCTTCAAAGGGGCTTCAGAACATATTATGTAGACCAGCAGCTTCATCTATGCCTTCAAGAAAGAGAAAATTTTTGAGCTGGTCAATCTTGGAACTAGTGTTTTATTGGCATGTGAATGGCATAATTCCTCTGGAAATAGATGGCATTCTCAACAAAAAAAGTAAGTGCAGGAAAGAAAACATGTCTGATTCTGAGTCTTGTGGCTCCTCTAATGCACTTCTGAAATTCTTGCATTCTAGGTGCCACCTTATAGAGAGGTCATATAAATAAATTTGGGAGACATTGGTATTTAGCTGGCATTTCAAAATGAAAGAACAGATGAGCTCTTCCATTGAGCTTGTGGACGAAAAGGAACTTGTGGCTCTTCTAAGCCATGAGATGAGGTCTCCTTGTTCACAATTCACTGTCCCTATAGGCTGAACTCCATTGTCCAATGTCCCTGAAAGCCTTCTCCTCCTTAGCTGCAGTGACCCAGTTATTTCCAGGTTTGCTAGTAATGTCTTCTGCTCATTCTCTCTTCTCTGTGAGATTTGACTTTGTTAAACACTTTTTTCTTGAAACTCTGTCCTACATTGACTTTGTTCTATTTCACAGTCCTCATTTTACCAGCACGTTTCTGAGATCCTTTCAGTTTCTTTCACCCTTTACGTTGAAGCTCCTCAGAGCACTTCACATTCTGTCCTGCCTTTTGTTCTTCCTCCTGTGTGAGTATGAAAATGCTCGACTCAGCAACTTCTAAACTTTACACGAAGCCCATGCTTGTACTTAGCTGAGCACTTTGGGTAAACATCAGGCCTTCTTCTTGGCTGCAATGCAGGCTCTGATTGCATGATATACACGCTGAATTTATCATCTTCCTTTCAAAACTTTTGCTTCTACTTTTATTTACCTCTTTTGGTAATTTATCTCCCTCACCATTCTCCCTTTCATATCACAGCAATGAATATGAAAATTTTCTCCCCTTTAAAACCTACATAAATTAGATTCAGCGCATATATTTGAAAATTATTTTTTCTAGCCGGGCGTGGTGGTGCACGCCTTTAATCCCAGCACTCGGGAGGCAGAGATAGGAGGATCGCTGAGAGTTCGAGGCCACCCTGAGACTACATAGTTAATTCCAGGTCAGCTTGGACCAGAGTGAGACCCTACCTTGCAAAACCAAAAAAAAAATTTTTTTTTTCTAAATTATGGGTAATATTTGGCTTAGAATTTTACAACTTTAAAAAACTGTCTTATTTCTTTACAATTCCAGAAACAATTGTACCTATATTCTACTCTCTCAGTATAATACCCACACTGCTATTCCTTCTTGGCCCTGGGATGGTCTTTTAGTAAATTAGCTTTGATAGTATGGCTTGAAAGATATGTTGAATTGGTAATTGATTATGGTGATATTATGCAATCAATGCTATAACAGAGCTTAAAAACAGCCTATGAGTGGTGTTTCACCTCTTTATGAACTCTCTTCTGCTTCACTTATTTTCACGTGTGCTTTGTTGAGACCATATAGAGAAAAGGGAGAGAAAGAGAAAGAAACATTTTGCCTGTACTACTTCTTTTGGAGAACTTTAGTAACGTTGAGAAATTAGAGGCCTTTGATTTGGGAACTGGTCTTTGTTAGCATTTTCCTCAAGTAACTTCAGTAATGGTTGGGAAATACCATTTTATCAGCATTCTAGGCCAGCTGCTTCTTAGAAACCATCAGCAAATTTCATAATGTTGTAAGTATGAGAAAATAAAATAGAATTTAAAAAACTACATCTTAATTTCTTTTCTATTGCTGTTTTAATAAATATATCGAAAACCTAGGTAGGGGTTTTTCTACTAAAACAAATTGTTTTTCAAAATGTCAGAATGAATGAATCTCTGTTAAATGATACCTAAATCTCTGTATGTAAATTAAAAAAAAAAAAATAATAAAATCAGAACAAAAATTTTTTGTCTTATAGTTCTGGTGTACTAAGTTTGCAGTGCATTGAACTAGGCTGTATTCAAAGTGCTGGCAAAGTGTAGTTCCTTTCTGGGGGCTCCAGGGGAGACATCTGTTTCCTGCCAGTTCCAGCTTTGTTGGCTTAGTGTCTGACATCACGTTGACATTAGCTTTCATTGTCATATCTTCTGTCTGACTTGGTCTATCCTGTCTTCATTTTATAAGGACCCTTGAGATTACACTGGGCCTGGCCAGATGAGGCTAACATCTTCATCCAGGGTCCTTTATCTAATCATACCTTCAGGGTTGCTTGTGCAATGCAGAATTAAATGTGCAGAGGTTCCAGGGATTAAGATATGGACAACTTTGGTTGGGGAGGAATTAGTTTACCTATTGTAGTCACTAAAAATCATGGAAAAAGTTCACAAAAAGGTAAAAGAATACATTTTTCTAATGCATTTTCTCCTTTTTGCTTTCATTCTTTTTAAATTGATTTGTCTGTTCAAATAAGTATAGGGAAGAATCTAAAGTCTTTTCAAGGAATTCACACAAATATTTTTCATATCTTCTAAAACTATGATGGCACTTAGCATTTTGATTTTATTGAATTTCTCAGAAGTACCTAATAGAGAACAAAGATCTTACTGAGATCCTCCAATCATGTGAGTCCTGATTGAAAATACAATTATTTTCCTGCTCCCTCCCACCTCCCACTCTGTTGTATTTTGAAAATACATGAGATAGTTTTAGAAAATAAAATATTAAGGTACAGCAAAAATTGTATAAGAAAACATTTTTTTTTTTCCTGCTGAAGTAGGGTAGGAGTCTAAACAATGTACACAGACCTAGAAACTAAAGTGGAACCAAGCATGTTGAAGAAAGATAGCACTTATCTGGAATTCATATTTTTTGGAGGTAGATTTTAATTATATCACTTTCCTGTGCTGTACAGAGAACCTAGATTTTGAAGCATTTGTTATTACAGGACAGATTAGTTTAAACAATGAAATCAAACAAAAACTAAATCATGAATCAATCAAGCAAAGTTCTACTAAAATTGGGGAAGCAGTTCCAACAGTTTATTATTATTATTATTTTATTATTTTATTATTATTATTATTATTATTATTATTATTATTATTTTGTTGTATTTTTGAGGTAGGGTCTTACTCTAGCTCAGACTGACCTGGAATTCACTATGTAGTCTCAGTGTGGCCTCGTACTCACAGTGATCCTCCTACCTCTGCCTCCCAAGTGCTGGGATTAAAGGCTTGTACCACTACGCCCAGCTTTGTTATTATTATTTTTTTAATCACAGAGTGAGCTAGATTGATTCCTGTCTGTCTTGTAGATATACATTAATTATTTGTGTCCATGCCTATGTTTGCTACTATGTTACATTCTAGACTTAGATTTCAGTATCTTTATTGACAAATATTAGATAGCTTTCAGTTAAAAGAATAGCCTACTTGTAATCAAATGATAAGAAATTGAGGTCACTTGTTACCTGTGAGATTATAATCAAGCTGATAACCTGCTGGTATTTTGATCTCTTTATCTACAAGAAGCAAGGAAACACACTTATTTAAATCTCTAGGCTGTCTGATTACACTTATGACTGATGGCCATGATTTTGCATGCTGGGACTTTCAATTCGTGAGATTCTGTGATTCTTCACCAATGAGTTAATGTTTCATGGCTATGTAATTTTTATAATCATAAAACATTTTAAGCAGAAATATGTTTTGGGGTTTCTAAAGAAACATTCCTCTTCAGCTACAAAGGTAACGTGAAGCTGTAAGAACTCTATAACTGAGATCTTTCCAAAGAGAGGTACCAAGTTTGAGGAATTTAAGAAGATTTTCTCATAATATGTGCATTTCAAACACGAAAAGCCAAAAACAATCATATATACTATTTAAGTAAAACAAAGACAAGATCAATTTTCCCATTTTCTCAGAAATACTTGAAAAATCAAGTGATTGAAATATACTTATTAAACAAAGCCATTTTCTGCAGTTTGTCAATCAAAATGAATAATATAAAAGTCTCATTTTCAATTAGGTTATTTTAATATTTAACTACCTAAAATGCCCCAATCATACTCTTTAGAAAATGGTTAGACTAGAATACTTCAGTTTTTTAATGATGACATTTTATTATGATAGAAATGACTTCATTAATTGAAGATCATATATCAACCCATAAAGTAAGTAGATAAAAGATGTGGAAAGTTTTCCAGTCAAATAGACAATAGAATCATATGACTTGTTTTCTTTTATGCTCACAAAATGTAGATACACATTCAATTTCTTTTATAAAATCTGAATAGATTGCCATTATGTTGGTATCATCTCAAATCCAAACAGTTATATATATTTAAAATAATAAATATAGCATATTTAGAACAGAATGACAGAAGACATTTAAAAAATAATATGGCTCAGATTTTTCTCTCCAATGTTGCGATTTGTAGCTTCAGGTCTATTTTAGAACATGTGGATTTTTACAAGATGCATTGGTAAATGCAAAATATTTAAAATATGACCTTTTAAAGAAACTAGTCCTGTTTCTTCTTTATTCTCAGCACATTTGAAAAAGCATTAACTATTTCATAATGAAAATGATATCAAAAGGTCACAATTTGGTGCATGAAAAATAGTACAGATAAACATTGCATGGGAACTTTGCTTTATCATGAAAGTAACTACTAACCATAAGCCATCACCAAAACAAAACTGATTTCTGAAGTAGTTTTACATCATAAGTCCTTTTAATATATATCAATATTTAAGCTCCAATAAAACCAGATAAACCAAGTTCAAAAGAAAATTTCATACACTCATTTAGTTCAGGTAAAATTTTGTATTTCAGATTGATAGTAAATTTTAATTATAGGGGTTCTTAAGCATCTGAAAAGCATATAAGCATTGATATTAATGTATTTACGTTTAGTCACAAATTGCATGTACAAACTTAGGTAACAATATACAAATATAATGTTATTATACCAGGATAATGTGTTTTTGTTCAACAAAGAATTCATTTTTATAATTGACTTCCTTAATTGGAAATGTTACTCATCTTGTTATTTTCAAGAGATAGCATATGCTCAATTTGAATTTTATTTGTGATACCTTGTAATTTCCAAGTATAATAAGCAATTAAATATTGTAATGAAGGTTTTTAAAGATTATTTTTATTTTTTTAAGTGACAAGGTCTCACTATTGCCCAGAAGAACTTCAAACTCTTGAGTTCAGGTGATCCTCTTGCCTCTCAGCTTCCTGTGTACAGGGAGTAAGGGGATATGCCACTTCACACTGCTTGGTGCTGAAGTTTTCTTTTTAATTGTGTAGGTCCTTCTGATGTGAAATTGTATGATATAATGAGATTAAGTAAATATATGTCCTTATACCTATTATTCATTAAATAAACAACAAATAGATAAAAGTCTATCATCCAAAATTCTAGGGCTTGATGTACTTTATAATTCCCAGTGATTCATATCTGGAAAGGTAATATATAATGCATGCATCATTTATTATTTAACACCTTAGGGGGTTCAAGACAGCATTGTATAATCAAACATATTATCTATAGCAATGTCTATAAATACATACTCTAAGTAGGATAAAGAAATTCTCTATAAGTAGTCATTTTTTATTTCAGATATATTTTGTCCACTAATTAGGGGTTATGTCAATTTGTAGAAAAATAATCCTTTTTAAAAATGTTTTTGGATTTTGGAATTGTTGATAAGGGATTTAAGATTGGTTATATAAGACTATATAAGGATTATATATTGAATATATATTAAAAATAGAACAGACTATAATTATCTAAATAAGGAGTTCTTACCCAACACTATAACACACAGACTTCAAATAACCATATTATAAATGTTCAAAACAAATCAGTGGGCTGAAGGAAAAGGAGGCTAGTGTTGAAATAGATTTTTCAATGTGTAATTAGAAGTTGGGAGATTTTCTTGTCAGCTCTAAGCCCTCTCTGCATTAAGGACATACTTCTGGGTTCATCTCATCTGTTATTACCTAAGTTTAGCTATCATGTAAATTATATGTTTTCATATAATTAAACTGAAACTTGCCTCTAAGTAGCACGTGTATTTATATATCTACATGTCTACTTCCCATTCCCTACTGGATACATTTAAGGCATCAAAAATGTCATATACTCAAAACCAATTTTATGATTCTCTGCTCTACCTAGTACCCAGTCTTCTCAGTGAAATTCAACACTATTAACACAGTTATTTAAGGCAGGGTGTAATTTCTTAACCATTTTGTAACATCTCTTCAATACAGCTGCTTGAATCTGTTTGACTTCCTTACTCTCATCATATGGTTTCTGGGTAAACAAATTCTTTGTTGACAAATATTCATTTACCTCTCAATTACCTCTCAAAAGTTCTTGTAGTTGAACTTATACTGTCTCTTTCTTTGAGATAAAGGCAAGACATTGAAATACCTAGAAGATTACACGAGCATGTCCCACTGGTTCTGCATCTTCTTTTCAGTAGATTTTCTCACCTGTTCCCTCTTGCTACATGGTCCTTGCGTGCCATGTTGCATCTCATGGGTTGCTTTCTTCTACCATCTTCTTCTAGTTATTCCCAATTATTCCCTCAGATGCATCCCTCAGCTGATTTCCAGGAAAGATCTCTTCCATACCAGTATGGGTATGGAGAAAAAGAACATTATGTTATCCTTCTTATTACCTAGAGTGTTTAAAATCAATACCTATTTGTGTGACTGTTTGAATAAAATCTGTCTCTTCTACTTGCAATGTACTACATGAAGAGAGGGACCAAATTTGACTTTGTGACAATTGTTGCTGACACAAATGCCTTTGTACACAGGCCTGCATGCGTTTGTTTAAAGAACGAACCAGTGAAATTCATAACAAAAACTGTCTTTCATTTGAATGCCTTGTTCATATTTTATCTAGGTCTTTATGTTTGATTTTATAACACCTTTTGGTTTCACAGGTCTTGTCACATTGTATTATAATTATATGTTTAAATATTGATCTCTCCTAATAGACTGTGAACTCTTTTTAAAATGTGTTATGTCTGTTTTGTTATCATATTTCCAGAGCCTATAAAACCTGGCCTGTACTTGGCATACAAAAAATATATGTAGAATTGAGCTGGCAGTTGTAGCTCAGTGGTAGAGTACTTATTTAACTAGCATGAAATAGGCCTTGGCTTTGAATCCCAACACACCAGGGTTGAGGTAGACAGTGTAAAAAAATAATGAATTCTAGACTTGTGTTTACAGTTTTTAAATACAGACTTTAAAATATCATGGGAGCTGGAGAGATTGCTCAGTGGTTAAGGTGCTTGCCTGCAAAGCTAAAGGACCCAGGTTTGATTCCCTAGTACCCATGTAAAGTCAGATGTACAAGGTGGCACAAGTGTGGATTTTTTTTGAGTAGGTAGAGACCCTGATGTGCCCATTCTTTCTCTCATACATTCATGCATACATACGTAAAGTTTCTTTTATGGTATTATGGCTTGAATATTCTGAATGTTCTAGAGTCATTGTCATGGTTGTTAGCGACTGTGTGTATGGTTGTTTATTGTTTTGAAGCAAAGTGAAAAAAAATCTCTGATATTATTCTTGATTAATGCTTTTGGATTAAAATTTTCAATGACATTCTATTAAAAAGCAGACCAAAGCACATAGTAGTCATTGCTGGTATTTGTTGTAGTTGAGAAGGTAATATAAAGAAAACAAAAATGTGTATATGGAGCTGGATGGAGTTGGAAGGTAAGGGAAGCTAGATGTTTTTGGTCTAAATGTTAGTACTTATTTATTGCAAGGATTTTGATGCTAGAAAACTATTTAACTAGAAGAGGTCTGTTTAACACTATTCAAGCTTTTCTGAATTCATTTATGTGTGGATCTTGTTTTAAAAGACACACCAGTAGAATTACCCAAATTCAAAGGATCAGAAAGGAAAAAAAAATATGTTATGAGCACATTTTATATTATTATTCATTAAATAGCTTTGGATTATATAATACTCAGTTGAAATATGCCAACACTTAGTCAGAAATCTAAGTAAAACTTTTGATGAACTGAGTCTTACTTTAGTTCAGCAGTTATATCTCAATCAGACAAGCTCGACTGCAATTTTTTTTTCGACTGTATAATTTTAGGTTTAGTCAAGATGAGATTTATGGGTATATCATACCCACAGACTGCTGTGAGGAAAGTAAGATTTGAAGAAATGAGTTATTAATCTTTACTGCAGAACATTAACACACGTCATGTGGCTATTATGAGTTGGTACCTAGGAGGTAGTAGATTCATAAGCCCCCGAAAATAGATTTCCTCTTATATACCTCTGATAACAGAGACATAATTAATGGTTTCCTATTACTCACTTATGAAATCCAAATGTTTGACTTCATTAATTAAATTCAAGCTTAGTATAAAATTACAAAATTATGTAGGGGATGTCATATTGTAGTGCATATGATTGCCTGTCTTGTTTTTTAAAAAATATTTTTATATTTATTTATTTATTTATTTGAGAGAGAGAGAGAGATTGAGAGAGAGAGAGACAGAGAGAGAGAGAATGGGTGCACCAGGGCCTCCAGCCACTGCAGATGAACTCCAGATGTGTGCACCCTCTTGTGCATCTGGTTAACGTGGGTCCTGGGGAATTGAACCTGGGTCCTTTGGCTTTGCAGGCAAACACCTTAACTACTAAGCCATCCCTCCATCCCTGTATTTTTTTTAAATTATTTATTTATTTATTTATTTATTTATTTATTTGAGAGAGAGAAAGTGGCATTGAGAGAAAGTGAGTGAGAAAGAGAGAGAGAAAGAGAGAGAGAATAGGCACACCAGGGCCTCCAGCCACTACAAATGAACTCCAGATGCATGCACCCCCTTGTGCATCTGGCTTACGTGGGTCCTGGAGAGTCAGACTGGGATCCTTTGGCTTTGCAGGCAAATTCCTTAACCACTAAACATTTCTCCAGCACCTCTGACTTGTTTTTTGATATGTCTGTATGAAGGTATAACAGGTGATTTTATATGAGCTTTCCTTACTATGGCCAAAAAAGCATTTAATGTATTAGTTTTACTTCTGTTTGTATAGATGGTTTTATTAGTTAGATATTTGTGTATGCTTGGATAATATAAATTGGCTAGTCAAAATAATGGTGACACAATATCTTGTGACTGAAGTAATTGTGTACTGTGTGCCACCACTCTGTGGTTTGAAATCCTGTGGCACATTACCAAAGCTGATTCATCTCTTCCCAGACTCTTTGCCCTCAGTTTAGATTAGTGGTCTCCAGGTGGATGGTAACATGTGGGTCACAGCCCTGCTTTCTGGAGAGGAATGAATTTCACTTGGGACTTGCAATAACAAAGAGCAAACACTCATTAAATGTTTGCTGAGTGCATGTTGAAAGAATTAGCTGAGAACTTTTACTATTATCTGCTGCTTTCTATGTATATAGAAGATAACTTTCCAAAGAAGCTAAAATAAATATAAGCCTGCTTAAATTTGCATGATATTTAAAAGGATTTAAATCATATACAGCAATATTTAAGGAGGTATGATACAAGTGGACAGTTTGGTAGATTCCAAAATCATTAAAATATTCAAGTTCCCCAATGCATTTTTTTTTTTTTTTTTTTTTTTGTGGGCACAACTACCTATTTACTTTTAAAATTTCCGTGCAGAATAAACACTGTTAAGTACTTGGTAGGCTCTATAGCAATATAAGTGCAAGGTCAAAAGTTTACAGTGTAGAACACTGGATAGTACGTTGGGGGAATGAATGCACTTATCTAGATTACTTTGAAACAACTGTGTAAAATGCACACTGTTCCACTCTGGGACAAAGAAGGTCTTCCAGCCATTGCATCCTCTGATCTTCATTTCTGTAAATCTTCTAGAATTCAGGAGATTTTAAATCCAAATGTAAACCAGTAACTTTATAGCCTTTACACAGGTTTAATTAACTTTTATATAAATCTGGTGATTTATAGTCTTGATCTCTCCCAAGGCTTATCCAAACTATAAGATTTAGAATCAAATGTCCTATACCTTAAAATCATATTTATTGCAATTTCAACTGCTGTTATGAGAGAATATAACCAACTTATTTTCTTGTTTTAAGCCTTCTTCTCATGAATCTCCATAAATTCTATTAGAAATTGGATTTTCTATATTTATTCTATCCTAAACACAGAAACAAAAGAGGAACGCACATGGAAATGACACATATTTACACTTCTAACTTATGATTGTGATTCCCTAGTAATATATTTCCCCCAGCTCAGAGATGGCTCTTTTAGTTTCTTGCTTAGCTCTTCTCTTTGCAGAAATTTGTGTGATTCTAATTTTTCTTACTTTTGTTTTACTCATTAAACACATTGTCTTTGGTTTTCTTATTAATGGACCTAAGCATCATTTTTCTTTTTATAAATAAGGACTTCAATTTTTCAAACAGATTAAAGGTCACCACAAAATTATGTGGAAACACAGAGATTTCCCAAGTACTTTGCTCCCACACGTACATAGCCTTGTCAGTTATCAACATCCCCTATCACAGTGGCACACATTTTTAGAAATGATGAATCTACATTGAACTGACCCTTACTCAGAACCTACCTTGCTTTTTTTTTTGTTTGTTTGTTTTTTAAACTCCTTTTTTAATTGACAACTTCTATACTTACATACAATAAACATATGATATTTCCCTCTCCTCCCCCCATTCCCCTTTAGAACTCCAATCTCCATCGTATCCCCCCTCTCTCTCCATTAGTCTCTCTTTTAATTTGATGTCATCATCTTTTTCTTCTATTATGAGGGTCTTGCGAGGGTATTGCTAGGCACTGCACTACCTTGCTTTTGATGTCTGTATGAATATGTATGTATAATACACATATATTGGTGATTGTGTATAAGCTTTGTTTGTTATCACCAGGTCATATAAGTAATATATTAATTAACTTTATTTTATTCCTACTGATGGTCATACTAGGTAGGAGTAATAGTACTCCTGTTACTATTGCATATGGGTTTAAAAAATGTAAAATTTCATGTATCTACTATTATAGTGCTATAAAATCTAGTTTTACTATTCTGAAAATCCACTATTCCATGGTCCACCCTTCAACCCATAGCAAATCCTGATATTTTTATTATCTTTATAGTAAAAAAGTTTATAATTTGTCCATTTCCCTACTAGGAAGGACATTTTGATTACCTCCATGTTTCATACTCATGAATAGAGCTACTTTATAAACCTCTGTGTGCAGGTTTTTAGTGGATATGTTTGCAGTTCATGTGAGTAAGTAGGAAGGTCACAATTTCTTGAATATCTAGTAAGAGTAAGATGAGTTTTGCTAGAAAATATAAAACTGTCTTGCAAGTAGCTACACTATTTTTACTTCTTCCAGCAATAAATGCATGTCAAATACCAGAATGTGTGTTGCTCCCTGTCCTTCACAGCATTCAATAGTGTTAGCTGCCTACATTTGGGTGATTCTAAGGCTTGTGCATTAATTGTTTTTACTTGAATGTTTGTGATGGCATACACAGGGAACTTACTTTTCATATCCTTACATGCCAACTGTGTACCAGGTATGGTGTGATGTCTAAATCAGCTTGGACTCTTTTTTAGTCTGTTTTCTTTCTGTTATTATTGAATTTTAAGAGTTCATTCAATATTTACAGTAACTAATGTCTTTATCAGGGATATTTCCTCTTGAAAATTTTTTCTCCTAGTCTGTGGTTTATCCTTTTATTCTCTTGACAGTTTTTTTTTTTTTTTTTTTTTTTTTTGCACAGCAGAAAATTATAATTTTAGTGAAGTCCTGCTTAGTAAAATAGTCTATTGTATCAAAAAGGTTGGGAACATACCTTAGGTCATCTGAAAAATCTCCCCTGTTATTGCATAAGAATTTTGAATTTTACATGTAGGCAAGTGATCCATTTTAAATTCCTTTTTATGAAGGGTATAAGGCATGTGTCTAGATTCTTTTAATTTATGGACGTGCTTAAATTATGGATGTGTCTCTGGATGCTTTGCCCTCTGTCGCTGATCTGCCTCTGCCTCTGCCTCTTCTTTTGCCATTGCCATGGTGTCTTGATCACTGTGGGTCTATGGGAAATTTTGAAGCCATGCAATGTCTGTCCTCTAACTCTGTTCTCCTTCAATATTTTGTTAGCTGTTTAGAACCTTTTGCTTCTCAGTATGAGCTTCAGAAATAATTTGTTGTTATCTATAAACTTTGCTGGGATTTTGATTAGATTACATTGCATCTATTGATTGTTGGAAAGAATTGAATCTTTACAATATTGAGTCATATATCCATGAAAGTACACCTCTTCATTCATTAATTATTTGGTATCTGTCACCAAGATTTTGTAGTTTTACTTGTCTTGTATATATTTTATTATATTTTTACCTCAGTATTTCAATTTTGGGTTACGGTTATATGTTGTAATGTGTTTTTAATTTCAAACTTCATTTGCTTATTTACTTGTATAGGGAAAAGCAAGTGTGTTTGGTATGTAAACCTTGTATCCTGTTGGGATGCTAGACTCACTATTAGATAGATGCTGTAGTCACTCACTGGTTGATTCTTTTGGGTTCTCAACATAGATGACCATGCTGTCCTGTCTGTGAGAAAAGTTTTGTTTCTTCTCTATCTGTATAGCTTCTATTCAGTGTGTGTGTGTGTGTGTGTGTGTGTGTGTGTGTGATCTGTGTCTGTCTGTGTGTGTGTATGTGTGGATCTGTGTGTATATGTGTGTGTGTGTTGGCTAGAACTTCCAGTAAAATGTTGAAAAAGAGAAGTGAGTGGGAACATTTTCACCTTCCAATGACATCTTGTTCCTAGTTTTAGTGGAAAAGCTTCTGGTTTCTTATCAAGTATTATGATAATTAGATGTCATTTGCAGATGTTCATTATGAACTTAGAGAAGAATCTTTCTATTCCTAGTTTCCTAGTGATATTGAATTTTGTCCAATGTCATTTTTCAAACCTATTGATCATGTGTTTTTTTAATTTAGACTGATACTTGCATTAATTAATTTTTAAATATTAAACCAACTTTGAATGCTTGGGATAAATCCCAATTATCTATGGTCTATAATTGTTTTAATTTTACAAAGCTTAATTTGGTTTGTGAATATGTTTTAGGATATTGCAACACATAGATTTTTGTCTTTTGTAGCATATAGGGTTTGGACATTAAGATTATGCTGGTTTCATATAATCAAGAATATTCATCTGCTTCTAACTTCCAGAAGAAATGGTAGTAGGATTATTGCTTCTGTTGGGATGACCACTGACTAGTAACTTACTCTTATTCATAGATATGGACCTAAGAAATTGTTTTGTTTTTGTGAGACTTGGCACATTGTGACCTCTGGGAAATTGGTCCATTGTGTCCTGGTTATAAAACTAGTGGGAATAGATTGCTCATTATGTTAATTGGTTGTCCTATTATTGCTTGTAAGTTCTGTCATGTTGATGTACCTTTTCTTTATTTTTTCCTCTTCTGATATAAGGTGTAGGCTACCATACAGGCTTCATTTATTATGTTAATATTTTGAATCCTCTCTTTTTTCTTAATTAACCTAGCTATAGTCTCTCTGATTTTCATTGATCTTTTCAAAGAATACAGTTTTGCTTTTGTTTTGTCAACATCCTGCCTTCATCTGCATTGGCTTCTACTTTAATTATATAATTATTTTCTGGTATTTATCTTGGATTTAGTTTACTCTCCTTTTCTAGTTCACTAATATGGAAACAGATTTTTTAATGCTAGACCTGTATTTTCTTTGTAAACATATGTATCAAATGTTATACATTTCTCTCATAGCCTTGTTCTCACCACATCTCACAGAATTGGTAAGTGGTATTTTCATTTTCATTTAGTTGACAATATTTCTTGAGAGTTCTTTGACACATATATAGCTTGAAAGTCTGTTTCTCTGAGTACTTTGGAATTCTCTAGCTAGTTTCTGGCTAGTTCCTGTTATGTGATTTCTAGTATAATTTCATTGTCTGAAAGTAGATATTGTATGATTTTCATTCTTTTAAATTTGTTAAGGTCTTTATAACTCAGAATGGAGTGTACTCCATGTTCATGTGAGCTTGAGAAGAATGTGTTTTCTGTTCTTGTTGAGGAGATAGTCTATAGAAATCAATTTTATCTATTTGTTTGATGGTGTTGTTAACTTCAGCTATCTACTTACCGATTTTCTGTCTCCCAGATTCATCTATTTCTGAATTGGGATGTTGAAGTCTCCAAGTATAATGGTGGATTCATTTCCTTGTGATCACATTTCTATTTCTCTCTGCCTCAAGTATTTTGGAATAACATGGTTAGATGCATATACACTGATAATTGTAGTATCTTCTTGGAGAATTAGACATTCAGTGTTATATAATATCCCCCTTTATTGCTGATAATTTTCCTTGCTCTGAGTCTGTTATTCCTGTATGTATTGGGTTAGTGTTAACATGTTTTTCTCCATTCATTTATTTTTAACCCATATGTGCTATTTTTAAGTGTATATACATGCAAGTGCATTGCACATGTGCCTGTGGAAGCCAGAGATTGATGTCTAATATCTTCTTCAATTGTCCTCCTCCTTATTTTTTTGAGGCAAGGCCTGTCCCTGAGCCTGGAGCTCACAACTTCAGGTAGATTATCTGGCCACCAAGCCCCAAGGACCAACTGTCTCCACCTCTGCAGCTCTAGGTGTGAACAATTGTATCTAACTTTTTACATAGGTCCATATGCTTGTTTAGAATGAACTTTTACCAAATGACCCATCTTATCAGCCCCTTAATTGAGCATTTTATTATGGTATCATTCTCTTTCATCTTGCAATATTTCACTTAAACATTATTTTGTGCATGCTCATGTGTTTATGTATACTGTGTGTGTGTGTGTGTGTGTGTGTGTGTGTGTGTGTGTGTAGGCACACATGGGCCACTGTGTATACATGGAAGTCTGAAAACAATCTTAGGGGTTGATCTTCTCCTCCCACCTTGCTTAGGATCACCCTATTGCTACTCCTTTCATTGTGTGGGTGCCAGTCAAGCTGGCCCACAAACCTGCAGATTCTCCTGGCTTCACCTTCTATTGCCATTCTCACAATGAAATCACAGATGCACATGTCACTTTTTGTCTAGCTTTACATGGGTACAAGGGAATTGAACTCTTGTGGACAGTATTAAAAGCAAGTGTCATTTGCCACTGAGCCATCTTCCAAGCCTCTCACTCACACTTTTTAAATACTGGTTTTTAATGTTTTTGCTGGATATATATAATCTCCCAGTCTATTTTAAATAACATTATTGCAATCTGCATATAACACAAATAACTTATAGTAATAAACTAATCTTAAGCCCCCTCCCCTGTTACTTGTATCATTGCTGTCATTCACTTATTTATAAGTATAGACAAGTATATGTATACTTAAATATAATCATGCCAAACATATAATCAATTCTTTTGTTATTTGGAGCAAAATATTATATTAAATTAATAAAATAAAATATTCATTTCCATTTCAGTTATTCTTTTTTTGATGATTTTTCCTCTCTATGTAGTAGGTCTGAGCTTTCCACTTATATTACATGCTATCTTGCAAAAGAACTCCTTTTAAAACTTCTTGAAATGCAAGTCTACTGTTAGGAAATTTTCTAATATTTTTTTCTTAAAACCTTTATTCTTCCTTCACTTTTAGAGGCAAGTTTCATAGAGTTCATAATTCTAGATTGGTATGTTTCCTGCAAACAGTTAATTCTTGGCTTTAATTTCTTTCTTTCATCTTTTTTTTTTTTTTTTAATTTTATTTTAGGAGGTAGGGTCTCATTTTCTCACTTTAGTCCAGGCTGACCTGGAATTCAGTATGTAGTCTCAGGGTGGTCTCAAACTTATAGTCTCATGGTGAGCCTACTACCTCTGCCTTATAGTGCTGGAATTAAAGGAGTGTACCACCATGCCCAGCTTTTAATTTCTTTTTGCTTGCATAACTTCAGGCAAAAGTCAAATATAACTCTTATTTTTTCTCATTTTTAGGTGAACCCTTTTTTACCGTCTTCATTCAGAATGCTTTCTCCCTTTGATTTTTTGATATGATATGCCCAGGTCCAGTTCATTGGCCCCTATTCTTTTCTTTTGTTTATCCTTACCTTTTTTCTTTTTCTTTTAATCACTTACTTATTCATCTTTTTACTGCTTTTTGGGTCTATTCTTATTGGTTTGCTCTGAGATGTCTGATCTGTGGTTTGAAGTCTGACTGTAATTTGGAAAAATCCTGTCATTATTGTTAAAAGTACTGTCCTATTCTTTTCTTTTCATTAGGCAATGAAACTTTAAAGTTCCACAAGTTTCAGATATTCTGAGTTTCCAGAATATCTTTAATATCTCTTTGCATTTAAATTATTGAAATGACTATGGAGGAATCCTTCCTCAAACTCAGATATTCTTTTTCCAGTTGTATCCAATCTAATAAGCCTACCAGGTGGATTATGGATCTTGTTACCCTGTTTTTGATCTCTATCACTTCTTTTTTATTTTCTATTAGAACTTCCATCCATTGCTTCCATTGCCAACCATTCTTGCATGTGACTCATTCTACCCATTAGCGCATTTACCAGTTTTTCACTTTCAGCTTCTCGATCCTACCTCAGGTACTTCACTCAGTCTGATCTGTTGTTAAATTTGCATCTTCAAATTGTGCTTTTTGACTTTTACTATGACCTCAATTTTTCTTTATAGTTAGTAATGGTGTACTATAGTTAGTATGGTGTACAAACTACCAAACTGTTACAAATGACCCTTTAGTAATGTGACAGTAAGAAGTGTGGGAGTGGAAACATTCTACAAATACTTTAATGTAGCATGCTAGAAAAATAACACTGAAATTTGATTCAGAATTTTGGAGATATGGATTATTCATTATTTGTAGTGGTAAAATGCCCATTCATTTCCAGTAGTCATAATCTCTTTGTTCAATAAAAAACCAAATCTATGCAACATTTAAGACTGATATTCTGATTATGACATAGCTGCCTATCTAGTAATTCCCGAGGTTCCCTGTGGTCACCACAGTACTTGTCATATATGCGGGTTCTATTGATTGTTCTTTCTTTCATTAATACACACCTATGAGCTTGTACTCTTTAAAATATATACTGTGTGTCTTTTCTGGATTATCAACAGCAAGCATGGTAACAGAACATCTAGCAAGTTGAATATAATCCTTGCCCTTGGAGAACTCATTTACTTCCATAATAGGACTAGACTAAACCATTGATGACAGATTCTGTCTCAGTCTCCCTCAATTTTCAGAGCATTGTGTAGGACTCACACATTTGATACTTACAAATCTATCTTGACTTGATGGATAAAGGAACAGCAACCAACAAATTTACTCCATCCCACTAAATATTGGAGCACTTGATAAAACAAAAATACAGCAAAAACTTTGAGAACTTTGAACCCAGGAAATCTGAGTGTTTTTGATGTGGCTGCACATTTTTTAATAGGTGTTTCACATTGACTTGGCCCATTGTTCTGGTTATCTGTGACTGGAAGTCAGTGATTTTCTGCAGAGTAGTACAATCACACTTTATTGACTTTTCCCCTGCTCTGGAAACTTTTAAGACTCTCTCGCTTAGTTCATAGATGCTGTATAGATAGAGTCCAAGACAGTTCAAGACAGTTCTCAATTTTGCCTAGGAAGCCTTTACAATTCTCTGTAAATCGCCAGAAGTTTAGGTATAGTTAGTTCTACTGTAGATGTTATTCTATCCTGGTAGAATAGCCACAAGGAAAGATGGCAGTATTGTTCCAGAAAAAGGCCAATAATTGTAAGAATTCTTTTACGTGACAAATATGTGACTCTCTTGTCACTTCTGATATCCCCTAGTTCCTTTCTGCTTGATATTTCTTTTCCTTTACTGTCCAAGACCATCTCTACCTTGTACCTGACTTGGAATCACTTTCTCTTACAATATGCTTATTAAAAAAGCACTGTGTTTTTGTGTCGCTTAAAATCCTTCACATATATTACTGAAACCTTCCTTTATACTTGGCTTATTTTTGTCATTAGCTCAGGATCCAATGCTGCAATACACAGGTGACAATCAGCCTCTGGATTCCAGATGTATCCCTTACTAGCTGAGTGACAAGAGGCATGCCATTTAACCTTCCTGAATCTCAGTTGCTAATTATAGTACAATAGAGATACCAAAGAGACCTATTTCCTAGGTTTGAAAGAAAAACTAAATAAAATATTACCTAAGTTGTCTAGTCCTGAGACTGTTACCTGTTGCTTAATAGTGCTGTTGCTGCTGCTGTTCTTGTTTTGTGATTGAAATTAATTCTGCCTAATAGATTTTACCCCAAGAACCCTGTTTTCACATGTATAGCTTCTTTTGTATTCCTGATATCACAAGAATATGAGCTTCCATAAATGTTTTCAAAATCAGTGGGCATAGAGTGAAAATTGACAGTCTTAATGAAATTTGTAAAACCTGACTCAACATGACTTTGTTGGAACAGAAGTTTTCTATTTGTCACTACACAATGTTCTGCAGCATTCCGTCACACAGTATGAAAGATTGTTCAGATCTGCAAAAGTGAATCCTTACAATGTATATTCTAGTAACTGTATGCAGACTAAGAGGGATTGAGTTAAAACTGTAGGATAATCTAAATAGTCACTCTTTAAAAATTACCACTGGCATTTTAATGAAATGTTATTTTACAACTTTAAAGCTCATAGCAATATAATTAGTAATATGTGTAATCTTTATTAGCAATTTTAATCTTTTTTATAAGACTGAAAAATCATTTTATGGTGGCACAATTAAAGTAATGCTAAAACTGTCAGCATAACAGAGTTAGAATAAAGTAACTACTACAATATTGTACTCCAAACCAGCTAATTTATATGCAAAACACTGCCTAAAGGCTATTTATCTGATCTAATGCATGGTAAGGGATTTAAGAAGTAGTTTGTGTAACTAAAATAAAAAGAAAAATAAGCACTGTACAGCAGTATTTGCTATTGTTTAACAGGAGGGAAAATTAAATAGGTTTATACATAGGCCACTTGAGGGAAATGTATTAAACTCCACATCACAGCATAGTAAATATAAAGATAACTGGCAGGCAATATCACATTCCAGGCTTTTAAAGGGAAAGCTTGAAATGCTTAAGGTTGTCTTTTACAAATGATGGGATAAGATTAAGTAAGGTAACTAAACTGAGGATGTTCAGAATTTCAAAGGGTAAGTTTTGTAAAAGGGATTTCAGAGATTATTGTTGCTATTTAGTAGACATTTATGTTGTTTTTAATGTTTTCATCTGTCAGTTATGGAAATATACACCAATTTGTTACTTTTATAGAATACCATATAGAAAATGTAAAAAAAAAAAAAAAGAATTAAAAAAACCCTCTTTTCGATAGAAACAATGGAAAATACAAAGAAGCTTTAAAAATTCACTCAGCTTTTACTACTGATCACATTTAATATTACACTTCATAATAAGGGCATGCAGTTTTAGTCTCTGCTCTCTCATGGCGAGTGTTTTAATTTTCATTATATTACATAGGATTTTTGTGTAAAGGAGACCAGCTGTGTGTTTATATATTAAAACTGTTAAGCCAGGCATGGTGGTGCACACCTTTAATCCCAGCCCTCGGGAGGCAGAGGTAGGAGTATCACCATGAGTTCAAGGCCACTCTGACACTACATAGTGAATTCCAGGTCAGCCTGGGCTAGAGTGAGACTCTACCTCGAAAAAAAACCAAAAAAACAAAAACAATCAACCAACCAAACAAAATTCGGTTGATATTGCTGAAACTCCAAAAGTATCACTGCTTATATGTTTATTCCTAATTTTTAGGAGCTATTCATTTTCAAAATCTGGTTAACATTAATAATATCGTTGTAAATTTGACCTGTGTTATAGTTGTAGTTACTTTCTCATTGCTGGAACAAAGCATCTGACCAAAAGCAGGTGTTTATTTGGGCTTACAGTCTCAGGAGAAAGCTTTATGATGGCAAGGGAAAGATTAGCATGAGCAGAGGTTTAGCTTCATCTCTGGCACAGAGGTGGAAAACAACAGTAGGAGACTGAGTCAAACTAACACTGGCAAACTAGGGGCCACTAAGCCTCAAGGTTCATACCCAGAAACACACTTCTTCAACAAAGCTCCACTACCAAATTACCATCAGCTGGGGACCACACATATAAATACATTAGTTTTTCGGGGACATCTGCTCCAAACCACCACAACTTGCTTGATAAAGCCTTGTGTAACTTAGGACAGGGGCATGGAACATCATCTGAGAACAGAGATAGATGCTGAAAGGTGTTTTCTGGCATATTTATGCTACTGGAACCAGAATGCTGACTTACCACGTAATACCCCACTTTGCCTTTGTTTCCCTATATTTCTTTAGGTCCATCCTCACTTGGAAAATCCTAGGAGGCCTGAGCGACAGAAAGTCCAAAGACATCAAAGACCCTTCATGACCCTCGACCACCAAATCATCAGCCAAACTCTCAAACGACCACCCCCTCCAGCACCAGGCTGTGTGCTTCTGGCTCAGCATGGACATACGAGTCCTGACAGTGACGCTGGCCTGGCAGCAAATCCATTCACAAGGCTGCTGACTCTGGGGACAGAGGATGGCACTACACAATGGCAAGTACGTTTAGCAGCTGGTTCTGAAAACTATATCATTACTGTTGAGAAAAAGACTGCTAAGGAAGAGGTTAACAATTTTGCAGTTTCAGCTGCAAATTAAATTAACAAATAAGAGCTTTTAATTGATTTATAATTACTCAGTATATTCATATTAGTAATTATGCATAATAAATTATTACCATTCCTTGTTAATGCTCATTATCAATGAGGCACTAGTAATCATATATATTTAGAAGATTTAAGTATAATTGTAAATGTATTCTGAGTAACTTTAGTTGAAGAATGTATCAATACTTATCTTAAGTATCTACCAAAATGCAACAGGCAGAAATTATTTAGATGGTGTGGTAGTTTGAATAGATGGCTGTCAATATATTCAATGTTTTATCAGTTTGTAGTTTGTTCTCTGTGACCCAGAAGGTGTCACTGGGCCAATCTTAAGGTGTGGTGGTGGGTTTGAAATTCCAATCTAAAGATATGCAAAATGTTCAGTTCCTCCTGGAGTTCATGAAGTGTGCTGTGTGGTGTGGCTTTTGTCTTTTGGTTTGTGGTTTTTCTCTCTCTCTGCTTGGACCTGTGAAAGCAGGCCAGCTTCTTCTGCCATTATGGAACTTTGGAACTTCCCCTGGATTTGCAAGCTTCGATAAATCCCTTCCTCCATAATTGTGCCTGATCTGGAAGTTCATCTCAGTGAACCTGAAGCTGTCTACTACAGATAGCGTTTAATTTGTGCTCTAAAATTGTTCATTAAAATGAAACTAATTTTATTATATTTTATGGGTTTTATAGTGTAGTTCATAGAAATATATCTGCATTTTTAAGTTTCAATTTTAAATATATTAATTTCTATTTTCAATAAATTCTTTCCTAATACTTACTAAATCACTAGAATGTAATGGTCCCGAATGCCTCGCTTCATGGAGTTCATGTCTATTCTTACTTGTTTTAAAATGAACCTTCAAAAATATTGATAAATGAGATAAACACTAAGGATATTCAAAACATGCCAAAATAAAAATCCAGAAGCTGCAGGGAGCTCAATGCTAAAGTAGACATAAAGCACACCCACCAAGGCTCAGAGAATTTGGCAGAAGAGAGAGTGGAAAGACTAAGAGAGCCACAGAGTGGGAGGGAATATTACAGACATTACCACCCCCCACAAACTGCTGGTCTCACAGCTCCCGACCTATACCCCATGGTGAATACCAGCAATCTCACTGAAGAGGCCCTCAGTGGAAGGGGGCAGGGAGGAACGGAATGATGGTACCAACACATGATGTGCCCATACAAAGTTTCTATGAAATAATAAAAATAATAAATATTTATGAATAAATCAAGTTTGGAAATAATTAGAACTTGGGAAAATATTTTATCAGTGTAGAAAAACTATACCTGAGCCTTCTCTTCTTTTTTCTTTAATTTCTATTTTGTTGATTAGATGGGATCAAGTTTCTATTTTCAATAAACTTTCCTAGCACTTATTAAATCACTAGAATGCAATAATCCTGAATGCCTTGCTTCATGGAGATATGTCTATTGTTACTTGCTATAAAATGAACCCTCAGAAATATTGACAGATGAGATAGACACTGAGGATACTCAAAATGCACCAAAGCAGAAATCAGAATCCCATTATTTGAATACTAATGAGAGATGGTTTTAAAAAACAAAATGAACATTAACTTGGAAAATAGAAAAGAATACAGATCAATTGTTCAATGAAAAACAAAACAATTGTCCTGTAGGACTCTCTGAAACCCCAAACTAGTTATAAATCTCTGTGCGTATATTTACTTAAACTTTTCAGTAGTAGATGTATAACAAACCTTCAGAGATGGAATGTCGAACCAGCTCCACTGTTCACTTTGTGAAGAATGGAAAATATATGTAGGCTGAAAATCATTTGCACAGTAAATATTAGAACTATGCCCATATAATTTACCTCACAACCACCTCTTCCAAAGTTCATTTTCTTGTGTGGAAGATTGATTTTTCAAGGAAAAACTCTAATCCCAAAGGGTATGAATATAGCAATAAATCTTAGGCAAAAATAGAGATCATCATCTTGTATCTAGTAAAATATGTTTTCTAACAAACAAGACAGATAAACAGCATGTATCAGTCTTCTGGTATTTTTTCAGTACATTGGCTGTTTCTCAGGCTCACAGCTTACATTTGCTTTTGTAATTGTGTACATCTAAAGGATATTTGTCAGTGTTCGGTGCATGGCCTCAGAGGAAGAGAGTTGCATGGCTAGAAAGGGTGTTGTTGCAGTCAGGTTCACATTGCTGGAAGAAATCACTTCACCAATAGCAGCTTTTGGAAAAAAAGAGGTTCATTTTGGCTTGCAGACTTGAGGGGAAGCTCCATGATGTCAGGGGGAAATGATAGCATTAACAGAGGGTGGACATCACCCCCTGGCCAAGATAAGGTGGGCATAACAACAAGAGAATGTGCCAAACACTGACAAGGGGAAACTGGATCTAATACCAATAAGCCCACCCCAAATAATACACTGCCTCCAGGAGGTGTTAATTCCCAAATCTCCATCAGCTGGGACACCTGAATCAAACCACCACAGATGTTTATCTCTAGGTGTACAGTTATCCAGGTACAAGAGCTGCAGATACTTTCTATGATTTTAAATATTGCAATACAAACTACATATACAAAGTGCCTCACAGCCATCATAATCATAAAGCCTATTTAATTATAGCTTTATTCAGATTATAATGGTTTTGAACAATGTTTACTATCTGAATTTCTTCTACCATGTACTCATTATTACATACTGCCATCAGTCACAGATAATAAGGTAGGATGTATCTTATGTTGTGCAATGTCCTATATATTTTACCACTAGGAGTTCATGTCTCAAAGTGGAAAATAGACAATCTTTAGATAATGATAGTGTAGTATAGAACTCTCATCCATTAGTTATATTGCCTCAAATTAAATTCTCCCAGTTCTGTACAATAATGATTTTGTTTGATGCTTTTAAAAATATTTTATTTATTTCATGGTGGGGGGAAAGAAAGAAAGAAGAAAGAAAGAAAGGAAGAAAGAAAGAAAAAGAGGGAAAGAAATTCTGTGGCAAGGCCTCTAGCTACTGCAAATGAACTCCAGATGCAATCTCTTATTTGTGTACCTGGCTTTACATGGGTACTGAGGAATCAAAGCCAGTTCACAAGGTTTTTCAGGCAAGCACCTTAATTGCTGAGCCATCTCTCTAGCCCTGTTTGGTGTTTTCTTATTTCTAGTTTTTTGCTTTGTTTGAAATAGGCTTTCATTATGTTTCTTAGGGCAGCTATGAACTCTGTTTATACCAGGCTGGCCTTGGTCCCATGATCCTCCTGCCTTGGTCCCCTCAGTGATGGGATTGCAGAAGTTCACTACCATGTGTGGCAGAAAAGTCATTTTTTAAAATTTTTATTTATTTATTTTTATTTTTTCAATTTTTAAAATTATTTTATTTATTTTTGGAGAGAGACACAGAGAGAGACAGACAGAGAGGGAGAGGGAGACAGATAGAGATTGGCTCGCCAGCAGTCTCTCAGCTGCTGTGAACGAAATCCAGATGTGTGCACCCTATTGTGGTCAACTGCAGCATTGTGCCTTGTGTCACTTTGCATCTGGCTAAACGTGGGACCTGGAGATTGGAACCCGATTCTTAGGCTCAGCAGGCAGGTACCTTAACTGCTAAGCCATCTCTCCAGCCCAGAAAAGTCATTTTGATGCTTACAATCCAAAAGATCTATGTTCAATGCCATGTTGGGAGCTCAGGTGACATTTTTTTTTTTTGTTTCCTTCTAAGAATTTAAAAATGTTTTTAATTAACATATATGAGTTATACATAATTATGGATTTGGCATTTATATATTCATACATATATAATGTACTCATCCTGTATGTCCTCTCTTATCCCCACCACTCTCACTGATGCCCTTCATCTTCATGACCACTTTAATAACATTTTCATATCTCCTTTTAGGCCTGTTTATTTTTGTGACCAAGTGAGTTTAATGAGAATTGCTTACAGGAGTATGGGTAAGGGGTTATTTATAGGAGCATAGGCATCTTACCAGTGGCTACACCTCTGAAGACAATATCTCTCCCTCCCCCAGAGACCATTAGCTACCTATAAACCTTCAGGGAGGGGTGCAGCCTCCTGATCCCCTCAGCTTTAGAAATCCTTAACTATCTGTAAATCCTTAGATCAGGTAAGGCCTTTTGAACTCCTCCCTTCC
Organism: Orientallactaga sibirica; assembly: GCA_036365145.1. NCBI lineage: Eukaryota > Metazoa > Chordata > Mammalia > Rodentia > Dipodidae > Orientallactaga > Orientallactaga sibirica. The sequence goes on along the minus strand of JAEOAD010000019.1, from coordinate 7,243,785 downwards.
CCCATGGGGAATGTTGACAAACCCTATCTTGTGGAAGTCTTGCAGGTGACTGTACCTGCTGAAAATTCCAGAGTGCAATGACCTTGTCATGCTCAGAAGACAATGTTCCATAACCCTCTATCTATACCTCCTGCTCTTACATTCTTTGCATTCTTTTTCCAGGGTGTTCCCTGAGCATGTGAGGATGTGTCCCATAGGGGTCTGAGCATTCAACAGTCACATATTCTCAGCACTTTGACTAGTTATGAATCTCTAAAGTAACTACTGCACATTGCTGAACAGTCTCTGATCAAGGCTGACAGTACCAGTAATCAATGGGCATAAACACACATTTAAACAGGAATTTGATAGTCACATCACATCTGTTTAGCAAAACCATTAGCAGTATCTTTTCCACTATGGCCTAGACCATTCCAACTTTGGTAGTTTGGAAAGCTTGACAGTACCAGATGTGAATTCTTTCTTATAGAGCATGCATCAAATTCAGTCAAAAGTGTTGGTTACCTCCATAACAGTCATTTCCTTATTGCACCAGTGGGCATGTCTTGCCTATGGAGTTGACATTGATCAGTATTGTAGCGTACATGGTCCACAACTTACTAAGATTATTGATGACAATTTTTTCCATGCAGCACACACAATACCTGGTACCATGAAAGTTAGCTAAATGAGAACAAGCTTCTAGTCCAGTCTCAAATTGGTTTTTGTATGTCCACCAACCAAATTGTGTGGTGTCCTCAGAAACAGGGTTGTACAATATAGTTTTGGTGGGAAAACAACAGTACTGTTTTGGGGTCCTCAGGGGCCTCCCTAGCCTAGAGCTTATAGGAAGTCCACACCATGAAGTAGGATTTTTATTTAATAACCCCCATGAATTAAAGCTCTATCTATACACACAATGTACATTTGTTCAATCTATTTTATTTTTTAAAATATTTATTCATTTAAGAGAGAAAGTGGGTGTGGGGAGATATTGGGCATGCCATGGCCTCTAGCCACTGCAAGTAAACTCCAGATGCATGCACCACCTTGTGCATCTGGCTTTATATGGGGACTGAGGAATCAAACTCCAGTCCTTAGGCTTTGCCGGTTTGCAACTTAACCACTCAGCTATCTCTTCAGCCCTATTTAGTTTATTTTTAATTAGCTTACTTAGTAGCAGGTTTCCTTAGGACCTCTTCATAGAGACTTAGCTTTAGCTGGTCTACTGCTTCACCACTTCTCCCTGAGGCCCATTCCCATTTTATGGTTAATGAACACATTAATGGTTCTCTCTTCAGTATCTCCCCTTTCATGTTGACACCACAGGTGTTCTACTGTTCACACTCTTCCCTCCTCCCTTAACATCAGGGAAGATTTCATTAATTCAAAGATGATCCCAGAAATCATAGTACCACTGGATATATCTGTGAGAGTAGCCTTAGAGTCAGAGTTTGGTGATTGGAATTAGTGATACGTTGGACATGTAAAACTCAAGAGAAATATTTTTCAGCATGTGTCTTTCCAGTACAAAATTGACATTTGTACTCACAATGATAGGGCTCTTCCATGATAATCCTTGTTCTTAGCCCAGACTTGTCATTTAACATCCTTACATCATTCTGAACTTAAGCCATATGTTTCCACTTGTGCTCTGGTGTCCAGGCTCTCTTCCTAAATCCTTCTTAATCTAATCCATTTGTTTTAACATCCTGAATCATTCTGAACTTGGCCATATGTTTCCAGAGTCTCTCTTCCTAAACACTTGCCTGCTCTCATTCAATCTAGTCCATTTGTTTGAATTCCCACAGACTCTGAAACACTGGCTTGAGATGTTTTTTCTATATTTGCCTGTAGATACCAGTACTACTTATCATGGTATTTTCAAAGCACTTGGTATATTACAAATACTTAAATTTTTTCATTCATATATTGTTGATTCCATGATGAAAATATCATACCTTATTAATATTTATATGCCATTTCCTAAGAAAAAATTATTCAATAATAATTAGTGTATATTTTTGACAAGTATAAAAGTACCTGAATAATTGTTCCATTCAATGTTTATACCCATGGGCCTACTGTCTGCTTTCTCGATAGAATTTGAATTCCTTGAGGGCAGGAACTTTACATTGTTGGCTATTGTAGCTCTAGTTCTGATAATTAATATTGTATAATAAATATATGTTAAATTTATATATAAATGGTGTTCTGACTTACTGGCAAATCATCTTTGGGAGAATCTTAGTAAAAGTCTCTCCACACATGATTCAACTTGGCCATCAGCTTTGTTGAGATGATTATATTAATTAGGACATGGGACATTTTTCTCTATCTACATGACTTTACTTCTGGTTTATTTCCTAATATGTCATGGGAAATTTACAGAATTGCTGTTAGGTAAACTCAGCATTTATGGTGTCCTTGAGTTGTTATATTTTAAATTTTCACTAAAGACAATCTTATGGGAGAAAGAGCTACAATGAAAAAAAAAAAAAAAAAAAAAAAGAACATAAAAACCAAAAGAGAAAATATACCCTTTGGGGGCTTGGGAGATTGCTCAGTAGTTAAAGACACTTGCTTTCAAAGCTTGGTAGTCCAAGTTCAATCCCAAACTGCCCATGAGCTGGATGTAAAAAAGTGCAAGAATCTGGTGCTTTGTTTACGCAGAGGCAAGAGACCATGACAACATCCTCTTTACCGATAAATAAATAAAAATTAACACACACACACACACACACAATATTTTCAAAATCATCCTCAGCTCAAAGCATCTCTACAGAGCCAAGGAAGTTTATTTTGAAAAGACATTTAGAAAGCAAACAGAAGTTCCACTGAAGTTAGAACTAATCTTTTCTCTATCACTCACTACCTATATAATTCAGTACCAGCCAGGCACTTATTTTTGTTCAAGTTTTCTCTTCTGTCTAATGGACATATAAACAGTACCTACCTCATAGGTTGCTGTGAGGATTAAATAATGTACGAAAAGCACTTAAATACTGCCTGGCACCTTTCATTCACTATACAAGGCTGTGGTATTATTACTATTTAAGAGCTCATGAGTACTAGTATTATTATTCATGTTACTTTTTTTTAGTGGTTATTAGAGAAGGTAGGAATGATATGTTTTCATATAGTCTGCATCCATGTGAGTAGTCAGCTAATATTTGACCATTGTTCTTTGGGTATCTACCTGTAAGAGGCAACCAAACATTTTAAAAGAGAAAAAAAAAGATGCTTATAGGAAGTCTTTCAAAATGTTACTGTATGGACTTGGCCGTCTTTAATGAGAACACTCTTTATGGAGATACTGATTTCTAAAGGTGTGGGCCAGTGGATTCACTCAGCAGTCTTCTGTAAGCCAGGAAAGAAACTGCATGGCGAAGAACATGTCAGTGGCATCTGACATTATGTAAAGTCCTAAGTATTCTTGGCTTTCATATACATGGCCAATATTTTAAAATTACATATTAAATGCATTTGGAGTTCAATAGAATTCATTTGCTTTAGGTTGAAACTCCACTTTCGTCATTGTTTACAATATTCTAAATGTATTGTGTTTTGCTAGGTGGAGGATGTTATTGAGGATATAATCGGCATGGAATCAAGTTTTAAAGAGGAAGGAACGGGCTCTCCTCTGCTAATGCAAAGAACGGTAAGATTTTCCAGACCCAAGTTGGTCAATAAAACTGAAAGAATAGCCCTTGCTGATTAAAATGATAATTTCATTTGACTAATAAACAGTGCACACTTGAAATAGAAAATAACATGTGAATATTAGCAAATACTTGAGACAAACCAAAATAAATATATAATATGTAGGGTTTATTATTATGTAGGGCTCTTCTTACTTTCTGTGTCTTCCTCTATAAGCAGATTATCTATCATTTATCTATTATCTGTCATCTAGCTAATCTCTTTATATAAACATATCCAATTTACATTTTTATATATAAGCATATCTAATTTGCTGTAGCATTTTCCAGGGGCAATTTCATCTATACAATTCTTGTTTAAAATAGTGCTTGCAATGAAATATCTTCATGAGGTTCTGAATTGGTGTGTACTTTACTACGAGTTATAGATTCATAAGTTCTACATCTTTGTAGTGAAAAGAAAAAAAAATTCATCAATAAAACTGAAAATATAGAACAGACCTCCTCACCTTAATGTAAACTTCTCTGTTGAAGCCAGTACCATTTTCTGTACAACTATTCAATGAAGGAGATAGTGTCTTTTCTCCTATTTGATATTTATTGCCTTGTCATTATTTATTTCTTATTCATAGAAAATGTTGTTGGTAAAGGGTTATTCACCCTTTATATATGATTTGTAGGCACAGTGCTGCTGTAGCTATCTTCTTGTGGCAAGGACAAACCACCCAACCAAAAGCAACTGAAAGGAGGAAAGATTTTATATTGGCTTATAGTCTTGATAGGAAGCTCCATGATGGTAGAGGACAGCATAACATGAGCAGAGATGCTTGATGGACATCTATTCTGCCACAGCAAGTGGCAAATAGCAGCAACACGGTGAGCCAAGCTTTGGCAAGGAAGAGCTGGCTATAACACCTTGCAGTCTACCCCTTCCACCAAGGCTCGAACTCAAAAGGTGCCACCACTGAGATCCAAGCACTCCAAACAGATGAGCTTATGGGTGCATTGATTCAAGCCATCCCAAGTCCTGCCTGGGTTCTTTGTGGGTTAAGACCCTTTAGAATACAAGAATAAGGGATAGGAGAGATTTTTAACTGAATTGTTACCTTAAAGATTCCCTTTAAGGAATATGAATTGCTATATTTTATAGACTTGGGTAGACTAATCATCTGTAAATCAGTTGAGTGGACTATATTAAGATGAATGTTTTAAATTCTGAGCATTAAGATAAATTCTTGAAACCTTTCTTGTTTCTTTATTAATTCATAGACTTTCTAATTAAAGAATGCTATCTTTCTACATTTATATTTCTGACAAGCAAGACTCCAAGTGTACCGTATTACTAATATTATTTGCCAAGGTTCAAATGAGATTTGACATCCTTTGTTATTATTGTTGCTTTTTAAAGTGAAGTGACAACCCTTTCTATCTTTTCAAATTCCAAGTAAAATAAAAATTGACTCATTTTCAGGCTAAATATGTTATGAATGCTGATTTCTTCCTGGTATAATTTCACAGCATGTGGATGTTTTTTCTCTAGCATTGATCTTCTTTATTTGAGAAAATGATATCATTTCCTGCTGTTTTCTCTTCCTTGCATGTGGTGCTTACTTCATTGAAATTATATATTGAAATGTTCTCTTCCAAATTATTTTACTTATTTTGGAATTGCTGATGAAAATGCCTCACTCAGTACAAATGAGTGGTGATGAGTATTATCAGTTTAGTTTTAATCCATAGACTATACTATTATATAGATCGATACTACTGCCCTATCTGCATTTATATAAAAGTTATATTTACCAGTCAATGATCATTGATAATTCTAAATCTGCATATTAAACTATGTAATTCAATTCACCAAATATTAACAGAATATATGTAACATTCAAAGTATGGTTCCCTCACCAACTAGTCTGCAATGTGACTGAGACTTTATAGTGGGTGAATATGATGAGTTATACCTGAAATGCAGTGAGAAAGAGGTAACTCTTTATCCCAAGATCAACCTAGATGTTACACAAATCACTTAATCTAGCACTGTTGTGCTTTCTTTTTCTGCATTATGAAAATAATTGAAAATATTGTATCTGAGGCCTTTTAAATTCATATCATAGTAGGCTACTGTTTTATATTTAATAAGCTATTCATAGAGTTGCTGTTGAGCTCAAATTAAGAAGAAGTGAAGCTAAATTGAGAATTTGAGGACATGCATTACAAAGAAATGATGTTTCACATGCAGTCATGAAATATAGTCAAGATTTAAGGAGACAGGCATAAAATGGCAGAAAATCAAAAGTCAGGAGAATAAAATAAGGCAAGAATCAAGGGAAAAGAATAGCTAGTAGAATAAAGGGAGAAGTTTTTTATAATTTGTGAAGATAAAAATAAATACCTTCTTTGATCCAGAGGAATGCTTTCAGTAAGTAAGTGTATTAGCCACTGAACTTTTCTTATCAAGTAGTAGGATTTCATATGTAGCTTAAACATGAAAGGTATTTATTGGCTCATGCCATCTAAAAATCCCTAAGTCATATTGTATGTGATAAATCCCTCCATAAATTTGTCTCTGTTGTCTTCTGTGCTGGCTTGATTCACACTTACTGAGCAGAGACTACCATAGCCTAGTCCCAATGATGTATACACGTTTATCTTTTTGCTAACTAAATTTTTGCTGGAATCCACTTGTATTAAGAAAAGGAAGTCTCTGATTAATTTAAGGCAATTCTGTTGGACCCGGAAAAGTGAAGCACTTCAAGAGCTGTATACATCAATTTATCCCACGTACTTTTGACCTAACAATGAATGTTGAATATCTAGGCTCTGAGTTGATAATAACCTGTGGTTGATCTGGAACAACAACAAAATCTCCACGGAGCATTGTATCCTCTTTTCTCTCATACTCCTATACCTACATCTACTGTCTGCCCTAGTCGGTATCGGAGTTTCCTTGCATCTCAGTGATTTTCAGCCTCTCCTTAGAACAACAGGCTGTTCATGATTTCATTCTCACACCTAGCATAGTGCCTCACATATGGGTCAGCAAACAAACTGTAAATAAGGTACTCAATAATTCACAAAATTAAATAACCTAGGAGCTAAGTATTCCTAATAGAATTTCTATTTAGGAATACCCTTAATGGTTAAAGAGCAGCAGCAGCAAGGATTAGGCCAGCAATAAAACATGGCCATCTGCATTTAAGATGTACTGTGTGATAATGGTTTTGTACACGTTTCATGAAAAGTTGTGTAAAGTCTTCAGAACAAACTGATGTGGTAGAGACCTCCCTGAGAATACATGTGTAAAAGGTGCCTGGGCTAATTCAGAATTTACCCTGGTGCCTTCAAAAAAAGTGAAAAAAAGATTCAGGACTGTGTGATAATGGTTTTGATAAAAACAAAAAGTTGTGTTAAACCCTTCACTAACAAACTGATGGTATGGGAATTTGGCTATATCATTAGAAATGTGAAATTTTAAGATATCAAAGGACTGAAGGGAGAAGTGAGTTGTCATATTGCATCTGACTGACTGTTTAGCATCAAACTTTATATCTGACTCTCTATAACTTCCAACCATTGGTCTTAGCTCACTTTTTTTTTTTCTTTCAGAGACATGGTTATATATACTAACTCACTTCTTTTAACATCTATAGATATTTTTCAATCAGGTATCTGTAAATGCTGGTGGCATTTAGCAATCTAAGTAAACTGTTATAGTTCAAGACCATTCCAGAGATGAGGACTGAGTAAATATTAACAACCCCCTGTGCTTGGTTGGAACTTGAAAGGACGGTATGACATCAATGAGCAAGCTTCTGTCAATTGCAACCTAGACCAGATTAGTCTTAAAGTCCAAGGAAGAACCAAAGTTCACCTTAGTGCAGAAGTGTCTGCACTCTGTTCCCAGTTATTGTTTGCCAGTTTAAGGAAAAGAAAACTATGAAGGAAAAAGACAGAAACAGTGCTATTGTAAAAGCTATAGACCCATCGAAGTTAAAACTGGTGAGCAAGTGAATTTTGGAATTCTTTCAGTATTTGGAGAAAACTGGCTGAAACACTGAATTTATTTATTTTTAATCTTCTAGTCAATAAATAAGGTATGTATAAATTGAGCTTTGATTAGTGTAAAATATAATTTACTGTTTTAAGAGCTTATTTTCTTATAAATCCACTTAGTTAAAAAATTGCTAAACTTAAAGTAATGCTTTATTATAATTTTCTATGAAAAAGGTTCCACAAATTGATTGTTTTTGTATTAATATTTCCAACCATTTATTGATTTAGTACTAGAAAGATATTGAACATATAAAATGTGTGCTGTGAAAATATTTGTTCTCTTTGAGTTTTATCTTTTCTATTTGTGTCAAAGCTAGCTTGCTAAAGAAACTTCCATTCCAGCCCCACTCATTATTTTTATTCACTTGTAATGGGGCAAAAATAATAATAACAAAATAACACAGCAGGATATCTGGGGTCAGTGTTTGTGACTTAAGCCTCATAGTGATGTTTTCAACAAATAATAAACTTCACAGGAAACCAGTAAGTTTGTGTCCTAAAACTGGCAAAATCTGACTTACTGAATCTAAATGAATCAACACCCACAAGGAAGGAAAATAATCTTTCAAATGTCAGTGTTTCATGTATGCATACATTGTACAGTATATGATTCCCTACAGTGTTCTGTTCCCATCAGAAGTGGATCTTCTTTTTATGTCTACAGTCATTCTAGCTAATAGTCTCCTGCTCGTTTTTAACATTTTAGGCGCCTAGTGAATATCTTTACAGAAAAGCAAAGTAGAGATCTAAGCAACATTAAAATTTCCATCAGTTTCCTTTGAAAATCACACTGAATTTGTGATATGGCACATACACACACACACAGCAAAAATAGCTCCTTTTTCTCTTGTTATTTATTCTGGGAAACTATCTGAAAATATAACATTTGACCTTAAATAGGCTTTTCTTTACTTCTGTGTATTTATAATGAGATTATCTAGGAGATTACACACACACAAACACACACAGGATACTTTACCAGAAAGTGTCTCAGGGCTTTTATAAATGATATTATTTTTAGGAACTTGGTTAGTTAATACTAAGATATTCTCTCTGTTACTAAATGAATATAAATTAAAATAGTAGAAATAATAAATGTGAATTAAAATTTAAAACATTCTATCCAGTTTATTTTGGTGCTATGAGGGAGAGTGTTGGACAGGCCTTGGCCCCAAAATTGAGCCTTGGAGGGGAAGTGGTTGATTTTGATAGTTAGTGATGAAGTAAGCTTCAAGAAATAGCAAGGCAAAAGACTAAAACATAAAAAATAGTGTCCAATGGCTGTTAACTGTTTTGAGTATTCAAAGAATGAACATTAAATGTATTACTGTCAAGAAGACTCCACAATAGGATAGGTACAGCCTTTGTGCCATACAAGTCTATTATTTTTAAAGCTACATGATTCTGAGATTATTTCTCATCTCAGAGCTACAATTATTTTTCTATTTTTTTAATTTATTTATTTATTTATTTATTTAAGAGAAATAGGCATAGAGAGACAGAGACAGAGAGAGAGAGAGAGACAGACAGACAGAGAGAAAGAGAATGGGCACGCTAGGGCCTCCAGCCACTGCAAACGAACTCCAGATGCATGCATCCCCTTGTGCATTGGGCTTATGTGGGTCCTGGAGAGTTGAACTGGGATCCTTTGGCTTTGCAGGCAAATGCCTTAACCACTAAGTCATCTCTCCAGCCCCCTATTTCTCTTTTATAATGGTAGTTACATTTACCTTACAGACTTGTTGTAAAGATTACTTGAGATTTTATTTCCATTATTAGTATAGAATATACATCTGTCAATGCTGGTACGTAATAAATAATGAACTCTGTATGACATAACATATATTATAATGCTTTTATTATCTTTAAAAAGTTGCATGTGTATAGATTCACATATTCATCATAGTAGAAACTCCCTCCTCATACTGAACTCTGGAATCACTGCTTGAAGTCCTAGCATATATCCATGTGTTGATGACAAGCCCTGCAAAGCTTGAGTGTAATGGGAAATAATGTGGAATAAGCAAAGACCCTTTAAAGACATAATTTATGTATGGGTCCACAAGAATCTTGAAGCATGATAACAGAGAAGAAAATATGAACTGAAGAATGCTGGTACTGGGAGTTACATGTCAGTTCCAAGGGAAAAAGAACAAAGAAAAATATAGGTAATATGAAAAAGAAAGAGAGAAGAGAAACAAGAGGGAGTAAGAGACAGAAAAACAGGAGAAGAATGAAGTTAGTATTCATCATATTCTCTCCAGGCCCCTGTGATTCAACCTTTTAGTATGTCTTTCAGGATGTAGGATTTTATGGTACCATTTCCATTTGGATTCAGTTTTTTGACCCCCCCCACACTTTCCCTCCCCTCCTGTCCCACCATCCCTGTTGTCCAGTCCTTGAGATGTTTATTAGGTATGACAGCATCTCAGGCAGACTCAGGTTAGTGATGAGTGAGACCATGAAAGGCTTATCTTTCTGTGACTGGGTGAGTTTGCTGAGAATGATCTGTTCCAAGTTTGACATCTTTCTTCAAATTGCATTGTGTCATTTTTCCTTACTGCTGTGTAGAATTCCATCATGTAGATATATCACATCTGGGTTGATTCCAGCTCTTAGCTATTATGAATTGAGCAGATATAAACATAGTTGAGCAAATATCTCTGAACTGAGGCTTGGATCTTTTAGGGTAAATGCCCAGTAAGGGAATAACTGGGGCTGTTGGTTCCTCAATAGTCATCCTTTTTAGGAGTCTCCATATTTCTTTCCATAGTGGTTGTACCAGCTTACATTCCTACCAACAGTGAATGAAGGTTCCTATTTCTCCACAACATTGCCAGCATTTGTTGTCATTAGATTTTTTTTTAATGTTGTGGATTCTCATAGTTGCTTTAATTTGCATTTCCCTGATGATTAGGGATGTTGAACATTTTCATAATGTGTGTTTGCCCTTTGTATTTCTTCTGCTGAGAACTCCCTGTGCACTTCTCTGCCCCATTTTTTGAGTGGGTTCTTTGACTTTTTATTGTTTAGGCTTTTGAGTTCTTTGTAGATTTTAGAAATTAGGCCTCTGTCCGATGTGTATCCGGCAAAATTTTTCTCCCATTCTGTGGGTAACCTACTTGCTCTGCTTATTGTATGTGTGTATGTGAAAAAGCTTTTCAGCTTCCTGAGATCCCAATGGTTGAGTGATTGTTTAATTTCCTGAGCTACTGGCATTTTGTGCAGGAAATCTTTTCCCACTCCTATATCATGGAAAGTTCCTCCTACTTTTTCTTCCACTAGTAGCAGAGTATCCAGTCTTTTATTGAGGTTTTTGATCCATTTGGACTTGATTTTTGTGCATGGAGAAATGTGTGGATTGAGTTTCATTTTCCTGCATATAGTTATCCACTTTGTCCAGCACCATTTGTTGAAGATGTGGTCTTTGTTTCAGTGTACATTGTTTGGACCTCTGTCAAATATCAGGTAGCTCTTTTTACTTGACCCAATGTCTGGGTCATCGATTCTGTTCCATTGGTCTATAGTCCTGTTTTTATGCCATTACCATTTTGTTTTTATTACTATGGTTTTATAGTAGAATAGCTTTAGATCAGGTATGGTGATGCCTCCAGAGGTGTTTCTTTTGCTGAGGATATGCTTGGAAATCCGAGGCCTTCTGCCATTCCATTTAAAATTTGAGATCATTTTTTCTATCTCTGTGAAGAAAGATGTTGAGATTTTTATTGGTATTGCGTTAAATCTATATATTGCTTTTGGTAAGATTGCCATTTTCACAATGCTAATTTTGCCTATTCAGGAGCATGGGAGGTCTTTCCATTTTCTCCAGTCTGCCTCAATTTCTTTCTTGAGTGTTTTTATGTTTTCATTGAAAAGGTCTTTCACCTCCTTGGTTAATGTTATTCCAAGGTATTTTATTTTATTTTATTTTATTTTATTTTATTTTATTTTATTTTATTTTATTTTGTGATGCTATTGAAAATGGGACAATGTCACTTATTTCTTTCTCTGTATCTTTGTTTTTTGCATATGGAAAGTCTACTGATTTTTGTGCATTCATTTTGTATCCTGCTACTTTACTGAAGGAGTTAATCACTTTTAAGAGTTTTGAGATGGAGGTTCTCAATTGACTTATGTATAGAATCATGTCATCTGCAAATAGGGCTAACTTAACTTCTTCCTTGCCAATTTTTTCCATTTAATTCTTTCTCATGTCTTATTGCTTGAGCTAGGACTTCCAGTACTATGTTGAAGAGCAGAGGTGAGAGTGGACATCCCTGTCTTGTTCCTGATCTCAATAGGAATTCCTTCAGTCTCTCCCCATTAAGTATTATTTGGGCTTTAGGATGTTTATATATAGCCTTTATTATGTTGAGATATAGTTGATCCATGCTTATTCTCTCCAATGTTTTGATCATGTAGAAGGAGACTTGTTTTTGTGAACATATCTCTTTTCTCCTCCTACTTTATTACCTAGGCTAGTCATACAAATACAAAGTTGAAGAATGCCAAAATGAATGGTCTCAAATGAAGTAATTTGAATATTTTCACAATTAGGATCATATTTCCTTTAATGGTTAAGACATACTTCAATGAGTTAAGCAAGTTTCCTTTCCTTCCTAAAAATCAAGAATTCTCTTGTAATGGTATTAATTTGTCAAATGCTATTTCTGAATTTATTGAGATAGTCCTAAATGTCTTTTTATCTTTAATATTATAAAATCCACCATGGGAAACACAAATTTATTATGGAAAATGATTTATACTTTTTTGGATTGAAATTGATGTTAACATTTTGCTTACCTTTATAATCATGAGTGAAATGGGCCTTAAGTTTCCTTTTTTATAACACCTGCATGGTTTCAGTATTAGTTAAATCACATTCTCTCCTGCCTCTATTGTTTGGAATTATTTCTGCAAAGATTGCACAATATATTGTTGCAGTTAGCTTCACTTTGCTATCACTAAACATCCGACCGGAATAGCTTGTGAGAAGGAAGGGTTTCTTCTGGTTACAGACTCTAGAGGAAGCTCCATGATGGCAGGAGAAAACCCATTTTTCAACAAGTTTTCATTAGCTGGGAACCTAGCATTCAGAACACTTGAGTTTATGGGACATACCTAATTCCAAACAGCAAATATATATCTTAAAAATGGGACTTTTTTCACCATAAAGTTATCTATTCCAGGTATTTTTCTTGTCCAATATATTCAACTTGTTTAGTGTTTTAGTCACCATAAGACTGTTTCCACCACCGCTTTTACAGTTTGTTCTATCACACAATATGTTTACTTTAAAAATATTCATTTGTCTTAGTCTGCACAATCATACAATTATCACTGGTAAGATTTCCACTCCTTTTATTGTGGTTAGAATAAAATTTGACATTTTGAGATTTTTTAAGTATGTAATTCAGTGGCATTAATTTCCTACACTTAGAATGTAATGTAACCATTAATACTGGCAATTTTGTGCACGGTTTGCCATCCAAACTGAAAATCTTACCCATAAGACAATAATACTCCCTGACCCTGGTTATCTTCATTATACTGTTGTCTTTATAAATTTTATTTAGTTATTTATTTATTTGAGAGAAGGAAAGAGGGAGAGAGAGAAAGAGGTGGGGGCGAGAGAATGGGTGCATCAGGGCTACCAGCCACTGCAAACGAACTCTAGATGCATGTGCCACCTTGTGCATCTGGCTTCCGCGGGTCCTGGGTAATTGAACTGAGGTCTTTTGGCTTTTCAGGCCAGTGCCTTAACCACTAAGCAATATCTCCAGTCCCTGTCTTTATAAATTTGATTATGCAAGGTACCTTTGTCATACAAACAGAATTATATGAAAAATTTCCCCTTTGTGTTGGGGGTATTTCTTCTAGCATAATGCCACATTGTAGCATATGTCCAGATAACATGCTTTAAGACTGATTAATATTCCATTTTATGAACAAAACATATTTTATTTATCCAACTGTTGATAGATATTTGAGTTGTTTCCACCTTTAAATTATTGAAAATATGGTTACTTATTCGTTAAAATATTTGTGTTCAGTTATTTTGGTACAATACTAGAAGTGGAGTTGCTGGAACATATGGTGATTCTGTGTGTACCTTTTGGGGAACCCATGCTGTTTACCATAACACTATACCATCTCCCCTTCTCTCCAGAAATGTACCAATGCTCTCATTTCTCTATATCCTCTCCAATACTTGCTATTACCATCATGCCCTTTTCTCTTTTGATGATAGCCATCCTAATGAATGTGAAATGGCATCCTGTGTGGCTTTCGTGTGCATGACTCTAAGGACTAGTGATGTCAGTTTTCATATGCTTACTGGCCATTCTTGTATCTTTTTAGAAGAAATGTCCACAGGATACTTTGGCTTATTTTTAAACTTAGTGTTCCTATTGAGTTGCCAACTATCTCTTTCTAAAATATAGTGTCTCAGATTAACCCAATCTTTCTAAAATATATAGAGAGAGGATTCACAAATGTGGCTGTCATTTAACACTCTTGATAGTATCTTTTATTTGTACAAAAGTTTTAATTTTGGGTAAAATCTAATTATATATATTTTTCTTTTGTAGCCTGAGATTGTGGTATGTGTCCATAAAATCATAGCCAAATCTAATGACATGGAGATATTACAATTTCTTTTATTCTTAGACTTATAGCTATAGATCATAGGTATAATTATTTAATAATTATTTTGAATTAATTTTTAAATGGCATAACATAAGGGCTCAACTTCATTCTTTTTCCTGAAGTTAACCAGTGAAAACAATCCTATCTGTTGAAAATATTGTCCATTCCCAATGGGTTGATCATGGCAACCTTGTCAAAATTATTTTCTCATATGTTACAAGATATATTTTTGACCTTGTTATTATGTTCCTTAGGTTTATATATTTGTCTGTATGTCAAAATAACAAACACTCTTTAGATCACTATAATATTGAATCAGGTTTTGAAATCAAGAAGTGTTAATACTTCCATTTTGTTAATTTTCAAGTTTGTCAATGCCCCTTGTTATTTCCTATAATTTTAATATGAATTTACCTATGTATGCAAAAATGTACTTGGGATTTAATAGAGACTGCATCAAATTTGTAGATTGGGGGTAGTATTATCATCTTGATAATGATAAATCTTCCTAAGATCATAGGTTATCTTTCCATTCCTTATATATCCATTCCTTATATTCCTTAATTTACATATTCCTTAATTTCAACTGTAACTATAAGTATATAAGTCTTTCTATATGAGCGTTAATTTTATTCCTAAATGTTTCATTCTTTTTGAGGTCATTTTAAATGGGTCTTTTCTTAATTTTTTTTTTCTATTTTTCATCATCCAGGTCTAAACACACAAATGGTTTTGTGTATTGATTTATGTTGACGACTTGGATGAATTCATTTGTGAACTCAAATAAGAGTGAGATTATTTTTGGTAGAATCCTAGGATTTTTTGGATATGAGCTCATGGATCATATCATCTTTTAGTGGAGGACATTTCCCATATTGTTTTCTAATTTGTGTGGCTTTTTATTAATGAATTATTCTGTCTAGAAAATCCAATACTACATTGTTTTTTAAGTCTAACTTTCCACTCTGTGTCCATTTATTTGAAATACTTTGTCATGTCTTTTAAATCAGTCTTGTTAGGAGCATAACAACCATATTATTTTGCTTTCCCCAAACCACAAATCTATCATCTGTAAATATTAGTGCTTTACACTTATTCATAGTTTTATTATTTGATATACATTAATTGGTCTTATTTTGTAATTTTTATCCTTATATTTTTACTGTGAATTTTTATACATGTATATAATGTATTTTTATCATATTCCCTTCCCTTTGCCTTCTCCTTTTAAAAAAAAAATTATGTTACTTATATGCAAGCATAAATAAAGAGACAGACAGAGAGAATGGGTGCGCCAGGGCCTCTAGCCACTATAAACAATCACCAGATGCATGCAGCTCCTTGTGCGTGTGGCTTATGTGGGTACTGGGGAATCAAACCTTGGTCCTTTGGCTTTGTAGGCATGTTCCTTAACCACTAAGCAATCTTGCACCCCCCATTACCTTTTCTTAATCTGCCTTCCTATCTCCTTACTCTGAATTCCTTCTTCTTCCTGACTAATCCCTCTGTATTTTGATGTCATTGTGTGTGTGTGTGTGTGTGTGTGTGTGTGTGTGTGTGTGTGTACCACTGAATTTAGTTAGGGTTGCCTTCATGGGCACAGGTAGGGGATTATTTCTAATGCATGTGGGTCCTTCTAGTGGCTTTACCACTACAAGGAAATGTCTCCACCACGTATCTGGAGAATCATATTTAGTTTAACTTATTCCGTACTTAATCTATCTTTTCACATAATTAAGGCTGCAAATTCCTTGAAAGTTGTTTTCATGTCTCAGAAATTACTTCATGTGAGTTTTCATTATTTTTCTTTTGTTGTTAAATTTCAGTTGACATTTTTACTCTTGATTTGACTAACAGCTTTAAAACTGTTCCAAATATTTGGCAATCAGGTGCTCCATGAATTTTGTCTTAAGGATTTCTTTTGGCTGAGTATATGATAAATTTTTAATGTATCATATATACTTGAGAAAATTATATTCTCTCTATTTTTGCACCAAAAATCATATAACAATGAGGCCACACTTTTCCTTTTATTGTTCAAATATTTCATAACATCACTCATTATTTTTATCTGTTTGATTTTTCAAAAATGTGTTAAAATCTTCCAATAGGATAAAAATAATTTTTCCTGTAGACTTAAATATGTTCTTACATATTCAGAATGCTTTTTCATTTGCTACATGAATGCTTGTAATTAATAGATTTTCTTTGAAAAATCTTAGAGAAGATTTATATTAATCTGATTTTTGTTCTTTTGTCCAATGGATTCCTCTTTTTAGGCTTTTAGATTTAATTTTGTTATTGTACATTCTTAAATGTTAGTTTTATATATCTGAGTATTTGTTTTTTCTGTCTTTTTTCCTGTCATTTTATACATATTTTGATTTTTAAATATATATAAAATTGTAATAAAATAAAATTAAATAAAATACTGTAGTATTTATGCACTGCATTTGAAATATTTCCATCATTCTAATTTTATTTTCTCTTTGTTATGACTATTATTATAAATGATTTATTTCTAAAAGCATATTGTTTAGGTTTTCATATGTCTTGTCTTTGATTCTTTTGTTTGTTTTCTGAGGTAGTGTCTTACTCTAGCCCAGTCTGACCTCGAATTTACAATGTAGTCACAGTCTCACACTATAGCCTCAAACTCATAGTGATTTTCCTACCTCCCTGTGAGTGCTGTAATTAAAGGTATGTGCAAACATGCCCAGCATTGATTCTTTTTTAAAACTTTTTTATATTTATTTTTTATTTTGGAGAGAGACAGAGAGAGAGACAGAGAGAAAGAGGGAGAGGAAGACAGAGATTGGCACGCCAGCAGCCTCTCAGCTGCTGGGAACGAAATCCAGATGTGTTCGCCCCCTTGTGGGCAAGTGAGGCATTGTGCCCTTGTGTCACTTTGCATCTGGCTAAACGTGGGACCTGGAGATTGGAACTGGCATTCTCAGGCTTAGGAGGCAGGCGCCTTAACCGTTAAGCCATCTCTCCAGCCCTGATTCTTTTTTTTTTTTTTTTTTTAACCTTCTTGAGAAATTACTTTAATCTGGTATTATACTTGATCAGTTTATTGCTTTCCCAATGCATTCATTGTGCTATATTTTCTTCATTCTGTAGGGATTTGTTTTAAATTTTTCATCTACTACTTTTCCTTGGTCACTCAATGCATTGGTCTTTATTATATTTCCTTATTGTCTTCTATTCAAAATTATTCTAAACACCTTCCTTATTTATTTAGGCTAATTTAAGAAACTTGGTTTCATTTAATGTGTAACTTTTCCCCTTTATATTGTTTTTAATTTTGCATACTGCTTAGTGTTGAAGTTGTCAATTTCCTTAGATGCTTTGCTCTTTTGATCAATGATCTTATTTTTATTTTCAGAAAATATTGAAAATATTGTCTTGAATGGAAAGAGTATGTGGAAAGGTCAGATCCAGTCTATTTCTGTCCAAGTGATTGCAGTAGGGGATAAGTGAATAAAATCTAAATGCTATGAAACTATAATCTCTAAGCAAGTCTTCAGATCTGCAGTTCACTATTTTTTCTACCAGAAAGAAAAATTTTCTTATATATACATAACTTCTACCTTGTGGAATAGACAAAATTTATCATATATTCTTTATTTCAGGTCTTAGTGAGAAATAAATCTGCCTGTTGTTTAACCAAAACAAATATTTCCTCATAAAACATCCTTCCCATTATTTACTGATCTACTGAAGTAAAGACTTAAACCTGTTACCCAAGTTACATATCCTTAACAAATGTAGATGAAAATATGCTTGGTCAGCTTCTTTAGATGTGTTTGTATTCATGTAATTTTTACTAACATTGTATTCTCACAACTTTTAATGGAGAAAAACACTCTGGATTACATGAAGTTTATTACATGCTCTGAAACTGAAACCCAATAGTCTAATGATATTCAAAAAGTGATTAGCCATTTACATAAAATAGAACAGTACCCGCAGCATAAAATTAAATAGGATATTAATCACTGTGCTCTAGGGCATAAATTAGACAATAACCAAGGTCAGGAGAAGTAATATAGCTATCGTTAAGCAGGATTAGATTCATCACCAGAATCCAGCCCCATGTCTGTGGAATGATGGACTGAGTGCTGTCTGGACAGGTAATATGGAGTGATTATCAGGATGATCATCAGGAACCTCTCGCTTCTTTGTGACAGTGTGCATGTACTAGAGCTTTTTTCTCCTCTAACATTACTGCAGTTTGCCACTTTTTTCTGCATTGGAATCCATTTGAACTCAAGCTCTTCAGAGGAAAAGTGCCTTTTCTCAAGTTCTAGCCCCCTCACTCCCTGTATTTTGTTCTGTATGTCAATTATATTTCTCAAAGTCACAGTGGATATATACAACTGAGACTGTTGATACCTTAGTTTAAAACCATTAGGCTTTTCAAACATGATCTTGGAAAATTTGTCTATGAAGGGACATCTTAGCAAATGACTGCTTTTTGGATTCCCCCCTAGTTGTATTTATCTGATACTCACATTCATCATCTTTTCAATGAAGTCAACTTTGTCTTTAGTTTTACAGATAAGGACCTTGAAAAGGAATAGGTACTTGACTTTAATAACTAATTTATAATATCTATAAAGTATAAATGCATTTTAAAACAATGTGCTTATTGTGTTGAGCATGTGAATCATGAAGAGAACACTTCATAGCATGTGTAAGGACATGCACTTAATCCTCAGCACTGTAAACATTACATTAAATGCACACATAATGAATGAATGACTTTGTATAAAAGAAAGGTTACTAGTTGTAATAAGTTAATGAGGAATAAACCAATATATGAAAATTTATATCAAAATACCATATAAACAGTGGATCATCCTTATTTATATATAAATTTATATGTTATATGATTTCAACTGTATTTTCAGATTTATTTTCATTAGAAATATATAGAATTTATTCCATTCATTGTATTGAGATATTATTACTCCAGAAACTAATTTGATTTTATGTTCTTGTTTCTTATTTATTGCCAGTTTGATTTTATAAATATCCAACTGTTGCCTCAAGTTGAACTTGACTTTTGCAACAGTGAGAGTGTGGAGTTGGATTCATTGCACTAATTTTCCTATGCCATATTATATGTATTATTCCCAGACCTTGAGGAAAGGAAAAAGTTTACCTCTTATTCAGTTTATGGTTAACTGCTCAGATATGAAATAAAGATTTTAGAATAAAAATGTTTTTACTTCAAATCCTCCACTCTAAATGTATATTTTTTTATGAAATAATAGATATTAACTTAAAATATTATTATTTAAATATAATTTTCTTGGAAAATCAAATTAGTAAACACATTTTAAATAATGAATCATCACAACTTTGCATTGTGTATAAAGCACTTTTGGTTTCTGAAAAATTGTTCCTGTAAAACAACTTCAAAAGTTGCAGGGTGACCTTAATTGGATGTATTCAATATTCATACAGGAAAAATTAGTCTTACAGTATTTTGAGCTACCAACTGGGATATTCATAATAATATAAAATATTAAGCATGCAGTGAGAAAGAGTGCCTTTCAGGAAGGAGAGTTTCTTACTTCACTAACATGTAAAACACCTGTTGACATTAGGTACAGGTAGTACTGATGGCATTATGAAGTTTCCAGGTATTCCACTGTTATACCTAAGATGTGGTATGCAAGAACATTCCAGCTTTGCTAATATATCTATTGATCTTATCTAAAATGATATTTTAATTATATTTACTTAGAACTATGTAATAATCTGGCTCAAACTTCTATAGCATTGTAAATATTCATCAGAATTTTCCTTCATGCATGAATAAATTTCTCTTTGTGTTTAAATATAGCTTTTTTCATTATTTCTTATCCACATGCATTTCATAATGCATTTAAAAATGGTCAAAACATACTCTTGTTTAAAATTAAAAATGCAGGCTGGTAGAGTAGCTTAGTGGTTAAGGCAATTGCCTTCTAAGGCTAAGGACCAAGGTTTGATTCCCTAGTACCCACATAAGCCATATGCACAAGGTGGTACATGCATCTGAAATTCATTTGAAATGGCTGGAGGCCCTGGTATACCTATTTTCTCTCTCTCTCTTTCTCTCTCTCTCTCTCTCTGCCTCTTTCTTTCTCTCTTTTAAATAAATAAATAAATAAATAAATAAATAAATAAATAAATAAATTCAAAATGCTAAGTAATGATATTATTTTTTACGTAATGATATTATTACTAGAAAAGTGGTAAGTTTAAAATTAAACACTAAAACTTTACTACTCAACATATCCATGTATGCACAGAAGAATTAATTGATATTTTCTCCCTTTTTCCTTTAAGTTATCTGGAAGTATTTTGGATGTGTACAGTGGTGAGAAGGGGATTTCACCTGTTAATATGGGTCTCACAAGTGCTTCCTGTCCAAGTGGTCTACCAATGAAAAAAGAATTTACAGGTATTGTTCTTATAGTTTCAGCCTTTTGAATTTTTAACACCTACATTAAGATATGAATGACATATTGTTATACTGATTTGTGTTTTAAATATTATCAAAACAGTTAAAATAAGACCTTGAGAGAACTAATTTATCATTTTTGAATTGTAACTAGTCATAAAGTCACTTTAGCAGTGTAACTGAATAGATGCATTATTTTAATAGTTGTTTATATGTTTCATATACATATACTGTATCAAAAACACATAGCTTTATTTAACTTAAACTCCTATTTCTATTGAATGCATGTAATTTGTTAACATGAAATTATTCTTGGTGTATAAAATTTCATATAGAACAAAAACTTAGGTTATTTTTGTGTTTTGTTTAGGGATTTCATGATAGACTTGTTTTAAACTTCTCAATTGAGAAAGCCCCACAACTGTCATATTTTATTTAAAAACTTTTTAAACTTAAACAATAATTACATTTTTTGTTTTTATTTATTTATTTATTTGAAAGTGACAGGCAGAGAGAGAAAGAGGCAGAGAGAGAAAGAGAGAGGGCAAATGGGCACACCAGGGCCTCCAGCCCCTGCAAATGAACTCCAGATGCATGTGCCACCTTGTCCATCTGGCTTATGTGGGTACTGGGAAATTGAGCCTTGAAATGGGGTCCTTAGGCTTCACAGGCAAGCACTTAACTGTTAAGCCATCTCTCTAGCCCCATAAAAACGTTATTAAATGCTTCAAACTACCTAGATTTTTAAAAAAAGAAATCAAGGTTCGGAAGAGTTATTTTCCCAAATTTTTATAGAAGAAATTGACTTATGAAATGTTTCCTTACTTATAAGTCTTGTAGTAGATATTTCATAATAATAGAACAAAATTGCCCTAAGATTTTTGTAACAAATTTTAAACTAGAACTTAAAAACTGGCTGTAAACAATTTTACACAATAAACACTCACTTTTTACATAAATAGAAAATAGCTCTTGAACTTAATTATGACTCAAAACTGGCAATGCATTCAAATTTTTCAGAAAAAATTAGTGACTATAGTTTTAAATAAGTACATCTAAATATATTGTATTACCTTATTATTAATTTTTAAAAATAATTCTATGAATAGTGAACTAGTTATAAAATAACAAGTGCTACAGTCAGCTTCATATTGCTGGCACAAACAACCCTACCAAAAGCAGTTTATGGAAGGAAAGAGTTTATTTTGGCTTATAGAATTGAGGAGAAGCTCCATGATGGCAGGGAAAAATGATATGAGCAGAGGCTGGACATCATGTGGCCAACAATCAGGTGGACAACAGCAGTAGGAGAGTGTGCTAAGCACTGGCAAAGGGAACTAGACTTAAAACAAACAGGGCAAATATCAAACTCTGCAATTCAAAGTCCAACAACTTTAACTAGTGAAAAGTTTAATCTGATAATTCTAACCAGTGATGAGTCTCTGGAGTTCCAATTATGCTCCTTCCAGTAGGCTACTCACAGTCACAGAAAACTTTATCTGGTGTCAGCAGCTTTCCTTGGGATTCATCCTATAGTTTTGGCATCTCCATTGTGTCTCCATTGCAACCCATCATTCATCCTCATAGCTCTTTTGGGCCTTCACACAGTCCATAGTTCTTAGTGCATTCAGGTCTTATAACTTGAATCAAACCTGCTTCCCATTGCCATGGCCATTTATTTTTTTAATTTATTTTTATTAGATATTAGATATGGACATATTTGTTATGTAAAGAACACATGTTGGTACCATCCTTTCTCCTCTCTGCCTCTTTTCTGAAGAGGCCCTTTTCCTTGGGGATGCAGGTCAACCCTGTAGGGATTGTGGGTCATGAATTAGCCTATGGCCATTTCTAAAAGACAAAATCATGTTGAAAACTCAGTGACTCTTTCTATCCTGCATTTGTTATACTCCATAGTACCAGGTGGCTACCAACTTGTCAATCCAGGGGAGAATAAAGTAGACTTTGAAGAATAGGACGCCCCTTCAGCTTTCAGGCCACTTACTTCAAAAAAGTCTGCATTGTTCCTATTGTTCCAACGCTGATCAGCTGGCCCAGTTTCAATGGTTGTAATCTCTCAAACAATTGCATCTGAATGGGCAACAGTTTCAGCCCAAAGATTTCCTTTTCTTTCTGTACCATATCCATCTGCTCACACCAGTCCATTTCTATTCAATGCAACCCTGAACAAGTTCTCAGGACAGGGTCATAACAGCAAGCCTCTCACACAAACTGCTTCTAGCTCAGCCCAGGCAAAGCTCTTTCTGTCCCTCATAAGCCAAACCTCACAGTCCTTAGTTTTTACTGGATTCAGGTTTTCCAACTCTAACCAGAAAGGTCCATCAAGCTGTATTTACAGCATTGCAAGATGTGTCTTGGGCCAAGGTTTCAAATCTTTCCACATTCCACCCTCAAATCAGTCCCAAAAGTTCAAAAGCTACACTGTCAGGTTTCTAGCAATAATAGGCTCACTTCTTGTTACCAATTTTACTGTTATAATCAGCTTCACATTACTGGTAGAAAACACCTAACCAAGAGCAGCTTGTTGGAGGAAAGGGTTTATTTTGTCTTACAGACTTAAGGGGAAGTTCCATGATGGCAAGGGAAAACAATGGCATGTGCAGAAGCTGGACATCTCTTCCTGGCCAACATCAGGTGGACAACAACAGCAGGAGAGTGTGCTAAATGCTGGCAAAGGGAAGCTAGCTATTACATTCATAAGCACTTCTCCTATAATACACTGCTTCCAGGAGGCTATAATTTCCCAATTGCCACCAGCTGGGGACCTAGCATTTGGAATACATAAGTTTGTGGTGGACACCTGAATCAAACCACCACAATAAGTTACCTCAAACTTTAGCAGCTCGAGATAAGTATTATAATCTGTTACAAACTTCTTGGGCTCAGTAAGATCCAGGAAAGGTTTAGCCAAAATTGGGCCTTTAGGCTGGTGTCCAGGTGTTAGCCCGAAGTAAACACTGTGACTTTTGACTGGGTGAGAGCATTCATTCTTAAACTGTTCCCTTCCTTTTGTAAATAGTTGTTATGGATTCTGACCATGTGGTCCTCTCTGTGAGGTTGCAAGTGTGAGAGGATTTAAAAATTGGCAATTCAAAAGGTACCAGAGTGGAAGTGTAGATTTTTTTTTACACCATGGAGAACTTAGGCCTAGAATCAGAGAAAATTAAGCACATGAATACAAAAGCATGGGTAAGGCAGAGGATATTTATTCTAAGAAAAGGTAAAGAAGACCCAAAGTGGCAGGACAAGCATGCTTAGAATTTTCCCCAGCATTCAGTGAAGAGATAGAATAAACAAAAGGAAAAAATGTACTTTTTAAGTTAGAACTCAGGAAAGCAGATTTAGCAACTAGAATCCTTGAGCATGTGCAATGAGGGAGGGGCTTCTAGAGGCATAAGAACATTACCTCATCAATGGGATAAATATTCTTTCTACCTCTGTAGCATATCTATAGGGGAAGGGTGGTCTCTTAACCAGGAGATCAAAGGCTCCATGGGATTATCTCTTAAGGGAAGGAACCATCCTCTTGAGTTTTGGGTAATTTAGAATGGTACATCCCCACCCAGCCAGGGTCTAAGGTTAAAACTCCAATTGGCTATATCTCAACAAAAAATCCCTAATATTTTCAGTTATTCTTTTCCTGTGGTACTGTACATCCTGTGGAGGAGCATCTGTGATGGTACCAGGGAAACAACAAATTGAGCCCATCCTTCATTGACCTCTAAGCCTAAACACCTGTCATAAGCTGTAAAGGTTTTCTATGATTTAGCATTCTGAGCCACAGTAAACATTTCCTTTGCATTCTGTTGGTTTTATGGGTTAAACCAAGTCAACCTACCTAGTGTGTGAGTAACAGGAAGTGAGAGTTATCATGAAGGCTGATGACCACAGACACACTTACATACTATATAGAGGGTAGTATTATTTTCTGAAAGACAGTATGGAATTACTTGATATAAATATCTGAGAAATGTAGATTCAGATATTATGATATCAAAATCATAATTATTTATGATGAATTTAGGTTAATTTCTGAGCATCAAAACCCTAGGCATAATTATAGAAACGATTGAGGAGTTTAATGTTGCTTGGGCACTATGCCCTTGTATACTCAGCATATTGATCAGCAGGTAGGTATGATATTATACTTGTTTTTTTTTTAAACTTTTCATTTTTTTATTATTGTTTTGGAGAGAGACACACAGAGACAGAGAGAGAGAGACAGAGACAGAGAGGAAGACAGAGATGGGCACTGCAGCAGTGTCTCAGCTGCTGCAAACGAAATCCAGATGTGTTCGCCCCCTTGTGGTCAAGCGTGGCATTGCACCCTTGCGTCACTTTGCATCTGGCTAAACATGGGACCTGGAGATTGGAACCGCTGGAGATTGGAACCACTGGAGATTGGAACCAGTGTTCTTAGGCTTAGGAGGCAGGTGCCTTAACCCCTAAGCCATCTCTCCAGCCCTATACTTGTTTTATAGAAGAAAAGTATGAGACACAGAAGAGGCTTGAATTCTATATACCTTTTTGATGGAAAGCCAGGAAACAAATTCACTTTTACTATTCCAGGCATTAAAGGTTTTGCCATTGCCTTTTACTGAGCAGCTCTTTGTTCCAAATTCCTTGATATTTGTACCAAAAATACTATTAATAAGATTTTGAGGTTCAAGAACGATCCCCTAAGTTTATGAGCCCCAATTTTGGGTCCTGTGCTATTTTTATTATTTTTTATTTATTCTTGGAGAGAAAGAGACAGAGATAGAGAGGGAGAGGGAGACAGAAATGAGCGCGCCAGCAGTCTCTCAGTTGCTGTGAACGAAATCCAGATGCGTGCGCCCCCTTGTGGGCAAGTGCAGCATTGCGCCCTTGCCTCACTTTGCATCTGGCTAAACGTGGAACCTGGAGATTGGAACCACTGGACATTGGAATCAGCATTCTTAGGCTTAGCAGGCAGGAGTCTTAGCTGCTAAGCCATCTCTCCAGCCCTCCTGTGCTATTTTTAATAAAGAATTGATAAAAATGGACTCAAGGAGAAAAAAATATGAATTATTACATTTATTTAGGGATAAATAACAAATTTGGGGGTTTATTTAAGGGAAACTGGGATCTAGGAAGAAGGCTAGAGCAAAGTCATAAGCAGTGGAAAATAGGAAACATGCACTCAGGTGGAAGGCACAGCACAGTTCATGAGGCTCATTTAAGAGAAATGGAGGTCTTTAGGGAAAGTCTCCACAAGCATGTGGATGGTAGAACCTAGGTGCTTGTGCAGGGAGACTTAGAAGGAACACAACAGTGTCCACCCTGAGCTTCCCAATGAAAGAAAGTTAAGAGGGCAAATTGTGGTGGCTTCAGGAAGAATAGCAGAGGAAAAATATCAAATCAGAGACTAAGAAATTCAGATGCAAAATGAGTAGTAAAGAGAGTTATACCCCTTGTTACCCTGGGTTTAGAGAAATTACACAGGTAGCAGGCTCAGAGTTTAGAGAAAGCACCAAAGTGGTAGATCTAGAATATAAAGGAAATACACATGTGGTAGATTCAGAGCCCAGAGGAAAACCATTATTGGAATTAAAGTGAAAAATTACCCCAAAGCATAAAACAGAGGCAATGAGAAGAATTACCAAGGCCAAGAAACAGTACTACGTTCTCCCCTCACCCAGCCTGTGTCTGAGGTGGGGAGTCAGACTCATGTGTATGCCTGTTAACAGAGCAAGGACAGGGGCAAAGAGACAGAGAGACTGGAAATCGGACAGACAGGACTTTATATTTGATTGAAAATGGTTCCTTTCATCAGATTCAGGCGTGTAAGGGGGAAAACTGGTTGGTTTGTAGATTTGAAGCGCAGACCCTAGAGAGCAGCCCACCTAGGTAGTATGTTAGACTGTGAGCAGCAGGGAGCACTGTAGCTGTTGTAGAGAATCTGGACCAGACACGGGTTCCATTCCTGAGTTGCATTCCTTCCAAGGTAGGTTGGCAGGTGGAGGCTTCATCTCCTGGTTCCCTCTTGGGGCTTCTGTCCCTAACCAAGACTGCCTAAAAGATGCTACATTTCCACCTAGTCTTTTAGAGCTGTTGTACAGAAAAGTTTAAGGTGGAACTATTCTTTCTTTTCTTTTTGTTTTTCTTAGAAAATGACACAAGAGCTTTGGCAAAAGAAAGACAGAAGAAGGACAATCACAACCTCAGTGAGTACCCTGTCCTTTTCTCCAAACAAAATCAATACCACAGGAAAAGCATGGGGATTAATGTCTGGGTTTTTATTGTCACTCCATAAGTACTTGAAATTGATGACTGAAATTAATTCTGAATGCTCACAAACTTGAACTATTTTTGGATCTCTCAA
Organism: Orientallactaga sibirica; assembly: GCA_036365145.1. NCBI lineage: Eukaryota > Metazoa > Chordata > Mammalia > Rodentia > Dipodidae > Orientallactaga > Orientallactaga sibirica. Next base: position 7,216,616 of record JAEOAD010000019.1, on the reverse strand, counting down.
AAGAGCTATGTGTTTTTATTAAAAGAGACAACTTGAACCCTCTCCTTGAGCCTTCATTCCCTAGGGGACTGAGATCTACTGAGATGATGGAATTTGGTTATTTTCACCAATCAAAGATTTACAGAAATAAATTAACTATAAAATTTCTCTGATAGGAAGAAACACAAGTCCAGATATTCATTTTTCTGTGTCAATTTCTTTCTCCTGTCTTAATGATATGTTATCTGAAAGGCATTGCTAACTGAAGTCTTCAGGCTTCCTTGGTCAATCTGACCATGATAACAGATCACATGAGATGAAGAAATACAGGCAAGAGAAGCTGAATAGCAGCAAGGCCAAGGTTTATAGTCCTCAGTCATGTTTCCAGTGCTTAGTTGTGCCAAGTGAACTTGACTTGTGTGTAAAGCAGTTTTGTTCTGAGAGTCAAAACACAAACTGACAATGAGGAGTAACAAAATAAAAACAATGAAAAAGCCAAATCCATCAGCAATCTTCTGGAGCACAGTGGACTGAAATTGATTCTGCATATGCCTGTGATTCCTGCATCCTTGCATAATGCAAGGATTAGGGTGGTGTATCAGCTGACTGTGAGCTGGCATGTGATTCTAAGAATCCCCATTGCGATGATCTTCAGATTCTCATAGACCTTAATAGCAGGACAGATAATTTTGATTTATGTTACGAGATAAGTTGGACATGAGTGAGGAGAGCCAATGGCTGGTAGAAGAAGCTAGTACACCGACGAACTATGGCGTTCTCACAGGAAACCTGATCCTTGTTCTTCCCTTGTCTCCTAAATATCTCCTGCTTAGCAAGAGGTCACTTATTATAAAGTATCAAAAGCATCGAGGCTGTGTCTTATCAAGGCATTTTGCCGTCTGGATTCCCTTGCTATGTCATCTTGCTGTTGAGGGAAATCAATATTTTAAAATGCCATAGATTTTTTTTTACTTGTAACAAATACAAAATAATACTTAAAAATATAAACTTGTTAGATAATCACAAAAGCACAAAGGTGGCTACTTGCTCCAGTCAGGTTCGCATTGCTGAGAGAAATTACCCAACCAAGAGCAGCTTGTGGGATAAAAGGGTTTATTTTGGCTTAAAGGCTTAAGGGGAAGCTCCATCATGGCAGGGGGAAACGATGGCATGAACAGAGGGTGGACATCACCTCCTCACCAACATCAGGACGAAAATAGCAACAGGAGTGTGTGTTAAACACTGGCAAGTGGAAACTGGCTATAATACTCATAAGCCTGCATCCAAAAATACACTGGCTCCAGGAGGTGTTAATTCCCAAATCTCCATCATCTGGGAACCTAGCATTGAGTACACCTAAGTTTATGGGGGGAACTTGTATCAAATCACCACACTCCTTTTATTAGGTTCCTAAATATGTAGAAATATTAATCAACTTAGATAATTCTAACTGCTATGTTCCATCCTTCCTCAAGGCTGGAAGGCCAAGAGTGAATTTAGAATTCTCTTGTTATTTGAGTTTGGAATGTCACCTTTCAGCTTACTTTGCTTCTGTTTTCCATTTCTTGCTGCCAGTCACTTCACATACTCTGCCTAATACATTCAAACTTAATGCATACACACCTCTGCAAAGCAAGTGACTTTTGGTTATGTAAACCTAGGGGAATTATGTTCCTCACTCAAGAGAGTAGACCTCAAAAAATGGCCTGCAAGAGCTGTGGAAATTGGTCCAGAAATTGGTCCTGTGTACATTAGAGTGTGTGTACTCAAGCAGGATTCTCTTGGCCTTGAGGATGCCTTACTCAGAGTGGTCAGATCTGGCCAGAAACGTGGACTCTGAATGTAGGTCAGAGTAGGAGCCTTCTTTGCCCACACTGAGGGACAGAATTGACTAATATGCCATATTGTTGTGAAGATAAAACCATATAGCATCTAATAATGTAGTAATTTCTTAAAACATGACTCAGATATGAACAACATTGATAATCCCACATCATAACTAACCTTTTTAAAAACTTATAGATAAAGGGCTGAACAGATGACTTAGCAGTTGAGATGCTTGCCTGTGAAGTCTAAGGATCCAGGTTCAATTCCCCAGTGCCTACGTAAGCCAGATGTACAAGGTGGCACATGTATCTGGAGTTCATCTGCAGTGACTAGAGGCCCTAGTGTGCCCATTCTTTCTCTCTCTCTCTCTCTGCCTCTTTCTTTCTCTCAAGTAAAAAATAAATGAAATTCTTTTAACAAGTTTATATATAGAAATTAACATGAGTAAAAGTATTTCTGAAAGTCTGCACAAGGTGAAGTTGAGTAACAAGTTTTGAAGAGGGCTGGAGAGATGGCTTAGCAGTTAAGGCATTTGCCTGCAAAGTCTAAGGACCCAGATACAATTCCCCAGGACCCACATAAACCAGATGCACAAGGTAACACCTGTGTCTGGAATTCGTTTGCAGTTGCTGAAGTCCCTGGTGTGCCAATTCTCTTTATCTGACTTTTCCTTTCTCTCCCTCTCTCTCCAATATATAAATGAATAAAATATTCATTAAAAGTTTTGAAGAAACATTTTCATATTACCTCTTTTATTATGTAACCACAGATGTGGCTCATAGCTATTATTTATCTAATTTATACTATAGCAGATAATATGTTTGGACATTAAACTATGAATAAAGTCTCACTGCAACATAATTATGTATTTCTATTAGCTTTACAATAGTTTATTTCTTCCTTATGTGGTATTATTTAACTATTTTTGAATCATATTGAATCATACAGAGATATCAGAATTGATGAAAATGGGAAAATAACTCCTCAAAATCAATTACATTTTAATTTTAGATGTATTAGTCCCGAAGATCAACACCATTCATGGTTTTTTGGCTGAAGATATGGTTCACCATGACGATTAATATTCTATAATGACTCCCTGTATTACTCATTACAGATCTTGGTACCCCAATGTGCAGAATTTATTATTTTTAAAGCATTTTTCTCATATGTCATTTTCCTACTTATACTTCCCTGAGTACTTTAAACACATTATTCATGGCAAAAGCATTATTAATAAGTAATATGCTAGGAATATAGAGTAGATGACTGGTCTTAGAGTCAATACAGGAAAGCCACCAAATGTGTGACACTTCTTGCATAGTTACTATATCTACAAAATTACATAAGTAATGAATACATGAAACTATAAACAGGACAGTCTTGCATCTATATCAGTCCTTCACAGATTGTGGACTTTGTACCAACATCAGCCACCTGGGACTTGTCTGAAATGCATTTCCTAGATATAAAATCAAAGTATCCAGGTGTGAAGCACAAATCTGTTTAACAATCCCTCTAGATGCAAACTACACCTTAAAAATAGTGACCTATTTATTATTAAAAGTTTCCATTAGAAAAAAATTAACTGATGGTGTAATCTATATTTATTTAGCACATTTTCTATAGACCTACCTCTGTGGAGATAAAAAACTGAGTATTGAGGGGCTGGGGCAGTGGCTCAGTGGTAAGAGTGCTTGCTGCATAAGCATGAGGGTCTGAATTCAGTCCCTGGCACATATGGGAAAATCTGATGGAACCTCTGATGGAACGATGGCAGCTCCCAGTTCAGCGAGATACTCTGTCTCAAAGTAAAAATGAGTAATGAGATAGGACCTGTAAACTCAAAGTAGTCATAGTAAGTTGATCCTACATATAGCTATAATGTACTAAATACACGGAGTATATAAGAAGGGTAAATCATGTGCCACAACCTCAAAAATTACAAGCCAAATGTACAGACAAAATATTTATATACAGCTAACCAAACATTATAAATAATATGTGTGTGTATGTATCATTGGGAATAAATATAAAAATTCAAAGAATGAAAAAAGTTTTTAGGGAAAATAGTTTTAATATTTCAAATATAATTATGTGTTTACATTTCTAGCGTTACAAATTTTACTGTTATTTTATTATTTAAAATACTACATTTTCACTAATGAAACTATTTTTGTTCACTTCTTAAAAAGATTATTAAATTCACAGCTGACCAAAAGTGTACTGTGCTTTAATGAGAATAATCAATAATATTTTTTCTTCATAGTCGAAAGAAGAAGAAGGTATAATATTAATTACCGAATCAAGGAGCTTGGCACTCTTATTCCCAAGTCTAATGATCCGTGAGTTCAAAATCATTTGTGCAATAATGTTATAGTTTCAATGCCCCCACAAGTGGGTGGGAGGTAAAATGGGAGGACAGATACAATGACTGAGAAAATAAGCAACTTACAGCTAAGACAAAGTTATTGCTGGTCTCACTTTCATGTATCTATTCAAGGATGGTGATTAGGAAGCGTCAAGGCTTCCTCTAGAGTTATATTTATGAGAATAAAAATAAGTAAATCACTGATAAGTTCATAACAGTATTTCAAATTCAATGATTGTTATGGTTACCTTCATGTTGCTGGGACAAAACACTTGACCAAAAAACAGCTGATGTGAGGAAAGGATTTAATTTGGCTTATGTTGTTGAAGGTAAGTTTTATCATGGCAGAAAAAGGATGGTCCTCACTTCTTGTCACAGCAGCTAGCAGAAAGCAGCAAGAGAGGGAGCTGAACTCTACCTGGCTATAACACCTGTAAGTCAGCCCCCAGCAATACACCCACTCCTGCAAGGCTCAAGCCTACACAACTTGCCACCAGCTGAGGATTGGACATTCAAAACATAGGAATTTATGGAGAACATTTGACTCTAGTGTCAAAAGCTATGTATTATACTGACTGGGATACTCAATTTATTGTTATAACATTTCTTCCAATGTAATATTTGTAAACTTTTGAAAATAGAATGGTCAGAATATCAGATGTGCCCAAATTCTGGAAATATACAAGTAAAAAGGGGAATTATAAAAACTTGTTGATTGATAACCAGGTTTGCTGTGCAGTTAAATAGGCTGTTTAATGGTACAAATCTCAAGAATTAATAAATCAACAATTCAATTTAGACTTTGTAATGTGTCAAAAAACATATAAACACCATCCACAGCATAAATGATGATCTGAAAATGGCCACTCCATACATACAATTATTCATTATCCAGAAATGTGGGGCCTTGATGGAGTGATATCTTGATACCTTGATTGAGTGAGAAATGGATCCATTATTTCCTTAAAGCTCATTTTATAATTGCCTAGAATAGTTTAAATCTGTGACTTTTTAAAAAAATCTGTGTGATTTAAAAGAGTACAATATTCATCCTCACAAGCCTTCCAGACAATGCAGGCTTAAAGTGTGGATGGCAGAGTGGCCCCAGATAGAAAATAGAAAGAGCTCAGGCCTAATTTGAGTTCTGCTCATCTTCTTTCAAATATGCTAACTTCTCTAAGAATAGGACTCTTTCTATTAGCCTTTCCTATAGTGCTAGGTTTTTGTAAAAATATAATCAATAAGATTATGAGAATATTTTATATATTATAAAGATTGTATGAGGGATCATGTTACTTAACCTGTTGCAGGTTATTTGATCTCTTAAAGACTCCTTTTAGATTAACTTACTGTGTAGCATAGCAGAAAGCAAGATTGTGTGTAACCGTGTCAAACTCTGTGGTCCATGCAGTCTGTATTGCAGCTATTTCACAGTCAGTATAGCCAATAGCAGACATAGCTTGTCTGACAGCAAAATGGTATGAAAATAACCACAAAAATAGATTTAAGTCTATCTTTGTCTGGACTTGGTCTCGGATATGGAAAATAATTTGCTATAGATCATGCCAGAAATAAAATGAATGTAGCTGAAGAAAACTTCATTGTAAATGTTCTTGAGTCTCCTTCCCTTCCTTTTGGAGGTCAGATTCTTTTGAATCTTCATTCTGTTATGCTATATGTAGGCAAGAAACATGAGGTTCTAAGTTGAAACACCTTGAACAATCACATATTGAAGATGCCTGTTTGTGGATGTTTGACACAAGCAGGGAATCTTGAAGGGGTATTCTAAATACCCAACCACTGTTTTTTTTTTTTTTTTTTTTTTTAGTACATTTCAACCCTCAATCTGATGTGGCCTTGCTTGTCACTTTAGGGTTCATCAGTGAGAATGCCATGGTGAATATAGAATCTAGAATTACGTAGAATATTGAATAGAAAAGTGGGCCACCTGAGAAGTAGTGCCTGGGTCCTTGGACCCAAAGAGTAATCATGTATTCCCTATAACACTATTTGGACTCATTTGTTAAATCTCCTGCTGTTCATACAGGTAATCTAAAACCTTTAAAAATTAATAGAGAAAGACAGTGGGACTAATACAGAAAAGGCAAGTTTCAGTTTGGAGATGGGAAAGTAAATAAAAAGAACTGGTGTCACGATGTCACCACAAAAGCAACATTAAAAGGTCCATTAGAGAGCAAAACAGTTCAAACCAGAAACCACTTTAATAAATCTCAGACTAATCTCTTTGCATAGGTGACAATAAGAATGCTTCTTTAAAAATATAGGAAAACACGTGGATGTGGTGGCTCACAGCAGTGATCTCAGTTCTAGGCTATCCTGGTCTATGTAACCATACCCCCTTTAGAATAACAAAATTAAAAAGTCATAATTTTGCTTATAAAATCATCTTATATGAAATATTAGAAATTTTGTGTCACAGGATTAGCTGCTTGGGATCCCTCCTGTTTTGAAGGAGCTTTGCCTTCTTTCTTTCTTTCTTTCTCTTAAGGTCTATAATAAGTTTTTACCTTCAAATAAGAGAATTTTGGTCATAACAATTTATCATGAAGCCAATCAAATTGAACAGTTCCAGAATCTTTAGACAAAGCACTCCTGTGTTACATGTCATGGTATGGATAATAGTAACATCTGCTGAAAACTTTGTTGCATTATTTTGCTAGAACACATCTAGTCACAAAATAAAACAAACTTTTCATGATATTCATTTGAAACAAACAAGAGAAAGACAAAAGTTTGTAGAAATGCAGCAGAATGAGGACATCTGAGCTTGTTTTCTAAAAGCCAAATGTTCTTAGTCACTGAGGAGTGCTTCAACTCTGAGGACATTTGCAGCTGATGGTTCGTTTAAACTTTAGGGTAGGAAATCAGAGTTAATATCTGAGATGACAAATTCAGTGAAGTTGCTATTTTTATGTCTTAAAAACATTGAGGTCTGGAGAGATGGATTAGTGGTTAAGGTGTTTGCCTGCAAAACCTAAGGACCCAGGTTTGAGTCCCCAGTACCCACGTAAGCCAGATGCACAAAGAGGCACATGCATCTTGGAGTTCATTTTCAGTGGCTGGAAGCCTTTGTGTGCCCACTCTCTTTCCACCCTGCACCTCTCTGCCTCTTTCTATCTCAAATAAATAAATATTAAAAAAATATTTTAAAAATTGAGTGGAACTGGAAAGATGCCTCACTGATAAGGATAGCTTCCTAGGTAAACAAGAGGGCCTAACGTGGATTGGAGACCACTCATGTTTAATTCTGCAGCACCTGCATAAATAGCGTGGCATTGCTGAACATACATGTAACCCCAGTTCTGCGATGAACAGAGCAGAGAATCACCAGGACTTGTGGAAACAGCGAGTTCTAGAGTCAGTAATAGACTCTGTCTCAAGGAAACAAGCCCATGAGCAATGGTAAAGGGAAACCTCATTTTCTCTTCTGACTCCACACACACAAGCAAAGGTTGTGTGGATCTGTAATCACAACCTAAAGGCACCAGACACATGCCACCACACATACCACACCACACAAACTACAGAGACACACACACAGTAAGTTCAGAAACTTATATTTCCTTGTACCTCAAAATAATGTAGAGAGAAAGGACAAGTATACAGAAAAACTATAGTGGAGAAGTAAAATTTGAGAAAAATGCATTTAGACGTGTTGCATTTTCTGCCTTTAAAAATATTTTATTTGGGTATTTATTTGATATAGAGAGGCAGATAGAGAGAAAATGGGTGTGCCAAGGCCTGTAGCCACTACAAATAAACTCCAGATGCATGCATCATCTTGTACCTTTAGCATTACATGGGTACTGGGGAAATGAACTCAGTCCTTAGGCTTTGCTGGCAAGTGCCTTAACAACTGAGCCATCTATCTAGCCCATTTTCTGCCTTTAATTTAAAAATAGTTATGCTTATATTTAAGTGGAAGTGAATACCTAGGGTGAGATGTGATCTTACAGTTTCCATAGTTGCTCCTAATGGAATTTCCACCATAATTTATGTAAGGGCACTTCTTGCTTTGTCCTTAAATTCATTAAGGCTTTAAACTCCCCTCTCCCACCTTAATTTTAAGTTCATGTAAACCAAAAAATGTTTTTAGGAAAATACGAATTTTTCCTACATGCTTACTTTATACTGTACTCAAATCATCTCAATACTAAATTAAAAATTCACCCAGGTTTTCTAACTACTCTGATTAATGTCTAGCAATTAGGCTGTTCTTATTCTCAATGCATATTAACACTTCTCATACAGTATTGCAGTCATTAATTTATGTTTCCACACATTAAAATCAGTATTATCATGTTCCACACTTCCATACCTGTGTTTTAATATTTTTCTACACTACAGCCTAAGAGATTTCTCATCAATACTTTCTAGTTCTGTTTATTTATCATAAACTTATTTAAAAACTCATTTCTATATCCATCTTGAAAAGAGAACTTGATGTCATTTGTGGAGGAAAAATTAGTCAAAAGGTTACAGAAATTTTGCTCTATTGCTTAAAGCAATGTTACCCAACTCTGCTGTGTTTCATAATTACTCAGGAACAACATTCAGGAGATAGTGTATTTTTTTTTTCTTAGAAACAAAAGCAACCTTTTAGGAAATAGGTTAAAAGATTAGTATATTTGAAATGATCTTAAAAAAATTAGGCTTAAGTTGTCAGTAATGTACATTCCTTAGTTCATTAATGCAGAAATACTGCACATAGATTTTAATCTTAGAGTTAATAATAAAAGCAATTTTCACTAAAAATATAAAAACTGTAATGGTAGAATCATGATATTGCATTTAGCTCTCCCACAAAAAGTCACTTTATTACTTTCTTTTGACACTTATTTTCATTCTGGGATTAATTTTACTATATAAGGGCTTCTTAACTATTCTATTAAAATTTCTATTCAGAAGCAATAATATCTAAGAGTGAATAATAGTCATGTAAATCATTATTTCATATTAATGTAAAAGATTTTGTAAGTTCTTATGAATTCTGCTGACATGCACAATTGTGAAAAGGTTATCTCTCCCTTCTTCAGTGATATGCGCTGGAACAAAGGAACCATTCTGAAAGCTTCGGTGGAGTACATCAAGTGGCTACAAAAAGAACAACAGAAAACCCGGGAGTTAGAACACAGACAGAAGAAATTAGAGCAGGCTAACAGGCGGCTCCTACTCCGGATTCAGGTTTTTATAAGAACTTTGCCATGAGCTGCATGGCGAGCGTATGACTAGCATGTCATTGGTTTTATTCACTGCACTCATTTATATTTTCCTTATTAAGTTATTTTTCTTTCTGAAAGATGATTTTATTACCTTTTGAAGTTCATGAATTGGGCTATTTCAATAAGATATTGATTAGAAATCCAGGATCAAGATGACTTAAGATAGACATATAATGAATGACAATTAATTACCAAATCAGAAAATAAAACTACTTTCATAAATACACATAATTTTATCCTAGAAAATATACTGAGTATTTGTTTTTGTAGATAATATTGGACGCTAAATTATTCGCATCCCTTTCATTGCCTTTGTAACATTGCTGTGGGTTTAATGGCCTCGGGGCAGATCGTACCAGTTTTATTAAGTTACTTCTCATCTATTCATGTGACATAAGATATTAAAACATGGGCTTTTATAACTCTCTTTCTATCTCTTTTTAATGCAAGCATGCATAGAGCCAGGTAAAGCATTTACCCTGTTTCTATGAAATGGTCTGGAATTATGGCAAGAGATTAATCAGGAGGAAGAGATGCAAGATTTTTCACTATGTCCATATATCACTACATTGTTATTGAAGCCACTGTGGGGGTATCATATAGGGGGAAGAACTTTAGAGAAAATAAGAAAATCTTTTTTAAAATTAGACAATTTTTTTCTGGTTATTTTTCAGGTATCAGTAATGCACTGGATTTTTTTTATTGGTGAAGTGCACTAATAATTTTTGTTACTGAGGTTGTGTTCTATTTCTCATTTAGTCTCTAGAATTGCGTCTACCTTGCCATGCTTTATTTAATGATTCTTGTTGGCAATTGCAGGAACTAGAAATACAGGCTCGTGCTCATGGTCTGCCAGCGCTGGCTTCACTTGGATTGGTTGATTTAGGTGCTCACATCACCAAACACCAGACCCACCGTGAGCAGAATTCTGTAGACTATTGTCAACAACTGACTCCTTCTCAGGGCCCAAGCCCAGAGTTCTGTGATCAAGCAGTGGCCTTCTCTGATCCTTTGTCGCATTTCACAGATTTATCATTTAGTGCTGCTTTGAAAGAGGAACAAAGACTGGATGACATGCTGCTGGATGACACAATATCCCCATTTGGAATGGACCCTCTGCTATCTGCCACTTCCCCTGCAATTTCCAAAGCAAGCAGTAGAAGAAGTAGCTTTAGCTCAGAGGAAGGTGATGAGTTATAATACACAAACAGGTTCATTTCACCAACTGCGAAGCAACTTCATGCTGGTGCTATGCCATTACATTCTGTGTTTCCTATATTGTGTTGGTTTAATTTTGTACAAAGAGTATATTTTCCACAAAAGAATGATTAGAAGCAATGGGAAAAAAGAAGAAACCTGAACATTGAACAAGGACTGAGGACCAGAGAAATGTTTTATTTCTCCACAGACCCCAAAGTTACTTAGATTTCATTTTCCTAGAAAGAGGTATACCATGAATATGGCTCCTAGGTGATGTTTTAAAAGCAGGGCACAATGACATATCATTGGGAATCACAGCCCTAAAATGTGCACTGACTGAAATATACAACTCTGTGGTCATTTCCATACATATTCTGTTTCACCTCTTACTACACACATTTTGAAGAATCCAGAGCAACAGACCTAGTGACTATGGACTTTTTATTGAGTGGTGGGCATGCTGTCCAAGATTCAAATCTTATAGGGAAGATACTTTAAAATATCTTTTCTGTCACATTGTAATTGAAAACTCAATCTATAATAAACATGATATTTTTTCAAATTGAAATATAGAACATTTATAAAAATATTTCTGATATTAGCTCCTAATTCCTTCAGTCATTTCAATTATACTAGTTCTGAAAATCATCTTCCATGTTTCTGTCTCTATGTTCTGCTCAGAAGGAACACGTTGAATGATTTCCTCCAGAATGTATTACTGAATTTTAGCATTTCACACAAACACATGCACACAATGCAGGTAGTATGAGCTATTTTATTTTGGTTTATTTCTTCAATTTTCTGATCAACAACAGAAATTACACTTCAAATTCTTTTGTTCTTCAAAAAATGTCTGATAAATCTATTTCAGTGATTAAAATATAAAATTTCTCCTTTGTAGGAAAATTTGTCAGGTATTTAAAATTGATCATCATCTCCAATGTGGGATGAAGATTAGTTATTGAGATACATTTTCTGCACATTGATAAAATATTCAAAATGGGATTGCTGACTAACAATTACTAAAGCAGGAACTGCAGTTGATTATATTCCACTCTGAATGGAGGATAAATTTATATTCCCCTTGGTACTTGGTGTGCCCTGTGATCTGACTGCTCTGTTACTATAACTATAAGCATGTAACTATAGTGCTTCATTTATAGTTTATGTCCTGAGCTTTTTGTGAACTTTGGGAATTAGTTCATCACACATGTTGCACTGGAGCTCAACGAGTGATCATCAATCGATCAGTATTTATGAGAGGACTCAGAACTGCAATGGGTCTTGTGGAATTATGTAGATTAGAAAGATCTGATTTTTTTATAATCTTTTAAAAAATAATTTATTTTTAATTTATATTATTCTAATTTTACATTCATAATGGTGACTCCCTTATCCTCCTCCCTGTCCTCCCTCTTCAAAAGGGACCCTCATCAATGTTAGAGCCACAAGTTGGGGCATTATGCATAGAGACTTGGCCTATCCCTCATAATGCATGAAAGATCTGATTTTTTTATTATTATTTTTTTTATTTATTTTTGGAGAGAGACACAGAGAGAGAGAGAGAGAGAAAGAGACAGACAGAGAGAGAGGGAGAGGGAGACAGATAGAGATGCACACGCCAGCAGTATCTCAGCTGCTGTGAACGAAATCCAGGTGTTTGTGCCCCCTTGTGGGCAAGTGCGGCATTGCACCCTTGTATCACTTTGCATCTGGCTAAACGTGGGACCTGGAGATTGGAACCGCTGGAGATTGGAACCAGTGTTCTTGGGCTTAGCAGGCAGGTGCCTTAACCGCTAAGCCATCTCTCCAGCCCGAAAGATCTGATTTTAATACTGGGTCACATGAGCAGTCAAGATGACATGTAAAGCAGCAACAAAGAGGAGAATATATATATATAATTAAAATCTAAGCATAGCTATAAAATCAAGAAGTTCAGAGAAAATGAAAATGATAGACCAAGTTTAGAGGAAATGCAAAATTTAACTTCCTTTTTAAAGGCTTTTATTAGGCTGAAGGGGCATAAGATAAGGGAATAATAACCAAAGAATAAAAGTGAATATGACAGGTGGATGTATCTTCATAGACATTCAATACAAGAATCTGGACCCAGTTCTAAGATTTCTATTGGGTGGTTCTGTAAAATAAACTTTGCAGCAGGGTATGGAGGTCATTGAAAAGTAGGATGAAATAATATAATAAAGAATAAAATTTGTTACTAGAGGGAAGAAACTTAAAAAATACATGATTCTTGATTGACACATAACCCTTTCATGAATATTAAACTTTAGGATAAATTTTTGAAAGGGCCTTAGGGTTTTTTTCCACATGGAAAAAATATATCATTGCACAATTTGAGATTCTAATTCTGATGAGAATTGGAGGAAATACTAAATCCTCATGGTACAAAGATTATCTTGTGTGTAGCTTACATCATTAGCTCTGATTCTGATAAATTAGAATAATTTGTTTGGCATAGAAAAACAATTAGTAGGGGCAGGAGAGATGGATTAGTGTTTAAGGTTCTTGCCTGTGAAGCCTAAGAATCCAGGTTGATTCCCCCAGTACCCAAGTAAGCCAGATGCACAAGGTTACACATGCGTCTGGAATTCTTTTGCAGTGGCTGGTGGCCCTGGCATGCCCATTTTCTCTATCTGCTTCTTCCTATCTCTCTCTATTAATTAATTAATTAATTTAAAAAGAAAAGAAAAACAATTAGTAGTTTTTAAGAATAGTCATTTAAGCCGGGTTGATTACAACCCTGTGAAATTTTCTATGTGGAAGAGAATAAGTTGATAGATTCAGTAATTTTAAGAGAGAATTTTATATTTTAAGTATAATGACAAAATTTAACATTGTCATCTAAATTCATTTGATCTGACTTTTCAAATTTTATGGCAGTAAATGTTTAGTAACTCATGGAGTATACCTTATTATAGGTAGAAGCTAGTTTCTGTTCTCATTTTTCCACACTCTCCTTTTTTCATATTCTTTTGTTATTTTATCTTTATTTTAAAAAAAATATTTATTCATTTATTTATTTATTGGGGAGAGGCAGACACAGAGAGAAAATGGGTATGCCATGTCCTCCAGCCATGGTAAATGAATCCCAGATGCATGTGCCACCTTGTGCATCTAGATTATGTGAATCCTGGGGGAATCAAACCTGGGCCCTTAGCCTTCACTGGCAAGTGCCTTAACTGCTCTCTCCAGTTCATTTTTTCATATTTGTAAATATCTTGCACTTAACATCATTTTCAATTCTTTTGAAGAACTACTCCCCTCTGAAACCTATTTGTCATAATCTTAAACAATTTAAGGACTTGGTACAGGATGGCATACCTGGACACAAGAGACCTGTGGAGGGATTATGTAGCAGACAGACAGCTTCAGCTTTGCTGAGATGACCTTCCAGGCCAGGCACAGTTATGGAGGAAGGGATTTATTATAGCTTACAGATCCAGGGGAAGTTCCATAATGTCAGAAGAAACTGGCCTGCTTTCACAGGATCAAACACAGAGAGAAAAGCCACAAGCCAAAAGCCACACAGCACAGCATACCTCAGGAACTCCAGCTAGGCACACTTTGCATATCTTTAGAATGAAATCTCAAACCCACCACATCTTAGGGCTGGACCCTAAGATCCACCCAGTAACATTGCCTCCAGCCAGGTGGCTGCAGATGCAAACAATAAATAAATAAAACACTGAATACATTAGGGGCCATGTATTCAAACTACCACAGACTAGTATTTCCTGCTTCATTCAGATTATAAAATCATAGAACTACAAAATGGGCAAAGAAGTTCTAAAGACAGAGTAAAGAGTGATGTCCCAGATTACCAAAACTGACTAAAGATTAGGCAGTTGTTTCTATCTTTGCATGGCATGGATGGTTTGAGAACTTAAGAAAACTATCCTCCCCTTAGAACTGTGTAAATGGACAATCATTTGCATTCATCAAAATATAATGGGGATTTCCCAAATGTGTCCTTGGAATCCAGATAAAAATTTATGCAAAAATATCTTTAACTTTCACTGGCAACTACTTAACTCTATAAATATCAAGAGATGGATGCTGAAGCTAAGGTCCTAGATAATGGGCCGGGTAAGGAGCCATACTTACCCTCAATATCTTTATTCCAATTCTAACAGCATTGAGGCTGCATAGAAAAGTAAAAGTGTACCAAACATTAGATGATTTACTACAAAAGTACTTCTCAGAGGCTGAGAAGATAGCTCAGTTGAGATAGAACTTGCCCTGCAAGTATCAGATCTCTAGAATCCACATGACAAAATGCTGGGTGTGGATTTGCATGCTTGCAATTCCACACTTGAGAGGCTGATCCTTCGGGTTCACTGGACAGCCAGTCTATCCTACTTGGGGGGTTCCAGCCCAGAAAAATACCATGTCTTACAGAAAGGTGAACAGTACTTGAGAAATGACAGCTGAGGTTGTCACCTGACTTTCACCTGCCTTCACACACATGTACATGTATACCTGCAAACATGCATGTGTTCTCAGTCCTTCAAACTCTAACACACAAACCCTCAAAAGTTACTCACTTTTAAATAATTCCTCCCCATTCAACAAATCATGCCTCCTCTGTATTACTATTTACAGGGTCTCTGTGAATATTAGATGGTATATACATCTGACCATAACAGTTTACATGATGCCTATAAATTCCAAAGTAACAATAGTATAAGTTCAAAAGTAAGTTATGTGAGTGCATAACAATCTATGAAGACTCTTGAGGATATGGAGGACTATCTAGAATACTGTTGCAAATATGAGACTTTTGGTAAAGGAGGCAATTCATTTGTCAAAGAATATTGTCATGAAAGCATCAATAATTACATAATTATCACATGACTTTTAGTAAACCATTCCCTATGGTTGTTCATGCATATAATGCATGATGGCAAGGGTAGCCTTCTTATTGCACTAAAGAAATTAATAAACTCTGCTTTTGTTATTTTAGTAATTATTTTTAAGACAATGTCTCTACCAATTTCTCTGTTCATTTATTATTAAATGTTGACTAAGTTTTTGTAGATTTTAATTAATCAGCCTACTCCAATGTCATTTGTCATTTATTTATCTTACAATAAGAACTCCTGTGAATAGACATAGCTTTGTACTACCTCTTTTATTTTAGTGCTTTTTCTTTTGAAGCATTTCCTATATCAAATATGTGTGTGTGTGTGTGTGTGTGTGTGTGTGTCATATTTCCTCAGTTTTAACAGTGATCATTGCTTTATTTACATAGACAAAAAGATATCCTCATAATAAATGGACAGATAAGCTGAGGATTTTAATAAATAGCATTCTTCTGCCCACATGACTATACATAAAACACTTAATAGCTTTTATTTTAACAAACACATACACACATATTTCTTCATTTTGTGTGCATATTTCCAAAAGGTCAGGGGAGAAATTAGATTTCACAAATAAAAAAATGTCTCATTTCTCCTTTAATAGACTGAGTCATAATCAAAAATTTCTTATATTTCAAGGCATTCTGAAAATACTTTTATCTTGTTCTGATGTTATGGGATTTAAATGTGTAAGTAAATAAATATCTGCCAAATGGTCAAATGTTTTTTAAATGGATACATAATATTGATAACAGATGAATTATAAATCAAAACAGAAGACTATGAACTCACTCATGTTTTCTATAATATCTGTGTATTCATGTTTACTGACCAATGATATCTAAGCTGGGCATTAAAACTGGAACTATTAGCCAGTGCAGTGTTATCAACACTAAACCTACAAGATGGATTTCTTTTTTTTTTAAAATTTAATTTATTTTATTTTATTTATTTATTTAAGAGCGACAGACAGAGAGAGAGAGAAAAGAGTGAGAAAGAGAGAGAGAGTGAAAAGTGGGCACGCCAGGGCCTCCAGCCACTGTAAAGGAACTCCAGATGCATGCGCCACCTTGTGCATCTGGCTTATGTGGGTCCTGGGGAATCAAGCCTTGAACTGAGGTTCTTAGGCTTCACAGGCAAATGCTTAACCACTAAGCCATCTCTCCAACCCCCAGATGGATTTCTTGAAAATACCTGAGGTTCAGATTTACTTCAGTGCTCATAAGGAAACAGCCTGTATGTCTGTTCAGAATTACATTATTTACACCACCCTACAATATCCTGTATGCTGATAAATTTAGACCTCAGCCTGAGTTAGTGTATGAGACCTGGACAGCAATTTTGTTACTTATCCCTAACAAGTATGAAACACATTTGGAGTGCTGGTGACAGAATGTGTCATATGACCCACTAGCATTTATCATTGAAATATCAGTATTTGAAAACAAGGAAAATATAGTAAAAATTGAGAAAAAAAATAGTGTTCACCAGGCTAGTTGCACACACTATACATTCAAGTACTTGGGAAGCTGAGGCAGAGGCAGAGGCAGGACAATGGCAGGAAGCTGAGGCAGAACAATGGTGACTTCACAGTTTGTATGGCCTATATAGTGATTGTAAGGTGAGCCTGGCCTACATAGTAAGATTATGTCTCACAAAGAAAGAGATAAAAGCCTATTTCAAAATTTCTGTGGCATGTCTTTCCCTGTGATCTTCATGTAGAATTTGAGTACGTAAGAAATTATCAGAACACAGTTTTGCTTTTTATTTAAAACAACCTCCCCCAAGAATCATCCAATTTAAGAATAAAATACTTTTGTGTACTATTTACACAAAAGGGAATACATTTATCTGCATGTAAGGGATTTGTATGCACATTTTTACATCATCAAATAATTTCTATTATCTTTTACTGATAAAATCTTAAGTAAAATACTTTTTTTTCTAACATTACCCAGCAGACTTGATGAATCAAATTAATGACTTTTATCACTGTAAAATTACCTTTCCCATTCCTGAACTATTTTTTTCATTTCAAAAATTCCATACCCCTTATTTTTAAAAACACAACTATTCAGGTTTAAGCAAATGAAATTCTAGAATCATATCTAGCTGCAGAACAGTTGCTTATGGCAGGCCAAGCTAAAATTAATTCAGCTATTTAATCTTAATAATAACAATGTAGTTAAAGTATCCTTGACTTTAATAGCATTTATACATATGAGTAGCTAAAGAAACATTCCAATAATTTTAATCTAACATTGGTTATATCAAGAAAACATTGTTAATATAATAAGACTGTAGAATTTGTAATTATTGCTATTTTTCATTTTTAGTAACAAAGTAATGTATCTTGGTTTCTAAGAAAATAAAGAACATTGGTGTGCTTTAATACATACATGAATTTTTGTACAAGTACTTTTAAAACGTACCAATATTTTCTTTGCATATATTAAATGGAAAACTATAATCATTAAATGTTTTAATATACTTTTCATTCTTCCCCTGTGTATAGACTCCAGTGGAAAATATCAACTTTGAATTATTTTTTTCTGAAAGGATATTTAACACTCATAAGAGTTAACTGACAACTGCTCGCTATGTAGTCCACAATGAAAATGAAGATCCAATACTTACTCATTATTGATAGTAATCATAACATTTTCTAATATTGTCTCTTACCATCTGTTTCACCATGATGCTATGGCTTTGATTTATGGAAAATATTTATCAGAATGTTGCAAAATTGCTAACAAGCATGATAGCAGCAGTGAAATCATAAAGAATCTGCAAAGCCTTTTAATATACTAGATGTTCCCCAGACAATCTAGGATAAACACAATCCTGGATTCTAATATGCAAAATGTCTTAAAGCTGCTAATTGCTATTGACTATACCCACCCCTTGGTAGTGAAATTAATAAGAATTTTAGTAGTGTTAAGACTTTCTACTATGAAATAACCTATATACTTGTTTCAAAAATGATAAAATAGGACTGCACTGAGCTGTTTATAAAAAACTGATATTCTGTGTTTAAATATAGGCTCATTGCCTTTAAAAATTAGTATTGTATGAGCAAATATTGCAAAATGTCTATTGTCCATTGTCTAAAATACTGATCAATATCATCATTTCTTTGTGGAAAAAATAACTAATCTAATACAAGTAAAATAATTTTATAAATAAAACTCTATACAGATTGAAAAGATGCATGATGAATGGATTTTATGCTTCATTGTAGGTTGTATGTATCTGTACATGTGTGGTGTTTGTACATGCATGCCTTTGAGAGAGCTTGTATCTATACTAGAAACAATTCTACACAGATGGCTATGTTATTCTTTAATCTATATTGCCTCACACAACTGAGAAACATTTGAACCATCTTCAAATCTCATTTATTGGCAGCATATACACAAAATACCTACATACCTTTTTATGAGTTCAGTCAAGAAGATAAAGATTGATTTACCAAATTTTAATATTTTTCACTAAAATAGGAGATATTTACAATTACAAAACATTAAAATATATAACACAAGCTTGATTATGTTGACCAACAAAAGGACTATGAAAACCCCCCTTTAAAGTTGTCATTATTTGTATTATCTTCAGAGTACTAACTATATAAGGGTTACTGGTTATGTAATACATAGCCATCATGTTTAATAGACACAGTTTCATTAATTGGCAAGCATAAGACAAAAGGCAACGTGCTGGGTGGTGATGATTTTGATAGGATCTACCACATTGTGGTTAAGTGTATGATCTCATAATAAGAAGAAGTTGCCTCCGGGCTATTGTTCCTAGCCAGGATTAAAATTTACATATTGCTTCTCCTTATGTCAAAACATCTGGTGCCTGCAAATGCTAACATTTCGTTAAAAAGTTTCAGAAGCCAGGAAAAGTGGATTGGAAACATTGCATGTGAATCATTCAGGCATTATAATAGAATAAGAGGTATATTCAGACAAAAAAATTCAATAGCTGCAAACAATACTGTAGTCAAGATTATATTTTATTTGCTTACACAAGTGAAAAGTCATGTTGTATGTATATGTAAAGGTAAATAATGTTTGAGTTTAGGGCAGTCTCTTCAAAAATACTGATTTTGTATAATTATATGGAACAAGTAGCTTTTTAACTGTGATAGAAGCAGTGTGTGGTCCTAGAAAACCCGTTCTGATATTTCTAAGAGACATTATTCATTCTGAGATTATATTTCTCTCTCTCTCTGTCTGTCTTTCTGTCTATGGTGTGTGTGTGTGTGACCAGAGGGAAATATCGGGTATTCTCCTCTGTCAATCTTCTGCCTTATTTCCCTGAGACATGAGACATAGTCTCTCAGTGAAGCTGGAGATTCCTTTTTTTTTTTTTTTTTTTTTTTTTTTTTTAGCCTAGATGAGCAGGGGATACCTGTGACCCCTGAGTACTAGCTTTATAGGTATGAGTGGTCACATCATTTCACATGGGTGATGGGGATTGAACTCAGGTGATCATGCATGTTTTGCAAGCACTTTCACTTTCTGAATCATCTCTCTGCCGCTTCAGTTTATATTTCTAGTAATAAATGTAAAAAGTACATTAGAGATGTAGATGTTGTTATCTTTTCTATGCAAGTTTTGAACTAATAATGTCAATCTGTGCAGCTTCCATGCTAGTCTGTTCACCTCTCTCTCTCTCTCTGTGTATGCATATATGTAAGTACCTTCATGTGTGTGGGTGTACATGTGTGCATGACTGTGGAGGCCAGAAATTGACATTCCTCAATCACCCTCTGTCTTAGTTTTTGAGACAAGGTCTCACATTGAATGTGGAGTTCACCAATTTTCTTAGGCTTATTAGCTAGTGAAACCCAGGGATCAGAAGTCCCCACCTTCCTCAGTGTTGGGCACACCATCATGTTTGCTGAAGACCCCAACTCAAGATCTCATGGCTTGTGATGCAAACACTTTTTGCCCTGAGCCATCTCCCCATCTCCTGTTTGCTGCTCTTCAGTTTAATAAGGACACTCAAGAGCTTCCCATGTTTGAAGTACACCTTAATAACGGTAGTTAGTGGTGATCATCATAAAGTTATTTTCTTGTGTACCAGCCAATTGTCTCTTAAAATCTACCCTTGCATTATTCTACTACTTAGAATATCACTCAATAGATGAGTGGGCATGGATAAAGATAAACATGTATATTCTTACCTTACTTAGCATAGTGTTTTGCTTAACCTGATATTTCCATAATTAATAATTGAATGATGCATATTTGTAGGTTAGGGAGACATGCACATGTCCAACTTTTCAGATAATGAAATCTTACTCAAGACAGTGACCATTCAAATGTTCACCTTTCAAATTTTGCAGTTCTTTATAATGAACTGAGGTAAGTGTTTGTGGTTTTTTTTTGGGGGGGGCATCTAAAATATGACTTCCAGAAGTAAAACAATGTCCAGTATTATTTCTAGAGCCTTTCATTTATTTTTTAAGTCAGTAAGTTTCCCTAAAGGAGCAATGACTTGCTGAGGAGAATGTAAAGGGACAGTCACTGGAAATCTTTGGTAAAGTGTGGAAAAGCTGTTCTGGTAGTTTTATGGATATTTTGGAAGCACATATCAGGGCATCTGAACCCATCACTGGCAAACAGATCTAAAGGCAGATGGGAGGTAACCTGATACAGATGGGAGCTAGCCTAGTACAGAGGAGAAGTGAGAAACAGAAGGACAAAGTTCTTTAACCTCAGACT
Organism: Orientallactaga sibirica; assembly: GCA_036365145.1. Lineage (NCBI taxonomy): Eukaryota > Metazoa > Chordata > Mammalia > Rodentia > Dipodidae > Orientallactaga > Orientallactaga sibirica. The sequence goes on along the minus strand of JAEOAD010000019.1, from coordinate 7,195,378 downwards.
ACCTGTCAGATCAACATAATTTATCCAGGGGCCTCATTAAAACTTCCAATATGCTGGGGTGCCACTTTTTAGAAGATTTGATTTACTTGGAATAGAAGCTTTAAAGCATCTCTTTTACATATACGATCCATGCTATTCAGAAAAGGACACTTTGTTACTTTTGTTACTTCTCCTAGTCCCCAAAACATGACTATGTTTCACTTTCTCTACTTCTTGTTCTCCTTTTTATTTTTCTTTTTATATTCTTAAAGATTTTAAATTTATTTTTATTTTTTATTTTATTTATTTTTGGAGAGAGACAGACAGAGAGGGAGAGGGAGACAGATAGAGATGGGTGCACCAGCAATCTCTCAGCTGCTGTGAACGAAATCCAGATGTGTTCGCCCCCTTGTGGTCAAGTGCGGCATTGCACCCTTGTATCATTTTGCATCTGGCTAAACATTGGACCTGGAGATTGGAACCTCTGGACATTGGAACCAGCGTTCTTAGGCTTAGCAGGCAGGCACCTTAACTGCTAAACAATTTCTCCAGCCCTCTTTTTATATTCTTATCTTCCTTCCTTCTCCTCTTCCTCTCCTCCATATCATTCTTCTTCTTATGATTAGATTTGATGCCCTATCCACCAGAGGAATTTTATACCTGTATTGTAATACTACCTGACTGCCTTTGGGTAGGGAAATGGGCCCTACGGAAAACCTACTACTGTGGTTATGTTAAATGAACATCATGTCCAACGACCTTCTAAATATCTATATTAGTTTACATGTATTATTACTTCCAGAAGCTTCAATCACAGAAAATTCTTGCTACAGTGGGCAGTGGTTAATGCAGAGTGGGGAAAAAATGCTGAGAATAACTGTTTACTACTGGTTCAGCTTCAAACATCTACACCTCCCCTCCAAGGCTCAGGAACCTGGCAGAAGAGGGGGTACATAGAACATAAGGGGTACATGTAACATAGTCTGTTACAACACAGACTTTATACTCACGCTTTCACAGCAATTGTGGTTTCCAGCATCAATACATCATCATCAATGGAAGAAGGGTATATGAGACCCAAACCTCCAAGAATAGCTCATGGCAATTAACAGTTGCTAGGAGATACAAGCTGAGTTCATCAGTGGTGTATCCACTAGCAAGTTGCCCATTCTATGGTGAATAACCTTCCACCCATGATTGTGAAAGCCACCCTATTGAAACTCAATGGGTTCAAAATTATATGAAAGTAGGATGAGAGTTAGTGGGGGAGAAGAAGGGTATTAATGGGAGGGAGAGGAAGAGGGAGGATGAGGATGTAATTAAGGGGAATAAGATTATAGTACATCATATACACATATGTAAAGGTCAAAATGTAAAAAAAAATTAAAAAGTATAAAATCTTTTTCTAACATATGAAAGATTCACATCTTAAATATAAGGAAAGTGGCAATGCATCTATATACTATGCCTTTGGGAGCATGCAATTTAGGGTGATATAGATGTTCTTATTTGGGGTATGTAGGGTAGAGATGATTTGTGTAGATTACCAAGGAGTCTCATGGAGATTGTATCTTACTGCATTTAAGCTACTACACATGACTCATCAGCAATAGGAATTTATGTCTTACATATCTTGAGGTTAGAAAGATACTGGCCAATTCAGCATCCACATCATTTCTCAGCCTCCTGGCTATGATTCAGAGCAGTGTTTTCAAGTTTTTTCTCTCTCTCTCTCCCCATGTTCTCCAATGGCAAGAAGCATAAACAAATTCTCTATGAACTATTTCATAAAGGCACCAAACCTATTCAGAAAGGCTCTGCTTTCATGACTCACCTTCCAAGGGCACCATCTCAACATGATCAGCTTGATAGTTCTTCAGCATATGGTTTTTAGGGGGATATAAATGGTGTATAGCAGATTTGAGACTGATTTTGTAGACTTGTTATTCATCCATACAAATACATAGAATGTTACAAATGTAAAACAGAAAAAGACTATAGAAGCAAAAATGTAAATGGTTAAGAGAAAGAAATAAGGAAGAAACAAGAGAAGGTAAAAAGAAGTAAGAAAGGAGTAAGCTGGAGTGAGTGGAGGGGGAAAACAAAGTTGAAGAAGAGGAAAAAACAAGGGTGAGCTGCCTGTCTGGTTTCAGGAGAGGAGGAAGATTGACTTTTTGTCATATATTGCTCTGCTCTAGGTTCTATTGTTTTAAGCTACATTTTTTAGTTACATGTTAAGTAGATACTTTTTTCCAGAGAGATCACATTACACAGGTAAGTAATGTGTCTTCTGCAAGGCACTATTAGAAATTTTCATAAGCCTGTAGTGTCAGAACTCCAAAGTCTTTGTGGTCAACTCTCCTCTGCAATGTAAACTCTATGTGACCTGGAAGATTCACTGTATTTCCATTCATCTCTCCAATATGCAAACTGGGAACAAATTTGATAATCATTCGTTAAGGCTTTGATTTGATTTAGTGAATTAGGTGCATAAAGGATTTAGCTTAATCCTTTATACATGGTTTAGCACCTAGTAAATAATAACTATGTAAGTTATTAGACATGGAGTGATTCTCTGTATTATTGTTTCTAAAGACATATTTTTTATTTAATTTTTTATTAGAGCTAATTCATGACATTCTAGTTCCACATTTTATTTTTCCAGGTGTCCTTTACCTCATTCGTTTTTTAACTAGAAATTTTATATGGACACATCATGTGTTGGTACCATTTTCTTCCTCCCTGCCCCCATTCCACTGAGCATCCTCCTCAGTGAGATTGCTGGTATTTCCACTGGAGTTCTGCATTATGAGATGTGAAAGCATCAGTTAGTCATTGGAAGGGTGGAGAGCAGTCCCTCTGTGGCTCTTACAATCTTTCTACCCCCTCTTCTGCAAGATTACCTGAGCCATGGTGGGTGTGTTTTAAGGCTCCATTAGTGTTGAGCTCTCAGCAGCTTCTGAATTTCTGCTTTGGTATGTTTTGAGTATTCTCAGTGTCTGTCTCCATCACCCTTGCACTGGTTGTCAGGATCATCATTGAAGCAGCACTCTTGCCCATCTTGCTGATTTCTCTGTGGTTTCTCCTGGGCCCTACCTGATGTGTGAGGGGTGGTTCATCTTCTCAGTTCTCACTGCCTTACTACATGTGTGCAGGATCCCAGCAGCCCCACACCAGCAGCAGGCTATTTCCACATTTTTTTTTATCACATATTCCACCACTTCCTGCCATCTGTCTAAACAACCATCCATTCCATGTACTCATCCACAGAAAGACTCCCTAAAAATAGAAAGAATTTACAGTACATAGGACCCTACAGTTTTCAAGGTGATTTCCCATTCTGTTTCAACATCATAAGTATCCAACATCTCATCATAAAAGTGATGATGCATGACCAGCCTTACATGCCGTAACCCAAATCACAGCCCTAGCTGTGGGAGGATAATCAATCAAGAAATTTTTAAAAAGAGAGAGAGATAATGACTATTAAAAACTTGTAAAAGCATTATAGGATTTCTGAATATTGTGAGTAATGGGAAGAACAGGAAAGAGCTCTAAGAGGAGACAGTGATGACAGCGGAGGTAACTGCTTAAAACATAATCAGGGAGGAATTCCCATATCATGTAACAACGGAACTGCAATCTCAACGTGGTGAAAATGTAACTCATGAAAAGGATCAGAACCAAGAGAAGAGGAAGCGTTACACAGGGCTGTGTGTGCAGATGGTTTTGTTTGAGGAATAGTTTAAGACTAATAAGGTGCCCACTATCAAGAAAGGAAGTTCTACTAGAGATGTAGCTTCAAGACAGGAGGGGTTTTCAGATTATGCAGACATTTCATGTGTCTTCCTATTCCAGGTTGCTTTTCTAAACTTGTCATAGAATGGGACAGGCCTGTCTGGATTTATTCATGGATGAGAAGTATGAATATGTTTGGTAATATTAGGTTGTTAATTCCTCAGTTTGCCATTACTAGATGCTCTATTTGGATTGTTTTTAATGTCTTCTGATGGTTAAAATCTCAGTCCAGAATATGTCTTTGGAGGTGGGCCTAGTGGGAGGTTTCAATCCAATGAGGGAATACGTGTGTGCACCCTGCTTCTTCCGTTTTATCTTTTGCATCCTGGCCATCATTTATGACTTTATTTCAAAAACGTTCCACCTTGGTTTGCTGCCTTTCAAACAATGTGACCAACTAACAGATAACTGTAAGTCTAAACATATCCCTTTTCTTTGTAACTTTATTATCAAAGGTATTTTACAGTTAGTATAATAATCAAGCTATCCATCAAGATTTCTTCTTCATACAAGCAAGGTATTTATTACTAATTAAACTATTGTGGCTAATACTCTGGTGCCCATGATTTCACAGTCATAAAAACTGGCTAGTTCCATGGCAATATAGTTGGCTTAAGGGGGCCGAGGGAGAGTCTCAGAATGATGTTGCACAACCATGTGTTTGCTCTTTCCATATTTGTGAATCAGGCAGGACATGGGGTCAATGTATAGGGACAGCTATATATATCTGAGGACAAAGCTGAATTGAATGAGGAAGGAGGTTAGAGAAATCAGGAGGAATAGGACTAGAAATCTAATCCAATCCTAACAAAATGCTGTCATACCATGTGTCTTTTAGAGTTCTGTCATCAGTGGACTGGGGAAATGGTTCAGTGGATATCATTCTTGTTGCAAGAGTGGAAGACCCTGAGTTCAGGTCATTAGAACCCACGTGCAACTGTATGCAATACTGCAAGTGTCACTAATCCCAGAATGCCTACTGTCAAATGGGAATTGGAGAGAAATTCCTTAGGAAGCTCACAAGACAGCCAGCCTGGCTAAAGCAGTGGTGAGCAGTGAGATATAGCTCTGACAATATGCAATGTGAGGATTGACATGAGGACATGAGGCTGTCCTCTGGCTTTCACATGTATATGCCTGCACACACAATTATACAAAAAAAAAAAAATGTGGTCAGGGAAGAATTTTTTTATTTATTTATTTTTTTTTTTGGTTGAGCTCACTGTGATCTTCCTACCTCTACCTCCCAAGTGCTGGAATTAAAGGCATGAAGCACCATGCCTAGCTTAGAAAATTGTTTTAAGTCTTTCAAAGAGTTTGGGTAGGAATTTCTACTGTGAAATAAAAATATTCTAAGGAGTCACTGCTGATCTCTGACAGATGTGGATCTGTGTTAGAAACACGGTCATCTGCAGAGCAGTAAAGCATGACCCCACATGTTCATGTCTGATGCAAGCTCTGATTCAAGAGTGTCTCCTGCAGAGCTTCTTCAGGTCATGGGGAATAATTCCCAAGCCTGTGTTGTAGAGATGTATGTACAACAGGCCAAGTTTCTCTAGCTTGAGATCTGTGCATGAGAAATTAAGATGTCAGAGATAGCTCTCTCTACTTTCCAACAGAACAGAACAGAACAGAACTTGGTCACAAATACTTTTTTGCATTATCTTAGCATGACTACATTCTTCTTGCTATAGGGAAAATGACTTTCTTTTTATCATCTCAAAAGTTGCTCATTGTTATTCACAGAAATACACATAATTGTACAAGTAGAATGTCCAAATCACTGAACATATGGCTTCTGTCCTTTCCACCATTTTTCAGAAATCCATTGCACCCATCTTACATATGCACTGTAGTACTTTCTGTCAGTAAGTGGACAGAAAGAAAGATTTCCTTAGTTCCTGTCTTTAAGAAATTTACTAGTGGACAGGCTGGATCAGTTAAGCACATGATCACATAACAGACCTAAGTATCCCACATTCATGAAGAGCCCAAAGAGGATTTCAAGCATATTTTGTTATTGTTTATGATGTGTGTTGTGCTAAGCAGATTCTTAAAATTGGAAAGTAAAATATTTTGCTTCTTTTCAAGAAAATTAAAAATTTTCAAACACAGTTAAGTTTTATAAGAAAAAAATTAATATTGGAAATAAAGACAAATGACCAATTTTATATATTTTTCAAAGTTCTAAAATAATTTGTATGCTTATTAGTCAGTATATATAAATTTAGATAAAATATTCATGTTCTCATCATATAAAGTGGGTATTATTTTGAATGGCATTTAATTAACTGACCTGTTTTACAACTCTGAGGAGGTCAATGTAAACTTGTAGAAAATGGATAACAATGTAAACTATTTTTTTTTTTAATTAAAACAAAGATATTAGACTTCTGGTCAAAATGGCGTGCACCTAACCACACCTCACCTCACAGAGAAGGAAAGGCAAGACATTTAGGGTTCATTAGGGTTTTTAGGGACTTGCAGATTCTAGTAGACCTCCAGTGGGAGAGCATGGAGGAGCAAACAGGGAATCCGCTGATTCCCACACTCTCGGGTATCCCACCAGTTCCCCAACACCCTCAAGCAGCCATCCTAGGGCAGTCCTAGCTGCAGTTTACTCCTGTACTAACTGCAGGCTAAGTGGACCCAGGCCAGCAGGCTAGTATTCCCCTCACCCCACCTAGGCTTTCCCACCACTATGGAGATCCACACATGAACGCCATCCCACTCGCCACTAGCTGCCACCTCCCTGTCCCTCAACCCCTCGCTCCCCCCCTTAATTAGACACCTTAATCTGCTATCTTCAAGAAACCCACCTCACCACTAAAGACAGACACCTCATCAGGGTGAAAGGGTAGAAAATGATATTCCAAGCAAACAGAAATAAGAAACAAGCAGTCATTGCTATACTAATATTGGGTAAAATAGACTTCAAACCAAAAGAAATCAAAACAGACAAAGAAGGCCATTGCTTACTGATCAAGAGAATGATCCAACAAGAGGATATCACAATCATCAACCTTTATGCACCAAACACAGGTGCACCATAATTCACAAAACAAAACCTACTTGACAACAAAACAGAAATAACTACCAACACCATCAGCAATAGATAGATCTTCCAAACAGAAAATTAACAGGGAAGTAAGCATGCTCAACAAAACTATAGATCAATTAGACCTAACAGACATCAGCAGAACATTCTAACCCAAATCCACAGATAATACATTCTTCTCAGCAGTTCAAGGAACCTTCTCTAAAATCAAACATATACTGCGTCATAAAGTCTGCCTCCATATATTTAGAAAGAGCAACATTATTTCCCGCATAATATCAGATCACAATGCTGCATTGCTAGAAATTAACAATAAAAGATGCACCAGGAATCCCACCAGCTCCTGGAAACTGAACAACACACTTTTAAACAATAAATGGGTAGTGGATAAAATAAAAAATGAATTTTCAAAATTTCTAGAAATGAATGACAATGAGAACACAACATATCAAAACTTAAAGGACACAATTGATGGTGGTCCTTAGGGGAAAATTCATAGCACTAAAAAATTCATAACAAAGACAGAGATATTCCAAATCAATGATATAACTATCCACCCAAAGACACTGAAAAACAAGAAGAATCCAACCCAAAAAGCTTTAGAAAGAAGGAAAGAATTAAGATCAGAGCAGAAACTAATGAATTGGAAACTAAGGAAAAAAATTTAAAAATTGATGAAACAAAGAGCTAGTTCTTTGAGAAAATAAACAAGATTGGTAAACCCCTGGCCAATTTGATCAAGCAAAAAAACCAGGTGCTTCAAATTAACAAAATTAGAAATGAAAAGGGAGAACTCACAACAGACATAAGTGAAACTGGGAGAATCATCAGAACTTATTTCAAAAACCTCTACTCCAAAAAAGTGGATAATATGGAGGAAATGGATGAATAGCACCTACCAAAGCTAAATTCAGAAAAAAATAATCTCCTAAACAAACCTATGACAACCATTGAGATTGAAAAGGTAATCAAAATCTTCCCCCAAAAGAAGAGTCCTGGACCAGATGGCTTCTCAGCTGAATTCTATCAAAACTTCATGAAAGAACTGAAACTAATTTTTGTCAAAGTGTGCCACACAATCACAGAACAGGGAAAGCTTCCCAACTCCTTCTATGAAGCTAGTTTTACCCTAATACCAAAACCAGGCAGAGGTGCCACAAGAAAATAAAACTATATGCCTATTTCCCTGATGAAGTTAGACACCAAGATCCTGAACAACAGATCTTCACAAACCAAATTCAACAACACATCAAAAGCATTATCCACCTGGATCAAGTAGGCTTCATCCCAGGAACTCAAGGGTGGTTCAACATACAGAAATCTGTCAATGTAATACACCACATAAACAAGCTTAAACACAAAAACCACATGATCATTTCAATACTTCAGAAAAGGCCTTTGACAAAATACAATATCACTTCATGATCAAAACATTGGAGAGAATAGGCATGGATCTCAACATATATCTCAACATAATAAAGGCTATATATGAAGCTCCTAAAGCTCAAATAATACTTAATGGGGAGAGACTGAAGGAATTCCCATTGAGATCAGGAACAAGACAGGTATGTCCACTCTTGCCTCTGTTCTTCAACATAGTACTGGAAGTCCTAGCTCAAGCAATAAGACAAGAGAAAGAAATCAAAGGGATACAAATTGGAAAGGAAGAAGTTAAGTTAGCCCTATTCACAGATGACATGATCCTATACATAAGTGACCCGAGAACCTCCATCTCAAACTCTTAAAGGTGATTTCTCCTGCAAAGTAGCAGGATACAAAAATCAATGCAGAAAAATCAGTTTAACCTTTCTATATGCAAAAGACAAAGGTACAGAGAAAGAAATAAGTGACCCCATTTTCAATAGCAACAATAACAACAACAAAAATAAAATACATTGAAAAAACATTAAGCAAGGATTTGAAAGACCTATGAAATTAAAACATAAAACATACAAGAAAAAAATTGAGGCGCACTTGAGAAAATGGAAAGACATCCCATGGTCCTGTATAGGACAAATTAACATTGTGAAGATGGCAAACTTATCAAAAACAATATACAGATTTAATGCAATACCAATAAAAATACTAACATTTTTCTTCATAGAGATAGAAAAAAATGATCTCAAAATTCATATGGAATGGCAGAAGGCCTCAGATATCCAAGCATATCCTCAGCAAAATAAACACCTCTGGAGGCATCACCACACCTCATCTAAAGCTATAGTACAAATCCATAGTAATAAAAACAACATGGTACTGGCATAAAAACAGGATTGTAGACCAATGGAACAGAATCAAGGACCCAGACTTTGGGTCTAGTAATTATAGCTACTTGATATTTGACAAAGGCCTGAACAATATAGACTGGAAAAAAGACAGCATCTTCAACAAAGTGGACAAAGTGGATAACCATATGCAGGAAAATGAAACTCAATCCACACATCTTGCCATGAACAAAAATCAAGTCTAAATGGATCAAAGACTTCAATATAAGACCAGAAACTCTGCTACTACTGGAAGAGAAATTAGGAGGAACTTTCCATGATATAGGAGCAGGAAATGCTTTCCTGAACAAACCTCAGTAACTCAGGAAAACAAACAATCACTCAACCATTGGCATTTCATGAAGCTGAAATGTTTTCTCACAGACAAACATACAATTAGCAGAGTCAATAGATTACCCACACAATGGGAGAAAATTTTTGCTGACTATACAACTGACTAATATCTAAAATGACTAATATGTAGAATCTACAAAGAACTCAAAAACGTAAACTATAGCCGGGTATGGTGGCAAATTCCTTTAATACCAGCACTTGGGAGGCAGAGGTAGGAGGACTGCCACCAGTGTAAGGCCACCCTGAGACTACATAGTTAATTCCATGTCAGCCTGGACCAGAGTGAGACCCTACCTCAAAAAAAGCCTAACTAACTAACTAACTAACTAACTAACTAAACAATAAAAAGTCAAACAACCCACTCAAAAAATGTGGCAGAGAACTGTACAGGGAGTTCTCAGAGGAAGAAATACAAATGGTAAACACACACTTAAGAAAACGTTCAACATCCCTAATCATCAGGAAAATGCAAATTAAAGCAACTATGAGATTCCACCTTACCCCAATAAGGATGGCAAACATTAAAAACCTAATGAAAACAAATTCTGGTGAGGTTGTGGAGAAATAGGAACCCTCATTCACTGTTGATTTGAATGTAAGATGGTACAATCACTGTGGAAAGCAATATGGAGACTCCTAAAAAGGTTGACTATAGAGTTACCAACAGACCCAGTTATTCCCTAACTGGACATTTACCCTAAAAGCTCCATGCCTCAGTTCAGAGAGATTTGTTCAATGATGTTTATGCTCAATTCATAATAGCTAAGAGCTGGAATCAACCCAGATGCTGATTGTTAGATGAATGGATATACAATATGAGGTATATCTACACAATGGAATTCTACACAGCAGTAAGGAAAAATGACACAATGAAATTTGAATAACAGATCATTCTCAGCAAACTCACCCAATCACAGAAAGGTAATCTTTGCATGGTCTCACTCATCTATGCCTCCTAACCTGCATCTTCCTAAAGCATTCTGAGGATTGGACAATAGGGAGGGCAGGGTGGGGGGGACAAAACTGGAACAAAATGGAAATATTACCATAAAATCTTATATCTTAAAAGACAGACTAAAAGGTTAAACCTTTATCAGGTCTTTAGAGGGAGCACCTGAATCACAGGGCCCTCGAGAGGATATGATAAAGACTAACTTTAATCTTTTACTGTTTCTCTTTCTTCTCTCTTTCTCTTTTATATTACCTATCTCTTTCTTCCTTCTTTTCCCTTGGCACTGGCCTATAACTCCAAGTACCAGCATGAGGTTAACATCCACAATGACCTGTTGATCAGAGAGACCTACTAGGTTTCCCAAAAGAAGACAGATTTCTCTGAGTACTTGACTCATCAAAGGTTAATGGTAAGGCCCACCATCTGCTTTTGGTAAGGAACTTAGAGTGACCTGGCTGGAATCTGGAAGTCTCTGGACAGTTAGCTTGTCTAGTACCAGAAGGTACTACATGAGTAACTGGGGGAAAATGACCAATATCTGTCCACACAACTCGAGGTCTAAGCTACTCAGCAGCAAACAACCTGATGTGATGCTCACACAAGTGCAATAGTGGCACACAGCCATGGTAGGTAACTAAATGCTCTTGATTTGGCTAACAGATCTGCTCAGTGGAACGGAACCCAAAGCTGGAACTGAGAAACAAGTCAGAATCATATCCAAAAAATGAGCCTGCTCTCCAGTATCAAGCTCCCACTAATCATGGGCTACAAGAGGGCCTACACCTATGAAATTCTCTCTAAAATAATAATGGTTATCACATTTGTCTGGTGCTGACTTGACTCTCCATTGGAGAATTTGTTTCTCTTTTTCAGATGGTCACAGAACCTGAGGAGAGAATTAGCCCATTGCACCTCACGAGGGCCCCAGCTGAAACCATAGAGTAATTGGAAAAACCAGCAAGAGTGCTGCTTTCTTGGTGAACCTGGTGCCAGCACAAGGGTGAAGGAGATAGATACAGAGAACACTCAACTCCTACCAAACCAGATATCCAGAGACACAGAGGCTCCCAAGACCTCATCAATGAAGTAGACCTAAAATGAACCCAACATGGCTCAGGGAAATTCATGGAAGAGTGGGTAGAAAGATTGTTAGAAAGATGGGACATTATGCACAGAGACCTTGCCTCTCCCTATAACTTATGGCTACTACCACAATGCACAACCCACATTTCCCAAGGAGGAGGGTCCCTTCAGAGGGAGGAGGAGAGGGAGAAGGCTATTGATGGTACCAACATGACTGTACACACACTATGTATATAACTAACAAAAAAAAACAAAAACAAAACAAAAAAAAAACAAAAAAATACAAAAATAAGTTAAAAAAAGGATATTGGTCCTTTGTCCAATGCAAAGTAATTTTATCTGCTAGTCATATAATTAATTTTAATTCATGATTATTCTAGGCCTACAAGAAAGTTTTGTTTTATCTTTATATGTGGTTTGGCCAGATGTGGTGACACAAGCCTTTAATCCCAGCATCTGGAGGCAGAAGTAGGAGGATTGCTATGAGTTTGAGGCCAGCGTGAGACTGCATAGTGAATTCCATGTCAGCCTAGGGTACAACAAGACCCTACCTTAAGAAAATAAATAAATAAAAGAACAAAACCATGGTTTGTGCTAGGTATGGTGGAACACAACTGCAATCCCAGCACTCAATTGGCTGAGGCAGGAGAATTATGAGTTCCAGGCTGCAGTGAGAACTCTAATTCTGAAGTGATTCTGATGGGCGTTCCTCTCCCCAAGTCCATGACATCCATGACAGACTAAAGTACCGACCAACCAAAGTTCAATCTGACAAACCAATGCGCTTATTGAGCTTCTGTGCAGGGCATGGGTGAGAGGTTACTTACAGGAATGTGAATGACCCAGTCATTGCATGGAAAAGTCTCATCCCTGCATGAGTGACAATGCCCTTGTATGCTGCAGAGATGGAGACCCCAATCCCTGAAACCTTGATCTTCCCATCTCTATATATTCCACCTCCTGCTAAGGTCATAAAGACATGTGCATCATTGCATACAGCTGGCCCTGGGGGTATCTGGGATGATAGGTGAGAGTTTAATGGCCTGCCTCATCCCCTTCTTTTGATGGGAAAACTCCAACCAGCCCAAACTCAAGAGCCTCTCCTGAGTGGTCACAGATGCTTCTGATAAAGATGGAAATTGTTTTCCTTGAAGAACAACATCACACAACCCAGGCTAACCTGGGGTATATATGGGACCCCATTTAAATATACATACATACATACATATATACTATGGTAGTTTAAATGTGGTGTCCCCCATAGCCCCATATGATTTGAATACTTGCTCCCCCATCTCAGTTTTCCAAATGCTAGGATTTCAGGCATATACCACCATGTGCCTGACTAGTATTTCATTTTTTGGATGTTATTTTCAGTAGAAGTTTTAATTTTAAATTCTGATTATTTTATTTCACCAGCATGGTGTTAATTTATGTTTTATAATTTTAGCTTATATTATGCAATCTTGTTACTCTCACAAATCCTAATAGTTTATTTCAGGAAGTGCATCAAATTTTCTACGCATGGATATATATAGTTTTATGTGTTTGCTTTCAAAGTGGATACCTTTTAATTTTGACCTAGCTGTTTCCTTTGTTAGAACCCACCAGAACAGAATGAACAAGATTAGTGAGAGATAGCAATCTTGTCTTTTCTTGATCTTTTGGGAGAAGTATTCAGTCTCTCATCATAAATATATTTGCTGTAGGAGTTTTATGAATGCCCTTTATCAGGTTAAGGAAATTCCTTTACAGGTTAGTTATCTGTCCTTAGAACAATATTTAATGACTTAAAACAACAGCATTTTTTAGCCTGGATTTCTTGAGGGTCAGGGATCTTGGTATGATTTAGCTGTTTCATTTCACTTTGATCCTTTATAAGCCAGCCATCATCTCAGGTTCATCTGGGGAATATTTAATCTTTAGCTTGCCCATGTGGATGTTTTGTTCTGGAATGTTAAGTCACTTGGAAATAGTTTGGTCCTTTTTTTCTTGCTTTAAAGAATTTTGGGATTCTGGAGAAATAGTCAGGCTTGACTAGTTATTCCCTCCAACTTCTAAACATCTTATACCAGTCCGGTGAAGAGAGAGAGAGCACTTCAGTATAGATAGTGAAAATAAGCACTCTCTCCAGCCTATGGTGTTGGGCATTGCTAAAAATGGGCTGGGACGGTGAGGAGGCTGGCCTGAACTGGTGGACATGGCCGGGGACCTTGGGCTGTGGGGTTGCAGCTGGCCCTACCTTCAGGAGACAGTGACTGGCCTTCCCTACGTTGTAGGTTGTTATGTGCCTGTCATTGCCCAGAGAGGGCAGAACTGGTGAGGCCCTCCCCCTGGACCCCAAAAGGCTCTGACCACTCCATAAGTCAGACTTTGCCCCCACAGTTCCTGACCTTGTGGCTAGATGCCCAAGAGACCCTCATGTGGCTGAAGTCATGTAGCCTTTCAACCATCTCTCTCCCCCACAGCTTTGAAGTCACAGCCATCTGCTATCTCTCTTGCAACTCCTCCCCACAGCTTTGAAGTTACTAGTTCTTCCACCACATAGATAGCAGCCCATAAACTATGTAGCTGATTGCCACATAGTCTGTACGTGCCATCTCAACCTTCCCCAAGTGTTTATAAACCCTCTTCCCTTTTGAATAAACGAGTGCTGTCCATCAGACGGTCTCCTGAGTGTTCATTGCCTGTCTTGTCCTCGCACTCACCCTCTGCTCCAGGATGGACCCTGCTTTCCCCCAACTCCCTTGCCTGGGACGTCGGTGGCCAATGACCCTGGGAAACGGTAATGGTAAAGACCCATACTATGTCTGCCCTTTGAGGTTTTCACTTCAATCTCTCAAGTAGCTTGCAATTCCTGTGAATATATACACAGATAGGGACACTGCTGAATACCCAAAGGGACCTTGCAACAGGAATAGGCATCTCTCTCTGTCTTTATCTTTCGTTGTTGATACTCTGTAAACTCTGCCTGCCTTTTTATCTCCCAGGTTCTTAGCTCTCTACCACTCTCTCCCTAACTCATTCTCTAAGATTCCACCATGATGACCTTTTTATTTTGAATCATGGCCTTGAAACTTACTCAGGCAGTGAGCTAGGATAGTCTCAAGGCTCATTTCTTCTATTTGGTTTCTCATGTATAATTATTGTGCTTCCTGATATCCAGGGTCATTCTAATTGTTTTTTCTATATCCAGACTTCATCTTACAAAAATATGATAGTTTCAAATAGAAATACAAATATATCCCTGTACTTTATCTTGGTCAGAAGCTTATGTTGCTTTCTAAAATCACAGATGAGGAGAACATTAACATGATTTACTGAAAAAGAAAAAAATAAAGAAATGCAGGCTGTGTTTGTAGATCAGTTGTAGAATACTTGCCTACAACGTACCAGGCTCTTTTTTAATTAATCTCCAGCACCACAAATAGATAAATGATAGATATAAATAAATGACAGATATATTAGATAGATAAATATGTAAAAATAAAACAGTAAACAAATGTGCAAACAATGTCTCTCAAGTAATTCTAATAATTAGAGTAGAATGGTTGAAAGATACTTTATATTGTATAGTTTTAAAAGTAAAATATAATTACTTCTGAAATGTGTTCCCTGTTTACACAGGCTTCCACCTATTAGTAAACCAATCAGATCTACCAAGGAATTACTGTTATACTTTGAAAATTGTAGTCTCCTCCTTTAGGAAACACATTATGTCTGTCTAACTTTTACTTCATGATAACTCGTCCTGGACATGATAGAGCTGTTAGTATTTCATTTAGCTCCCCATTGCAAATAACAACACACATTAGGTACCACAACTGGAGAAACTTGTTGCAGCATACAATAGTATCTAGGGTAGAGGTAATTTTTTTTTTGGGGGGGGAAGGGTTGGAGGTAGGGTTTCACTCTATCCAAGGCTGACCTGAAATTCACTATGTAGTCCGAGAGTGGCCTCAAACTCAGGGAAACCCTCCCAACTCTGCCTCCAGAGTGCTTAGATTAAAGGTATGTGCCACCATGTCTATCAATTTTTTTTAAAAAAATAAAAAGTCCAATTGTTGCTTCTCACATTTGTGAAATAGAAAATTGGGAATTGATCGAAGTGTCTTTTTTTTAGTAGAAGATACTGGAATCTGGAGCTGCCTTTCAGGTAGACAATGGAGAGCCAGGTATCAGAAAAAAGAAAAAGAGTGGACAAGGATATTTATCAACATTTGCACAAAATCCTTCTCCTCTTTGGGTTTAGTCAGTGCCTATATGCTTATGCTGTACAAGCTATATGGGGCAGGTCTCCAGTGAAGCATAAAATATTTGCAAGAGGATTGCCAAGTTGTGCATAAATTCTAGTAGGCAGACAGGACTACAGAGAATTAAAGACCAAGTGGAGAGTTCTTAGTGAATATCATGGATTTTAGTCTGGAAAATCTATGCCCTTGGCTTAAGGATCACACCCTAAGAATTAGGATGGATCTGCCATAGGAATAATAGAGAGCAGAATTTTCACCATTTTAAACTCAAAACCAAAGACTGACAATTCCAAATCACCCTCCAATAATTTAACATTTTGCCAAAAATATATTTTATACTCCCCAGAGTACAGAATTCCTTTAATGAATATTTTAGAATAGTTGGAAAAGACTCCAATATTCCTACACATGTGAAGAAGCAGAAAAATTGTACTGATGAGAGATTCTTTCAAAATAAATATGAGGAACTGAGCATGAGAGCATATGCCCATAATCCCAGTACTTGGAGACTGAGGCAGGTTAGAATAGTGATGAAAATAATTTACCCACACATGAAAAAATATACACTCTTTAAAAATATCCTTTATTTAAAATTGAAGAATATATAATTATAAATTATGGTTACATGTTATGCTTATAGTATATCAATTATTTAATTAAAATTATATGCAAAACAGCTGAATATTACAATATTAAAATTAATTATTTTTGGCTGCAATACTATATATAAAATTATTTTCTTTTAATGTACTTCCCTCTTTTCCAATGTTCAGACAGTGATGGTGTCTAATAGTTCTCCCTCTCACACACCAGGGTCTGTATCTTCCATGTTCTCATGTCTTAAGCTCCTCCAGGGTGGCTGTCCTTATCTCTGCATGCTGATTAACCTTCATAATTCTGTTAAAACTTCACTTCCTCCCAGGAATGTTCCATGGACCCTCTAACATGAGGTCAACTTTATCATGTCTGGACTGTCATAGCTATTATTTCTGCCTTTTTAAATGCTTGAATTTGAAATTGATTAATCCTTAGTCTGAGGATTAATCAATTCAAGAGTTACTCCTAGTAAGTCACTTTATAATAATCTATGTAGTATTGTAACCCCTGCCTTTGTGAATGAATGCAGATAGTTTATTGTCAGTGAATTATTATCCTTGCTCTAAAGTGATGTTATTAGAATTAATGTCTTTCTCTGAAAAGGGAACTATGGCAGCAATAAGCCTAAAATGACAGGACATGGCTCTGACCAGCAATCATCAGATAAATAATTCTAGAATGCTCTATTTTATTCCTGGGAAACTAGATGAATCTTAGGGGTGACTGGCCATTGCTGCTCAGTGCTTGGGAAAGGAAGGTAGGGCACACTCGTCTTCAATTAGATTTTACTTCTTTTGGTGAAATTAATGTGAAGAACCAAATACCCACCGAACTATTCTGAGTTTACTTTCAATATTCTAGTATATGTTGTTCTAATTGGTTTTTTAGAGTAAAAAATATTAAATACCAGATGGAAGAACTCTCCTGAATGAAACCAAACCCTCTAGTTAGTTCCATAGACACATTCACCACTACAATTTTCTCACGACAGAAAGGTACAGCTGAACGAAGACTTGAATCCCTCTTCTTTATCAACCATGTGCACAGAATAGTTGAATTGCCATGGTCGTTTTATCTCCCCAGAGAAAGATTCTCAAGTTCAGTTATTTTAGATCATCCAAAAGGCTCAGTGCATACAAAGCCCAGTTTGTACACTAAAAGTCTGTGAGAGGACATTCTCTTGGATGGACCTTTGCACTTGCTCCAAAACACTGCAGAGCCTCATGATGGCATCATTATTATGTTGTGATTTCTCTTTAGTTCATGACCAACAAACATTATCATGTTTGTTAGTAGCCCCTACGGCAATTGTTTATTGTGCTTCTAACACTTAGGCTAGATCTGTCACAATGTATCCTATTATAGTCTACTCTTAGAGCACACAAACCTTTTCTATAGAATGACACATATTCTACCACTGTAAATTGTTTAACTTTGGTCCCAAATCACACCTTTTCCCATAAAACAAGCTTGTGAATTCTAAGAAGATGGGTATCTCCATTTGCATGCTCTTGCAATATTTTCCCCTTAATTACAAATAGCAATGTCTTCTTGTGGTACATGATTCTAATGATACAATACATTCTCAGTGTTTTACTGCCGTTCATAAATGGCTTCAGCAGAACTACTTGTGATTTATGGAATCAATAGAATCCTTTAAATTACATCCTATATTATGGTGTAGGGCAGGTATTACCCTATGGTTTTGTATGCAATGTCAGAGACAGAGGGAACGACAAATGGAGAATTGTAATTTCACTGTAAATCAAAAGCTAAGTGTTGTTTATGAGCTCTGAGGTTTTAGCACATGATATCATTTCACCTTTTTTCCCCTTTGTAGCAGTTAACCTGATGGGGGACAAAACTTAATTCAATGAACAATTGCTTATACTTTAATGCATTTGACCTTAAAAAGCTTAGTATTAAACATATACCCTTTATTTTCTTAAAATCAGTTTTTGATTTTAAGTATTAGCCAGATTTGTACTGTAATAGTGGAAAAATTATTTGGTATATGCATGTTTATCTCAATATCATGCATGTATGATAACTACTGTAAAATGTCAACTTTTCCACTAGTTTTTAAAATAAATGTTCACAGTTAAATTTGTTCATTGGTATATAATGAAAAAATAGAATGGTGGAATTTATACTTGAGAAGTTATGTATAATTAGAAATGAATTTTCAGAAATTGTCATTTGAATTATATGGTTCTATAGGAGATATCATAAATACTCATAAACAAAAATTGGATTTAAAGAGGACAGTAAATTCGTCATGACCATATATTTAAGTATTAATATTACATTTAGTGATGTACTTCAGAGTCAATATAGCAATTACAATTTTAAAAGCAGATCAGGAAGGTGGAACAGGAGTTTGATAAAAATGGTTTTTGACTTCAGAAACTCTTTAGATATTCCTCTAAGTATGTGCCTCAAAATAATCCTAAGTAGATAATGGACAATCATTTTGTATTCAAATACAAGCATCTCATCTGAGTACCACCAAATATGGCCTGTGGGATATAATGGTGTAAGAGGCAAACAAAATCTCGGTAAAAATGTAGAGAAAATGAAAATTTGTGGTCATGTAACCACAACATATTCTGAACTCTTATTTATAATCTTAGAACAGCATTCCTGCTAGCCAACAGATATTACCTTGACTCTTCCATGTTCAGTAGTTTAGGTGTTCTGTGAGGGCATTCGATAGCTCCAGTTTCCATTCATACCACAATTCTGTGACATTCCTACACACACAGACACACAGACACACACACACACACACACACACACACACACACACACACAGTTTGATCTGTCATGTTTAAAAATAGATTCTGAAACCGATGCAGATTCAGTTAATCAAAGAGAATAATTAAGAGACAAAAGACATAGTAGATGGACTTATTTCTGTATTCCATGTGTCTAATATTTACCTGCAGGCATATATGAAACAATTCATAACAAACCATAGCTACTTAAAATTTACAGAATTGAACCCATGCAGACAGTGCTTGATCTCAAGCCACCACAAACTAGATTGTCTCTTAATGTCACTCTAAGGAGTTCTAAACTGACTCTGTTAAAGCTGAGGTCATTTGCCTTCGGGATGTCTAACGGAAGGGTTATTATAACACTGTCCACAAATAGGGGCCTTGAGAGTCAGGCCAGTGTACTCCATTGACAGCTAATAGATTGGTCCATTGACAAGTCATAGTGATCTCCAAGGCCAAAGGTCATATCTCTCCCTTAATATTTAAATAAAGATACTTGACAAGAGAAAAAAAAATAAAAATAATTAAAAACACCTTCTTGCCAGTGATGGCTGAGGCTCAATTTATAAGAACCTTTACAAAGTCATGCTAATTCCCAGCCTTCTTAGAATGCATGGTAACCTTTCATAAATCCATCTTTTCCAGATGTCCTTGGAAATGACAGTTATAAAACTATGAGTGATTTGTAATGCAAAATGGGACTGACAGACTTGAAGGTTAGGATGCCGTGTACTTAAACGAGGGAGATTCTACCTAACAAAAGGCATAAAATGCACCAATAAATAACTGCCAAAGCAACTCAATATTTATTGAATATCCTCAGTATATGCTGGAACATTAAATAAAGAGCTAGGAAAACTCAGGCTTCAATAATAGCACAAGTTGCAATTTACTTTAGGAAGGCAATGGACAGAATTATGGTTTGGACAGCTGGATGAAAAGGTAGCATACCTGTTCTGGTGAACACCACCCACCATGTAGTAGAATTTATTCTCTTGTCATTTTCATATATAAACATATGAATTTTATCTCTTTTATGCATCTATAAGGAATAATGGGCTAGAGAAACTTGATTATGTGTTCATTGCCTTTAAACTTTATCAAGCTAACAAGCTGGAGAGCTGGCTTGTTCAGGGGTCATAGGCCCTTGCCTGCAAATCCTGTCAATATAGGTTTTATTCCCCAGCAACCATATAAAACTGGATACAAAAAGTGGTCAGTGCAAGAGACCTTGGCATGCCCCTACACACACACACACACATACACACTGAATAAAATAAGTAATTTTAAAAAGGAATATAAACTGCATAAGGACATATTTGGGGACTGGTGAGATGACACAGTGATTAAAGGCACTTGCTTACAAAGCTGGTGTGCTTCAATTCCCCAGCACACATGTAAAGCTAGATGCAAACTTGCCACTGCAAGAGACCCTCATGTGCCTCTACCCATACACACTCTGCAAATAAATTTAAAAATCAATGAGCAAACACCTTATTTTAGTAATATATTTTAAATGAATTACACAATGAAACTGAAAATAATTTTTATGGCTAATATTCATTATAGATATGACTTACAGATAATAGGTTAGGGCTGTGTGTTTGGTCAATACATTAAAAAAATACACATTTTTTTCCAGGGAAGTTGAATATTAAGAAATTATTTGAGACAAAGTTAGAATGCTACAAAGTGAGCTTTCTAGCAATACTTTAGGAAGGATGAAAGAGAACTTTTCTGATAGGATTGTGAAACAGTAACAAGGAAGGCTACCTGCTGTATGGTACTTTAAGCATCAGGTTTTTGGCCTGCTTGTGACCCCCTGGCACATAAGAAGTTTGGAGATTCAACAGGAGGCTCATATGTGGCCTAGGTAGCTAGTTTCCTCTCTGCCAGTTATCTTTCATTCTCTCTGTGTTGTCCCCTGAATTTAATGCCTTCCATTTTATACTTATTTCTTCCATTCCCAAAAGCTGTTACAAAAATGAGACTGTGTGCATTCATAGCTCTTACTATTATAGTTGTATAAAACAAAAAAAAAATGCAATAACAAATTGCAAAATCAATAGACATCACCAGATTTGTTTACTTTATTTGAATTCTGGGAACTTAAAAATGTGCAATAAGCTTATAAGTGTTAGTACCCTAGGACTAGAGCTACAGGAAGGAAAATGAAATTCATCTTTGAAAGAGGAAATAATCGATTTTCAATGAATCTGTTCCCTTTTCTGTGTATTGTTGCATCCATTAAATCAAATTTACTGAAGCTAGAAAGTCCCCTTGTACAGATTTCATAAAGTCATTTGTGCACTAATTATAGTTAACTCTAAAATATATTTGACAAATCCATGGAGAAATAGTATTTTTTCTCTTGATTACTTTTCAGAGCATAAAATGTGCTATTGTGATTGCATAATACCACGGTGACCTCAGCACATGAAAACACATGATGTTTCATACGCAGGGTTTTAAAAGCTCAGAGCACACAAGGAGTCCTACACAACTAAAATACCATAGTGAGATAAATGATAACACTGCAACCAAGTCCTGTCTTCCCTGTCTCAGGTCTACTTATTCATCTCTTCAGTCCATCTCTTGAAGTGATTAGGAGCTCAGATGAGCAAAACAGTGCAGTGTGAGCTTGCAGTGTTCAAATTACCCAGACAAGGACATATATCTTTTGCAGACATTCTGAACATCAGGTCTACAGACTTTGTTTTACTTGATCATCATTAACATTGATTTGTTTGATGGACCTGTGAGGTTCAGTCATTCATTCGTCCATTCATTTATTCATTCAGCATGTACCAACAACTTTTCTAAATACTGTGTAGACAGCCAAGATGAATCCTGTGGGGCTTCTGCTTTTGAAGGCCTGCAAACTTGCCATTCCACGTTATCCTGTGACTTGATCCCTCATCTTTATTCTGACGCTCATCCTCACTAGTAACTTATGTGCTTTCACTGAATGAGATAACCATGCTCATCTTTCCTAATTCACTAACTTCTGGATGCTTAGAGGGGAAAAAACCATTCTTCACTATTTTTAGCACCTGAGGACAAATGTTGAAGGAAACTGAAATGATTAAATTAGTAAATGAATGAATGAATAAACTCATAAGCAGAATACATACCTGCAGAATTATACTCGAGTTGGATCTCTGTTTTGCTGATTTTCAACTTGATATAGTCAAACATCTCCATAGCACAGTATTTTACATCATCTTGAACACTACCCTTCCTTTCCCAAAACCTTGGTTTGGGAAAATTTTAAATTAAAATGCAGGAAAGGAAGCTTGTAATTCAAATGTGGGCCACAGATGTCCTTGATCCTAATGTAGCTATGTCACCTGTGAATAAAACAGATCCAGTGTCAAGATGAGAGCCACAAAACTTTCTACATGTGCTACCAAACCAGATCTTCTATGTTGACTTTTCATAGGCTTTGTTCTAATGATTCTTCAGCTGATACTTCCTCACACAACTTTAATCTGGTTTGGTATATTGCTTATAATAATTAATATGCATATCATATAGTTTTATGGTCTTAAATGACTCTGCATGATATGTTTTCAATGCATACAGGATTCTTTTACTCCTTCTTGCTTCCCCTTCCGTTGAGACACAGAAGTTTTTTGATCAACATACTCTTCTTTTTTCTCTTTTTAATACAAATACATCCTGGCAGGCACAGTGAGACATGAGGACTGGAGTAAATCAAAACAGCATTCTCCTTCCTCCTCCGTGTATAGGAAGTGATACTAACAAGAATCAGATTTTTCTGGACCTATAACAGAAGAAACAACTTCTGGCATAGTAATTCTTTGAACTGGAACCATGAGGGCAAATCCTAACATATCCTTGTATTGCATGCAATGCCTGGTGCACAAAGATCAGGGTTGTTTTTTTATATATATATATATAATTTTTTTCAGTCTCTTGAAATGGACTGACTCAAATTTGCAGTACTAAGTGTCAGAAAGTATTTGAATATTTTGATTTCTTTTGAAAGCTTCCATGTTAACAATTCATCTGGTTAAGTCAGGAGTTTTAGCTTTGATTTAATGAAACTTGCTTATGGTGTGGCTTTGAGAAAGATGCATAGGAAGATGTTTTATAAGGGTTTTCATTTGATTAGAAGGAAAAGAAGCAATAAAACATTGTAATGCAACAAAAATAATAATGCAATAATACAGACCTATGATATTGGATCTTTACTAGGTATCCACAGAATGTAGAGTATGAAAGCTGGAATCCATGACCTGTCATTGATCTGTGGAGTTATCTAGAGCTATGCAACTAACCACTATGAAACTAAACTTTTGTCATCTGTAAAAATGGGTATAATGGGTTCAAAGGATATCATGGAATAAATGTACCTTTCAAACTATAAATTTGCTAAAATTATATCAAATTATTTTATTTCTGTCAGGCCATGTGGATCTTTTCAAGATGGGTTCCTATTGAATGGATCTTTATAAAAATTTTTATACTCAACACTATGCCTGGCACATGGCAAATAATCAGTAAGTGCTGCATGAATGAATAAATTCAGGATACTGGAGCTACAAAGACAATATGAATTTTGTTTCTAGCAAACCCATAATCAAGTAGAGGTGATGAAGATCTGTGCAGTGAATTATAATATAATTTGAAATCATACCTGAACAACTTCTACAGTGTTATCTTAATTACCTGTCTGTTTTTTGCCTATTCTTTCTTTTCTGTGCACAAATGTATGCATCACTATATGCCTATAAATTCAATCTCACACTAATAATTCCTATGAACAAAGAAGAACAAAATTAGAGTTTTGTTTATTAGAAGAATAAAGTCAAAGGAGACAATTTATCTCTTGTGATGAAGTTAAGTTTATTCCACATATGTGTTTAAGAAACATAGCTGACCAACTTCTAGTTCCTATTTCTGTACATTCAATATAGAACCAACTACTTTCCATGAAGCTCACACTGATGATCTTTGTGATATTTCATAGGAAAGAGAAAGTAAACCTGATGTTTAACTGTAGTAAAAAAATCTCAGGTTGTGTAAGACGTCAGTTATTATTGCATGTAAGAAATGAGCGCCTCCTAGGTATATTCTTGTTGAAAACAAAACATCTAAGTTTATGGGGGACACCAGAATCAAACCATCACAACCTGCTAGGTCTGAAATTCTTGGAGAATGCAAACTTTTGAACCATTGGGAGTAAGGACTTTATTCACCTTTATGGAATTGCATCTGGAATGTAAAGTACCTCTCATGTGGAGGAAGGTGGTGCTGATCATGACTTGTCCACAGGAAGTGCACTAATGAAAGAGGAAAATATGACCGGATCACCTGAAAACTCAGCTTAGTCTCACTGGCAATTCTTTTTCAGTCATTTATGTGACTCATTAAGATCCTAAAGCAATAGACATAGGGTCTAAACTAGGAAAATTTAGATATAAAATGGAACCATCACCTCTGCTAGGCAGAGGGATTCTCTGAAAGGGCACTATCACATGCCCTAACTCCATTTTCAGAAATAATGTGTCTTTATAGTAGTATTTTTCAAAGCACTTCATTTTTTTCATCGATATGTAGATTGGGAAATAGGGATATCTTCATGTTACAGATACAGAACAAAAGAACTACAGATGTAGGTACTTAACTACTTACTGGCTGAGTAGGATGAACAATCACATCCCTGTAGTGATAACCTGGTCTTTGTCTGTCTTTCACTAGTGTGTGTGTGTGTGTGTGTGTTGGAAATTTTGTGTATATTTGCTATTTCTTGGCTATTGAAAAGGAAATAAAGGTGAAGATGATATTGAATGGTATGGAGGTTATAAATTTTGGACTAATTGATTGCAACTCATAAGAGCTGAATGTAAAAATATGATGCAAACTAAAATGTGAATTTATTTTATTTATTTTTCTAAAATGTGAATCTAAAATAATGCACACATTTATTGCAAAAAAAAAAAAAAAAAAAAAAAAAAAAAAAAAAACAGCTTCTCTCTGTTTTTTCCCTGAATCATTTACTCCAGAACCAAAAACCTTAAATATCAGGTATGCAGATATTAAGAATTTAAGACAACTACCTGGAATATATTTAAGACAAGAATAAATTTGTGTGTGTGTGTGTGTGTGTGTGTGTGTCCTCAAGCATGGCACAATGTTGTAACTGGGAAACCACTAATGTTTCAGTCCCTTAGAAAACCAAGTTGTGACTTTTCCTGTTCCACAAAGGCTCTGGAAAACTCTTGAGGGCTTTTGTTTCAACCTTCAATTTTTCTTAGCTTCTCAAGTGTTTTGAAATTAAAATTTTGGTGGAGCAAGAAAGTTGAAAGCTATTAAGATAGGTAGAACTCAAGGAAAGCATTCAGGAGGTGTATGTGCCAGGTGAGTTCATAATCCATGATTTTCCACATGATGAAATGGACTAGCAGTGACCCAAAGTGTGTAGTTTTATTTACAGAACATGTGGCTGGGCCAGAGAGATGGCTCAGTAAGAGCATCTGCTGCCGACAAGCATGAGGACCTGAGTTCAATCCCTGGTACCCATATAAAAAGGAAGGTGTGCACAAGCATACCCATTACCCCAGCCTGAAGGGGGCAGAGACAGAAGTATTACTATAGCTCACTGATTAGCCAGTTAAATGTCAAAACAGAGTTCCAGGTTCCGTGAGAGACTTGTCTCAGGGAACTAAGGTAGAAGAATGATAGTGGAAGACATTAGAGATCTTCCTCTGGACTCTGTACATTTGTCTGCATGCAAATATGCATATACCACACATACACCCACATCATACAAATAACACACCACACATACTATACCACACACAACAACAATAAATTAAATTAAAAACTTATTGAAAAATAAAGAATGAGATTCATTTGCTTTTAAAGGCAGTATTGGGCATGAGAGCAGGTAAGCAGGGAAATTTGTTTTAACCATTATAAAGTTTTTAAGTAAAAACGAACATCTAAAAGAGCCTCCAAATTTTGACATATTTTTCTCTTTCTATGAAAAATCTCCATTCTAACTAGAACCAAATTTAGAAATAAAATATGTATGTATGACACCGGTGAACTCTTGTGTTCCCTTCCCAAGTCCCGATTCTCACTTATGTGGCTGCCCAAACTTGAAGACTATCATGAACTCGACTTCCTCTAAATGAGGGAGTCCTGTGCCATGGGGTATGGCAACTTTCTTTGGTTATGGTGTACAGATAAATCTTTGCTGTTAACTGAGATGTATCTGATGTATCAGAGTGAGGGATATCAGGCTGATGAATAACCTGGTTTGATGATAGGCTGTAAAATTTCATAATCCTAAGGAGAAATTGAAGAGTGTACTATTAAAAACAATAAGCAGAATTAAAATGGGGATTATCAGTGAGAAGACAAAATAGCCTTACAAAATAATTTTGCGCTAAATTCGTTTGACACAGGTGAGCAATAAGCAGTTGAGTTCCTCTGTAGCTAACTCTTTGAGGCACATGTGACATTTGTCATGCACACAGGTTAGAACTTGAGAAGATGTTATGGTAAGCTCCTGATCCCCTTAAGAAAGAAGTTCTTTCTTAAGAGCTGTGTCTATGTTCAGTACTGAGGTAACCCTGTATTTAGGGATCTTTACCCATCTCACTTTTCTCCTTCTGCTGAAAGATGTTCCTAAGCTATGTATTACTGGAACACAGTCTCCCTGAACTAGAGTGCCCATCTGCATTTAAATTGTTAGTTATATCACTCCCCAGTTAGTAAACATAGCATTGCAGATTTCTCTCAGAGTTAGTGCACTATCTCTAGAACATATCCAATTTTCATATTGAACATTAGTGGTATTTAAAGTAGAAAAGTTAATATGCACTTAAAATTAGACTATGTAAGGCTGGAGAGATGGCTTAGTGATTAAGACACTTGCCTGCAAAGTCTAACAACCTAGGATCCATTCCCCAGTACCCATGTAGGCCAGATGCACATGGTTGCACATGCATGTTGAGTTTGTTTGCATTGGCTAGAGGCCCTGGCAAGGCCATTCTCTCTCACCCTACCTGTTTTTCTGTCTCAAAGAATAAATAAATAAATAAATAAAATATTAAAGAATAGACTATATATCAGAGGCTGAATTAAATGCAATTTTATGGAGAACAAAGGCAGAATCATCTTGTAAGGAATATTACTCAAATGAAATACTCTATAGCTCAGAAGCAAAGTTTTCTTTAAATAACCTGTACTTGGGCACCTGTCAACTCTGTATATCACAGACACATTGCCATTTTTCTTAAAATCAACTTGGGATTGATGTTTAATGTGTTCTGTCATTAAAGTTATGATTTGGAAAAGTTGAGAGATCCTCCTAATCCCTGCTTCTTCTCTCAAAATAGGGCTTTGATGCACTTATATGTAAAACAACTACCGCCAATAAAATATAGCTGGAACACAGTAAAACAAAGCTATCTGAACATTCAAGTGCCTCCAGATTCTGGGTAACCCTTTAAGAAATCTTAGCTATCTAGCCTGTTTTTCAAAATTTGCCATCTAAGAAGTTGGGTTTCTCTCCAGCACTTTGTTGGCTTAGCTCTGAAAGCATTATTTGCTTGGATGACTGGCGTGAACTAAGCATCAAAGAGGAATATAGCTTCTTGCTTTAGGGGTGCAATCTTACATCGCAAGCACAAGTTCTTTTTCTTAGAGAAACCATCAACAATGAAACCCTTTCCCAAGACACTTGCATGTTTTCCCACTAGAGGTCTCTCTCGTAACGGCTTTCTTTTGTTGAGCTCATTAATTATTTTACTCAAAGGAACACTTCTACCTCTTACATTTGCTGCATTTAACATGTTATGCTAGAGAAAGATGTAATGCCTCCTTCGCTTGTTCCTCTTGATGAGTAGATATTAGCGTGACTGGATGAATCATCTTGGGTCTTTTATTACACAATGGCTACACTTTAGTAAAGAAGTTTGAACTTTCACCTACACTTTCAAAAGTCTAAAAATTTGACCAGCTAAAACAAATGCTAAAATCAACCTGTCTTATCATCTCAGAACTAAACAGTGAGACTTTGCCTACTCCCTTTAACATCCAAGATCTGGGGTTAACTTACACCACATAATGACAAGCCTAAATTATTTAACATTCATTTCTTTCACTTTTTCAAGGGAGAAAAAAAGAGCACAGTTTCTTATTTGCTCAAGGACATTCTGTGTTTTCTATTTCTTGTTCTATTCTTGGATAGACCATAAACTATGAACTTCAGGACTAGCCATAACTATTAGGATGTATGTATATTTCATATATGCCTTCTGAAAGAGATACTAATTAGAAAGTTGCTTTTATTACAAGGAAAAATAGAAATACCTGAACATTACCTGATGAAAAAAAGACCAGTAAGTTTCCGTGCTTTTCAAACAGAAAGACTCCAAAAGGAAAATATCCAGAGAATACTCTCATTGCACTGAGCCATGCACTGAAGTGCTGAGGAATGAAACCCACCCACATCAGTCACAAAGCTATTTGCATACTCAGAAAACTCAAAGACTGTCCAGATTTCTGAGGATGGAGGTAGAAGAAGAGAATTTTCTGTGTTCTTGTTACACCAGAAATTCGATGGGAAGATATGAAATATGAAGGGGCAAAGAAGTGCCCAGCAAATCAGCTTTAGTGTTAGGCTAAAGCACGAGTGTGTTTGCAAGAAGGGATACAGTGGCTAAGCACAGAGCGGTACTGTATTATGAAAAAGGGCACAAGGAAGGGAGGAAATTTGACAAGCTGCGAAATGTACCACAGCCTGGCCAGGAGAACACAGCCCTGTCAGGAAACAGTTTTGAGAATCAGAAACTATTATATTTGAAGCCGAAAATAGATAATGCACTACATACATTATAAAAATTTTATTTCAATTCTCAGAGTTTATCCCATAACTCCGGCAAGAACTGCAAATTATTAAGCAATTAAATGCTACCTTGTGCATCCGACTTACATGGGTTCTGGGGAGTCAAACCTGGGTCCTTAGGTTTCTCAGGCAAGCACCTTAACTGCTAAGCCATCTCTCCAGTCCTAAGTGCATTTTTTTTTCCTTTTTTTCTTTTGGATTTTCTAGGTAGAGACTAACTCTAGCCCAGGCTGACCTGGAATTCACTAGGTATTCTCAGGGTGTCCTCGAACTCATGTTGATTCTCCTTCCTCTGCCTCCCAAGTGCTGGGATCAAAGGCATGCTCCTACATGCAGCCTAAGTGCATTCAGATATAGTAGCATCTTTAGTGATGAACAATAAATCAACATATGATGCCACCACAATTGGTTGGTTAACTAATGACTAAAGATCTTCAGAGATATTAAGTGTGATACTGACTGTAATATTCTCTAAACTTGGACAGGCATTTTTTTAAAATTTTTGTTTATTTTTATTTATTTATTTGAGAGCTGCAGACAGACAGAGAGAGAATGAGGCAGAGAGAGAGAGAAAGAGAGAGAGAGAGAGAGAGAGAGAGAGAGAGAGAGAGAGAGAGAATGGGCGCACCAGGGCCTGCAGCCACTGCAAACGAACTCCAGATGCATGTGCCACCTTGTGCATCTGGCTTACATGGGTCCTGGGGGATAGGGCCTGGAACCAGGGTCTTTACGCTTCACAGGCAAGCGCTTAACCACTAAGCCATCTCTCCAGCCCAAGGTTTTGGTTTTTTTTGTACTAGTAACAAGGCAACCCAATAACAGCAAAAGCCGTTAACTTGTCTGAGCAGGTCCATGGCAGGAAGGAGGGCAGAAATATCATAGACTCATTGAAGTTTAGTTCAGGAAGGAAGATGAGACCAGTTTCATTTTGTCATTGAAGCTATGAATCAATACGATGAAATGAGCACTGTGGGACTTCTAAATGATGGGGTTATACTTTTGAAAAAAAAGGCACAATTTTTGAAAACCAAACAAACAATCCAACAGCACAGGTTGGTACAATCACAATCATAGTTTGCATATATGACAGAAATACATAGATTCTAAATAATGAGGGTTAAGGGCATGCTAGGAGCATATCATGTTTAGAACACATCTTTTTGTCAAAATATTTTATTTTAATTTATTTATTCATTTGACACAGAGGAAGAGGGGGAGAGAGAAAGAGAGAGAGAAAATGAGAATGAGCACGCCAGGGCCTTCAGACACTGCAAATGAACTCCAGACACACTGTGCATCTGGCTAATGTGGGTCCTGGGGAATCAAACCTGGGTGCTTTGGCTTTGCAGGCAAATGCCTTAACCACAAAGCCATCCCTCTAGCCCTGGAACACATTTTTTAACAAATAATTAATTGACTCATTTTAGTGAAATGCAAAATGAGTTTTAAGAAACATGGCATTTCAGATTAGGAATTCACCCTAGGAGGGTTTGGGTTTTTTGTTTTTAATCTGCCAGTGTTTACTGTGACCATAAAGGTATATTTCCTTCATGTTTCTGTTCCTAACTTCTTAGTTAGTATCTATGCCTTCAACCAGTTGTTAATATTTTAATGCAGAATATTCCAATTGATAAGAGAAAACCTACTAAAAAGTACCAATTAAATCAGCAACAAAATTTTAAAAAATTAGAGCAATGAATAAGAGTCCTATATGTAACAGCTTTTCTTTCTCTTTTCTTGCAAAAGCAGTTGTTCAAATGAGTCCAAGTCAAATTTTGAAATTTCTATATATAATTGTGAACAGGGGCAGTAAAATATATTGTAATTAAAACATGAAAACTGAAAATTTATATAAGAAAAATAAAAAGTGGAGGAACATAGATGACTTTTTCCTTAAAAAAAAAAAACACCCACGTCATAACAAATCCTTCTGAGATCTTTTTCTACATATATCCATAAGTAAGGTAGCTGATGATACTATTTCTTTGTGGTGATCCTATTCCATTTACTCAGACAAATTTTTCATATTGTGATTTGAACATATTCTGGAAAAAATGAATAATAAGAAAAATCAAAACTTTTAAAAGATAAATTATATTTTGGTCTCAATAGTCATTTTGGTATAACTAGTGTTTATGAATGACCAAATAATTCTAAAGGAAGTCAATCATTTCTTCTGCCTATATGATTTATCCGTTTTATCATGTGATTCTTTTTCTTCTATTTTCCTTCATCATCTTGTGACACTTTAGAAAGTTATTTGCTTAACTTTTGTTTAAATTAATAAATTTAAATTAATGATTATTATTAAACTGAGTTTCGTGTGGTCAATTAAAACTCATTTTCATGACAATATAAATATGTTTCAGTGATTTTAAAAGTATGTGCTCATTAATTCCTATTTCTGTGTTCATTAATTCCTATTTCTAATAGGAGTATTCTGTAACCACCTCTTCTGGTATTAAATTATAGATTACAGTGATGCTTGGTCAGAAATGAAAATGCCTGGAAGGTATGGGCGCACAATGTGTTTTCCCTCCAGTGAAAACTCACGTTGACTGTCTAGGTAATGTGAAGCATCTTGTCCTGGGTGGCCTGTCATGGTGCAGGTGAATTCAGAATCCCATTCAGGAATGGCTTCTTATTTTTCTTGTCTTTTTTTGGACATTATGATTTTATAAAAGTGTTTTCTTTGATGAAGTGATTTATATCTGTCTGTGAGGGCAAAACAGTACATGTCCTGCTTGGGAAATGAATGCTTATCACTTAGCTTATATCAAACTTTGTACACGAAGAGCAATAGGCCCTTAAATGCTAGCTCTGACTTGAGTGAACTTAAAATAAAAATGCATTTCTTTGTTCTTTAAGTAATTTTTTTCTTTTTGTGATTATTTTTATTTAGCTATGAGAGAAAGAAGAGGTAGAGAGAGAGAAAGGGAGGGAGAGGGAGAAAGTGGGTGCACCAGGGCCTCCAGCCACTGCAAAGAAACTCCAGATGCATGTGTCATCTTGTGCATCTGGCTTATGTGGGTCTTGGGGAATTGAACCTGGGTCCTTTGGCTTTGCAGGCAAATTCCTTAACCATTAAGCAATTTCTCCAGCACAAGGAATTTTTTTCTTAATGGACAAAGATTATTTTCTGCACAAATGTATGAACCATATTCCTGACAGTTCTTTCATTAGGAGGGTTACTAAAATGGCACTGAAAGCACAGAGAAGGGTGTCATTTGCTTTATTTTACTTTTAAGAGACCTACTTTATTTTTGTAGGATTTTGCCATATTTATGTTCTTTTTTTTTAAAGTATACATGAACAGTTTTTAAAACCCTGTCAGTAGCCATCTGATACATCATTTATACAACTAAATTTCTGGCACAAATAAATATGAATATTGAACTACTACAAATGCCTTTAGCACAGTAAATCATAAATCAGCTGTCAGCATAAGTTAAATCATGTCTACATACTGAGTAGCATGTTTGGTGTCTGTAATCAGAACAATGTGTAATCTGTTCATGCATATGTAGTCTTGCCAAACCAAAATTATTTACAAGTCACATTTTGTGTCCTGGAAAGTTTCACAAGTGAAGAATATTATATCTACAAAAAATAAATAGCAAGTAATATATGGGTCTCACAAACTAAATGGAAAAATTGAATCAAAAGCAAAACACTGAGGGCAATGTGTTTGATAAATGCCATCAAACAGCCAGTCTGATGGCTCAATTCTTTCAATATTATTTTTAATTAAAACGTTGTGTGTATCAATGTTTGTACTGGTCTTCTATTCTTAGTTTCCTGGCTAACTGGAGTCAGAAAAGGCTTTTGAATTCATTTTCTCTTTTCCAATGTGCAGCTAAAATATATACAAATATGACTTGTTGACAAAATACCCACTGAGAAACATATCAGAGAAAGGATATTGTGGTGTTTTGTTTTTTTTTTTTGTATTTAGAAAAATTGAGTGTGTACTGAAAGTAATTGGCATGTGAAGAGTCACTGCCCTGGCAATAGGACATAGACACATCCTCGAAGCAGAAAGCAGGAGATAGACAAACCTAGATAGTGCTAGGAATGTGGAAGGTATCTTTTCAATAACCCCACATTTCTCTTAGAAAGCCTTTCAACTTCAGATCCTAAATTCATGTATTCATTTTCCCAGAATAGTTATCTTCTTCTTGCTGGGACAAAAATGCCTGGCAAATATTGTTGAAGGAGAAAGTGTTTATTTCAGTTTATAGTTCCTGGTTTCCACCATCCATCATGTTGGAAAGGCATAGTAGCAGGAACTTGGGGCATCTGATCTCATTCAACACAGTAAGGAAACAGAAAGTGATGAACGTGGATACATGGCTATTTCTCTCCTTTTTATATTGTCTCAGACCCCAGTTCATGGAATGAGACTACACACAATTAAGGTAAGTCTTTCCATTTCACTTCATCCGATCAAGATCATCAATCCCTTGAAGGCAAGACCAGAGACTAAGCTATCTATATAATCCCCCACAGGTGATTCCAGACCACCTGGCAAGTTGACCTCTTAAACATCATAGTTCCTTACATGGTTTTTCTCCACACCATTCTCTTTTTACCTTGCACTTGGAAAATTTTTACTTGTGATTAAACTCTTAAATAGGATAAAGATGTGTTATTGACACACTAGAAATTTCACCTACCCATGTCCTCAGACTAACCCCAAGGACTATTTCCCTACCTATGTCATCCTGGAGCTAATCTCACTTTGTATGCAATTGTAGAAAGAGTTCTTCAAATAAGTGCAGTATACGTATCTAGGTCACTGTTTAAGCAATGTAACTCTTTGTTGTAAAAAACAGTTGATATTTGGGCTTAGGATATTTCTCAGTGGTTAAAGGCACTTGTTTGCAAAGCCTGCCAGCCTGGGTTCGATTTCCCAGTACTCATACAAAGCCACATGCACAAAGTAGTACATGGGTATGGAGTTCATTTGTTATGACATGTGGCCCTGGAATGCCAATACTCTCTCTCTCTGTGTAAAATGAATAAATAAAAATATTTATAAAATATAATCATGGATATACATACACAAATGGCATTTTCAAGTGCAATAAATGCAACTTAGAAAAATTACAATAGCTGAGTAATAAGTAATAATTTTATAATTAAAGTGTGAGTCACTGTTTTTCCTTTATATAACTACCTAAAGGCAGCTGACATACTTGGGTACCAAAGCATTGCAGCAAATTTTTAATTTATTTTTCCCCTAGTAGTTGTCACCTCTTGTTATAAATGGTACATACAGAGGACACAGCCAGATAGAAGAGAGGACGATAAGTATACTTTGTTTTAAAGAAAATTATTGGTGGAGAGGGATGTAGCTCAATTGGAAGACTGCTTGCACAGAATGCATAAAACCCTAAGTTCAATATCAAACACTTCTTAACAACAAACATGGTGATGCACATCTCTAATCCCAGCACTGGGGAGGTGAGGCAGTAGAATCAGAAGTTCAAGGTCATACTTCACTACAGGGGAAATTTGAGGCCAGCTTAGAGCTATATGAAAGCCAGGAGAGAAAGAGAGAGGGAGTAAGGACAGAGAGAGTTGTTACTAATCACATATAAATTATATAAATGAGGTTTCCTCCTCACTTAAACAGCAGCCTATTGGATATAATGTTTTTAAGGTTTGCTATTATGTGTGTGTGTGTGGTTTGTTAATGTAAAAGTATGTGTGTATTGATGTATGCACACAAATGTATACATTTGGAGGCTAGGGGTTGGTATCAGTTGTATTCCTTTATATGGGTGGTTTGCTCATGTAAAAGCATGTGTGGGGACCTGGAGAGTTGGATTAATGGTTAAGGTGCTTGCCTGAGAAGCCTAAGGACCCAGGTTCAATTCCTCAGTACTCATATCAACAAGGTGGTGTATGCATCTGGAGTTCATTTGCAATGGCTGGAGGCTCTGTCATGCCCATTCTGTCTAACTGCCACTCTCTCTCTCTCTCTCTCTCTCTCTCTCTCCACTAAATAAATCAATACAATATTTTTAAAGCATGTGTGTATACATGTGCATGCCAATGTATACATGTAGAAGCCAGGGGTTGGCATCAAGGGTCCACCTTGATTACTCTTCTTTATTTTATTTTATTGAAACAGAGTCTTTCACTTGAGTCCAAAGCTTGCTCATTCATCTAATCTAGCCTGTCAGTTTGTTTCATGATTCCCTATCTCTTATCTCCTGGTGAGCTGGGATTCCAGGTGGCTGCCATGTCCAGTTAGCATTAAATGGGGAGCTGGGTGGAAATCCTAACTATGGTCCTCATGCCTGTGCATAAAGAACTGTATCTACTGAACAATCTCCAGGACCCAAATGTAATATTTTGTAAGTTTACACTTTAATTATCATTTTCTAACAAAGTCAGAAAATAGGTATATGTATTTTTTTGTTTGTTTGTTTGTTTGGAGAGAGACATAGAGACACAGAGAGAGAGGGACCAGACAGATAGAGTTGGGTGTGCCAGCAGCCTCTCAGCTGCTGCAAACGAAATCGAGATACATACGCCCCCTTGTGGTCAAGTGTGGCATTGCGCCCTTGCATCACTTTGCATCTGACTAAATGTGGGATCTGGAGATTGGAACCGCTGAAGATTGGAACCAGCATTCTTTAGGCTTAGGAGGCAGGCGCCTTAACCGCTAAGCCATCTTTCCAGCCCAGGTATATATAATTTTTAAACCTAGCTTGGCTAAGCAGACCTTTGCTCACTAATATTTTAATCTGCTAAAATGTAATGTGTTTTCTTACATAAATTAATATTATAAATTCACTATAAGGAATTGTCACTAAGGTGGGGAGATGGCTCTGTGGGCACAGTGCTTGCTGCACAAGCATGAAGACTTGAGTTTGGATCCTAGCAACCCAGTAAAATCCAGGTGCGGTGGTGCAAGTCTGTAATCCCAGCACTGGAGAGGGGCAGACAGGAGGATGTTTAGGGCCTATGGGCTATCTAATCTAGCTGAACCAGTGATCTGGAGATTCAACCAGAAACCCTGTCTCGAAATATAAGGTGGAGAGCACTGGAGGATAACACCTGAAATCAAACTCTGGCCTCTATACACATGAACACATGGCGTTGCAGTCAGGTTCACACTGCTTGCAGAAATCACCTGACCAAGAGCAGCTTATGGGGAAAATAAGGTTTATTTTGGCTTACAGAGTCGAGAGAAAGCTCCATGGTGGCAGGGGGAAATGATGGCATGAGCAGAGGGTGGACATCACTCCCTGGCTAACATCAGATGGACAGTGTGCCAAACACTGGCAAGGGACACTGGATATAATACCCATAAGCCCGCCCCCAGCAATACACTGCCTCCAGGAGGCATTAATTCCCAAATCTCCATCAGCTGGGATCCTAGCATTCAGAACACCTAAGTTTATGGGGGGGGCACCTGAATCAAATCACAATATTCCATCCCTGGCCCCCAAACTGATATCCATACATGATATTAAATATAATGTGTTCAGTCCAACTTTAAAAGTCCCCATAGTTTTTATCAATTCTAGTGATGTTCAAGTATCCCCATAATCCAATGTCTTTTAACTGACCCATAATACCAAAAAAAAAAAAAAATGCCCTCAAACCCATAATGGCACAGAATAAACACATACTGCAAAAGATGGCACTGGACATAACAAAGAAATATTCAACCAATACAAGATTTAAAGGGCAATCCTGGCAGAAATCACCTGACTAAGAGCAGCTTGTAGGGAAAAAAAAAGGTGCTTTTTTTTTTTTTGGCTTACAGACTTGAGGGGAAGCTCCATGATGGCAGAGGAAAATGATGACATGACATCACCCCATGGCCATTATAAGTTGAACCACACCTACAGGAAAGTGTGCCAAACACTGGCAAGTGGACACTGGCCTGTCCCCAACAATACACTGTCTCCAGGGGGCACTAATTCCCAAATCTCCATCAGCTGGGAGCCTAACATTCAGAACACCTAGGTTTAAGGGGGACATCTGAATCAAATCACCACACTGGGTACCCATACACATAAATGCACCCAAACACATATAACAAACGTACTCCCAATGCATGTCATTATTAGAATTTAATATGAGAATATAACATTGCTCAAACTTGATAAGAAAAATTAATACTTTTGTCTGCCATAGGAATCCAAAGAATTTTGGGTAACTTTTCAAAGAAAGTTTTAAAATTCTCACTTAGAGGATAAACAATGCAAAATTACATATCTTTCCTTCTCAGTATGAAATTTATTTATCCAAGTAGAAGTGGTAATATTAGATACTGTTGCTCTTTCCAGGAAATCCTTATCTATGAAACTGAATTATATATAGTGGTATTCATCAATTAATAAAAAAATAGCAATGAATTATTACAAAGTACAGAAGGTGGTGTTGTTTAGTGTACAAAAACTAATATAATTTTGGGGATGATTTTTATTTTTGATAAATATTTTGTTTTGTCATATATTGAATATAACATTCTGATCTGTTTTAGTGGAAATAATGAATATGCCCAAAAAACTCCTCAATTTTTTCCATTCAAAGTGTCCAAGGTTTAAAGTTTTATTATCCTGCCAAAGCTGAAGGGTATGGAGTGTGCAGTGATACACAGAACTTTGTGTAATTGATTGTGTTCGTACAAAACAATTTTCTTTAAATTTTGTTTTCAAGTATTCTTAATAATTCACAGCTTTACTTACAATAGAAGCTGCATTAGGGAAACACAATGGAAAATTCCTTTTAAAATAAAAATATCAATCTACCAGATATTAAACTAATTGAAACTAGAAACATTATGACTGACTTAAAGTTGACATATGTTTATCTTATAAAAGGAAATTATTAAATAAAATCACCATTAAAATATATACAGATAAATGAAAATGAATAGCAAAACATAGCTATTCTCTTCAGGATGGGCATATTTCAGACAGTAGGCACCAATACTCATTAAAGAAAGTTAATATTTGGGGAGGAATGATTATATGTGATGAAAGTTTTGGTACCCAATGGACATTATAGGATAGTCCAGACATCTTGGTATCATCACGAAGGCTCTTGAAATTAGACAAGTAAAGTGGGACATCCGGGGAAAACTTAAAATGCTCTCCAAAACCAAAATGTGCTCATTTAGAATTAACGCTTGAAAGTACAATTTTTAAATTACAAAACAACATAATTCATTACAAAAATTGTAAAAATAGAAATTATGAATGAATATAATGTAAAGAATTATACTTAAAACAATCGCAATGATGATATTTTGGCATTTTTTAAAATTAATTTATTTATTTGAGAGGGAGAGGGAGAGAGAGAGAAAGACAGATAGAGAGAAAGAGAGAATGGGCATGCCAGGGCCTCTAGCCACTACAAACAAACTCCAGATGCATGTGCCCCCTTGTGCATCTGGCTCATATGGGTCCTGGGGAATTGAACCAGGGTCCTTAGGTTTCACAGGCAAACGCCTTAATCACTAAGCCATTTACCCAGCCCCCTGTTTTGGCAATTTTTATACAAAATTTTATATTTTTTAAATATAATCTGTTATACATTTGGTGTAGTGTGGTAGTTTCTTATTTCATAATATACTTCTCATTTGATAACATATTATATTCACATACAGCAAAATATTTAGTTAATAAAAAAGGTACATAGACATATTTCTTATCTTAAAATATTTTAAAACTACATAGATTATATGTGTTAATTTTATCAGTCAGCCTAAAAATAGATAGAAATGAAACATATTTGACAATAATGTAACACACAAAGAAAGATAAAGGACAAAGATATTTTGGAATATAATGTCAGCAGATTATACATTGAATCATAGGAATGTGAACTAACCACATTTATTTTTTCTATTTGTGACATACATATTTGTGCAATTTATAACAGAGAAGGAATAGTGGTGCTATGTAGGAGAAACATTTCTATAGAATGCTGAAATTGTTAATGTTATGAAAAATCAAACTTAAATGTAGGTTGAAAAACTAAAATGAAAACTGAACATATGGAGTTGAAATTGCTAAATGGATTAAACAATTACTCTAGAAAATGTTCCCCTATTGCAAAAGTTAGCAAGGAAAGAAATGCACAGAAAAGGATATGAGATCAAAGAGAAACAAATAGAAAAATGTCAGAAAGAAATTCAACCATATTGGTAACACTAATGTTGAATAGATTAAACAATCAAATCAAAATACAGAAAATTTCAGATTAAATAGAAACAATATAATATCAAGATCCAACTACATGCTGTCTACAGTAGTGACCCTTTAAATTAAAAAATGCAGGCAGAAGCCGGACGTGATGATGCAAGCCTTTAATCCCAGCACTCGGGAGGCAGAGGTAGGAGGATTGCCATGAGTTTGAGGCCACCCTGAGACTACATAGTGCATTCCAGGTCAGCCTGAGCTAGAGTGAGAACCTACATTGAACAAATAAAAGAAAAATCAGGCAGGTTCAATACAAAACATATATCCTATTAACAACCATAAGAGAGAATGTATATAATAACAAGTCACAAAGTAAATATTAAAACAAAAAGGGTTGCTAGAGATTAAAGACTGGTATTTAGTCATAAAAAGATTACTGCATCATGAAAACACAATAACTGTATGCATATATTCACCTAACAACATAGACCCAAAAGGGAACAAGACAAAAGTGAATAAACTGAGAGGAAATTATAAAACACAATATCAATATATGTAAAAAAAATAAAGTTACAAGCAGTATGTTTTTGGAATACAATAGAAATAACAAAAAGCATAAATCTCATAAATTTGTAGAAAATGAATGACATTTAAATCACCTATGGCTTAAATATGAAACCATGTCCCTTAAACAACTCCCTGAGATAACTGAAAATACCTAATGCCCAAAAGTAATGAGCTGCAGCTACAGTCACATATTACAAAGCAGATTTAAGTTGTATATGCCTATATTAAAGATTAAAGCTCTCAAGTCCCAATCCTTACCTCCTACTTTCAATTAACTAGTGGGGACAGATTCACAGCTCAGTGGATATAAAAAAACATTGATTTGTATACCCACAATAGATGTATTTTATGTTATTTGAAATATATATCAACAAAGCTGTTATGCTGAAATCAAGATTGTTTTCATTTAGTAAGAAGTAGTGAATAACAAAATCTAAGTTTCAGAGGGTAAAAAAAAGTAGCAAAGTTTTACCACCTCCCCTCAAAAATGTGTTTTATTATTTTATTAATAATATAAGCATGTTATATCATTCTTTTGATTGATTATTTGAGTTTCCACTTTATAGATCTACAAGTACATTTTTTTTTCATTTTTGTAATTTTTTTATGAGAGAAAGAGAAAGGGAATTGGCATGGCAGGGCCTCCAGCTACTACAATTGAACTCCAGACATGTGCACATGTGTGACCTTGCACACTTGAGTCACCTTGTGTGTCTGGCTTAAGTGGGATCTGGAGAGTCTAACATGGGTCCATAGGCCTCGCAGGCAAGCATTTTAACCACTTAGACATCTCTCCAGCCAGACAAGTACATTTTTAAATGAATATTGAGACACAAATATATTAAATATGTATTTATTAAATTTTATTCTAGATATAAATTTATTAAATGAAAGTATATCCATACTTTTATGCTTTTGATTAGTTCTGTCCATTTATACTTAAAATCTTCCTTTGTGATAATCATAAAACTTTCAATGTCTAGCTATTTAAGTCTGTGTTAATCTCTGAATTTACATACTAGTAAAATGCTATTTAAAAAATTTGTCATAATAAATGTTTATTTAAATATGTTATCCTTTTAAAAATATTTGATATGTGGGGGGTATGCATACAGGTGTGTATGGGTGTTCGTGTGAGGACACATGTGTGAGTGTAGGTGCATGGGCACAGGGATGTGCATGCAGGTGGAGGCCAGAGGTCACTGTCAGGTGTCTTCTATTTTTTGAGACAGGGTCACTCACTGAAGTGGAGTTCACTGATTCAGCTACACTAACTGGCCAACAAGCTGCAGATATTCTGTCCTCTCCTGCATCGGGAGTACAAACATACCATACTGCTAAATCCTGCTGTCTTTGATCGTGGTTCTGGGAAACTGAACTCAAGTCCTCATGCTTGTTCAGCAAACACTTTACCTGCTTAACCATCTTGTCTGCATTAAACATTTTTAACAGTTTTATTAGGAGAGTTGCCAGCATTATGCCAAGTGGCATAGTGGGATTGGGAGCCAGAGAGGAAGAGAGAGACTCTGGGAATGTGAAGAACAAAGCAAGGAGTTCCCTTTCATGAGTTTCATGGGGAAAGGGTGTGTCTGAGCATGCTACATGAGAGATGAGATGTTACAGAGGAAGTGGAGGAGTAGAAAGACTATTTGGTTGCCACCCTGCTCTTAGGTAGGACCCAAGGTCACCACTTAGGTGACTCGAGTTTGCCCTGGAAATAAGGGTGTTTTTTTTTGTTTGTTTGTTTGTTTGTTTGTTTGTTTGTTTTTTTATTGCTTGCCTGTCTAGCCCTGGTCTTGGACAGCAGTGGCCTCTTAAAGTGACAGCTGCTTATATAAAATTTTTCTAAAAAGGAAATAGAGGGATGATATTATAGAAAAGGGGTTGTTAGAACCAGAACGACTCCATTTTGGACTCTAACATTTCATTGTAACTCTGTTTCTCAAGAGTGACCCAACCACCATGCAAAATTATCACATTCCTGGAATGATCCAGACAACCCATTCCAAAAAAGTGTCTAATTCTACTATAATAATAGACTTCATTGATATTATACTGAAGAAGGACAGGATAAAGCTAGCTCCTTTTAGGCTGTTTCAGTTAGAGATTGAGGCCCAGAGAGAACCACATACCACCCCACATGACACCTTGCCCTGACACAAGAAGAGGACTCTTGGCAGAAATGAAACTCGTGGGGCTGGAAAGATGGCTCAGCGGTTAAGGCGTTTGCCTGCAAAGTCAAAGGACCCTGGTTCAATTCTCCAGGACCCACGTACGCCAGATGCACAAGGGGGCCATGCATCTGGAATTTGTTTGCAGTGGCTGGATGCCCTAGTGTGCCCATTCTGTCTCTCTCTCTGCCTCTTTCTCTCTCTCTGAATAAATAAATAAATAAATAAATAAATAAATAAATAAATAAAATATATTAAAGAAAAAGAAAGAAAGAAATAAGACTCATGTGTGATCTACAGGGTCCCCTGCTGTCTACATTCTAGCATACTACCTAGATAGATGGTCCAGGTGGGCTGGCACAGGTGGACTGACCTAGGTGGGCTGGCTGTACTATCTTCCCTCCAAAACTACAACCCAATTGGGTTTTCCCCTTGCCTATGAAAGCTGTGGTCTTCTTCCTGTTGCTAGCTCCACCCTGATCCACTCAGGGCCTGTCTTGTTTTTCTGGCTCTGCCTGACACTCTTCATTTAGCACAAGGACATGTGAGTCTGGCTTCCCCCTCACCCAGCTGGCTGGTTGGTGGGAGGTGGGGAGTGCATAAAAGTTTCTTGGCCGGGGGGAACTCTTCCGCTTGTGTGGTAGTTTGAATATATGTCCCCCAATATATTCAGTGTTTTATTAGTTATAGTTTGTATCTGCAATCACCTTGTTAGAGGCAATGTCACTGGGGGCTGGTCTTAAGATGTTAATGGTGGGTTTGAGATTCCATTGAAAAGATATGCAAATGTGCCTAGTAGGAGTTCCTGAAGTGTGCTGTGTGACCTTTTGGCTGTAGTTTTGCTCTGTGTGCTGTGGTGGCTGGTTGGCTTTTGTTCTCTCTGCCTGGCCTTGTGAGAGCAGGCCGCTACTTCTGCCGTTATGGAACTTCCCCTGGATCTGTAAGCTTCAATAAATAATATCCCTTCCTCCATAACTGTGCCTGGTCTGGAAGTTCATCTCAGCGAACCTGAAGCTGTCTGTTACAGCTTGCTTCTGCATTATAGTTTGGGGTAACTTCTCACTTTGATTACATGCATGATTTTTCCTCTGGCCTCCTAATCCACCAAATGTATATTTCTCTTAAACTCCAGATCTACCACATGGGTGCTTTTACTATCTCACCACATGG
Source organism: Orientallactaga sibirica (assembly GCA_036365145.1). NCBI lineage: Eukaryota > Metazoa > Chordata > Mammalia > Rodentia > Dipodidae > Orientallactaga > Orientallactaga sibirica. Next base: position 7,152,294 of record JAEOAD010000019.1, on the reverse strand, counting down.
GTGCTTTCATTAACTCTAGGTCTGCTGCTTGTGTAATTTCTTTAAACTCAGGGCAACCATGAGCATAACTTTCTTCATTACTCATTTCTTCTCTGGATTTCTTGGTCTCTGCTTAGATATTTTCCCTCTTATTTTTCCTTGAATCTAACCATTTGCCCTCTTAAATTCCCTGCAAAGGAAAGTACATGGCAGATGCCATGTGTTTTCCTTTTAACTCTCCCTACATATACACCTATGCTCTATCTTCCACGTGCTTATGGCCCTACCTCAGTCTTTCCTTGAAAGCCTCAGTTTAACTCCTCCAATGTGCTTGTGTGTTTTTTTTTTATCCAAACCCTCAATTTCTCTTAAATGAACATTATAAACAATGCAGTGTTTCTACATAAAAGTGTGTTTCCTAAATGCCACGTGTTTATGACTCTCCTTGTCTTCCTATATCCCAATCTCCCTTAAATAAAACACACTTATTTGTGATTCTCCAAAATAAACTTAATAATTCATAATTTATCTTTCTTGAGTCCATGTTTATCAATCCTTTGTTCAAGGTAGGACAGAACCAAAACTTGGGGTTCAAAAATTTGGAGGATCCCTCCTGAATCCCAAAATACAGCATCAATACTACTCTACTAAAGTTTACCAAGTGGGTTACAAAGAAGAATTTTGTGTTAAGTAGGAAACTTAAAACTCATAATTGAGTTATATAAATGCTATGTTCTCCATCTGATAAAGCCCTTATTTTGATCAATAAAATATCTGTTTACAATAATAGATTTCTTAAATATTCTGCTCTTCTTGTTTTGCCATTAGAATAAAACTTTTATTTGCTTGCTATAAACTTATTCTACTAGATAGAAACTGTGTCAAATTATACAAAATTTCACTGTGCCTATAAATAACTAAACTTCAAAATTAAATTCTTAATTTCTATGATATTCAAATTTAAAATGGTTCTATTTCAAGTATTACTTCAAAACTAGTTTCTTATATTTCTCACCTCCATCTTATCTAAATAAAATATTATTTCCAGAAATTTCAAATAACTCTTCCTTCTGTAAACAACGTTCCTTGTTTTCTTACCTACTGCCTATGTTATTTTCAATCTTACATATAATATTCATGTCACCTGTAAATGTCATGCCACAGATAAAGAAAATTCACATATAGATATAAAATAACCAGATCATAATGGCTAATAGATTTCACATAATCTAGGAGTTTCTTTCATAAAGGCTCTGATAAGTATCACTCTTCTGAAGAGCTGCCTGCCTTCTTGCCTGTTCAGCATTATTTATAACAGAGTCTAATAGAAAGTCTCAACCATGTGGGACAAGAGACTGCCACGTGCAGAAAGTGAAAGTGCAAAATGATGTTTGTAAAATGAAGAACCAAAACCTGAGGGTCCTAGAAGCCACACCTTTGTGTCTAGAACGTCAAGGATGCACTGCAGCAATTGTGGAGAAGTCAATGTTATCAGTCCAAAGCCAATAATTTGGGACTATATTACTAGCTTTTTTAAACTGCATATGACTTGACATCTCTGCCACCACCTGAGACACCTGTTGCTCTGCATTATAGTTCTTATTGACATATTCCTATTGAACTTGACCTTACAGGCCTTGCTTATTTCCTCCAAAGTAAAACTCATTCTTCTGTCTTCCAGGTCTTCCTCGCGTTTACTGAGATTTTTCTTTTTCCTATGTCGTGAGTCAGTCCTGTATTTGTCTACTTATACAGTTTGTTTCAGCAGCTCCAGTTCCAAATGGCTTCAGAAGTACCTGTTGCTACTTGGGATTCTGGGAGTGCCCACAGTATGTTTTTACATCTGCCTCCCAGTATGTTTTTACTTCCAGAGCCATCTCTTAGGGACAGACTGTATTCGTACTCCTGCTGCAGTCTCACTGAGCCACACATCTACCTTGACCCTTATAATCAAAATCGTGTGACAGAAACCAGCTCCTGTAACATTCATACCCTGGCGTTCTATATAAGAACAGAGTTGGGAAATGGTAGAATCAGAATGACTCCATCTTTGGACTCTGCTATCTCACTGTAACCCTCTGTTTCCCCAGAGTGACCCAACTACCCCTCCCAATTCCTGGAAGGCCCTAGACCACCCATCCCCATATCACTTTCCTGTAATGGCCCAAGCCACCTGTCAGATTATCACTTCCTTGAAGTGGCCAAAGCCCTGAGGTAAGGTGGACTGCTCTGCAACCAGGAATTCCCATGACCCCACCACCCCGTAAGTATCACAAGAATCCCATAGGTAATCTGTAAGGGAAGTTGCTTCTGACCTTTCCTGGTTAGAGATCTGTTCAGGCTTCACTCCCACCCTCCACCCCCCAATGAATCCCATCTCTGATATAGAGTTGAGTCTTCCCTCTTGTTTCTTTTCCCACTTTTCCTAATAGGTAGAGGAAGATGCCTTATGGGATGAAGAATATTTAATTTTGATGCTGGCTTCTTCAAGATGAATTGAGGTGTCATTGGAATAAGACGTGACCTCCTCTTCCTGTGGTGGGTAGTCAGTTGATGTTTCTGGGTCAGAGGCTGGTCAGGAGGATATTGCCCAAATGAGTTTGTGTGGCATGCTGGATGGTGATTAGGATTAATAGATGGGTTGGAGATGGGCCATTGACCAAGGAAGGCAGCCTAGCTATTGTGTGTGGAGGTCAGCAGGTCTTAAGTTGGAACACATGGGAAATATTGGGAGGGAGTGAGAAAGGACCCTAAAACTTTTAATATGTAAAATGCACATGGTGAAAAATGTCAGACAAGGAATACCCTTTAAACAATGTGGATACAGTATACTCTTACTTGTTCTTCTTCTCCTTGTTGATATGTGAGAATCGTAAACCAAAAAAAGATTTTTAATTTTCATTATTAGCTTAATTTACTTTAGGAACACAATTTCCAATTGCGTTCCTCTAAACTAAGACATGTTTAATCTTTCATTTATTCCAGTTTTTTAAAATATGATTTATTAGGGCTGGAGAGATGGTTTAGCTGTTAATGCACTTGCCTTTGAAGCCTGTGGACCAGGGTTCTGCTCCCCAGTAACCACGTAAGCCAGATGCACATGGTAATGCATGCATCTGGAGTTCATTAGCAGTATCTTGAGGCCCTGGTGCATGCCCATTCTTTCTTTTTCTCTTCTTTCTCTCAAGTAACTAACTAAATAAATGAGTAAAAAATATTAAAAGTATAATTTATTAAATCTCAAATTTTTGTTCCATTTCCATGTTTTTATCAACTTTCTTAATAATGAGCAAACTGATTGCTTTTTTAAAAAACTAAACTTGATATAATTATATTTTCACCTAACAGAGATATATAGATCATATAATCATATATTTTCACATGAAAAAAATTTATATATAGAAAAATTATAATGGGTCTGGAGAGATGGCTTAGCAGTTAAGCACTTGCCTGTGAAGCCTAAGAACCCTGGTTTGATGCTTCATTCCCCAGTACCCACGGAAGCCAGATGCACAAAGTGGTGCATGTGTCTGGATTTCGTTTGCATGGCTGGAGGCCCTGGTGTGTCTATTCTTTCTTTCTTTCTGTCGCTCTCAAATACATAAATAAAAATCAACAAAAAAAAATTAAAAAGGAAAAATTATAATGAATGTTTAACAAAAACACTTTTAAAACATCTGTTCAAATTGTAAAAGGTATTCGTTGATACATTGCTTAGTTATATTAGAATTTTTTCTAGTCATAAATTAGGATATGGGTTTAGTTTTATATACTTTACTATTTTGATATAAAGAGTATGCTTAGGTTGGTGGATTTAAATTTTATTTACTTCTTTATCTGGGACAGAAAACAGCAGAGAGAAAGAGGCAGATAGAGAGAGAGGGGAAGGGAATGGGAGCAACAGGGCTTCCTGCCACTGTAAATGAATGCCAGATGCATGCACCACTTTATGCATCTGGCTTTACATGGGTACTGGAGAATAGATCCTGGACCATCAGGCTTTGAAAGCAAACACCTTTAACTGTGGGACTCCATCCCAATGTTGGTAGATTTAATCAACATGTTTCCATCAGATTTTTTTCAATTATGCAGTTGAGGAATCTTTTTAATCAATCCTCTGAAAATCTAATCACACAATTTTATAACAACATTTTCTGAGTTTTTTTTTTTATGTTTTAGAATGCTTGCAAAGTTATTATTATTATTTTATTGGTTTTTTGAAATAGGGTCTCACTCTAGCCCAGGCTGACCTGGAATTCACTGTGTAGTCTCAAACTGACCTTGAACTCATGGCGACCCTCCTGCCTCTGCCTCCCAAGTGCTGGGATTAAAGGTGTTCACCACCGTGCCTGGATTTCAAAGTTAATTTTTCTGTCTAAGTTTTGTGTTATTTTTTAGGATTAGTTTTCTTGGAAATGATTCATTTCAAATTTCCACATTGGTTAGAATGGAATTATTCTTTTTGTTAGTTTGTGTTTTCACTATTTTAGTCACCAGGTTTGTGATGTAGACGGTCCTAAATCTCCTACTGCACCCTTTCTTGTACTTTAAAATAAAGAATTGAATGTATCCATTAGTTTTAGAGCTGACTTGTATATATCAGTTCTACTGATTTTAATAAGTGAATTGATAATTTTTGCTTTTCTTCTCTTTAAATTGATTCTTTTGTTTTCCAAAATTTCCTTAACTTTTCTGTTTTGATTTTATTCAACAGAACACTGAGAAAAGGCAGAGTTAATGTTTTTTATTTAAATAATGATTAAACCTTTTAAGTGATAAATTAACTTCTATTTATTAAACATATTTCATTTGTAGTATTTTGTTTCAACTTTTCTCATGATTATGTAATTAAAAATTTTATTTTATCTTTGTTCAAAGAGATAGGAATGTTTCTTCTTTATGTCAAAACAGATAGTTTTAAATATATGGCAATGTGGTCTACTAATGGGTATTTTGGGGCACATACTTGTATTCTAATACATGATTCATAATAAATCAACTCTGAGGAAGCATCTAAGTCAAACCTATTAAACTTAGGCTCTTCTTATTACATTATTTATCTTTGCATTCAAGAAGCATTTATAAAATTATAATATTATTCCTTGTTTGTTTATTTTTAAATACTGGAGATTGAACACATATCCTTACAAATGATGGACAAGCACTCTACCACTGAGCTGTATATAATGAGCCCTATAGCAATGGTTTCTATCTCAAATTTGAATTCTGTCTTATAGCCTGGGCTTCCTTATTTTTTCCTATAGCACCTCCTAAAGTCTTCATTCATCACTCAGATACTTCTTGGCTGCTGACATTATTTTTTGAATAATTGCCTTCAAGAAGGGTCCATGGTGACATATAAATTCATATGAGCAGAAGTTCATAAAGGCCTACTTGGCTGCATGGGCAAAATTAGTTTAATATTGTTAGCTCATAAAATTTTTCCTTCAAAAATTTTTCCTCAAAACTTTGAACTATGCTTCATCATGTTCTTATTTTTCTTTTTTAAAAATATATTTATTTATTGGAGAGAGGGGAGAGAGAGAGTGAGAGGAAGAAAGAGGAAGACAGGAGGAGAGAGAATGGGTATGCCAGGGCCTCCAGCCACTGCAAAAAAAAAAAAAAAAAACTGGACACATGTGCCACATTGCACATATGGCTTACATGAGTACTAAGGAATTGAACCTGAGTCCTTAGATTTTGCAAGGAAACACCTTAACCACTAAGCCATCTCTCTAACTCTGTTACTGAATGTTTTATAGCAAGACTTTTTTTCAGTTGTTTTCTGATGTTTAGGAGATTGTTTTGAATTTAGTTTGGATATATGTGTAATTTTATTTTTTAATTCAGACATCTCTTCCAGAAAGTTACCCAAACCTTTAATGGTGATTTTATGTTCTCTATACCCAGATCTATAATTTTCTGATTTTTTTTTTTTTTTTTTGCTGGTCTTAGTTTAGTTCCTGTCATCCAAATTATAACTACTACAGTTTTTTTTTTATATCTTATTGTTTTTATGTTATCCCTACTAGCTATACTTTTACTATCTCCTGATAGGTACATAAATCATATGTTTTATTCTTTTTGTATATTGGTATTTTTTATATTTGCTAGAAAGCTTCATAATTTTGTAGGCCATATTACTATGTAACCACCTAAAGTGTCATTTCTATTTTTTATGAGATTCTTATTTCAGTATTCAATCTTGCACTCTTAAATTCTTCTGCACATGTAGACCATTTTTATGACCTGTTGAACCTGTTTAACCAAACATATGTCAAACATCCTGCTTTGACAGTGCCCTCTGTTAATAATGGTAAAACAAAATGAAGCCACAGAACTCTTTGACCACGATTGCCAAGAGAAACCAGAAAAACTTTTCTTCACTTCCATTTTCTATCTAAAATTAGCCATTATATCAGAAAGACATCTTAGCAATGGACTATACTCATATCCAGAGTCTGAGTGGAGCCTGGAAATAAACTGGTTTTTATTTTATTGTTTTTTTTCCCCATTTTTCTCATAGCTTTCATACTTTGAGCTACCTTTGTCTGCATAGTTGACTTGACATAATTCTTCCTTTACAGACTTTTACTCTGAGATGATAGCAAAAAAAAAAAAAAAAAAAAAACATGTGACAATAAATCAGCTTTCAATGCACTCATGAAATGTTAAGTTTATTTTTCATTCTTTTTATTTATTTATTTATTTAGTTTTGGAAAGAAACACAGAGAAACAGAGAGAGAGAGGGACAGGAAGACAGATAGAGATGGGTGCGCCAGCAACCTCTCAGCTGCTGAGAACAAAATCCAGATGCTTGCTTCCCCTTGTGGTCAAGTGCAGCATTGCGCCCTTGTGTCACTTTGCATCTGGCCAACGTGGGACCTGGAGATTGGAACCACTGGAAATTGGAACTAGCATTCTTAGGCTTAGGAGGCAGGCGCCTTAACCGCTAAGCCATCTCTCCAGCCCTTCATTCTCTTTTTACATGTGTGATGTGCATGTGTGTGGTGGGGGACACGCACGCGCGTGCATATGTGTGCATGTTCACAAAGGTGGAGGCCAGAAGTTGATATTGGGTGTTTTCCTCTAAAACCCTCATCCTTATTTGTTGAGAGAACATTTCTCATGTGACCCTACAGCACATTGATTCATCTAATCTTGCTCCTAGGAGCCCTTGTCTCTGCCTCTCTAGTGCTTGGATTATATAGGTGGTCACTATGCCTGCCTGACATTTATGTGACTGCTGGTGATCTGAACTCACATTTTCATGGTTGGCTGACAAATAATTTACTCACCAAGCCATCTCATTAGACTGAAAACTTAAAAAAATAATAAAACTTTTTTTTTTTTTTTTTTGAAAGGACCAGGGCCTGCGGAGATGTGCTTACTTGAAAAGCCTGCTGGCCCAGGTTCAATTTCCCAGCTCCCAAGTTAAACCACATGCAAAGTGGCAATACATTTATGCTCCAACATACCTGCTACACAGATAGATGGAGCCAGGAGAATCCAAAGCTGGCAGGTCAGCTAATTTGATCTCCATTTGCCATCTGGCAGTTCATTTGAAACAACAGGAGATTCTATCTCAAAGAAAGTGGAGCACAGACACTTTGAAATTTTTCCATTGACCTCCACACCTATTATTGCATGTGCCTTCCCAATGCAGATAAATAAATAATAAAATAAAAAGGCCTAGAATCTCAAGGTCACTATCACATTCACAGGTTGGTGATGTTCATTTCCCTGTAGTCATAATCATTATCTTATCTTGATATTCTTTAACTTATGTGAAGATTGCAAATTAAACCCATATACACCTCAAATCTGTAAAGTGACAGGAAGAAAGACAAGGAAATGAAAACTGTTTAACAAAAGACATGATGAGCACATGAGGAAGACAAAGTGAGTAGCTGTGTTAGTTCTTGTTTCTGCACTGGTTCATGATGATTCTATGTAACTTCTTCCTTCACAAACTCTTTCTCACATATCTTTCCCCAAGTAAACATATAAAATAAGCTGGGAATCTTATCTGGGGGAGTAGCTCAACCTTTCAGAAGAGGAGATCTGACTGTTGTTCTTATCAGCTAGTCCCTGGAATTCTGCAGCAAGATGTGGCAGCAGTAGGATGCATCCTAAATGATTTCCTGAGTTGTGGATTTGCTTCTTTCAACCCAATAGTATACCAACAAGTCAATTTACCTTTAAACCTCTACCAAATTATCCCATAAACCCCAACAACATCCTTTGTGTTTGTTGCTTCAGTGTTATGACGACCTAGTATTGAAAGGGAGTAGCCTCAGCTTCAGTTGAAAGAACAAAGACTGGTTTGTTCCCAGTAAGTAAAAGCATTCCTCCCCAGAATACCATGACCTCTAAACTCACAGAGGTATAGTGACCAAAATGACAACAAATGAACCGAGTGAGTCACTCCATGTACTTCGAACATGGACTAAGATGTTCCCAGTGTGAAGAAAAAGGAAAGCACACGGTTTACGAGCTCAAAGCATATAGCATCCCACAGAAAAACATTTTCTCTGAGGTAAGGATTTGCAATCGTCAGCTGTCAATTCCATTTTTTCAAAGGCCCATTGTTTCTAAGTTCATGTTGAAGAGTGAATATGAATTTTATGGTTGATCAAGAGTTGTGTAGTATTGTGAAAGTATGACTAAAAATAAACTATACTGCACACCAAAAAGAAAACATTACTTTATATAGTAGGCAGTCAAGGAAAATACACATTCTTATCAATACACTCACTTCTTTTCCATGATACCAGGGATTCAGTGGAATCATCTTGCCTTAATTTGCTGACTGGGTAATCTGGCAATGTTGTTGAAGGATCCTGTGTGTCCAAGCCAGCAATGGCCACTCATATATTTCCTTGATGATGGTGCTGGCTTAAGTCACCGCTTGCCATTCTAGGTCTACATTCTAAGACTAACTTGATCATTGCTGCTTTCAAAGTCAACCAGTTCAGGAAATCAATCACAAATTCCCATCTTCTCCTTTTCCTTTATCAGGAGCTACAACTACCACAATACATATTGGTCACTGGAACAGTATTCCAGTCAAAGGAAAAAATTAAAGCAAGCCTCCTGCCACAGCCTCCAGAATGCTGGGTTTATAGGGATGGACCACAATGCCCAGCTTTCTTTTAATGGTTTTAATGGCCCTAGAGCTGTAGTGACCTGAAGAACATGGTTGTTCCCTACTGGCCTCTAGGAATCCATGTAACCAGAGGTAGGGAGCTGATTAATGCTGCTGTAAAGGAAACATCCCCCCCCCCCCGTGAGCTTGCCTGCAGTGGAAGCAAGACAAGTGTCACATATGTGCCATTCCGTGTCACCCACAGTCATGTCATCATGAAGTCTATGTAGACTCTAAACTTCAAGGTGCAGTATGTGTGAAGTGTTGTTTTCAGACAAGCACAGTGTAATAATGGGGGATGGAGTAGCATTCTCCTATCTTCCTACATAACCAGCAGGATTTTTCCTGTCCCATAGTTGAATTCATTTATCCATTCACTATCCACCTTTCCATGTGCTTTGTTCAGATTCATTTTACACACAGTTCTTTGATAGCAGGGCTGTTGTCTTGAGCTCTATCACTGGTAACATGCTGTGACCCTAGTTGGTGACCAATAAATAATTGGTTTTTTTGAATTTAATATTCCAAAGCAGACATTGTCAACCATTTACTTTCTATAGATTAAAAAGCAATGGTAAGCATTTCCTAATGGTTCTTTTCTTTCATATTAAAGGATCTGTTCATAATCTTACCTTGGGTGTTTTGTTCCTTTACTTGTTCCTGAAAGGAGAGAAAGAACAGGCTGGAAGAATGTTCTGAACTGGCTGAAAGTGTGCTCTTAAAGGACTTTTTTAGAGCCTCACGTGATTTCATTAGGTGGTCTCAGCTTTCTGATTTGCAATGTCCAGCTGTAGGCCTTGTGAATGTAACTTACGTTCACAGAGAGACCTAGCTTTCCCAGAGAAGCAAAAGCAGGCTCAAAGGCAGAACTTTCATATTAGAAAATACAGTTCATTGAGCGATGTCATCTGTACTCAGCAAAACTGGTACATCAGGATATGGAACTCAGGACTTTCTGCCCAATCTGTGTGTCTGGTGTCTTATGAGGTGGCACAGTGTTTCCATGGGCAGGCCTGCCTCCTTGGCATTAAATACCCCTATGGAGGGTAGGCAGCTGAGATGTACAATATAAATTTTCATTTTAGATAAATAGAAAATATATTTTATGTATGTATACATATGTGTGTGAATGTGGATATGGAAGCCAGAGGACTTCCTCAAGTATGATTCCTCAGGCACACTGTCCATCTTTATTGAGACAGGGATTCTCATTGATCTGGACCCACCAATTATGCTAGACTGTCTGGCCAGTGAAACTCAAGCATTCTCCTGTCTCTGCTCCTTAGTGCATGTGTCATGAGCCCACAACTGGCCACACAACTGGCATTTTTACATGGGTTCTGGGGATCATTTCGGGTCTTCATGCCTGCAAGGAAAGCACTTTACACTCTAGGCTATCTTCCCATCCCTTAATGACAAATATATTCTTTTCCTTTTTAATATTTCATTTTATTTTCTAGAAAGAGAGAGACAGAGGCAGATATATAGAGAGATAATGGGTGCATCAGGGCCTCTAGCTGCTGCAAATGAATTCCACATGCATTGCCACCTTGTGCATCTGGCTCATGTGGGCACTGGGGAATTGAACCTGGGTCCTTAGGCGTTACAAACCCCTTAACTGCTAAGCCATCTCTCCAGCCCAGAAATCATTTTTAAGTTTGAGTGTTTACCAGATTAATATAATACTATTTTTTTAAATTATTACATAGTCTCAGGGTTGCCTGGAACTCATGGCAATCCTACTACCTCTGCCTCCCTGAGTTTTGGGATCAAAGGCATGTGCCACCACGCCCAGCTTTTTTTTTTTTCATTATTGATCTCAAACAATAAAGGGTAGGGGAGGGTGGTTCATCCTGCAGTTTTGTCTGTGGGATATGGCACTTTACTCAGTGACAGCTGATAATGTTGCTGAGTTTCTAGGAGATAACATCCAGGGATTTAAATACTGGTCCCTTCATGTATTATTATCTGACCTTGGAGGAGTTACTTAAATTTCTGTTCCTTAGTTTATTTTTCGGTGATATTTACCCAATAACTGAACTTGTCTTTCAAGTCCATAGTAACATTTAGTGTGACAATACATGTTAAAAATTTAGAATAGTAAGAAGTATATAAAGAACATTAAAATATTAACTATTCATTATAATTTCTGCTAGGAAAATAAAGAGATGTTGGGACCTTTTCTAAACCATGGGTAAGAAATACTTTTTATTTGCAATAGTAAGAGTAGTATCAAATTTACACTCCCCATTTGACAACTGTATTCTTTTCTCCCTTATTCCATACCTACGCATACAGTTAAAATAGGTTCACTTGTCTGCCAGGCCCTCCTCTGATTAGATTCCTGAAAATCTGAACCACTTTCTCCAAAGGGGAATTTTGAACCAGCCTTCACTGACTTGTCATTTCATTTGCACTAAATCTAGCAGTAATTCTTTGCTATTTCTGACAATGAAAATGATAACCCTTCTCTGGTCTTTTAACTGATGCAGATTAGTGTCTATTTTTATATTCCTTTGGTCATTTCAGGAGGTATGTAACAGGATGAAAATTAGACCCCTGGACTCACATTATCAGCTTTCTCAGTATTCCAGAGCAGAAGCAGAACCTTCATTTTGTTTTAATCACTAGACTGTATTGATACTTAATAACTGGCCTGCCACTTAAAATTCCATGAAACAACAGTGGAGAAAAGATCTTTCAACCCAAGCTTCACTGCTGTGCTCACATCTGGGTTGTTTATAAATTTTAGCTCAATCTGCCTTACTAACACTTTACATGTTAATATATGAAATGCCTTCTCTGTAGTTAATGTAATACAGATCTAATCCGTATGCAATGATTATAGCTTAGGCTTCCTTCCAGTCCTCTGGAGTTATTTATATGCAATTTTCAAAAAGAGATGATCTTTCCTATGTGCACTAATAATATTTACATTTTTAAATGCAACACATACTGAAAGTTGAGGTAGGGGTTATGAGGTCAAAGAAACAGAGATTAGATTTTTAAGCAACATTGAAATTGAAAATATCAATATCATATTTTCAAAACTTTTATGCTCCCATTGGAGGATGACTAGTAGAAAGAGAATTTCTCCTTTTAAAGAACAATGGTGTCAACTGCTAATAAGTCGAAGATATAAAGTATAGTGGTAATTTGTGGCAAAGTACAACTAAACAATTCCTAGCCATGAATTCCAAAACACTGGACAAAGGGGGATGGAAATTCTGAGTGGTTATATTTCAAACCATCAATGATAGGAAAGCTAATGTAAAATCATAAAGGAGCCAATATCACAATGGGGAAAATCCACTGTTTACTATGATGCTAAACAAATATATTAATAACCCTGTCTACAATTCTCAAATTAAATATTTAAAACAAGCAAACATCATGGGGAAAATACAGAATCAATAAGTGCTGTGTGAAAGTGTTGGGGAACTGAAGAATGTCCTTACATTTCCATTTCTCCTGATACATCCTTCCAAAGAACAGAGTTGTAGGAAACGGCAGTTGGTAGACCTTCTATTAAGTGTCCAGATCTTACTGAATCTTTATACTGGAGTGAGCTGCGTGTGGGGCTTTGTGGAATGGTTGACACTTTCTGCTCTCTACTAGATCTTTTGCAGTGATAATGAATGTCTTTAGCTGTGTTTAATAGAAAGTTTACCGCAAATAGTTTCCTGCAAGTTACTTCACATGGGGATTTTGGCCATTGCTAAGCCTCTGTTGTATTTGTTGGTTCTTCTTGCTGAGTCATTTTACATACACACACACACACACACACACACACACACACATATATATATATATATATATATATATATATATATATATGAGAGAGAGAGAGAGAGAGAGAGAGAGAGAAAGAGAGAGAGAGAGAGAACATATACGTTAACCTCCAGTGCTGGGATTACAATTATAGGTCCATACATGTCTAGCTGATATATTTATTACTTACCCTCTGCAGTTGGAGAATATCACTTTACAAGTACACATATTAGCTCAGAAGTCAGCAAATTTCTGTTTAAATGGCAAGATAATAAATATGTTAGGATCTCAGAACTATATAGCCTCCATTGTAGTTCTACAATTAATTGTACCACTTAGGTGAATGCACCATATATACTAGGTATGTGATTGGACATGGCTGAGTTCCAATAAAACTGCTTATAAAAATGGGGAGCATACCTGATTCCCACTCTATGTTAGATGGCATCATTTTCATATGAAGAAGGGATGGTTTTTTATTTGCTTTTACATTAAAAAGTGAGAAAAGGGGGGGCTGGAGGAATGGCTTAGCAGTTAAGGCATTTGCCTGCAAAGCCAAAGGACCTAGATCAATTCCCCAGGACCCATGTTAGCCAGATGCACAAGGGGGCGCTTGCCTCTGGATTCGTTTGCAGTGGCTAGAGGCCCTGGCACTCCCATTCTCTCTCTCTCTCCTTCTTTCTCTGTCAAATAAATAAATAAAAATAAAATATTTTAAAAAATAAGACCAGTGAACATTATTTTGTTCCTTTATGGATCTAATGTGAGTATACAAGAGACAAGTACACCTTAATGTGTGTTTATAAGAATAAACTATATTTTCAGCTTTTATGAATGATATTTGAAATGAGGATTATTTTACAAATACATTCTTTAATTTCAGAAACCTATCCCTGTACTTACTTCATTTTTATTGAACTTATATAAGTAAAATGCATAAAGGGAAAACCAAAATCATTTTTTTTTTTGCCTTAGAAAGAAGGGCCTGTGATTAACATACTGGTCACCCTAAAAACAACTACATTGTGAGGAAGAAACCTGAACGTTTGAATGGAAGCTCCTATCATCAGATGCCATCCAGTAACACACTAAGCAACACACTAGCTAAAGCATTCAGGCAAGAGTAATGAAGGATATAAAACTTTTCAAATTGGGGACAATCCAATCCCATGCATCTGACATGTGAATAAATTCCACTTGAAATCCTCAATAGAAGTACTGAACATTAAAGAACAAAAGAAGCAGCTTCAGGCTGTTTTTCATAATTTTTATAATTCTTTGCTTTAATGGAATAGAAGAATTTTGTGGGACTGAAAGACAAAAAAAAAAAAGGAGACCTCTCTATAGGCTGTGCAATTGCAATAGTACCTGCAACCTGAATAAAGTGTCGTGCTTTGAATGATGGTGATATTGTCAATGATGCATTTTAAATCAATGGCATTCTGGAAGAAAGCAAAATTCTTTCTTCACCTCACGTTAATGTATTTACCATTTTCTAGTCTTTTCCTAGGTCATAAACAATACAAGAACATATCTTAGGAGAAAAGGAGAGGAAATTCTGAATCCCATTTGTATACCTACAATCATTATATTAATATTTGTAAAAAAATATTTAAGAAGAAATAAAAACTCTCTTATGAAGATTAAAAAATATCATAACTTATAAGCATAAGAAGTACCTTGGAAATTGCAGACGTCCTTCAAAGGAAAGGACAAGGGCAAGGTAGTCCAAAGCTCTATTCGTTTTAGAGATGTAAAGCTCCTGCAGAATTCAAAAGGAGCTTCCCATATGCAAGAAATGTATAGATCTGATTGTAGAGAAATACATTCTGTAAGAACATTTTTACAACACAATGAGCTGAATCCCACGAAGAAAAGAGAAAGTTAGCTGAGTTACCCAGAGGCTCTTTTGAGGCATCTTTTGTCAGAATATACTAGATAAAAGCCCTGGAACATGATGATGAAGACTGACAGCATGCCAAATGACTTCTAGCCACATGACCAGAGATACTATGTGTGACAACATATAGAAAGACTATAGTGGGATAAATACAGCACCTCTGTGTCAGGAAAGGGTGTGTTAACAAAACGAGCCTGAGCTCACATTCTGAGGTCCTGGGAAAAGAAATAGTGGGATTGCATGTGTGAGGAGCACTGCAAATGCTGTCTTTTTCCCTGCTGCAGTCAGCCCTCACCCTTAGACCTTCTGCGCTGCCTCAGCTACATAGTGTCATTGTCAAGCTGAGGCTCTGCATTCTAATAATTAAAACAGACCAGAAACCATTACCTATCCTGGATTCACTCACTTCTCTGTTTTAAAAGTAGAGAAATAAGCCTATTGGGGGAGCTCCGTATGTTTCTTGATGAACCGGAAACCGCAATGGGATTTTGATACTCAATTTTAGCCCTAGGTTAAGTCAGGGAGAACAGTATCACAAAATTAGAATAAAATAAAAGAACTCATTAAAGACATGTTATAACCAGGAGCATTTAGTCTTAGATAAGACTTTGAAAGAAGGTTATAATAAATAACCCTTCCACAGTGTCAAGACACATATTAGAGTTGTTGCTTAAGATACTATCATTTAAGTAAATCTGGTGGTCATTCCTGAAAAGATATTAACAATCACTCTTGTGTGTGTGTGTTTTCTAGGACTTGGAAGTATATTTTGCATGCAGGGATACTGAATTCTGTCTTATTGTCTTATGAACACTGATAACTACAATAGGATTTATGTGCCTTGTAGATTTTGGAGTTTCCTACTTGGTGAGACAGTTGTTGATAAATTTAGAAACATGGGCTCTCATTAAGTACTGGTGAAACATTATTGCCTAAAAGAAATAAAAGTCCAAGACAAACACTATAAAAACAAAAGCCAGAAAGATGGCTTAACAGTTAAGGCTCTTGCCTACAAAGTCTTAGGACCCAGGTCTGATACGCCAGTGCCCACATAAGACAGATGCATGATGTGGCACATGCATGTGGAGTTCATCTGCTGTAGCTAGAAGGCCTGGGATATGCATTCTCTCTCTCCCTCTCTCTCTCTCAAATAAATAAATAAAATAAAATTTAAATGTTTAATTTAGCAAGAGCCAATGGAAACAACAGTTAAAATACAGTTAATAGATCAAAACATTTGTCTATTATTTAGTTTCCACAATAGGTGAGACTTAAAAATCAGATAATTTGGATACTAGTATGCTAATTTTAACACAAATACAAATTTCACTTCCCCAAGATCTGTTCCTTTTCTCTACAGGTGTCAATATCTCAAGAAAGTTATATCAAGTCTCAAGTATGAATGACAGTATAAACAATCACCCATCTATATGTAAATTATAAGTTTAAAATAGAAATATGAGAAGCAGATTTTTTCCCATGCTTCCTCTCCCCAGTAGAGAGAAATAGCCACCTGGCATTTAGGTAATTACAGCATACAGATTCTCATCTTCTCTCCCCAGATTTAGGTTGGTCTTTCCAGAAGATCTTTAATAACAACAACTTGTTTACCTCAAATGGATGGTCACTATTTACTATTATATAATGATGTCTTCTGGAAAGAAAATGAAGGATGAAGGAAGAGAGAGGCAAAAAGGAAGAGAAAGATTTACAAAATAAAGCTGGTTTTGTCCATTACACAAACTCAGTAACCATGTGCTGAGACAGGGATTTTAATTAATTCCTTTAAATTCTTAAATTGCAATACTTTCCACACTGAAACCTTATAATCTTGTTTGGCTGAATGTGTTCAACTCAGATAGATGGTAGATTGTTAAATGATAGATAAATAGATGATAGCTAATAGATAATATTGCCCACAGTTGATAGTCACTTCTAGAATTAAACTAAAGAAACTGCCAGCCTTTGAACTCTAGAAAACATACACAATCTGTGGATCTTGCCCTTTTTTTTTTTTCATGTGGCCCCTGTCAATGAGATTTAAGATATTTTAAAACATATGATTTTAACCTTAAGTGCTGATGTTAGAACAAAGAATAAGTTCCAACTTGCTCCATAACTTTCTTGTAAATTTCCAATCTAGGTCAACATGATTTCAATTTCAGAAGTCCAATAATGTGAAGAATCATTGAATTTTATTTAAAACTATATTTCTTAAATATACTTGTCCAAATACCACCCTTTTCTTAACTTGGCAAGAATAGAGAAAGGACCCCAAGCCAAACAAGCCAAATGTGTATATATTTGTTAGGAAACATTCAGCTACAAGAAAATGAAGATAATTACTAATTACAAATAACTAAATAATAAAAATTTATTCTGTCTGACACTGAAGGTTCTTATTGGTAGTTGAAATCAAGCATAGGGTTTTTCTCTGGGGAAGGGTAAGATTGGATGATTGGATGGCTTTCAAAATTTCAGGTGAACAGAGAAATATATTTGGAAATTATGTAGCTAGGGGGAAAGTGAAATCACCTCCCAAGTGAGTCATGAAAACACCCTTGCTGTCACCATGGGCATGGGAACCTGTTCATCAGTTCACCAATGCTGAACCTGGAAGCTGACATTAATAATGCCAAGGGGTTGTGGGAAGAGAAAGCAACAGAGAGAGAGAGAGTTAATCTCCATTGGCAACTTGACTGGATCTGGAATTAAGAGACAAGCCTTAGGTTGGGGCAGGAAGGATTAACTGAGGAGGAATACCCTTCTCCTCAACAAGCAACCCTTCCCAAGGTAACCCAATATAAAGAGGTTCTAGAAGATGCAGCTTTTCCAGGGAAGTGGATGAAGAAACTGCTGGTCTCATTGTATTAAGTGAAGGTGCTCTAACATGGCTCATGTGCCTTCTTGTTTCAGATTCTATTGGCAGTCTGGGGCAGAGTTTAACTTGCATAAATGCATGGGTGGGGGGAAGGAGACACTGAGTATGTAGTAATTGTAGCTTTTGCTTGTGTATGGTGCAAAAATATTGAATTCAGGAACTTGCATATACTGGGCAAGTGCCTCGAGAAGCTTATGACTGTAGCTTTTAAATGCATGTCCAATTCTACTCAATAAAGAGGTAGATGCCCTAACATACAAAAGGGACTGATTTTTGGATATGATAAAAGAAGAAAGATGTCCACTAGAATTAAAAGTCCCATGCTCGAGCAGTTCTAAGTAACAAATTCTAAACCTAGTACTGTCAGCAAAAACCTATGGTCTTCCCATCTCTTCTTCTGCAGAGTTAGCACATTGGGTTTTATACCTGGCTTGACTTTTCATGGTGGTGTGATTGTTGAAGTGCCTCTGAAGATGACATACCTATCCATCAATACCTAATGGCTTCAAGGTGAGAAGAGAGCACAGGATGATCCTATCAGTCTGGAGAACTAAAAAACCATAGAAATTCTAAGGAACCTTCTCTCTTTGTACAATGGCAATTCTTTCATTGTATTCCCATTTCTCTACTCACCACTGATAAAATGACATGGAAGAGCTATGATTGTTTAAGGATAATCTTGTTGAGACCTGAAGAAGTACAGCCTCCATTAAAGCATTTACTTACATGGTTCCTGGACTACTCAGGTTTCTAATAACAAACCTTCACATTTTCCCATCAAAATATCAATGACATTCTTCATAGGAATAGAAAAGACAATTCAATGGGATACAAATGGTAACAATAAAATGAGCAAAACTGGAGGCATCCCCTTCCTAATTTCAAAATATTCAACAGAAATATAATAACAAAAGCAACATAATATTGTAAAAAATACTGACATCTGGTCCAGTAAAATAGAATAAAGGACCCGGCAACAAACTCATGCATCAACACTCACCTGATTCCCTGAAAGGATGCCAAAAATATACAATGGAGTCTCTTCAAAATATAGTTCTAGAGAAGCTGGACATACATTAACTAGACCCCTATTTCTTACTTGGTACAAAAAAAATGAACTTATAAATCAAGTACCTTAATGTAAACTCTGAAAATCAAGTGCTTCAAGATTTTGGCATAGGCAATGATTTCCTGAGTAAGCATACAGTAGCATAGGAAATTCACATTAAAGGTTACTTTAAAAGCTTCTGCCCAACAGAGAGCATCATCAAGAGAATCAAGAGAAAGCTTAAAAAATGAAAGAAAACCTTTTCCATAATTTTTCTGACTGAAGACTAATATCCAAAATATTAAAAGAAAAAATCTTAAAAACAGGTGTGGTAGCACATGTCTTTTCTCCAAGCATTCAGTAGGTGGAGGCAGGAGGATCAGGATCAAAACCAGCCTCATAAAGTAAGCTCAAGGCAAGCATGGGATATACAAGACTAACTCAAACAAAGCGAAACAACTTTAAAATTTTTAATAAAACTAAAGCAATTCTATCACTGAATGTAAAAAGACTCTGAAGAGGTAATTATGAAAAGAAGAAATAGAAGTGGCCAATAAATATATGGGAAAAATTCAACATTTTTAGCCATCAAGGAAATACAAATCAAAACTACATAAAGATCCTGTATTATTCTAGTCAGAATGGCTACAATAAAAAATAATAATAACATAATACTGAGGAGGGTATGGATTTAAATGAAAACCTTATACATTGTTAGTGGGAATGTAAATTAGTCTAGACACTGTGGAAATTCATATGGAATTTCCTCACAAATTTAAAAATCAAACTACCATAATCGAGCTATACCACAGCAGTACTCTACATTCATGTCTTTTGGGGGTTGGGGCATTGTTCACAATAGCTAAAATATGGAATCAGCCTAGCTCCCTGGCAAGAGATGAATGGATTAAAAAATATGGCCAATAGCAGGGCGTGGTGGGGCATGCCTTTAATCCCAGCATTTGGGAGGCAAAGGTAAGAGTATCACCATGAGTTCAAGGCCACCCTGATATTACATAGTGAATTCCAGGTCAGCCTGGGCTAGAGTGAGACCCTACTTTGAAAAAACGAAAAATGAACAAACCAAAAAAGAAAAAAAAAAGGCCTATATACAGAGTGAAGTACTATTAAGTCATAAGGGAGTATAAAAACATGTCCTTTGACAGAAAAGGTATGAAACTAAAGATCATCATGCTAAGCAAAATTAAAGCAAATATAGAAAGATATATGTTCTATTTTCTCTGCTAAGTGGAAACTCAAACAAGGACAAGGTGATGTGAGAGTAGTAGAGGGACTACTAGATAAAAGTAAGGAGAATGAGGGATGGGATAAAGAAGGGAGATGAGAGAGAAGTGGAGAGGATGGATACAGGCAAAGTATGTATGCATGTATGGAAATGTTTCAGTGACATCCATGTATATAGGCAATAAACATGTATTTACAATAAATATTTTTAATATTTTTATTTTTATTTATTTATTTGAGAGAAGGAAAGAGGGGAGATAGAGAGAGAGAGAGAATGGGTATTCCAGGGCTTCCACCCACTGCAAACGAACTCCAGATGCATGTGCCACCTTGTGCATGTGGCTTATGTGGGTCCTGGGGAATTGCACCAAGGTTCTTTGGCTTTGCAGAAAACTGCCTTAACTGCTAAGCCATCTCTCCACTCCTGCAATTATTTTTTTTTTTAAGTACAAGTGTTTAAAACTGTTGGGAAGACTATTTTTTTTTTTTTATGTCTAGTGTAACAGGTAAGGTCTGGAGCTTTGAAAGTGTACAGCATGGGAAATGGGAAAAGCATATTATAAGGCAGAAAGGTCTGCAGAAGGAAATATGCATGAGACTACATTTGCATTAGACTACTGTCAGAATCAAAACCACACATCAAGTACAATGTGTAGGATGTTACCAAAAGACCTATGTATCTGAAATGTAGAAGAAAGGGCCCTAATCCTAACCCTAACACTCACCCTAAACTTAACCTTGACTTAAAAAACCTATTACAATTTCATTTTGTTATTGGGGAACCAGGCTTTCTGGGACTGGCCTCCTTGCACCGCATTCCCCAGGTGTGAAGCAATTTTTTCACTAAGTCTGTGTGTAATTTCCATCTTACTTTGGTTATCTGTGGAATGACTTCAGTCTTTATGTAATGTCTGTGTGTAAATCCAGATGGCCAGGATTTCCCTTTGCAGTGAGTGAACCGCCTATCCTCCCGAGGACCACTGCTAGGCAGGAATATAATAAACTTTCATTTTATTATGAGCAGACAGACACAGTAGTACTCTGCATTATTTCTTTTTCCAGTGGTGGGGATAAAACCCAGGGACTCACACATGATAGGCACCTCTCTAGCCCTGCCTGTCCCAGTAGTGCTCCAATCAGTGAGCTTAATAAAGGGCAGAGGTGAGCGTATGGGAGTGAGATACTAAGAAGGCCTTTGAAAGGCTCTTGGCTCTTGGCAGAACCTAACGTTTTTGCCATGTGCAAAAATACCATTTACACATTTAGTAAACTGTCTTTGTGTTACGACCATCAAGACCAAGGTATCTGATCTTGTTTCTGCATTCCTGACTTTATTGTCTTTCTGCATCTGCCCATATGAATTGTAAGGCAGCTGCAGAATTTCTACATCTTGTACTCCAGGCACAGGGCATATAGCCAGGGAAAACATATGTCTGGGCTTGGAAGCATGAAATTTTCTAGATAACTGGGACTGAGTATTATATAAACTCTCCGTGGACTACAGTGTGCTTCTTTTACTACCACTGAACCCCAGGGGAACAATAGTACAAGGCCACGAAGAAGCTCATAGGATTACTTGCAGATATGAAGAAATTCTTGAAAGTGTTTTAGTTTAAAGGATTGGGAAGGGTGGGATCAATAACCTGTTATTGCTGCCTACATAATGATGCCACAGGATCCTTACTTGTACTTTATCAAAGCTATCAACCACTGCAGCTGATAAAGTAATGCTTTTAGAGTATTAATGTATCCAAATACTATCTTTTTCTTCGTTTTCTTTGGTTATTCGTGGTAGGGTCTTGCTCCAGTCCAGACTGACTTGGAATTCACTATTAGTCTCAGGCTGGTCTTGAAGTCACAGCCTCTCCAGTGTGGTGGGTGATGGTGCACCAAGACACTATCTTGACTGACATTTTTATAGTTCAGAGTAAAAGAAACCACAGGCTGGAGATATGGCTCAACAGTTAAGGTACTTTTCTGCAAAACCTGATGACCAGAGTTTGATTCTCCAGTACCCAAATAAAACCAAATGCACAAAGTGGCTTATGCATCTGGAGTTTGTTTGCAGCAGCTAAAGGTCCCAGTGTGCCCATTCTTTCTGTCCATCTCTCCTCTCTCTGCTTGGAAATAAATAAATACATAAAAATTTAGGGCTGGAGAGATGGCTTAGCGGTTAAGGTGCCTGCCTGCTAAGCCTAAGAACCTGGTTCCAATCTCCAGGTCCCAAGTTTAGCCAGAGGCAAAGTGACTCAAGGGCGCAATGCTGCACTTTCCCACAAGGGGGCACACACACTGGATTTTGTTCACAGCAGCTGTGAGACTCCTGCCATGCCTGTTTCTATCTCTCTCCCTCTCCCTCTCTGTCTGTCTCTCTCT
Source organism: Orientallactaga sibirica (assembly GCA_036365145.1). Taxonomy (NCBI): domain Eukaryota; kingdom Metazoa; phylum Chordata; class Mammalia; order Rodentia; family Dipodidae; genus Orientallactaga; species Orientallactaga sibirica. The sequence goes on along the minus strand of JAEOAD010000019.1, from coordinate 7,129,946 downwards.
GTGTCTCTCTCCAAAAATAAATAAAAATTTAAAAATTAAAAAAAATTAAAAAAAATATTTTTAAATTGTTTAAATGAAGGCAGGCAGGCAGCTAAGCCAATCTCCTTTCTTCCGGGTATTCAAGCAGTATCTTATGGGCTGGGATCAGGGGACATATCCATCCCTGAAACTTGCTCAGATAATGTGTCTGCTCAGAAATGTCCTATGGTATCTCCTGAGTCCCAGGAGTCAACCCAAGGGGAAGACCAGAGACTAGAAGAGGTGCTCTCTTAGAAGGAAGCGTGTTCAAAGTTTACTAAAGGTGATGAGCAACCAATAATCAACTTTTGTATAACCAAAAGAAAAGACTGGGTTAAAAAAAGATATTTCAGGGAAAAAGAAGAAAGGAGTAATGGTACTGGAGTATGAGAGAGAAAGTCAAAATGGAATGACACATTACAATTGGCCACAGCAAGCGCTGAAAGAAGTAAGCTATTGCTTTAAATGCAGTGGAGGTACTTTTCTAAAACTTGAAAAAGTTCTTGGAATTTTGAGAATTTATTACTTACACCTGTTAACATTTAATACCCATTATAGACTACTTACTGTGCTATTTTCTGTGTCTAATGTTTTGCATATTAGGTCTACCAGTGCTTAGCAGGGCAGGCTCTGAAATGAGGCTGTTTTAGTAAGATATTTGTCAGCTCATGATTTTTGAAAGATAAGTTTAACTACATGGTTCTCTACTCATATGTAGCATGGGGAAAGGGTTCTGAAGCCATAGGATTATGAAGATTAAATTATTAAACTGTTTAACACATTACTTATTGCATAGTAATAGCTGAATAATATATTCAATATTATTTCATTAATTTCTTAAGCTTTGCAACCCATGAGGTAAGTCATACTGTTATTACATACAATGAAACTAGAAAGAAGTAAAGATTAATTAACCTTCCAATTCACACCACTAGCATAGAGTTGGACTCTAAACCTTGGTCCTTCAATTCCCCAATCTCTGTTGTTACACATAAGTTTAAAAACCTAGGGGTTCAGCAGTTACAGGTGCTTGTCTGAAAAGCCTGATGGTCCTGGTTCAATTCCTCATTACTCAAGTAAAGCCAGATGCACAATGTAGTGCATACATCTGGAGTTCCCTTGCAGTGGCAGAAGACCCTAGTGCTCCCATCCCCCCACACACACCTCTCTCACTCTAATAAAAGAATAAATAAATAATTAATTTTTAAAAACTTGAGTCTCTACCCAAATTCAGATCTGTCTGAATATAGAGTACATGTCAAGAAAAAAATACAACTGGGTTCTCTTTTCCTTCAATATATGTTATGATTCACAGACTTCAAAAACAATACATATTATTGTATATGAAGTAATATGTGTTCACTGTGGCTATGAATTAGTCTGTGGAGGCAAGAAACCATACAGACCTTCATTTCTAATTCAGATTTGATCATTGCCTGAATATAATGGTAACTAGAAATTTCATCCGAAAATGTAACCAATTAATCAACCAGGTAGCCCACATAATATTAAAGACTTAATTTGCTAGGACTAGCACCTTTTTCAGTTAAAACAAGACTAATGCTTAGCATATCAATATTTAAGCTGAATCTATTTTTATTAATTAGGATTTGAAGGTTGTCAGAAACTCGCGGCAAATCGTCAATTACCTTGTACCTGAGATATCCCTTATAAGAATATCACATTACGTGTCCATAAAAAATTCAGAGATAAAGTAGAACGTGCAAGAAAACCTTCATTTAATATTGAAAGAATGAAAATTAACCCTTATTCTTTAAGAGGTCTTCTATTTAACTTTGTGTCTTTCTGGATTTTGAAACTATTAAGGAACACTGTGCATACCAGTTCTTTTTTTTTTTTTTTTTTTGTTCTTTCTAATCCAATTGAATCTACTTTAAATAGCCATAATTGGTGATTTTCCAGATCAAAGGTCTTCTGCAGATCAATGAGCAGAGCTTGTCTATATTGATTAGCAGCCATGCCTATGAAAATATCATTTGTTACCTCGGGAATGATAGTGGAATGAAGAGGCTAACACCAAATCGGAAGGAAATCAATGAGTTTCATGTAGATAAAAATAAGCATGTTACCTGAGGAGAGAACATCAATTTTTTATAGACCCTGGACCAAACAGCAGAGAAAAAAAAATATCTAGTGGTCAGCTCTCTGAATGCTCAGAATATCTTCTTATCCATAGTGGAACTTCTTATAACCTAGCAGAATTTCATCAAAGAGGAGAGGAAATAAAAGGTCTCAGAATTCTTAGTTCTATCAATTACAATAAAACAATTTCTTTTATTTTTAAAGCCTCTGCTTCCCTTTCTATGTATTCCTAAAAAAAAAAAAAATCAAGACATCAGAAGATATCAGGTTTTGTTGCAGTAGTTATTTTCACAAAACTATTCCAATCCTGAGAGCCATGATGTCTACTGAATTAACATCAACATAATTGAACAAGATTAATTGATTAAGTCTAATCCAAAATAAGAAATCATGTGTAGAAATTGTTAGTTTTGAAAAGTACACTAAAATTTTGGCAGAATTTTATTTTTCTATAAGCTGTTTATTGCAATCAGTAGGTTAAATTCCTTCCAAATACAGACAGCCAGAATTGTGAAGTCCTCCTGGCTGCCTTGAATGCCTGCAAAATCCTAGAAAAGGGTGTTTAGAGTTGATGCGAGGCACCTGCCTCCAGGTCTTACAACCAAGAAATCAGAATCAGAGAGTCAGGCTGAGACCATGTGCCAAGACAGAATCGACATTCTGAGCTATTTACATCTGGGAAGAACTTATAAAAGTATAAGCGGAAATCTAAATGGAATGCAGTGGAATCATTTCACAGGGATGTTGATGTGACAAAGGTAAGGGAAGTTTAGAACAAACTCTAGCCAAGGTCTCAAAGGTCTCTAAAGTGTTTAGGGAAGTGCACCCCACAATGGTCCTCCTGAATTTGCCTATCCTGTTCTTGTGAGGCTTGTGGTACATTTTCCTCAGCAAGGAGGTCTATGGTTCTCTCTCCAGAGACCAACCTACTTCCTCCACAAACCTGAAGCTTTCCTAAGGAGCTTAATTTTTCAAACTCTGGGATCTTCCCATGAAGAATGGCTTCAGAAAGTGGGACATTAATATCATTTAAGAACATTCTACACAAAACTGAACATTGGAGTCATTTGCCTCTAGTAGTAGAATAAAAAGATTGACTTGTATGGATAGGTAGTGTTTAATTTCTGTGCCAGCTATGGTGTCACACATCTGTATTTACAATACTGGGGAATATGTATTGCTACTGTAACAAGAGAAAAATCTGATTTCAAAGAGAACATATATTGAAGTGACATTTTTTCCTTACACTATCTAGTTAAAGGGCAGATAAATAATTTAACTGGCTATTTGTTCAGCATTATAAAGGGGATACTTATCATCTTTTCTCATTTTCTCCATATAGGTAGATTACTATAATTAGAAATATATCTCATAATAAACTATTCAATAAATATTAGTATTTGATGACAGATAAGTGATCAAGCATTAGCTTAGATTTATACATTAAATCAATAAATATGAGGGAGATATTTATAAAAATATTTTTGTTCAGTAAAGAAGTAAAGTAAAATTCACAGGAAAAGGATTATTAGAAAATAAATTGTTTAAAATTTCTATTATAATTTTCTTGGAAAATTCTTGGAAAAACTGCATGTTTCTGTTATTTAATTATAGTTACATATGTACTACTTAAATATGGTTGCATTGCAGTAATATATGGACTAGACCATTGCACTATAATATTTAGTTGTAAATAAAATAATTTTTAATGATTCATGAATATTGACATCATCAGTTGCTTCAGAACAGAGAACTGCTGAAAAGACAAGTAGGATAAGAGGGAAATTCCTCACACCATATTTTCAAAACCTTTTATATATGAATGTAAGAATATGCTACGTATTTGATATATATTTAAGTAAAAATTAAAAAGAATATCTTTCAATAACTAGAACACTAAAGAATGTATAATTAAATGACTTAGAGGAAGAACGCACTGTGTGCCTAAATATAATAGGAGGTTCCCGGTCTCTCCATCATCCTTCCAAAGGAGAGAACCAGTTGCAGTAGAGTTGCTCCTTTATGCAGCATCTCCATTTATAGGTGTTCTCCCAAATACTTCATTTTGAACATCAGCATGCTGTTCCACCAGTCACTCTTTTAGTGTTAAAAATCAATGTTAGCATTGCATGACCCCAGAGGTTAACTGGTGGGATTGTTTTTTTTTTTTTTTACAAAGCAGAGCAGAAAGTGAGCTCAACGGTTAGATTCAGTTCTCAAGATATGATACATTAGGTATAAATAATCCTGTTAATATTACTGTTAATAGTTTAAAAATAACGTTGTATTTCATTGTTTGCAGATCAATGTAAAAGTGAAAAATATTTCTTAAGTTTTAACTCATGGCCTCTTGTCTTTTGGGAAATACTTTTCAGAGACTGTTCAGCAACAGCATCAAAAACAGTGCTGTACTGTAGTCAGAGGCAAAAACCAAACTATATTCTCTAGGGAAAGGTGTTAAACAATATTAAAGGTTTATTTAATGATGATCAAGAGGCTGGGGCTTAAGAGGTATATGAAGAATGGGATAAGAATTTTCATAAAGTTGGAAAGTATGACCTCACCCTTTCATATTCTTAATTAGGATGCAAATAAGGTAATTATTTTAAAACATTTCGGTAGAAATTTGACCATCATATCTGCATCCCTACATGTTTATATAAGTAAATTAAATGAAAACCTCTTTATTTGCATCTTCTTTGCAAATGTAGTATTGCCTTACCTTGTGATAATCTCACCTTCAGTATTACAGGGTATATTATTTTCAAAATTTCTAAAACTGAAGGTATGATTTCTTTTACTCTATGCTTTTCTAAGCATACAGCCTTTTAAAATATATTGTTTAGTAAGGCTTTCAGACTCAGACAATTTCTATTCCATATCACCATAAAGTATCTTGTAACTGCAAAAATGGCATAAAAACAGGTAAAATTGCCTTTGAATCACATTAGAGGTATGACAACCCAAAACTAAAATCATGTTAATAAAAGCTTAGGTTTCAGAGACTTTATTTCCCACAGTGTCAGGGAGATGACAGAATAAAAGCCTTTCTGTTTCATTAGTGAGGACCACTGTATCATAATAGAGTTTGCAAATTATCCACAGCTACTGCAAATAAATACTTCTCCACAGTATGGTACACTTAAAAAATATTTTGGGTCATTGAAACGAATCAAATGAACTCATGCACCCCAGGAAAAAAAAATGAATGAAAGTTGAAAACACAAACACTACTGTGGCTTATGGAATTTTTAGTTTAATGTAAACATGGTGGCTGAAATGCTAATCTTTTATTTATTTAAAGCAAGGAGAAAAGTCATGAAAATAATTCACTGTACTTTTTCTGGCATGTAAGGGTAAAATAAAGGACCTGTCGGTAAAGAAAGTAATGTTAATACAAAATTAGTGTGCTGTATCAACCCTTGCTGTTTCCTATAGTTTTGACATAAGATCACTCTTTTTTTCACTATGATAAAAAAGCAGTTGATGACCTTTGTTTTATCACTGAAGGCTATAGGAACTATAAAGATTTAATATATTTTTTAATCCTTAAATTAAAATTTATGATAAGCTAAAACCATTACCCTTAATAAATGTTTTAATGAGCATTCATTTTACCTATATGCTACAATACAGTCATTTACATGTAAAACAAAATTAAATTAAGCTAATTTATTAATTTGATTAGGCATTTTCAGTCTTTCTGTATTGCCCTGTTGGAATTCTCATACTGAGGGCTTTTGAAGGCAGGTCATGTGAGAAGCTTTTGTTTTGTCAGGTGGATGGTCTGTACTATACAGAGCTTTGATAAAAACCAGCTGCTATGACCTGATAGCAGTTAAGGCTGAAAGACCAGACAGTGCAAACAAATACTATATCTTGGCTTAAAATACTTCCCACATCTGCCAACAATCAGTTCTATATGGGACTTAGAAAGGGGTGCTGAAAAACAGGATCGGATTTCAGCACAAGCAAATAAACAAGAAGCCCTGAGTTCTTCAGCATGGATTGGATGAGGAGGTACCCAATTCCACACTGACGCTCCTTTTGTCAGTCCTGTGGTGAGAAGGGTTGCAGGTATGTTGCAAGTTGATAGTTTAATCAGATTGCTGATTTAAGGGTGCCACCCAACCTTTGTTTATTATTCTTGATAGAGGAGACCATTCAAGGAGAGTTAAGCAGTAACCTTGAGAAAAGGGAGATTTTAAAAGCTTTCAGATTTCAACTATGGGCCTTTTTGGCCAAGATTTATGATGGCACAGTTCAAGTTGGTAGGAGATAAGAAGAAAGACAGATCTTTCTTTTTGTAACTTCTTCCCCCCAGAAACTCATACCTGTTGTTCTTTCAAGGCCATTTGCCTTTTCTAGGATAATGTTGGGCTTCTTCAGTACATTTATATTTTTTATTCATAGAACAAAAATTCTGAATGAATTATTCCTGTCAAGATTCCCTTGGTTGGGTTTTATATTTGTTTTCTGATCTGAGAATTGCTATTTTCCTCTTTCTTGTATATGGCTTGTTGGTCTGCCTTTCTGTTGTGATGGTCCCCACAGCACAAACAGATTTAAAACAGGATCGTGCTATGAACTTGTTACATGACTGCCATTACAGTGCTATGCCTTTGCACCATGTTTGGCAGATTGTACTCCAGGTACAGAGCCACCCAAGCCAGGGTCTTTCTCACCATCACCCTTCTTGGTGCGTATCCATCTTAGAGATGACCTACTGAATGGAACCTGCAACGCTTTCTCCCCAGGTAAATAATGCTCCTCAGAAGGTTTCTTCCACTACTTCTTCCAGTGAGCCTGTTTCCTTCCCTTTTCCCTCCAAAGTTTGAATACATGGTTACACACCTCTTTTTAAATGTTCGTTATCAATTTTATGCTTCTTTTCTACACTGTCATGAACCTACAACTCTATCTCTCAGCCTTGTCTTTCTGAAGCTTTATATCATATATATCTGAAAATTGAAAGTAAGATAGAAAAAATATATATATATAATTCTATACATATGTCATATATTGAATTACATTATCTATAGAATATGGGTAATTGAATTGGGTGGGTGGGGGAAAAGATGTATTAAACAAATAATTCTTTTAGACACAATCAAGGTTTATTTAAGAACATTATTTTAAATACCCATTAGTAATAAAACAGAAAAGTTTGGCTATAGAGCCTCTTCAATATAAAAAAAAGATGGACTTTTCTATTCCTATATTCCACTTGAAAGAATAATTTAATTAAAAGGCAAAGCCGGCAGGAACTTTATAATCTGCATGCAACGCAGGATATTATATAATGACCTTCATTTAAAACTCAAATCATTAAAACTAGTAAGTCTAACTAGTGACAAGGGAGATTTCAACATCAGGCCCAACAGCTTAAAAATATGAATAAAAATCATAGCTTAAATGAATCAGTCCATTGAGAACTTATCGCAAAGTAAAAATGAGAGAAGAAGAAAGTTACCTAGGCAATGAATCCTTCTGCTACAGTATTTTATCTTTTGACATGTACTTTTTTTTTCTTCACTTTTTTCCCAGAGTTTCTACCTCTGAATAAAATAAACCCAAATCTATTTTGTAGGGAAAAATTATTTTAGACAATTTGGATGCACCAGAGAAAATAATCTTTAGAGGTGGTTAAATCACTTCTCTCCTGCCACAACCTCACTTGTCACATAATCTCTAGAGAAGTGAGTCTTTGAAATAAAGTGGGGGAGCTGAGCTCCTTAATGTAGTACAGAGAATTGAATACTCCATGATAACAATTTCTGGAAAATTTTTCAGCAGTAAAACAGTAGAGACAAGCTATTTATTTAGTTTTTGTTATACATATCTTTGTTTTGATAAGGAAATCTTTGGATGATAGCCATTCATAGTACAGATATAATTAGAATAATCATTACATGAATATTCAAATATCAGAGTGCTTTCTTCTGATTATTGAAGTTTTTTTCTAAGCATTGGAGCAAAGCACCATAACTGAGTGCTGTTTTTATTACAGTTCTACAGTGGTTATAATTCACATTCACCCAGTTCTCTTTCCCTCTCTTTCCTGGTATCTGTTCTTTGTCTGTGTATTATTTCATGTGAGCTATTATTCCACTTTCACTCTATATCATCCAGGCACCAGTTCCCAGGCTGCAAACACAACCAAGTTTCCTTCCTCATGATGACTTCCAGAAGGAACACGGAAATCTAGACAACAGTCTTTCTTGGAAACATGATACCAGAGGGAGAGTAGAAAGATGAAACCTAAGAGGAAGTGGTTATTCTGTGTCAGGTGAAGAAATTTCCATGAGCTCATTACAAATACCCTAACAATTCATGATGGCTTCATTCAGAAGTTCAATTTGCACCAAAGCAATACAACAAAGAATTACTATTTAATTAAATAGTGAATACATTTACTTATAAACAAATAACCAATGTAACTTGTCATTTAATCATGATTTGGTGAATTTCTCATTCTAACAAATAGCCTAGTGATAGAATTAGTCAAACTAAATGTATAATGCATTTGAATAAAAAAGCAAGTGTGGTGATTTGAATCATACCCCATGTACTTAAGTGTTCTGAATGCTAGGTCCCCAGCTGTGGCAATTTGGGAATTGGAGGTAATGTATTGTTGGGAGCAGGCTCATGGGTGTTATGGCCAGATACCCTTTGTCAGTGTTTGGCATATTCTCCTGTTGCTGATGTTCACTTGATGATGGCCAGGATGTGATGTCTGCCCTGTGCTCATGCCACATTTCCCTCTGCCATCATGGAGCTTCACCTCAAGTCTGTAAGCCAAAATAAGCCCTTTCCTCCCACAAAATGCTTTGAGTGGAGTACTTAATGCCAGCAACGAAAAACTGACTGCAACAGCAAAATTGGTGATGAGAAGTGGGGTCATTACTGCTGGAAACTTGACTATGTGTCTTTTGGCATTTTGGTACTGATTTGAGGGAGGAATGTGGACAGATTTGAAACCTTGACCTAAGAAATGTCTTGCAGTGCTGTAAGTATAGGCTGATGGACCATTATGGTCAGAATTGAAAGACCTGAATGGAGTAAGAACTATGGATTGTGAGGTTTGGCTTATGAGAGGATGAAAGAACTGTTAGGGCTAAAGGAAGTTTGTATGAGAAGCTTGCTGTTATGCTTGTGTTCCAAGAACTTGTACAAGGTCATATTGCATAGAAATGAACTGGTATGAGCAGACAGGTATGGCACAGAAAAAATATGAAATCTCTGGGCTGGAATTGCTGCCCATGTAGCTGCAATTGTTTGAGAGATTATAACCATTAAGATTGGGCCAGGTGATCTGTATTGGGACAGCAAGAAGAATGGGGACTCTTTTGAAGTAAGGGGACTTAATGCTGAAGGGGTGCCCTGGTCCACAAAGTTGAATTTATTTCCTTCCTGGATTAAGAAATTGGTAGCCCACCTGGTACCATGGAGTATAACAACTGCCGGAAAGAGATGGTCATTGAATTTGTAACATGGTGTTGGTTCTTGGAAATGACCATGGGCAGTGTGAAGCTGCAGGCTTATTGAATTACCTGCATGGAGTTCCAATGGAGCCATGAAGATAAACCATATGTTGCAATGGAGACCAAATGGAGATTCCAGGACTAAGGGATGGCTGCCAAAAGATTTGCCTGCACCAGATAAAGGAATTTGGAGTAGCCTACCTGAAGGGGCAGAATTGGAATTCCAGAGACTCATCTCTGGTTTGAAATATCAAACTTGGAGACTTGTCACTGGTTAGAGTTATCTGAGTTGGAGCTACAGAGTTGATATTTTTTCTGTTTGTTTAAATCTTGTATTGCTTCAATCTTTTTGTTGTTGTTGTTGTTATGCCCAGTGCCATCTTTTGCAGTGTGAATATTTATTCTGTGCCTTTATGGCTTTTTTTTTGTATTGCAGCTCAGTTAAAAGATCTTTAACTATGGGGGTATTGAACAGCATTTGGATTAATTTAAAAATGGGGATTTTAAAAGTTTAACTGAATTCATTGCATTTTACATCATGTATAGTTATCAGTTTATGGAGGCCTGGAGCTGAATGTGGTGGTTTGATTCAGGTATCCCTGATAAACATATGTGTTCTGAATGCTAGGTCCCCAGCTGGTGGCAATTTAGGAATTGGAGCCTCCTGGAGTTGATGTATTGTTGGGGCAGGCTTATGAGTGTTATAGTCAGTTCCCCCTTGCCAGTGTCTGGAACACTATCTGGCTGCTATTGTTCACCTGATGTTGGTCAGGGGGTGATGTCCACCTTGTGCTCATGCAGTGTTTACTTCTGTCATCATGGAGCTTCCCCTCGAGTCTGTAAGCCAAAATAAAACCACTGCATCCAGAAGCTGCTCTTGGTTGGGTGTTTTCTGCCAGCAACACAAAGCTAACTGAATAATTGCAACAGTCAGGAAGCATATATATATACTTGACATAGCTATAGTAATAGTTAATGGGTAACATTAGTAAAGAAAACATGAATTTCTGTTACTTATCTAGGATAGAGTGAAATATCTTTATCAAATAATTTTTACTGTTTTTAGCATTGAAATTAGATTTTAATTTTAGTAGAAAAGATATTGAGAAGTGTTGGCATAGTAATTTTGGATAAAGAATACATTCAATTTCTAGTTCTTATTTTGTTTGTACTAGCATTGTGCTATCTGGCTGATTTCATAGGTCTGCTTATATTCACACTGTTGATAGCTAGATGAAATCTTACATTTAGAATCTATGTCCCAAAGGGCAATTCAAATCTGAATCTATACAGGTTCTTAAGTGACTAAATTCAGTGAATATGTATTAACAATTAATGGTATTGCTATTAGCATTTCATAATGTAGCCAAAAAAGGAAGATATTTGTAACTGTATGAAATACAAAATGATTGCCAAAACAGATTTGATATTGTGTAGGAGGCTAATGGAATTTCTTTTGTTAAAAGTAATCTCCATAAACTATTTTGTAATAATTGCTTAGATTTTTCAATAACTCTGATTATAATGAAATAATTAAAAACTAAATTAAGCTCATAAGAATAACCTTAAGAGAGACATGAGATGATAAACAGAAGCCTTGTTAGTTGGCATTAATTTAAAATTTCATTTTTTGGTATATAAAAACACAAGCATATGAAACTGTGTATTATTTTTTGAAACTGTGTATTATTTAATAATCAAGATGAAATGTGTTATTTAATATGTAAACCAGATAATATTTTTGAAACTACTATGTGAGATATTATTTTTGATATGAGATAAAATAAAATGAATTTCCTTAGATATTGTGATAAACTATCACAAAAGTATCTCAAACTTTTAAGAAGTACTTAGAATATCTTATTAAAATAGTCACTGTGTATAAAAGATAACCATGAGTTTGAGGCTACCCTGAGACTACATAGTGAATTCCAGGCCAGCCTAGACTAGAGAGAGACCTTACCTTGAAAACCAAAAGAAACAACAATAGTGAGTGTGTGAAAACTAGCAAATATTTACCTGAAAGGCCGTATTTATTCAAGGAATCATTTACTAACTTAACAAATATTTATTGACAGAAATGTAAGGTGTGTATGAAGATAAAGCATGGACTTCAGAGCTGAATACTAAACTTTATAAACTTTATAAACTTTAGACAATGCTTTCACTGAACCTCATTTTTCTCTACTTTTGCTAACTTCTAACACAGAATTATTGTAGGGATTGGGAAGAGCAGCACTGTAAAATAAAGTGGAAATGAATTTTATAGTTTCTATTTGTAATTGCTTCTATTTTATCAAAGGACATGTGTTGCAGTCCGGTTCACATTGCTGGAAGAAATCACCTGACCAAGAGCAGCTTTTGGGAAAAAGGGGTTTATTTTGGCTTATAGGCTCAAGAGGAAGCTCTATGATGGCAGGGAGAAGTGATGGCAAGAGCAGAGGGTGGACATCACCCCTTGGCCAATATAAGGTGAACAATAGCAACAGGGAGTGTACCAAACACTGGCAAGGGGAAACTGGCTATAATACTCATAAGCCCAACCCCAACAATACACTACTTCTAGAAGGTGTTAATTCCTAAATCTCCATCAGCTGGGAACCTAGCATTCAGAACACCTAAGTTTATGGAGGATACCTGAATCAAACCACCACATTCTGTCCCTGGCCCCCATAAACTGTTAACCATCCATGATGTAAAATGCAATGCATTCAGTCCAACTTTAAAAGTCCCCATAGTTTTTATTAATCCTAATGATGTTCAAACATTCACATAATTCAAGGTATTTTAACTGAGCCATAATACCAAAAAATCCCCAAAAAGCCCATAATGGCACAGAATACACATTCACACTGCAAAAGATGGCATTGGGCATAGCAAAGAAATATTTAACTAATACATTTAAATTAACCAGGGCAATTATCAAACTCTGTAGCTCCAAGTCCAACAATTCTAGTCACTGACTAATCTACAAGTCAGATAATTCTAACCAGCAACAAGTTTTTGGAATTCCAATTCTGCCCCTCCAGCTAGGCTATGCACAGTCCTGGAAAACTTCATCCTGGGCAAATAGCTTTCCTTAGCAGCCATCTCGTGGGCTTGGCATCTCCACTGGGTCTCCACTGCAATCCATGGTTCATCCTGCTGGTTCCATCAGGTCTTCATGCAAGCATCCAGCAAACATGCTTCACACTGCCCATGGCCGGTTCCAAAACACAATACCACATCACAAACTCAATGACCCTCTCTTTCCTGCATTTCTTATACTCCACAATACCAGGTGGGGTGTCCATTTGTTAATCCAGGGGGGAAATAAAGCAGACTTTGAAGAACAGGACAATCCTTGAGCACTCAGGCCCATTCAAAAGAGTCTACATTCTTCCTGTTGCCCCAATGCAGGTCAGCTGGCCCAATCTCAATGGTTGTAATCTCTCAATTGCAGCTGATCAGGCAGCAGTTTTGGCCATATCCCTCTGCTCACCTCAGTCTGTTTCTATGCACTGCAACCCTGCACAAGTTCTCAGGACACAAGCATAACAGCAAGCCTCTCAAACAAACCACTTCTAGTCCAGTCCAAGCAAAGCTCTTTTTCACCCTCATAAGCCAAACCTCATAGTCCATAGTTTTTACTGTATTCATGTCTGAGTTTAATATGGGAGAAAAAGATATGGAAAGAAGTGTGAGGTAAACACATGAAGATGAGGACTATAGGAAGTGAGATACATATTGTAATGGCTAGAATAATCTTGGGAGAATATAAAGAAGATGTTAGAAAAGCACCAAACACACAGTGCTATGGATTAATAATATTTCAAAACCTCAAGGAGGTCATAGTCAAACCATAGAAATAATGTAGGAGAAAACTGTCTAGTAAGAATCAAATTTGGAAGATTCAGACACCCCTCTTCCTCGAAGCAGATACAAAGAGGTATGTGGAGCTGTTAATGATATCCATGTCCCTGCCTTAATGCTTACCTGTATGATCTGGTTTCATAAGTGTGATTCAGACAAATAGGAACAGTAGCTTTAATGGCTCACTGAAAAAATATATATATAACACTTCCCCAAAGTGTTGTCCAATCTTCATAGTGTTGAATATGGCACACTGAGTGAGCTCATCTGGAATGGAATTACTTTCTTCATAAATACTGAAACATGGAAATTGGAAATGAAAAACAAAACACTGTATAATAGAAGTAGACTTTCTGGGAAGTACAAAGGGAGTTTTGTAGGCCAAATTAAAACATTGCTGATTCCAGTGAGGGGGAAATTGTAAACATAAGAGTAATCTTCATAACATGTTTTTTTTCTGTAGGAATGTTTGGCATGGCAGTAGCATGCCACATACATATACAAAATTTGCACTTTACCTTTTTTACCCTAATTTGCGGTTATTTTCATTGTTCTGAGTCAAGATGGCATATAAAATGCTGATACTGGCCAGTTGGTTACCTGTGAATATGGTGAATTACAGAACTGGGTAATAAAATAGATTTCAGATACTTTAATTCACCAAATTATGTCATAAGAATATCTGATGCTCAAGATTCTATATATTTTAATTTTTAAAGGGAGAATAGAAATGCATATTTTAATTCAAAATTTAATTTTAAAATATTCATGCTAACACACAGGGTACTGTGCTTCATAAACAGACATCCAATTGTGTGATTTTTGGTCTAAATGATTTTCTTGTAAGATAAATTCTACCCAAATACACATGGAGGTAAACCTTGATTTATATCTGTTAATGCATTCAGGATGTTTGTCCCATGAGAGAAAATTTTACCTAATATTTGTGGATCTCATTCAGAAAACATTTAAAGAAGTTTGGATAATTTCTTGGAAGACTAATTGTGGTCATTTGAATGTCCCCCAATAGACTCAGGTGTTTTTACAAAAAAACTTGTAACTTGGATTTCCAGCCATGGGGCTAGAAGAGATGTCACAGTGGGTGGATCATGGGGTCCAGCCCTAAGCTGTTACTAGGTGTGGATCTGAATTCCAGCCTAAGATATGCAGTGAGTTCTGTCTGGTTTCCCTGGTGTTTGACTTCTCGTATGGCATTTGTTTGTGGCACTGGTTGCTGTGTGCTTGTGTCTCTCTGCTTAGATCTGTGATCTGTGAAAGGGGGCCAGGTTCTTCCACAATCAGTGGAACTTCCCCTGGAGCTGTAAGCTTCAAATAAACCCTAAGCCTAAAAATTGTGTGTGGTTTGGAGGTTCATTCCAGCAGAGCTGACTATAACAGCACTTGAACCTGAATTTGAAGTCTTAGGTGTTTGTATGTGTGGGAAGTCATATCATTGGAGTTTATGAAAGATTCCACTATTCTGATCAATCACACTGAAATGGAAACACATAACTAGTAGAAGCTTTCCCATACTTTCCCATATCTTAAGACAGCTGAAATAGTAACCTGACATTCCTCAAAACTTTGGTCTATATAGATAATAAAAAGTTATTTTCTGAATATATTAAACATGATAACACTGGAAGGAGATTCATGAAATGTTTTTCTCATCATCTACATGAATGCCATGTGCTATATGCTAGAAACACAGAGGTTCAAAACCCTATCATCTTTCCCTGGTACTTAAAATAGTAAAAAAAAGCACAGATCAGAACTGAACATTCCCTGGCTCTTGTCACTTGCATACAAATGTACTAAGATGACATAGCACTACTTAGAGTAAATCTGGAACAGAAATAACTCTGGCTTCTGACTGATTTCAGTTTCACTTGTTTCTGGTTTAGAGATAATAGATTCGTATTAAATGGAAATAAGTCAAGGTCATGGTTTTTTGGTCATAAGTGAAATTCATCAGGCTCAGCCTTTTTTCGTATATCTGCTTTGACTTGTGCTGAAACTTTTCCTATTCAGATGACTTATGGTGGAGAATGTGAGTAGTATTTCTGTAGTAGGCTTCAATATGATATTCATGGTCCTTAGTAAGAAAATTACACTACCTGTCAAATTGATGTTCAAATGCTACCATGCCTTTATGGGACAGCTCTCCTCTCCTTCGATATTATATGTTTCCAATAGAGCAGACAGATTTGTTTCAAGTTGAGATGAGACATTCATTATTAACTCAAAAAGATTTCATTGGATGATCAGTTTGCTCTCCAGTCAAGTTCTGAACACTCACATTTCTTTTAACTATTTTTGATCCACTAATAATTTCTTTTATAATAGCCTCACTTTTTCCACATTTCCAAGTCTGCATAGCATTTATTATTTCTTTAATTAACAGACAGATAATAACACTTTCTGACTGCTACCTTTCTTGATTTAGCTGATAAGATTTATGGCCTTAGGAGCTTCATTTTATTTTCTGACCTAAAGGGTGTTTTAAAAAACATATCACCTATGTTCACAACAAAATATGATTAGTGATTTCTTTCCATTACCTAGAGAAAGAGAATGGAGATAGATAGGTAGAGATAGATATAGATATAGATGATATAGATATAGATATAGATAGATATATCCTATGTGCTCAGAGACCAGACTGCCTCATGTTTGCTTTTTTTTTATATATATATACTATCTTTATGACCTTAGGGAGCATATTTACTTCTTTGTTTCTCAGTTTCTTCAGTAAACTGAGATTTATGAAGCCTGCTTCATAGAATTGTTCTAATAATTAAATAAAATAAGAGTTACATAGGCTTGATACTTGCACTTAGCCCCTAAAATATTTGCAAAACCTAAATGATTTAATTCAGAATGATTTAATGGTTGTTGAGTGTGTGGAAATGAACAGCAGTCAGCCATGATAAAAGTGAGGGTTTTAGTAAGAAAGCCAGAGCAACTTTGACCATTCTGGATCTGTGTGAACTCATTGGCCTGCATTATTTCTTTTCATTTCATTGCATCATAGAAACAAATCAATGCCAAGAAAGTAACTTTCACAATGTGAATTGAATATAAATCAACATTGTTCAGTAGAAATATAATTTGAGCCACATATGTCATTTAAATTTTTTACATAGCCTTATAGATCCAATCCTATAAAGGAAACAAGTAACTTCAGTATTAATATGTTTTATTTAACCCAGTATATATAAAATATATGATTCAAACATGTGATTAATATAAACTTATTAATGGTTTACTCTACATTTTTAGTATACCTAGTCTTCAAATCCTAGTATGTATTTTACTTGAATAGAACATCTCACTCAATTTGAGCTAAACATACTTCAAGCATTCAGTAGCCACATGTTCTTATTGGATAGTGTGTTAGAGAGCATAGAGTTGCATTAAAAGGTGTAATATCCAGGCTGGAGGAATGGCTTAGCAGGTAAGGTGTTTGCTTGCAAAGCCAAATGACCCATGTTCGATTTCCCAGCCCGATGTTAGCCAGATTCACAAGGGGGCACACACGTCTGGAGTTCATTTGCAGTGGCTGGAGGCCCTGGCATGCCATTCTCTCTTTCTCTCTCTCTTTCATTCTCTGTTAAATAAATAAATAAATAAATAAATAAATAAATAAATAAATAAATAAATGTGTAATATCCAAATATTCAGGTACATAAAACATCTTGCCAACAGGTCTTTCAACACATGTGTACTTATGTTCTGGATCCAAAAAGACTCAAAGAACACTTTTAAAGGACCACTTTTCTCCCTGTTATGTGAGATACAATGTTGAGATATGGCTAGTGCCATACTCTTTTTTCCTTCCAGTAACATTTATATACAACAGAACTTCTTGAAGGAATGTAAATGTGTGCATATTTGGCCTAGGTAAGTTTCTATCTTATCTAAATATGCCTGCATTAATCCAGAAAGGTGATATAGTAAACTTGGGACACTGAAAAGTTAGAAAATAAAACATTTCCCCAGAAATTATATAGTGTGGGGGTGAATTCATGACAAATGGTGATGAATTATAAGGACAAACTAAATACTGGAAAAAAATTAAATCCAAGAAAGAAAAAAATACTCAGAAGATGTTTAATTTTGCTTAATTTTTTCTTTCATTAAAGCAAAATAGCTCATATTAATTCAACTATTTGTTATATAAATGTACATTTTTTTTTTGAGGTAAGGACTCACTCTGGCCCTGGCTGACCTGGAATTCACTATATAGTCTCAAGGTGTCCTTGAACTCATGGTGATCCTCTACCTCTGCCTCTTGAGTGATAGGATTAAAGACATGCCCAGCTAATTGATTGTACAAATTTTTATAACTGGATGAAGATCAAATTCTAAATGAACTTCTTTACATTTACTCAAACTCAATCAGAATCATCCATTTGAATTTGCTATGCTATGTAAATAGCTCTGAAGTCTGTTCCCAGGTATCTGTTAAATTTCTTAATATATACAATGAATTGTGTAGATAAGCAGATTCTAAGAAAAAAATTAAAAACATTTTATCATGTTCCTAGGTTAATTACTTAGAAGAAATGACATACTTAAATAAAAACTAAGGTCCCTTTGTCATAAAACTTCCTAAATGTGTTTTTCTCTCCATAGTGATATCTTTTCTTCTTTGATATCATATTTACCTATACAATCAATGTACTCCTAGAGAAAATGTCCTTTGCTGGTGAGGCAATTTTTTTGTGTGACAGTATATAACTTTTAAGTAACTGAATGATGAGTAGAATGTTTTGAAACAGCTTAGGGTAAAATTATACTTGAAGGGAACTTTGAAATGAAAGCACAGGTTATACTATAGAAGATTTGACAGCACCCCAAGTAGCTAATCAATCAAAGTGAGAAATAGGAAGGTGCAGTGAGCCACAGGAGACTTTGCAGGAAAGCTGGTTGAAACCAAAGGTTAAGTAACTGGATTAAGGTTTAACTACTATTACCAGGATCAGAAGTCAACTCAGATTTTTTTTTTTTTTTTTTTTTTTTTTTGCCAAATCTATTCAGAAATTTTCCCAGTACATTAATAGTTTTCAAACTAGAATGCATTGATTTCTGAACAAAAGAATTGATCATCTGGGAAATTAAGGACAAAATATTATAAACAGTCTGTGCAAAACAAATGCAACTCTGCAGAAAGTGATTGCTCCTGTCTTTTTCTGTCTTTATGAAAATCCTTGTTAAATAGATGATGCACATATACCCTTAGTAAATGCCTGGTGCATAGTTCATACCTGATAAACTATTACTTTTTATCATTGTTACTCCTGCACTTGACTTTTTTCACATCTGAGAAGTGTGAATGATAACATTCATATGCATGGATCTTTAATCTTGAAGGACAACAGCATATCTATTTGTGAAATAATCTAACGCACTGTAATGGGTGTCATTAAATCATACCTACCTGAGGCATTATAAATCATTCGGGTAAATGAACCAATTAAAAACCAATTACCAACACTGTCTGACAATGGAAGATTGAAGAATGGAAAGAGAAGCTGATACGGTCTCGGTGAAAATGGTAGGGAGACTCTGCCCCTGAGGTTCCAGAATGGATTTAACAAGATGGTCAGATAGTGGCTGTTCTTTTCAAAGACATTAAATCCTTCATTTCTTTTAAGCCAGTGTTTAGTTGCTAGATGTACAGTTCAACTGCACTAAGCAAAAGGTGATATTCATGACGGCTCTTCATTGGATACTACATCCATTTAGTTTGAAATTGATGTAGAGCAAATAAATGGCCCCTGAAAATTTGGTTTCTGATTTAGGATCCTTATATGAGTTTGTTTCAAAGTGTTTTTATTTTATTTTATTTTTAAGTGGTTGAATTAGTTGGGGAGGCCTACTGGAAGCTGAAGTTAATATTTCATTGAAGAAATTTATTCAGTATGATTGAGAGGAAATTGAACAGACATTTTGGGGTGTTTATTTTATAATTGTATAATTTACTTATTCAAATTGATTTTCTTTTCATTTCTCATGCACATTTTGGCTATTTTGCAATCACATAAAACACTCATATTCTAGCTACAAGTGTATGTAGAAATGATCTTTCTTATGTGTTAGAAATCCTGGTCAATAATTTCTTAAAAGAAACAAAAGTTTCTTAAAAGAAACAAAAAGACTAAACTTTCTTTCTGATACTTAGTACCAAAGCCTGGTCTTAAATAATGTGTGCTGCTATAGAAATATACCTGAGATAAGGTATTTATAAGAGACGGAAATTTCCCTCTCACAGTTCTGGAGACTGGAAACCCAAGATCAAAGTACGAGCAGGTTTGCTATGTTAATTCTTTTTCCAAGAAGTTGCCTTGATTGCTAAATTCCCCAAAGGAATTATTTTGTCTGTCCTCAAATGGTGATTATTTTATGTGGCCTCAAATGGTGGAGGGGATAGAAAAGGAAAAAAAAAAATCAGGCCTCAGTAGTTTCCGGGGCCCTATTGTAAGTCAATCTATTCATGAGAGTGATGGCTTCATTTCATTACACCAATGGCCACACCTTCTAAAACTATATTGCATTGGAGACTAATTTTAACATTAAATTTGTAGGGGATGCACACATTTAACCCAAATCAGACCCATACTTCTATTCATACTTTCTCCATTTCCAGACATTGGTGCCCCGATGGAATAGGAAGACACTGTGTGTTTTCTTCTGTATTGTTTTTCTGCATTCTACACAGTTGTGTCCAGGTCCATCATGTGCTTGTCTTCAAGCTGTGTCTATCAGCATCCTTGCAATGGCAATCATTCCTCCTAGGCAGGATTGCTAGCTTTTAAGCTGTGTAAGAATCACCTGGGTTGCATCACTGCTTGTCCCACCCACTTCCTCCACCTCCTCAAGGATTCTGATTGCCTGGTAATGAGCTGTAGCCCAGGAATGGATACTGTAGCAATCATGCTAAGTGACTATGCTGCAGGTTCCTGATGCCTGAATACTGAGCAACATTATTGCTATTGTCATTTCCAACCTTGTGACAGTATGGCTTGGCATTGTCAACTACAGTGTTCAGGCTCGTGAATTGCACAATAGAATCACACACACACACACACACACACACACACACACACACACACACACTGTTCTATTATTGGACTGAATACCTGCTCTATGGGAGGGAATTTGTGTCTAGCACTGAAAAAAGAGTCAAAAACCTATCACTGGGATGTCATAAGCTCTAAGAGGGGGTTGGGGGGAACTACTGTTGTCTAGCTAAATGCATATATTATACCCTTCATACTGCCCTCCAAACACTTAGCTTTATGCCTGTATGTTAATGATACTCTCAGTTTTGATTAGAGAAGCTTCTCTTTTCAGATGCCATTAGCCACTGGGGTTACTCAAAACTCACTGTAGCCCTGAGAAGAAGTGACAGTGGGTGTTCAGCACTTAGTGACACATCTTTATCGTATCCACCAAGGCTCAGGGATCATTGCAAGAGTTGGTAGAGAAAAAGTAAGAGTCAAAGGAAGGGGAGGACCGCTTATCATGCTGTCATCGAGACGTAACATGGCCATGATAGATCTTGATTTCACAGTGACTGATGCTATCTCTATAAGAACTGCATATTAGGAGGCAGAAAATGATGACATCAAAGTAGAAAGAAAAGACTAATTGGAAACAAGAGATTCAGTGGAGAAAGGATTTGAGAAGGGGAATGGAGGTGATGGGAGGGGAGTATGATCATGATATATTGTCCATACTTATGGGAAAATTCAATTAAAAATTAAGAAAAAGATCTCACAATGCTTGAGTTCAGTTCATACTTTTGTGTTGGTCTAAATGCATAGCTATCCTGTATGGAGGAGGCAGGATAGTCAGTCGCAAATGGAACCTAAAGCCATCTGTACCATTGTTTTCTTTTCTTAAAGTAATCTGGGGCTGGGAAGATAACTCAGCTGTAAAGGTACTTGCTTACAAAGCCTGTGGTTAGGGTTCAATTCTCCAGTACCCAATTAAAGCCACATACACAAAATGGTACCTGTGTCTGGATTTTATATGCAGTGGCAGGAGGCCCTTGTGTTTTCTCTTTCCCTATTTCTTTCTTTCTCTCCTCTCATTGTCTCTCTTTTAAATAAATAAAACTATTTTGAAGAAAATAGTAATTTGTCCAGGTGTTGTGATGCACACCTGTAATCCCAGCATTCAAGAGGCAGAGTGGGGAGGATCTCAGAGAGTTTGAAGCTAGCCTGGGGCTATAGAGTGAGTTCTAGGTCAGCCTGGTCTAGAGTGAGACCCTGCTTGGAAAAAGCAAAAGGGTAAAAACTAAAAAATAATCTGCTAGTTATTAGGTGTTCTCTCTCACCCCCACATCTGACTATGTAAAACTAAACATATAAGAATGATCAAGTGATTGTCTTTGCTTTTGCATTTACTGACAGATTCTCTCCTCTGGGTCTCTGCATGTGGCTAGGTAGAAATAAGTCTCATAGCCATTAATGAACTCAAAAGGGGATGTGGTGTCAAGCCGTTCTCTTTAGAGCACCAAAAGAAGCAGGCATAGGGAGAAGGGAGTTAAAATGGACATATAGTGTACCTTCCCACAACATCTGCTTTGTGGTGCTTTCCTACAAGATGGATTTTACTTCTACAGTCCTAGACTTTGGTGTTTCTTTTCAATCCTTTGCTCTCTTCCTTGAGGGTCTTATAATTCCTAGGAATGCCTTTGAACTTGTTCACTGTATTGGTTATCTTCTTTAGAATCTCTTGCTTTTTGCATTCCAATATAGCCCTTTAAGTTTGTAGCCCCTCATCTTATTTTGCATTTTTGCAACATTATTATTTATCTTAATTCTCTTCATGCATGATATCCTAGAAACTTTCAGTTCCATTTTTCTGATCAAATTAATAGGTTCCACGAATTCATACAACTTCCAGGACTTAGTTATGTCACTCAGCTTTCTGTAACACAATATCTGACATAATCAACTTATAAAGAGAAAATGTGCATTTCAGCTTGTGATTTCAGGAGTTCCAGCCTATGATTGTTTTTTTTTTTTTTTTTTTTTTTTATTCCAGAGTCGATACTCTTCATAGAGAACTTTTATTTATATTTATTTATTTATTTATTTATTTATTTATTTATTTATTTTGAGAGAGACACAGAGAGACAGAGAGAGAAGGAGATGGAGACAGATAGAGAATGGGTGTGCCAGCAGTCTCTCCAGATGTGTGCACCCCTTTTGGTCAAGTGCGGCATTGGGCCCTTGCATCACTGCATCTGGCTAAACGTGAGACCTGGAGATTGGAACCACTGGAGATTGGAACCAGCATGCTTAGGCTTAGGAGGCAGGCACCTTAACCGCTAAGCCATCTCTCCAGCCCATGTGATTGTTTTTAAGCATGTGATAAGGTAACACATCATGGCAGGGACATGTGACAGAGCAAAACTGCTAATGTCATGATTAAGAAACAAAAGAAAGAGCATGAAATAAGAACAGGGCTCCATCATATTTATTTAGAGCATAACCTAATAAACTAAAATCTCCCTAATAGGTCCCACTTCCTGATATTTCTTCCATCACCTAAAAATCCAAAGCTGGGGAACAAGCCTTTAACACATGGAAAATGTTGAATGTATGAAAAGCATCGACATCCAGACAACATGATGGTCTAACAGATATTTTCAATGCTTGAACCAATCAATAACACTTTGCTTGTAGGGAGTGAAATGCACCCTCGGTGTAATTCTACTTTATCCTTCTGCAATGGGTTAAGGTGGTTTGCTCTTCCAGAAATTCATGTTCATATTTAATCTGCATTATAAGATGTAAAAACTGGGACCTATTGGGAACTGTCAGAAGTGACTAGGATTTCTTTGTCTTCTAAAATAGATTACTACAGGTTGGAGAAATGACTTAGCGGTTAAGGAACTGGCCTGTGAAGGCTGAGGGCTCATGTTTGACTCTGCAGATCCCATGTGTGGTAGTTTGAATATATGTCCCCCAATATATTCAGTGTTTTATTAGTTATAATTTGCATCTGCAATCACCTTGCTAGAGGCAATGCCACTGGGGACGGGTCTTAAGGTGTTAATGGTGGGTTTGAGATTCCATTGTAAAGATATGCAAATGTGCCTAGCAGGAGTTCCTGAAGTGTGCTGTGTGACCTTTTGGCTGTAGTTTTGCTCTGTGTGCTGTGGTGGCTGGTTGGCTTTTTCTCTCTCTCTTGCCTGGTCCTGTGAGAACAGGCCACTTCTCCTGCCATTATGGAACTTCCCCTGGATCTGTAAGCTTCAATAAATAATATCCCTTCCTCCATAACTGTGCCTGGTCTGGAAGTTCATCTCAGTGAACCTGAAGCTGTCTGCTACACCATGGAAGCCAGACATGCAAAGTGATGCAAGCGCACAGGGTTGCACATGTGCACAAGGGGATGCATGTGTCTGGAGTTTGATTGCAGTGGCTATAAGCCCTGGAGCACCAATTCTCTGTCTACTGCTCTCACTCTTGCTCTCTTGTATTTAAAAAAAGGGGGTCTGTTGGGCTTGCCTCAAAATTTCTTTTTAAAATAGATAAATACATTCATTCAATTAATGGATTAACGAGTTAGTGGGTAATTTAATGGTGAATCTGCTATTAAAGCAAGTTTGTCCAAGTCTCTTATGGTTCTTTGAGACATTTGATGCCCTGAGGCACCTAGGGAGTCTGACAGCAAGAAGTCCATCATCAGATATAGGCTAGTGACCTTTAGTCAAAACTGTGAGCCAAAATAAACCCATTTTCTTTTAACGTACCAAACTTGTTTTACTGTTATTAGTAAGAGAAAGTGGACCACACCAAGTCCCTCACTAGTCCCGTTTGCTCTGTGATCTCCCAAGATTTCTCATTTCTTTAAAATAACAATACAGAGAGTATAGATTGATGTTGTACAATTATTTCTCATAAAGAATCAAAAGTTTGGAAGTTGGTAACAACCACCACTTAGTGGTGAGACAATTCATAAGTCTAAGACCTCTTTGAACCATGTAAGTGGATGGGATCCACTTTACAAGGTCACATGCTCCAAGGTCGGAGGGGCATTCCTCACAGAGTTTTGCAGTACCTCGGTTATCAGTTTTCCTTTGAAAGTAGTGAGCCTTCAGGGGTTTCTTGTCTTCTTCAGTGTTTAGGTAAAAGGCTAGAGTGGAATGTATTAGTGAGTGCTAGTCAAATGCTATTTTATGTGAGGAAACTCTTGAAAGATGATCAGCTAGTCATTCAGAGATAGAGGAAAGGAGAACAATAGATAAATGTGTACTGACTCTGTACTTCCTTTCAAATCCTTCTTGAATAATACATATTTAAAAGTATGATTTATATGTATTTAAAGTTTCAGTTAAATCATCCAGTCCATGAAAGAGCTCATATATTGGACTATATATGGTCAGAGTCTTTTCTTTGTCCCATACTTCAGAGGGTGTGAGCCCCAGTAGATTTTAAGTGTATTCTACATTTTCTTTCTCAACATTTTTATTAGCAATTTTCATTGCCTTTCATTAGTTCCTCCTTATTTAAATTTTTCTTCTTCATTCTTTTTTAAAAGACATTTTCAAAATGAGCTCAATATATCAGCCTTCTTAGTGCAATAATTAATTCTTTGCTTTCCCATTTATTAGTTACCGTATTTTTCTTTTCTCTCTCTTTTCCCTGATATATCTGTTATACACTTTTATACTCTTTGTCTTCTTGCAGTAGTTGAATCAAGTCATATTTTTATTTTCTTATTTTATTGGATTAGTTTTGACTTTGTTTTTATACATATCTATCATTTTCTTGGATGGGTAAAACATTCTTATTTGGTTTAAATTTCTTCTATTATTGTTCACAAAGTTTAATGCCTCTGATAGTGTTTCCTCAATTTATTTTTATTCTGTGATTTTTTTTCAGAGCCTCCCAGAATGCCTCAGGACATCAATTAACCCTATCTATAACTACAGACAAGAGACTAGTCACAGTATTAGGAAAGGTTGAGCATTAATTAAATATAATGTTTTTTTTTTTTTTTTCTTCAAGCAAACCTGTCCTTTCACTCCTACCTTCAATATAAACTTTGTCTTTATTCTTTACTTAATTTAATCTTAAAAGACATCGAGGATAAGAGAAAACATTGAAAAGGCTTCATAGTAAATGAAAAATACTATGAAATAGAGGCTTATATCTTATTTTTGGATCATTTTAAATGCGCTCATGCCGTCTTATTTTGTAGCAGTCTTTGAAATGAGTTCACGAGTGAAATCATTGGCTCTTATGAGTTCTGATGAACACTAGGGGGCAGCATGGTATAGTAGAAAGAAGAATGTCCGTGGAGTCCCCGAGCCTGGGTTCTAGTCTTGATTTTCCATTGACAAAGGACAAGAGAACAACCCTCTGAAGGCTGTTATTGTTTCCTTTTGCTTTGCTTTTCTTTTTGACTTCACCTCTAAAGTGACAGGCATACTGAATCCAACAAGGTACTTCTATCACTGTGCCTCTATGTCTTATTTGCCTGTTTTTAAAAATAGTTTTTCCAAAGCTAGAATTAAACACAAGTATACACTCACAGAAGTGAAATTTAAAGTGAACGGCATGTTTTCATCTTGTATCATTTGCGTGTGTGACAGTAATGCTTCCCTCTATTCCCAAGGAAGGCACATTGTCTGGCCATTGGGATGGCAGAGGTGGCTGTAAGGCAAGGAAGACTAGACAAAATGACCATCTTACCAACTGCAATTATGTGACCATAAAAAAAAAATAATAATAAATAACAGTTGAGGGCTGGAGAGTTGGCTTGGCAGTTAAGGTGCTTGGCTGCAAAGCCTAAGGACCCAAGTTCAATTCCGCATGACCACATAAGCCAGATGCACAAGGGGGTGCATGCATCTGGAGTTTTGTTTTGTTTTGTTTTGTTTTTTTTGGTGCAGTGGCTAGAAGCTCTGGTGCACCCATCCCCCCCCCGTCTGTCTGTCTGTCTGTCTGTCTCTCTCTCTCTCTCTCTGTCTCTCTGCCTCCTTCTCACTTTCTCTTTCAAATCAATAAAATAAATTAAGTATAAATTAAAATAATGGGATAATCTGTGCTCAGGTTGGCTCAGTAGTGTGTAAGGCTGAGAGAGTAACTGTGAGTCCTTCATTCTCCAGGGCATTTGCTGGCCTTTGGCAAAGAATACAGGACACACTAGTCAGAAGAGAACTCCATGGGAGACCCTATCATTATTAATAAACAGAGACAACCAAGGCCATAAAGCCAAGAATTATACTAAAAGCTATTGATGAGACTCAGTCACTGTAATTTTTTTTGGAGGGAGGGTGACTCATTTAGTTAGTGTTTGTAGCTGTAGATGTAGTGTTGTATTGTGGAGGGTCTTTCAAAGATTCTGCTGCATTCTTCATCATTCATCCATAACCTTTTCATGTGCATGGTCCTTTATTGAGAGAAAGGAACTCTAATTGATTTCCCCAGAGGTGGTGACCACTTTCTCTGCCCTATGCATTGACACCTCAGATTATAGTTGAGTGTATCAAAGGGTGATCATCAACTCAATGAGCTCATCCATGGAATAGGTGTGGCCTTATGATGTGGTTTGAAATCCTATCACTGCCAAGAAAAGACATCGGTTATTAGCCAAAATAATAAATATCTTTGTAATGTGATGTGGAGATATGGGGGAGACATTAATATGTTAGCAGTAGATATGCAATAAAAGAGCCAATGGAACACAGAGGAAAAGCAACATATGGTTGATAGAAAGCAGGAGATATGTTAATTCTAAATATATCTCATGAAGTAGAAAAGGTGTTACAAAGTAAAATTTAGGGATATATATATATATATATATATATATATATATATGAATAATAAAAATCATCTGAAAGGTTGCACTGTGGCAGAATCATTCATGGGAATGGTTAGGTGTGAGGCAAGGTAACACAGCCATGAATTCCATACTCTTGATTCTTCTCCTACTGGAAATATGATCTGATTTCATATAAAATTATGTAAACATATGATTCTTTTCTTCATAGACTCTTGCATGGATCCTTACTCTCTTGACTATTCTCAGGTATTTCCTAGAAATAAATTCCCTGTTAGCTAAGCTAGCATAGGTAAGTCTGTCCCATATGGCAGGAGTATAAACCGGTCTCACAAGGTGCAAAACAAGTTATAAGGCTTTGTGTGTAGCTTGGAGTGAGGTAGATAGAAGTCAGCTAGGTAGCATGTTTAATGTCATTTATGGTTGTATGGTGTGAACATTAAGTTCTATAGAATTCTGTCAAGGCCAAAGGTTTATAAGTTTGAAGTTTGGCAGGACTATTAGGAGCAAAAGAAATACAAAATTCAATCAGGTGATTAAACAGGCGTATCAATAATCTATTATTTTCCTTCAGCTCCAAATCCATCTCCTTCCCATATTTTTTGCAAATAACACTGGACTGTGTTAACACTGCTGCTTTGCCAATTAGCAAAATGTTGGGTATTATCACGAAAGGACACTGGAAATATAATGTCAGACTGTGTGGAAAGAAACACTCCTCTGTGCCTTTCTTCTCTCATTATTATTATTATTATTATTATTATTATTATTATTATTATTATTAAAGTTGTGATTATTATTCAGTAGAAGAGTCCAGATACCTCCTATGGAAGCAATCAGCTACATCCTCAGACTGTGATCTCCATGCTTACAGTCTGTACTAAGAGATCTGTCTTGACCACCCCTCCAGCAACCACCAGCCATTTTTGAGACAATTGATTTTTAACATTTTCTTAAAACATACAAAGGAAATGAACTCTGTGGGCAATGCAACTCTGCAACTCTTGGAATGAAGAGAAGGAATGGAATTCCAGAGCAAAGGGAAAGAACACCCTAGATGAGGTTATCACATTCCCCACACCCCACACCAATAATGCAAGAACTTCACTCTGTCACACAGAGGAGGCTTGAACAGTAGTACAGAAATACAGATAACAGAGATATGGCAAGTAACAAAATGAGTAAAATTCATTCTAAAGACAGGTAAAGGAAAACATAGCAGGATAGATCGAAATGTTCCAAACACAGCAGTATAAAATCCTCCTTAGCAGAAGTGTGCCCTTAAAAGAATGAGACAGTAACCAAGTACCTCAATTACCACCCTACCCCATCCCCAAATACATAGTGTGGAAATGTAGTAATGTTAAGACAGTCTTTCACCCATTCAAGATGAAGAGTGCCAAGGCTACATGAGCCCTGACAGGGATAAAGACGACTGTAAAATCACAGGTACTTCTACCTTACTCCCAGGTATATTGAGCTCTCACATTTATGTCAGCTCTTATTCCAATATTTGCTCCCTGTTATTCTTAATCACCAGTAACAAGATATACTTTAGGAGGACCCTGAGCTCAAATAATGTGTCCTTCCCAGTCTTCCAGGTTCTTCCTCATTGGTCTTCTAGGTTCATTTACATTCCATTGAGTTCAATTCTTCTTCTTCTCCTCCTTCTCCTTCTCCTTCTCCTTCTCCTTCTCCTTCTCCTTCTCCTTCTCCTTCTCCTTCTCCTTCTCCTTCTCCTTCTCCTTCTCCTTCTCCTTCTCCTTCTCCTTCTCCTTCTCCTTCTCCTTCTTCTTCTTCTTCTTCTTCTTCTTCTTCTTCTTCTTCTTCTTCTTCTTCTTCTTCTTCTTCTTCTTCTTCTTCTTTTTTAGGTAGAGTCTCATTCTAGCCCAGGCTAAAGTGGAATTCACTATACAGTCTTAGGCTGGCCTTGAATTCATGACTCCTACCTCTCTGCCTCATGAGTGCTGGAATCAAAGATGTGCACCACCACACCTGGCTCATATTACTTATTCTAGCCTCTTCTATGCCAACCTTGTTCCCAAAACAAGCATCACATGAATCTCTCAACTTAGCCTCCAAATTCTCATAGGGCTTTCTTTTGGTTTCATCCAGAATGCAAGTGTGGAACCCTGAGCTACCTGTATAATTAGAAAAGATATGTTTGTTCCTTGAAAAAAAAATCTTTCATTTTTACCAAGCTTATGCAAATTGGTATCCTTCCAATTCCACTAGCCATTTCTACAGAACAGTTTCCACTCACAGCCTCTGGAGGTTTGGGTAGAATCTGGAGTAATTGGGAGAATCAGCAGCAGAAGTATGCATGGTCACTTTATTGGAAGCAGTTGAATCTCCATGCTGGTAGCTGGATGTTCCTGGGTCCTTCATTGTGTGTATCTCTCTTTCTGCTTCACTTTTTAACATGTATTGATTGAGAAAGAATTCACTTAAATGATCTACCCATTGAAATTATGTAATCCATTGATTACTGGTTTTTCAGATGTGCACATAATTGTATCTTCCTCACTATGATAAATTTCAGAGCATTGTCAGACAAAAAAAAAAAAAAAAATCCACCATTTAGTATTCATTTCCTTTCTTTCTCTCCTCTCACTTATCCTTTCTCTCCTAAATCCCAGCTGCAGAAAATTCCTTCCCTACTTCCTTTCTCTATCTATTTGCCTATTGTGAGCACATTTTAACATATTCCTCCTATAAAACTTTAAAGACAATTCCTTTGATGAACATTTCTATAGCCCCCAGCCTCCCCTAACCGTATATGTCTGGGACTCATCATTTTGCTCTCTCCCTCACTGAGATCAGTTTCACAATGGCTGCTCATTTGGACCCTAAATAGTCTCCCAATTGGACCCTAAATGATGTACTTAAATAGGCGCTTCAGACTTTATTAATATTGAATCTCAAGATTTGGACCATATGATCAACTCCTTTGAGTAATAAAATTATTGACACAGTAAATATCAATAAAGTTCAGCGTGTCACATTAGGATTGTTGAAAGGAATACAGTAAGTATACCATTCAAAAGCTAATGCAATTGCAATTGTCTGTGCTGATAAGCATGTATCTGTCTACTGTAAGGTTTTAAATTAAGGATAGGAAAAGTTGAACTTTAGGGAAACACAGTCGGAGATGGAGTTTTGTACCCAGGAAATCTTGTGAGACATATTCTTCCAAAGAGAAAAGTCGATGTGTGACACATCCTAATGCAGCATGTTGCAGGGAGCTCAGCTCTTCCTCCATGTTGATGTCTACAATGAAGGAGGCTTAATTTGTAGCTCTAGTCAACCAGTTGTTTGTTGCAGTCTGATTCCAGAAAAGCAATAAAATGTTGTTACCTGGGTCATAATTGGCAAATCTCTTATGTGAGGACAACCTCCAGAGAATTATTCAGCTTTTAACCCTCCAATCAGGTGCTCAGATTCCTTCTGGCTGGAAACATAGTATTTTATATCGGTGTGTCAAACTTCCCCCAAACTTAGTAGCATAAATGAATGACATCAACATGAATTTTACTCCCAAATTGTGCTTTGGGCATGACAGAATAGGGGTAAATATTTTCTGCAACACTCAACCTCTCTTGTAGTGATTCAAAGGGTGAAGACCTGCTCATGTTTGCTGGTTCTTGCTTACTATCATCTAAGACCAGAGCTTCTTAGACCAGTCCACATGGCCTGGACTTCTCCACAGTATGTGCCAGTACCAATTCTCTTGAATCATATGCTTTTGAAGAAGTAGCAAAAGTCTTGTTCAGTTTTAAGAAGTAGGGAAATAGACCCTTCTACTCTTTTCTTTCATGTACCTGTGTGTAGTGTGTGTGGTATGGTGTGTGTGGGTGGGGGTTGCTAGGTGGTACATAAGCATGTGAAGGACACAAGAGAATGTTGGTATCCCTCCTTCATTGCTCCTCCACTTGTTTTCTTGAGATAGTCTCTTACTGATTTCAGGACTTGCCTTTTACCAAGCCCAATAATTCACTGGTTCTGTTCTCTAATGGACTGGGATTACAGGTGTGTGTGTGTGTCTGTATGTGTGTGTGCGCACGCATGTGTGCATGCACATGTGTCTGTGTAGCATGCCCAGCTATTCATGTGGGTGCTGGGAAATCAACTCAGGTAGTCTCAGGCACCCTTAGTCATTCATGCTAGTATGAGAGTGTTTCTAAACACTATACCATGTCTCTTGCCTGACTTTGTTTCTTCTGTTTATTATGCAATGTGTGTATGGGGGGGCAAGGATTGTAAGCATATTTCTGTGCAGAAGAACATATTCCATGAACATCAATGCAGAGGCCAGAGAACATCAAGTATCTTCCTACAGCATTCTTCTGCCTTTTTTTTTTTTTTTTTTTCATGAGTTGGAGTCTTTTGCTGAACTTAGAGATTGTTGTTGTTATTCAGGTAGATGGCTGACCAACAAGACATAGTGATCCTGATGCCTCTGCCCTCCCTGGCTCTGGAGTGAGAGGTGGATACAGTCATGTGTGGCTTTTTAGATGGGGCTTGGGGCATTTCTGCAGCAAGAACTCTTATCCGCTAAACCAACTCCCCACACTCATGTTTGCTTCATCATGAGTAGTGGGCTATGACCATTGTGTAAAATGATAATCTGCAACTAAAACACAGCATAGAATATAGTTGAAAAAAAGGAAAGCACAAATATTTGTGAAGAAGAGATTTGTGTATAATTTCCACTATTTACTCTGATATTTAGGGTAATTTTAGCTTTCGAAGTAAAGTCTCAATAACTTCAATTTTCAAATATGTAGTTGAGCAAAGTGTGTGGAAAGGATTTTGTTGAAATCCCTTTATAGAACTAGAACTTTAAAAAATATATAAATCTTATGGTATTTACATATTTATTTATCTTTTGTTTTTTTGTTAATTTTTATGTTAACAAAATCATTTAGTACTTGAAAAATCTGGTCTTTACATTAAATAAAATTATTTTATATTAAAATATACTTATACATATAACTTATAATATTAAAATTTCTGTAGAAAATTGAGATCCAATATAATTTGTTTTTAAAACATTTATTAAAATCTGGAAAAGAAATCACAAAACAACATTTAGACTCCCCAGAACCTAAAGAATATTAGACACATGGAATAATATGAATGAATATGGCATTATAGAATGTATAACTTTTTAAATTGCGTAATAGCTTTAGTTCTCAAAATGAACCTTTAAGTAGTCCTTTTGCATATAACATCATCATTCTTTCTTTTGTTTCATTTAAAATTTCTGAGCCACATTACTAAGAGAAGCAACCAGCACAGTAATAATAAGACTTTTACCACAGATTTGTACTTAGTAGTTTTGTGAAACTTACAATTTCAACACAGATCAAAATAATGGGAAGTACTTAGGACAATGACACAGTCTCTAGTCTGCTCCTTGGGTCTTCTTCCCAGGTTCTGCTGATCAGAAGTCTAGCAGGTGGAAGAACGTAATTAGAGGTGCTTTATGGATGGAGCTGGGGACTGAGTCGGGGCTGAATTGGCCCTGATCAAGCCATGCTCACCACCCCTCTGCAGTACACTACGAAAGTCATTTGTTTGTCCAAGAGCTAATGTCTAATTAGAAACGTTGTCAGTGATGTCCTGATCACTGGATGTGAACAACAGCTTCTCTTCCTTAAACTGAGCCTTTACTGGGTCAGCTCTGTAGACCAAAGCTCATGGAGCTTTGCTTTAGAAATTTCCTGCTGTATCCTGTGCCTTGAAATTATATCATACACTGAAGATGATATAATTAAGCTTTCAGTCCCTGACCTTCTTTTCTGTAAATATTTCTTTTGTGTCACATGAACTTTAGAGAAAAATAGTATTATATTAAGTAAATTGGCTTGAGATGAAAGATTGGCAGATTTCTGTCCAGAGAAGATATAAAGCATGTCAAAAGTAGCTGGTCCAGCTTCTGGAATTCTCTTTCTATATTGGCCAGATAGAGTCTAGGTTTGAGATTATGTGTTTTAAGTATGGAAAGGATGGTTCATCCTAAATTTATATATAATCATATTCCAGGTTATCAGTAATCTGTGTGGTGAAGTGTGTCACAACTTGACTGCTGTTATCCTAAACTGAGTTCACTCTAAAAAAATTGTTAACATGCGCCATCACCATGTATCAGAATAACCTATTCACTGCTACTCTCAAAGTATCAATGCAGAAACATAATGTTAATTTTTCTGATAAAGAATAGTAGGTCACTATGATTATACTAAGGTGGTATTATATTCCTTTTATATTTGATTTTTAAGTTGTTTCAACTTTTGGTCTTGTCTTTATCATATGAAAGAAATAATGGTTTTATTGTAAGTGTATCTATTACTTTAAAATTTGTTTAAAGATGAAAGATAGGAGAGGACAGTCACACTTGAGCTCTTCAGGAAGCAGCCTCTGAGATGAGGATTAAAGACTCTGGTTTTAGATATATCTGTGGTTGAAAAGGAAACCCTTTGGAATTTAGGGCAGGCCCCAGGAGGATAATGATAATATAGAGCCCTTGATTTCTGAAGCATGATGTCGTTAGTGTAAAATTATAAACCACCAAAAAAAAAAAAAAAAGGCAACTGGAATACTTCTAGAGTTGAGTAGAGATTTGGCATCTGACCTGGGGGCATGCACTGACCATGCAGCCAGAGCTGACCACAGTGGGCTGAGCTCTCAGGTGTCTCGCAAAGCACAGGATTCATTAGATGTGACGATCCGTGATGACAGAGAAGCATTAGGTCGAGAACTAAGCAAGAGTAAGTTCAAAGCTGGGCGGGGTGGCGCATGCCTTTAATCCCAGCACTCCGGAGGCAGAGGTAGGAGGATCGCTGTGAGTTCGAGGCCACCCTGAGACTACATAGTGAATTCCAGGTCAGCCTGAGCCAGAGTGAGACCCTACTTTAAAAAAAAAAAAAAAAGAGTAAGTTCAAAAGGACAACTCCTGTCCTCTACCAGAGTTGTTCTGGTGTCCTCTATTCATACCCATTGCTCATACTTGTGGCTGCACAGCACAGCCTCCTGGATGACCAGCTGGTAGAGAAAAAAATGCTGTGCTTAATTCATGAACAGGTCCTGCTTCAAATGGATTGCTGCTCCACTTGTAAGTAAGCTTGAAAGGCAGTGATGAAAAGAGCCCTTCCCGTGGGAACAGCTTTGCCTTCATTCACCTGGTTAGCTACCTAGTTTGGAAAATGATGAGGATACATATGGATGTATAGGTGGTGGTAACTGTCTTGATTAGTTCTTCAGGGATCTGGCAGTAGAAAGACTGAAAGAATTATGAACAGGGGTTGTTGGTAACAGTTAAGTTTAAAATGTGTGGGATTGATGATATGAAGTATAAATATCACACTAATAACATACATAAGGGTTGTATATGTTTTGTCTTAATTTCCTCACTTTTCATGTAGTCTTAAACTGGCTTCTTTTAGGATTTAAAGTCATCATGCCTGGATAAGCACTGATTTCCATTCTGCTAGGTCCAAGATCTGTTCTCAGCCTTTACCTTCTTAAACTTTATAGCATTTGTCATCAATAGTTATTTATTTGCAAGGAGAGAGAGAAAGAGAAAGAGACAGACAGACACACACACACACGCACACACACACACAGAAAAAGAGAGAGAGAGAGAGAAATGGGCACACCAGGGCCTCTTGCCACTGCAAATGAACTCCACACACATGCACCACTTTGCGCATCTGGCTTTACATGGGTTCTGGAGAATCCAACCCAGGCTGTTAGGCTTTGAAATCAAGTGCCTTAACCACTAAGGAATCTCTCCAGCCCACTATTAACTTTTGCAAAAGGTTTTCCTCACTTTCATCCCATGCTTTTCCCTTTATTACATTCAGTTCTCATTTCCAGGCATTGTGTATAGCTTCACTCATCTTCTTTTTGAGTGTCCCTAATCTAAGTCCTTTACCTTCTCTTCTCTAGTATGTTCACTCATAGGGTGTATTTCATGATCTATGGCTTTCATAGGTTCAAATCTCCCCTGAGTCCCAGAAGGGCATGTTCACCTCCCTGCCGGCTATCTCCACTTGGGTGAATAATGAGTCTGTCTAATTAATCAGAGCTGAGATTTTCCTTCCCACACCTGCTTCTCCACTGAGTCATCCTTGAGTCCTCTCCTTGATACATCTCATCTGCTCTACCAGCAATGACATCTGACATACTCAATGCACAAACTTGACCCACCTTTCTCCATTGTCGACAATCTCTGTAGACTAAGCTTCCCTAATGTCTCTGTGAGCTCAGTTCTGGTTTTACTGTGCTACAGCCATTTCTTAACAAAGAAATTTCAGTGATGGTTTTACTAAATAAGTAAGTTAATAATATGTGAAGATATGTCATAACTCAAAGCCCAGCAATGCTTACTAATTCCATTTAGAATAAAATTCTGGCTCCTTACCGTGGGCATGTAGGTAATTCATATCTGACTCTGTCTCAAACACTTTCTTCTAGACCATTCTTTTCTCACTGTCCTGTATTCTCATGATTGTTTAAATCTGTGTTCATTTCTACTTCCTGGTTCTTTCCTTTTCTTTATTTTTCTTTCATTTTTTTCATATGTGCTACTGTGGTGCATGTGTATGGCATATAAACGTGTGTGCAGACACATGTGGTCCATGTGCATGAACGAAGAGGCTAGAGGAAGCCATTGATGTCATTCTTTGTTGCTCTTACACCTATTTCCCTGAGCCTCTTCATGATCCAGAAGCTGGTTATTTTCAGTCATACTGACTTTCCAGGGAGCCCCTGTCAACCTCCTGCTTCCACCTCACTCAGTTCTGGGGCTATATGCTGGGTTTTTTAAGTGGGTGCTGAGGATAAAAATCATGTCCTCATGCTTGAAATGCCAAGTATTTTTACCTGCTAAGTCATCAACCTAGCCCCTTCAGGGGGCGTGTCTTGTCATCACTTACTTTGGTAGAAATCCCTGCTCTCAGATACTTAAGGGATTCTCTGGTCAGATTTTTACCTTTTTAAAAAGTTTCTGAGGGCTGGAGAAGATGGCTTAGTGATTAAGGCGCTTGCCTTCAATGCCAAAGGATCCCAGTTCAACTCCCCAGGACCCACATAAGCCACATGCACAAGGTGGTGCATGCATCTGGAGTTTGTTTGCAGTGGCTGGAGGCCCTGGCACACCCATTCTTTCTCTCTCTCTCTCTCTCTCTCTCTCTTATGTCTGTCTCTCTCTCTCTCTCAAAATAAATAAATAAATTTAAAAAAAAGTTTCTGAGTGGGCAAAGAGTGTATTTTAAAAATCACAAGCCTCTAGATTCTCCTTAGTTTCCACTAATTTTATGCAAAGGAATTATTAAATGACATGGTAAGATTTTTTTTTTTTTTTTTTTTTTTTTTTTTGGTTTTGCAAGGTGATGTCACACTCTGGTCCAGGCTGACCTGGAATTAACTATGTAGTCTCAGGGTGGCCTGGAACTCTCGGCGATCCTCCTACCTCTGCCTCCCGAGTGCTGGGATTAAAGGCGTGCGCCACCACGCCCGGCTCCATGCTAAGATTTTTTGCTTTCACTTGAAATACTAAACACATTAGCACATATTTGTTGAATGGGAAATAAATCTCATGATTTATTATCTCTCCAACTCTGGAAAATAAAACAATGCTCAATCTATTGTTCAGATGAGGAGCATGAGTCAGGAATTTTGTTACATGGTAAAAATCATGGTAATATTATTCAATAGTCTTATATAATGATTTAATGGGTAATATCTTTTAGACTTTTAGCCTCAGGGAGGAAAATAACTACTTGGAGAATATAATGAAAGGAAGCCATGTGCTTTTATGCTTACATTCCCCTTGAATGTCTAGGAAATTACATTCAAATTCTGACTTAATTATTGAAATTTGTTATTGATATTTATGTTTTGTATAGTTAATTGTATATACTTTTTATATTTATCTACTAAAAGCATATTAATTCATTGTTTCTGTTCAGTGGTTTTTATTTTAATTTAAACTTTAGAATTTTAGTAAATTAATTTGGTCAACTTCAGGTCAGAATAGATAAGCAAGAACAAACTGTAAGGCATATATTTTTATGGTTGGAATAAAAGTATGGGCAAAGTAGAGTGAGAGAAAAAAAATCGAAGAGTTTCTGAGAAGCTTCACAGATTTGTCAGGGAAAGAAGCACTTAGGAAAAAAACCAAATAATAAATGAGGTTATTCGTTTTATTAATAATTCTGCTAAAAGGGTTGATATATTGAGCTCATTTAAAAAATCTCTCTTTAACAAGAAAAATGAAGAAAGTAACGTGGGCAATTAGCTACTGACATGACCACTGCATATGTAGATAATGATCAAAAGCATGTGGGTGGTATGACCAGCCAACCTGCAAGGAGGAGGCCCTATCACACATAAGGCAGATTCTGGGCATTATTAACTAAAGCTCATAGAGAATGCAGGTGGAAGTTTGATTTATTTTAATATTTTATATTTATTTTATGTTTAGTTATTTGACTGTACAACCTACTACCATGCTTCAAGTTTACTCTGATATATTTTAATTAAATGTAAATGATATTTATAATTGTAAGTTATTTAAAAAAAGAAGCAATGTATAATGAGCACTGGCCATATACTTTCAGTATTTATTGACTTAAAAACAGTTTTCTTCATATATAATATGCCCGACATACTGATGAGCAAAATGGATTCCTAGATACTTTTTCCTAATGCACTACATGCTCGGATAATTTTTTTTTTTTTTTTTTTTTTTTTTTTTTTTTTTTTTTCGATTTTTCGAGGTAGGGTCTCACTCTGGTCCAGGCTGACCTGGAATTCACTATGTAGTCTCAGGGTGGCCTTGAACTCTCGGCGATCCTCCTACCTCTGCCTCCCAAGTGCTGGGATTAAAGGCGTGCGCCACCACGCCCGGCATGCTTGGATAATTTTTGTTATTTGTATATTACACTATATACACATCTCTTGCCTTATCACATTATATTTTTAAATACTTTTAAAATTTTTATTTTTTATTTATTTATTTATTTATTTATTTATTTATTTGAGACAGAGAGAGGGAAAGAGAGAGAGAGATGGAAAGTGAGAATGGGAGTGCCAGGGCCTCTAGCCACTGCAAACGAACTTCAGACATGTGCACCCCCTTGTGCATCTGGCTTATGTGGGACCTGGATAATCGAACTGGGGTCCTTAGGCTTCTCGGGCATGTGCCTTAACTGCTAAGCCATCTCTCCAGCCCTTACACATTATATTTTATTATGCATTATATTTTGTTTCATTTCATGCCTCCTTAAATTTGGGGTCCTGTTCCTCTTATACATTACATTGGGTGGAAGTATCAGCTAGTCTCATTATATTGCTCTGTTGAGGCTTGGAAATCCACAATAATAAAATGATGAGATGGTGGATGCTGCTATTGCTGTGAGCAATCAACTACCCTTGACCTCTGACTCAGGTGCCTGGTACTTTTTCTCTAATCTGTGAAACTATGGAATGTTACCTGCTCGTTGCATGTCGAGCGAAATCTCATAGTCTTCACAGTGCTTTCATTCCATTATCTAATAAATAATCTCTTTTCTGTGTGTGTTTGTAGTATGCATGTGTGTGTTATCATGCGAATACACATATGTGCAGTTGTATATGTACATGTAAGTGTATAAGGAGGCCAGAGGTTGGTGTTTGGGTATTATTCTCAGAGCTCAACAATTTAGCTAGTCTTCTAATTAGACAGTTTGCCCTGGGAATCCCTTGTCTTTACATCCCAGATGCTGGGGTTACAGGTGGTCTATAATGCCCACCTAGAATTTATGTACATGATGTGGATCCAAACATAAGTCTTCATGCTTGTGTGGCAAGCACTTTGTCAACTAGCCATTTCCTCAGCTAACCTTTCTCTAAATTATCAGATGAACAAATAAGTTGTATTTTATCATATAAAGATGTGTTGTTTGGAAGAAGAAAGAGTTTACGTCTAGAGAAATTTTGCAGTGTCAGCCTTAAATTTTTTGTTTTGTTTTGAGGTAGGGTCTCGTTCTAGCCCAGGCTGATCCACAATTCACTATGTAATCTCAGGGTGTCCTTGAACTCAGGACGCTCTTCCTACCTCTCCTTCCTGAGTGCTGGAATTAAAGGCATGAACCAACATGCCTGGCTAACCTTATAGTTTTTTTTTTTTTTTAATATCTTTATTTACTTATTTATTAGAGAGAGAGAAATAGACACACAGAGAGAATGGACATGCCAGGACCTCCAGCCACTGCAATGAATTCCAGATGCATATTCTACCTTGTGCATTAGGCTTACGTGGGTTCTGGGGAATCAAACCTAAATCCTTATGTTTCACAGGCAAATGCCTTAACTGCTAGGTCATCTCTCCAGCCCAATGTTTTTTTCATTTAATCAGTAAATATTAAGAAACAGTGTGCCTTGGGACAATTGGGATTAGGTTTCAGTATAGACTACAGCAGATCAAGTTGCTT
Organism: Orientallactaga sibirica; assembly: GCA_036365145.1. NCBI lineage: Eukaryota > Metazoa > Chordata > Mammalia > Rodentia > Dipodidae > Orientallactaga > Orientallactaga sibirica. The sequence goes on along the minus strand of JAEOAD010000019.1, from coordinate 7,090,195 downwards.
CCTATCCCTGCAAAAAAATAAGAAGGCATATGGTAAGGAAGGATGTACTGGTTAATCTTTTATTTATTAATATTTCATTTATTTATTTGACAGAGAGAAAGAAAGAGGCAGATAGAAAGAATGGGCATGCCTGGGCCTCTAGCAACTGTAAATGAACTCCAGATGCATGTGCCACTTTGTACATTCGGATTTAAGTGCATTTGGATTTAAGTGGGTACTTGAGAGTCAAACCTGGATCATATTGCATAGCAGGCAGGTGCACTAATGACTGAGCCATATTGCATCTCGGCTGGTTAATCTCAACCGGGTTGAGAAATGTCCATGAGATTAGAAAGGCAGCACACATTACCTCTTAGTGTGTCTATGAAGGTATTTCCAGAGCTCGTTAGATCATGAAGGCTCAGATCTAATTAATGGCTTAATCCACTGATTATTTATTTTTTTTTTAATTTTTGGAGAGAGACAGAGAGACAGACAGAGAGGGAGGGAGAGGGAGACAGATAGAGAATGGGCTCGCCAGCAGTCTCTCAGTTGCTGTGAACGAAATCCAGGTGAGTGCGCCCCCTTGTGGGCAAGTGCAGCATTGCGCCCTTGTGTCACTGCATCTGGCTAAACGTGGGACCTGGAGATTGGAACCCGGTTCTTAGGCTTAGCAGGCAGGCCCCTTAACCGCTAAGCCATCTTTCCAGCCCCACTGATGGAGTTAAAAAGTGAATATTCAAGGTAGTGAAAGGCAGCAAGAGGCCTTAGAGGCAGTAGTTTTAGGGACACATCCTCTGAAGCTGTACTTTGCCCTAGCTACTTCCTGTTACTGTTATGATCTTGTTTCTGCGCTGTGATGTTAGCTTCTCAGTCCTTTCATGCTCTCCTCACTACAATGGACCATAACCCTTAGAGCTATGAGCTGAGATAAATATTTCCTCCTTTCAGTTGTTTTTCTCAGATATTTGGTCTGAGCAGTGCAAACATCTAACACAGACAAGGATAGAGAAAAAAAAAAAGATAAGTCAAAATTTTATGCTGATGTACAGCATAAGGAGTCTTAGTTAAAGTATTATCCAGGGTCTTCCTTGATGTTAAGGCAAAAATGAAATTTTAGTTGATATGAAATATTGATCAGACTACATGGAATTGTGATAAGCAAATGTGATTATCTGAAGAAAGAGAAGTAGTTGTGGTCTGAGATTGAGGGCTATAAACATCCAGTATTTACTTGTGATAAAGGAAATGTAGACAACCATAAAGATGCTGTCTTGCAGAGGTGAGCGGAATCCTGAAGGAACAGCAAAACAGAACTCAATATAGGAGGCTGGGCGTGGTGGCGCACACCTTTAATCCCAGTTTTGAGTCTGTGTGTGTGTGTGTGTGTGTGTGTGTGTGTGTGTGTGTGTGTATGCAGGTCAGAGGACCGCTTCAGGTGCTGTTCCTCAGGAATGATATACACCTTTTTAGTTTGAGACACGATCTCTCATTCACTTGGAGATATTCCAGTAAGCTAGAGTGGCAGGACAGTTAACTCCAGGGTTCCAACTGTCTCTGTCTCCCCTGAGCTGGTATTATAATCGGGTACCACCATACCAAGCTTTTTTTTAAAAAAAATATAGATTTTTGCTGGGCATGGTGGCACACACCTTTAATCCCAGTACTCGGGAGGCAGAGGTAGGAGGCTAGCCATGAGTTTGAGGCCAAACTGAGACTACATAGTGAATTCCAGGTCAGCCAGAGCTAGAGTGAAACCCTACCTTGAAAAACCAAATAAATAAATAAAAATAGTTTTTTAAATATTTTATTTATTTATTTGAGAGTTTGAGAGAGAGGCAGACAGATAGAGAGAGAGACAGAGAGAGAGAAAGAGAGACTGGGCTCACCAGGGCTTCTGGCCACTGCAAATGAACTCCAGATAAATGCACCACCTTGTACATCTGGCTTCCCTGGGTACTAGGGAATCAAACCTGGCTTCATAGGACAGCACCTTGGCCACTAAGCCATCTCTCCAGCCCCATACCAAGTTTTTTTTTTTTTTTTTTTTTTTAATGTGGGCTCTGTAGAATAAACTTAGGTTCTCATGGTTTCACAGCAAACACTTTACTTACTGAGCTATCTCACTGATCCATCCTCAGCTATTTTTGAAGTGACAATTCCTGGCTTTTAATATTTTTGTGAAATTTCTCATAAATTAAAGGTCATTGGTTAGGTTTATGGTTGAGCTTTGCAACTGTTTCTCTAATTCATACAGTGGTAGAATATGTTAAACTTCTAAGGAGTCTACTTCTTGAGGAGAGTCTACAAAGGCAGGGTTAGCCTAACAGTGACAGCATTGGAAATGAGGGAGAAATGCTTCATCCATGGAGATCTTTGCTAGTGACTGAGAGGCTGATGAATCACGGTCTCTAATACTGGAATTGGTAAAAAAAAGAAAAAGAAATGAACAAACAAACAAACAAACAAAAGTATACTAAAGTATACTAAGAAGCTATTCAACTCATTGTTGAAAATAATATAGGTCTGATGGGAAAAGAAAAGGCTGACAGCCAACAAGATATACACACTTGTTAAATAGTGACATACAGCCTCCACAGGTAACCAACTGTTTTCTGCTTGTACACCAGGCCCGCTCAGTAGGAGAGAACTCATATCTGGTACTGGAAACCAAGTCAAAATCCCAGGGTCAGGAAAGAGTGGGATGGCACACCAAGAACCTTTGAAACAACTTTACATACCCCCTTTAACCCAACTTGCTCTCATGTTTGATTGGAGAATCTTTTATTGCATACATGGTAGAGAAAAGGAGGGAAGCCTAGATCCACAGATAAGAAGATATCTAACTGCCCTCCAAGAGACTTGGAGACCTCTGCTAGGGCCAGGAAGAATTGCAGAGGAAGTGATGTCATGAATACTGCTGTTTGGCCTGACAACCAGCCCCAGGGTGATGGTGATAGACACTTGGAATGATCAAAACGTATGTAAGCAGAAATCCAGAGGCTACAGAAACTCAACACTAAAACAGACTGCCAACAGGCTTGCCATGACCCAGGTAACTTTGTAGAAGAGGGGGCAGAAAGATTGTAAGAGCCACAGAGTAAGTAAGGAATACCCTGAGTCCCCATAGGGACTGACTGCGGCCTTCATGACCCCACAGTGAAAAGCAAAACTCCACTGAGGAGCGCCCAAAGAGTGATGGGAGTTGGGCTGAGGGGACAGCAGTGTATAACACATTGTAATATATATAAAATAAAATTTTAAAAAAGAAAAGGTTGACATAAATTTCATGTTACTCTCCCTGTCACATCTAGGGATGTTGGTATCTCTGAGGTACTCTCTTGTAATGATATTTTGAAAATGAATACATAATATAAATCATTCTTCCCTCTCACATACTTACCTGAGTGACTGGGTACTGGAAATTGGAAATGTTCACCTCTTTTGGAATTCCGAGCTGTTGTCTCTGAATCACTACTAATCTTTACAAACATAAAATATAGAGTCCATAATAGAAGCCAATGGGGTCAAGATGGAAAGAAATTTTACCCAGAGTTTATCTCACATGAGGCACTGTGTGCTTGTAACCACTTCCTGTGGCTAATTTTGTGTTTCTGAGTATAAAGAGGACATAGGTACAGTTAGAATTTGGCAAAAAACCCACACTGAATTTCTGACTTCTGGAGTCAGAGTCATCATCCCAGAAAGTCACACAGGAGGACCTGAATTTGACCCCAGTTCCCAAGTAAACCTTGCTGGGTGTGGCAGCATTCACTAGGAATCCCACTATGGGAATGCAAAGATAGAAGAAACCCTGGAGCTTATTGGCTAGCCTATCTGGTGAGATTCAGGACAATGCAAGACCCTGTTTCCAAAAAAGTGGTGGATAGCATTGCCAAGGATAGCACCTTAAATTTTCCTTTCATTTCCATATACATCATACACGTGCACACTTCTTCATAAACACACACATGTGGGACCACACATATATGAACATGCATAAACACACAAATGCCACACACTTATATACACACATACAAAATAAGAATGCAGACTGGTGGCACAGAAATCTAAGGCTTCCGAGTTAGTAAGAATGTGGAAGGGTTGTAAAACTTCCGGTTGGGTTTCCTGACTGCTATATATCAAAAAACATTTTGCTATGTTTATGAGCCTGACTGTTAAGATCAAGCAACCCCCAAAATATGCATATTCAGTTCTCCCTATAAACCAATCCCATCTCAATATTTCCAATTTGACAATATGCCAAACTTACATGTTGCAAAACGACACTGGATTTCTATGAATTTAAGATTTAACTCACAGAACAAGAATAAGCCATTTGCCTGGGAGAACATCATATGTATAATTTTAACTTAAAACCATACTTACCATATTTTAATATTGTCATACCCAATTAAACTAGATTTTTTGCCACGGTCAATTTTTTAGTATTTTAAGAAATCATTAGTAGAAAATATGACTAGTTTGTCCCATGGAGAGATCTAAATCTGCTAACTTTGCTTTCCCCCAGTCCCCACATGTACTTCTTATATTTTTTATTTGCAAAGAATTTCCCAAGTCTTTGAAAATCTACTTTTTATGTTTATTTATTTCTATGCAACAGTATGTATGTATGAATGTATATATGTATGTGCATGATGTGTGTATGGGCATGCGCATGACACAGAACACATGTGGAAGTCAAAGAACAATGTCAGGGTGTCCCTCCTCTCCTTCCACCTCTTTTTGGGACAGGGTCTCTCATTATTTTGCTGCTGCTACTGCTTTTGTCCTTCCAGATTCTGTTGGATGTGTTTCCATTGTCATTGGCAGGTTGTCATTACAGATGTACACTGTCCATGTTGTGTCTGGCCTTACTTGGTCAGTAAGGAGAATCTAACTTGGGTTGGCAGGCTTACAACCAAGTGCCTTTCACTGCTGAGCCATTTCTCTAGGCCCCAAATTCTTTCTTGTGCACTTGATATTGTCGGTAAATCTTCCTTTCACAAAAGTGATGCCAGTATTATCCTAGTTGTTTTAAAAGCAATATAGGAAGAGAGCATTTTGAAGGCAATTATAATAAACATATAGCAGAGATCATGAATTAACATCAATTTATTCACAGAATCATTGATTATGTTGAATACTAATCACTAGGCACATATGTAAAAAGTGGTACTTCAATAAGTAAAATTCTAGTTTTCAGTCACTATGTGTTACATGATGAGTATAACTTAGCTATTACAATATATTCATTTAAATATTTATTCAACTGACCCTATTGTTTGACTTCATTTTTTAAATAGAATACACAATTAAATCACACATTCTCATTTATATAGGTTTTTTAAACCATATATATGGGTTCTGGGTAGGGTACGTACAAAACCTACATAATCTGCAACCAGTTTAAGGATTTAGAAGTCAGAGAGTATTTAAAGACTTCTGGGAAACAATCTACCCTGTAACAAAGAAGATCAGAACATGTACAGCATTTTGAGATCATAAAATCAAAGCTCTTAAGCAAAGAGAAACTTTCCATTATTGAACAGTGCACCACTGCAAGTTTGAAATGTGGTATAGTCACCCTGATTGTCATGGTCTGGTAGAAATAGAAATGTGCAAAGTAAAAGTTCATAATGCTAATTGTTGGTTCAGAAAAGCACATTATCTACAACAATGGCACTTTTGTGGTATTTTATTTGTAAGGAAATACTTTTTTTTTTCATTTCCAGCATTCATAAACTAATGCAGGTTGTGGAACAAAAAGAAGAAACATGAGCTGAATGCCACCGGAGCTGGCTGGGCAGAGAAGAAAAAGGCTTTCTAATGAGCCCTCTGATGCCTCTGCCGTCCTCCTTTTTCACAGTGAAGGCAGCAGGATCTAGTCTACACCGGTGTCAGAGTTTACATGAAATCTTCTGGTGTCATTGAATACAAATCTCAGTGAAAATCATGGCAATAGTCAAGAAATGAGCCCTTTTTTCAATGCTGGACAACATAGTGAAGAAACATCATAAGAGTTTGAAAAGAAGACAGTTTTTCCCCTCTGCTAGGTGGAAAGATTTTCTTTTTCTTTTCCTTTCACCAATTTGACAATGATATAAAAATTTCAAACTTGAAAGATTCCTCTTTCATTTTGAGCCAGGGTAGTTGATCTAGCTGTTAAGAATAGCTTCCTCTAATGGTGTCAGTGTGGAAGAACAGAAAGGCTTTCTCAGAGGAAGTAGCTAGTCAGTTGCTGTTTGGGTAAAGTCTAATGTAAAGAGAGTGGGACCATCCAGAACCCTCCTCCTCTGTCTCCCTTCTTCCACCACCTCCAGCTGCCTTTTCCTCAGACTATGGCTTGAGACAGAGAAATAAAGGAATGGACCTGGCAGAAGCATGTGACAAAAGCTCTGTGGAAAAGTACCCTGACTACAACACTGACTCTGTAGCTCACAGCTAATTAATCCCACAATAGGATGTGACTTGGCTAGTTGTATTTTGAATGTCCTCATGCGGCCTCTCTTGACGGGCCTTGCCACTGAGGGTTTTAAGCTTTCACCCTATTTAATATTCATGTCTAAAGAAGCAAGGTGCCTTGGGATATTAAGAATTTTTAAAAAATTGGTCCTTTAGGTTTAGATCATAATGGAAAATTCAACAGCTATAGCTGCTAGAGACAAAGGTGAACAATTCGCATTCTGGAAGTAAACGATCAACTATATGCTGAGCAGGAAAAGACATAATTATGGGACAGTGAGATGGCAGTGTGGTTAGGTAAACGGCACCTATAAGAAGTTAAGGTCCCATATGATGTGGTTCCTTGGGAGCAAAGTTCTTCAAAATAGAAATCTCATTTCAAATGAAAGACTTGGTTTGGATTAAGGAGGTAGAATTTGATTTTTAAATTTTTAAAAAGTTGATGATACTCTATTTAATAGAACAATGACCCCTTATGTATATAGATTATTTTCTATTATTTGCACTTAACACGGGTGAGCAGATTCAAAATTTTCTAGGAATTTTCCTCCTGATATTTCACACGTGTTGCTAATTCTTCTCAAGCCTGATGCTGAATTTATAGCAAGAAACAGGTATAGATGCAGGCACATCAAATATGTGTTCATGAATTTTTTTTTCCCCTGGATAAAATTTTAGAAAAACCCCAGGTAATGTGGAGGGGCACTATTGATTAAGAAACACTGTAAGGAGAACTAGAGAATGGATATTTCTCAACTGTTTTTATGCTAGGAAGAAACATTTAAGAAAATGTTTTCTTTCATCTCTCAGTTAACATTATCTTGACTTTTTTCCACCTCCTATATTTTGAATCTCCAAATTCTTTCTTAGTAATATCCATTGATCCACATCTATCAGTGGTATGCTAGGCCAGGTCATCTTATTTATCTCACAGAATAGGTTAAATGAGATTCATCCCTGGGTTTGAATAATAAGAAGATTGAGAGGAGGAAGCTTTTGAAAGATAGTGTCATTGCTAAGTTTCAAACACCCTGTTCATTCTCCTACAGCACATTGCCTGGACATCCATGTAAAATGAATTCCAACAGCCAAACATTCTATGAAGTCCTTATCTCAGGAGGAATCTATCCCAGGCATCAAGTCAGCAGCTACCTATAGATTATGAAAGTCAAACATATGTTTTGTGCTTTGTAATATTAGGTAATTTGAATATTTCTTCTATGTTCAGATAGATGGTAGTAATGAATAAAGAACCTATGGTCCTTTGGGTATAGGACATGTATCACCAAGAATCCACTGTTAAAATAAGCATTCCCCTGGGAATTTTAATACCTAAATTCAATCCTATGTTTTAAAACTTTTAAGTGCACTAAATTTTCCTAGCAAGCTTTCCTCATTCTAGCAAATGGCAGGCAGAATAGTCAATGTGCTGGGAAATCTGGACTTTAAGAATTTTAGTAGCAACTGAGTATGGAAAAAGTTTAGGAACTAGAATGGTCTCTGACTGCCATAAGATGAGGAAGCAGAGTGCAGAAGGTTAGCATCCTAGACTGCATGTTAGCCTGGCCATTTGAGAGTCAGGGCTGGACATGTCACATAGGAGAAGGTGTGTTTGGAGTATGGTAAAGGTACTAAATGAAAACACTTATGATTTCATATGCTTTGGATAGAATAAAATGGAATGCAATGTCAGGTCAAGGATATCAACTGATCAAAAGTACCTCAGTGCTCGCTTCGGCAGCACTTTGTACTAAAATTGGAACAATACAGAGATTAGCATGGCCCCTGTGCAAGGATGACGTGCATATCTGTGAAGCATTCCATATTTTTATCCATGCCTTTGAGCAGAAAACCCTGACACCAGAGCAGTGGACCCGAGAGCGACAGGAGTGAGGGATCCAGATTTGCGCAATCATTAAATTAGGAATCCGAAAAAACAGTACCTCAGATTTCAAAGAATCATAGCATCATTTTCTCTAATTTTGAACTTTGTAGATAAGAAATCCAGATCTTGGTGATAGGAAATGAAGCACAAGTTGTTTAATTTTATATATGGTAAATGTTTTAGCATGCACTTTCTGTTTAGTTCTTTGAAAAGGATCTGAAATTTAGTAGTTCTTGTTATGGAGAAACATAGAAAGATAAATGAGAAATTTATCTAGATTATAGATAATAGGTAGGTAATATGTAAGTGATAGATGCCAAATCATACACACATATATATATATATATATATATATATATATATATATATATATATGATTTGTCATCTATGACCCACTTATAGTTTTATTTGCATGAGTTTTTTAATTTTTACAGATGTGCATGTACACGTGTCCACATGCATGTGTATTTGTATATGTGTGAGTGTTATGCAAAATTCTTCCTTAATAATATGCTTAAAGTTGACCAAAAGCCACTTTTTCCTGTGGCAACTTAGATTTCAACAAGTTTGATGAATGGAAGCTCTCATTTAGGATAACAGATAACTAACTCTACATATCACATGCAATTTCAGGCAATATTTCTATGTACTGGTGTCAAACACACTGGGCACCCCACTTACATGAATGTGTGGATTCCAGCACAATTATTTGTATTCTTCAGAAGAGTTCCTTTAAAAGGGGTATGTGTATTAAAAAAAAAAAAATCTGATGTTAGATATTTTTTTTGTACATCTGTTCTCATTTTTCCATCATTGCTCATGAAGGTAATAGAAAGAAAGGATCTAATAATTTGGTAAGCAAAGAACAGATTTCTGTAAATAACAACTACTAAAACTTTTATTTAGGAAGTATGTACAAATAATATTCTTGAAAATATTTTTTTATTTAAATGTAAGCAGAGACAGAGAAGTGATAGAGGTGGGGGGGGGAATGGGTGCAACAGGGCCTGCAATAGCAGATGGGACTGTTATTCTCTCTCTCTCTCTCTCTCTCTCTCTCTCTATCACTTCTACTGGAGAATCAAACCGGGGCCTTCAGGCTTTGTAAACAAGTGTATTTAACCACTGAACTATCAATCCAGCCCCAAGTAATGTTTGTCCTTTCTAGGAAAATTAGCTGGGATTATATGTGAGTTACTCTCTATAGTAGAATTTAAAACAGTGACTTGGGCTGGAGAGATGGCTTAGCGGTTAAACGCTTGCCTATGAAGCCTAAGGACCCCAGTTCAAGGCTCAATTCCCCAGGACCCACGTAAGCCAGATGCACAAGGGGTCCGCACGCATCTGGAGTTAGTTTGCAGTGGCTGGAGGCCCTGGCATGCCCATTCTCTCTCTATATATATCTGCCTCTTTCTCTCTCTGTCTGTCTGTCATTCTCAAATAAATAAATAAAAATAAACAAAAAAAATTTACAACAGTGACTTGTAGAATCTAAACAAGTGTTTCAGCATGATTCCTATTTCACCAATATCATTTATAAATCAATGACTATTTAATACTACTGTTTTTGATTGTTTGTTTTCTAATGTTGGGGCTTGCACCTAGGCGAGCACATGTAAAGCAAATGATATACCACTGATCTATATCCACTGCCCCAAACTACACTTTCCTTTTTGCTTTTGTTACTTAAACTCTTTTTTACAAATACTTCTTTTCCCGTGAACATTAAGGGTGACAATGAAGATGTTTCAAAGCAAAGCTCCTCCTAAGTGTTGCTATGCCCTTCTTTCAGATGATGTCACCTACAAGACCTTCTCTTTCATGCATATTACCTGATTCAGAGACAATTGCCCTGGGGTCTTTTGTGCTTTTGCATGGCTTATAGATAGAAACATCGAGTTTTTGTGACTGAATGTATCTTAAGGGTGCTCTGTTTATGAACACCTTAGGAGAATATAGTGCCTATCTGAGCAAAGTACAGCGAAGATGATGGCTTCCTCTGGGTTAAGGTCAGGCAAGTTATGCTGTAGACTAGGGTAAAAGATACGGTTGCCATGCATTCAGGATTTCTCCACTGTAACACAAACCGTGGCTCAGCACATGAAGTTTACAGTTGGATGCCTCCACTGTAGGTTTGAAAGGGAAGGGAAGCTTAGGTGAACATGATAATGGTCATGCCACTTGATCCGTGTCACATAAGTTATTTTTACTCTGTAATTCCGAAGTCTGTCTTCTGCAAGTTTCCATAAAACTATAGCAGGCTAACTTGTTAAGATGTATGTAGGATATCATTTTAGACCTTTTACCTTTCTTACAATGTTTAGCTTTCTAATTAATTCCAGACTTACTAGAAACTTATACCTTGCAGATATAAGTTCAATAATGTTAAAAAAAAAAAACTATACAAATGTTAGCAGATTATAACCTTGATCACTTTCTCAGAGTTTTCTGACTGCATCTTGCACTTGATTAGTATGTTATCTAAGCTGCAGAGAGAGCATGGTATGCCTAGCTTTCCCAACATCTTCTATGAAGCAAGATGGTGCACGTTTCTAAGTAATTTCTGTTCACATCCCTGGCAGTAGGAGCACTTAGGTCAGAGCTCTTCACATTCTTCTTCTCTCTTCTCCATGCTTTCTTCCACATTAAATGGACGCCATAGTTTGTGAAAGTTAGTCACTTTTGTTATTATTCATATTGTTGTTTTCATTTTGGATTTCCTCCTACGGTTGGCTTGTCTTAAATGTAACTGATCCTTTGCTAACTTGTGGCAAGCCTCAAGACACAAATCAAATATAGTCTTAATGCTATTTAAAACTGCATTTATAAAATATCAGGTATTTCCTTTTGATGATTTCCTAGTGCTTCCACAGTTCTATTAACATGGCCTATGTAGATTGTTATCTACCTTTTTCCTTTAGCACTTTTACCATGTTGATCAACATTAATTAAAATTTTATGTCCAATTTTTCTCCTATGTGCATCATATCTGAGTTTGGTCCTCTTTATATATTTTTTTTCTTTGCCTGTTAAACTCTTTCTTTCTTTCTTTCTTTCTTTCTTTCTTTCTTTCTTTCTTTCTTTCTTTCTTTCTTTTGTTTTTCTGAGATAGAGTCTTGCACTACCTCAGGCTCACAGTGATTCTGCTACTGTAGCTTCCCCAGTGCTGGCATAAAAACATGTACCACCTGCCTGGCTTTTGCCTGCTAATTTCTTGTTGAAACCTGAATATTTTGCATAGGGTAGTAGAACTTGAGGTGAATTTGTCCTTAGAGCATAGATTTACACTAACTAGTAGGGCTATATTTGATGTCTATTATGTAGAGGGCACTTGAGGAGTCCAGTCTCTCCAGACACATTGTTTGTGTCATCCTCTCAGGTCTGGGGCTTTCCTTTGTGCTGCTCCTCAGGAAAGGTTTCAGAGTCCTCCTGCTGTACTCACTGTCTTTTCTACTAAAACCTTAATAGTTTCATGGTCAGGATGGGAGGAAAGAGGAGTATTTCTAACAGTGTAATATAGGCCTTCATTCTTAGCACAGCACACAAAAATAATGCTTCCAGGGTGTGACATTTTTTCCCCTCACCAATCTAGAGCCTCTTCCTCAGCTTCAGCAGTTACCTTTCAGTGTTTCCAATCCTTAAAACTCTATACGTTGTTTCTCGCTCTCTTTCCCTTGTAAGATGGAAAAGGCTGGAGATGTGCTGAGCTCCCTTTCCATAACCACAGCCAGAATTAGATTTTACGATGGCCCTGGCAATGCCCTGTCCTTGCAGTTTAACACTTTTGAGCTGTAAATGGGGAGGATTTAGCAATTTTTGCCATTCCTACACTTTCCTAACCCTGCAGGGATTATAATGTAGAATTTTCTCCAGATTTACTTATCTTTTAATTGGTGAGATTCACTGAGGTCAGTCCAAGGTAAGAGTCTCTGTAGTTAGGTTCCAAGAAGCTTTCTGTCAGTCAGTAAGTAGATATTAGCAGGCTCAGAGGTCTTTAGGATAGGCTCAACCTCCAGTTTTCCTGGTAACATTAGAAAGGTAAATATCACAATTTACCCTCAACAGTATTTAAAATACAATGTGAGGGCTGGAGAGATTGCTTAGTGGTTAAGGTACTTGCCTGCAAAGCCTAAGGACCCAGGTTCATTTCCCCAGTACCAAAGAAAGTCAGATGCATAAAATGGCACATGCGTCTGGAGGTCCTGGTGCATCCATTCTCTTTCTCTATCTGACTCTCTCTCTCTCCAATAAATGAATAAATAAATAATATTTTTTAAAAAATAAATGCCATATGAAAGGGAAAAGCAACTTAATTTTGACCAGAGAAACAAAGTCCTTTGGACCTGAGTGAAGAATTAAGTTATCATTCTTAAGAGTTAATCTAATGGAGCCTGTACATCACTCCTGAACAGGAGGCCACCCCTCACCAAAAGATGCTAAGGAAGTGAGAAAAATAGTTATTCCCTTAATGAGATAAACACTTGGTGAATTGCTCTCGGATTCTGACACTGAGCTCTTTGTGTAACATTTTCTATTTTACTCTTTTCTCTTCCCACTCCAATCTTCTTTTATATTACTTCCTACTTTCCCTTCCTTACTATAAATTAATATGCTTCTAAGACCTAGCATCCTTATTGAGCCAGCACCTTAATTTATATATGTATACAGGTATGTTCAGTACCTATTTTTACCAAAGCCTTTCCTTGATAATTTCAAGACTATTGGGATATTTTAGCTTCATCTTTGTGGTCAAGATCATTACTGAAAGCCAAAGAGAGGGCACTTGATCTATTACATCTGTATCATTGAGAGTGATTGTGGGTTTTTACTCCTCCCCTTTCCTGGGGTCGTTGGCCACCGATGTCCCAGTTGAGGGTGGGAGGAGTTGGGAAGGAAGCAAGGCCCATCCTGGAGCAGCAGGTGAATGAGACGATGAAGATGATGGGCAATGAACACCCTGGAGACTGTCTGATGGACAGCACTTGTTTATTCAAAAGGAGAGTGGGTTTATAAACACTGGGGGAAGGTTGAGATGGCACATACAGACTATATGGCAATCAGATGCATAGTTTATGGGCTGTTATCTAGGTAGTGGAAGAACTAGTAACCTCAAAGCTGTGGGGGAAGGATAAGGGAAGATAAGGGGAATGGCAAGAGAGAAGATAACAGAAGGCTGTGACTTCAAAGCTGTTGGGGAGATGGTGGAAATGCTACGTGACTTCAGCCACATAAGGGTCTCTTGAACAGCTAGCCCCAAGGTCAGGAACTGTGGGAGGCAAAGTCTGACTCATGGAATGGTCAGACCCTTTTGGGGTCCAGGGGGAGGGCCTCGCCAGTTCTGCCCACTCTGGATGATGACAGAACACTACAACTTACAAGGTAGGGAAGGCCAGTCACCATTGCCAGGGACTCCTGACAATAGGGCCAGCTGCATCCCCACAGCCCAGGGTCCCTGGCCATGTCCAACAGTTCAGGCCAGTCTCTTTACAGTCCCAGGCCTTTTCTAGCAATGCCCAACAAGCGATAGCCCTTCTTGGCTCTTAGATAGCTAATAACTCATGAGGTAGTAAAGGAGAATAGGAGAAAGCTACCTTTTAAAAGGCAGATTTAAGGAAACAGTAAAGTTGGTACCAGAGGAATGGGATGTTGCTCCTAGAAACCTGAATCTGTGGCTTTGGGTTTTTGGAACTGCTTTGCAGAAGGATGTGGATGAGTTTGAAATCATGTCCTAAGAGACACCTTGCAGTGCTGTAAGTGCAGCTTGATGGACCATTCTGGTCAGCTGTAAAAGACCTGAATGGAGTAAGAACTATGGACTGTGAGGTTTGGCTTATGAGGGTGAGAAATAGTTTTGCCTGGACTGGACTAGAAGCAGTTTGTGTGAGGGGCTTGCTGTTATGCCCATTTCCTGAGAATTTGTGCAGGGTTGCATTGCATAGAAATGTACTGGAGCGAGCAGAGGGATATGGCACAGATAAAATGAAAACTTTGGGCTGAAGCTTCTGACTATTCAGCTGCTATTGTATGAGAGATTACAACCATTAAGATTGGGTCATCTGACCTGCATTGTGTTAGGTTGGACAGGTCTGAAAATGGAGTCACCAAGGACAGAAGGATGGGACAGAAACATAGGAAGTGGATTATCTACATTCGTTAAGAAACCACCCAGCCATTATCCCTTCCTTGCCTAACAATGACCCCACGTCATGATTTCCTGCCCCCTTATCTTATAAGTCACCTGGTCACTGTTCTGGTCTCACACCCTAGCTTTTTGAAATGGCTAAGGTAAAGAACAAAGGAATTCTTTTCCTTTGATTACCATCCCCCACTGACCCTATAAAACCCACCACCTGAGGAACTCAGGTGGCCTGTGCTCCTCCCTTGTGAGCTAGCACTGGCACCTCATGCTTTCCCTGAATAAAAGCTTTCATCTTTGCTTCAGGGTGGTTTGTGTGGTCATGGTCACTCCTGAACCTTACATCTGGTGTCTTACTTGGATAAGAGGCTCCAGATGCCCTCTTGGGTGGCCAGACCTCCTTTCCTCTGACCATCACCCTCTGATGGCTTCAGACCATCTCTGCCTGATACCAGCTTTCACATCCACCATAATTCAGCCCTCTTCATCTCTTCCCTCCTTCTCGGTAAGTGTTTCTTGTGGGTTAGCCTGCTCTTGGGGTTAATCCCTCCTCATGGAAGCTGTGCCAGCATGCCAGGCTACACCCCTTGACATCTGTTGGGCCCAATCCCAGGTCTTGAGAAAGATGCACTGGACACTTCGGGGCTCTTGCTTCTCTGGTCTACTGTACCCCAAGGGGCACCTTTTGGTCCAGTTGCACCATCTTGGGACTCTCTCCCCCTTTTTCCTCTCCTTCCTGAGGTCTCATCTTTCACTGTGAGCTGCTTTCACCATTGGGAGCACAGATGCCTGCCTTGCCTACTAACAGGCTAAAAAGCCAATAGTTGTGACCTGTATGGCCTCTACCCACATGGGAGGTACAGGCCCTGTTCACCCTAACAGGCCAGGGGGTCATATTGGTGTTCTGTGTAAACCCAGCTCAAGACCTGGTTCCTTTCTCTCACCCTTGTTTTGCTCTTTCCCTGTCTCCTTAAGAACTTAAAGCCACTATGACTCTTGGACGACATCATACTTCATAATCGGTTCCTTCTCTGCAACTCTGTCTGGCCACAATATAAGCTAGACAATGGGTCCAAATGGCCTAAATATAGTACTTTTGATGTCCAAATTCTCACTGATTTAGAAAACTTCTGCCAATGTACAGGCAAATGGTCAGAAGTGTTTCACTCTGTATACACATCCTTCTCTCTGCTCTATCATGCTCCCATGAACAAAGTTTGATTTTTGTCTCCAGAGTTGTAAATAAAATAGAAATTTAAAATGAAAATGCATAGTTTCTGAATGAATGAATGTATGAGGGGGAAATGGTTGTCTGGAATCTATATGAAAAGTGCACTTGAAATGAATGTGTGTATATGACTATGTATGTGGCTCACAGCTCTAAGGCTGTAGAATGATTTCTGTTCTGAACAATGCCATTTCATCGTGTGGGATATTTTTCCACCATGCCCATTATACTAGATGGCATGGCCAACTTTTACTGTTGAGTGACCCCCCAGAAGAAACACTGACAGTAATTGGGGAGTTATTCTGTCCCACTTTATTCCCCAGGGACAAAAAATAGATCAAAAATAATTTAAGTTCTGGGCCAACCCAGGCAGATGTACCTGTAACGTGTTACTTAGTGCTTTCCCCTGAAGGGTTTGATCTGTAGATGGCCAGGTAGCACTGGGGGTAAGAGGGAAGCCTAAAACACAAACCTCATTATTGGACAGAAAGAGAAGACACAGATCTCTCTGATGTTTATGCTGCCCCAGGAAAATCCCTAATGGCTCTTTCTTAGCTTCCCTGCCTTGCAGAGCTGGGGGGTATAGGAACAGGGTATCTCAGGATCCTGGTCTCAGCATAATAACAGATGGGAATTTCTTACAAGAATTTGCAATTGTTTTAAGTTTACTTATCTCTCCATGCTTCTGTGGGACTACTAACAGAAAAACAGTCTCATGATTTATGTTTAAATTTAGATATGCTCAATACTGAATTTGTAAGAAAATTTCTAATTATGTTCTAACCTGCTTTCATATGTTAAAAAATGTGTTTCAGAAAAGTTATAAGAAACAAAGTTCCAAAATCAATAAATGATAAAATCTATGTTTATTCTAGATATGTAATATAAGTCAAGTCTGATCTATTCTTTTATAAAAAAGTTATTTCCAAAGGCCTTTTATTAAATGTCTTATGGTAAGAACAATGAAAGTTCTTGTTGGTAGTATAAGATGAACTGACTAAAGAAGATAAACTGGAGAGAAAACTTTAAATGTTGGAAATATTTGATGAAAAAGATGGTTACAGAGTAGTTACATAGATTGTAAGGTAAAATTATGTAGATGAAAGCATGAATAAAGTATGTGGATGAAGGTAGGAGTAAGCTTAAACAGAAGGTTAAAGACAAAGTACTTTATCAGATTACAGACTTCCTATGATATAAAATGACTATTAGCCTAGGGCTTACATCAGACAAACAAAGAATGGTCCTGGCTGGTAGCAGGTTGCTATGGTATTCAGGTTGTAAACTTAACTTTAACTCATTGATACTAATCTGGTCATAATTGTCATGAAAGACTGAATTTAGAGAACCCAACCAAGTTAGCTAGGTCCCTCTATTTATCAATGTTTTAACTAGATCTTACAGTTAAAATTGACTCATTAATATTTAATTCTCTCCTAACGTAATTATATCTAAAACCCTGCCTCAAAAAAAAAAAAAAATCTCAGAAAAAAAAATCTACTCTTTTTTCCTATTTTATAAGGTAAATAGAGTACATTTGGAGATACTGAACAGTCTTTATCTGTCATACACTTGGAAACTGTTTACTTCATGGTGAGCAGTAAAACAAAAAATCTAATCAAAGTTATATTACGATTTAAGATGTACTTCCTCAATCCCTCCAACAATCAATCTTAATATTTTAGATTTAACTTATGTCATTACTGAGCAAGTTTACCAAAGTGCCACAGACAAAATTATAGAGTTGATCAAGGTTTGAGTAGTTATAGATTGTGTCATGAAATTTTATGTATGATTTATAGGAAATTGAAAATATTTCTTTTTGGGTCAGCAGTTAAAGGTGCTTGTTTGCAAAGCCAGATGCACACACTGGAGCATGCATTTGGAAATTGAAGTGGCAAATGGCCTTGACATGCCCATTCTCTCTCTTTCCCTGAGACTTGTCTCCTGTTTTCATTAGATCATGGCAGTTTAGTACAGTTCCTCTATTCTTTTGGTATATTAGATATACCTGAATTAATTTCAGAAACTGATTATAGATCAGATGGACATCTTATTTAGCTTTTACATAATATAGATTTCTTGTTTATTTTAAATTCTGGCAGTCTATCTTTTGTTCATAGTTTACTCTCTAGAGCCTCATGTGCCTTAAATATGTGAATTTTACTTTTTGTTAACATCAAACTTTTCCAGATATCAAAATATTGTAATTTGGTTTATACAAAATACACGATGTTCTGGCTATCAATAAGCATACATCACCATGCCTGGCTAAAACTCTGTAATTGTATGATGGTTCTTGTCTTGTTCATGCTAGTTTTGCTGGGTGATTATCACTGAGGTTATAATCTAAGTGTTATAAAAAGTAACTTATTGTAATCTTGTTTTTAGGAAAACTGAGGAAGCTCCCTGTAACAGACAGCTTCAGGTTCACTGAGATGAACTTCCAGACCAGGCACAGTTATGGAGGAAGGGATTTATTTATTGAAGCTTACAGGTCCAGGGGAAGTTCCATAATGGCAGAAGCTGGCCTGTCTTTTACAGGACCAGCAAGAGAGAGAGAGACAGAGAGAGAGAGAGAGAGAGAGAGAGAGAGAGAGAGAGCCACAAGCCAAAAGCCACACAGCACAGCACACCTCAGGAACTCCAGCTAATCACACTTTGCATATCTTTACAATGGAATCTCAAACCCACCACTATACCTTAAAATCCACCCAGTGACACTGCCTCCAGCCAGGTGGCTACAGAAGCAAACTATAAACAAATAAAACACTGAATATATTGGGGGACATATATTCTAACTACCATACTCCCCAGTGGAAATCCATTGTATATAAACAATGTTAATATAGTTTGTCTAAGCTTCATATAACAGTCATACATATTTCTTTAGTTAAGCCTTAAGACTGTGCAATGGTAAAAGGTACTTATTTAAAATAAATTATTGTATGTTAAAATTTTATTCTTAAGCTATGTATAATCAGTTTCAGTCAAGGTTTCACTTAATTAACTGTCTCATTTCTTTTATCTTAACTTCATTGCATATAAAGATATTGATTCTTAAGACATGCTTCTTGCCCTAGAAAAATAATCTTAAATTGTTGTTCTGCTTCTAGTTTTTTTTTTTTTTTCGTGGAGTGGTAATTGGTACTTGCATTGGTATACAGACTAGCCAAAGTTGTTTTCAAACACAGATGCTAAGTTTGTAGATTAAATCAATTGCTTTAAAGTTATTAATAAAATAATTGGTAAAATGTTTTCAGGACTACTAAAATGTTCTGCCTGTAGTTATAACTGGCAGATGCTTAAAAGATAAAATGGGTATGCTTTCTATGTTCTAGATATAGCTTACACTGTCACCTGAAGACTAAACTTAAATATTAATCAGAATGATTTTCAACTATTGTGTCATTCTCTAACCAGATCTGCTTTGCTAACCAGATATATTTTATATCTTTTTAACTAATCTGTTTTGCAATGTCTTTCTGAGTGATTAATAACCATGTGTGGAAGAAAATCAATTGGAAACATTGGAGTTAAAAGGATAACCAATATTTTGGTTCCTACTCTCAGGTCACAAGGCCCTAGGTGATGATGGGACATTTGTTAACTTTCAGATTCTGGTAAGTTACCTATCTTCTTCATCAGAGAGGACATGGAAACCCAGAGATGAATTCCAAGTCAGTGTATCTGCAACAGGAGAGTCACATCAGAGGAAAATCAGTCCTCTAGGCTTCCCAAAAGAGGGAGGGCCACTTGGCCAGCATGGCCTTGACTTATCCTAGCAGATGACAATGCTGAGAGTCATAGAACTCCTCACAGGTCCCTCTTACAGCTCCATTATTGACCAAAATATACAGTTAATTCTGGCAACCTACATGGTCTTAATCACCCAGTAAGAAAAATGTAACTACAAAGATTCAGACTAATAGACTCCCCTATCTGATGCTGACTTACAGTACTAAACTCTAACATTAACTTATGCCTTCTGCCTCTGCCTGTTCTTGATTAACTTCACCTACCCTGACCCCAGATCCTCCCACTTGCTTTAGCCAGAATCAGAGCTATTCCTCAGGCCCCCTCCTTCCTTAGCCCTTACCCTATCTCATCCAGGGATAAGTACACCCCCCCCCCAGGGGACACTCTCAAACTTAAACTCCTACTCTTCCCCTGATCCCAAAATGCTCCTCTTAAATACACTGATGCCCCTCTGCCTCCTCTATCTTTCCCCAAGCCCTCTATCCCTCACCTCTGAGTGCTCATTCTCCCCTTGCACCTGGGTTTTTAATGTCATAGCTGTTGACCAGGATAACAAGCTACTTAATTCTTCCCTCTGCCTTTCACAAGGTGCATAGAGCCCATCACCCTCACCTTCTCTATAACAGATGTTGACAGAGACTGCCCCAGAGTCAGCTCAATACAGGGATGGTACGAGAGAAGTCTCTGTTTCATTCAGGACCAAGTCGTAACAGCCACCATGGAATTACCTCATCACCTGCCCTGAAGGGAGACCCATCATCCACATTATCCAGCCTCTCCCATAAGAACTCATCGCCCCTATGGTCAGCATGAAGAAATTAACCTTCATCTCTTATCATTAACAAAAGGCTGGAAGGTTAGGTTGGACAGATCCCAAAATGAAGTCACCAAGGACAGCAGGATGGGCAGAGACATAAGGAAGTGGATTATCCACATTTCTCAAGAAACCACCCAGCCATTATCCCTTCCTTGCCTAACAATGTCCCAGGTCATGGTTTCCTGCTCCCTTATCTCATAAGTCTCACTGTTCTGGTCTCACACCCTAGCTTTTCCTTTCACAGCTTAGTTCTTTTCCTTTCTTACCTTCCCCCAACTGACTTTATAAAACTCAGGTGGGAGGTGCTCATCTCTTGTGAGCCAGCCCTGGCAGCTCATGCTTTTCCCAAATAAAAGCTTTCTTCTTTGCCTCCAAGTGGTTTTTTGTGGTGGTGGTCACTCCCAAACCATACACATTGGAATGACAGAAAGAATACAGTCTTTCTTCAAAGTCTGCTTTATTCCCCCCTGTATTAACAAATTGGCACTCTACCTGGTATTATAGAGTATAAGAAATGCAAGAAAGAGAAGGTCATTGAAATTGCAACCTGATCTTGTGTTTTGGAAATGGCCATGGACAGTGCATGACAGGTTTGTTGGACTGCCTGCATAGAGATCCAATGGAGCCATGAGGATGGAACACGGGTTGCAGTGGAGACCCAGTGGAGATGCTGGGACCAAGAGATGGTTGCTAAGGAGAGCTGCCAGCCCTGGAGGAAGTTTCCAGGACTCTGAGTAGCCTAGCTGGAAGGGCAGAATTGGAACTGCAGAGACTTGTTGCTGATTAGCATTATCAGAATCGGAGACTGTCACTGACTAGCATAATTGGACTGGGAGCTACAGAGTTTGATGTTTGCCCTGTTTAAGTCTTGTATTGATTATTTGTTTGCTATGCACAATGCTATCTTTGCAGTTTGAATGTTTTTTTTTTCTGTGCCATTATATATATATATATATATATATATATATATATATATATATATATATATATATATATTTGTTGTTGTTGTTATGGCCCAGGTTTTATCTTGGGCTTGACCTTGGACTATGAAGATGTTTGAACAATCAAGACTGATATGCAGCCCCAACTGCTGTCCACAGTCTAGCACCCTACTTGAGTAGATGGCCCAAATGGGCTGGCTCTAAGACCCACTCTCCTTCTCTACCGATCAATTGGGTCTTCGTTTTGCCTACAGAGGCTGCTGTCTTTTTCCTGTCACAGACTCCTTCCAGCTCTGCTCTGCTCAGATCTTCTTTTCTGGCTCTGCTCCACCTGCCTACCTCTCTTCATGAGGGCAACAGGCACACACGTGAGTCTGGCTTCCCTTCATTTATTATGGCTTGGGGGTGGGTGGGTGGGGAAGCGTAAAAGTTTTATTTATTTATTTATTTATTTTGGTCTGGGGGAACTTTTCTTTTGTTGCATTTGATTACTTACATGATTTTCCTCTGATTTCTTTTTCTTTCTTTCTTTCTCTTTTTCTTTTTTCTTTTCTTTTCTTTTTTTTTTCCTTTGATTTTGCCAGGTAAGGTTTCACTCTAGTCCAGGCTGACCTGGAATTCACTATGTACTTTCAGGGTGGCCTTGAACTCACTGTGATCCTTCTACCTCTGCCTGCTGAGTGCTAAGATTAAAGTTGTGCGTCACCACACCCAGCTTCCTCAAGTTTCTTAATCTACCATGTGCATATTTTTCTTACACTCCAAATCACCACATGGGTGCACTCACCAACTCTAAGCTTGTTACCTGTGTAATTTCTTTAATGTCAGGTTAACCATGAGTGTAACTCTCTTCATTACTCATTTCTCCTCTTAGTCTCTGGGTCTCTGCCTTGATTCCTACTTCCCATGTGTTTATGACTGTGTTCTAGCTTTTCTTCATAGATCCCAACCTCCCTTAAATAAAGCCCACAATTTGTGATTTCTCCTTTAAATACAATCCACAATTTGTGATTTTCCTCTCAATATACTTAATTCATAATTTATCCTTTTGAGTCCATCCTTATTAATTCTTTAGTAATTGTAGGCCAGGGGCTGGAAAGATGGCTTAATGATTAAGGCATTTGCCTGTGAAGGCTAAGGACCCATGTTCAATCTCACTCCAGATCCCATGTGAGTCAGAACCACAAAGGTGATGCAAGTGCAAGGTTGCACATGCAAACTAGATGGTACAAGCATCTGAAGCTCAATTACAGTGGCTGGTGCATCAATTCTCTCTATCTCTTGTTTGTTGTCACTTTCTCTAAAAAATTAAAAACAAATTTAAAAGGGTAGGACACAACCCCAAACTTGGGATCATAAATTCTGGGAGACACCTCCAGAACCCCCAAATCCAATATCAGTAGAGTGCTGAACACTCACAGTCACACAATGTTTCCACTAAATTACTGGCTTCCAGGTTCTTGTCTTAAGATTTTCAGCAATTGAAACCCACAGACTAGAGGTTAAAGTCTAGAAATATTTTATTATAGAGCTTATTATAAAAACAGAGCTTCTAAAGCTTTAAAAAATATAAAGAATGAATATAGAGCTCCTTGCCCAAGGAGGCAGGAGTGGAGTTTCTGGAAATGGGAAAGCCCACTTAGAAACTCAGATTGGGGTCTTTTATGGACTGGAAGGGGGCTGAACTGGTTAGTCCAGTCTCTAGATCAGGTTTTTAGGTAGGGAGACAGGTTTTTTCTTTGGGGGTGGAGGTGGCAATCTTCCTTGAAATCTTAATGTTCTAGGCAAAGGAATCTTGGAAGGAGGGTGATTATCTCTTCTAGGAAAGGGAAGAAGAGATAAGGAAAGGCCAGACCTTTAGACTTCTGACATCTAGCAATGTAGAAACAGTCAGAAGGACTTCTTTCAGGGGAAGGATGACCCAGATTCTACCTTACCAGCTCAAGGACATTCTTTGCCTTTATGTTAAGGGCGATGTCACCTCTAAACTGCCTCATTAGGACTCTAGATACATACTTAATTCTCTGGCGTTTTACTTAATAGTTGGTTATATTTTAGATACTGGGAAGAGCATATATTTTCCTGTTTTCATGTGTTCATATGTCCATGGGTAGAAATTAGAGATATGATTATACCATATACAAGTAAAGATTGATATAAATGCAGACACTTCACAGATAATCAGAATCATTGGTAATATTAAAATTATATGAAACCCTGAATATTTTTCTTTAGTTTTCAAAACAGATTTGCAGGAGTCATACTATTTTTTGGAGGACAGTGATTATATGAATATGTGTATGCATGTGTGTTTATGGTGTGGGTATGTACATGTATATGAGTAAATCAAACAACTGTATCGTCATTTGTGTAGTATGTTACAAACTCAGCCATTAAGAAATTGGTCTAGGGGCTGGGAAGATGGCTTAGCAGTTAAAGGAACTTTCTTGCTTAGCCTGCTAGCCTGATTTCAGTTACACAGGCACCCATGTAAAGCTGAATCCAAAGAGTGGCACAAACATCTGGCATTCTGTTTGCAATGATGAGAAGCCCTGGTGTACTCATAGACAGACAGACAGACACACAGACACACACACACACACACACACACACATACTTTAATAATATAATATATAAAATAAATAATAATTTTTTTTTTCAAAAAGTGCTTTTCCTAGTGGCCTCTTTCTATTTGCCTTGATGCAGATATTTTAGCAGCTATTGGCAACATGGTAGAAATTACCCACATTTTGATGCTTCTTTTACTCTGATATGACTACCAATGCTTGTGACATTGTTTTACAGCATAATAAATTATTCCCTCAAACCAGATATTTTAGAGTTTTACTTTTGTACTCAAATTCTTAAGACTGGCCTACATAACTGGGATTTGCAGATTTTGCTTTTGTGAACTTGTGACAATTTTTAAAAGAATTTAAGAGATCTTTTCTGCTCAGTCATTAGTACACTTGATTCCCCTAGAAGACTGGCTCATAACCTTCTCCCACAGCAACATGAGCGGAGAAATTTTTAAACCATGGTTTTAGGTGCCTTTAGAAGCTTACTGATGTAAATCCAAGAAATCCCAATTCTTGGATAGAGAGGGCAAAAAAGGAGAGAGAGGAAAAGAGGGTGTGCATACACCTAGAGCAGGAAAGAAATTGAGGGGGCTGGGGTGGAGATTGTATGAAGGGAGGAGAAATTCCCTAGCACTTTGGTGGTGTGCAGAGGAAGGGACTGGGTGTGGGTGGGTGGTAGCCTTCTCTTCTCTTAGCCCAGAGGTATGCAAGAGGCAGTTCCAGACTCCCAGTCCAAGCATGGCCAGGTGGTAGGGGAGAGATGGAGATAGAAGTACTCTACTGAGTAGTTATAAGATGTTATCTTGTATAGACAGAGGATAACACAGCTAGAAAGGACTGAGTATGCGAAAGTGTAATGAAAAAATGAAGGCCTGGAGAGCAGATCACAGCATATTATTATGGGAGGCCAGCCAGTCCTCGTGATGTGCTGTACACTGGCTCAGAGTGAGGGTAGGATGAGGTTTAAAGCTTTGGGAAGAGAGAAGCTTTGGCAAAGTTTGATTAACAAGTGATTTGTTCAGACTGATCAGTATGAACAACAGCTCATCAGATATGAGGCAGAAAACTGGATGTACAGGATCTGTGTCTGTCTTTTCATAGCTAAATAAAGACGGCTGAAAGAAGCCAGCCTGATCTAAGTCTTAATCTTGTAGGGTTTTCTTACTGAAAGTCATTCTCCGGAGACCAAAAGAGGACTCCTTAACCTTCACTATTTCAGGAGCACAGGACTGGGCAGAGTTCCCTACTGCTGGGTTGGAGGAGCTTTCTTAGGTAGCTCTTACAGCTTTTACCAGCAGTATTTGTGCCTGTACACCCTGAGCCTCCTGGGCCTTTCAAACTTGGTGGCAAGTTGTGTCACAGCCTTAGATGACATTGAAGCCGAAGGGAGTAGGGCTGGAGCTGCAAGGGAAGTGACAAACGTCCCAGGCATGCTGGCCTGACTTGCAGGTCATCAAGAGCATGATCTTGTAGAGTCTTTTGCTTCTTGGGTCGCTGCTGCAGGGGATGCTCAGAACCGCTTTCTCTTAAAGACAGCACTTTGGCCCTGTGTGGTTTGAGATGTTTAGACACAGGGAGCTAAGGCTTTCTTCTACTTTGTTGCGAATTGAATATTCAGTTTGAATAGTTTGCTATTTTTTTAACTGACTTTTAAATCCTTCTATCATTCTAATTAAGCTCATCTTCATCTCTGGAGCTTGGCTAGCTCTAAGGCAAGAAATAAAGGAAGCTTGCTTGCCAGGCCAGGCTTCCTAAGCTCTCACATCTCTACTTGAATTGATTTGCATTATAATGCACATGGGCAGGAAGATAGGTAAATTGAATGTGTGATTAACTGAGCCAAGAATAAAGCCCATATAGAGTTAACATTACTGCTGGGCTCCTTGCAGGTCATTTCTGAAGGATGGAAACAGGCACTCTCGAAGAATGAATGTATGAAATATGATGATTATCTTATTGAATATAAAACATTTATTACATCATCCAGTTCCTTTTTATTTAACATGAAATGTGTTAAACAATTTCTAAGATGAGAGGCAATCCTGCTCTGTGGAGGTAGCCTGGGCATTGCAAGATGGGAAACCCACTAGGTCTGGATCTGATGCTTTTTTTAGCTGGGAGACATGGAATGGACAATAACTTGGCACTCACCAGTACTCTAAGACCCTTGGATAGTGCTGTAAAACTGAATTCATGCTTTTCTAATATCTGGTGAAAATATATACCTACCTTTAGTAGGCTTTGGGGGTGTATTAGTGCTGCCCAAACATCTATTATTTTAATAATAATAGTAAAAAAAGATTCCTAGATTATTTAAAGGATAGGCTTCTCTTTACACACATGACATTGGGGGCTGCCAAGCTGGCTCAGGGGGTAATGAACTTGGCATGAGAGAGTGAGGACCAGAGTTTGGCTCCCTAGCACCCATATAAATTTTGTTGGGCATATTGGCCTGTTTATAATCGTAGTACTTGTGAGGCAGAGAGCTGGCGACCTGGACTAGCATAATTAGTGAACTCCGAGTTTAAATGAGAGACATTGTCTCAATAAATACAGTGGAGAGAAACTCAGAGGAACACTCCATGTCAAGCCCTGTGCTATGCATGTGCACACTTGTACACCCACCCACAGACATGCACAAGCCATCCACATACCTCACACCACAAAACATACACATACAAAAAACACAATACTAAACATCCAGGTTTTTTTTCTTTTTGTCATGTGATGATCATGGTTGTGTGACCTAATAGTATCCAAGGTAAACATTTCTTTGGACATTCACTTGAATTCTGAATCTGATGCTTTGCATAATGCTTTGATAATTTAAATACCACTTTTAGACTACGCAATACAATTGCTCAGGTGAAGTCTGTATTAATCACAACAATACAAGTGTAAATGCTAATATTTCATTGTCTCCTCTGTGAGGGTATCCAGGAACGGATTTTGCATAATCAAGCTAATAGTATTCGTGAATCTGCATGATACCTCTGGTTTATTCTGTCTTGATTCTTTTCATTTTGTTAAAATCTCACATACTAAGAAAATGTTTATTTCATAGGGAAAAATCCTATTTGTTATTATTAGCATACTATTCAGCATAAGATTAAGCAGTGTTTTATAATTGAATTGTATACAGCAAAGATGTACTGAAAATGTATTTAGATGAAATAATAACTCTTAAAATATTTGGTTAAGTTAAGGCTTATCAAGGCTTGTTTCTGAAAGTCATTGGTAATTATATACAGACTGTTAACAACAAAAATTATAGTAGTGCTATTTTTTGTTTAAGGGTTTCTAGAGAAGATAGATATGACTGTGTTTTTAAAAAGCATAAAAATGATTGGTTCTGATAGTTACCTTAGCACTCAGCTCTGTCATCAGATATAAAATTAATATGTGAAATTGAAAACTTTAGGCTTGATATTAGTTGTCTCTTTTTACAAAAGCAGTTTTAATTTTTTACTAAAGGCCTCAAAATACTACCTTTAGCACAAAATTAAAAATGTATATGATAACATATATTTCATATATCCCATGTACATTCTTATTTCTTGATCTCTTAAAAGAATTTAAAGGAGAAAATATAGAACCAAATGAATTCAATAATATAACAACAATTTTGAGAATTCAAAGTTCCATAAACATAGCCTAGTTATAAAGCCAAGGCCTTAACCGCTTTTGGGTTCAATTAATATTCTCCATGTTCTCTTGCTTTTGATTTATAAAAACAATGTTAATTTTAGTAATTCATTTTTCATAATAAAAGTGGTCATTTCCACTGTTAAAAAGAACTATCCAAAATATTGGAGCATCAACAGAAGAATAACTGTTTCCTAATGGAATAGGTGCCAGTGCATTAACCAATGGTTGCCTGAGGCTGAAGATCATCTAAGTCTCTTTGGGAATGTAACTTGCTTTTTAGTTAGAATTAACACTTGGATAAGGCATGACATTTTATAACTGTAAAAATTAGAGGAGAGCCAGGTGTGGTGGTACATGCCTTTAGTCCAAGCACCTAGGAGGTTGAAGTAGGAGGATAGATTGGGGTGAGTTTCAGGCCAGCCTTGGGCTACAGATTGAGTTACATGCCAGCATGGGCTAGAGTGAGACCCTGCATCAAAAAAAGAAAAAAAAAAATAGAAGTTGACTTCTAAACTAAGATCTAGTATACAGTAACTTTTCATTCTCTTCTACAGGAAATACAACACTAAAGATAATATATTTATTGATCCACAAGCTTAATTGATTCCAGAATTTCCAACGTGGTTCC
The DNA here is from genome assembly GCA_036365145.1 of Orientallactaga sibirica. Taxonomy (NCBI): domain Eukaryota; kingdom Metazoa; phylum Chordata; class Mammalia; order Rodentia; family Dipodidae; genus Orientallactaga; species Orientallactaga sibirica. The sequence goes on along the minus strand of JAEOAD010000019.1, from coordinate 7,062,130 downwards.
CCACACCCTTGTGAAGCAAGTTCTATTATCCTGTTGGTTTCTTCACTGTGTGAGGCTGAAAGATGCATGCTTAGTATTGACTGTTAAAAATTCCCTCTTTTAATATTTCAAGAATTGTGCTTTTCATAACCTAATCAATTTTTAAAAATAAATAAAAGAAATAGAAACAGAGAATCAAACAAGAAAAGGAGATGGAATTTCCAAAGAGGAGTTAAGAAGGAATTAGACATTTATGGGATTATTCTGGGTGATGAATGTATTTCAGTCATGGTAAAATATACATGTTTAAAATATGTCAATCAGTAAAATGAAATTGTTTATTTGTAACAATTAAATAGCTACCTTCTTTTTAAAAATAAAAACACATAATTGGCAATTGGTCTATACAATTAGATATTTAGAAAGTAAATATATTGAATCAAGTATTATTTAAAGTAAAAGTTTAAGCCAGGAATGGTGGAACATGCCTTTAATTCCAGCACTTGGGAGGCAGAGGTAGGAGGATTGCTGTAATGTCAAGGCCACGCTGAGACTACATAGTGAATTTCAGGTCAACCTAGGCTAGAGTGAAATTCTACTTCAAAAATAACTAACTAACTAACTAACTAACTAAATGAAATAAAAGTTTATTGAAAAGACTTTTTATTATATTAACACATTGGAAGTGTTTTATCAACATTTTTCCCATCACAATTATTACTGATTTTTATTTAGCCTTATATGTCTATGCATGTGTATGTATGTATGTATGTATATATACACACACACACACATGTATACATATATGTATACAATATGCTGCTGATTGCCTGCATAAAGGCTTTGTGGATGAAGAGAAAGTTTTCAGATATTTACAACTGCACTTCTCATGAAACCAAAGAAAAATAAAACACCAAATGTTGAAGCTTAACCATATGGATATCTTAACATTAAATCTAGGGAACTTTAAGTTCTTCTTACACTAGATATGGCTGAAGCCAGTCCTCCCTGAAATTAGTATTTTTAAAAAGACAAACACAGACACACACATATATTTCCTCATTGAGTATCTCATATTAAAAGAGGTCTGCATATAAAAGACAGTCCAGAGACATCTTTGAAGGTTCTCTTTCAAAGCGGCTCCACTTTCCCGTGTGTCTGGGGATTTCTGTTATTAATTGAAGTTAATTTTCTAGGATATCAGTTTGCCGTGCACGTGGGAAAGATTGATAGCCTCTTGGAATCTCGAGAGTGTTGAAAATGACACTGTTCCATCACCGGGTGCCTTCACTTTTATCATCACAAATCAAATTATAAACATCGGGGCAACCTTGCTGGAATCTGGCTTCGGGAGATTTCCATAAGATTAATTAGGCGGCCAAAGCAAAGATGGTAAAATAGAAGGGGGGAGGGGGTAGAGGGAGGAGGGAGCGTGGAACCATTCATTCCTGGCAGAAGGGAAAGTCAATTCAACAATGGGTAATTAGCGTGGGCCTTGGATTCTCAAAGGCACTGAGGACACTGGACTCTTTCTCGCACTCTGATGTTTAGTGGCGTATTGTGGACCCCTCATTTAATTAGTGCACTTTGATACCCACAGGAGTTTGAGGCTCCAGGGCATGCTAAACACAGCCTGACACCAGCAAGCTTCTGCCTCCTTCCACTCTAATTAGAGACACAATGAGCTGCAAAGACAATGTTTTACTCCAAGATTCCTTCTGCAGATACCTCTGGCAGGAAACAATCGTTTATTTTGTGTCTATATTGGTATTCAGATTAAATTGTTAGCATGCAAAAGATGAGCTAAGGGCACAGATCTACTAAAAATGCTTAACAGGGTTCAAAAATGATGGAAGCAATTTGTGAAAAGAGAAGTTTTTTTTTTTTTTTTCCCCCCCTTGGAAACTACTGATTTTGCTTTTGTTTAATTAGAAATAAACTTTAAATTGCAATGTCCATTCCATTCTAAGGAAAAGAATACTATTTTGCAAAATCCGTAAGTTCTAAGCCTTAAACAAATGACTTTAACATGATCTGCAAGGGAAAGAGAAGATGAGGGAAGCCCCTTTCCTCCTCTGAATTCAACTGCATTGAAATAAGTAACTGGCGCTAGGGAGAATGACAGAGGTCATTTTTACAGGAAGATTGCTAATCTGTCTAGAGCTCTTTTAAGAAAGCCCTGAAACATTTGCAGTGCCAAGTTAAAAAAAAATTATAATGTTAGTTTTGATGGACAGTTCCATGCTGATTGGAAGAATATAAATATCCCAAGGGAGATGGAATATTGAAAATTAATCTTAGTGTCCACAAATATGAGGATGCATTGCTTTAACTATATACTGTATATCTTGTGCTGTCAAAAATGTAAACGTGGGACAAATATTTCTTTATAGTATAGTTTGTGCATTTCTACCATGTACAATCACGCTGCAAAATAAAATTCTCAAAGTATTGCCAACCAAAATAAGTTAAAGCTATGACTTTCTTATGTACCCATTTGTCTACTAGCTGTCTACCTGCCTAACATACCATCTCTACCTTTTGGTAAAAGACAACCAGAAATCCTTACATGAAAACAAAACACAAGATAATCTGTTCTGAGACTATGTCATCACAAAATGAGTATATCTTAACTAACTTTTGGTATCACTTTAATACATTCTTTATTAGTCAGAGTTGTCCTAATATTTTCTATACACATTTTCTCAGGCTCCATTCTGAAGGTATTTCAGTGCCACTATTGTCAAATAGGCTTCGTCTCTAGTATGAGCTCAGTAGATTATGAGGATCTACTAGGAGAAAGATTGTTAATTAGTGGGAAAGCAAGCTATGGTTTTGTAGCAATGTCGTTCTTTGGCTTTGCTTAGGGTAAGGTGAGACTGGGAAATAGTTTTTCTAGCTTTGCAGTTTTATCAACTACGCTCAGGACTGAGGACTTAGCTACGTAGAAGGACTGACCCACTGTGCCAGTACTGGCCCCTGCATTACAGCTTAGGGACCCACACTTGGTTCAGGGGCTAAGTGGGGATTTTCCTACCATTTATCCTGTTCCATCTCTCTATATAGACTTACCATGATATTTTAAAAATGATTTATTTTTATTTTTATATATGTACCTGTGTGTGGTGTGCACGAAAGTGTGTATATACATTCATATGTATGTGAGCACAACAGTGTGAGTGTGTGCGTATGTGTGTGGGAATGTGCACGCATGTGGGTACACATGCCAATGGAGGCCAGAGGTCTATGTTGATATCTCTCTCTTTAGCCCTCCACCTGATTTATTGAGGCAGGGTTTCTTAGTGAACCCGGAACTTGTTAGCCAGTGTGCCCAGGGACCCTCCTGTCTCTCCCTCCCCAGTGCTGGGAATTACAGGTACCTGTGGTCACACATTTCATGCACAGGGATGCTGGGAAATCTGAACTCAGGTCCTCTCATTTGCATAGCAAATGCTTTACTGACTGAACCATCTCTCCAGCCCCTAATCACTATATCTTCATACTACAGTGCACCTTTTGCTTTTCAGCAGATTATTCTCTCATCTGTAACTGATTTTCTTTGCAGTAACCTTGCTGTGAACAATGGATAGGCCTCATGTCTGAGACAAATGTGAAAGTCAGACACATCTATGCCAATAAACTTTGATAAGGATCTTGGTGTACTATTGACTATTTCCATCTTTAAATATCCCTTTATGATTGTATATTTTCAAAAGTACTAGATTAGTCACTAATAAACCACTCTGTTGATCTGTGTCCTCTGTAACTTTTTTCCATATCCAGCTACTTTCCAAGAATCTTCAAAACAAACAAACAAACAAAACTATTGCCCTAAAAGGAATATTTAGAAAACACAATAAGATCTACATTAAAGAAAACTTTCCTCTTAGCTGTTTGAACCAAGCATATAATTTCTAAGTATTTGATGAGTATCCCAATATTATGCACTTTGTATTTTACACCAGGAAGTCATGGGTTGACACCTTTGTACAGAGAGTTAATAGTAATGTACACCATATAACTTCTAGTGAGAATCCTTAGTTCACATGAATTAAAAGCACAATCCTCTTTCCCAAATGTAACCTATCCTATTCCCCATGTATGACACTGGAGAAACTGATGAATAGTTAGTTAAGAATACCTTACATATTAATGTTTCAAATCATCCACCATTTGAAATCCTGAATTCAGCCTCAGCACCTTTGCCTAAAAAAAGATCCATGCTTCCAGCGAAATGCACAAGAGTCTTCCCTAATGTACTAGTCTGCGGTATGCTCAAGGAAAGACAGTCCTATTATGAATGGTTTACAAATGGTTAATGTGCCTTCATCTTTTCTGCCCATCGTATTGAAAATCATCTCATCTGTTATTAAGAATTACACTAGATTATAGGTGACTATAGACAATTCTTGATTTATTTTTTTAAAGCAACAGTCTAAGGAGAAATTAACTGAATATGCAACATGCATAGGAAAGTTGAACTACATTGGTTACAAAGGTGGGCAGTGTTCCCAAATCAACTATTGACAAGGAAGAATTATCTTACACAAATTTGTATTTTGACATCCCAAAAGATAGAAGAATGTTAAATGTCATGTAGCATTTAGTTAAATGTGAAAGCATGGAGTACTATGCTATGACATTATTTTAACTTACAGGCTATGCCAAAAGCCATTTAACAATACTATCACAAAGAAGTAAAGGGATCCCAAAGAAACACTTCTGTGCTCATCACACCTGCCTTTTAAAGTTTCCCATATTTCCATTAGCCTATTTTCTTCCCATTCTTCTCTATGTTCCTATTTCATTTCGAAATCCATTTCATTCCCTCCTGTATTCAGTGATGCTCCTTGCTTCAGGGGCCCTTTATAGTAATTTATTCCATATGCTTATTATCCTTTGTGTAAAAGAGCCTTGTCTTTCTTTCCTTGTTCCCAACTTTTCAATTTTCAGATCATATCTACTCACTTCTCTGCTCTTGATGCATAGTTTGCTTGGATCAATTTTATCAATCCACTTTATAATTTTTGAAATTTCATTATGTTACATGAAGTTTTTCCCACTGATAATTTGCTTAACTTTCCCTGTATAATATATATTATTCTTTAAATTAAAAAAAGATTTTATTTATTTATTTATTCATATGAGAGATAGAGTGAGAGAAAGAGGCAGATAGAGAGAGAGAAAGAGAGAATGGGTGCACCAGGGCCTCCAGCCACTGCAAACGAACTCCAGATTCATATGCCACCTTGTGCATCTGGCTTACTTGGGTATTGGCGAATCAAGCCTTGAACCAGGGTCCTTAGGCTTCATAGACAAGTGCTTAATTGCTAAGCCATCTCTCCAGCTATATATACTGTTTTCTGTTGAGGCAAACCCAACAGACTGGCCTTTTTTTTTTTTTTTAATGGAAGAGAGTGGCAGTGACAGCAAGAGTAAAGTGAGATAGAGATAGAGAGAGAGAGAGAGAGAGAGAGATAATTTGCATTCCAGGGCCTCCAGCTACTGCAATTGAACTCCAGATGCATGCACCACCTTATATACATGTGCGACCTTGCATGCTTGCATCACATTGTGCATCTGGTTTATGTGGGACCTGGAGAGTCGAACATGGGGCCTTAGACTTTGTAGGCAGGCACCTTAAGTACAAAGCCATCCCTCAAGCCCTATATGCATAATGTTAATACTGGACATCTGATATTGTTCATATAGTTGTTCCACACTGTTCCCATGAAGGTCAACTAAACTTTGCAAAGATTTAGTGACCAGCATGGTTTAAATTATGTGAGGTAAAGTCTAGAAAAGTCTTATTAATAATAATGTTATAACACCTTCCATTAACAAAGTAACTATACCAAGTCACATTTGCTACTGCAAAAACTACATACTTCGATTTACACGTACCATCTATCATTAGAAGAGGTGTCCATGTGTGCACAAGCATGTGCATACATATGTGTGTGTATGTGTTTGTGTTCTAATCAAGTTAAGACTTATCATTTTTTGAAAACACCGTAATGCTCAGCTTTCATATCAGGTCAGGCCCACATAGTTTGGAGATCTGTTTTAGTAAACTCACAGTGTCATTGCCTGGTACTTCCTCCATACGGATTCCAACTTCCCTGTGCCCCATTAGGTAATATTAGTGCATTTCAAGTAAAATATATTTACTTTCTGAATAAAACCTGCCACCTAACCCTGTAAATATCCTAATTTTAAGTAGTATAAACAGAAAATATGGATAATTCAGACAAGAAAACAATATCCCCTTAGGAAGCTATACTTTAAGTAGGACATAATCTAATAAAAATTACTACTTATAAATTTGAAAACATTTAATTGACTATAAGTTTTGGTGTATAATAAACATTTGTATGTAGTCTAATAGGTTTTAGGTAATGAACACTTTGAAAATATCATTGTAATCATAGATTCCTTCTTTGAATAAAGAATAATGCTTATTTTTAAAAGCCTTGTTCTGATCTTAGTATGAATCAGGTGACTTGAGAAAAACTAGTTCTCTGATAACTGCACTTACATAAAAATTGTTCAAATGAAGTTAAATTATAAAATGATTATTTTAAAAGACAATGACACAGCTTTTTAGAGGTTTTTCTATACCCAGTGTCTACAAATTGCTTGTATGTAATATCTGGTATTAAAGCTCTGAGTGAATATGGATGGAGGGCAGCGTGCAAACTGCCCAGATCATCATATTATCTTAATGACATGGAATAGCAATTCTCAACTGACTTACTGTCCTCTATATTCTGAAATACCACTTTGATGTTCACTGGTGCTCCTTAGAGAAACAGGACCCCTAAATAAGAAACTTCAGTACCGACATTCTTTTGAATCATTATCATTTCCAAAATGACACTTTTTTTTTTTCTTGCAGAGCAAAACAGTAATGATAGGAAGCTTTGGCAATGGGGTCAGGTAATGGTTCTTTTCCCTTGACCACTGGTTCTCTATTTGCAATGTGTATATTAAAATCACCTGGGCAGTTTTAAAACAACCTGATGCTGACTTCTATCCATGGGCCATTTAAGGCAGTCTTTAGAAGTGAGACTTGACAATGGATTTTTTAAACCACCTAAGTAATACTAATGTAGTCATATTTTAGATACATTTATTTAAATCAATGATTTTCACTTGTGTCAGGTATATATAGCAATCACAGGATGTTTGTTTCTAAGATGTGAGATGCAATCTAGAGATAGTGGTTTTAAAAGTCCTATAGAGTACTCTGGTCCTACAACAAAGACCCTAAATGGTCCATTGATATGTATTTATGTGTGAACCAGGGGATTCTGCTAATGTTTTCCTCTTCACTAGGAGTAAATCTAGATCTACATATAAATGATGTAGATATAGATATAGATATAGAGAGATGTAGTAAGTCCATATGCATCTAGGTTCCAAATATGAGAGAACATATATTTGCTTTTCTGAGTCTGGTTATTATGATAATCTCCAGTTCCATACACTTTCTTGCAGATGATATAGTTTTGTTCTTTTCTATGGTTGAATGAAACTGTGTTCTATATATTACCATGTTTTCTTTATCCACTCAGACATTGATGGACACCGAGGCTGATTCCCTTACTTGGCTATCGTGAACAGGGCAACAATGAAAGTGGATATGTAGGTATCTTTAGTATGAGTTCAGTCACATACCCTACACATAAAAAATATGTTAGGTTCTCGTTTATGTCTGGTTTCTTTGTATTTATAGAGTTACCTTGAGATGCAGCCCCCTCATTTGTATATTCATTATCATGTCCTATCTGTCTTTACCTACAATATATAAAGCATTTAAAAACCTTGTGGTACAATTTTATCATTTTTGGACATTCCTCCTTCTCTCATATGGACATGCACACTCCTTCTTTGGGGATGAGATCACTGTATCATAGAGTAGACATATGTTATTTATTGAAAATACCTGAGCAGTTTTGCCAAGTACTGCCGCCATTTTATTATGTATTTGCACCAATAGCAATGAATGACACTCTGATTGTTCCACATGTTACCTACATTTACTTCTCAGCTTTTCATTAATTTCTTTCTAGATGTTAAAAATCCAGACAGGAAAACTGTAACTCTTCTTAAATACTATCATGGAATACTGTACAAAATTATTGGAAAAAGTTTCCTTAGCCATGGAATGTATGTCAACCCAAAACTATTATAATATGATGATTTTTCAAAAGTGAAATAAATGAAGATGAGGCAAGAAAGCAGAGAATAGTTTGGAACACTGCTTGGCTTAGATAGTAAATAGTATCTTTTCCTAACAATGCATGTGAACAATTTGTTGGCATCTTGGGATCCCACTTGCACTGAAGTCCACAAATACTCCTCCCCTAAAAATGAACTAGGCTTTTCCTTCCCTAGGGAGCTTTATTTACGATCAGTTTCCATTCAAGTATGTTTTTAGATGTATCTGACATCAGGAGACCATCTATCCTAGACTGGTTTGGGGTACATGTGCTGAAAGTTAAACTGTGTCCTTTCAATAAACTTTGAGTACAAACCCCTGTTCACCATCTTATGTCTTTGTATAACCAGGCATATATATGATTAAAATCAGATGCATCATGGGAAGGAACATGCACAGTAGAGGAAAGGTTACATAATCCAAATTTGTCAATCCAACCAGAGAGCTACTTTGCCCCTAGCAATTGGCTCCTCCTTCTTGTAGATTCCTTACAAGGAAACCTTGGGCAATAATGAGGACCATTTAGTACTCTTTCACTCAGGCTGCCCATTGGCAGTGTACTGTTGCTTTGCTCTTAATAGTGTTGCTTACTGCTTTCTTTTTCTGTGTAAATTTTCCAATTCTTTGATAAAGACACCAAGAACCTTGAAACACATGAAGAGAACTGGTAATAAAATGAACATCACAGAGGCCTCTCCCATCTAAAATAAAAAGGGGAGCTCGAAAGATCTATGGATAAGGAAAGGCAAACAGTCTATGCAGGAACCATACCTTAGAAATCAGGGAAAACAGAGGAGAGGGGTCATCATCCAAACAAATGTATGGACTGGATAGGCAAGCATGTTGCAAGATAATGGGCCTGGAATCAGCGAATGCCAAAAAATGGTTAATTTAGCAAAGGAAAAGTGACCAGTTGGGAAGCAGTCATCTGTGTCCTCTTAGTGAGCTTTGCTGTTGAATAATCCAATAAACACAGATTTTCCAAGGGGAGCTGCTCTCCCCAACCCTTGCTTGCAGTAGTGATGTTTATACTGTCACTCTTCCATTCATCAGGCTTCTTTTGGTTCAGGGACTAAGCTGACTCTGTCCTTTCCTCCCAGGTGTGCTGAATTCAAGTGTGGACTTGTTTTATTTTGTTGTTGTTCGTTTTTGCTTCTTTAAAGCAACCTCAGTACTGTGGCTACCCTTTCTATAACATTCTTCCATTGCTAGACCTAACATTCAACAATGTCCTTCAGTAGATTTCCAGAAATCTGCCTTGTTACCACCATCTGGAACATTCCACCGTTCTTCTGGGGCCCAAATGAGTAAGGACTCTGGTAACTTGAGTTTAAAAGCAACTGTTTGAACCACACTGAAAAACAAATACTAATTGCTGTATACTTATTTCCATGATTTCCTCTTATCAGTCAGTATATTCCTGAGTATTACTTATGAATGTGGAGAGTTGGCTGTAGAGATGAAATTTAGGCCCTGATTTTCATGTCTAGAGTTCCCACTCATCCCAAGAACTTTCATAAAATGAAGTTAAATTATTGAAACATAATCAGTGAATGCAAATGGAGTAAATTTTTGTCTGGACAAGTATCACATTACAAAGTACAACTCACGTAAAGTATGGAGAGTACTGTGCCCGAGAGAGCATCACATCATAAAGCATGATTCAAGTGAAGTTGGTACTTTTCTTTAGATATTACTAGAGTAGAAAACTACTCAGGGAAGTACATATGCTATCTTGATTAGCCGCCATGGAGTAGGTGCCATCTCCATGACCAGCAATGATAAGTGCTCTTCACATAACAGAATAATTTGAGATACATTTCTTATGGGTTCCATATTACTGACCAGCAAATTGGTATGTTTGAATACAGGACGGATCATAAACCAGTTCCTTAAGCTGAACCTGGTGGTTGAGATCTAGATAACTGTTGTGGTCAGAATGCTTACATACCCTTTCCCCAGAACCCTTATGCTGAAACATAATGTCTCATATGATAAGATTAGAAGTGGGATCTCTGGAGGTGACTAGTGCCCTTATAAAGGAGGCCTTTCAAGGAAACTGGGGAATTGAAACCAAGTATGCAGGCTTTGTGAGCAAGCACTTTTAACTGCTGAGACATCTCCCCAGCCCGCCAGGTACTGGGAATGACAAAGTATGTTAAGTAAGGAAGAATATACTGTTCAAAGTTGCTAAACAATATTGTCTTATTTTCATGAAAAATTATATAGAATTTCTATCTCCTTACATTCTATGTATCACTACATAGGCACTACATAGATACTATCATTTAATGTTAGCACAAAATGGAATATAGGTGATAAGTTTTACTCATTCTGGGGCCAAGACAATAAGAATTCTATCATTTTATTCCAAATATCAACCATCTGAAAATCAAACAGGAAGTAAACTCCAAAAGCTTTTTGTGGAATATAATAAGATAAGTGATATCCACAAAGTTGTAGCAAAATGCTCTGTTTTCTTAAGTTTGAAGAAATCATAAAGTATTCTTAAAGGGAAACAATAATGCAGACTGTAAAGAGAGGGGAGAACCTGCACTCTACATATGAACTAATTCCCACAGTCTCACAAAAATATGCACCGGAGTCAAAATTCCTGCACGCCATTCATTTTAGTTTTATATTTAAATACATAAAAGAAAGAAAAGATCAGCTATTACCTGTGTCATATTACTTTGAAATCCTTCAATACATCTTTTGCCTTTCTTCCCTTGCATTGTAGATCCACTTGTAACAATTCATGATTGTCAATGAAAATATGATGCAAGAAATGTACATATTATCGAAAACCATGACTTTAGAACTTTATTGTCTCCAATTTTCTATTTGCAAAAAAAAGTGAATCAAAGGCTTCTTTCACCCTATTGTTTTTACGTTAAAAGCCACTCAGCTTTTAGTAAAAAGAAATAATAAGTACTACTTGTCAAATAATATGTCAATCAATCAGGTACTTACATTTTGGACAGACCGCTCATTGAGCTTAAAAAGATTAAAAAAACACAAATAAAGAAAAATCACAATTAGATTAAGTGTAGATTGGAAAATTCCATTTTGTATTGATTTTATGACTAGAATTTACAAAGAAACCCAGTGATTCTATTAAGCGCTGGTTAAAATGAATACATTGAAAACCCTCAATAGTGCCTTGGACAGCTGTGCAGGGACAAAAAATGCCCCACCATGAAAACCCAGGAGGAGTACATACCCTCCTGCTGCTTTGAGCCCTATAGATCTTTTGCTTAGTTTTAGGTGTTTTACTGTGCTATCTATTTGGAAATATGAGAAGAGGGAATCCATACCCCAGGAATAAAATGGAAATACGTTTTGCCACCTACCTTCCTTCATAAAGCCCATGGTAAAGATTGGGGACATACATAAAGTTCTTAGATGGGATGTATATAATACACCATTTTTGTATTCCATCCTCTTTTTTCATTCTCATATTAAAGCTTGTAGGTTTAACTAAACTTCTAGGTTTTTTTTTTTTTTTTTTTTTTTTTTTTTTTTTTTTTTTTTAATGGATGTGATGGGGAGGGAAGAGGAGAAAGTTGTTCCGTATTCTTGGGGTATGGTCTCTAAAATTATGTGCATCAAATAATATCCTCAAACACTGCATTTTTATCTAACTACCAGAAGTATTTGCCCAAATAATTTGTGTTTGCAAATTTAGAGGCTGGGTGAAGACCATTTACAAAATTTGGCCCTGAAAATGTCAAGTACATACAGCCTTTTATATAGCATCATGAATATTAAAGAGCAGAAAACGTGAATCATTAAGTCCCCGTGTAGTGGTCCACCATATCTAGTTGCCTGACACTAAAAGAATAAGTGGCTTCAATACTTCCGGGGGGTGGGTAACTTGGAACTTTAATTTCCTGTCTTAAACACAGTTTATAACATATGAACATATTTTTGCATTTAAGTCAAATTTTGAGTAGGCTTTTCTCAATTGGTGTGTATTTTGTGTTCTGTTGGCTAATGGTTTAATTGGACAGAACTTTGAAATTAGGATTATTTTTAAGGTTTGCTTCTATTGACCTCTGAGAGACTATCCATTATAAGAATTTCTCCTCTCATAGTGCAGTTTTGGTAGAAGCAAGCCTGAACAACAATTGCTTCCCAGTACCTTCTGTGAAAACAGACAGTGAAGAAAATTAGAGTGTTAGACATGAGGAAATTTGTATCTTCTTTGTGTGAGAGTGAAGCTTATATTGTTAAACTGTAATGCTTCTGACAAAATTACAAAGCTACTGATTTTTGGACTTTGAATTTTTCTCATCATTTTGTTTATACATTATTTTATATTTCTCTTGACAACAAGAGGGCATAATTTTTGTGGTGGGGTTTAAGTAACTTTGGAGCATTAGTGGCCCCACCATCTGTGTTCTTATTTATGGAATGAGTATCATACCCTTCATGTTGAGTATTTAGTAATTATGGCTGCTTTTATTACCTGAGTCATATTATTATCTGAGCACAAGAGAGTCCACAACTGGTTCAGTAAGTTGCACAGCATATCCCAGCATAACTCCTGCCAGAAATAATATGGATTAGGAACCAGCCAGCCTTTTCTCTGTTAGGTATTTAGCTGGGAACTGACCCATGGAAACATGGACATCACCGTGTCTGCTCTAGCATGACTAGAATGGGCATCTGACTCAGTGTCATCCAAGATAGCTGAAGGCAACCACCCTTTAGCAACAGCAGCTCCGTCTTCTTCCCCAGTTTGACAGGCTTGGGTCCCATGGGTGGACCCTTCCTGAGTCAGTCCTCCTTTGGGACCAACAATCAATGAGGTTCTTTCAGATTCATAAGAATGGGTCTGAAATAAATATGCAGACCTCTTACCCTCATTTGCTCCTTCTTCCTTATGTGTGGGGATCTTCTTGGTCTCTTCTCCCTCTTCCCAGCTTGCCTAGGAAGGGGAGAGCAATTTCTTCTTCTTCTTCTTCTTCTTCTTCTTCTTCTTCTTCTTCTTCTTCTTCTTCTTCTTCTTCTTCTTCTTCTTCTTCTTCTTCTCCTCCTCCTCCTCCTCCTCCTCCTCCTCCTCCTCCTCCTCCTCCTCCTCCTCCTCCTCCTCCTCCTTCTTCTTCTTCTTCTTCTTCTTTTTTTGTCTTGGGCAGTTTTTCATCTTTGATTCCCCTCTTAATCTGAACTCTCTGTAAACTAAATTTCATAACTTACCCTTCCATGAGTCTGCATTCTCAACTCTTTGCTAACATAGATAAGAACTCAAGACTTGAGAGCTGCTGGCATGGGAGTTCACATTCCACAGATCTCTTTGTAATCAGAATGGGATAAATTTTCAGTGCAATGGAGAGTTTAGACACATTCCTTTTGGGGACTTTTGGGGTGGACCTTTGATGTTACTGAATCTGTGCTTTGATGATATCTGTGTATGTAGTTGTTCATAACAAATAAATGAATTAATAAAAAGGCTTGGAGGGCTGGAGAGATGGCGTATCAGTTAAGGCACTTGACTACAAAGCCAAAGGACCCAGGTTCGATTCCCTAGGACCTATGTCAGATACACAAGGTGGTGAATGAATCTGGAGTTTGTTTGCAGTGGCTAAAGGCCCTGTTGCTCCCATTCTCTCTCTCTCCTTTTCTCTCTTTCTCTTTCAAATAAGTAAAACTTAAAATGAAATAAAATTGATATATTTTTTTAAAGTTTGGAGCACTAGACAGGGAGTTTGGGATGACATTTATTCATAACATCCGTATGCCTGTTTGTTGGGACTGTCATAAAGCCAAGTACTACATATTGGGAGACTTAACAACAGAAATTTCTTTTTATGATTCCAGAGGCTGCATATCTGAAATTAGGGTGTTACTAGACTGACTGGATGCTTCTGAGGCCTCTTTCCTTGCCTACAGCTGGATAATGTCCTCTTGTGTCTTCCTCAGCTATCTGTTCATTAGAAGATAGGAATTTCTCAGCTCTATGATAATCTTGGGGGACCTCTGTCTATTCTATCAATGATCAAAAAGTCCTTTTTGAGCATTATTCAGTGTGTGAATTTACATATAATTTTATCTGTCATGTAAGAAATATAAGATGGCTTTTGAAAAACCCACATTTATTTGAATTATATTTAGTATTCCTAATTCTGTGATAGATTCTAACCCATTGATGTTCTATCAGCTAGTACAATGCAAAATGCAATATAACACCTAGTTCTACTTTATTAACACACTGCCTCTTTTACTGCGAGCATTCTTTACATGGGACTCACAGGAAATCTGAAAAATTTAAAAATGTAAAGCAAAGTCCACAGAAACTTGGACTCTACCCATGATGCCTAGAGTCTGATTTTGGGTCTATTTCTTAATAGTTAATAACAACTTATTGAGGCAATTATTATAATAATTATTATATACTTATAATTATAATTTATATTATATGTTATTATATATATTATATTATTATAATTATCAAGACAATTAGTGTAACTCAGCCATTGATTAACAGAGATTAAATTGAGGAAATCACTATAAATCTCTTTGTTGCCTTAAATAGCTCTTGCTCTCTGACCTGACCTAGAAGTTTGTTCCAAGAAATTTAGTTTGTCCTAAGAAATTATCAGGGCTAAATATCAACATCAATATAAACATTCTTAGTATATTTATAACATATCTGTATTAAAATATTCGTATTTATAATTATATAGTGAGTAATCTGTTAATAATGAAGCTAAATACATTTAACACAGATGTATAGGTTATTACATAGATATCATAAATCCTACATTTAAGATATTTTTACATTAAAAATCTCACATTGAATGTGGAGTGAAACTAATAAAATACAAGATGAACATAAAATATTATTGCAGTTTTAAAAAATAAATTTATAGGTGAAGGGAAAAAATCTAAGGAGAAAATGCATCAAAATGTTAACAAGATTATTTTTTAAATGTCTTCCCTCCATTTTTTCCCTATATTCAAATTTATCTACAAAACCAGGCATTCCTTATTATAATAAAAACGAAATAATAAGTTATTTTAAATTAAATCTCATTATCTAAAATTGAATTCATCTTCCTTCTGCAATGCTCTTCATTTACTGACATTTCTATCAGTACAAGTGGAATCATTTTTCCGGTTACCCAGCCTTACAATTCTAGAGAGTGATTTCCTCTGTAGTATCTTCTATCCTGACAGACACATGTCAAAGACTAGAAAAAGACACAGGTATTTATTGTTCTTGCAGGTGCTGATGTAGGTGTGGTAGATAGGACTGATGGCTGGAAACAATACCACAATATCTTCTATGTTCTCTGATTGCCCAGATCTCGACTGCATGTTTCTACCTTGGAGCACAGATGTAGCTTATCTGAAACCATGTGCATGGAAATGGAGGAAAGATGGCCTTGGAAGACAACTGTGGTAGAATGCAGGCTGGAAAAATAGCACAAAGTCAATATCTCTGTGATACTTCTGTCTGCCATATGCAGATTTACATGTCAAAGACTTTCAAAGACATGCCTCTTATTTGGTTCCACACATTTTGCATTTCATTTATTTATTTATTTGGGAGAGAGAAAGAGGCAGAGAGAGAGAGAGAGAGAAAGAAAAAGAGAGAATGGGTGTGCCAGGGCCTCCAGCTACTACAAATGAACTACAGAAGCATGTGCCCCCTTGTGCATCTGGCTTACATGCATCCTGGAGAATCGAACCAGGATCCTTTGGCTTTGCAGGCAAATGCCTTAACCGCTAAGCCATCTCTCCAGCCCCTGGTCCTACACATTTTAATCTGAGAGTTGTCTTATAGTTGATTTAGACTTAATGTTTCCTTAAAGAAAGGATGAAACCATTCATATTTTTACCACTAGTGTGCACATAATGACGGCAATAACACAGAGTTGTATTACTTGTTAGCTAAGCATGCCCCTTTCATTATATTGACTTTATTGCCTTCTTAAACATTTATACATTTATGTTCCAAATTCTCTACATTGACTTCTTCATCTTATGGAATTACTGAGCTCTGAATTCAAATGTTAATGCTCTGTCTAGTTTTAATACTTCATAATCCAGAAATATTTTCAGTCTTGAAAAAGGAGTTTATAGAAATGGTTAAATCTCCTCCATTCAAAAATTATCTCTGGGCTGGGGGATGGCTTAGCATTTAAGGCACATGCCTGCGAAGCCTAAGGACCCCAGTTTGATTTTCCAGGTCCCATGTAAGCCAGATGAACAAGGGGACACACATATCTGGAGTTCATTTGCAGTGGCTAGAGGCCCTGGTGTGTCCATTCTCCCTGTCCCTTGCTCTCTTTCATTCTCTCTGTGTCTAATAAATAAATAAATAAAACTTTTAAAAAATCTTAAAAAATATCTCATTGATGTCAGTGAGTTTGCATTACCCCAGAAGTAAAAGTAAATCCACTGGAAATGCCCTGTCATTAAGAACTTAACAAGCTTTATATTTATTTATTTATAATTATTCTTTTTAGGTAAAATAGTTTTTAGATTTATTTAATGACACATGTGTTTGTGAGAGAGAGTGAGAAGAGGGAGAAGAGAGAGAAAAAGACGAGCAAAAGAGATCAGACTTATATCTGCTCATTTCTATGTGTTAACAATTGCATCCAAAAAATTTGTTCTGAGAAATGCTTCTCAGATTTTTAAATGCTTCTGAAGAATTTGGGAATCTATTAAAATGAACAATCTGCTGGCTGGAGAGATGGCTTAGTGGTTAAAGGTGCTTGCTTGCCCAGCTTTACAGTCCCAGTTCAATTTCCCAGTATCTATGTATAGCCAGAGGTGCAGTGTCTGGAGCTCATCTGCAGAGGCAGGAGGCTTTGACACTCCTATACTCACACTCCTCCCACCAAGTAAATAAATAATAACTATTAAACTATAACAACAACAACTAGAATAAAGAACAAAATCAACAATCCCGTCCACTGAAAACAAACAAACAAACAAACAAATAAATAAATAAATAAACAAACACTATCCTGAGTCTGGTGAGGTAGTGCAAACCTGAACTCTGGAGGCTGAGGTCAGAAGGGTTGCTGTGAGTTCCAGCATCAATCTGGGATGATGAAAACCTGCTTCTCAACATGCATACCAGAAATAAAGATTCTGATGAGCTATGTCAAGAGCTTGAGATTCAAGGGTTTTAAAGGCCCAGAGAGTTCATTCCATTATTGTAGTGACAAGCAGGCATCTACAGTTTCTTCTACATTTAGCAGATTGTTCAGTCTGTTGAATCTCAGTTTAATGGCCTTGGCCAAAGGCCTTGAAATTGGTTGGAAGGCCTCTTCCATGAATCTGTCTGTCCCAGCATGGCTGTGACCTTCTGGAGAGCGCCAGTGACAGAGAGCATTTTGTTAGGTATACCTTGGTGATATTTCCCTTCCACAAGACTCCTGACCATGTAGACTGGAAAATGAGAACCTTACCTTGACACTCGGCCCTGAACTCTTCTGAGTCATTTCAACACTTTGGAATCTGTGATCTTGCAAATAAGATGTCCAGACATAATTCCAAGAATTCTTAATTTAATGGCTCAAGAATATTTTCAGAAGTTGATCCTTTCCATATTTTCTACCTATTGTCCTGAGGGTGCTGCCTTGTACTCTTTATGTTGGCATCCTTCATCTTGTTGAGATGCTAATTTTAGATTTAGGGGTCTCATGCACACAGCCTAGACCATCCGTCAGAGGAATTAAAGAGTCTGCTCTTGTTATATGTAACTTTTTAGAAGTACGCATTTCCAGTAAGTCTCAGCATAGTTCTCCTAATTGTTATTAGTGAAAATGTCACTTTTTATCCTGGCAAGGAAATTATAACTTCATTACTGACTTAGAATATTCTAGTTTGAAATATTTTATTTGGAATCTACACCCCTGCTTGCTAAGTAATGCAAAGCTCATCCTCCTTGTTGTGATGCACAAGAGAACTGGACCTCTCGGGGCAGAAGGGAAAAAAAGATAATGAACAGACATTGCACTGCAGTGCTACTCAGGATGACCCTGGAGGATGGTAAGAAGAAAACGACCTAACAAGCCTGCGGTGGTTTGAATCAAGTGTCCCTGATATACTACATATTCTGAATGCTAGGCCCCCAGATGGTGGTAATTTGGGTATTGGAGACTCCTGGAGGCAGTGCATCGTTGGGGGCAGGCTTATAGGTGTTATAGCCAGCTTCCCCTTATCAGTGTTTTGCACCCCCTGCTGTTGCTGTAGTTAATCTGATGTTGGCCAGGAGATGATGTACACCCTCTGTTCATGCCATTATTTTCCCCTGCCATCATGGAGCTTTCCCTTAAGTCTGTAAGCCAAAATAAACCCTTTCCTCCCACAAGCTGCTCTTGGTTGGGTGTTTTCTGCCAGCAAGGAAGAGTTAACTGCAACAAGATTGTCAAAAGAGGTGACTAAGTACATATCAGTACTGGTAGTGCTTTCAATGGCTAGCAAGTTACTCGGCTTGTCAATGACTTGGAAAGGAATAAATATTAGGCAAAAAAAATTAATAGTAGACCTGGAAAAGATCCACAAGTGGCAAATTTGGACAGACATAGAGTGTGACAATATTTGTATTTTATGTGAATGCTCAGCAGAGGTAGTCTATTATAGAACAGGTCCTCAGAAATTGAGCTGGGGGCCCGACCAGTGGATAATATCTATCTTTCTTCAGTACTTGTCTGATGGACCATTCATGAAATGATCACAGTGTCAAGGTGAGAGGCTGCCAAGAACTGCTTGCCTTTTGATATTGGTGAGTGCCCAATCTGCCAACATTGAAGCCTAATTCAAAGCTTCAACTATATAGTGAGCTTTCTGCAGAGTGGCAGCCAGCTACCTGACAAGTTGAAAAGAATGAAAAATGATTCTTCCTATCATTTTCCATCAAAGAGTGCAAGAATATGTCCTTATAGATAGAGCTACATATTGTGGATAGGTATTTACCTTCACAGCCCACAGCACTTTTGTAAGCAGCATTGTTCATTAAGTGATTGTGACATTACATGTCATAAATAAAACTATCATCTATATATTATCTATCTATCTATCTATCTATCTATCTATCTATCTATCTATCTATCCTCTGTCTATGTATGTATGTATGTATGTATGTATGTATGTATGTATGTATGTATGTATGTATCATCTATCTATCTATCTATCTATCTATCTATCTATCTATCTATCTATCTATCTATCTATCTATCAATCTATCTATCTATCTATCTATCTTCAATCTTACGTCTCTGGTTAAAGCCACATTTAAGGGCAGGAGATAAATACCTGTGGTATACCCATCTATTAGTACATACCTTATCATCCAGAGGCCACCAGTGGATGAGACTACCTAGTCTCAGTTGTAGTACAGACAAGGCATCAAGACTTATTTTGTTTGGTTTGGATTATCAAAAATGTGACTCAATGAATGTAAAACCAGAATAATATACATAAGAATAAATAAATTTTTTAAAAAAGGAAAAAAAAAGAAAACTGGAATCTCAGCCCTCACATTTATTCACACTTAAAGTAACAATAGTTCAAAGAAAAAGAAATAGAATCAAATTAAGTTCAAATCTTGAATCTAATCCAATTAGATATAATTTGATTGATTCTTAGAAAATACGTTAAACAAATCTTAACTCTCTATGTGGATGAAAGGTGCTTCTTCCAAAACACTGTGTTCCTATCTCTCTCTGTTTCTTTCTCTCTCTTTTTTTGTTTTGTTGGGTTTTTGAGATAGAGTTGCACACTAGCCCAAGCTGCCCTGGAACTCACTGTGTAGTCTTAGCCTGCCCTCAAACTCACAGTGATCCTCCTACCTGTGCCTCCCAAGCGCTGGGATTAAAGGCATGCACCACCACGCCTGGCCTGTGTCTCTTTTTAAAGCTCAACTCCAGTATATCGTTTTCTCTAGTCTGTGATTTCATTTTTTTTTTTTTTTTTTTCTGGTTTAAACCCCACAACCTTCTAGCCTCTGTTATTGGTACAGACTTTTCTTAGCTAATCACATTGTTGTTTGAAAGATGTTGCTGAGATGTTGGAAGATAATTTCCTTACTAAACACTGAGGAAAAAGTAGAAAGCAAGGCAGTGGGACTGAACAAAGGAAGAGCTTAAGACTGGGACATTTTCCTCCAGATGACTAATACAGGCCCACCCTCCAGTTACACCAACTCAGTTACTTCCTCTTTTCACAGCAGCGAGGGGCCTGTCCTCTCATTCCTTTGCACGCTGTGCCTTCTCCCTCCCACTGAGTCAAATAGTATTTATTGTAATCTTTATGAGATCACTGTCTTTGTCTATTGGAATCTCACCCACCATTCTCAGCATATGTGTGAGCGGACACAGCAGTGTTTTGATTTTGTAACTCTCTTCTCATGATAGGATGATGATTCTTTCATTGAGTGGTCTTCTCAAGAATTTCACCTGAAAATACTTTTGCCTCTTCCACAACTTTCATTACAAATATGGTGTCTGTGAAGGGCCATACCATCCTGCTATGGGCCTAGCCAGTCGCATGAGAAGAAAAGGGCTGAATGAATCTTCCTAATTTGGTCCAGGTGAAAATACTTGTTTATAATGGCTTTCAAAGAAAATACTTTGTATTTCTTATGTGTTTCTTTACTTTCTTTCCTTCTTTCTTTGAGAAGAAAATTTAATCTTTCTTTTAGTCGGTGAATGGCTTTTCTTCCAGAGGTGGTTTTGAAAATACTTGATTATGTGTACTTACTAGAAGTCCTCCTTGGATGGCTTTCTTCCAGAGGCAGACTTGAATTTGCAGATGGTGTTGTATTTCTTTCTTTCTTTCTTTCTTTCTTTCTTTCTTTCTTTCTTTCTTTCTTTTTATTTATTTATTATTATTATTTTTTTTTTTTTTTTTGGTTTTTCGCGTTTTTAGAGGTAGGGTCTCACTCTGTCCTAGGCTGACTGGAATTAACTATGTAGTCTCAGGGTGGCCTTGAACTCACTGCGATCCTCCTACCTCTGCCTCCCAAGTGCTGGGATTAAAGGCATGTGCCACCACGCCCAGCTGGTGTTGTATTTCTTCCTTCAGTACTGATTCATTGACCACCACTAGAGAGAAATAGGAGTCACTCAGTCTTAAGAGGAAAGAGGAGACTGAGCAATATTTCCCTTTAAATACTCATAGAAGAACTATCCCCAAATCATTCTGCTTTGCTGGCGTATAAACTCAAAGGTTGTCCCAGGCTGGGGAGATGGTTCAATGGATAAAAAGCTTCCTGCATAATCCTGAGTTTGGATTCTTAGACCCATGTAAAAACTAGAACCTGTGGTGGGCTTCTCCAATCCCAGAGTACCTTTGACAAGATGGGCAATAGAGACAGGAGGATTTCCCAGAAGCATGAGGACCAGTGAGTCTGGCAAACAAAGTTATGAATACCAAGAATTCTGCTTCAAATGATGTGGAAGTTGAGGAGCAACCAAAAATTGTACTCTGTCTTCCATAGTACACTGTGGCATGTACATCAACACTCACATACCTGAACATGCACACTCATCAACCCCCACACACACACACCAAAAACAGATTGACTTAAATCTGAAGTTTTCAAACAGGGGGCATATAATTTTTCATTTGTGTATGATTAAACTCTGGCTTCTAAATTGTTGCACAATACCTTGTAGCCAACACAACATGCTTAGCCACCACACTGGAGATCCCAGAGGCTTTAAGCCCATGCATTTTTTTTTATCGCACTGTGTCTTTTGAGTGCATACTTAAGAAACCAGCATTTACTCTCTCTGCTGTATGACATTTCAGAAACTTTCACTGTCATGTTGAAAACAGTAAGTAAATCAGTGCTTCACTCAGCCCTTGTCATGAATTGCTGGTTCCATGCAAATACTACCCATGTATTCCCATTGTTCTATAGCCTGTTTGACCCTGTATAAAAGACAAACTTGCCAGGAGATCATGTTTCTGCCCATTTTAGAAGGGTGACTCTTATTTCTTGATAAATTTGATATCGGTTAAAAATCCATTTTCACATTTCCCTTTGGATATGAAGCACAGAAGGAAATGAGGGTAGCAGTTGGAGGGGAGATTGAGATGAAGAGAGATATGTAAAGAAGCAGAGAAATTAGGCTATAGTATACAAAAATGAGAAACTGAAATGTCAAGAATGACAGCATAATAGAATAGCAAATTCCAAGAATAAATGAAAAGTGATGGCTTACACAATACATAGGCATGGGATTCTTTCCCTTAGAACTCAGAAGAGTTTGTTTTATTGAGAGCATCTGCTGATGAATCCAAATGCAGGGCTACTTCTGTCCCAGCCCTCTTGGACATCTTTATCCCAGCAGTAGATGAATTATGTCCAAGTTACCAATTTCTTCCTCATTCCAGGCTGGTGGTCACTTTTTTCTTCATTCATATTGCTTTTAGACCATTTTCTTTTCAAAGTGGCTTTTCTTCACTTTTCTTTTCCTTTCTTTACAATTTCTCATTGTCAGAATTTGTGAGGGTTCTTGTTCACAATATCATTTGTCTTTCTATAGTTCTGGCTTCAAGTACCCTTTACCTGCTGGTGATATTCGAATATCTCTTCTTTTTCCTTCTTCTCAGTAGACACTTTGATTGTTTTATACAAATGTCTAATGGGGAATGGTCCAAATAATATAAAAATCTTGATTTTCCATCTCATGCTCACCTTCTATGCTTCAAGTACATAATTCTTTCTAAACTACCTGGAGATTGTATTGACTTCCCTAAAGGATTCCCCAATTGGTTTTTGTTTTTCTTTTCTTTCTTTATTTTTTTATTTATATTATTCTGATTTTACGTTCATAGTATTGGTTCCATTGTCCTCCTCCCTGTCCTCCCACTTTCAAAGGGACCCTCATCAATGGGGAATGTGGGTCGTGCATTGTGAAGTTAGTCAAGAGTTCTGGGGTGTAGGCCCCAGTCTCTGTGCATAATATCCCTTGATTTTTAAGTGTACTCATTAACTTCATTCACATCCAGTTCATCTTTATTATGATCAGAGAAATCATGGCATATCATTAGAACAGCTTGCACACTGTTGGTGAGAGTTCAATTTAGTACAGTCAAGATGGAAGACAGTATGGGGTGACATCAAAATGCAAAAGTAGAACTACCATGTGATGTAACAATCCCATTACTGGTTACATGCCCAAAGGAAATGAAATCAAAGAGATGTCTCCATTTTCATATTCGTTGCTATATTATTTACGAAAGCTAAATGTGGGATCAAACCAAATGTCTATCAATAGAAAACTGTATGAACTGGTTTTTATATACAGCGGAACATTATTAATCTTTCAAAAAATATTCATTATGATAAAATGAATGAATTTTTGAGACATTATGGTACATGTGATAATCCAGACACTAGAATACAAATAAAATATGAAATCACATGTAGAATCTAGAAGATTCATAGAAGCAGAGAGTGTAATGTTGGTTTCCGTGGTGGTTTGATTCAGGTGTTCCCCCATAAACTTAGGTGTTCTCAAAGCCTCTTGGAGGAGTTGTATTGTTGGGGGCAGGCTTATCGGTGTTATAGCCATTTCCCCCTTGCCAGTGTTTGGCACACTCTCCTATTGCTATTGTCCATCTTATGTTGGCCAGGGGGTGATGTCCACCCTCTGCTCATGCCATTGTTTTCCACTGCCATCATGGAACTTCCCCTTGAGTCTGTAAGCCAAAATAAACCCTTTTGTTCCCCAAAGCTGTTCTTGGTCTGGTGATTTCTGCCAACAATGTGAACCTGACTGCAACAGCATAGTGGCACATTCTCCTATTGCTATTGTCCACCTTATGTTGGCCCGGGTGTGATGTCCACCCTCTGCTCATGCCATCATTTCCCCCCCATCATGGAGCTTCCCCTTCAAGCCTGTAAACCAAAATGAACTTCTTTTTTTTCCCCACAAGCTGCTCTTGGTTTGGCGATTTCTGACAATAATGCTAACCTGACTGCAACAGTTGCGAAAGGCTGGCTGCTGGGGAATAGATGAGAAAATATTGGTCCAAGAATACAGACAATGTTCCAGTTAAGATGAGTAAGTTCAGAAGATTGTTTGTACAGAATGGTGACTATAGTTAACAAAGACATGCTGTATTTTTAAAAATTGTCAAGAGAAGACATCTTCCATTCCTTAACACATGGTAATTACATAAGGTAATGGTTTATTAATCATCTTGGTTTAAACATGTCACAGTATATGTACGTGATCAATGAAACTGTGTATAATTTTGTCATTCTTAAGTTTGCATATCTTAGTATTTTATTTGATGTTTAATTGTCAAATAATAATTACATATATTCCCATGTATAACACATTTTGACATATGTGTGTGTGTATATACATATATTCACAAACACTATGAAATGGATAAGTTGAATGGATTTATTAATTAAATATGTATATTTTTTTGGAGGGAGACACAGAGACAGAGAGGGAGAGGCAGAGAGAGAGAGAATGGGCCCGCCAACAGCCCCTCAGCCGCTGTGAATGAACTCCAGATGCCTGCGCCCCCTTGTGGGAAACTTCAGCATTGTGCCCTTGCATCACTTTGCATTTGGCTAAATGTGGGTCCTGGAGATTGGAACTGGCACTCTTAGGCTTAGCAGACAGGTGCCTTAACCGCTAAGCCATCTCTCCAGCCCTTATTTATATCTTAATTTTCAAAAAAACATGGTTATATCTACCATTGCTATTAACATATAAGTTCCTTAAGAATAAGGTATCTGTATCTCTAAAATTTCTCAGTACTTGCTGAATAATGTAAATTGCCAAAGGTATTTTTTTCATATATTTTTTCATGTTACTGAACAAGTATGTCTACATAAGAAACTTCATTGTCTGAATTGTATGTACTTCTCCAAATGACTGTTCCACTTGAGGATTGTCTCCATCATGACCTTCTGATTTCTGGTAAAATTCAAGAATAATAAAGGCCAGTGTTTGCACCTTTATACCATTTAACTCTTTCTTCTTCATGTCCACCATTATAAGTCTTTTTCACACCGATGGCAGGTACTTATCTACAAACTGCCTCCTTGGTATTTCAGTGTCGTACCTCAAATTCATCTCAAAATATAATCTAGTGGTTCTTTACACTTCTGCCTCTCCCCTTGAATTCTGCATAAGTATCTTAGATCCACCTACTTCCAAAGTAAATTCCCTTATTATATCCAATTCTGCAGATTTTTCTTTCCATATTTTATTAAGCAGATAAGAAGTGCAAGAACTAAGTAGTATGAGGGAAGGAAGAGACCCAGATGTAGTGGAAAGTAGACCCACGTACTAAGTCATGCAAATCTCTTTTTCTCTTTCCCTGGAACATAACACTACTATTGACACAAGAGTAGTCTTTATGAAACACAAAGTATGGCTTTGTATTTTTCTACTTGGTCAAGTCTAAGTTTTCTAGCCCTGGACTAAGGGCATGATGAGGTCAATCTCTTTTGTGACTGACTAGTATACAGCTCATGATTGGCACTTCTTAAATGTTTAATTACACAAAGACTTGACAACCTTTTAGATATTCCTTTATGTGGCGTAAGCATCCTGTAGCAGACAGCTTCAGGTTCGCAGAGATGAACTTCCAAACAGTTATGGAGGAAGGGATATTATTTATTGAAGCTTACAGATCCAGGGGAAGTTCCATAAAAGCAGGAGAAGCGTCCTGCTCTCACAGGACCAGGCAAGAGAGAAAAACCAACCAGCCACACAGCACACAGAGCAAAACTACAGTCAAGCCACAACACACTTCAGGAACTCCCATTAGGCACACTTTGCATATCTTTACAAAGGAATCTCAAACCATCACCACACCTTAAGACTGGCCCCCAGTGACATTGCCTCTAGCAAGGTGATTGCAGATGCAAACTATAACTAATAAAACACTGAATATATTGGGGGATATATATTCAAACTACCACACATCCCTTGCCAATATTTTCCTAAACGATCCATCTTTCCATCTTCATATTATAGTGCTGTATTAGTTAGGTATCTAGAAGCACACTGTGCTGTTTGACCATGCCCTCACATCTCATCTTAATTTTCTTTGAACCCAGTGGCTTTTCTGCCCAATTCCATCCTATGTAATTGAATTCAGTCTTCAAAATTTCCTCATGTATCAGATCCATAATATTTATAAGTACTTTTGTCCTACACACAGTGGAAGAGAGCTGACAGGTAACCGGTAAGTATTTGTTGAATTAAGTGATATTAAATAATTTTGCTTTTGCTACAAATATTTTTCACATATAATATTTATGAATTGTTCCAATGGTGTTTCTGTTTGTAGAATAAACCCTGTTATTCTCACTTTACAGAAAAGTAAGTTAAGGCAAAAAGATTCTCAGGTTTTTTTCAAGATACAAGATGACTTTTCAGAAATATAGTGCTGGAAGTCACCTCTTCAGATTCATGTTCCCTGCTCTCGATGGAGACCTGAACTTATGTTTGTAGTGTTCAGGGATCCAAATGGACTTTAGTCATCTTTAGTCCTATGGCAGAAGATGACTTTTGGTTTTCTTCTTCCAAACAGAATTTAAAAGGTTCCAAAGAGAATCATAGGATGAATGGAGGGAAGCTATCTTTCTGCCTTAAAGTGTAAGAAATTCCTCTAGAGACAGACTTAAGAATCAGCATTGTTTTGTTATAAGATTTTTTAAATAATAAAAATACCATATTACATGTGCAATTTTATTCCACTTCACAGTATTAAGCACAATTTCAAAAAAACTTAAAACATGCCATTTTTATTAATGGTCCATTTAAAACCACCAAACATTTTGATGTCAATTACTAAAACAAGGTTTAACGCTGTCAAAAAGCATTAGAGCTAAAAACAGTCATCCCCTCTGTATGTTCATCTGTAAAGCATTAGAGTTTATAAAACAATTTTAACTCTGAATACGTAAGGCCTTATATGAAGGTTTCCATATGTTAAGAATTTTATTTGTGTGTTTGATTTTAAATTGCTTTGAAAAACAGACAGTTGAGGTTTATAGAAAGGAATCTTTCTTTTAGGAAATAAATGTCTCAAAAGTGCAGGGCACCAGCAGTAAAAACATTCTGACCACAAATCAAAAACACATTGGGAAGTGTTTGTTGAGTACACCTCCTGAAACCAGTATTTTGTTTCTATTTGCTGGAAAATTGAAAAATCTGTTGTATCTTGGCATGCCTTGTTGGCCAAGCTTTGGATTCCTTGTGTGGCAGAACAACATTAATGTATACATAGCCAGCCTGCCTGGCCTTCACTTTTCAGCACAAAGATTGTAAAGATTGTAAATAAAAAAACGTACCTGATAACAGCAACCTTATTCCACTGTAGTTGTTCCCCTTATAAAATAATTAGTTTGTATATTTTTCCCCTTTTTTCCCTAAAAAATTGTGTCCAGGACAAAAAACAAACAACTTTTTATTACTTTTTTTTTTTTTTTTAAGAGAAGATGACAATTGGCGTTTTAGCTGCTGAGTGGCATCTGGCCAGAAGCCACCAGGCTGACAACTGGAGTTGGGAGTGTGTTTTTGCAAGGCTAATTTGAGGTGAACTTAGATGGATTCAAGATTTATAAGCCTTAAAATGTCCCGACTGGAGCAAAGTTCAAGTGAACTAATCCACAGCTCACCGCACAGAGGGGGCTCAGCTCCCAGTGCCTGTGATTTAGTCTCCCGTCTAGGAGAACCTTGAAAACAGGCAGAGGACAGCTGAGTTTCTGTGCTTCACTTCAAAGGTCTTTGAATAATTGAGAGAATTAAACCCCTTTAAGCAGCTAAGAAGGTTAGGTAGTTCCAGGGAGTGCTTTTATACTTACAGATGATTCTAAGTTTGTACTTCTAGGATCATCACATTGAAGGCGGCAAAGAACTCACAATCCTGCTTTGTTTTATAAGAATTTTAGAATAAACAGCACAATTTTTCCAGGGATTGAAAAATACCTCTAGGAGTACAAAGGCTGATAGAGATGGTGCTGGGACACAATCCTGAGAGCCATTTCATGTAACATTTAGCCTACTGGAAGCAGAGTCTTTTTTCTTTTTTCTTTTCTTTTTTGCATATAGATGTGTGTGTGTAGTGAGTGCATATGAATGGGTACATGGGGGTGGATACATATGTGTCTTCAGGTGTGCATGCATGTGTGAGTACAGCACGTGTGGAGTCCAGAAGTTGATTAAAATATCTTCTTTCATTACTTATGCACCTTATTTACTGAGATCAGAGATCTACTTTCAATTTAGAGAGCACCTTCTTGACTAGTCTAGCTCTCCAGCTTGCTCCAGAGATCCATTGCCTCCACCTTACCAGCACTGAGATGACAGGCAAGCCGCCAAACCCAGCACTTATGTGGGTTCTGGGGATCCAAATTCAGTTTCCTCATGCTTGTTCAGCAAACATTTTACCACATGAGCCATCTCCTTAGCCCTGGAAACAGAGGAACTGCCCCGTATATAGTACATTCATGCAGAATGACCAATAATAAGAGCAGAGATCTGGGTTTGATGTGAGTTTGCTGTACACAGCCTATATGTCCAAAGTTATTAAATTAGAAGGAAGTTCAAATGCTTGTCCTCTGGTGGCAAGAAAATGAAACAAAATATTCTATATGAAACACTGAAGATTGTTGAAATGAAAGGGGCAACCATGAAATGACTTATTTTTAAAATTAATTAATTAAATTTATTTATTTGTTTGGTTTTTTGAAGTAGAGTCTCACTTTGCCCAGGCTGTCCTGGAATTCAGTCTGTATTCTCAGGGGCCTTGAACTCACAGCACTCCTCCTACCTGTGAAATTAAAGGCTTGCACCACCACGCTCAGCGAAATGACTTGTTTTTAACAGGGGAAGAATATATTAATTCTCCTTGTGAGCAAATGCCCTTTATCAATGGAGTTTCCTTTCTTTGTTTGTTCTGTTTACCATTATGAATAGAGAGCTAAACGATAGTATAGTTCAGCCATTCTATCTAAGGCATACATAAACAGGGAACTATCAGAAAGTTAAAATGTGGCACAGATTGGTTAAAAATAAATGAAATTGTCACAAAACACTCTTTATTACTATTTTATCAATTTTCCTTTTAAAGGGTTTCAGAAAGAGAAGCCTGTGAATGGTACAGGGAATTGCAAAGTACCTCATTTAGAACAAGTGGAATGACATCTCACAAGCAGTAAGTTACACTTAGTAAATAATTGTTGATATTTACTGTGGCTCTGGGGGGAAACAAAAAGAGCTTTGGAGATACCAAGAAACATCAGCTATTATAAGAAAGAACAAGATCCAATTAAATGGTTGTTGCTTCTTTCACTTCTCCACATTAATCATAAGCTTCATTGGTGTATTTTTCCCTGCCAGAAGCAGATAAAAATAAAAATTGTTGAGAATGAATGAAAACCTAATTGTGCTGAGTGCTGTAAACTACCAAACACCATCGAGGGGCTATTCTTTCACTCAGCAGCTTTCACCAGCCTCTGTCTTTCCCCTTAAAAACACCTTTTACTTTCTAGAACTTGTCTATATGGTTACTATATGGTTTACTCTCCATCTGCAGTAGAATGGGGCCAACAAGTCATTAGACAGTCTCACCAGGTGGTGGGGATATATCCTTTCCAGGGGAGAATCTGGTCTGTATTTTCTTCTGTAAAATGAAATGACCGTCAACTCTTACCTTTACCAGGAACCTTATTACTCATGAGTGTAGTGTCATCTTTGACAACAGAATCTGTGCTCACCTTTATTTCATTGCCTTGGGAACTGAGGGTAATCAGACCCTGTAAATACCTTACATATTGGTTTCATGCATGTATATGTACTTATTTTTTTAGTGGCTGGACTCAGTTGATAACTTTTAAAACTTTCTAGTTTTGCTCACATCAGAGTAATCTCTCACTCATGGATGTAGCTTTTTTCATGGTACTTCACCCTGGAGTTGGGGTGGTGTGGAGTACAGGTCTTAGCAGCAGTTGCCGTGTTCTGTGCAATAAGGGATGGGAACTCCCTCTGACCTCCACTCACACATTGCTCTTTAGAGGACTGGGTTAATAGACAGCCCCTGATAGCTTATATGCACCCTAAAAGGAAAAAATTATTTATTTATTTATTTATTTATTTACTTATTTATTTATTTATTTATTGCTAAGAAGTATTAAATTCCTATCAAGAAGATACCAGGAGTTTCCTTTAGCAATCTCTAAGTAGGATATAATGGTCATCTTCTTTTAGAAATAAGAATTAAGAAGTCTATTTTTAAAGAAAATTATAAGTTTTTCACTCCCTTTTCCAATAAAGCAGGGATTAGTATATAAAAGACTCCAAGGCCACACCTTAAGCCTTACCTCTGGCTGATCAAACCATATTTTAATATTTGACTTTCCATTGATGCAATAATCTTAAACTTACCAATATCAGAAAAAAAGGCAAATCTCTACCTATATATACCTTCTACTAAATTAATAATATTCCATTTCTTTGACACATCTCTCTTGTTATTATAATATGGTCTGACATTTATTCTGTATTCTTAAAAATATGAAGGCATTGACATTAGAAATGTGTATATTTATCAATGATTTTCAATATATTCAGTTAATGTTAATATAACATTAAGACACATTTTTTCCCAGAGTGTACAGCAAACCTACTGTGTTTGGAGTAATTTCATGTTGAAATTTCTCTTCTAATACTTTCTTCACTCAATGCAGCAATTGTGGAGCAATTCTTTTCCAATTGTCAGCACAATGGCAGTTATTATAAAAACAATAGTGCAACAGGAAAAATGTAGTGCTTTTTTTTTTTTTTTTTTTGGCCTGCAGATATTTCCTTCTATCTTCAAAGACAGAGTCCTGAATCCTAAACTACTAACTTATGCTTTCTCTAAGAATGATATTTTGAGTGGAGAAGTTGGAAGTCAAAATCATTTCCTTGATTGTTCTGTGTACTCAGGATCAGAAGCAAGGGTATGAAGTCATTTAGTCATTCAATGATGCATAGCTGAGCGTGACACAGGGCTTTCACATGTGCACATGCATACATCTCCATGCCTAGCAGTGCAAGTCATGGTGTTACCAGCCAGGTTCCCTTCACTCTAGAACTTAAAATCAAACCAAGCCAAAATGCAAACAGCAAAAGCAAAAATCAGCCCATCTTGTTAGTTGCTCCTGCTAATTTTCCTCTCTCACCTGGGACCAGGGAGAGTAAAGATTCTGAATTTGTTCCTATATGTTATCCAGAACACCAAAAATCAAATGTATTACTAATACAAGGTGTATCTGGCAGCACTCATCCATGTTGTGTTACAGGACTTCACTGCAGCCTTGCTCCTGAGCACACAACATCTGTGCATTGCACTGCACATTCCCTCACAGCATAAAACAAAACACTACACAGCCTAACATATCTGGGCTCAGATTCCAGATTATTCAATGTTATGGAACTTTGAAGTTCTTGCTGTACATGCAAGGTTTGATGCTCTTATAGAAACATAGTGGTTTGAATATGGAAAACAAAGACCTTTAGTGTTTTCTTAACATTATTCTTCATTATGTATCACATTCAAGTATCATCGGGTTGTATTATGTTAGAATGTTTGATTTTAAAAAAAAATTGCTGTTTAAGTTACAGACTTGAGATTCATAAAAGGATGTTAAATGAATTGTGTTTTGGGATTAGGGCAGAATTTTCAACATTTGTTGAAATGGTAGTCAACGTAGTTCTACCATAGGAAGTAGCATTCTCAACATTGATGATTATAAACACAAATATCAGTCAAAGTATGGAACAAAATGGAAAATAGTGATGATGATCTATATCCTGTAATACTGGGTATATAGCTAATGTTTGATTCTTTGTGTTAACTCATCTATTTCATTAGTACGTGTGGTAGTTTGAATGTAATACCCTCCTTCCCCCTCACCACATAAATTTATGTGTTTGAACATTCGGTTTCCAACAAAATGGCACTATTTAGGAAGATCGTGGAACCTTTAGGAAATGAAGCCTTGCTGGAGGAAGTATGTCACTTGGGGAAGGCCTTGAGGTGGCACCGCGCAGAGCTGCTTTGCTGTTCTCTCTCCTGCCTCTTCCCTATTGACAAGGAATATGTGCTACTGGTTTCTCACTCCTGACATGCTTTCCTTTCTGTGATGGGCTCTAGTCTCTGGAACTATAAGTAAAATAAACTCTGTCCATCCCTAGATTGCTTCTAGTCAGGTATGTTGTCCCAGCCATAAGAAAGTGATCCAGACAATTGGTACCAGATGTGGGTCATTGCTGTGATAAACCTGATCATGTGGTTCTTTGGGTTCTGAAACAGGTTTGAGCAATATATATATATATATATATATATATATATATATATATATATATATATATATATGGATTTGGAACTTTCAACTAGAGAAACCTTCCAATGTTATAATCAGAGCTTAATGGGCCTTTCTGGTGAGAGTTTGAAAGACCAGCAGGCAGAGAG
This sequence comes from Orientallactaga sibirica, assembly GCA_036365145.1. Lineage (NCBI taxonomy): Eukaryota > Metazoa > Chordata > Mammalia > Rodentia > Dipodidae > Orientallactaga > Orientallactaga sibirica. Next base: position 7,029,456 of record JAEOAD010000019.1, on the reverse strand, counting down.
AAATGTGGACAATAGAGGTTTCGTTCATTAAGATTCAGAGGGTAATATAGATTCTTTCGGGAATTGGGCTAAACGTGGTTCAGCAAAGAATCTGGCTGCATTCTGCCTGTGTCATGAGAACTAGAGCAAAATTAAGTTTAAAAGTAAAGGACTAACGTGTTTGACCAAGAAAATTTAAAGCAAAACCCCAAACATTGAGTCTATGACTTTGATTCTCTTAGCTTCTCTGATTCAGATGTACAATAAAGGAGAACAAAATAGAGAGAAGAAAGATATGAAAAATACCTTAAGTTTGACATAGAAAAAAAAAAGGTGAACAAATTTAAAGTCCTAAGCACAGAAACTGCAGCCTCTTCAACTGTAATTTTTTTAAAAGATTACAACCATTTAAGATAAGCCAACTGCTCTGCACTGGGACAATAGGAAGGATGCCCTGAGGGCAAAACCGAACCCATGAATAGCTATAGCGAGTAACAATATGTATTCATTTGAAAGGAAAAGGTCAACATAGATGCTGCTACAACTGTGTTCCATGTATGCCAGGCTTCATTTCAACACATAGTAGAACTGGCAGCAAGAAGCCACGTGATATTGGCTTTTGAAGAATAAAGGAGGAGGCTAAGCAAAGTGAGGACGGGTTGGAATCCCTGCAAAGAGGCCATGTGAGACCACTGCATAAAGCTGTGAAGATGAACCCCAAGTTGCAATAGAGATCTCAGGGTGTTAGAGTTGTAAAGGCCATGGGATATTGTTCAAGGAAAGCAGCAGCCTCATGTGGGATTTTGCCCAGGAGAAAGACTACAACAGCAAAGTTGGAGGGACAGAAGCCTTGTGTAGCCTGTTTCATGTTTTATCTCTAATCCCCATTACCAGACATGGAGCTCCAGGATTTGTTGTTTGCCATGCTGGGTTTTAGCCTTGCTTGGGCCCAATCTTTCCTTGATATCCTCTCACCTGGAATGACAATATTTAATTTTTGCCATTGTATATTGGAAGTATGTAACTTGTATTTTGGTTTTAGAGGGCTCAAAGTTAAGAGACAGTCTTGAATCTCAGATGGGACTTTGGGCTTTTGAATAGTGTTGGAACTGGTAAAGGCTATAGGGATTTTTAAAATGGGAATAAATGCATTTTGCATCATGAGATGGCCATGAGTGCATGGGAACCCAGAATGGAAAGCAGTGATTTGAATGTAATACCCAACTCCCAAAAACGCATAGGTTTGAGTACTTAGTCCTTGGGAAAATGATGCTTTTTGTATAGGTTGTGCAACCTCTAGGCGATATTGCATTGCTGGAAGAAATGTGTCATTTGACACAGCCCTTAGGTATCACAGCCCAGCCCTGCTTGCTATTCTCTCTGTCTGTCTCTCTGTCTCATTCATTCCTGTTGATGTGAGGTTGTGATGCTAGTTTCTTGCTCCTACCATACTTTACCTGTCATGGTGGACTCTACCAGCTCAAACCTGTAAGGTGAAATAAGATCTTTCCTTTTCTTACCTACTTCTGATTGGGCAGTTTGTCCCAGCAATGAGAAAATAACAGATACAGTATGCAAATTTGCTTTTGTGTAAAAAATTATAAAATTATATATATACCAAAGAATTGCTCTTTAACAATATGTATTTATTTATTTACTTATTATGTGTGTGTGTGTGTGTGTGTGTGTGTGTGTGCATGTGTACATGAGTGTGTATTGGACACACATACCACAATGCATGTGTGGAGTTCAGAAGACAACTTTGAGGTATATGTATGAAACCTTTAAAAAAAAACTTTATTTTTATTTTATTTATTTATTTATTTATTTGAGAGGGAGAGAGAGAGAGAGAGAGAGAGAGAGAGAGAGAGAGAGAGAATAAATGTGTGTACCAGGACCTCTGGCCACTGCAAATGAAATACGATGCAGGTGCCACCATGTACATCTGGCTTACTTGTGCACTGGGGAATCAAACCAGGGTCCTTAGGCTTTGCAGGCAAGCACTTGAACTGCTAAGCCATTTCTCTATCCCTCAACCTTCTTTGAGATAGGGTCTCAAGCTGCTGCAAACAAACTGCCAAACTGAAAAAAATAAAAGTCAGAGTAGCTGGCCTGTGAGCTTCAGGTTCTCCTGGCTCTGCTTCGCACTCTCATAGGCAGGTTGGGATCACAGATGCTTGCACCACTTTTACTTCCAGCTTTATGTGCGTGCTAGGGAATTGAACCCAGGCTAACGGGCTTTGCAAGCAAGTCCCTTTAACTGTGGGACCATCTCCCCTTCCTAGATGAAAGAATTTTGCAAATGAAAAGTGGTTGTGAGGGGGAAAAGTTTTAAAAGCCCTGATTTAGAATGTGAACATTGCTTTCTAAATATGCCTCTCTAGCAGATTTGCGTGACTTCTGTATAACCCATGAGCTTTTAGAGTAAAGATTTTTACAGATTACTATTGCATCAGTTTACATAGTTGGAAGAAACATGTTGGCTCTCATTTATACATGTTGGGATGGTGTGATGCATAGACTATTAACTAGGGCTCATTTTCAGATATGACTACAAAAGATACATAGGAACTGAGAGCACTCCTTTCTTCCAGCACTGTGCATTAGTCTGTTGAAAGCAATGGAAGTATGTCAAAAATACAAAGAGATCTTGTTATCTGCTGAAGAGTGCCTGAGTCCTCCTGCTAGCACTTAGCACTTTTTTCTCATGATGTAAAATGAAACAGGGAAAGTTTATAAGGAACTCAGGAAGTTTGCTCTGCTCATCTGAAATAGTTGTAGGTGACACATGCATGCATCTGAAAGCTTTGTACAGATTGTTAGATCCTGTGTGATATTCGTTCCACCTTCAGTCACCATTTGACCTTGTTTGTGGTTTCTTTGGTCCAAAGTAAGTCTGAGAACACAGTGGAAGTCAAGCGCTGATCCGAATGGTAGAGGATTGCACTGTTACCCATCTCTAAAAACAATCCACACAAATTTAAAACAGAAAGGAAACCTTTTGCTGCTATGAAGCTAAAAGTCTTTTCAGAATCCCTAGGTGGCATTGAAAGCATTTAGACTCATTTCATTCACATGTCAGGTAAAGACTTCCATTTAGCAGTGAGATGAATGCTGAATAATGGATCTTTTGAATAATGTAATTAAGAATTCATTAGGGGGGACTTAAAAAAATGACAGAATGCAATGTGTGTGTGTGTGTACTCCCTCCTCTAAACTCCCAAAATGTATCATGCAGTTGATGATTAAAAAAAAATACCCAGAGAACCAATTAGAAAATAGTGGCATTTCATTTACAAAATACTGACATTAAAATTCAATGAGGAACAAATATATGTTTGAATTTATTAGAAATTATGTTAAATCAGGATTAAAGATCATTTTTATTATTTTAAAATGTGCTCATAATATGACAAAGGACTTAACCAACACTCTGTTTTTGTGAAAAGATCTCAGTGTTCGCTGTGTGAACCTTACAATATTGAAGAAACTTACTTTGTTCTTGGATAACTGATTTAAATGAGAAATGGCAAACTTCTCTTTTTATTCTTTGCTTTATTTTTATTTAAATGATGAAGAGGTTTAAAACAGACCCAAATGCAGCAACAGAAGGTTAATTTGCTTGTAACAAAAGCAGATGTTGCTATTATCTGGCATTACTGTGAATCACCCAGTAGAAAGGAGGTGAAAAAGTGATCACTGGTTCTCAGTGGTCAGACCTTCTGATAGTACTGCCATTCCCAGGTCTCTCCATCCACCTGCATGCCAAGGAAACTGCCTAAGACAGGCCCAAACTAGTGGATCTCAAAGGTGAGTAATAAGGACCTGGGATTATCTTCTGCAGACAATAGAGGCTTTTGTTGTCCTTTTGTTTTTACCATTTTTCTTAATAAAGCAGCCATCAAAATCTCTGAACATCTCATAGTATTTTAGAATCTTAGAAATCCTCACAGCATTTGGAATGAACTTTTGTCATAGAAAAGAGATCTCAGGCAATAAATTGCTCTTGCATTTTCCCCTTGGCACGTTACAGCTCATAACAATATATGGTATAAGATTTTTCTTTACATTGGTTTATTTTTAATTGTACAAAAGAAAATCACTCAGAAATTAATGGAATGAATTAATTCATTTGCTCTCATTGTTGAAAAATTAGGTTATAGTTGAGTACTTAGAAATCAAATTGTGTTAACATATAACATAAAAGGTTTTTGTTATTACCTTGTTGAGACTAGACCAACCTAAAAATAAACCAAAACTTAAAGGAGTTACTTCTGAACCTTAAGGAACTGCTGAGAAGTGACTTGTAAAGTGAGCTCAATTTACTACTCTCTTTTGAGAATTCTGACCCAGGGGAGCTAGACTCTTAAATGCACAGTTATGAGAACACACGTGATCCAGTGACCTTCCCTGAAAAGTTAAAAATAAAGATAGCCCCACCTCTCCACGTGGAATTATTCATCCAGATGGTACACTGGAAGCTTTTAGTGCTGACTACATTTTTAAGTCTTTCATTTTCATTTTGAGATAATTTCTTCTTCGTTTAAAGATCTCTCCTAGGTAATTGCAAACAGTATGACCTAATGGAAGGAACAAAGGATAAAGGATTGCAAATGTGGAAGTCTAAACCCTGCTCTGTCAGTGACTACTGCCTTGTGTTCCAACCACTTGCTTTGTCCCTCCTCTGACTTCATTTTGCTTTGGGCAAGACCTGGAATTTCTACGTGCCTGGGAGCATTATCTTGAGCGCAGAGAGGGAGGGTGGAAAACATTGCCCTGGTGACACAAATGAACTGTACCTGGATATGCCTGAGTTTGATTCCCCAACATCCACATAAGAAGGTGAGTATGGTATTGCATGCTTGCAGCCTCTCTCGTTTTGGGAGTGGACACAGGAAAATTGATGGTATTCATTGGTCCAGCAAATCTGACCAAAAAAATGGCAACTCCAGGTTCATTGTGAGATTCCATCTCAAGGAAACCATCTGAGGAAAGATAGAAGAGGGCACATGGCATTTCTCTGCTGCCCTCAGCACACATGTTTCATCCACCAAATACATCACATCATAGCATTACACATAACTACATATGCAAAAAAGAGAAAATAGCAAAAAAAAATTAATCATGGAATACTATCATAAAACAGTATTATCCTGTATCCTAATATATATGTTTTATTTATAGATTACATTTTATCATGTGAAACATGGATTTTCACTGAATCTTTATTTCATCGTTTTATTAAAGATAAAAACATAAGAAAGTTAATAATTTCCTTCTGTTTACCCAGAGAATTACCTCTGCCATATTTAGTTATTCTACATATGTTTTAGAGAACCAGTGCTTTAATCTGGGGTTCACAGGTTACAGTGATCAGGTTATAGATTTAAAAGAAATATATCCTTACTTCATAAGTTCCTCACTAAGTACAGATATTGTCACTATTTCAGTAATGTGCCATGTGCCCATCTAATCGTAACTGGACCCCAGTAAAAATTCAGTTGTTGTGGATGAGGAAAAGAATCAGGATACTGCAGGAATATCAGAAGGAAGGATAGCCTCACCTTGGTTTCAAACAAAATACAGCGTTTGATTTATATGAGCCAAAGTAACCTGGAAGTTTGCCATTCAAATGAAGAACAGCCTATGTTTAGTTGATTATACCCATCTTCTACGTGTCTCTGGATTAAATGAGAATATTTATGAAGTCATCAACTTGGACTCTAGGCTGTATTCTATGGCCTTGAATCCATTAACTTTGCCTCCACAGGTATGGAGTACAGAGGATAATGTTGATTGGCCTGTACTCCACTGTCTTTCAGTCAGGTTCTCAGCTACAAATGAACCACCAGAGTACAATCAAAAGCCTGACCTGCTGGTCTGTAAGCTTTGGTTTCTCCTGGCTCTATCTCCTATTATCACACATTGAGATTACAGATGCACACAACACTTGCATCTGGCTTTACAGAGGTGCAGGCAAAATGAACACAGGAAGGGAGACTTTGTAAACAAGCAACTTTCACTAATGAGCCATCTTCCCAGCCCATGCCTTCTTTTTTATAAGTCCACAATTTAAAAAGTAAAGTCAAATAGACTATAGTTACAACACTTAGGGCTATATTGTGAAAAATAAATCACAAAAGTTTCATGTTATTCAAATTTGAGGACCAGTTATATGACTTATCCTCAACTATGACACATAGATTTCAAGTTCCATATTTAAGCAATCAATAGTTTTTACAGATTTTGTCACATATTATCAAGTATGAGGAAATGAAGTTGAGCATGTCTTGAGATTAAACAAATTTGTGTCATTTATTCAACAATAGACATATATTAAGCGTGAGGATGAAAAATAGACCTAAGTTACACTTTTAAATTTATAAGATTGTTCTCAGTGTCAGGAGAGAAGAATAGTTTAGAGCATAGATCTAGAGTCACATTGCTGTGTTCTTATGTCCATACTTGACATGACTGAGTCAGAGAAAACATATAAACTTTCTGTGCTTCTGGCTGTTCAATCATTCATTCATCCAATCGTTCATTCATTTAACAAATTTATATCAGTACCTTCCATGGGCCACCCATTCTGTTAGACAATGATGATTCAATAGTGAATCAGCTAGATTAGGTTTCTCATAAAGCTCAGATTCTGAAGCGGGGCCCAGATGAGGGCACAATAAATAAACAGCAAACAAATACAAAAAAGTTTTAGGTAGTGGTGAGAACTCTCAATACAGGTAATGTAGAATCATCTGGATAACAAAAAGCAGAAAAAAGTGTCATCTCTGCAAAATGGTCAAGAGTAAAAAGGAATCTGTCATTTGATTAGAGAGTGGAAGAATGTGGGAACAGAATCATACATATATCTCAGAGAAGAAATTTAAGAGTGGAGGACATGCTCCAAGGTTCTAAACAGGGAGCATTACATGTCATGTTCCAGAAAGAGTAAGAAAACAAATGAGGCTACAGAAAAAAATGAGTTAAGGAGGTATTGGCAGGAGGTAAACTCAGAGAGGCTGCAAGGAAGTGTCTTTTTGGCCCTAACATGAAGAGTTGGGCTATGGCCAACTAGAAGCTTTTGGAACAGAGGTAAGACATAGCTAAATTCCCTTTCCTCTTACTATTGTGCAGGCCATAAGTCATATAGAAATAAAGGTGGAAACAGAGAGATTATTGAGGGTTATTGTATTATTTGGGAAATAATTGGAATGGGAGTTGATGGTGGCATAGGATGTGGTTGAATTCTGGGTTTATTTTAAAGGTGCAGCTAGTTGGAATTGCTGATGAATTGGAATGAAATATAAGGAAGGGTGAACAATGACTAAAACTTTGGCAAAAAATAGAAACTCAGAAATCTTGGAGGAATGAGAGTTCTTAGAAGAATGGGGCTGTGAATTACTCAGTTGGAACAACTCTGAAACCAAAGTATTAGTTACTTTCTTGTCATTTTGACAAAATATCTGGCCAGAAACAATGAACGGAAGAAGCAAGAAGCCAGCTCGTATCATCCCCACAACATGGAAGAAGTAGAGAAAGAGCACAGTAAGTGAGACCAGATTAGCACTTAAGACACTTGCCTGCAAAGCCTAAGGAGACAGGTTTGACTCCCCAGAATCCATGTAAACCAGACAGACCAGGTAACACATGTGCACAAGGTTATGCATGTGCACAAGGTGGCACACACCAGTGGAATTTGATTTCAGTGGCTACAGGCCCTGGCATGCCAATTCTCTCTCTTTTTCTTTCTCTCATAAAAAATAATAAAATTTTTAAAAAGTTAAAAAAATATTCAAACACATGAGCTTACAAGAAGCATTATATTCAAAGTACCCTAACCACATAAACCATTGTTTAACCATGCTAAAACTATATATCCTGCAAATAATAATAAGGGAGATAGTGAATAATCACTTGAGGACATGATGTCCGAATCAGTGATTGGCTCTTCCTCGGTGACTCATGGTATTTTAAATGCTGTGAAGAGTTAAAATCACCAAGAAAAGATAAGGGTCACCAGAGGAATATTGGATCCTTCCATCTTCTTGTAGAGTTAATATTGGTGTTTCTATTTTAACATCAGTCCATAAAATGTTTAACAGAGAAAAAAGAGATATTGAAATATTATCCCCTAAATATATCAAATAATACATTGTCCATCCACCATTACCCACCTCAATAAGAAATTCAGCTTAAAAATATCTACCTAAACAGAGTGATATGTATTTTCAGAAAAAAATAGGTACATTTACAGATATTTTAAATATATATTTCTACTCCCCAGTCCCACTCTGTTCCCTACATCTTTCTTTTTCTTATAGTTTTCAATATTCCCTTTGTTCATTTTTTCTAATGTTCCTTACTTTTCCCTGTTCCTCTTTATTTACTTCACATAATATTTTACTTTGCATTTCCTCTTCAACTTTCTTTCAAGTTCTATTCAGTCCCACTTATGCTCTCAAATGTTTTTATGCCCTTGGCACTTCCTTCTCTGTCATCTTTTCTGTTCAATTTTGACCCTCAGTAACTGGTGATATTTAGTTTGAAGAAGGGCAAGGCAAAGTTGTGACTTAAATGCTCTCAATTTATTCCACAAGCATTTGTGGAAGAAGGTCTCCCAGATAGATAAATTTAAGGTAGATATCACTTATTTACTATTCTTTAAAGATTCTAGTATGACTGAAAAAACCTAATATTCTCAGATGAAAAAAAATCAACATAGAAATAATGTCATTTTTTTAAATATTAGAAGTTACTACATAAAGTTATACTTATTATATTTACTGCCTTAAATTAGAGGAAGATATAAAGGTGTGTTTTGGGAAATGTTTAACAGTAGGTGAGGTGTAGGCATTAATCAATCTATTGTTCACTGAGTGTCATCTATAGAATACAAATAAAGTTATCATGAAATGAAAACACACACAGAATGGAGCAATTACTTCTAAAAGTGCTACTGAGGATGTGGGACAGCAGAAATTCTCATATTTCGAGAATGGAAATGGAAAGTCTTTTAACCATTTGGGAAAGCATCTTCATATGAAGTTAAGTCTGCTTTACCTTACAATGTAATAATCCCAATATTACGGACTTTTCCCCCTAAAAGTAATAAAATGTGCATTTACACAAATACTTTTAAGTGAAAACTGTGGTTTTAATCCTAATTGCCTGAGGCTAGAAAACTGAAATGTCCTTCAATTAGTTCAGCTCTTGTATGTTTTTACAACAAAATTATTAAGAATAAATAAATCAGAAGGAACTACTTATACATACAACAAGGATGCCTTTCAGTGTTCTGCTTACACAGTGATGTCAATATATAATACAAGAAGATACTATTTTTTTATTTTTCTTTCTTTTATTTATTTATTAGAAATAGACAGATGGAGAGAGAAAGAGAGAAAGAGAGAGAGAGAGAGAGAGAGAGAGAGAGAGAACATCAGGGCCTCTAGCTACTGCAAACAAACTCCAGACGCATGTGCCACCTTGTGTATCTGGCTTATGTGGGACCTGGAGAATTGAACCTGGGTCCTTTGGCTTTGCAGGCAAGTGCCTTAACACTAATCAATCTATCCAGCCCAATATTCTATTTTATTACATTCTGAATAGGCAAAACTTTACATTTTAGGGATAAAAATATATCAGTCATCAACAGAAGTATGGATGTGGTAGACACTGGTTAAAATAAGTTTCAGGAAGTTTGAAAGATCAAAATCTGTTTATGTTTGGATTTTGGTGATGATTACATGATTATACATTTGTAAAGATTCACCTGTATATACCATAAAATTTAATGTTTTATGTTAGATTGTACATTGATAAACCTGGCTTTAACTTTTTTTGGAGAAATAGAAAAGAAAACATATTTTCAGATTATGATACTCATCTTTTTAAATATTTTTATTTCTTTATTTATTTATATGAGAGAAAGAGGCAGAGAGAGTGAGAGACAGAGAGAAAGAGAAAGAGGCAGAGAGAGAGAGAGAAAGAGTCATAGAAAGAGGGAGAGAATGGGCACACTAGGGCATCTAGCCACTGCAAGCGAACTCCAGATCCAAGCGCTACTTGTACATCTGGCTTACTTGGGGCCTGGAGAGTGGAACTGGGATCCTTTGGCTTCGCCGGCAAGCGCCTTAACCACTAATCCATCTCTACAGCCCAATGATACTCATCTTTGTAGAGCAGTTTGAGTTGGAATAGTCTATTAAGAGGGATTAATACCTCTTGTGCCCTGGAACATATTTTACTCATAAAAAGTTGTCATTGTGAACAAATACATATTTTTTAATGGAAGAAAAGGGTTTATTTTGGCTTACAGGTCTATAATATTTTTAAGTTTTTAAATTCAGATACATAGTTTTAAGGAGGAATTTCCCTATGATAAGGAGGGAAGCTTCAAAATACTGATCAGTCTGAAAACAAAGGAACGATGTTCAAATAAGGCAATAAGCTATGCCACATTATGAGTGTCTTCATGTAACCTCCTTCAGATACCATCACAATTATTTTGAAACAATCTTATATGACAGATACTCTTTCCATCACTTCTACTTTACAACATGAGAATAGTTTCAGAAAATGTAATTATTTTGCCTACAACATGGCTGAGCTAGAATTAAAACACAGATTTTTTTTTCTTCTCTACAGTTGTTGTATTTTCCCTGGTACCATGCCTTTGACTAGTCATTCTCATACCTATCTTTAGAAAGAGGGAAGAGCACATGTTTGAATGTGTCCATAAATTTTGATAAATAGTAAACTGATTTTTCAAAAATTTAGATGGCCCAGAACAATCCCTTTCTTGGTCTTTTTGGAATTCTATGACAGAAATTCTCAACCCCTTTTAAGATCTTTCTGTTTGGAAATTGGACAAAAATATTATGTAAAAACATGAAAACTATGACTATTTATATACATGCATGCATATGTGTATATACGTACATACATATAGTATGTACACATATATATGTACTTTGAGTCTTTTCCAGGCTATATGGATATGGCTTGCAAATAACCACAAATTATTTAAAGGCTGGAAGAACCTCGTTTTTGCTAATATATTTCATAGCATTAAGTCCTACCACTCTGTTGTGAAGATACTTATGAAACGTTTTTGAATATTTATTGAACAGAGTAGATAAAGAAAGAAAATGACAAAAATAATATGGAGAAAGAAACTGGAGTGGTACTGATACCACTGATTCCTGAATTTCCATTTGTTAGTTGGATTTCTTGTGTTTAATTATTTAACACTGTGAAGATATAAGACACAATTTTCCTTCCAATATTATGACAATCATAGGATGGAGGATATAGCTCAGGGATTAAGCACTTGTAAAGCACAAGATTCAATCCCTAGAACACACACACACATACACACACACACACACACACACACAAATCCCCCATACCCTCCGACACATACCACATACCTCCACATCACTACCACACACATAAACCTCCCACACCCTTCCATACATATCACACACCCCCACCACACATATCACCCCCCCTCCACGCACACACTCCTGAGTCGTGTATTTTACTGGATGTGATGGCCCATGCCTATAATTTCAACACACAAAGGTTGACTTAGAATTCACTGTGCAGTCTCAGGGTGGGCTTGAACACACAGCAATTCTCCTACCTCTGCCTCCTGAGGGCTGGGATTAAAGGTGTGCACCACCACGCCCAGTTTAGTAATAAAATTTTTATTTTTTTATTTTTATTTTTTTGGTTTTTCGAGGTAGGGTCTCACTCTGGTTCAGGCTGACCTGGAATTCACTATGTAGTCTCAGGGTGGCCTCGAACTCACGGCGATCCTCCTACCTCTGCCTCCCGAGTGCTGGGATTAAAGGCGTGCGCCACCACACCCGGCTTTTATTTACTTTTTATTTATTTGCTTGAGAGTGACAGACAGAGAGAGACAGAGGCAGATAGATAGAGAGACAATGGGTGCACCAGGACCTCCAGCCACTGCAAACAAACTCCAAATGCATGCGCCCCCTTGTGCATCTGGCTTACGTGGGTCCTGGGGAATCAAATCTTGAACCGGGTCCTTAGGCTTCACAGGCAAGTGCTTAACTGCTAAGCCATCTAGCCAGGTCAAAATTTTTAAATCAATAAAAAAAAAATGTAGGCACATCCTAAAATTTTATCTTTTGTATTCTCCCAATTTTCAAGATTCATACATTGAGTGAGAGTTTGCTTTTGAATAGAATTGAATCTGGTTTTACCATTGCTTCCCTGTATTGAAGAAGAATGTAATTCTAAGAGAAAGGTTGCCAGCTTTGGGTGTCCATTTCTGCATTTGTTATTATTTCTTTTATGTAGAGAGACTCATTTGCAGAAGAATTATTTTCATATAAAAATAGTGTTTTAAATCTTATAAAAAATAAAATAGAAAATGTATTTAGTTATTCCTAAGAGTAATACTTGTTTCTGAGACTGACTGAAATTTAAGCTGAATCAACCACTGGACTTATGGCCATTAAATTGTATTAAAGGAGTGGTCTTGAAGAATGCAATATTCAATGGGGCTTCAAGAACTCTCAAACATAGAACTGGTCATGATGCAAGGAAAAGAGAGCATCAAGCTTTTCACAGATTCAATGCCTTTGTGTCAAAATGGAGAAAACTGTTTCTTAGAAAAACTTGTGAATATCATTTATATTAGCCATTCAGTTCCACAAACTAGTCCAAGTGAAGAAGTGGGATGAGGCAGAGTGGCTGCAATTAACAATGAAAAGAGTTATTCCATGTAAGGTAAGTACATAAAATGTCATTGCAATGAACACTTGAGACACTTCTACTTTGTCTTCCCAAAATATTTTTTTCAAACCAACAACAGTTGGGCAGGTTAGATGGAAGTGGCAGATCATGATTGACAGTGACGAGAAAAGTAAGAGGATCAAAGTACTGATTTTGTCATGTATTCATGGAAAGGTGGAACCTGGGATGCATGACAGCCTCTCTTGAGAACTCATACTTAAGAAAGGTGCACTTTCCCAAGAGTCTTCTGTAGAAGTTGAAATCAAACACAGATCCACCCTTTACAGTAATGCTTTTAGTCTAAAGAATGGCACAGTGTTACCAGTGAGTTACTACTGCATGCAAAACTGACATTATCTGCTAAATCAGGGTGAACTGCTCCTTCTGATGTGCACTAGTTTTGATCTTCCTTGTAACCGAGGAATTTTCCCCTTTGTCAGAGTGGTTTCTGTTATCATGTCACTGAGTAATCTAGCCCAGAGAAACATGATTTTGAACATATGGCACATCAACCAACATTGCTAACTCGTCACACTCAGGGTGGTGGTGAGGCCGATAAAACAAAGATCATGCTGGAAAGTACACTTGGATGTCCATTTATTTTGTACAGGAAAGGCAAGGAGACAAAATATTGGTGAAAAAAGCCTAAAGCTAGTAATTATAGCAGGGGAAAGCAACGGCACATTTAGATGATTGCGTTTCACTTTGTATTGGCATCAGCTCCTGAATATTTCAGTGGCCTTCATTTCCATACCCACCGAGGATTTCTGTGCAGAAATTACCCTTTGTTCCCGAAACAGAATGCAGTGGGGTTACAAGTTACAGCTAGACATTGGCCCATTCCAATAGCAAGTGCGTTGTGATGATGTGTTAAATGACATGTAATCTTCATTCTTATTAAGTAAAACCATAGTATTTTCCTGGAGAATTATTTGCAATTGTCTGCATCATGAGAATCAAAAAAATTAGTCTATCATGGAGATGTTTTTGGTAAGAATATGGTGAAGTCATTTTGAAATATGAGATGTGGCACCTGGAATATAAGACTTGTCATACCCATATCTTTTATTTATTTTCCACTATTACCCACCACTCAAGCAGAGAAGGTAAGTGTTCTTCCCAAGGTCACATAGCTACCCAGGTCTCCTTGAGCCTATTACACAAACTCACTTCTCAGACTTGGTCAGATAATCACTAGAATTAAGTCCAGATGTTTGAGTAAGTTGTTCTTAAGTGAATAAATAAGTATCAAATGGAAAGTATATAACCTGTGCAAAGAAACAACTAGAACTCTTACACATGTATTTAGAAAAGCTACATAAATACTAAATAAATCTGAGTAGATTAAAAAATGAAAAAAAAATGAATAGTGAAAGACAATATTGCTTTCTTTATTTCTTTCTTTTCTTTTCTTTCTTTTTTTTTTTTCCCCCGGTGCTGAGGTCCGAACCCAGGGCTTTGAGCTTGCTAGGCAGGCACTCATCCACTGAACTAAATCCCCAACCCCTTGAAATAACTTTCTAAACCACAAAGTCTTCTGCAAATCATGATCTTGTGTCTTTCCATCTTTGCACCACAGTCCCCCAAACTCTGCCAGGTGAGTACAGATATATTTTAAACACAGTGTTGTGATAAGGAGCTACAAGCTGATGACAGCCTCAGCTAGCCTTTCACTCACCAAGCTGGGGCTTCAAAGGAGCTTTGCAGTTTGGCTTCGATCTGAAGAGCTGAATATGGAAAGTGAGAGAATGCTTGTGTTTTCATAGCTTATGATTTGGGGATGGTCAGAAGTCACTGAGCCGACCTACCTGAGAGCCCTCGTCCCTGCATTCATCTACCAATGACCATGCCTGCATCCAGGCCACCAAACTTTCCTCCAGAGTCATGTTTGAAGATGAGTCTTGAGGTCACACGAAGAGCAACACTCCGAAATCAACCACAGCCTGTATGTCTGTAACCATCATGTTTGAAAGATTACTGGATGATTAAAGCTTACCCACTGCAAAGTTGGGATGCCTTAAAGTTTACCTTGGAAAATATCTAATGGGTGAGTACACATGGACAATGTGATTTTCTTTTAGAGAAGATATGAGTTGAAAAGGTTCCCTCTGCCAGAATGAGGTGTGCTCTGCTTATTGGGCAGACTTAGTTTGTTCACTAACAACCACAGGTAATAAAGACTCCAGGCTGACACAAGCATTTAACTAAAAATAAGCAAGCCATTTAGCAGAAGGCGGGATAGCTCAAATTGAGTAGAAAAATCTTGGTCAAAGCTTTATTCAATTAGCTGAACCATTACTATTAGAAATGTAATGGGCTCTGGGCAGTGCTACATGCTTCTGGACAAAATTTTCATTCTTTTTGGGTTGAAAAACTGGGGCACGAAGAACGGCAATACACAGCAGTGGGAAGTACAAGTAAGGACAAGCAGTAAAAGACTGAGAGAAGGGCTGGAGAGATGGCTTGGCTGTTAAGGCTCCTGCCTGCCAAGCCCAAGAACCCCGGTTCCAATCTCCAGGTTCCACGTTTAGCCAGGCAAAAAAAGTGAGGCAAGGGCGCAATGCCGCAGTTGCCCACAAAGGGGCTCACACGTCTGGAGTTCGTTCACAGCACACCCATTCTATCTCTTTCTCTGTCTCTCTCTCTGTGTGTGTCTCTCGCAATAAAAAAGAAAAGACTAAGAGAAGGAAGAGGTTGCTTTGACAAGGTCTCCAAGGAATAGAAAAGTACACAGCAGGGCCTATTTCCACTGCAAATGAACTCCAGATACATACACCACTTTGTGCATCTGGTTTTATGTGGGTACTGGCAAATAGAACCCAAGCCTTCAGGATTTGTAAGCAAGTGCCTTTAAATGCTGAGCCATCTCTTCAGCCCAAGTGCATAGATTTTAATGAGTAAATGTTTTCTTGTTTATGCACTTAACAAACAGTACTGCTTTCTATGTCCTGTATGTTCATAGAGGTATGCCTGCCTGCTACGATGCAACACCACACAGTTAAATACTGATGATTAAGAAGCACTGCTTCGGGGCTGCAAAGATTGCACAATGGTTAAAGATGCTTGCTTGCAAAGCCTGGTGAACACTTATGCCATATATAAAAAGTGGCGTGAGTGCCTGGTCGTTTGCAGCAGTAACATAGCCAAGAGCATACTTGCATGTGTTCGTGTGCAGACACACATATATGCAAATAAAAGAAAAACTACAACAACAATAATAACAACAAAACACTGCTTTGAAAACAGAACCATGGAGGAATGCCTCAATGGGTCTGGCAGAGTTAGTGAGTTTCAGAGGTGAAGTGTCGTTGGGGCTGAGTACTGTAAGATGGGGAGATCATCAATAAATGGTCATGAAAGGAAACAAGGAATCTTACTATCAAACTAAGTTCATGAAAGCTGTGTCCAAGAGAAGACTTTATTGGATAATCCATTTGCTGGAGAAGTGAAAGGTAAAATCATCTCTCACCATCATAGCATCTCAGAAGAAGAGTTGATGAGGCCCTACCCAGTTCCACATTTCTGTAACACAGCATGTATGTTCTTTCTTGGAGTACCCATTTTGATTACAAATTTGTTAAAATATTATATATATATATATAATATATATATATTATTTTATAAAATATTATATATATATATTATTTTATAAAATATTATAATATTAAATTATTTATTTGTGTGTGAGAGAAAGAGGCAGATATATTGAGAAGAATAGGCATGTCACTGCTTCCAGGTGCACATACCACCTTGTGCATCTGGATTATGTGGGGACTGGGGAATTTAACCTAGGTCCTTAGGCTTTGCAACCAAGTACCTTCACTGCTAAGCCTTCTTTCCAGCCCTTGATTACAAATTTTAAGTTAAATGTTTATTTTTCTTTTTGACCAGTTACTTGTGCAAATAAGTTGTATGAGTGGGAAATATTGACTTACTTTAGAAGAAACATACTTTGGTTTGAAGTACAGTTGAGAGTCAGGTGTAGTGGCACATGTCTGTAATCCTAGCACTCAGCAGCTAGAGCAGGAGGATTGCTGTGAATTTCTAGGCAGCCATGCTGTTTGAATAGAGGTTGTCTCAATCAAAATAAACAAATAAAAAATGAAGAGGAAATATGACCCAGGCTTTTCTGCAGCCCATGGAGTGGGCTAGAAATCACATTCTTTTGGAGGCCACTGTTAACATGAGTCAGTATATCCAGAGCTCCTGCTGACTGACAGGAGAGCAGCTGTGAAGAGGAGAGAAGTCAGTTTGCATTAAAACTGAACTGCATATAAAATGTGAAGTAAGCCCACAGATGCATTCAAATCACCCAGCACATTTTCACAGATCAAAACAAACCATAACTTGCTAGATTCAACTGTAAGGAGTGTTTGGAAAATGTATTTTTGAACTACCCAAGAACCCCAAAAGACTATGTTCTTGTATAAATACATCCATATAAAGTAGTGCAAGGATACATAACCTTGTTATTATATATTCAGGTGAGACTAGCAGCTTTTTGCTGTTGACTGTCAGAGTGTTTTACTGAAAGTGTGCACTTTACTAAGGAAAGCCAGGTCAGCGCCAGGGTAAGTTTCTAGCAGATATTTAAACTCGGGAGAGGTGAATGCCATTTAGAAATAATGTGGTTTTTATTAAATAAATCTGTCTAATAACATTAAGGTGCTATTTCAATGTTAAGAACAGACAGAGCCAATCTTAGGTACTAAGAGATGAGGGCAGAAGGTTGGGGTCATGGCAGGGAGGGAACTGGGCACAAGTTGTACCTGGTTAAGGCTGACAGAACAGGAAAAGATGAAAAATAACCCATAAAGCTCCATTTTACTTCCCATATTGCAAGCGGTTTATTTTTCTTTAAATTCCCCTTTGCCTTGTTGAATTTTCAACAAAGTGAGGTAAAAATTCTGAATGTATTCCTAACATGGAGTGGAAAAAATATTTTCTTTGGGCTGATATGAAAACAAAACTCAGTGTTTTTAATAATTCAATGAAGATTGATAACAAACACTATGAAAAGTAAAAATAAAGGATATTTTTATGATTCAGTGGACAATGAAATTCTGATATAGACTGAAATGTTAAAGCAAGCAGGCAAAGTTGTTGAACGGATTAATGTTTTAGTGCACCTAAAAATTCACAAGCACAGAAATCCTAAAATCCATCAATTCTGTTTGCCTTACTGGACATAATCAAGTTCTGTATCCCAAGTGGTAATATGTGAAATATTAATATTATCCCCATAACACCTTTTTATTTTCAGTAGCTCTAAATTAAGAATAGTTACAAAATGTAGCCTTAAGTACATAATATTGCCAGCATTCTATGAAAAGCATGCATTGAGTACACTTAATGGAAAATCAAAATTCACAAAATTTGAGACCCCTGCATGCTGAAACTATTTGAGATTGATGCTCTCATCTCAAATGCATGGGAATTGGAGGACTATGATATCACTAATTTGACATTTGTCATCAGTACAGATTTGTGGCAGGATGGAATGTATTCATTTCTATTAAGGCAAGTTAGACCCCAAAACCAAAGGACACCTAGTGAGACAAAAATCTCATAATAAATGAATGGAAATAAGAATACTGAGAAACTTTGGCTCCTGGCAACTCAAAGTGGATTCTTAAATATATTATAGGATAATGAAATAACCTGTGTGGGGAATTTAGACATTGGAAAAACAACATGTGTGGTTTTTAGAGCTCTTTACCCATGATCAGCTAGCAAATAGATCTTAGAGGAAGGAAGAAAAGGAGAGAAATAAAGAAGAATAAAAAATGAATTTAGAAAAGAGGATGGAAGAAAATAAATGCATTAATTAGGCTCCATTGGATGCATTTGAAGACCTATGATTACAAAACACCCTTGGGAGGTTTGGGGTATCCTGAAGAAGGTAGTGGTGTGACTCGTCCCCCATCCCATGGATCGGATTTATTCTTACCCATGGAACTCAAGCTTTACGTTCCGTATTTCTGGTTATCCCTGTCAATATAACTTCTTTAATTTTTGACCCCTCCCACACTGACACTACACTTTACAGGTAAAGTACATTGACATATTTCTTGGGCCATTAACAACAGCTGTTGTGCTAAAGTTTCCCATTATGATATTTTAATTGTATTATTTATTACATATATATTAAAATGTAAATCTTACATAGTATAGGATTTTTATTTTCTCTTTTAGAGAGAGTAAAAGCACGTGGAATATTTCTGGGAATATTAATTTTGCACTTTTTTGTATGTATATGTCAGTATGTTATGCATGCATACATGCATGTATATGTATGTATGAATGTAGTGTACAGGTGCACATGTAGGAGCAGGGTGTGTGCATGTGTCAGAGAGCAGAGGTCAGAGGTTATTGATGGTAGATTTCCTCAGAGCTCTCCATCTTATTTTCTTTTCTCCGATCGAATCTTCACCTAACCTAATTTGCAACTTCAGGAATCCTTCAGGAATCCCAGCTCTGCTTCGCCAGCACTGGAGTAACAGGCTAGTTGAATGCTAGTACACTGTTTGGGTCCTGGGACTCCAAACACAGGCTGACATGCTTACACAGCAAGCTCTTGACCCATTTAGCCCAATTTTACCCATTCTTAATTGTCACTTTTTTCAACTTCTCAATTGTTTTTTTTTTTTTTTTTTTTTTTTTTTTTTTTCGAGGTAGGGTCTCACTCTGGTCCAGGCTGACCTGGAATTCACTATGTAGTCTCAGGGTGGCCTCAAACTCATGGTGATCCTCCTACCTCTGCCTCTCAAGCGCTGGGAGCCACCACGCCCGGCAATTTTTTTTTCCTAAAAATCCAAACTGAAGAAACTTCACTCTTAGCAGTGTGTTTCCTTTCTTCAAAACTGGTACCCTCAGCGGGGCGTGGTGGCACACACCTTTAATCCCAGCATTCAAGAGGCAAAGGTAGGATGATCACCATGAGTTCGAGGCCACGCTGAGTTTACATAGTGAATTCCAGGTCAGCCTCCGCTAGCGTGAGACCCTACCTTGAAAAACCGAAAAATGAAAAAAACAAAAACAAAACAAAACAAAAGGTACACTCACCTTTAGGCAGTTTTCAATTTCCCTTTCTGTTACCCATGTCTCTGGTTTACTCTTCCAGTCCATCACTCAGTCAGTCAACAAGAATTCTTCTACCTTAGCAACAGTCTTGAATCTACTTTCCTTCCTATCATGACTGCCTAATTCTCCTAGGGATTCTTAAAATGTTTCCTCATGGGTCCTCTCAAGTCACCCTCTGCTAAAGAATATAAAATCAAATTTTAAAAAACTAACCAGTGAATTAACTTTTCTGAAGTTGTCATTAAGTTGTCTATTATATCACTGAATATCCAGTGATTTCTGAGCATTTTAGGGGACATTAGATGGGGGGACATGCCTCAGTTAGTAAGTGCTTGACTTGCAAGTATGAAGACTTAGTTTTGATGTCCAGATGTCAAGTGAAAACACTGGACAAGGTGGTGCATGCGACAGAGGCATTCAGATCCCTGGAGTTTGCAAGCCACCCATTCTAGCCTCGTTTGTGAGCTGCAGGCCATTGAGACATCTTTTTTTTTTTTTTTCCTGTTTGTTTGTTTTTTGAGGTAGGGTCTCACTATAGCTCAGACTGACCAGGAATTCACTCTGTATTCTCAGGGTGGCCTCAAACTCACAGCAATCCTCCTACCTCTGCCTCCCAAGTGCTGGGATTAAAGGCATGTGCCACCACACTTGGCCCCATTGAGAAATCTTATCTAAAAGGAGGAAAGCTTTCTGAGGCTGGCACCCAAGGCTTTCCTCTGGCCTTCACATGCACACATAGTACATGCATAAGAAGGTAAATAAAATGTTTATTGTGATTTGCTACAGGTATCTACAAAAATAAATTCATATCAATCTCTATATGTTTTTTTTTTTTTTTTAATGTCCATGAAAAGAAAACAAAAATTCTTGTGGCCTGCAATGGATCTCAAACTTTCTCTTTTTTTTTTATTCTCTTGCATGGTCTTCCAGTGTACAATCAGTTCTCATTATTACTAGATTCCACATTTGCTAATTTGTCTAAACTTCAAAATGTGTTTTTAAGCCTCAAATCAGGGTTTCATGAATTTTTTTTTTTAAATTTGGGTGTGGTATGTGTATGCAAGAAGCATTGAAACTTTGCAATCAAGCCAGAGTGGTGGCACACACCTTTAATCCCAGAATTTGGGAGGCAGACGTAGGAGGATCTTCATGAGTTCAAGGTCACCCTGAGACTGCATAGTGAATTCCAGGTCAGCCTGGGCTAGAGTGAGACCCTACCTCAAAAAAAAACTTTGCAATCACTTGCTAAGCCTATGCCAGTTGAAGAAATTTGCCCTCCTCTTTTAGCTCTCATACTGTAAAAACTGTAAACGGATTTTGCATGCTTATGCTTTTTGTTGGTGACGTTGTTGCAATGCCCCCATGCAAGCATAGTGTTGGAGAATTGTCTTTTATTCTTAAATTTCAGAAGGCTGCAATATATCTTCCAGAGAAACATATTACATAAGCTTCATTTGGTTATAACTTTATAGCTGTTTAAGCTATAGGTCAATGTAAATGAATCTCCTATATTTCAAACATATATATTATAATGTGTTATAAAAGCTTACATTAAATAGAATGTCTAAACAGAACCATAGAAAACAAGGCCACATATTGCTCAGCCATAGAAATGTTGTGGTCAGAGAAAGAGCTCCTTGGCTTTCAAGAGATTTTACAGAACACAATTCCTATAGATAATAACATTACACTGTATTTTAATTTTAAAATTCTGGTTAGATTCTTTGAATTTTCTTCATGGCTTAATCTATAGTTTGCAAAAGATGGCCCCCCATGAGTCATTTCTTTACAAGGTCATTACTTAGAAAAACTTGATTTTTCAAAAGTTGGTTATGAATTTTATTGTATGACCCATTGGGTGCTGGTTATATTTCTTGGTATCTTAAGAGGGAATGGGATGTTTGTTTTCCTTTGAGAAATTTATAAATTTCTCTGTACTTTTTACCTTGCCTGCTAGGAGACTTAGAAAACTTTGTGATATGTATGTATGTGACAATCACTCTTTGTGAAGATGAAATGTAAGAGTTTTCTCAAATCATGGAATAATGAAGCAAGGTTTAATAAGTTATGATAAAAGTATTGGGAAATTACAAAAAGTGATTTTAGCATGATCTGTTTGATATTGTCTGACTAATATTATGGATGACATAAAAACATCCTTGCAACTTGTTAGCAAGGCAAGTGAAGATATAGTCATCACCAATGATTTGACTGTCTCTATTTTAATATATCACAGAGCAGGCTAGTCTTTCTTCCCATATCACTACATCCGTCGGTGAACACAATATGAATTAATGAGGAAATGCTTACCTCCTTTCCTTACTTTATCGAACTTTTTTTTTATGAATTAAGAGTTTTAGTGATTAAACTAATAACTGATAAATTCATAAATCCTAAAGTTCTAGGTTATACAATTTCCCAAAACCTAAGATTTGCTATGATCTGTCAAAAACTAATGTCAAAAACATGATAGAAGACACAAAATGTGTTGACATGCTGATCAGGACAACAATCTATTGCTAAAAATAATTGTTCTGTACTGCTTAAGGGCTCTGTACATCACTATTTTATCACCTACATACCAGTATATTAGAATACAGAACAGTATAGGAAAAGTATATAAGTTGGTTGGGAGATAACAAAGCAGTTAAAATTACTTATTCTCAAAACTGCTGGTCCAAGGATGGAGAGATGGCTTAGTAATTAAGGGGGATTTCCTGCAAAGCCTGAGGACCCAGGTTTGATTCCCCAGTATCCATGTAGGCCGGATGCACAAGGTGGCACATGTGTCTAGAGTTCATCTAGGCTGGTGAGATGGCTTATTGGTTAAGGGGCTTGCCTGTGAAGACTAAGGATCCAGGTTCAATTCCCTAGTAACCATGTAAGCCAGATGTATAAGGTGGCACATCCATCGAGTTCATTTGCAGTGGCTGGAGGCCCTAGTGAGCCCATTCTCATTCTCTCTCTCTCTCTGTCTCTCTCTTTCTCTCAGATAAATAAATAAATATAAATTTAACTAAAATTAAAATAAAAATAAAGAACTGCTGGTCCAACTTCAATTTCCCACCATCCCCATAAAGCCAAACTAAGACAAATGGGAGGTGGAGCCAAGAGGATCCAGAAGTTCACAGGCCCTCCAGATTAGCTCCTTTTATAAATTAAGGAACTGGTCTCAGAGGTGATAAGCTATCCATGCTTAAAGCAGAATGACTGACATCAAAACCAAGGATGCTTGATTCTGTCACACTCATTCCCAGAATGCTCTCAAAGTAAGTGTTTGAGCACTTCATGAGCAAGAAGAAAACATTTTTATGGTACTATTTCTAGTTTCCAATGTTTCTTTATGTGCAAAACAATTACTACAGAATCAATGTCATGTTAAAAATACATATGGGAGTGAATTTCACAAGGATGATCTGATCACATTGGAAAGGATTAGACATTCAAATTATAATTATATTTATACAACATTTCTTGCTATATACAATATCTATATAAACACACTTATAGAGTCCCTTATTAAGGGAACAGACATATTATAATTCAAAGAAAGTAACATAGCCAAGATTTTAATTGTGGTCAAATCTAATTAGCCGAAGTTTTCGTATCTTTCTTAAAATCTTCAGTATTCAAGGTGTGCATGTCTAACTTGTTTTCTCAGTATAAAAAAATTGCCTTACTTAATTCACTAGCTAAGGTAAAGTATGAATTATAAAGCACAGCACAGACCAAGAGCTGGGTGGGAGGGAAGCATCTCAGGTCTTAGAAGGTGGAGTGAAGAGAATGAGGAGTTTAAAGTCAGTGTCAGCTACCTAGAAAGTTTGAGCCCACCCCAGCATACTTGAGGTTATGTCTCAAAATGTAAATAAATAATAACGTATAATATAATATAATATAATATAATATAATATAATATAATATAATAAACAAATATCTGTAGCAATCAAGCATAGGATGCTACAGGCTTAGAAAAAGAATCAGTGAAGTAAATGTTACAAGGCAAAAAGTATTTTTCAATGTATGTAGGTTGTTAAAAATTTTCTATTCTCAACATGGACAAAGACAATTACTTTATCATTGATTTTTCTGCTTTGGATATTGGTTAACATACAATTGAAATATATTGCATAAATTTATCCCCAAAATATGGAGACCTTTCATAACTACCTCACACATTTAAAATTAACATGCTTAATGATGATCAGAATTTTGATTATCAGAATATTTGAAGTAGAGAAAAACAAAACAATACTAATAAAGTACTAAAATATCTGGTACATAATATAGTAATATACCTTAGTCCTGGATTGTGAGTAAGGTTGAGGAGTGTGACATCCTATCTACCAGCTTCTCACCAGTGAATGTTCATAAAATTTGACTCAACACTGCTTTTCAAATGGAGCAAAATGACATGAAAAGAAATGTGTCCTATCTTCTGTTTCTCCTTTAATAAGTTTCTCTTATGTGCAAATCACTGTTGTGGAATGATGCAATGGGTCTAAAGGACAATGAATCAGGTATTAAATTGAGTGTACCACTAATTATGTTCACGATAAACTGAAATATATGCATTTGATGGTCATCATGGCATGCCAATGTTCAAAGACCAAGGTGAACAATGTATTTCAACTTCTCTTTCTACAAAAACTCAGCAGTCTGTGTCTGGCATGAAATTCTATATATCTGCCCATGTTTTCAGCATGGAAACCCAATTCCTAAAGGAAAGGTCATTATCATTATTAAATTTTATAAGAAAATCAGTAGGTACTAGTATCTATTTAATAACAGAGAATCATGAATGTCAGACTTAACATACTTTTCAGAGTGCTAATAACTCTTTAAGTGTACTTTGTCTCAAGTTGAAGTCAGTATTGAAATTTTTATATTACCTGCTCTGCCTGAAAATATTAAAAAAGTATTTCAGTAGAAGTGTTTCTGTAAAAGGCAAAAAAAAAAAAAAAAAAATAGTGAGTGATTTTATAACTTCGCCTAATTTTTGGTTTACTTTCAAAGATGAAAATAGTTACAAGTCATATGTCATTGACAATGACAGGAGTTATGTTAAAGGATCATTTTAAAGACTGCATTTCAAGTTTTTTTTTCAGGATAAATAAGGCTATTATATTCACATCTGTTTGTAAGTTTATAAGGTATATGTGATTTATGTATGTTATTCATGGCATCAAAAATGGTTTTTCTCTATGCTTCATTCTACTCTAGAATTGCAAGAATATAAAATATGCATTTATTCAGATACTAAACAAAAATAACTTTAGTAAGTCTGCATGACAATGACCCTAATTGAAGTCCAGTGATAGATTGGAAGAGGTTGTTTCTTTTTCTATTATATATTTAAATTAAAAACAGGAAGATGTAGTTCCTACTAATGAGTTTTGTAGGGCTGTTTTAATATGATGTCCCTTAGGAGATTTCCTCACTCGGTGTGAAGGCTCCTAAGAGGTGCTTGTGCACCTGATTAATTCATAAACGGCACTGAGGGCTGCACATTTGCCCAATCCTAGTTAAATCATAGTAGGCGGCTGTCCCTCTGTAGGATGCAGTGCAAATTGTGATGCTCTTATTATACACCTAATTACAGCATTCTGCTCCAGTCTGATTTTTCCCATAAATTCTTGTAAATGTGATGTCCATTTCAGAAGATAGAGATTGGGGTTCATTAAAATGACTTCAATCTATAGGATTGTAATGCAACAATGACTTGTGACTCAAGGGAAAATTTTTCAAATTCTTAGAAAAATATATGTATGGAGGAATTAAAATACAATGATTTTCAATGTTAATTTGTTTTTATAAACAATAATTAAGTAGCTATCATAAGGGATATATGAAAAAAGAATAAAACCTTCCTAGTGGATATCTGTACTAGATTTAGTGTGAGAAAATAATTAGAAATATATTTTGAAGTTTGGAACTAAACCTTTATATACTGCTATGCCCTGAGAGATATAGTAACTCAACCTACCTTATTGAATGTGAGAATTAGTTGACTAAATATATGGAAAATGCTTAGAATAGAGCATAGTAAGTCTATTTAATGTCTTATATAAAGCATTTTTAAAATCAGTTGAACCCAGTCTAATCCTGATGTAAATATAATGTACAGGTTTCCATACTTTAGATATTGCTTTGTTGAGGTTACTGTAGCTGAGAGATGGGTGAGACCCTCTTTCAAAGTTAGGCAAGATGGTGACTAGGGAGAGGGCTCGGAGGGTAAAAAGTGCCGGCACTTCAAGGAAGGTGACCTGAGTTGAATTCCAGAGCCCCCATCATAATGCTAAATATGGTGATATAGACTTGAATCCCAGTACTGGAGAGCAGTGACGGGTCAAGAACCGTGGATGGTGCTGGTAAGGAATGACAGCTGAGGTCAGCTCTATCCTCCACATGCACATGTACAAACATAGTGTATGGAGTTCCTGAGGAATGACTGCCATGGTCTGCTCTGGACTCCATATGCCCATGTACACACATGGTGGATGGTGGTGCTGAGGAATGACTGCTGAGGTCTACAATGGCCTCCATATACACAGGTACACGCGTTGTGAATGGTGTTGCTCATTAATGACACCTGGGGTATGCTCTGGCCTACACATTCACATGTATACACATGGTGGATGGTGTTGCTGAGGAATGACCACTGAGGTCTATTTTGGCCTCCATATGTACATGTACATACATGGTGGATGGAGTTGCTCTATAATAACACTTGGGTACAGCTCAAGCCTACATATACATGTCTACACACATGGTAGATATTGGTTCTGAGGAATGACACTTGAAGTTTGCTCTGACCTCCATATGCACGTGCACACAAATGGTGGAAGATATTGCTGACAAATGACACCTGAGGCCTGCTATGGTCTCCACATGTACATGTACACACATGGTGGATAGTGTTGTTGAGGAATGACAGCTAAGGTCTGCTCTGGGCACCTCATGCAAGCATGCACACATGGTAGAGGTGTTGTTGAGGAATGACACCTGAGGTCTGCTATGGCCTCTACATTCGTGTGTAAACATGTTGGATGATGTTGCAGAGTATTAACATCTGAGGTCTAATCTGGACTCTACATGAAAATGCACACACATGGTGGAATGTGTTGCTGAGGAATGAAAGCTGGGGTCTGCTCTGGTGTCCAAATGCACTAGTACACATATGGTGAATGCTGTTTCTGAGTAGTGACATATCAGGTCTGCTCTGGTCTCCACATGCACATGTAGACATATAGTGGATAGTGCTGTTGAGAAATGACCTCAACATACACAGGTAAACATATGTTGGATGGTGTTGCTGAGTAATGACACCCAGAGGTATTTTCTTGCCTCCAAATGAACATGTTCACACATGTTGGTTGGTGTTGTTGAATATTGACACCTGAGATCTTCTCTGGCTTCCACATGCATGAGTACACACATGGTGGATGGTGTTGCTGGAAAATGACACGTGAGACCTAATCTGGACTACACATGCATGTTGCTGAGGAATGACATCTGAGTTCTACTATGGCCTCCACGTGCATGTGTACACACATTGTGGACGGAGTTGCTGCGGAATGACAGGTTTACTCTGGCCTCCACATGCAGACATGCACACATTGTTGACGGTGTTGGTGAGGAATGACAACTGAAGTCTGTTTTGTCCTCCACATGCACGTGTATGGACATGGTGGGTGGTTCTGCCGAGGAATCATAGCTGAGGTCTCCTCTGGCCTCCACCTCCACATGTACACAAATGGTGGATGATGTTGCTGAGGAACTACATCTTAGGATTCCTCTGTCCTCCACATGCACTTGAACACATATTGTGTTGTTGAGGAATGGCACCTGAGGCCTGCTTTGGTTTACACACACCTGCACACTCATGGTGGATGATGTTATTGAGGAATGATACCTGAGGTTTGCTCGGGACTCTACATGCACGTGCACACACATAGTGGATGGTGTCACTGAGAAATGCCACCTGAGGTCTGCTATGGCTTCCATATGGACATGTACACACATGTCAATGGTGATGCTATGAAATGACAAATGAGGTCTGCTCTGGTCTCCACATGCATGTGTAATAACATGGTGGACAGTGTTATTGAATAATAACACCTGACTCCACATGCATGTGTACACACATGATGGCTTGTGTTTTAGAGGAATGACAGTGAGGTCTTCTCTGGCCTCCAAATGCACATGTACACACATGGTGGATGGTATTGCTGAGGAATGACACCTGAGGTCTGCTATGGCATCCACAGGCACATATACACATATGATGGATGCTGCTGCTGAGGAATGACAGCTGGGTTTTACTCTGGCCTCCACATGCATGTGAATACACATAATGGATGGTATGGTTGAGAAATTACAGCTGAGGTCTGCTCTGGCCTCCAGATGCATGTGCATACATAGGGTGGATCTTGTTGCTGAGGAATGACACCTGAGGTCTACTATGGCCTTCACACGCACATGAACACACATGGTATTGTTGAGGATTGACCGCTGAGATCTGCTCTGACCTCCACTTGCAGTTTTACACACAAGGTGGATGGTGTTGCCAAGGAATGACACCTAAGGTCTGCTTTTACCTCCACTTGCATGTGTACACACATGTGCATGTGCCCTACCATATTCAAGAACATTCACACACATAACACATAGAAACATTAGGCTAGATGTTTTATACTTGCCACAGTACACAATTGAGCACTTTTTGTTTTTTTAACTGAAAAAAATTACCCCTGTTTATAAATTGCATATCATTTCTCCTACATAATTTCAAATATGCTGCTTATCACTTCTCTGATATGTAATGCAATAGTATATATTAAAATATAACATCTGTTTTCATATATAAGACAAGTTTTCCAGTGCCTTCTGAAAACCATCATTATCTGTGGAGAGACCTAGTCTTGTACGTTTGGAATCTTATAATAGCTAAATCTGCAATGCAACTCAATCATCTAAAAATTCCTATTGACTTAGTACTTATGTGTTCTTGTAATCTACACACTAGGTTCATGAAGTATCTGATCATGTATATAAACCCCAATGGTGACTTAAATATTATTCTTTCCTTTAAATCAGTAACTCAGAGAAAGCAAGCTATATATATTTAAAGACTATAGGGCTGGAGAGATGGCTTAGTGATTAAGGCACTGTGAAGCCTAAGGACCCATGTTACACTCTCCAGATCCCACCTGAGCCAGATGCACAAAGATGAGGTTAGCAAATGGTCACACATGCCTACTAGGTGTAGCAAGCATCTGAAGTTTGATTGCACTACCTGAGGCTCTTGCACTCTCTCTCTTCTCTCTCTCTGTCTCTATATCTTTCAGCATCTCTCTATCTCTAAAAAAAAGACTATAGATTATTAATGTCTTAAGTCAAACACAAGATAAAATAAAGAATTAAGTAATAGGCTTATTACAGGATTGGCAATTAGGTACTGATATTGGTAGAACACAGTTATTTATAGATACCATTTCTTCTATTCTGACTTTTATAATAAAATACAAAGTAGAAAAACAAAGCATGCATGGAAAGGCAAAAATACAGATGTGAAACTCTCTCTTCTAATTCACTAATTTCATCATGTTGGAGCTTTTATGTCTTTTCCATCAGACACAGCTGAATTGTTTCAAATCAGCTAAACAAAACATAAGAAAACAAGAACCACTTAGACACAGTGTGCTGACTTTTCAGGTCTTATGGGGATAATGGATTTTTTTTTCTATTTTTATTTCTACATAAAGATGTCCTCAGTTTGATTTCACTGCACCTTTCACTTATAAAATCTTCCAGTTTATAAAGAACAATTATTGTCATTTTGAGATACTTTGGACATGTGCCACTTAGCCATCTATAATATTTCTTTCACATTTTACACTAAGACATAGAGAAATCTGATCACTTAGTGAAGCTGTTCTGACCCCAGACAAAATAAGGTAAAGAATTAAGTGGTTACATGTGGAGTTAGGATAAAATTGCCATTAAGGTTCAGTCCACAGGATGATGCTCGAATCTCTCATTGGACAAAGGAGAGCATTGTATTTAGGATCAATAGCATACTTGAGAACTTGTTCCCTTAGCATGGGCAGTTCGTTATGTGGTCTAGGGCCTTGATTGTCATATTGATGGAAACACTGATTGTCGAGTCCTACTAGATACACCTCGTGAGAGGGGAAAGAAGAGGTGCTTCTATGACTCCACTAATGAAATGGCAAAAACTTGTTTATCAAGCAAAACTTGAGAAATGCAATTATAAATGAAGCTGACTTATTTAGTTCTGAAAAGACATTTATGATGATGATATTCACAATACATTAATGAAACATGATGACACAATAGGTTACTACCATTCTTATAAATGATGACTTCTGGATTTTGCCCCTAGCTGCCACATTTCCTTCATAAAAACCTCAGGATATGATCCTTTGCAGTCTTAACTCTATCTATTTTTGAGTAACCCATACTTTCTTGAGGTGACATAGGATTTTATTTTTGCTTTTCAGCATGAGTAAAGGCTGTTTTTATGTAAGACATTCATCATCATAGATAAGACTGTGAGATTATAAATAATGACTAGAGTATGCAGTTTCTTAAAAGCTTATCAAACTACCTGAAAGTCTTTATTATTATAGTTTTAATAAAGTAATTCTGAAAACAGGAATAAAAGTACTATAAAACACAATTTCATTTGGTTTTTAATGAAGCCTCTACTAGATGATGTACTTCCCTCCTTAAAAGTGTGGCAGAGGGCTGGAGAGATGGCTTAGCGGTTAAGGCGCCTGCCTGCTAAGCCTAAGAACGCTGGTTCCAATCTCCGGGTCCCACGTTTAGCCAGATGCAGTGACGCAAGAGCGCAATGCCGCACTTCCCCACAAGGGGGCGAAGGCATCTGAAGTTCGTTCACAGTAGCAGAGACTGCTAGCCTGCCCATTTGCTCTCTCGATCGCTCTCTCTCTCTCTCTCTCTCTCTCTGCCTCTCCCTTCCCCCCTGTGTGTGTCTCTCTCAAAAAAAAAAAAGTATGGAAGAATTTCTAGAGTCATTATAATTTGAAAATGTGGGTTAAATACAATCTATTATTCAAACTGACCTACTAATTTGAGCTTTTAAAGTTTGATCTTATTGTTTGAAATTGGCCTTTCCAGAATCTACAAATGTGGTGTGATGTAAGGTGTGTCATATTAAAAGTTCTTATCCTCTGTAGAGACAGAAGAGCCATAGATAAGTAGAAGACAATGAACCTGAAGGAACTTGGGTTTGGTGTTTAAAGAAAGCATGACCCATGTGGTTGAATGTATGAGGCAGTAAGCTGGAGTGCCCTTGAGGAATGTCTTAATGGGGCTCTGTGATTCAAAGGAAATTTAATGATGCTCGACTAGGTCACTTCTCCAACCTTCCTGAATTTAAACTCATGGAAAACATTTAAGAAGGGAAAATTTCACATCTAAACTAATGCTGGCTTTGTGCACTATAGGATGTTAGGGTGTATAAGATAGAAGTTCACGAGCTCAGTTAATAAAATATAAAGTCATTTTTACATATGATGTTGTGACTATAAATCATAAGGTATATGACACAAAATTCAAAACTAAAAATAAAATAAAGTGTGCATTAAGCCTCAAAAATTTCTTAAATATCACCTTCTGCCTCTCACTGGCTTGGCAAATCTGAGATTTCAGGGCTTCTTGATCCCACTTATGTCTTCCTAATCACAATGATGTAGATAAAGTAGAAGCAGGCTTCAGATAAATGATCCTCTATCTTGGAATTTCTGACCTCTTGTTTGTTGTTCCAAAGCCAAGCAAATCCTCATACTGTGGGATTGAAGGCAGGAAAGTTCAGTTCATAGATGCAGGTCTGCAGCAGTCTTCAGTTGTACCAATCCTAAGCTATCTTCAATTTATAAGGTAGTAAAACCAAACCTTTATTTCTATTTACAATCGAGGTTAAAAACTGTTAGTGTAAAGGTAAATTTCGTGGACAGGAGAATTATAGAAATAGCTCCATTCCTTCCTAAAACAACTACATTTCTGTCTATTCCAATTGATATTTATTCAATAGTATCTATAACAATCTAACACCTTAAATATGATCTAATAGCTCTACTGAATTTTAGACAGAATACTGCCATAAAATCTACTATATTAAAATATTTGCATATGGCATTCTCCTATACTAAAATTTATGAATTTTAATAAAGTTGCTTAGATTTTATAGCCCACAGTTATAATTGTTCATAATCTTAGAATATTATCTAAAAGGAATTGAAATTATATGAAAACACTTAAAAGCAGAATTATTTCTTTTGTTTCCTATGGATTTTAAATGTTGATTATTAAATTCACCATAATAAATGAAAGAATAGTTAATTGTTTAAGATGAAGATTGTACTTAACAGTGTAAATGTGTTTATAAATTAATATATGTAAATGCATTATAAGAAAACACACTTTGGTCTAGCAGTGTAACTACTGAGTAGTGGTGTTAAGTTAAAATACTCCCTGAGTGTCTCCATCTTTCCTAATGACCAAATAAATGGGGTTTGAAAAGAAATTATTGTGAATTCATTACTGAAAATTTTTACAAGATTCTTTTGTAGTGTGTGTGTGTGTGTTTGTGTCCAGGCATGTTTGTGTGTGTGAGTGCAAACATGATCATTCCATGCTATGTGTTTGGAGGTCAGAGGATAACTTTGGTCCTTGCCTTCCATATTGTTTGAGTCTGGATGTCTCGTTGTTCATCGTTGTTCACGGGTACATCTGCCACACTAGCTGGCCCTGGAGTTTCTGGGAAGTTCTGCATTTGACTCCTTTCACTGTAGGCATGGAAGGATTACGGATCCCTGCCACAATGAAGGGCTTTTACATGAGTGCTAGGGATCTAAACTCAGGTAATTATGCACATGGCAAGTACTATAACTACAACCCCCTCTCCAGCTCTGATTTTCCAGTTTTTAATTGAAAAATCTAAAAGCCAGGGTAAGTGAGAACTATGAATTTCTCATGCAGTTACACTTTAGGTTCTCAAGGACAATCTTGTTTTATTCACATTTTTTGCCACTCTTTGCCCCACCCCAAAACTCCCACCTGAATATTTCAAAGAAGACTCTAGACATTATTTCATTATGAAGTAAACATATAAAAATCACAGTGTGTTAGACAAATAAAACTCAACAAAAATTACTTAAACTTAGCCGGGCGTGGTGGCGCACGCCTTTAATCCCAGCACTTGGGAGGCAGAGGTAGGAGGATTGCCGAGAGTTCGAGGCCACCCTGAGACTACATAGTTAATTCCAGGTCAGCCTGGACCAGAGTGAGACCCTACCTCGCAAAACCAAAAAAAAAAAAAAAAAAAAAAAAAAAAATTACTTAAACTCATCCACTGCTTGGTAAATGTTAAAAATTTCCCAGTTATTTGTCTATAAATTTTAAGAAATATACATTAATGGTATATTTATTTGCCTTGGCTATACCTGTATATTTCACTGGAAAGACCTTTTGTCAATAAAATAGCAAAGACAGTGTTTGTCTATAAGAATAGTACCTTGTCGAGAAATTTCAACTTTAGGTCATGGCATTTGACTATCAGCAGCTAGGCTGAGAAGGTAGTGAAGAAAGAATATCATCTGTACATTTCTTAACATGGATGAGGTAGCAAACAAAAGAAATGATTTTCAAATGTGTGTTAACAGATAGTAACTTTGTAAATGCTTTTCCTCATTACAGGGAGTTGGCAACTATTTGGATATCACCTAGAAAGATAGTTTCAGTAGCCATAGCAAAGGATGAAATAGTTCCTATAATCAGAAAGTGAGGAAAGCAAAAGAAAACATTGACCAGACATAAATATGTTTTGAGACCTAAATTTTTAAGTATTCTGTGTTTTATCATTGGTTGAACCACAAACTAGCATCCACAGAGCTGTGGTTCAACACTCTTTTGCTAAAAATCTAAATAAATTCTGGGGCATTGCTTTGAAAATAACCTGACTGTGCAAGGAGTTATACATGATACATATTATGTAAAAAAGAAGTGTCAGAGATGAACTGGAGCATTCTAGTTTAGTATGAATAAATGATGTAGCCTTTATACCACAGAATAGTAAGAAGAATTGAGCTGCAAATTCACACTAATTCTTTCCATGCAATAATTCTCCTTGATTAAGTTAAATTCTGCAGAGATACTTTAGAAAATATATTTACTATTTATCATCACAATTCATAGACAATCTGATCTGAGCTTCAGTAGGCCTGTAAGTGATTCCCTAACTTACAAGTGCAAGTGTTTATTAAGTAGTAACAGATGGGAAATGTAAGCAAACTGCCCATGAAATAAATCAATTAACATACTTGCAAATGACATAAATTCAATTAAATTACTGCATCTTCTTTCTCACTAATGATCTTTTTCCATATTAAAGGTAAAATAAATAAAGACTTTTTTAAATGTCCACTTTAACAATGGATTTTCAGCTTACACAGGTTTTCCTGGCAAAAAGTTTATTTAGTAATGAAAAATGATCAATCTTGCTTTTGAAATCATTTTTGAAAATACATGTGTATACAATTGTTCAAAGGAGAAATATAAGGCCATCGTTAAGTAGTTCTCTGAAACCAGAAAGTGTTACATTTGCTCTAAGTCGCAGCATCTCCTTCCACCATGCAAACAACTGTTCCCAGGTTCCAAAGCCTGCAGAGGTCAGTGTGGCAACAGCAAGAAGACATTAGTTATGCAGGTTGATTGCTACTGAAGTTAGGCAGGCAGTTAGGTTGCATATTTATTATGTATACATACAGCATTTTGGACATTAAAATGAAATTTGCGGTGATTAGCATGGGACACATTTTGAGTAATCCTGCCTTTATAAAATTTACATTCAATGAGAGTCAACAGTTGGGAAATAATTCTGCTTTAAATTGGGAGGGAGGCAGAATAAGAAATGCAATTTTAAATACAAGTAATACCAAGTTTTATAAAAGCAAATAGACTTTGTGTGCACTGAAGGACTCCAAGAATGTGCTGTAATTCTGGGGGAGGTATGATCCTCCTACTTGATCCACCCAACGCCAGGTGTCTGTCACTAAAGCTCATTCTTAACATGGGCAAAGGTGGGATTTTTGTTTTTACGTTGACATATGAGTGAAGTTTTCTTGTTTCTAGTGTTATGCAATACAATTAAAAGCAGAAATTGTTCCAAAATACAATAGTTTTCAGTACAATTTACAATGTTCTATGCACGTGCTACAGTGAATCATTTTTGAACATATGTTACAATGTGTGCATATGTCTATTCTTTTATTTTACAAAAAATACTTTCTCCTTTGTGTGTGTGTGTGTGTGTGTGTGTGTGTGTGTGTGTGTGTGTAAAAGTGATGAGTTGACGAGTTTTAGAAACTGCAATCTGCTTCCCAGAAGCTGTCTTCTCCACGATGACCTGCCCATGACCTTTATCTTGACATTGAAGGACTACTCTCTCCCAGGGTGAGAAGTAATTCAACTTCAATAGCTCCTCTGCTGCAGACGTGCATAAAACAGACACTATAAACATATACTGTAGGTTTATTTTGGCTCTGGTTAAGCTGACACCATCAAACTCATTTAGTTTAGAACTTGCAGACATGGCCTCAGTATCAGCTCTGCTGCAATCCAGAGGGTTAATGAAAAGCTAGCTAAAACCAACATTGGGCTCTTGATGGGAGAGCAGTTAAGTTTCTCATAGTTTTACAACACTCAGTGTCATGAGCACCACTGTGTATGTGTGTTTCTGGTGTGTGTCAATGCCATTATTTAGAGACAAAGATGAAAGATTTTTCAGAAGTTCAGAAGATAAATAGAAGAAAGCTAGATTGAAATAGGCAGGTTTTTAAAATGGTTATCTATTTATTTACTCTTTCAAAGTTAGGCATTTATTTTATTTAAGTATGTCCCAGTTGGCATATGTGCAGGAAAGCCAAGAAGGACTATATTCTGGTAATAAATTCCTGTTTGTGAAAACTAGATAATTATTTCTGTTTTCATGTTTGTGATAATTTTTATCTAAAATTTTAAATTCTTCTCAGATTTCCTACGGTGTGCCACATTTCTTCATCTGTGACAGTAGAATAGACTCTTTAAACTTTAAATTAAAAAAAAAAAAGTTGCCGGGTATGGTGGTACATGCCTTTAATCCCAGCACTCGGAAGGCAGAGGTAGGAGGGTCACCATGAGTTCGAGACCACCATGAGACTACATAGTGAATTCCAGGTCAGCCTGAGTTAGAGTGAGACCCTAACTTGGAAAACAAAAACAATAACAACAAAAACAAAGGATTTATGGGAATGTAGTATATAACTTCCAAAATATTTCTATTGTGCTGTAGATTATCCACCTCAGCACATAAGGTTTGTTTCTTTCCTGATTATTGAGAACATATACTTTTTCCTTAAAGGGAAACATTTTATAGCTTTTCTTTGGCATGTAAGAATTGCCATCATTCCCACTCTTGCCCTTTGTAGACATTATTAAGTTAAATGAGGATCACTTGGACCCAGGCACTGTGATGTGGTGACAATGGATCTGATAACCAGGTTGATTACTGAATGATGGCTTGGCAGGTAGTATGGATACAGCAATGACAGAGGTGGATAAAAGAGTGCTTCATGTCCTGGGATGGTAGAAATAGAGATTTCATCCCATTAAATATAACAGTATGCAATTTAAAAGTTATGAATTATTTAAATATGAATTTTCCACTCATTATTGTTGAACTCAGGTAACTAAAACTGTGGAAAATAAAACTATGGAAAAGGGGGATAATCATATAGTGAATCAGACAGGCATACCAACAGTCTCACATTCTAACCCTGGGAATGAATCAAGATGGCAAAATGCCTTAGTGGCAAAAACAATTGTGGAGGTGTGATTCTTGTCATCCAAATGAGGAGGCTATTAAGCATAAAGCTCCTAACAAGAGGGAGCCAGACATGGTAAAGTATCAGAAAGGAAGAAATGATTGCTAGAAATCCTAAAATTGATTAGAAAACACAAATTAATGTTTTAAAAATGCTCAGTCCTAATGAACAAGACCAACAATGTGTTCAGTTACAAAAATCTGTATTTCCAATTTATCAAAATCAATGTTTCAACAATATAACTGCAAATTATCTCATGCACAAAGCAGTGGAAATACGAATTTTTCATAAATGATTATATCGTATTAAATCTGATATCTTATTTCCCCTAAATAGCTGACATGTCCAATGAATATTTTAAATTAACAATATTAAATTTATATAAATGCTTCTTTTCTGGATAGACTTTGTGCTGTTACATATGTGTGTGAATGCAAGCATTGTTTTGGTTTAATGGTAATTAATGGGAATTCATTGTAACTTTTAATTATTACTTGAAGATCAAGAAAGTGAGGATAAGTGGACAATACAGGAATAAACATTTAACAGGTGGATCAAGAATTATATCTCAGGCAGTCAGATTCCAAATCCTCCCACTTTCACACTTTGTAACATAACAAAATCTCCAATAAAATAGAATCTTTATCAAATCATTTTGAAGTTTATTCTTAGGATTAAATTTATGACCATAGCCAAAATAGTCCTTTAAAGTTGTAATTTTTAAATGCTAAAATATATTGTAAATATATTGCCATTAGTAAGGAGACACAGGTACAAGAAAGAGAAAACTCTCATCAAATGTAAGCTTCAACAACAAAAGGAGGTTAAAGATAGAATTTCAAATTATTGCAAATTGAATTAGATTTGTTAGTCTTAGAACAGCTAATTTTATTTTTATTTCTAATCTATTTATTTGTTATTTAATTTCTTACCAAAATACCCCTGATAGAACTGGGAATATTTATAACAATTCACATAAATTTGTTCCTTTTTCTTTTTTTCTTTTCCGAGGTAGTGTTTCACTCTGGTCCAGGCTGACCTCCAATTAACTATGTAGTCTCAGGGTGGCCTTGAACTCACGGCAATCCTCCTACCTCTGCCTCCCAAGTGCTGGGATTAAAGGCGTGCGCCACCACTCCCGGCAAATTTGTTCCTTTATGAAAAAAAAAAAATCTATTCTCATAAGTATAAATTTGACTTAAGGACAGAAACATTATTTACTGATTCTTCTTACTCCTCCAGAGCCAAAGCAAAGCTGTCAGTGTCACATTTAAGACAGAGCATTACTGGGTTAGTGTAAGAACTCAAAAGGTCTGCCTCCTCTTCTTTTTCTCCCCCTCTTCCAACCAGCCTTGCTCAGACTAGGTCTGGGGTTTTGGAAATACCTACTGTGATGCTAATTGAGTACACCTGGGCTGAGACCGCTGCCTTCCACCACCACCACCCTAGCCTCCTCTTTCACTTAAGCATGATATTGTTAAGACTTACTTATTTGTAGCACAGAGCTGTCCTTACTGACTTTTATACAAATAACATTCAAGTTTATAAACTTTCACTTTTTATGTGTAAATTATCTGATGGTCTTTAAGGTTGTTTCTACTTTTTATATTGTTATCAATAATGTTATAAACACATTACTGGGTAAAACTTCAATGGAAATTTATTTTCATTAAACTATTTTCTTAATTATTTTCATTTATGTGTGTCAGGGGTGGGTTTTCCAAGGAATAGTATTTTTGAGTCCTATAGTATAGTATTGATTTGTTTAATAGTTTAAGGATCTAACAAAATATTGCACATAGAGATTATACCTTTGACAATCCCATGAACAATGCAATAGAGCATCAATTTCTTCAGAACATCGACAATATTTGATAATATCTCCTTAAGTTTTAGTCATTTTGGTAGATTTTGAGTGATATTTCATTATTGCTCTGGCGTTCATTTTCCTAATGACTAATAATGCTATGAAACTGGGCTGAAGGTTTTCATTTTCATAAATTTCTATGTTGAAATTTAATTCCTTTACCATATAATGAGGTCATAGAAATTGTAATAGTGTCCTTATTTCAATAACTAATTCATTTTCCTTTTGGCATGTGGAAGAAGTTCTCAGCCTGGAACTGGAAAGAGGACTTTCACCAGAGTCCAGCCATGCTGGTACCTTGATCTCACCTATCAATGAGAACTAACTTTCTTCTGCTAATAATCTACTATGTATGTTATTTAGTTATAGTAGCTCTCTTTTCATATATTTATGTGGTGGTTTGAATGAAAAATGTCCCCCATAGAATAACGTGTTTGGATATTCAGTCCTTACTTGGTGGCCCTGTTTGGAAGGTTGTGGTGTGTTTAGGCAGTAGAAACTTGCTGGAGTAAGTGTGACAATGTCTAGTTTTGAGATTTGATATTAGAGCTCCACTTGCCATTTCTCTCTTTACTTCCTTCCCACTGATTTGAATATGTGATGCTGGCTGTCTGCTCCTGCCATGCTGTTTCTACCATGATGCAAATTCCCTTTGAAACTGTAAGCTGAAAACAAACTTTTTCCTTCCATAAGCTTATTCTGGTCAGGTGTTTTGTCCTAACAATGATAAAGTATCTAATACAACATATTAGCTACTTCTACATCTTCCTTAAAGGAATGTCTTATTAAAACTCTTGCACCATTTAAAAATTTAGTTGACTTTCATTGGTTTTGAAGTTTATGTATTTTAATTTTTATTGACATCTATCTATTATCTCTCTCTCTATCATCTTATATGATGGGCCAATATTAAGGTGAATATATATATATATATATATATATATATATATATATATATATGAGTGATTAAAATCAAGCTAACTGTTATATTTACTCACAACATTCTCATTAGGCAAGTACTTTACTAAGCTGTACTCTCAGTGCCCAAATAATTTTTCATAGTCAGAATACTTGAAATTTAATCTTAACTTTGAAATAATTAGTACATTATTATTAAATATGGTCACTATGTAATGTACTTTATAAAAACAAATATATTTCTTTGTCTCACTGCAACTCTGTACTCTTTCATCAGCATCTCATTCCTTTATTACCTGCCTTTGATTATACCATTCTAATTAATCTCTGCTTCCATGACTTCAGCAGTTTTAGATTCCATAGGTATGTTATATGCATGACTCATAGTTCTAGGCCAAGCTATTTTTACCTAGCACAATGTCCTCTAGGTTTGTGTATATTGTTCCAAATGAAAAGGGTCCCTTCTTTTTTTAATAGCTCAGTAGTATTCCACAGTGTTCCATACAAAATTTTCTTTATCTGTTCATCTGCTGATAGGTTTTTGGGCTGATTCTCTATCTTGGCTACTGTAAATAATGGAATAGTTGATGTGGGAGTGCACACATCTCTTTCACATACTGTTTTCATTTCTTTTTGGTATACATCCAAGGGTGGGAATACTGGACTGTGTTCTTGGCATCATTGTAAAAAATCAATTGACCATAAACATATGAATTTATGTCTAGGCTCTTTATATATATTCCATTTGTTGATGTGGCTGTTTTTATACCAGTATCCTGCTGTTTTGTCACCATGGTTTGGCAAAATATTTTGAAATTATACATCATGATGCCTCCACTTTTGCTTTTTTTGCTCAAGATTGTACTAGATATTCAAAGGCTTTTGTAATTCGGTTTGAGTTTTATAATTGATTTTCCAAGTTTTGTGAAAAATTTCATTGAAGCATAGAGGGGATTTTTGATTATTTTGATTTTGATTATTGATTATTTTACATAAAATGGGTATAACAGTACTAATTCCTCCAATCATAAACAGAATATCTTTCTATTTATTTATGTCTTCCCTAATTTCTTTAATCAATATTTCATGATGGTCAGCATCCAAAACTCTCACTTTCTTTCTATAATTTGTTTTAAAAAATATAAGGAACATTTCAAGAATTTGTGTGCATTCTTGAATAAGGGCCATGCTCATTATCTCTATATAATCCTAATTATTGCTCTTTTTTTAAGACTTATTTTTATTTATTTTTATTTATTAAAGAAAGAGAGAGAGGGGGAGGGAGGGGGAATGGGCACACTAGGGCCTCTAGCCACTGCAAATGAACTCCAGACACATGCACCACCATGTGCATCTGGCTTACATGGGACCTGGAGAATCTAACCTGGATCCTTAGGTTTCGCAGGCATGTGCCTTAACCACTAAGCCATTTCTCCAGCCCTAAGATATTCTTTTACAGGAGAGAGAAGGAAAGCTGATAATACTCAGGAAGTAATTAAACTTACAAAGCTCAGAAAGCTCCTGAAACTTACATGACTCATAAGTTCCACCCCCCACACACACACATAAAATAACCTTTAGCAGAAACAATTCCTAGAGAAAGAAGAGTCTCTTTCTGGCTTGTCACCTCCACTTGTGCGTGGAGTTGCAGGGATGTAGCGTTCAGGAATTATTACCCATGTTGGCATATACTACTTGGTGATACAGTTACTTTTCAGTTACCTATCTATGTTCTTGTAATTAACCCCAATAATATTACTGGTTCTCTAAACTACACTTGGCATTAATAGACAGATGTCCATGTGTTCTCTGGAAAAATCATGCAACAGTGCTTGCTAAGTATACTCTACTATTTCTGAGTGAGTTACTTTGCTGTTCAATAATTTCCACTGATTACTTTCATCCCATGACCTATGGGTGGAGTTATTCTCAAAGAACAGGCATAGAGTCTAATAAAATAAAATCAAACTTAAGAATTTACCTTCTCAAGAGGCTTCCAGATTGTTATTCTTGTCTTAGAACAGGATTTGAGAAGTCTCCAAACCCATCTATCTTTATGCTGTATTCTTGTTTGCTGATTTTCACAACCTCTATAGTTGTGAGGCCACTGGTTTTGTTATATTGTCATGATTTAGGATAGGTAGATGGCAATAGAGTAAGTTAAAATAGCATAATACTTAGAATCCTTATTAGTATTGAATCAGTATTTTTCTTGAATACATTTTTCTTAGATAATAAGCTTTTGATCCATTTTCAATGTTCTAAAAATGTTGATTTTGATCTTTTCATTAGTATCCTCTTTGTTTTAGAGGGGGTTGCAAATATATCAGAGATCTTTATTCTTCTATCCTCAAAGTTCTTCTCACCATTTGCTTTTAACTTAAACGACTCCATTATAAATTTAAGTTTACTTTAACTGAATATAAACCATGATAATTTTAATATGGCAAAAGTTACATAATTTAAGTGCTGAAATTTA
This sequence comes from Orientallactaga sibirica, assembly GCA_036365145.1. Taxonomy (NCBI): domain Eukaryota; kingdom Metazoa; phylum Chordata; class Mammalia; order Rodentia; family Dipodidae; genus Orientallactaga; species Orientallactaga sibirica. The sequence goes on along the minus strand of JAEOAD010000019.1, from coordinate 6,987,452 downwards.
TGAAAATTAAGAAAAAAATATAGGAAAATCAAAATTTTTCCTGTAGTGCATAAATTTTGTTTTAGAATTCTTTTTGTAGTTAAATCAACAAAATATAGTTGACTGTTACTATAAGATTAAATCAACTTGAAGGATTCATTTGAAAAAGAATGAAAAGGCCTGAAGTCATTATCGAGACTGAGATATGTAAGGGTCTTCTAATTTCTCTGTATAAGGAAATTATCACATTGAAGATTGAATGTGAGCTGAGATGATGCATGAAGATGTGATGAAGTTAGAAAAATGAGAGAAGAGGCAAGCACCACAGCTGTTGTTTAGACACAGGTAGCAAGGGACAGGTATGAAGTTCTTCATGATAGATGGTCAAATACCTCTTAAGAAAACAATTTATATAAATGAATAATAAATATATTGTATTTGAATAGCCAAAATTTCATCTAAGCCTTAGAAAATACCGTCCCAAAAAAATGAACGACAACAAAAAAGCAAAAGAACCTAAAGATGGCACATACAACCTGCTAGCATTCCTGGTAGTGTAGTGTCTCACAGTTTTACCATATGGCTCAATAAGCCAATCAAGTGAACCACTGTTCCCCCATCACTTGGGAGGACATGATGTTTCCACAGTGATCTTTCAGACTGCATCACCAAGATCTGTCCAATTGGTGGAAGATTCAAAGGAATGCCAATCTTAAACCTAAGAATTACTATCTTGAATTTGAGGAATTTCAGTATTAATTTAATTTTGATTTTCTTGAACTGGATGTTACTCTTTGAGAAATAGTTTGGCAGGGAATATATGAAGTGTGATCCTTGTGGTTGGAAATTTCTCCCCAATAAAAGCACACACCTAAAGAAAGAAGTGTTTTGATGGATTTTTGGAGCAGGGTTCAGTTTCATCTTTATGGATGAGTGCATAAACAAAGGCTTTTACAATTTGTCTAATATTACCTTGGTTCTCCTTGTAGGAATCCAGAAGGTGGACTAAATCCAAGTCACACTGTGCCCCTGCAGTACTAAAACAGTTTCACTGGGTCCAACAAAATGGGCCTAGAATAACAGCAAAGCCACAGAGTATCGAGAGCAGTTTGGGGAACCTTATGGGAGAACAATTAATGATTCCTCCCTCAAGTTATTCTCCATAGGAAGAACTATTTTTTTCATTTCTGCTGTCAAAAAAAATGGTTCATATATCCATGGCAATTGCAATGGGGACGTAGTTCTTTACTATTGTTTACATATAAATTAAGTTATGTTGCATAGAATTTTCTACAACTATGGTACTACTTTAACATCTTTTACCACAATGTGAATCAGATAAACAAGCTTTCCTAAGGAATGGCTTTTTGCATGTAAATTCTTTTTGCTATATGTGAAAGTAAGATGAAATTATCTAGCCATATGCTATTTATTTTAATCGTAGGTGGTTTTGTTGAAAATTAAATGTAACAAAAGCCTGTTTGATATGTTCAGATAGAATCATTTCATGTATTGTCCCCCTCATGATCCTGTGGCATCTGTTGTATGCATCCACACTGCAAGCATTACCACATGAGCTCATTCACTTGTCTACTTCATGAATTCATATTATATTCATGTTTCCCCTTACTCTGAGTTTCTTTCCTTTGAATTTTAAATCTTCCTCACCAATCACTTCAGAATTTTAGTACTTTTTCTTTTGTAAAGTCTTTTCTCATTTTTAAACTTTTCGCAAAATGCTTCTTGGATTTTTAAATCTTTTTAATTTTATTTTATTTATTTGAGAGAGAAAGAGGTAGACATAGAGAGAATGGGTGTGCCAGAGCCTTCAACCACTGTAAATGAACTCCAGACCCATTTGCCAACTTGTACATCTGGCTTACATGGTTCCTGGAGAATCAAACCTGGGTTCTTCGACTTTGCAGGGGAAAGCCTTAACTGCTAAGCCATCTCTTCAGCCTTTCTTGGATTTGTGTTTGAATTAAATTCCTTTCATATTATTTTATTAAGTCACTTGGAGGCGATCTCCCCCAACAACACAAAAGTTCTCAGGGACAGAGATCATCTGTCATTTTCTAACATTCTCTGCAACTAACACCTAAATATTGGGAGGTTTGTTATTTCATACAACAGAAAGAGTCAAAATTCTAGACTTCATAGAAAAATAATGAAAAATTATAATTTTGCTTCATTTTGTAACTTACATTAATATTTTATGGGGAAAAAAACCACAAAAAATAAAAAGAGAAATTGCTAGTCTAATGTCTGCATTGTAGTAAACTTCAATTTCATGTAGTCTTTAGCTATGTAAAATTGCTACAGTCTGAATAGCACAGACTTCAATCATATATACAGGTTTTGGTTTAATGGGCTGAGATGACAGGTTATTTTAATTATGTGAGTTTGTATCTTGTTTGGAGTTAAACCCTTGTTTGGTATTGAGAAAGCCGATAACAAAGGGAACTGACTGAACTTTTCAACTCTTCACTGTTTATTTAGACATTGCATAGACATAGCCAAGAAGAAATCTCTCCAAAATCACCTCAAAGAATTTTTTCCTCCACTGCACAAGATCATGAGAAAATAAAATCCCTGTTCTCAAATGACACTTTAAAGTTATAGAAGTAGCATGTGGGAAAATCAACTCAGCCATGGATTAGCCAAACAACAGAAATATAAACCAGGTATCAATTTATAATATTTGCTGAAATACACTGATTCTGATTCAAACTGTCAGCTATGTTCTTTGACACTGAAAATGAAATCCCAAACATGTACTAATGTAGAGAAGTTTAGCAATGGAAAGCATGACCCTGCCTTTTATAATATTATCTTAACATAAACTGAACTGATTGATTAAGTTCACATAGACTATTTTTGCACAATACAGTCTTAACTCAAAGCATGTTAAAAGTTTTCATATACCTTTTCCAATGGTGCGTGCATTTTGTATTTGCAGAAACTTCTCCAGGGATTCCTGATCATTCTCCTGAACACTTAAGTTTTATCATTTCTGTTCCTTTGAAGAGATTGATTAGCATATCATGATCTTGTCTAGATCTTGGATGGAGGGAGCACATCCCCTGCTTTGTTTGTTCTTTGTCATATCACACCTCATTTGTGTGACTACTTTATTACCAACCTTTAAAAGATATGTAACAAAGGGATTGAGGAGGTTTCAGTGCCCTGAGTGAAAATGGAAAAAAAAAAAAAAATATTTAGTAATGTATGCAAGATAGAGCAATATGCCAAGAGAGGGCTGTGCACCTTGGTGAATCATCAGAGAAGTCCATCCCCTTGGATGTTGTCATTTTACAGTGTCTAAGCTATGCCTAAGCACTTTCATTTGAACTGCTCTGCCCAGCAGGGTGACCTAAATTCCCTACGGTGCTAAGTTGCTCTATGGATAGGAATCCATACCAGTTTCCTGCATCCCCAATCTCCCCACCCATCTATCAGGGACTGGTTAGAAAGAATCAAACAGAGGCCTTACAAATACCTAAAGACCAGAACTTCTGTCCAGGGGAATAAGAAATGGAAAAGAAAAGAAAGAGAATAAATCCCCAAGTCCCTGCACATACAAATGCTTTTTTATTTTTTTCCACACTTCTAAAGAAGATGAGTCAAATAAGAACCCATTCGAAACCACAAGAGTATAAATGGAGTTGTGTGTTTTTCACATCCTTTAGAACAGCAGAGGGATGAAAATGAGGGCGAGTTCCCTGTAGTCAAACATGCCCAGAAGTAGCAAACTTTGACTTAGCCAAGAGCCAAATAAGCGCATCTGAATAATCAGGCCTTGGTTTAAATCCGGAGAGACATCCTTTTTATGTATGTGAGGTGGACTTTTGATTTCATCTGTGGGACAAAGTTTGAAGTTATTTTGTGACTCTGGCATAGGAAATGAAGAAAGCCCTTGTAATGGATGGCTCACGTAGCCTTATTACGAGTGTATGTTTAATTCCCTCACGTGTGTCACATTTTGAATCATTGCCAGCCAAGAATCATGAGGTTTCCTCTACTTAAGAAAAGGTAACTGTGTGGAGAAGCATTCTAAAGTCAACTCACCAGCCAAAATCATTTTCCTACACAAGTCTTTAAATACAAATATTATATCAGGTAGTAGACTTTATGGTCCTTGGTCTTGCATGCTTCTATCACATTTAATGAACAGACAGCAATAGTTTATACTATATATCTCTGTGTGTGAGAGAGAGTTGTGTGTGTGTGTGTGTGTGTGTGTGTGTGTGTGAGAGAGAGAGAGAGGGAGATTTTAATTCATAATAGTAAAGGAGCCAAAATTTTGTTCATGTCTTTTTTTAGTGGAAAAGAAAGTCCAAGCTTGATCCCAGAATGTGATATAAAATGTATCAGAATTGGCAAAAGTATTAATGCCTAATAACTGTAAACAGGTGACTAAAAACTGCTTTTGCTACAAAAAAAGAAAAAAGAAAAAAAAATACTCTTTTTGCCCAAAAGCACTGAATCCTCACTCAAGTCACTAAAGAAAGATACAAGCCTGGCACTTCTACTATTATTTCCAATTTATCTGTAGTACTTTGGGTGAGTTTCCTCCTTACCTCTGCAATAGGCATGGCCATGCCTCAAATTGTCTATCTAAAAACTGGTGATACCTAACCTGTCTCACCACTCCTCATGGCTAAAGGCACAAATAAGCATAGTAATTGAAGCATCTCACTGTGAGCTTTTCCAATATCCTGGAATCCAATGTCAAGAATCTCAGAGGTTCCAGACAGTCTTTAGTAAACCAGCAATCACCTTGGACTCCAGGAACCACAGAGCCTCACAAGAAATCATTCCATGATGACATTATTCTCAAAGTCATCATGTCATGGGAAATTGACTGCTTCCCTTATCTTATTAAGCAGACCACACCTTGACCAAGATAAGCAAGAGCTACTACATAGACATAGCTCTTGTCCCTTCCTTATTCTTTTTCTACTTAAACCTAAGAATATGACCTCATTTGGAATTTTTATGACTTTTATTATGATTGTGTCTGTAGTTCTTCACAGACAATGACACCCAAATGTCTACTGTAGGGCGAGGATGCAGTTCAGTGGTAGAACATTTGCCTACTATGTGCTATACCCTGGAGTTTATACTTGCCATCACAAATACTGAATGAATTCCAATCATTCAACCTTTCCTTTTTCCCATTTACATGAAGTACTTTTCGAAGTACTAAATAATAAATATTTCTGGTTGTGTCTTGAAGTCAATCAAGTTGCTTTGACGTTAGTCTAGTCTGCAATCAGATTTTTAAAAGGACACTATCAACATACTAAGTCAATCAAGGAATGAACAAGGAAAAAAATGCCAATTCCTGGTACATATTTTCATGGTAAATACCTTACGACCTAGACCGGGATTGCATTCTTTTGTAGCCCAAGGAAATTTCAATAAAGAAATATATTAATCTGAAGAAAAGAGGGAGATTGTTACAAAAGGAGAATGCTCTGGAGGTTTATTATACTGTACATTTTACCTTTCATAATATTTGTTTACTTTTGCCTATGTAGGAATGAGTTTGACCAGTATTAAGAAGAAAGAATATTGTCTAATCTGGGACAAAAGTAAATATAGCACAAATATTAATAAGGAGATTTTAATTATGATGCAAAATATAATTTGCAAAACTCACAGATAACTGCTAAGGTTATTGGCAGAACTAATACATTCCAACTGAAACATACATTGGAGGGACCTTTTGCATGAAAGTGTGATGTTCTTAATTTAATAGACTGACCTCAGCAGGGAAAAGGAGAAGACTTGCTGTGTTACAGGGATCTAAGGGGCTCTAGCCATGAATGGTTAGCCATAGTCATATTAGAAGAGATAAAATGGCCAATCAAAACTCATTTCACTTTGTTAGTGGGAGGGATTACACCTCCATTTAAGCTAAAGGCTCCAAGGTTGCATAAGAAACTCCTTTAACTAATGATGTATTCCAAGACAGATAATATGTTTAAAAATTGCAATAGCAGGTTATAATCATATGAAGCATTATTTTTCCTTTTATTGTTTTGTGTGTGTGTGTGTGTGTGTGTGTGTGTGTGTGTGTGTGTGTAGAAAGTAAAAATATCCTGTTTAGGTTTTATAGTGTTAGACTTAGGAATAAGTCTGTCCTTATTCTTTGTATAGTAGGGTGCCTGTGACAGTACTCAACCACTGTCCAATAAAAAAAATGCACTTTTGTTGAGTAGTACAAAGCCTATCCATGAATACATGAGTGAAGAAAACAGGGTTCAAGAAAAGTTCAACATGACACTGAGTCAAGCTGTAGCAGTTTTTTTTTTTTTTTTTTTTAAAAGTATCCATCCCTTAAATAACTAAATAAATAAATTAGGTACCATTAAGAAATTGCTTGAACATTTTCATTGGCTATCAAATAAAATAAAATAGTTTTAAGCTTCAGAATGTTCCACTCAGTCAGAGACTCTCGTGTCTTTGTGATATTCTAGTGACAATTTCTATTCTAAGTGTCAAAAACAACTCTGCTATCTGGAGCAAGTGGGGTAGTATTCTCTCCTTTTAATATTCTAATCGTGAGGTGTGAAGTGAAAGGGCTGCACAGTGTAATGGTGGTAAAGAAGTGGAGTGTCAATGAGACGGGGAAGGTGACAGACTCTGAATAGGTCCCCGAGGTGCTCTCTGAGTGCACTGGATAAAGATTCCCTTGGGAAATTTTTCTCATTAGTTCTCAGACACAGTTCAGTAATTCAATAGCACCAGGTTACCATTAGTCATAAGACCAAAATATGTTACTTTCCATTTATTTGTCTATGTCATTTTTCAGCTGAACATTACGAGCCCCACTCTCATGTGAAGTAGTAAGTTGTTTACACATTAAAGGCCAACACATGGCAATGGGTTTGGTAGACACATTTCTGCATCATTGATGCATAGATCAAATTCAAATAAAAAATAGACATTTTAAAACAATTCCAATGGCTCATTCATAACAAGTGTCAATTCCTTTGTACCAGTACTATTAAATACATATAAACAAATGTACACATATTTTCACAAGAAAAAAATTAAGGATTCGATTTTCTTTCTTTCTTTTTTTTTTTTTTTGGTTTTGCAGGTAAACACTTTATTTTCTTTAATTATTAATTTTTTATTGACACCTTCTATACTTACATACAAAAAACACATGATATTTCCCTCCCCTTCCCTCCCCTCCCCTCCCCCATTCCACTTTAGAACACCAATCTCCATCATATCCCCTCCCTCTCTCCATTAGTCTTTCTTTTAATTTGATGTCATCATCTTTTTCTTCTATTTTGTGGGTCTTGTGATGGTATTGCTAGGCACTGCAAGGTCATGGATATCAAGGCCAATTTCTGTCTGGGCAGTTGCATTATAAGAAGTCATACCCTTCCTTTGGCTCTTCCATTCTATCCGCCCCCTCTTCCGCAATGGTCCCTGAGCCTTGGAGGGTGTGACAGAGGTGTTTCAGTGCTGGGCACTCCTCTATCCCTTCTTCTCAGCACTATGTTGCATTTTGGTGATCCCTGTGGTCATTGCCATCTGAAAAGAGAAGCTTCTCTAACCAGAAGTGAGAGTAGCATTAATATGTGAACATGAACATTAAGTGTAGTGCCCCCAGGGCAACTTGGTGGGAATAATATATACATTTAGTCAGACAAGAGCAGGCTTTATATCCCTAAGGCTCATGACCTCACCTGCCATAGACTTCTGCTTAGATTTTTCAGTACCAGGCATGTATTCCTTCCCGTAGAGAAGGCCTTCAGTCCAATTATGGAGCAGTTGGTTACCCCAAGAGTAGACACTATTGCACCCGTTCAGTCATTGGGCCTGTATGGTCAAACTTGAATATTCAGTGTCCACTGTTTTCACTGCTGATGACTTCTGTCTCCCATATGGCTTGAATTGAATGATTCCATTTTCAATGTTTTACCACCTGCATTTATGCTGTTCATACACTGCTATCATTTTATTTTATTTTATTTTATTTTTTATTTTATTTTATTTTATTTTATTTTATTTTATTTTATTTTATTTTATTTTATTTTATTTGCAAGCAGAGAGAGAGAGAAAGGGAGAGGAGATAGACACAGAGAGAGAATGGGCACACCAGGGCTTTTAGCCACTGCTAATGAACTCCAGATGGATATGCCCCCTTGAGCATCTGGCTTATGTGGGTACTGGGGAATCAAACCTGGGTCCTTTGGATTTGCAGGCAAACGACTTAACCATTAAGCCATCTCTCCAGTCCCTAATGAGTTTTTTTTTCCCCCTAAACTAATAACATTCTAGAATTATCTTCTCTGGGAGAAGATGGAATATGCAGCTTTATAAAAGGAGTTTCATTATCTATCACAACAGAAGGAAAAACTGAATTACCTTAATAGCAAATTTTCTGTCATTTCTCAGCAAAGATGTTACATCATAAATTATAAGTCTACATGTTTTATTTTCCTTGCCATCAAATATATGTACCTTTTTTGTGCTAGGAAAATTAACTGCACTCCCACTGCACAAACTAAAGTCATGATGGGTTGGGTTAGGGTTAGGGTTATGACCCTAATGACCACTCCCATTGGTCTTTCAAATCTTCCTGATTACATTAGGGAAGCAATAATGAAATCTGTGAAAATGAAAATGAGTTGCTATACTAAACTTTGTGGTAGAATTGTATATTTCGTAAGACAACTCACAGTATTTTACCATGCAGACTTTGAATTTTATATATTCTTTATTTTAAAATTTAACTATTATGAAAAAATTACAAAACAGTCCTCAATTTGCTCAATAACATATCCTACAGAAAATATAATTTAGGTAATCCATTAAAATACTATGATAGGATGGAAAAAATTTTTGTAATGCAAACTACCTATTTCTAACAAACCTGCAAAGGATAAGTAAACTTTGTGTTGTCATTAGAATTACTAATGAGGTATAGAATAGAAGGAGTTAGCAAGTGAATTAGTTTTACTAAGTAACTTTGTCCTAGAAACATACTCTTATCCCAATTGTCATGATCTGGATTCTAAATAAATCACCAAATGCTACTATGTAGGGTGCGACCCATTGAGTTCTTTTGGAGTTATGTATTGTAAATACTTATAAGTATTTCATATTAAAGGATTGGTCAGTTGCCTCTACACTTCTTCACCCTCTGTCATCGCAGTGATCAAGGCAACTCATTCAACTGCTTTATGGGCAGGGCACTTTTCTTCTACAAGGTACCCAATTCCCAAAGCATAACAAAACACAAATGAATGGAAAGTGCTAATGCAACATGATTGCCAAGAAATATTCTAATTTTTAAGAACATTTTTTGACTAAAGTTTAGATTAGTAAAGTCATGAATTTCATTTTTCAAAGTAATAATCTTTATATGTCTTGTGGATGTCTAATAACATTCAATATTTGTTATTCTCTCTTACCCTTCTGTTTTCCTTTGGTGGGAAGAAGAACAGTATTTTTTGCCATGTTTGTTTGGCTTTTTTTTTTTCAATATGTATGTGTGCGTGGGTATGTGCATGTGAGTATATCTCTGTATGGGTGCAAATGTGCATGTGTTCTTACACATGTGGAGGCCAGAGGTCAACATCAGGTTTCTCTCCATTGCTCTCCACCTGATTTTTTAAAACAGAACTTAAGAATGATAATGATATTATTATATTTATAAATAATAACATTAGTGTATTTTAAAAATACTACCAGGGGCTGGAGAGATGGCTTAGTGGTTAAGGCACTTGCCTACAAAGCCAAAGGACCTTGGTTCGATTCCCCAGGACCCACGTAAGCCAGATGCACAAGGTGGCACATGCGTCTGGAATTCGTTTGCAGGGTGGGAAGCCGTGGCATGCCTATCCTCCCTCTCTCTGTGTTTTTTCTCTCTCTCTCTCTCTCAAATAAATAAAAATAATAAAAAAATACTCCCAGTGTATCAGAGATGGGTATTAAACTTTTCTTAATTGACACTAATTAATGCTCAGTGGTTGGATTGTGTTTCTGTCCCATTATCCTCTTTTGTCCACTCTCCCTGAACCCGGATCCTCTGAACATGCTTCTGTTTCAAGGTAGTCCTTCCTCTCTTTTGTTGATGGGTTTCTTTTGTCCTTCCCCATCTTCCATGTCAAAATGTTGATGGGCTCAGAATGGTGGTGTTCCTGTGGTGGTATCAGTAACCACTGAGGGGTCTTAAATGCACCAGTCTGTTCGTGTTAGAAGGAGAGTGCCCAAAACTATGCATATATACACTATTGCTCTTACTTTATGTGTCTCCCTTTTCCATAATGTTCCTTGAGCATTGGAGGGTATATAGAAATCTCCTTTTCTGTTGAGTTCTTGGCTACCTACTGCTTTTCTGTTTTGGTGAGTTTTGGCTCTCTTTAGTGACTACCACCATCTCAATAGAGTTGGTTCTCTGAGTAGCAGTGAGAGCATCACTCACATTCAGTCCACAACTTCCTTAGCAGTGTTCTCTGAGCCGAGGTGGGTGTGATAGGTATGAATCATCCAGCACCGAGCACTGGGCTTGCTCTTGTCATTTTCGTTAGCCTTGAATTTCACACTGCCATCTATCTGAAGAAATTTCTCTAACCCAAACAGTAATCAATAGGCATAAACATATACACTTGGAAAGCTTTTTTCATGCCCATCACATATCTGTTTAGCCAATGAGCAGTGGAAGCTTCCCTATATGGTCTATGACCTTTCAAGCCACAGGCTTTTGACTTGTTCTCAGTGTCAGGTGGGAATTCCCTCCCCATGATTACAACTTCATATCCAATCAGAGAGAGCAGTTGATTGCCCCCATAACTTATGTGCCACTCTTGCACATGTGGATACATCTTGTCTGGCTGATTCATTTTGTAGCTTGCAAGACCTACTCTTTGTTCAGACTGTACATGACTGTTTTTTGTTGTTGTTGTTGTTGTTTTTCAAGGTAGGCTGACCTGGAATTAACTATGTAGTCTCAGTGTGGCCTCAAGCTCATGGTAATCCTCCTATCTCTGCCTCCTAAGTGCTGGGATTAAAGGAATGTGCAACCACAAAAGACTTTTTTCCTCCAAAGAGCTTGCACAAGTGCTTTCCAGAACATAACAAGTAGCCAGAATGAAGATGGCTTCTATCTCAGTTCCATCTTGATTTCTCAGTATCTTACAACCATAGCCTTTTCCACATGATTTTTTGACAAGTCTATCATTGAATGTGGAACACAGTCAATTCAGCTAGACTAGTTTGCCAGCCAGCTCTGGGATCCCTCAGCTCTCCCTGCCTCCTCAGTGCTAGGATTATAGACCTACTCTATGGTACCTGGCATTTTACATGGGTGTTGAGGATCCAAACTCAGTTTTTCATGTTTGCATGGCAAGAACTTTACGAACTATGCCCTCTTCCTGGCCCTGAAATCAACTTTTAAAGAATATGTGGTTTATTTTATCTTAGTTATCGGATCTATGATCACAAGAGCTAGGCTAATGAAGAAAACTACATTTAATTAAGAGAAAAATGGCATGAAGTCATAACAATTGGCAACTGTTCTGAATTATAGCTAAAATAAAGGGTATAGCTAGATATTTAGGATCAAGTTGATATCATTTTAATACTTTAGATGACTATATTTAGCAAAAAAATAAAAAGCAATTTCTAAAATTTTAAATTTTATTTCATTTCCCTTTCAAGTTACCTTTAAAATGTCACTGTTGATAAAATAAAAACTGTCATTGATAATGAGTTAGATATAATTTATACTTGCAATATCTTAAAGCCATTTTTGACTGGGATTGCTTATTTCATGTTTCTTCTGATATTCTCTTTTTTATGAAGTGTGTGTGTATGAGAGAGAGTGGGGGGGGAAGAGGGAGGGAGGGAGGGTGGGAGGATGAATATGCATGTAGGATCTCTTGCTGCTGCAAAGGAATACCTGACTTTATGTGGATGCCTGGGGAATTGAACCTGAGCCAGCAAGCTCTGTAAGCAAGCACCTTTAACTTCTGAGCCATTTCACCAGCCCCACTGCTGACATACTATTGTGTTGCCTGTTTTTTCATCTAACGTTCAGAGTCTTTTATAAACAAGGGGAGTGGAGAGTCCCTGAAATCACAGCTTGCAAAATGTCAGCAAGAAGAAAACAAAATTATATACCCACTGTGTGTATTATTTTCATAATTTTGAAAAAAAATAGAACATTTAACCTTTATATTGTAAAGATTTCTCATATATATATTTGCATGTAGTTTTGTTCATGCAAAAACTAAAATCCATAAAGAAAAAAATGGAAGAGTAGTTAAGGGACACTTTATTTAAAAACTATTTTTTATTTGCTTGAGAGAGAGAAAGAGGATAGGCAAGCCAGGACCACTTTCCACACAAAGGAACTCCAGACACATGTGTGACTTTATGCATCCGGCTTTATCTGGGTAGTAAGGAATCAAACCCCTGGTGAATAGGCTTTGCAAAAAAGTGTGTATAATTGCTGAGCCATCTCTCCAGCCCTGGGGAATGCTTCTGTGAACAAGGAATCAGATCTTACTTGAGGGAGGGCTAACGAGTCAGATATCAGTGAGATATTTTCTAAGATTCTGCTGAGAGCAAGCCAAAGAGGAGGTATTAACCTTCCCATAGATTTCTGCCTCATTTTTCTGTTTCTATGTGAAAAAGTCCTTAATCTTTAATCAATTTCCTGTGATGTCCTTTATTATCACAGGAGTACTTTAACTTACATATATGCTCACATTTTTACTTATAAACAGACAAGCTACACACACACACACACACACACACACACACACACACACACACACAGAGTCAGCCTCACTCAACAGATATGCTCCTGTGTAGAAGTCATATCACCTTTTCTGAAACACTGAAGGCATGAATTGCCAGTAGTTTTAAATTTCAAATCAGCTTAGTCCACATTTAATCTAGACATGTTGGTTTAACACCATGCCACACCAGACCTTTTAAAGTTCAGTGGCTGTGATAAAAAATTCTTCCCCGTGTTGCACCAATAAATTGAGAAGTGTAGTATTATTCTACACTATCACAGAATCCATGGCGAAATAAGACAAAAATTTTGATCAAGACTCTCAGACTGCACATTCCTTTACAGTTATATTCAAATGTGTTCACAGACTTAATGAAGCCTCCAGTTAGTGGTAGTTGTAGAAGTGGCAAACAATCAAATAAACAAAAAGCTCCATTTCTTTCTTTCTTTCTTTCTTTCTTTCTTTCTTTCTTTCTTTCTTTCTTTCTTTCTCTCTTTCTTCTTCTGACACCTTCCTTCTTTCCTTTATTTTTTTGGACGGGGTTTATGTACTATTAGATTAAATAAGGCTGAATTCCTTTTCCCACAGGACCATCTTTGCAACTGAGTTATTTATTTTATTTTTTAAACTAAGCAGCCGAGAGAGAAAGACACTTGACACCTCTAGCGAGTACCTCAGTTCTTTTCATACTGTCAATAGCTCTACTGATAGCACTGTTCTTTTGACAGCTAAAAGCAGATGTGTGGGTTAAGTATGGGAGCAATTCAAATGTCCATAGTAAACTGCAGGGGGGCAGAGAGAGCTCAGAGAGCAGCAGCTTTAAAGTAATTGACTAATACAGTAAGGATATTAAAGTCATTTAGTGCCAAAAGGGAACACACTGATCCCTGACCCTCAGCCACTTTGGAGTAATCTAGTATTCAATCCAGCGTGTAATGACTGCCAGGCCTGTCAATCCTCCAGGCTCTCCAGTCAAATGCCTGTGGCTACTATTGGCTTATGGTAAAAGGACAGAAATGCACGGAAATGCCTCTCAATCAGCCTATGATGTGATAATGTTATTGCTCCAATGTATTCTGTATTGTCCCTGCATAGTTTAATCTGGTGAGACCCTCATGTCAAAGATTGCCCTTGCTCCCCAGAGGTCTTTACTCAACCTTTTAGCAATACAAGTGGATTTGAGAGGAAAGGGGGTAACTTACTTGATGAATTGTTTCCAGCTAATATATTTTTGAAAAAAGAGGTCAACTGTGGCTTAAAGGCTATCCATGGACTGTTTAAATTAGAAGTATGGTGGTAATCTGATTTGTAAATCCTTGCTGTCCTTTTATTCCAATGGGCAAAATATTTTACAATAAAAAATATTGATACAGAAATTTATTTACATGGTAACTGATTCATATTCAATGCATGTGCCAAAAGGAATTTTAATAGGGGAATATGTCAGGGAAGAGAAAAAAAAAAAAAAAAAAGAAAAGATTTACTTGTTCCTGCCACTTTGAGCCCATAACAGTTGGCCAACTTCTGGGAAGCTTGCATTTTAAATGAGGTGTTTTGCATTTGGAAAATATAATTATTGCTACAGGCTGAGAAAAAAAAAACTGAGAGGGCAGGGATTGCTAGTTTTTCTAGTTATTTTGATTTTACTAATTAAGGCAGTAGAAACTGACCCATTTAGAGTCTCTAAAGTTGAAAAGTCAAGATGAGATAATAATTATTTAAATTTCATTTTAATATCTTGTAAAGAGTCTGTATTTCATGATCATTCTCTCTTACTTTCCCACCTCTATTCTATAGAGTCTTTGGAAAGAGAACAGTGCAATGATGATAACATGCTATTATTTTTAGAGAACATTAAGGTTATATAACAGGAGAGAGTTTTACCTATTTCTGTGTTGTAGGAATCTGCCCAGCTCTCCACAAGGAAGGTTCTATAGAAAGCCAGAAATAAATTGAACTTCTATTTGCTTACGATTTTGAAATAACTTCAGTTTAAAGAGACAAGTGACTTTCAGCCTGTCCTTTTGCCATTCAATACTCAAAAATAATGAACCAAGCTATGGTAGCATGCTTAACAAAAACACCATTTGTACATGTTTTGTACATTTATCTATGCTTTCTACTTGAGATGTCCCTTATGTTTGGGGATGTTGTTATAGATAGAGAACAAGAGCCAGCAAAATCTTCCTTTTGAAGAAAGGAAATTGAAAATTCCAGTGAATTTGCAGACCTCAGGGACAGAAAAAGAGTGGGAAGAAGCCCATCAGGATGTCTCGGGTAATTTTTCATTAGTAGCCACGACAGGCTGCTTCTCAACAGGCTATTGTTTTCAAGCAAAGCTCAGATGACATGAGGCTGGGGTACACTATGCTCTTAACACACACCTATCAGTACCTATTACTGCTTTCATATATATTTGTGTGTGACCTTTGTCACCTAAAACACTGGTACTTTTCATTAGGATGTACCTTGCTGGAATAAGAGGAATAGTTAAACAGTTTCAGACTTCTTTCTCTAGTTGTCAAATCATCTGTTTAAAGTATTCAAACCTTTCCTAAGAGGTGAGACTAAAAGGAAAACCAACATAGCATTTCAGGGCTTCAAAGGAGCTCAGAATTAATCGGCCCACTCTTTGTATGCCCTGGAACAGAAAGACAGGTCATTACAAGTGAGGGGTAGTTTTTCTTTACAAAAAAATTCCACAATTCAGCATCATGTGCTTCTACCAAAAAAGCAACATCATTCTATAGAAAGCATTTAATTCTATAAGAAACACAAGATGATCAGTCTGTATTGTAAGCCTCTTAGATGTTAAAATTCATTTCTTCCATCTCCATACAAAAATCAGTAAGTCACTTGTCATTTTTGTACAATAATAGCATGTTCTTAATGCTATCAATGTTGTCAAGTATATATTTGTTATTCTCTAGATTAAGTATATATTTGGTCTTCTCTAGAACAGATGTGCAAAGCATCATTTGGTTTGGTGTCAAGTAAGTTCTTCTTTAACTTTAGCAGAATTAAGGGTGTATGTTTTTATTCTTGTGGTCAATATGTGGTGAACAAAACTCATCCTTCAGCAAACATGCAATCCAGTTTTGCACATGGAATTAGGCCAAGCTCCATGAGCATGATCAAAAAGAACAAGATATGATCGTGAATTCCAAGAAGTTTACCAAGGTAGATGAGACACTAAACAAACAACTATTAACACAATGATATAGGCCCATTTAAGATACTCATCTTCATTTGTTCAGTTATTCTCATTGAACTTAAGGAAGGTCACCTACTTACAAAGCCGGTAAAATACTTGAGACACAGACTTGGTGAGAAAATGTTATTTGATCAAGAATATATCATTTCCAAAATAGGTACACTGATGCCAAAATTTATTTAAGAAAGGAAAACTCTTCCTAATTGAAATTAATTTTTAATTTTAAGGAAAAATAAGACTTCAAGGGTCAACCTGGTGTGGACTCTAAAAACAAGAAAATCAATCTGTAGGTCAATGGTATCACTACTACTGTTTTGTCCCTTCTCATTTGACAATAGTAGGCGTGTAATAACATTGACTGCTTTTAGTCCTTTCATGTCTGGTATTTTCTTCAGGGGTTATCATAATCCCCAGATCATTAACAACTCCCCCAAAATAAAATTGCACTATGATGGTAAGGTGGTCAAATTTACATGTATAAAAATACAACTATATTATTTTCCATGATGTAGAAATCCTTACTGGTTGGGACAATTAGAATCAATCAGTTCAAATTGCTGGTTGAGTAGCCTGCAGGCTGTTTACATTTCTATTCCCAAACATGCAGGACACTATACTTGTTAAAGGCTATTCTAACAACCTGCAAGTTTAGGCTTTTTTCAGTATTCCAAACTTTTTAATAGGATCTCCTTATTTTTTTCTCTTTTCATCTCTTTCCCTTCTAATCTTTAATTTTTCTAATTATTATATAGTACAATACATGTTCATATCAATTATATAAAATAAAGATAAGATAGCTCAACAATTATCACAGGTGATCATTGGAGTAGGTCTGGCAACTTAAGACTGCCTTTCTAAGATGAGTACTAGTGTGATATCTTTTAAATTAATAGTCTGGCTCTTCATTTTCCCTCCCCTTCCCTTCCTTCTTTTCTCTTCCTTTCTTTTCTTTTCTTTGGAAATAGTCTTACTATGTAGCCCCGGTGTTGGTCTTGTACATGTTATCCTCCTGTCTCGACTTCTGGAGTGGCTGGCTGTGACTCTAGAGTTAAACTTTTGCTTGGTAATTATTCTTTATGTGCATTAGAATCACTTTCACTTCCAGCTTCTTTCCATGAACATGATGTATTAGTAGGGTCATCTTTTCTACTTTACAGGGTTCAGATGGTGACTATTACATGATTATTTATGAATTATTCTATAAATGCACATTTGGTATTTTCAGTGTGGGGATATTATAAATAATGCTTCTCTGATTCTTGTGGACACCAGTATGTTTTCCAGTGTGAGTGCAGCCAGGAGCTGATTTGTGGGCCTCTGTTTTTTTGCTTATGTTCAAGTTGAATACATCTTTTCAGTTCTCAAAACTGGTTCTACCAATTTATCCTTTTTTCCAAGAGTGTGAATTCCTGTTGTTTTCTATCTTCCTAGCAGTTGTTAAGAGTCTCATTAATTTTAGCTACATAAGGTGAGACATATAATAATATCTTGTTGTTAGTTACATGTCATGATTGCTAATGAAGATAAACCAATTTTTGGATTTATTTGATCATTTTGGTAGGATTTGGCAATTGTCCTAAAACTTGCATAGCTATTCACAATTAATGTAAAATGTGTGTTTCCTCACATCATTGAAAGTATTAGGAACAATTAATCTTTATATTAATAAAAGTCACGTTATTACTGGGTTACATTTCTCTCATAACTAAAATTCAGCACACATCTGCGATCTTAAAACATTTTCACCACATGTGATATAGATTCATGTCTTTTGATAATCTTCATTAGCTTGATCACTTTTTTATAGATTCCTAAAACATTGCTACGCACTTACTGTTACTTTTTTTATATGTGCGTGGTGCATGTATATATAAGGCTGCATGTGTGTGGAACACATGTGTAGGTGTGTATGTATGTGTGTGTGTGTGTGCATGTGGAGGCTAGAGGTCAATGTCACCTATCAACCTTGATCACTCCCCATTTTATTTATTGAGTTAGGGTCTCCTTGTATTTGCCACTCAATTGTTGGAATTATAGCCATGAATGTTGGAGATCGGAAATCTCAAGTCCCCATGTTCATGCCATCTCCATAGCCCTAAGTTGGTTTTTGACTATGGCAAATATACCTAGATTGACCTTTATTTCATTTACTTTTCTTAGCTACGCAACTGAAAAAGGTGACCAAACTTACAGATAATTTATTTCTGAATTCCAGGTTTATGTGTAACCAAATTAATATAAAATGCTGTTTGCAAAAAAAAAAAAAAAAAATACTTGATGTTCTCTCCTAGATCTTTTACAGTTCCAATGTTTATAAATAAATACTTTATATACTGGAGATTTAGTTTAGAGTAAAAATGATACAAACCTTTATTGTTTCATAATAGCCGGAATTGAACAACATAGCTTGCCATGGACCCTGAGATGGGTCCAGATACTGCACAGATTTCTGTGCATGAAAGTGTGTCAAGGTATCTCCTGCAAGAGCAGCTGCTTCCCTGGGCTGCCTGTGGATTCTACTGTGCACCAAGCTGTGCCGCAAAGAGGCAGCCACCATCTTCCACAGCTGTGCCTGGTGTGGTGAGAGCCATGTTTCCATCTGTAAGCATGGTGATGTGTACAAGTCTGAATATTTTCTGACCATCCTGACCTACTTCTGCTATACTTTTTCTAACTACAGAAACTCCAATTTATTTATGCTTCTGGGTAAGATATTTTTGCATTAAGTCTCCTCAGTTTTTTTATTTCATTTTATTTTAGTTAAGTAGAAACTTGTATGGGCACGACATATGTTAATACAGTCATTTCCTTCCTCTCTGCCCCCATTCCATTCAGGGTTCTCCTCAGGGTCCTCCTCAGTGGGATTGCTGGCATTCTCCCTTGGGTTGTAAGTTATGAGACATGAGAGCATCAGTCAGTCATTGTAAGTGGGGGCATTCCCTTCCTCTCTGTTTCTCTTAAAATCTTTCTGACACCACTTCTGCAAAACTCCCTGAGTCATGTTGGGTGTGCCCTACAAAGTATGAAGCTGATCATAAAGTTGGTGACTTGATTTAAAAAAAGTAATTGGCTAGCTGACCAATTATCATTACTTTGCAGATCTAGTCTCTACAAACATTAAGGATCACTTTTTGTGATTCACTCAGTTTCCACATCTATTTGAATTTAGTTATCTCCATTTGGTTAAAATTTTATGTCTAGGCAAATGTTACATATAATGTGTTATAATGAAATTTGCTTTTATAAATGTGTTAACTTATTTCTTTCATAATATTCAAGGTATTTTTTGTTGATATTAAATTTTCTAAAAAATTTAAGATGAAATTTGGTGTCATTTGTTGACAGTACCAAAATCTATGCATGTTAGACCTAAATATATATCAATATAGGAAAATTATTTTTTTTAATTATTTATCTATTTGAGAAAAACAGAGAGGGGCGCGTGGGTGCACCAGGGCTTCTATAACCACTGCAAATGAATTCCAGATACATGTGTCATCATGTGCATCTGGCTTCCATGGGTACTGTAGAATCGGACCTAAGTCCTTAGGCTTTGCAGATAAGAGCCTTAAACACTAAGCCATTTCTCCAGCCCGTGATTTTTTTTTTTAAATATTGACTCTTCACATTCAACAATATGATAACTTTTCACCCAATCACATTTCATTTTTGTCTTATCTTCCTTTTCTATTTACTGTTTATTTTTCGTACTTACTTAGGTTTGGGAGAGAGCCTAAGATGTCAAGTGAATATATTAACTATTAGGTTTACAAATAAAGTCCAACGTAATAGTAGCTGGATCCTGAATCTTATGTATGTACAAAGTTGACAGATTTAAAAAATGTCCTTTCACTGTCCCTGGTAGTATAGGCCTGTAATCTCAGCTCCTTGTGAGGCTAAGGCAGGAAGATCACCAATTCAAGACCATTCTGGAGTACAGAATGAGTTCAAGAACAACGCTGGCAATTTAGAGATATGGTACTAACATTAAGAGTAAAAAGTGGGTGGGGAGAGAGCTCAGGGGTAGAGTGCTTATACCTACAATATCTTTGTTTAAATCTCTAGTAACACTAAAAATAAATTTCAAACAACACTTGAGTTGGCACATGATTGTATAAACGTGCTGCTGAGCATGAGAGAAGCAGGTGTTCTGCCATTCTTAGCCCACCTGGAAATGACCTATGTTTGTGCATATGGTTTATGAATAAACAGCAATCTCTATACAGGTGAAGGAAAGGATTCAATCAGAATTATGAATGCATTCAAATGTATCCATGTTCACACTGAAGATAGAGTTCTAACCATAACATAAAATTAAGCACTTCCACTTAGAGTTAAAAGGAACATTTTTCCTATGATTTCATTTGCAATAAATTAAGTATAAAGCATAAAAATAAATTTTCCCTTAGAAAAAGTTCAGTCAAGATTATGTTTTAGTGTATTACTATTGTTACTGTGGCAGTATTTTCTTGTCTTGAGACATGACACTCAGCATGTAGTGTGTTGTCCCCTTTTCTGAAGAATACACAGCCTAGTGGATGACAGCTGAGCTAGAAGATGTTAGGCAAAAACACACCAGTCACTGAAACAACTAGAAAATGTGTTCTGAACACTTTGTGTCTGTTTACTTAAAATATATTTGTGAAACAGCAAATGACTGAGTTGGGTTTTAATTGACCATAAAAGAAGATCCTAGAAATGAAAATTGCAGTGCCTTGGGAATGACTAAGATGGCTTCATAAATTAGGAAGTTTAAAAAGCATTTTGGATTTCTGAAGACATAGATGCCACACAGAAATGGGAAATAGGGCCTTCTGAAACAATACACACGAACAGTTATTACTGAGTAATGGTCAAGCCTTCTGAGAAAATTGTGCCCTGTGGAAGGTGTTGGAAAGCCTTCCTCCTTCCTATCTGCTGGAATGCCGTTCATAGCATCTTCGTCAACAATGGCCATCAACTTCACAACGCTGTCCACTTTCTAGCTGGAATCCAAATATACCATCTTGTTTACAGATTGAGAGTTGGAGGCTGACAAGCTGTTAAAGTTTCTGCTTCAACTGCACCTTAACCCATTCTGTTTTTTCCTCAGATGTCTAAGAGCTGGCATAAGGGCTGCTCAGGGTTGTTTGCTTTTGTTTATAGTGAACTCATCCTAAAACTATACTTCACAATTAAAACAAATAACTTATCTTACATAATAAAACAACTATGATTTCTTTGTAGTATTCCTCCAAGTACTTTTAGCCTAATGAAACATTTTGTAAACATTACAGGATGACAGTGCAATCTCCTCCAAGCTCGATTTTTACGCACAAACACATATTTATTGCTAGACAACACACACACACACACACACACACACACACACATATACACATCCACACTTCTTTATTACCTCAGAATAAAAATGCAAATGAATTTATTAGCCTAAGAGTGGCACCAAAAGGAAATTTATGCACATACATTTGAAAAACAGAACCCTTGAAAATAAAGCAGTTGCTGCCTATTAATTTTCCCCTTTGACAGTTTTTTAAATTCCCCTAAAAAAATGAAACAGCATGAATACCGTCAATATATCACAACAGCCGCATTAGGTTTTGTGATATACATCATAATATAAAGAGCACTATTAGAGCACAACCTGGGAGCCATTAAATCATTCTAAATCACTGTTACATTCCATTAGTGTCAATGGGGAAACCACATAATAGGCTTTATTACAAACTTCACCTTGGTAGGCCATTGTCTCTAATAACCACTTCTCTATGATGTGGTATCATACCCAGAAATCCAGGGAGATAATAAAGGCTCCCTTATTTCTTTTTTATTGGATGGGTAAAGTTAAATTTAGCTGTAAGTAAAAAAAAAAAAAAAAAGAAAAAAAAAAAGAAAAGAAAGAAAGAAAGAAAAAAAAATCCCTAAGCTTTGTTCACTAACTGTGAGTTGCTGCTATTTAGGAAAAAAAAAAAAAAAAAATAGGCAGACTTGGGAAGAACAGTTTGAAATAAATTTAAAACCTGGCAATGCTGGGGCCAAGGTAGGCTGGGCAGTGCCAGCAATTACGATGTCATTTTTGAAATGTGGTTTAGTACATTTGCACTCCTCTTTACACTTTTGTTCAGGAGCACAGTATTGATTACAGAAACACTGGAAGTTTCAAACCTGCCCTTTCCCTCATTCTCCCCCGGTTTGAGCTGTACCCTTTAAAAAAGTCATTTGGGCACTTTGCTCAGGTGAGGCCGGTAAGGACTTCAACTCCAAAGGAGATCAATTTTCAGATGGCTCAGGGAGAATTGTGTGGCCCAGTCTTTCATGCCTCTCTGCTTTACAGATGCAGTCATGGACTCTCCCCCGCCCCTTGAAGCACAGAATCAGTCTCTTCACTGTACTTCTTAGATGTACCCACATCTAAAACACTCCCCCAAAGTATTTCTACTAGACACTAGACACCTTTGTTGTCAGCTAAGGGCATTTTAGGAAAAAAAAAAAAATAAGGAAAACAATCAAGTATGATTGCAGAGGTAAGTAATGGTCTCACAAATGCATGAAATAGTTCAGTATCTTATAGGTGCCAAATTCATGGCAAAAGCTTTATATTCTTCCTAGGTTATTCTTAAGTAATGGTAAAGTATTTGAAAATTATGGATTATGAATGAATGCTTTTATTTCTGTAGAATACCAACTTACTCTTGAAGGTGAGTTTTAAGCAAGGTCAACTCAGCAATTAATACAGTGATCCTGTTTGGTTGGAGTCTACTCTGTTAGACCACACCTAAAACAATATTATTACCCTATAAGAGATGATGTCTTACCTTAGGAAAAGGAAGGCATGAGGTGCAGAAGAAGAAGCCACCTTCATTAAGGGAAGTGGAAATAAGTCACCTGGATTCTGATGTGTTATGAAGACAAGCAAACAAAATTAAAAGTAAGATATACTGTGAGAATAACCTAATATTAAGAGGGTAAAAGAGAAATAAGATTAGAAATAAGTAGATGAAAGATAAAATATAAAAATCTCTCATAACTGCTAAAATTATTTGGAGTGGACTTCTCCTATGAAAATGTCATTAATACTGAAGGTAACCTAAGTCACATTTACAGGGTTGGCATGAAAAGATGTTACTTTCAAATTAGTTTTGCTTTACTTTCCTTCCTTTTCTTTTTCTTCCCCTGTCTCCTATTTATTTCTCCTCTTCTCTTTACCCCTTCCACCTCCTTTTCTTCCTTTTTATCTTCCACCTCTTTTTTTTTTCCTTTTAATCCTTCTACCCTGCTTTATTTCTTTTTTTACCCTTAATTTTCTTAATTAACAGCCTTCTGCAATTCTTGTTAATGCATACTGTGTTTGCAAATAACAATGCAGTAAAGTGTTAATGTGCCACTGTGTGGAAGGGAAATTAAAAATAAGACCTGAAATATTTGGCTTTTTATGGGAATTTGAACACAAAGAAAGCATAAGCTTGATTTTCTCTCAGTCACCCAAAGGAAGTCTTTCAGCTAAAGCCTTACCTCTGACCTTGTTTTCTACTTTCAGAGTACACTGTATTTTTCCTTTTTCTGTTATGTGCCTGGTTAGCAATGCCATTGATGTTCATAGGGAAGTGAGAGAAGCAGTGTCTGAAAAGTTCATGCTCTACTTCATGAAGGCTAGCTTTATTTTCTTTCTTTGATTTTTGGAATATTTTCTCTATTTTTGCTCTTGAAAAAAGTCCTGATCGAGGTCAAGTTTTAAATACTTTGAAAAAACTTACACAACTAAAAATTACACCATTTAAAAATAATAGATGCTCACCTAGTTCTGGTTTTAATCTTCCTCTGCTGTAAAATGTGACATCAGATCTTGTAATTCCAGAATTGAAACTCAAAGTGTCATAATAGGCTGATATTAGAGTTAAAAAACAAAATACTGTTAATACTCCAGTTTTCATTTATTAAGCATAGGTATTAGTCTTAAGATGATGGACATAATAGTTTTGCTTTGTTGACAGTAACCATTATAATATTTTCCAAATCAGGAAAAAAATTTACTAATAAAGGCATATTTTATTGCTTCTTAATTTCATTGACATTTTGTTGACAGAGATGTTGCTGAAGGCTGGATAAATGAAGAGACGCATGGTAGGATTAACAGTTTACGGTTATGTCACTTTGGTTTTATTGTCTTCAACATTTCTTCTGGATGACTGGAAGATACTGGTAACATTTTAGCTATGGAATATGTTACCCTATTTTTTCATACACTGTACATCTATTCCAATTTAGGGTACAATGCTCAAGGAAGTAAGTTAATGTGTGACAGTGGATCCTGCATGGACAAAAAAATCAAGCAATGTCATTGATGTGCTTTGGATTTTGTACATTTTTATTAATGCATATTGATTAGGGTTAGATAACACTGCAACCCTGAAACACCTTATGAGCAGCATATAGTCTTAAAAAAATAAGCAGACTTAACAGGGAGGACATTGGATACTGACTTTGAGAACGTACTTTTGATTCAATAGATGGTATTTATATTGTTTCTTTTATGAATAAATTTCCTGTATTTCTTTCACTTGCCCAGTGAAATGTTTAGTCAGTTTCTTTAAACAGTCAGCTAATGTTTTTAAACTGAACGCTCTTCATAGGAGTGATTAGATGACAAGATTTCCCTTATAAACCTTTACCCTCTGGCGTGGAGGCTATTTACAAGTCGGAACTTTTTCTGAAATTATAACCAGCAGCTGAAAGATTCCTCTTTTTGGAGACAGCTATACTATTTCATTCAGTTCATTTATGACAGTATGTTAGAAAATGGCCTGCCTAACCACAAATCTCATCCTATTAACTCAGTCCTATAACCTTGAGCTATTCAGATTTCAGATAGCCAAGTGGAATGCATTTACTTTTCATTAATTAGTAATTATTAAGCCTCTCTTTTTAAAGTCATAGTAGTTTGAATGTCAGGAATTTTTTTATAAACATAGGGGCTACACAGACCTATTGGTTTGAAATGTTATGGAATAAAAATAATCAAAGATATGTTATATTTGCAGTAAATATATTCTTTTCTTTTCCCAAAGATGATCCTAAGAAGGCTTCCATTTTTCCTTAATATATAAATTGAAAGTGAAATTTTAAATCAAAGGATTCAGTTTACAAATTGGAAGTTTGCTACATAGCAGACATTTTATGTTCTATCAAAATCTGACTTAAAAATTCTAGAACTCTACTATGGGATGCCTGTGATATTGCCCCCAACACTTAATCAAGAACAAAGTCTTTTTCTTGTGGTAAGATAATGAGAACTTAAAAAAATATTATCCTAGCAGTTAAGGTGCTTGCCAGCACAGCCAAAGCACCTAGGTTTGATTCTCCAGGACCTATGTAAAGCCAGATGCACAAGGTGGTGCAAGCATCTGGCATTTGTTTGCTGTGGCTAGAGGTCCTGGCACTTCTCTGTTTCTCTCTCTTTGCCTTGTTCTGTCTCCTAAATAAATAAAATTAATTATTTAAATATTTAAAATTTTATTTATTTATTTATTTATTTATTTTCATGTGTGTACATATGAGTGTGTATGGGTGTGTCAGGGTCTCTTGCCCCTGCAAACAAATGCCAAATGGTCCCCCCACTTTTTGTGTCTGGTTTTACTTGAGTAAACTGAACTGAAGATTTGAACCCAAACAACCAGGGTTCATAGCATGTGCCTTTAACCACTGAGCAATCTACCCAAATGATGACGTCTTGCATTGCGGTGTTCAAACTCCAATTTAATGTAAGGGAAAAATTTATTCATTTGTTCACTCAATCAATGTTATTGAGGGTCCATAATAGAACATTCAGGACTTAGAAGATAAAACAGTGCTAAAATGAGATTTTAATAGAAAGAGAAATGATCAGATACAAACTTATTTCATCAGAAACTTTAACAAAGGAACATATGTGGTGATGTGCTAGCAAAATTTGAGGAGTTATGTACATTGTAAGTCAATCTTGTCTATGAGGAAGGAATACTGATATTGTATCATAAATGAGAAGTGAGTTTGATAGATCTAAGGGTCAGACAAAAAGGTCAAGAAATAGAAAGATCCCAAAAGGAACAGAAACTATCAAAAATTTTAATCTCACTTGACCTTTCTACCACCAGCACCAAGTATGTGAGAGTAAAGAAGGAATGTCACTTTAAATAGAAAAGCAAAGGTTTATACCTGCATGGTAAGTTGTTATTGTGAAGATTAAATGAATAAGAGTTAATGATGACTCATGAGGTTTAAATGACACATCTCCAAGATACTATTTTAGCAAGAGAAGACATAGCTTATTTTGACTCAGTAGTAATACAACATCTTCATATGAAAATTTGAAACTTTAATTGTAAGCTCCACTGTTCTCCAGTTTGATTCAGTTATAAAGAGATGGACCATAGAATTTCTCCTTGTTGTAAATTTCTAAAGTAATACATGTGGCCCAAAAGGAATTGGCTAATCTGAAAGAATGAAATAAGCAATATCTATTTACATAGATCACAAAAATAAAATAATCTGAAATTATCTCTGAAAGCAAATTATTGAAAAACTATAGTCTTATATATGTTTGCAACATTTAGTTAAAATTTGTAACATTTTGCTGAAGATTATTATAATTTTTTCAATATATTGCCTGACAGTTTAACCTGATACTTTGAATGTATTTCTACAAACGTAAAAATTCCTTTCTGAAAAAATATTCATTTTATATTTTATTTATAAAATAGAAACAACACATTACATATAAAGGCAACCCCTTCAGAATTACTTCATACTTTTCAATGGAAACCCTGAAAGCCAAAAGGGCCTAGAATGGAACACTACAAAGTCTAAGAACTTAGGGCTTCCAACCCAAACTACTCTACCCAGCAAAAGTATTCCTCATAATAGATAGTGAAAGAAAAACTTTCCATGATTAAAGTCAGAAATATTTTATATTTATTTTCCATGTGTACATGCGTGTGATGTATACACATATGTGTTTGTATGTTCATAAGTGTGTGGGTGTATACACATGTGTGTGTTGTAGGGGCCAGAAGTCAATATCAAGTAACTTCCTCAATGACACTCCACCTTATTTTTAGAGACAGAGTTCATCACTAAACCTAGAGCTCACTAACTCAGAATAGCTAGACAGCAAGGCCTAGGGATCCTCCTGTCTATGACTCCCCAGTGCTAGGATTATAAATGCATACCATAATGCCTAGGTTTTAGATAGGTGCTGGAGATTGGACCTCAAGTTCTCAAAGCTCATGCAGCAGGCTTTTTACCAACTGAACCCTCTCCCTCATGCCCCCTAGTTGTTAGTTTTGCAATTTTTGAAGCTGAAGTTTAAAGGATTAAAGTGTGAAGAGTATTTTTGGGCATGCAAGATACTTTGGACTCTTACAAAACATAAATTACTTCCATCTAATTCTATATAACTATTATTTAATTATATATAAATTTTATATATAATTCTATATAACTTTTATATATAACATTAAATGACTCATTTTAATAATGTGTGTCATTTATTTTTAAAAGCTAATAAAGTTATACCTTTAATAACTTCTGTGATACATTTTTACCTTATTCCATAATTTCATTTCAGAAGGTATCATTCATTTTTGTTCTGTAAATAAAAGGGACATCTTTAAAATATTTGACAGATTTGCAATATTTCATTTAGAAACAATATATAATGTGTTCTAAAAATATTTGAAAAGAATTTGAGTGCTTCTAACATAATATTATATGGCAAAGAGATAATTTCTCTACTTTTAAATTTATTGAAGTCATTGAAAAATTCCCTTAAAGCATTGGTATTTCTATAATTCATTTAACTATTGATGAAAAATATTATCATGCATTTGCTATTGAGTCTCTGTCTTTTAAGAAAAGATCAGAAATGAAGTTAAAACTTTCAAAATATAAATCAGCTGAAGCCCAACGATTCATACAAATGTTTAAAATAAAACACAATGAAGGATTTAATCTGAGATGTGACATTCATGTTCACTCAGTATATGGTTATGAAAATGTTGCTCCAGGTACTGAGGATACAACTGAGATCAAGAAAGACAGGGAGCTTGTAGTTTCCTATGAGGAAATGTACAATAAACAAAAAAATATAATAAATAAGGCTAGATATTTAAAAAGTACAAAGAAAACATAACTACAATATAATATGTAGAATTCCATGTGGAATGGCTCCTCTGTATATGCAAGTAAAGTGTCAGTGGATAAGCAGCATTTAAATCTAGGTCAGTAAATCCAGAAGATTTTCAGCCAGGAAAATATCTCCATACGGAAGACCAAGTGTAGATGGCTCCTGTATAGATGGCTCCTGTATTAGCTTGTTCAGTAGGTACAGTGTATAACAGAGAATATAAGAATGTGCTGCCAAAATAGACAGGTTCCATGATATAGAATTTTCAGCTTTATCCTCACATACACACAGTGGAAGTACCTGCAGAGATTATGTGTGATTTTTAGCTTAAGAAGATCCTTTCAGTGGCATGTAGAATGAACTGTGACAGGGGCAATTGTGAACACAAGGAGACCAACGATAGAGCTTTTCGAGGGAATCAGCTACTACAGGAGGAACAACTTCAGGCTAGGTTTTGAAAGTAGCACAGAAAGATCTGCTGATAGAGTCAACATGAACAAAAAGCAAAGTATAAATAAAGTCCAAGATGAACATATCATTTGAGAGGCACCAATACTAAACTGATGTTTTAAACTTTGATTCTTAGACTAAAAATAGCATTTTCTGAAAAACATTCCAACTTTCTTCCTGAAAAATAAGAGATTAAGATTTGGAGTTGAATCATATACAGATCCACTGCCTCAGAGCTCGTGGTGATTTATTTCGGTGCATTGATAGCTGATTTAAAAGATTCATGTTAATCTTTGGATGAGGTCATAATTTTTGATGCTCAATTGCAAGGAATGATGGAAGTTGTAGTTTTCTGACTTATCCACATGTGGTTCCCATAGTATTACCTAGGCTTACAAAATCCACTGCACCTGACAAAAATATCATTTGCTCCAGGCAGGTGATTGAATGAAATACTGCAGGATTGATCTGGATAAAGCAATGGGTGACAACCAGTTACAATTCTAATTTCTAGGAAATAGCACTACTATTAAGAGTCTCCTTCTTAATACCTACAAATAATGTACAGGCATGCCAATAATGTTTGGTGAATAGTGAAGCTATCAACAAGTAAATAATCACTGCACATTGAATATCATTGTAGGGGTTAATAGTAATTGTCAGGAAACTTACAGTATGCACAAAATATACCCTGAGAAATTTTATATACAGGCTTTGCTCTGAGTCATATTAGAAGGCAGTGCCTAGGTACATAGATGTTTAGAAAGATTTAAAAAATACTCAGGATGACAGAGTTTCAATGCTGACTTTTGTTTTATGTTCTGAGACTAAGCAACGAGAAGGGGGAAAAAATTCCAGATGAAAGCAAACACACCTTTAAATGAGGAAGTAAAAGAACAATGGCTATCAAAGGCTTTGGTGACCCCTTAACAAGTTGAGTTTGCCCCCTAGAGAGAGGTGGCAATGGACTGAATTTGCTATTAGATGGAAGATTAAGTGCCAGTGCTCTGGCCAGGGTAATTATATACTTAAATCCTTTCAGTATATCATAGAAGTCAGGCCTTTTGTTTTTTTAGTATGTGTATCATGACACTTTGGAGCGCTTATTGGTTATTTCTCTTGACAACTTGAACCTGAACATTAAATCCCATTGGCAACAACTATCTGTCAAGAGCAAAAATGAAAAAAAAAAAATAAAAATAAGATTTGTGTATTTAGTTTTCATTATAGAAATGCTTGTAGTTGAAAAAATATGTACCTGTCAAGTTTTCAACATCTCGCTGGGGATACAAGCAGTGCTGTTGTGATTTCAGAACCTGGCTGACAAATTCACGTTTCAGTAGTAAAGACAAATCAAGGGTTTTCCCACCCCCCCTCTTTTTTTTTAATTCTTTCTTCTTCCCGCTTTGACAGTCATACATAACAATTTGAGACCTAAGTGCCACTTTGATGCACTATTCCATTATTAAGTGGCACAGTTACTATAGAACAGATGACGGGCCTGTACTCAAGGCATTGTAAATTAAACAGCGTTCTATGACAGAGAAACTGAATGGTCCAAAGAATTCTCAAATATTATTTTAAATAATTAAAAACTGTTTTTCAGAAACTGAAAAGTATATAATTTAAAATAATCTTAGGTAGTAAATTGTAAACTATTTGAAAACAAAATATTTTTGGCATTATCATTAGTTTTTTTTAGGAAACATTTAAATACATTAGCAAGCATCCTAAACCCACAATTACTAATTTCAAATGAGTGCTTGATAGATCTTGAAGGATGAGAAAAAATAGCAGTATACATCTATACAGACTTTATGTAGGAAGAAATGAATGTTTGTTATAGGATAATACTTTTATTCCATATGAATAAAAGAACATTCTAAGAGTTTTTCTTTATACTTAAAATGTAAGAGTTTCCACTAAAGTAATATTGACTTAAAGTACTTAAATTAATTCTCTTGTCAATATCTCTACCGTAAATCAATATATCTAGAATAAAAAAAAAAAAAAAACAGTTTTTTGCCAGAAAGCAGGCTAATCTTGCTAATTTTTGGTTACAATTAATAAATTAACCTATCACTGAAGGGGAAAAATAAAAGCAAAGAAACAAGAATTTGATAATAATGGCAAATATCAGAAGTTTATTATCCCTATAGAGTTTTATCTTGTAATCTGGGGAATAAAACATTTAGAAGTTATGCCATAATTCCCTGCTATATTTTAGTTAACAAAATCAAATAATTACTTTTGTAAAAGATAAATATTATGGGACAGTGTTTATTGCACTTGAGGATGTAATGGGTTACAAAATATGTATTTTGGTTAAGGTTATTACAAACAAAAAATATCACAAATACTGATTCCATGGTATGTCTGAGGTGAAAACACAAGAAGAATCAAGATGTCCATTAATGTATATAGTTAGGAAATATTTGCTATAATACTTATCACTTTATAGTGCTAATCATTCAATTAAATTGATGAGACTCTAAAGATGTGAATTATAAGTTCAGTGGTCACAACTCCAATTCAGGTTTGCTTTTCTTATTCTTCAGTGCTTATAAAACAAAACTGAATAATTTCTTTATCTTCTTTAACTTGCAATCTCACAAAGCATGAAAAAAATACATCAGGGATAAAAGAAACTTCATGTGTTTTATAGGGTGATGGTAAAGTACCATAGCCCCGTGAAACAACATTGAAATTAATTATACTATTTCTGATGTGCTTGGGATTGAATTGTTTAAAGAAGAAAGAAAAAAAGCCAATTTCATCAGTTTCCCATGTTACACTTCTAAAGTGCTAAAGGAGTTAAAAAGTGAGAGAGAGAAAAAAGTAATTATGAGAAATAAAATAAGAATTTTCTTAGTTACAATTCCTGGCCCTTAGCTGATTGCAGTAAATTATAAATTATGCAGTCAATGTAGGCCAACAAAAGAAGACATCTTCAAATCTCAGTCAAAGGTAATTACTTAAGTCGGCTGAATGTTCCCTTTTCATAGAGTGTGATCTCCTTCTGACAGCTCACACTGACAGATGACCTTCTCAGCCACGTTCTTATCCTTCGGATCATGAGCAGTGTGCCTTTCTCCCTGAATATCTCTATATATTTGTGACACTAAGCTTTCAAATACAGCTATTGACAAATCAGAACATCAGTCTAAGTGCTGGTCTTCCTATCACTCACAATAAAGTAGCTATCACTTGTGGTGGTGTAGAGCAAGCACATCTCTGAAAAATGAGTTCTCACCAAGTGCTAATTTGACACAGCTCGCTTGCCTTCCCATAATTGCTCCGTCATTGTCAGTTGGCAGTTCGGGCTCATTCCTGGAAGCTGTGCCGTACAATTGGATACAATTACTCCCATTTACCACCACTATTATGCCACTGATGTTGCCCAGTCCGCATATTGACATGCCTCATTAAACCTGGATGCGGGCCATTAATGAACATTGTTAGCATTTCTCTTAAACTTTTTTGCCTCTAATAAACAGTCAGTGTTCCATGAAGGAGCACTGCCATCCTTGTGATATGATATTTATTATCTTATGGGGGAAGGGGACTCTGCAAATGAAATCTCCAGATGCAGAGAGAGAGAGAGAGAGAGAGAGAGAGAGAGATGCACAGATAGATCAGTGGAGAATCACACCTATCTGTGGGACCTTTCTACATCAGGAGCATCCTCCCATTAATGGAATGACCTCTTCCAGCCAAAGGAAGATGAGCAGGATAAACACCAGCATTTGATAGCTGCCCACCCCACAGCAAGCTTCTCAAGGTTGCATCAGTGCCAACACCCCTCCCTAGTCCTCTCCCACCCCCAGGTGGTGCTGTGTGCCATGATGAAGATAATTTTGCCCTGGGTCTTCAATCCATTATGTCCAGCTAACTTCAACGCACATTTTTATTCAGAGATAATTATGTGTTGATCAGAGAAGTCAGTGGCTGTCACCCATATAGCAGGCACACCTGCGGTGTGACATAGGTGGTAACGATGGCATGCTCTTGAGCTGTCATGACACGGACAGGGACTTTATTATGTGTATGTCATCATTTCTCTTAAGGAAATTATACTTTCCCACACAATAGCAATAATGAACCAGTACAGTACTTCCATAAACCTCATTTTCAGTTTTATTCTTGACCCTCATTAAATATAGACTGAATATATAGAAACACTTATAAATACACAAAAGCTCTCTATTGCTAAGGGTTTATACATAAGTTTGTACCTGCATGAAAGTATGAATTGCCAAATTAGAAATATACAGACT
The DNA here is from genome assembly GCA_036365145.1 of Orientallactaga sibirica. Taxonomy (NCBI): domain Eukaryota; kingdom Metazoa; phylum Chordata; class Mammalia; order Rodentia; family Dipodidae; genus Orientallactaga; species Orientallactaga sibirica. The sequence continues at coordinate 6,954,596 of JAEOAD010000019.1, read as the reverse complement.
TTAGTCAGAAACTTAAAATATCTTAAATGAAAAGGAATTTAGCTATTTTGGCTATAACTTTTCTACAGTTAAGATAAGAAAATAAATACTAATATACCTGAAGATATCTCTTCAAACAGTTGAATGCTACTAACATGGTTTTACTGTATTAACTACTGTCAAGTTTATTTTATATTATGTTATAAAAAATTTATATTAAAATCTAGAGAAAAAAATCTTCATGTACACCAGACTTCTGAATCTATATGCATGATGCTATTTAAATGTTTCCTAAAGATCAATTGGTATATAATAATTGATTTGAAATCTATAAGACTTTGAAGGACATGGCAAAAGAAATTGAGAGGCAGTTTTCTTATTATAGATGGAAGTTTGTTCATTACATAGATATAATGTATATATTTTTCAAAAATTATACAATGGGGCTGGAGAAATGGCTTAAAGGTTCAGGTGCTTGCCTGCCAAGCCAAAGGACCCAGGTTTGATTCCTCAGGACCTATGGAAACCAAATGCACAAGGTGGTACATGCATCTGGAGTTTGTTAACACTGACTGAAGGCCCTGGCATGCCCATTCTTTTCTCTATCAGCCTCTCTCTCTCTCTCTCTCTCTCTCTCTCTCTCTCAAATAAATAAAATAAATTTTAAAAAATGAAAAAAGAGATAATACTAGCAAGTCTGAATTAAATTTTCAGTAAGGTAGTCATTTACATTGAACCCTATAAAATTATGGACAAATATTTCCAAATATATGTTTGTTTTAATTTCAAAATCTATTACTCGTACTGACTATCTAGTCTGGAGAAGAATATTGCATTCAAACCTCTATCATCATGACTAATTTAGGGCCTTTAATTTTAGTTATCCATAATGCCTAAGGTCAACAATGTATGCATTTCTAATAAAATTTTTCACCCTTCTTATGAAAAAAAAAAAAAAAAAATGGTTTCTTTCCATCCCTGTTAGGTAATAAAAATAATCTGCAATGATTTCCAGGATATCATCAACCAAATCCCAGCTCTCTCACACAACCTATGTGACTAAAACAAAACTGTATGGAAAAGGAAATTTTCTAACATGTTAAAAAAGCTTTAAAAAAAAAAAAATCCAGGCGTGGGGGTGCACACCTTTGATTCCAGCACTAGGGAGGCAAATGTAGGAGGATTGCCATGAGTTCCAGGCCAGCCTGAGACTACAGAGCCAATTTCAGGTCAGCCTGGGCTAGAGTGAGACCCTACCTTGAAAAAAAAACAAAACAAAACAAAACAAAACAAAACAAAACAAAATAACACAGAACAAAAAAGTCTTCTAATAGGGCTGGAGGGATGGTATAGCAGTTAAGGAGCTTGCCTGCAAAGCTTAAGGACACAAGTATGTCCTTAGATGCCCAAGGTGGAGCATGCATCTGGAGTTTGTTTACAGTGGCTGGAGGCCCTGACATTATCTCTCTCTCTCTCTCTCTCTCTCTCTCTCAAAAATAAATAAATAATTGAATAAATAAATAAATAAAATTTAAAAAGCTTCTAATAACTAGCATAATTTTATTTATTGCATAAAAATACTATGGATTTGGTATTATTTTAACCCTCATTTAAGAAAATATATTAAGGAACAGAGATAACAAGTTACTTTCAAAGTATCATAGATCTCTTAGCAGAGTAGGATTTAAATCAAGGGAAGAAATCCCTAATGACATAGTCTTTACCAGTATTCTAAATTGGCACTCAAAAGACTGATATTTCTGACACTTAAAATGGCAAACCAGTTTGATTCAATTCTTTCCAAGAATTAATCTTGAAATGTGTTCTTTGTCATAGTGAAATCATAATGAATGTGCAGATTGTTAAGTATTGAGAAGTTAGGCTCATCTGCCATTTTTAGCATCTGAGGTTGTTCTGCATTTTAACTGCTACACAAAAATATCAGTTAAATTATTAAACTTATTATTACAGTAGTCTTCCTTTATCCATGTCTCATTTTCTATGGCTTCATTCTGAAACTATTATGTAGAAAATGATAGAACTAAGCAATTTTTAAGTTTTAAACTGTATGCAGCCTAAACCTTGCATGATTCAGCACTGAACAAGGACCTGAGTTGTCCCTCTGTACAGCTTGTTTATGTATGATTGCTGGGTCTATCTATCATCCATCAATGCATCATCTATCAAAATCATTCACCTATTTATTAATTTCTTCATTTAGTTTTAACTTTAGCCCCATGGAGTGAGTTATTAATGTCTTGGTGCCTGAGAAGTGCTACGTGCAGGTAGACACAGCTTTACATTTAGATAAGATATCATACACAGACAAACATACATGCATACATACATATGTACATAATTTATCTATGCACACATAGGAAAACTTAAAAACCTTATGTGTTTATAAGGTTTCATACTATCTGATGTTTCAGGTCTCCATTGAAGACCTTAGAACCTATCTGAAGATAAGGAGACTTTTGTAATTTGAATGTATTCCAGTTCATATATTGAAATATAAATCATTTGTTTCCTTTTTTTAAAAAAGGTCATAAGTTCTGATTTACTCATTTTTAACTTTCCATTTTTTGTCATAGGGTCTTGTTCTAGCCCAATATGACCTTCATTACATAGTTTCAGGGTGGGCTTGACTTCACAGAGATCCTCCTACCCCTGCCTCCCAAGTTCTAGAATGAAAGGCGTGCACCACCATGTCTAGTGAATTTTTAGTTTTTATGTGACATCATTCATTACTTTTTAAAAATTCCAATGGCGAATTTCATGTCAAAGTCCATGTGCATTTTGACATCTGCTGAACCTTTCCTAATGCTTAGCTAGCAATGACGTTTGCTGCTGTGTGGATACATGTGTGCTGTGTGGAATGGGGCTAGGTTCAGTGCATCTCCTTCTCTAGTTTGCTAATCACAGTAGCTTATAAAATTATAAAGCCTTAGACTTTCTCATCTTATTTGGGAGAATACATGAAACTAATAGATACTTAAAAAACTAATAAATACTTTCATGTGTGCATAAAAATGAAATGTTTGCAATTTCTTGGTTAGATTTTTACTTTTGCTAATTAGACTTGAATTGTCCTTCATATGTATCTATCTACATAAATATTGAGGTATTATTATAGGGAATATTGGACGTGTTAATCTTTTGATATTAAGCTTAAAAAGGTCCACGTCTGCTTCTTGATGTTCAAGACATGAGGTACTAGGAGGGTTATGAAATGCAGCTAGACAGCTGAACTTCTAATTCTATGATGAGAAGATGATAGCATATGTTGTGTTCTTTTTCTTGTCCTAATACCACAAAAGTGAGAGATGAGCTCCACTTGACACCTGCCTAGTAGTTGATGTGTAGAATTGATGGAGCTGGAGCTGAAGAAATTATACGATCTGCAAATAGAGAAACACGTATCTGGCTGAGTCGATGACACCGTGAGAAATGTTTGAGGACTTTGATTCAGTTGTTTCAAGTTCTACTTATACTGAAATAGTTCAAAAGAATTTTCTTTTATATTTATGATATAGCTTTAGAGACAGTATTTTTCCCCTTATACATCAATGAGATTGTCTTTTTTCTTTTGTGGTACTGAGGAGTCAACCCAAGGCCTCACACCTACTAAGCTGTCAAAGTATATCCTCAGCCTTAATGAATCATTTTAATGATTCATACTAATTTATCCAAGAAATGCTCATGTAATGTCAGTAAGTACTGGGCACCAGTCTTGGTGGGTGTGATAGGAAGCAAAAGATGCACACTTCCAGCTATTGGGAATGTTTTTGAAGTAAATGGATAAATAAGTAAATTACCACATGTGTTAGACATTGTTAAATGCTGTGGAGAAATTAAAGCAAGAAAGGACCATAGGAAGACTTGGGAGGGATGTCAGCCAAAGGAGGATTTATGGAGAAGTTACCATTAGAGCTAACAGCTGAAGGAAATAGAGTGAGGAACACAAAGACTGGTACTTAAGAAGTTAGTGTGCCGGGAGGAAGAGAGCCCCATAATGAGTTTATGGAGGATTAAGACTGGCATGTTGCTAGGAACCAGGAAACCAATGAGATTGGGAGCATATAGCAACATACTATCATCAGACTGTGACTTTTGGTGATTTGGTAATTGTTGGCTATTGCTAAACACTGGCTGGGACTGTGAGGAAGCTGGCCTGGGCTGTTGGACATGGCCAGGGACCTTGGGCTGTGGGGGTTGCAGCTAGCTTTATCATCGGGAACCCACTCTGGCAATGGAGACTGGCCCTCCCTGCCCTCAAGCAAGGTTGTAGTGTGCCCTATCTTTGCCCAGAGTGGGCAAAACTGGTGAGCCTTCCCCACTCTATCCCAAAAAGCACCTGACCATTCCATAATCAGTCTTTGCCCCCCACAGTTCCTGACCTTGTGGTCTAGCTACCCAAGAGTCTCTTATAAAGAGTCTCCCTTCAGCTTTAGCCATCCAATATGTGGCTGACGTCATGTAGCTTTTTCCACCACTTCTGTTATCTCCCTTGTAGCTCCTCCCTCACAACTCTGAAGTCACATAGCTTTTCCCACCACTATCTCCCTTGCAGCTTCTCCGTAGTGACTTCTACCATCCAACACCAGCCAATAAGATAGCAACCCATAAACCTATGTATCAAATTGCCATATAGTCTGTATGTGCCTTCTCAACCTTTCTCAAATGTTTATAAACCCACTCCCCTTTTGAATAAATGAGAGCCTGCTATCCATCAGACTACCTCCCTGGTGGTTCATTGCATGTCACACTCACTGGCTACAAGACCCTGCTTCCCCCCAACTCCTCCTGCACCCAGAACGTCGGTGGCCAACGACCCCCAGAAGAGCGTGGACCCATAAGTAATCTTTAATCTTTCAGACATGCTCATACCTGGGCCCTGTCATTTGCAGCTGAATTTTGATTCTGAATGAGACAGCACAGATTCTTACTGGAACCCCAGAAGCAGGAATGCAGCTTTGGGCAAAATAAAGCAAAAGTTCTGTCTCTTTCCATAGGAGTACACTGTCAATCTGTTCAGTGTAGTTCTCTGTTATGCAAGTTCCTAATAACATCCACAGAGTGGCAACAGTTTATGAATTCATATTTTCCATTGGAGACTAATTTAATTGGCAGAATTAGAGACACTGGAGACTAATTTTGCATAATTTCTGTTTTCTTATAGCATATTGAGCTGAAAGTTTCTATGAAGCAGAGAAAAAATGTTAACAAACATATTGTGTCTACTGTCTCCCTCTGTTCATTCCTTAGATGTATATGACACAAATAATTCTTCCCTGCTGTACTAAGAGGTTTAAATTTTGCTCATTTATATACTGTTCCATTCTATGTGGCTTCCATATTTGATGTGAATAAAATGTATTAGAGAGTAGTTCCTTTTATAATCTTAATAATTATAATGTAATACACATTTTATTTATTTAATATATGTACATGTACCTTGGTCCAGTGTGAAATGAACATTACTATTTCCTCCATATGCAGTCACTTCTACACTTTTAATTGCTTAAGCATTTGATTCAGCAAATGTATAATCAAAACCTACAAAATAACTGGTGATCCTTGTGAACACACTGATATGCTATATCACAAATGTTTCATATGGTCCTGATCCAGAGAAATGAAATATTTCTTATGTCACCACCTGCAACACCTATTTGGTGTGAAACTTATATTCTTGTAAGCTCAACTACATTCTAGCAATAAAGACAACAAAAAACTGATCACAAGTAACAGGATAATCTTAACATCTCAACTAGATGTCTGCCTATTCATTAACTAAAGAAATCATATACAAATAATAAAATTTATAAACTAAATGACACCATGGTAATAACATAAAGTATAAGATCTATATTATATATATAAAATGTACCATAATACACATTTTTTGTTATTTTATCTAATAAAATATTGAGAACATTAAGATTATAATTATTATTTCAATATATTTTTATTAGTTTTGTAGATAGATAGATAGATAGATAGATAGATAGATAGATAGACATAGATATATAGATATATATACATACAGCCATGATGGTACCATCATTAGCCTTCTCACTGTCCTTTCCCCATGGTTAATGTGGGTCTTGCCTTATGGGGGTAGTCATCAGTTATGCAGGAGAGGCAATGACTCTGTGTATAAAGACTCAACTCGTGGCTTTCTGCCCCCTCTTCTGCAAATTTCCCTGAGCCATGTTGGGTTCATTTTAGGTCTATTTCAGTGAAGAGGTTTTGTGAGTCTCTGCATCACTGGATATCTGATTTGGTAGGGGTTGAGTGTTCTTTGTATCTATCTTCTTCACCCTTGTGCTGGTACCAGGTTCACCCATAAAGCAGCACTCTTGCACATTTCCCCTATGACTCTATGGCTTCAGCTGGTGCCCTGCTGAGGTGCAATGGGCTGATTCTGTCCTCAGGATCTGTGTCCATCTGAAAGAGAGAATCAGTTCTCCAACGGAGAGTGAGGTCAGTGCAAGATACATGGATAACCATTATTATTTTAGAGAGAATTTAATAGGTATATGCCCTATTATATCCCCCTATTGGTGGGAGCTTGATATTAGAGAGTGAGCTCATTTTTGGATATGGTTCTGACTTGTTTCCCATTTCCAGATATGGGTTCCATTCACCCGAGCAGATCTGTTAGCCAAACAGTTTAAATCTTCTTTAGCTATTTATTTGATATATAGAGAGAAATAAATGATTGTTCCTGGGCCTCTAGCCACTGCAAAATGAACTCCTGACAAATGTGCCCCCTTGTTCATCTAGCTTTACTTGGGTACTAGGGAATTCAAATGTGGTCCTTAGGTTTGGCAGGCAAATGTCTTAACCGATGAGCCATCTCTCCAGCCTAAGGATTATTATTCTTACTTTACAATATTTCCGCTGTGGAGAATGAACTTCTTGTAAGCTCAGCTACATTCTAGCAATGAAGACAACATAAAACTGATCACAATCAGGGGCTGGAAGGATGGCTCAGCAGTTAAGGTATTTGCCTGCAAAGCCAAAGGTTCGATTCCCCAGAACCCACTTTAGCCAGATTACAAGGGGGCACATGCATCTGAAGTTCATTTGCAGTGGCTGGAGGCCCTGGTGGGCCTATTCTCTCTATTTCTCTCTCTCCCTTTCTCTCTGTCAAATAAATAAATAAATAATATTTTAAAAAAACTGATCACAATCAGTACATTATGCAACTTACTGACAAGCTTCTATATCTAGCCAAGAAGCTAAAATAACTTTTCATTATTCTATTTTTTATCCTTAAATAACTAACTTAAAACATTTAAACACTTAAAACTTTTTGACAGTCATACTGGTTCTAGATTTTGTGGTTCAGGAGGGGTTTTCCCAGGCCTCTGAATACCAACTTTTGAGTCCTTATCACATTTCAACAAAGAATTTATTAAAAATGGACTCAAGAAGGATAAATTTCAAATTCTCAAGATTATTTAGGGAGAACTTATGAATTGTGAGGTTGATTTAGGGAAAATGAGTATCTAGGAAAAGGCTAGAATAGTTACTCATGCACATCGAAGATGGGACCAAAAGGCCAAGGAATAGGATTTAGAGGAAACATTCACACATTCTCATGGGAGCAAAAGCAAAAACTATTAGCCCTGTGCCCCAATATGGGAAAAAGTTAAGAGAGTAAGTGGTGATGGACTCTGAGCTTGAGGAAGAATACCAGAGGGAAAGCCCCAAAGCAGAGACTGGGAAATTCAGACGCTGGAAAAATGATTAGTAAAGAAAGTCAAGAGAGTTATGAGTCAAATGGTTGGTAGACCCTGAGTTTAGAGGAATATCATCATAAAGTGAAAAAGATGTCTGGGGCTGGAGAGATGGCTTAGGGGTTAAGGCGCCTGCCTCCTAAGCCTAAGAACGCTGGTTCCAATGACCAGCGGTTCCAATGTCCAACGGTTCCAATCTCCAGGTCCCACATTTAGCCAGATGCAAAGTGACGCAAGGGCGCAATGCCCACTTGACCACAAGCGGGATTTCGTTCGCAGCAGCTGAGACACTGCTGGAGCGCCCACTTCTGTCTTCCTCTCCCTCTCTCTCTCTCTGTCTCTCTCTGTGTCTCTTTCCAAAAAAATAATTAAAAACATTTTTTTAAAGTTAAAAAAAAAGATGTCTGGAAACAGATTGCATGTGTGGGACAAACAAGAGTATACCCAGACAGGTAAAGGGAACCTTCCACTAGCACACGGGGAGAGGGAACAGACCCTTACTATTTAGATGAAAGGAACACAGGTCAGTGTCATTACCCAGGTGGAAGAAAGGGAAGAAAGCCATAATTACCCTTTTACTCTTCAAATAAGAGAGCAGGGAGGATTAAGAAATAGTGAAAGACTCAGAGATCAAAGAAAAATCATACATATAGTCAAAATGGGAAATTACTCCAAAGCATGACACACATAAAAGACAAGCAGAAAAATACCCAGGTCAGTGAAGGGCTCTTCCCAGCCAGCACGGGTAGAGAGAGCCAGACTTAGTGGTATGTTCAAGCCAGGTCACAGAGTACAAGGAGAGGGCTGTGCTATATGGGAAACTTCCTTTATACAGATCAGACAACCAATTAGGGCTCAAGGGGCTGACCCAAGAGGGGCCAAGACCCGACTGGCTTTTGGACTCAGGGACAGAGATCTGATAGGCTTGTGGACTTAGGTGATGCTGATCCAGAGAAACTGATCTGAGGAAGAAGCATGAAGTTCTAGCTGTGTGTGTCACTGGCAGCCATCTTGGAAAGAACAGGATAAGACATGAATACCAGTTTTGCTAGGACAGTCAGAATGGCATCTTCTTTTTCCCTGATTGGGCTTCTGTCCCTAACATCCTGTGAAAAGCTACCTTTCCCCATTCCTCATTCAATGCATGTATAAAATGCATTTTGTTTATAATCCCTGTGGTGGTTTAAATGTCAATGTGTGCCCCCAATAGCCTGTGGTATTTTTTTTCTTTTTTCTTTAAAGATTTTATTTTTATTTATTTATTTACTAGAGACAGAGGGAGAGAGAGAGAAAGAATGGGCACTCCAGGGCCTCTAGCCACTGCAGATGAACTCCAGACACATGCGCCACCACATGCATCTGGCTTACATGGGACCTGGAGAATTTAACCTAGCTCCTTAGGTTTTGCAGGCATGCACCTTAACTGCTAAGCCATCTCTAGCCCTCCTTTTTTTAAAATATTAGTTATACAGATAGTGTATATACAGTCATACTGGTACCATCATTAGCCTCCTCCCTGTCCTCCCCTGGCAGAAGGGACCCTCCTCATTGGGGAAGGTGGGTCTTGCATTGTGGGCATAGCCATCAGCTATGGGAAAGAGGCAGTGTCTCTGTGCATAATGTCCCAACTTGTACCTCTAACAATCTTTCCTCCCCCTCTTGCACAAATTTCCCTGAGCCATGTTGGGATTGTTTTAGGTCTACTTCAGTGATGAGGTCTTGGGAACCTCTGGTTCTGGATATCTGGTTTGGTAGGAGTTGAGTGTTCTCAATTTGCCAAACGTTTACATAAGAAAGTAAAAAGTATTGGCAATTTCTGTGTTTGCAAGATGAAATGAAAATAAAGTTTGAAATCAACATTTCAAAATGATAATTGAAATTAAAACTCTGTGTATCTAAACTGAAGTTTTGATTTCACATTTTAAAGCTGGAAAATTGAGGCTGGGAAAATAGTTTAGTCAGTAAGGTGTTGCCTTGAAAATATGAGGACCTGAGCTCAATCCACAGTGCCATGTAGAAAGGCCAGGGGTGGTGGCAAGAGTTTGTAATACCAGCGTGGGAGAGCAGAGATGGAAGTATTTCTAGCATTTTCTGGTCAGACAATATAGCTCAATTGGTGGGATCCAGGCCAACAAAAGGCATTATGTCAAAGGAAGTGGATGATATTCCGAAGGACAATACCCAAGGTTGTCCTCTGGGCTACACAAACACATGGTCATGTGCAAATGCACCTGCACGTAAAATGTGTTTCTGCAAACACACACACTTTGCCTACACATGAACATGCACATTGAAAATAGAAAGAAATAGATGAAATAAGAATAAAAAGAATAAAAAAGTTAAATTGAAACTGAAATTTTAGAGTGTAATAATTTAAAAACAAGTTGCACAGATAAGATAAAGTAAGACTGGGAAAAGACACCATAAAAGAGTGTGAATGTGTGTTAAAAGTAGAGGAGGGGCTTGGGAGATGGCTCAGTGGTTAAAGGCATTTGCTTGCAAAGCCTGATGACCATGGTTCAAGTCACCAGTACCCACATACAGTAGGGGCACAGTGACACATGCATTTAGAGATCATTTGCAGTGGTAAAAGGCCTTAGGATGCCCCTTCCTCCCTTCCTTTCTCTCTCTCTCTCTCTTTCTCTCTCTCATAAATAAATAAATAAATAAATAAATAAATAAATAAATAAATAAATGAAATAAAATAAATATTTCAAAAGAAAATGTAGTGGATTCAGTGGATACTCTGTAAGGAAAAGATTGAGAACAAGTGTGAGTTGGCACTCTGTCTTCCAACTTCTCATAGTCCCTGCTTAAAAAATCTGGAATCATTTCTGTCAGGTATTTCCCAGCTGTTTCCTTCCTGTTTAACATCTGATTAATAAAGCATATGGTGGGGCTGGAGAGATTGCTTAGTGATTAAGGTGGTTTCCTGCAAAGTCTAAGGACCCATGTTCAACTCTCCAGGTCCCACATATGCCATATGCAAGGTGATGCAAGGGCCCAAGGTCGCACATGCAAACTAGGTGGCACATGCATCTGGAGTTCGATTACAGTGGCTGGAGGCCCTGACATGCCAATTCATCTCTCTCTCTCTCTCTCTCTCTCTCTCTCTCACACACACACACACACACACACACACACACACTTTTGCTCTCTGTCATTAAAGAAAAAAAAAAAAAAGGGGACAGTCTGTTATGCTTGCCTGGGGGGGGGTCATATGGAGATAAATGCCTCTGCATGCATCCTTAAGTAGAAGGTTGAAATATTATGTATACAGATTATATACTATTTGAAAATTGCTTAAAACTATAACACAGAATAAACTTAGATGTTCAAGAACTCAATTATTTGTAGATAGTTCATAACACATTTATACCACTTAATCCTATAAGTTTTCAAAACTAATAGTCTGCGGCTTCTTCAATAGTCACATACAAAATCAATGAGTAAAACAAAACACATGAATGTATTATATTCATTTGAATATTCTTATATACAATGATTTATATTCTCGTGTTTTCACTAATAACATTTGTTACTATGTTTTACTATATGTGATGTCACAATGTAAAAAGCGTGACTGAAGACAGGACATAATACTCACCATACATCATTTCTATATTACATGAAATTTACTGTGAATGTTCACATGTGTCTATATATTGATTGATTCATAAAATTAAGGTACAGTCAGTATAAATTATCTTCTAAATGAAAGTGTTTCAGAACTACTGCTCACAACAACTTTACAAAAAAGATTTCAGTCTACAACCTTACATGAATACTATTGTTTTTAGCAAAGTATATGTGGCTGGGAGCCAAGCCAAGGCAGCTCATGCCAGAAAATTTAAACACCAGACTCTTACAGAGAATGATTAGCTAACATCGTTTTAATGATGAATTAATGAGCAGTAAAAGCATTCTAATTCCAATATGTACAAAACCTTCTATTTCAAGACACAAGACCAGAGAGAACAGACCTGCGACCTTTGTGATACAGCAGAGGTTGGGTTCACTACAGCGAACACCCAATCTGTCTTTCAAGGTTAACTACACATGCCATGCTGGGAAATGAAACAATTACTAACGAATTTTATAGGTATATTCTGTCAAATTTAAAAGGCAATCAGAAGTCTAAATGAAAATTATGCCTGAGGAATGCATATAAAAAGGAGGGAAAGTAGGAAGTTGTGTATGTTCCTCTTGTCTAAAAAGACACCTTTTTAAAAAAATATGGCATCAGGCTTTCAGGGAAAATCAGACATGAAAATTCTTATACCATAGGAATGGAGCCCCTGGCTTCTGGGAACAGAAGTGTGTTCAGGAAGAACAGTACCTTTTCTTCTGGGTAACACTAGCACAGCAAGGCACAGTGATTCATTATTCTGTAATTAACTTTTAATTAACTTTACTCTTCTTTACTTATTTTATAAAATTAAATAAACTTCATTTTATTGCTCATGCTAAACCAATGAGCAGAAGGCAGAGCTCTGCTCTAATTAAAATAAGCAGTTGAGCAAAATTGTGTGTAAAGCCTAATGATGAACAGTTTCTGTCCAACTGACATATTTCTTATGTTCTGAAGCACTTTGATAGGTTTTTCAAGATTCCATTAGTTAGGTACTGAAGGCTTCTAAAATATGTGATTTAAGAAATAATATCATAAGCTAGTCTTAAGAACAATTTATTAAAACTTATTAACTAACATTTCAAATTAAGAGAAATGTGTGTGAAAGAGAATAACAGAAAGGGAAAAAGACTTAGATAGGAAAAGAGGAGGAGGAAGAGGAGAAGAGAGGTGAGGAGAGAGGACAATAGAGGAAAGGAAAGGAGAGTGAAAGAGAAAATTTGAAATTGTGCTATTTTGATAATCATACAAGCAATTACTATATATATTTTTTATAGGAGCAAAAAAGGCAATTACAGAGCTAACATAATATGCTTCTGTGTTGTATATCCTTTTGCAGATTCAAGCCTTTTCAGTTTCAAACACAGATGTTTCATGTTTGGTATTACCAAAAAATAGTGGAATTCAATGATTGAGCATGTTCCAGCTGACATAGTCACATATTGCAGATGAATATTTTACAGAAGAATGAGTTATATATAGTTTGGTAAACTTGATATTTAATGCTCTCAATATAAAAGTCAAATGAAATGATGCCTTTCACATAACATCTAAAATACTAAGATTCTTTCTATTTGTTTATATAATTCTTGAAGCATACCAAAACTTCCATAGAATTCTGAGCATCATTAATGAATCATTTTTTAAAAATATTTTATTTATTTTTTTATTTGGGAAAGAGGCAGAGAAAGAGAGAGATAGAGACAGAGAATGGGTGCATCAGGGCCTCTAGCCACTGCAAATTAACTCCAGACACAGGTACCACCTTGTGCAGTTGGCTTATGTGGGTTCTGGGGAATCGAACCTGGGTCCTTAGGCTTTACAGGCAAGTGCCTTAACTGCTAAGCCATCTTTCCAGCCCCTAATGAAACATTTTTATTTCACCCATTCAGAACTTTAAATTTCTTTGCTGGTGTTCTTACCAGTAATGAAATGATTCCTCCATCCTAATTTCTTGTTATAAAATCTATAAATTTCATTTCTGAATTCCTTTTTCTACTACTTCTGTGATTTCCTCCTTCTGTCCTTTTGATTCCCATGAATGTACCTTTTCTTTAGCATATGCTTTTAAAAAAACATTCTGTTTTCTGAAGACTTTCCATCCTGTTTTCTGCCTGCAGATCCTCACAGCCTATAAATATAGTTCACCTGACCTGCTGTAAGGCACTATTGGCAGATAAATCTCATCCCTATAGAATCTCCCAAGTGATCAACCTGATCCTATGACACATCTCCAGGTTTTCCTGGGCAGCAGTGATTTTTGCCAGGTCATGGCACAGGAAACTAGCAAAGCCCAACCTGACCTGGATCACATTAAAATCATCACCTGGATCTTCCTACTACCTTTAGTCTACTTAACACAACTCTCCCTATACAGAAGGGACGGTGGACCTTTAAAATTCGTAGTTCTTCTTTCATTTGGATAAGAGTGAATTGTTGCAGTAGATACTTAACACATTCTTCCCACTTAACAGCTAAGCACATCTCCAGTTGCCACAATCCCATTATTCATTCACTTGGGCCATATATTATGTTAAGAGAGCAGCAAGTCTCATTCTATTCTTTGAAGCAACTCTCTCTCTCTCTCTCTCTCTCTCTCTCTCTCTCTCTCTGAGTACCACAAAGTCCAGAGCTTTTGGAAAGCCACAGGAGATGCACTCAAAAGAGAGAATGAAGGGAACAAACAAAAATTCAATATTGAATTTATGGTGTGCAAGTACTAAATAATTCTTCATTGTTAGAGGATTAGTATTTACTTCTTTATTGATGTGTATTAAAGGAAAGAATTATATAATTTATTAAACAGTTTTCTTTTTCCTCAGGTGGAAAAGTATTGATTGTGGAAAGAATAAATTTACTTTGTGCAGTTATTTTTCTTATTTATTTTTTAAAATTAAAAGTAAACATTTTATTTATTTATTTTTATTTACTTATTAGAGACACAGAGAGGGAGAGATAGAGAATCAGCATGCCAGGGCCTCCAGCCACTGCAAACTCCAGACTTATGTGCCACCCTGTGCATCTGGCTTACATGGGACCTGGAGAATCAAACTTGGGTCCTTAGGAGTCACAGGCATATGCCTTAACCACTGAGCAATCTCTCCTGCCCTTACTTACCTTTTGAAAGAAAATAGCCTTAATTATATCATGGAGTAGCTGCAGGAGCTTGTTATTTTTAATGTTTCCATGTATTTATTATAAAATAGTTAACACTTCCCTGTGGAATACCCATTTAATTCTTAAAATATATAGGAAACATGTTTCTGCCTTAATTTCTAATGTATAGTTCAAGTTTAGAAATATTTATGACTCAGTTGTCATAAACTCCAGCCATCCATGCTTACTGCATTACTGTCTTTTAAATTTAAGAACATGGCAATTCCTAGGCTTCACTGAATAGCAAACTATAGTTAGGAGAATTGGTCATAGAATTGATTTAATTTTGTTGTTCATTGTATGTGTGTGTTGGGGATGGGGTTGTGTGTGTGTGTAGCTGTTATCAAAGGCAGGGGATTGCATGCTAAACAAGTGTTTTACCACCACTGAACTATTTCCCTACCCCTGACATTTGTTCACTCATTTCAACTGTTTTCCAAAATTTGGTGTAAATTTTTTAGAAAGAGAATTGCAGGGGGAAGGTCAAACAAAGCAGAAAGAACAGTAGTGTGCGCATTTCCTCCCAACCTGACCAAGTGTCTCTTTTGATCCTGGGAGTCAGTGTTTTCTATTCTTCTCCCATCACTTCTGATTTACGCTCTGTGCTCATACATACATCATTTCCAATCCTTCTCTAAACTTTATGTTTCGTCCTTGATTTTTATTTCCAATGCCCTGTCCTCTCACTGTTATCGAGTATTTCTTAATATAATGTGAGGCTGAAACATTCACTTCTTTAGTTTCAGATCAGTGCTTCCTGTCTTCCGTTTCCTGATGCTTTGAATAATCACATTCTTTCATTTCCACTGATACTTGTATGGTATTTATAGACTGTGATCAAATCCCCCTCAATCTTCTACTCTCTTGACTATATAAACGTCCATGACCTAATATCTCATCCAACACATTATTGGTATCACTTTTGCCCTTCTTTTTATTATTAATTTCCATTAACATTCTCAGTTCCTCTACACTTCTCTACTGCTAGAATAAATAGCAGTGCAATGATTCATTTATTTTTGTCCTCATGCTGTGGAAAGCTTGGCATTCAAAAAGAAAGTTTGCTCATATACACTGTATTTATGTATCTATTGTTATATATTCAATTATTTCAGGATTATAGTTATATAGAGCCTTGTTATTTTCTGTGCTGTGTCCTGAGTCTTAATTCTCTTACTGGAAATACCTGTTAAAAGCCTGATATCCTTGATAATTTGCTGATTATAACTCAAAAAGAAGCCTCCAGTTTGTGTGCATTTATAAACTTAACTCACTTTAAATGCATCTATTACTTCAAACAGGGACTCTACTTTATACATTTAAAGATATTTTTCTATTCTATAATTCTAATGCTATATATGTGTTTACATTTTATGTACAAGTGAATACAAATGTATGTATTTTACAAGTATAAGTATTCAACTGAATTTTAAAATGTATTTTAAAATAGAGACCTTGATGCATTCAATGAGGTAATTTATTTAACCCACAGATTTAAAAAAAATCAAACCAACTACAAGAGAGATATGTAGTAGTATACAACTGATTATTTTTATTAATCTCATTCCTCTTCTTGAATGCATTGGTGCAGAGACAAGCAGTGACTTCATAATGATATTCTGAGCATAATTAGAAACTGAGGATTGACATACATCAATTTTATATATTATTACACTATATGGTTATAATATATGATTATATGTAAAAGCTATATGACAAAACATATAATTTTGCTCTAAATATAATTCATATATTTACAAAAAAATTGAAAATAAGTGTTCCAAATATTTCTCTGAAATTACAGGTAAAAGTGAATGTAATTTCAGGCTTTCAGAAATAGTGCACTTCTGGAGAAATCATATACTGACCAATTATATTTGCTGACTCATTTGTGGCTTCAATAAGACACATAACTGGGATTCCATGTATGGATTTAACAGACCCTCATTTCTGAGGTCATTTGGGACATGTGAGTTCCTTGCCTCACAACTCACTGTCAAAATCTTGCAAATTATTTTTTTCTTACCATGATTATATTTATCTTACCTTTTTATGAGAGAGAGACAGAGAATTAGCATGCAAGGGACTCTAGCCACTGCAATTGAACTCCAGATGCATGTGCCGCATGCATCACAATGTGCGTCTGGCTTACATGGGTTCTGTGGAGTTAAACCTGGGTCCTTAGGCTTTTCAGGCACATCTTAATTGCTAAGCCATATCTCCATCCCATAGCTTAACTTTTATATTTAGTTCTATTTTAATATTTCTTCTTCAGTTTGTAGGCCTTTTTATTATTTTTATATTGAAGTTACACACTTGTATACAAAACATTTTATATCTGATTCCCACCTGTCCTATGGTAAAACATTTGGCAAACTTTCTACTATAGGACACATATCTACAGGTGTGTGGCACACTTCTCAATACAGATGTAGACCAAGTGTGGTGGTTTGATTCAGGTATCCCCCATAAACTTTGGTGTTATGAATGCCATGTCCCCAGCTATTGGCAATTTGGGAATTAAACCCTCCTGGAAGCAGTGTATTGTTGGGGGTGAGACTATGGGGATTATAGCCAGCTTCCTCTTGCCAGTGTTTGGTGCTCTCTCCTTTTGCTGTTGTCCACATGATGTTGGCCAGGAGGTAATGTCCACCCTCTGCTCATGCCATTATTCTTCCCTGCCATCATGGAGCATCCCTTGAGTCTATAAGCCAATATAAACTGTTTCCCCCACAAACTGCTCTTGGTCACATATTTTCTGCCAGCAATACAAACCTGACTGCAACAGTAAAGTTGGTATTTAGAATAGAGTCATTTCTGTTTGAAAACTGACTGTGTGGCTTTGGTCTTTTGGAACTGATTTTCAAGAGGAATGTGGAAGGATTTGAAACCTTGGTCTAACAGACACCTTTCAGTGCTGTAAATACAGCTTGGTGGATTATTCTGGTCAGATTAGAAAGATCTGAATACAGTGAAAAATAAGAACTGTAAGGTTTGGCTTATGAGGGTGAAAAAAAAAAAAAAAAAAAAAAAAAAAAAAAACTTTGCCTGGACTGGGCTTGAAGCAGTTTATGTGAGAGGCTTGCTGTTATGCTCATATCCTGAGAACTTGTGCAGGATTGCATTGCACAGAAAAAGAATTGTATGAGTGGAGGGATATGGAACAGAAATAAATCTTTGGGCTAAAACTTCTGCCTGTTCAGCTGCAATTGTGTGAGAGATTACAACCATTGAAACTTGGGCCAGCTGACCTGCATTGGGACAACAGAAAGAATGGAGTGTCCTGTTCTTCAAAATCTGATTTATTTCCCCCTGGATTAACAAATTAGCACCTCACCTGGTATTATGGAGTATTAAAAAATGCAGGCAAGAGAGGGTCATTGAATTTGTAACATGGTCTTGTGTTTTGGAAATGGCCATGGGCAGTGTGCAGCAGGTTTGCTGTATTGCCTGCCTGGAGACCCCATAGAGCCATGAGGATGAACTGTGGGTTTCAGTGGCCAATCAGTGGAGATGCTGGGACCATGAGATGGCTGCTAAGGAGAGATACTGGCCCAGATGAAGTTTTCTAGGCTACTGTGAGTAGCCTAGCTGGAGGTACAGAATTGGAACTTGAGATATTGGTTGTTCCTTAGGGGGGAAAAAAAATAAAAAGGTGGGGAAAGAAAAAAAAAAAAAACCATGGAGCACCCATAGAAATTTAGCTCAGGAGTATTAAAATATGTCTGGAGCATTCAAAAACACTTTCAAGTAGCATTTGAGTTGTGCCTAGAAGAGGGAAGAGACAAAGAAATTATCAAACAACAACAAAAAAAGAATCAGAGAATTAATAGGCAAACCAGTAGGAATGCGACAAGGGACTTCATTATGGTTTCTAACCAGAGTTAACAAAGTTGGAGAACAATGTAACATGAAAGTGAGCAAAGATTAGGAGTAAATTGTTAAGGTCACAGCTAAGGAATTTTAATTTCCTTATCAATAATAGAGATCAAATAAGTGATGCAACAGGGCAATAATTTATATTTTTATCTTTAAAAAATTTGAAAAACTAAAAAAAAATACTTGAGGAAAATAACTGTTAATATTGTAGATGACTGAATTGTGGGGAAAACGGGTGGTAATGACTCTTGCATGCTTTCCTCAGTAGTTCAAATTCATAGCAAAAGATGACAAGTATTCCAAAGAGTAGGTAGACTTTGGGATATGTTGAAGTTATTTAGATGAAATATCTGGATTGGACAGTACTAATAAAGCTGGAAACAATGACTAGATTCTAGAACTATGAAGAAGAAAATGAAACAACTGAAGGTTCTTTAGACAGTGTCTAGATAGCCCCTACATTTCTAAATGAGACCTCTTAAATGCATTGGGATAGGGAGGTGGACTGTGATATATGAATTCCTTTTAGACTTACTCATCCTGGTATTTCTTCTGACACATGCAAGAGGAAAGACTGCTGTGATCTGTAGCTCATACAGGAAGCCTAGGCTGAATATGGTATAAATAGTGGATATCCAGATACAGATTGAAGGCAATCATGATCCACATATCTTTGAAAAGACTGAGGATGAATAGATGTTTGGACAGGACTGAAGGATCTCCAAATTACAGGGAGGTGAGGAAAAGAAGTAATTCTAATGGAGTAAGTGAACAAACACTAGGAATTTCATGGACCCAGATATTGAGAAAGTATTGAGATCAATGGAGTAATCAACAGTTTTCAATGAAACTGGGAGAACAATAAAATGAGAAGACAAAAATTTAGTATTTGTGACAGTCATCAATGACTAAATTAAGGCCATTTTTAATGCAATTGTAAGGAGGAAGCCAGACTGGAGCAGATTAAGGATAGGATAGGGCAGTGACAGTATACAACACTGTTAAGAAGACTGTGAAGGAGAAAGAAATTAAACAGTGCCAGTCATGAGAAGTAGAGTTGGGTTAGTTGTTTTATAATGGATGAGAGTGGTATATGTTTTAAAATGGAAGACAGTGAAAATTAAAGAAAAAGGAATACTAATTTACTATCATTCTTGTCATCACACAAAATGTTTTTCTTCACAATTTAGAGATGCCTATGGTAAAGCAGACATATATTGAGTTTTAGTGGTCCAAATATCACAGAGATTGGGGCTCAGAGGCAGCCAACAGGTAGTTTATTAAAAGGAAGAAAAATTGATTTTTATGTTCTTATATTTGAAGAATAGGGAAATCCATGCATTGGTTCATTTTTTTCACTTTGAAATTTTAAAAGTAATGGAGTAAAATGGATCTGTCTCCTCCTCTGTTCTGTCATTCACATATGGATAAAATAGGACCCAGTCAGCAGGTCATAAGCCTGTGCCTCTAAATATATTTATTTGAGTAAAAAGGGACAAAATGGAACCATATGTGTTTTCTTTTAATCTGATCTGCTTCAGTAGTATTGTCAGCACTTTTGAGAGCCCTTTCCATATGCAACTTGCCATATTTTTATACATACTCTGTGTTGAATCATTTTGATGTCATCTAGTAAACCCTCCTTGCAAACATTTATCCATTGTTTTATAGGATTTACTAAAATAATCACTTCTATCTTAAGATATATTGTGAGGATGTTAAATCACAAACAGATCTAAGGAAGGTATTGTGTTTCATTAAGTAAGGAACTGCCATTTGAAACAGTTAGGGCTTGTACTTAAGTTTAAAGGGCAATAAACATAGGTGAGTTTGGGTCCGAAATAAGATTCCCAAAACAACGACCCTTTAGAAAAATCCTGTGCTTTCAGCCCATAGGACTCAAGTCCTAAAAGTCCCCAGAGAGCCTTCACTTGTTTCATATATAATATGCTTTAATGTAACATTCATGGGTATTCTTGGCAATGTTGACCTTGATACAGCATTTAACATTTGCAAAGCAATCCTCTGATATATTTCTGTCAACTGTGAAAAATCTATTTATGTTGGACCGCAGCACACATATATTCAAAATATGGTGGTCTTTGAGTTTACAAGTCCTATTTAAGCTAAAATCTTGTTCCTCATAATCATCATCATTTTCAGTGCATTTCTCTCCTGCTTCTAGGTCCATCACTATTCTGTATGCATGGAGCTCATGTAGGAAATGGAAAGCCACATTAATGGAAAAAATAGTTTAGACAGTGAAATATGCAAATGGTGACTTTTTTACATTGTAAATTTTTATATTCGATCAGTATTTTAGACTTTTTTTAACCACAAATGTTTGTCGTACAAATACATATTAAATATACTGAATGTATGTGCCCTGTTACCTGTCTGAAAATATGTTCCTTCTTTTCCTTTCTCAGACTTACTGTCTGGTTTCAAAAGGGACTATAGCTTGAATTTTATCCTCATATGGCTTTCCCTTAGCTCATTGCATGGCAGTCAGCTATCCCAGTTTATTCCCTTTCACACAGGGCTCTGTCAAAACTGTTCACTTACATTTTCCAAAGATCACTACTAGCTATGAACAAGGCTACTCTGCAGACAATCTGCTTCCCAGACTCTACACTAGCTACCATTATGCCCCACACTTCCCTTCTTTCTCTGGGGCATGTCATTCATGTGTTCTAGCAAATGCCAACTGTCCTTTATGTCTAATATACTGTCTTTCCATCAGATACACATTGCAAGAATTCTATATCCATTTCACTTGGCATATTTTTTTTTTCTATTTGGCAAATGTCATCCATTTATTCTTGTGTTCATTCATTTATTCTTGCTTCTTTCATCAAGTACTGTGTTCCTGGTTATGGCACTGAAGTTTCGAACATATTCATCCTTCCCCTGTATAGCACTATTATTCATCCAGTCATTTATTTTACTTTAGAAATCAACATTTCCACATTCTGACAGGAATACTGCCAGAAAGAAGTCATATAGTTTCTTTTTTTAAGGTGGATACTTTCTGGGTTTTTTTCCCCTACATGGAGTAGTACGATAGAGCTCTATGCATTCTAAAGTCAGGTAATACATATTTATCACTAGAATATTGTATTCTAGTGTATTCTAGGTATATTTCTTCTTTTATGGAAAAATGTGGAATATTGTACAAATAGTATAGGTATTCCTTTGTAATAAAAACCTATCACATTAGAAAGGGAGTAACATTCACAGCTTTAATCTATGGCAATGAGTTTTATCAGTAAGAGTGTCAGAGAACATAAGCAGTTAGGATTCCTGGAGGCAAAACATACCCAATTAAGGTGATTTACCACATTCCAAAATGACTTGACAAGTACGTTTAACTCTCTAAAATGATATCTGTTCCTATATCTGTCACAGATAAGACAATTATGGGAATTCAAGATATCATCATTTCCATCTTCCTCCTCCTCCTCACCATCATCAAAGGCACTTATTATGTATATTTTCATGAAGGATCTGGGGCTAAAACCTTTTAACTATACAGATAATGCCATCAAAGTTCTAATCTGCTTGTAGTGATAGTCAAAGCTTATAGTGAACACTTGCAGGTGTGAGGTAAATAAATTCCAAGATGATATGTCACTGCTTTATTAAGCTAAAGATCTATGGTTTTAATGAAATAAACAAATTGCTGATAATAAAGCATCCAGAGATTAGAAATTTTCTTTTTTCAAAGGCAGACAACAAGCATTTTCAGCTCTGTGAATTATATGTTCTCGATAGTGACTCTTTAACTATGTTTCAGGAGCAAAACATCAGTCATGGATATGTGTCAGTAAGCAAATAGGGCTGTTTTCCTATGTATGGCACAATACAGGCCTGGCCCTAGCCAGACCACATGCCAGAAGAAACCAGGAAGTGGCTTCTGTGAACATGGCATTCTGCGCAGGCCTGGTGTGACAACAGCTACAATCCCATGCTCTCGAGAAACCTGCTAGGAGATGACCTGTCCAGATACAGGCTGTCATTGGTCACAAAAAGAGGACCACCCTATACAGGCCAAGTCCCTTAAAACCCCCTGCACTTCCTCAATAAATGAGTTTTGCGGCAGCTCGCTCTCTGTTGCTTCCACCCAACTCCCAGAGTCTGTGGCGTGATTCCGCACTGCTCACCCCCAATTCGGCAAAGATTCTGCTGTCCCTCCTGGGCTGGCCCTAGGGGCGACCCCAACATTCCTATAAAACTTTATTAGTGTAAACAGGCAATACATTATATTTGACTTGAAGGTCGTAATTCTCTGACTTCTGTTTTAACAGAAAATATGATATATTTACAAAGTTTTTCTTTATAGCAAATACAAATAAAACAGATTTGGGAGACT
This sequence comes from Orientallactaga sibirica, assembly GCA_036365145.1. Lineage (NCBI taxonomy): Eukaryota > Metazoa > Chordata > Mammalia > Rodentia > Dipodidae > Orientallactaga > Orientallactaga sibirica. The sequence goes on along the minus strand of JAEOAD010000019.1, from coordinate 6,931,828 downwards.
AAGGGAACAATGATATAAGCCATCAAATAAACCTGCACCTTCAAAAAAAAAAAAAAGTTTTTTTAGGACAAACAATGAGAAATGGTGAGTCTAAGGAGCTGTGTTAGTGCCAGAGCCTGTGGCTGCTATAGGGTACTTATTGAACACTAGTGGCCTAAAGTTTGGGTTGAATGTTCCATAGGGAAAAGAATGAAATCAAACACTAGTTGGGTCACACTTTAAATCTAAATCTGACTGTCATAGGGTGATCTTAAAATTGAAAATAAAATTGAAAACTAATAAAATGGAGTGACAGATAAATATAATGCAAGAGGAATATGCAAGCCTATCAAACTCCCCCCCCACACAATTTTCTAATGCAAAATAATCATAAAGCACCTAACATACATCATCTTCCAAAGGAATGTTAAAAGCAACATCAGTACCAAATGTTCCAGTATAAAAATACTATTTATAAAACATGAAGTTTGTAAATCTTTATAGAAAGTCATGAGAGATGAATAAGATGATTACAAAGCAAGACATTGTCAAAACTACTAAGGAAATGTTGCACAAGAAAACCACAGAAGTAACTATGCAAAACTTGAATTAAAAACTCTTTCAGCTGTTAACAGCATACTGTTTAAGGGAAAAAAAGAGAAAAAAATGGACACTTAGAATAAAAAATTATCAAGTATTAGCACAAAATAGTAATTTAATACAAAAACATTTTGGAAAATATAAAGAATAGAGTTAAGTAATTAAGATAGGTAATTTGAGTTCCATAAAAAAACGGATAGAATCAATCAGAATAATGGTGACATAATCGGTAGCTATGAAATTACCATATTTTAACAGAGTAAATGTAGCATGTAACTTCCACAATAATAATATAGAAATATGTGGTATCCAAGATAAGACAAATAAGTAAATGACAATAAAAACACCATATAATTTTTGTAAAAAAAAAGTCAAGATAGGAGAAAAATGACATGTAGAAAAAGAAAGTAAATTAAAAGTCAAGCATAAAAGAGTGAAAATAGCTGGGCGGGGTGGTGCACGCCTTTAGTCCCAGCACTTGAGAGACAGAGATAAGAGGATTACTGTGAGTTTGAGGCTAACCTAAGATTACATAGTGGATTCTAGGCCAGCCTGGGCTAGAGTGAAACCCTACCTCAAAAAAGAAAAAAGAAGAGTGAAAATGAATTCAAATTTAGCATTTATTAAAATAACCATAAAAAGCTAGTTTCTCAAATTAAGGCAAAATATTAGATTTAATTCAAATATACAATTATATCACCCAATAGCTATAAACAAAGATAGAGTAGTATCTTGTTCTCTCCAAAAATAGGTGAAAAGGCACTGCTTGCAATAATAATAGATAATAAATATTGATAAAAGTTCCAATTTACCAGGATCTTAATATAACTTCTTATTTGCTAATAATATGGCTTCTTGACATACAATGACAAAATATGAAGTTCACAATGGAATGAAGGAATCCTAGGGTTCAAATAATTTGATTAAGAATCTTTTAAAAGGAACCTGGCAGGATGGAGGAGTCATCAATAACGTTCAGAAACTGATGAAAGTTAGCTGTACCTACTTGTTTTTAAACAAATTGATATCCTATTGTAGAATTTATAAACAGACAGCTTGATGGCAAACTAGTAAAAGTCATTGATTTTTAAGAATCAAAACTGATATCCAAACACATTGTTAATCTACTAAAAATCAGGCAAGGTATACTGATAAGAATACTGAAAGCAAATTAACTGACTTAAAGGCTAGGGTTATACTGTATATTTTTCCTTTATTTCTGTACACTTTTTGTGTGTATGTACACATGCATGTATTTGTGCAATGGTGTGCGTGTGGAGATCAGAGGACAGCTTTGTGATGTGTTCCTCTTCTTCCACTTTGTTTGAGAAAGGATTTCTCTTGTGGTTTGCAGACTAGCTGGCCCATAAACTTTGGGATTCTCCTGATTCCATCCCCCAGTGCTATAGTCATATTGGGATTATGCACACATACAGCACCTTTGTGTCTAGCTTTATATGAGTGCTGGGGAGTGAAACTCCAGTCATAGGATGACAGAGAAGGGACTTTTAAACAATGAGCAATTCCCCAAACCCATACTTTTAAAAATTTTTTTTATTATTATTTTATTTATTTTTGGAGAGAGACACAGAGAGAGAGAGAGAGAGAGACAGAGAGGGAGACAGATAGAGATGGGCACGCCAGCAGTCTCTCAGCTGCTGTGAATGAAATCCAGATGTGTGCGCCCTCTTGTGGTCAAGTGTGGTATTGCGCCCTTGCGTCACTGCATCTGGCTAAACGTGGGACCTGGAGATTGGAACCAGGTTATTAGGCTTAGCAGGCAGGGGCCTTAACCGCTAAGCCATCTCTCCAGCCCAAGCCAATACTTTTTACTTATTAAGTTAAGCATATTTATACCACCTCTTATTTCCAATTACAATTCTCTTATAACAAATCTAATTTGATTAATGTTTGTTTTCTATGCTTCCTCTAGGACCTTTCCCTTTCTGTACTTGGTGAGAGAAGTATATTTGTGGTAAGACAAACAAAAACAAGAGAAGCTAAAAGGGGGATACATACGCAGGTTTCAAATAAGATGAAAGGAAGTTGTAGATAGCAAAAGTCATTTGGAATAAGGCACAGAATTTAAATTCTGCTATGAGAAAATTTCTTGTACCAAGATAAATTTAAGTAAAACCTACATCATGTCTTGGAAATATGTAGTCTGGATTCTTCTGGGACTTATTTCTGATGTCAAAGAATCTAGGCTGTATCAAAAGTCTGAAGAATTCTGTACTTGTTGCTATTTACATTACCATGTGATGCCACTTACAGAGGTGATGAGGAAGAAAAATGGTGACAGTAATGCAGATGTTTGTCCAACAAGTGGCACATACATGAATAAACAACATGTTCTCTCATCAAATTCTTAACTCCCAAACCTACCTTGTTACCAAATTTTTATGTCATATATTACTTTCTGCTCACTATATTTTATTACCCACAACTTTTGTTTAATTTTATTATGATTCCCAAAGTCTTCCACTCCTCTTTATTCTTCAGGTTTATAACCACCTTTCTGATTTAATTGTTAGTAACTTTGACTGTTATCTTATTGATACCCATGGTGATTTCTAAAACAGCATGCTGGACTGCAGTGACATGGACTCACCTACCTTTGGGGCTTTTATACCTGGCCTGCTGCTGAGGGTACAGAAAATCACAAGCTTAATGTAAATCAGCACAATAGAATTTCCAGTTCCATCCACATCTTTAATGATGCTTTTATTTCACTCATTTTTCATTCTATATAAAGACTACCTAAAACATGAGACATGGTCTTTTACTTTCTTACTGTGTTTGTGTTGCTTTGTCGCTTATTACCTAAAACATGTGACTATCACAGGACAAAAAAAAAGAAGAAAGATTCAATTTCCCCAGTTTTCTAGTGTTTATTCAAGATTATTGTTTGGGGCCATAGAGATTGCTAAATGGTTAAGGTGGTTGCCTTCAAAGCCTAATAACTCAGGTTTGATTCCCCATTACTCATATAAAGCCAGATGCACAAGTTGGCACATGCATGTGGCGTTCGTTTGCAGCAGCTAGATTCCCTAACACGTCCATTATCTCTGCCTCTCCTGCCTCTCTTCTCTCTCTCTGCTTTAAAATAAGTAAAAGTATTTTTAAAAAGAAAGAGTGTCAATGGACTTAAAATATATTTCTTGTTTTGTTTTTACTGTCTTAGGCACTGACACCATCCAAGATGATATGCACACTCAGTATTCTAATTTCTTCCAGAGTTTATTAAGAAACTATGATTTTCTTTTATTTTGTAGCACTCCTCGTCTTCTTAGTCTTTTTTTTTTTTTTTTTTTTTTTTATTTATTTATTTTTTTAGGCACATGTTTATGTGTCTCTTTTGTCCTGAGCATTTACTTGCCTAAGGTTCAGATGCCTCTGACTCATTTGCTATCTTTCTGGTACTCAAGTATCAAAGTATCCTGAGAGAGTAGTCTTTTCTCTGCTTTAAACTTCCTGTTTGTGTTTCATTAATTATTAGATATTATGTAATCTGGCTTCCTTTCAACCATTCATTTAAAATTGCTACAGAAAAAATATTTCTCAAAAAAGGTCATTTTCAAAATATGCATTTTTTTTTTTTTGAGGCAAGGTCCCACGCTAGCTTCAGGTTGACCTGGAATTCACTCTGCAGTCTCAGGGTGGCCATAAAATAATGGTGGTACTTCTGCTTCCTGAATGCTGGGATTAAAGGCATGCGCCACCACACCTGCCTTGGACTTGAATTTCAATCTTCAAATATATCTATTGCTTTCCCCTTAAAGATGTTGTTTTCCTTGGTTGTGATGATTTTTTTAAAGTTTCTCATTATTTTTTTTATTATTATTTTTAAGGAGAGAGAGAGAGGGAGAGGAAAGTGAAAGACAGAGAAAGAATGGTCATTCCAGGGCCTCTAGCCACTGCAAATGAATTCCAAAAACATAAGCTACTTTGTGCATCTGTCTTTAAGTGGGTATTGGATAATTAAACCCAGGCCATTAAGTTTTGCAAGCTGAGCCATTTCTCTAGCTCAAAATTTCCTCCATAAATTATCAGGAATTTTTATCCATACTTTTTATTTCCTTACTCTACTTCTAGTCTTTTGAAATGTAAACTTCAGTGAGTCTTGGTTCACATGGATTGAAATGCATTATTGACATATGTTCAGATTAATTCACAATGGCAACCTTTACTATTATATTTCCAGTTATTTTCCTTCTATCTATTCATGAAAATGTGGCTTGATATGTAATTTAATATAAAAATATAAAACTCATATCTTAACTTAAAATATTTTGGAAATCATTTGTTTATTCAGGTATTTTTTAAATTTAATGTTCCTTAGCACAGCACTTGAACCTTTTTACAGTCCAAACCCCCAAATTTTCCCAACTTCTCTCCATGATTCTACACTATATTTATTATACTTGAATACACTTGAACAACACAGGACCATTTTCTGCTGACATTTTCTTTTATGTGTCCTTCCATAATGCTGATGCTTCTGTCACAAGTGTAAAAAGCTCTCTCTTGCTCTCTCTCTCCCTCCTCTCTCTATTTTTATTTTATTTATTTATGTGTGTGTGTGTGTGAGAGAGAGAGAGAGAGAGAGAAGCAGATAGAGGTAGAGAGAAGCCAGGGTCTCTAGCAACTGCAAATGAACTCCAGAATCATTCACCTCCTTGTACATCTGGCTTAGGTGGGAACTGGGGAATTGAACCTGGATCATTAGGCTTTGCAGTTCCTTAATGACTAAGCCATCTTTCCAGCCCTCTCTATCTTCTTTAATAAAAACCTCCACCTGATAAATTACTGGTCTTCCTTCAAGGACTGGTGCTGTGCAAATATTGTTTTATCAGCAAAGTCTGTCCTGGTGCACTCCAGCAGCATTAGTATTCTCTTCCTTATTATAGATTTTACATGTTGCTTTAAAATAACTATCTGTTTCTCTTCCCCCAGAGAACTTTGAGGACACAGCTATCTAATCAAGGTGGAGTATGGATGACTTGGCATTGGGTGACTAGATGGATGCCCCTAACAATGCATGCTCCAGTTGCATTGAGGAATGCCAGTGAGATTCCTAAACTGAAGTTCTGATGTCAACTAAAGTGGATACGTCCATAAAATTAGAAGGGCAAATATTTAAATCTTTCTTAATTTAAAACAAATAAATATAATAGGCCAGCCCCCTTATTTAAAAATTATTTTATAAATGATTACTCACTGTATCCCCATGCCTCCTACCCCATTTACCCTGGTGTCCCTCTTAGTGGGATTATGGTATTCACTCTGGAATCATGAAGGCCTCAGTCAGTTTCTATGGGAGAAGAGAGTCTGTACCTCAGGACATTCCTACCCACTCCTTTTTAACCTTCTAACTTTTCTATTTCCATAGTTTTATCTTTCATGGAAATTTCCCTCTTCATTTGAACTGTTGTTTCACCAGTCACTACCAATTAGACTGTCAATGAAAAACAAAATCACCATCTCACACATGCTGCAGGTTTATCCTGTTTCCTTCCTTGTTATTCTTACCTGACTTTTCACATAACTCATGGAGATTTTATCATAGCTTTCTAAGTACAGTAGCTTTTTAATTTCCCTTTACCACAACCTCTCTTAAATGTTGCATTATTGGATTACAGATTGAGTATCCCATATTCCAAATGGGATAAGAACTACATCATGTTTCGCATTGTTTAAGATTTGGAGCATTTCTATATGTATGTGATACACACACACACACACACACACACACACACACACACACGTATATGGGAAATTTATCCAAGTTTAAGAGTTAACTTCATTTATGTTTCTTTTAAGTTATACACATAGATTGAAGCCAATCTTATGAAATAATTTAAATAATTTTGTTCATGAAATAATATTTTATGGAATGTAATTTTTCAATAAACACCATTAATTTGTACTCAAAATGTTTGGATTTTGGAGCATCTTGGATTTTGGAGCATTTTGGGATCAGATTATGAATGATCAACCTGTGATATATTTGTGCTCCTAGAAGTTTATCACTGCCCTAATGTTGTAATTACCATCTCATTGCTGGAGGAAAGGGTTTGTTTTGGCTTACAGACTTGAGGAGAAGCTCCATGATGGCAGGGGGAAAAGTAACCTGAGGAGAGGCCAGGCATCAACTTCCGGCCAACATCAGGTGGACAACAGCAACAGGAGAGCATTCCAAACACTGATAAGCGGAAGTTGGATATAATAACCAATAAGCTTGCCCAC